>JAJGRX010000191.1:0-1451736 GCA_025461125.1 Carex kokanica | reverse complement strand
TATTAGTACAAGTACTACGTAATTCCTTCTCTGAAAGACAATGTTCTTTGTGTGTATCATACAACGCTTTAACTTTTTTTATGAGAATTAGTCTTTGATCACGTGACAATGTCTAGATAGAGAAATCTCTTATGATGAATATTAAAGGAAATGCTTTTGAACTGCAAAAGTCAACATAAAAGTTGAACAAAAACTGCTGCTCTTCTCCTAGAAAAGTATTAACATGTTTTTTTTCATTATAACCGTTCAAATACATTTTAACAGTTCAGATTTAAAAATGAAATCTACTACTTTTCTCTCCTCTTCAAAATCTGAACGGTTAGACTTGACCTCCAACTTTTACTAAAAAAAGATACAATTTCTCTAAAAGGGACCCTGCATAGCAGCATGGTGGTCTTTTGTAAGGATTGATTAAATTTTAATGTGTTAAAGAGGTGATGTTCGGTATAGTGTGGATTATAAAAACAGTTTCTTAGGACTAAAGAGTGATAGATCTTAACTCAATAATAGAGATTTAAAAAAAAAAATTTAAGATTCACACAAAATTTAGGCTAAAGAAGGCAAAGCTTAACCTCCTCTTAAGTAGTGTTAAGTAGGATTAAGACGTTAAAAAGTTAAAAGATACTTAAGAAGACTTAATTGCCATCTGTCGAATAACACCCATCATATTAATACTAGTATCATGCTCGTGCGTTGCAACGGGGACATCACTACAGGAATCACTAAGTACATTTTCATATTTATTCCTCTCCTCAAACATAGGTCATTTATTCTTATTTATTTACAGTTTTTTTACTATGATTTGTAACAGTACGCTTGTTTATTTTTAGAATCACGAAGTGCTCAGTCCTTTGCCCCACAAAACGTAGTATAAAGTCATGATACCTCCATTTACTACTATAAGCACTATCTACACATAAATCTTCTCCTCAATTTATATACTTCTCCTTAATGTATTAATAGTAGCAAAAGTTGCTAGTATTTATTGTTACCAGCCATAACCACACTCGATATATGGATATGATAATAGGTAGTTTAGGCAAATTTTCGTAAATATATTTTTTTAAAAAGAATCTTTCTAAGCATAGAAAAAAATAACAATGTTAACAAAATATCCTGCTGCTTTGTGCTTCTATGAATTTTTCTTGGTTTTATTGGAGGGCTTCTATGATTTTCAAATGATCGTGAATTAGATCTGTATAGAAACAAAATTGAAAATATATTCTAGATTTCCCACAGCAATATGTATAGAAACAAAGTAAGAGAAATAAGAAAATTAGGAAAAAATTCAATTCATTGTGACCCATATAGAAACGCAGAAGAAGTTTGGAAACAAAGAAATAAGAAAACGTAAGGTGGAATCTACTCCATTGAAGAGGGATGAATAAGGAAATAAAGAAATAAGGAAATGGAGAAATATATTGCTAAATTTCGGACTCTACTCAATTTTAATTGTAACATATTGTGTGGCAGTACGTGTGGTGAGTATGTTTTTAAGTAAATTTAGACTTCTACACATAAAACATATGTATTTAATCAAAAGAAGACAGATTATGTGATTGGAGGACTGAGATTAAATCCGAAATTTCATTTTTCAATCGTAGCCGTTGGCGGATCGGACACCCAACGTGCTTAATAATGGAATGGAGATACTAAACCCCATATAGTGAGAATAATTAGGAAATGCCAATCCATCTTTACCTCAATTGATTGATGATCTTTCAACTTCAGAGAGTGTATCTATTTTTATTTTTATTTTTTGAGAGAGAATTTGGCATTCTATATTTTAATTTCCGCAGAAGACCTTCTAATTGAGTTTCTAACCTGTAACTTTTCACATATAAAGCGTTGTCTTTTGTCCTCGTATCAAAAGTTAGTTTTTTATATATATATGTGTTGCTTTTATTGGTTACAGAAAATCATGCTTTTATTTCATTCAAGCCATTCAATACGATAAGTCGACTCGGTTTGCTTTGGGGATGAAAATGAGCCATTCAACCGCTGCATTTGTTGTTGTATAATTGATAGTATTATCGAATAAGGATAAAATTGTGGGGTGTTTTATACTCAAAATGTATTCTCCAGATAGTGCTTGATAAATGTTTGAACTAGATGAATTGATTATTGGTTATATGTTTGAGTGAAGTTTACTATTGTCTGGAACTTTGGTTATATGCTTGAGGGAAGTGCACATGAGCAAACTTTAGGCAAGAAGGGCAGATTAAAATAATGAATAATTATTTCAATACCCACCCTATAGTATCCATACTTAGAGAAATGATGTACTATGGTCTTCACTAATTATATGATCGCTATTAATTATTATTCTAAAAAGATATAATATGATCCCCACTAATTATTATTCTAAATCCCAACAACACCTTTCCTCTATGGTCACCGCGTCAACCTTCATAGATATAAATACTCGTGTCAACCTTCATAGATATAAATACTAAGAATATAAGATATTAACACTTGAAAAATAAGATATTAATACTTTGATGCGTAACTTGTTATGATCATTCATTTTCCAATTCCCCAATCATTCTCGCGTCAACCTTCCTCTAATGAAGTAGTGGGATTCTCGTATCACTGCATCAACCTTCTCCAATCGTTTCCGCGTCAACCTTCTTCTAACAAAAATAGTTGACCTCATAGATATAAATACTTCAGTACATATGCATAAATACTTTCAATACTTAGATATTAATACTTTCAGTGTCATATGTAAAAGTACTTGCACGACAAGGTATAAATACTTGCGTGACGACGAGCCCGAAAGTACGTCATTATGGATCTAATTTGAAAGAGAAAATTGTGTAGGTATTAATATTTTAGAAAAAAAAATTCGAATTGTGGAGTTCTTGCGGTCCCCACAGGAAGTTATCTTTCTGCATTTAATTTTCAATGGTCCCCCGTGGGTACAATGCGGATACTGTTATCTTCGCGCTACAGTACCCGCGCTATAGTACTCGCGCTATAAATAATTGTTCATCTCATAGGTATAAATACTTCTGTGCATATGTATGAATATTTCTGTGCATAGGTATTAATACTTTAGAAAAAAAATTGAATTGTGGAGTTTTTGAGATCCCAGCAGGAAGTTATCTTTCCACATTTAATTTTCGGTGGCCCCCCTGCGGGTACAATACGAGTACTGTAGCGCGGGTACTGTTATCAGCTCCCTAAAATAGTATGTTTATATATATAAAAAATAAAATCTGGTCTGTTTCTTGTATTTGAACGATCTATATTATTATTTGAACTAAAAATATGATCCTGTCTTTTGTCAATAAAATAATACGTTTTTGACCAATGAAACTCTCGACTTTCATAATTACCACACTAACGGTCACCCATTGTAAAAAATCAATGGAAGCGAACTATTGATTCTGTTTCATTGGTCTCTTCCAAACAGAGCCTGTGTGGAAGAGAAAAAGAAGGAGAAGAGCTCGCGGATTTCACAACCTTTACTGATCTCAGTAGTTTTCTAATTTTTTGTGACAAAAACACACTGGAATTTATGGAAACTACTGAGATTTGTAGCTTATACTCAATGTGACCCGAGATTTTTATTGATATCCAAAATTAAATACAAATTATTAATTATTCCTAGCTTAGCTGGGTATTTTTAAAAATGTCCAAACCGGCTTTTTTTGGCCGGTCAGGAGGTTTTTTTTTTAAATATTTGTTAGATTACTTTTTTTATGTATAAATTATGCTAAATTACACTAAATTACGCTAAATACACTAAATTATATTAATTACGCTAATTATATTGAAATACGCTGAATTACGCTGAATTACGCTAAATTACGCTAAATTATGCTAAATTAGACCGAATTTATGCCATCTTTCATAAATCATAAAAAATAATAAAAAAAATTTTCAAAAATTGTAAAAATTGGTATTCTACAAGTTCATTATATAACCAATTTACTGAGCTACTTAGATCGAAAAAATAAAAATGAAAATCTTAATCATAAACTTCAACTCAAATTTTGAGGCTCTTCCCTTTGTTTTTTGGCAATTATGAATTTCAAAAAATGACAAAGCTATCACCGCCGCATGCAGCTTTTCGCAAGCTTTCTGAAAAGTAGTCATTTGCTGAAATCGGACACTTGAGCGCCGTTTTATGACCGTTTGAAGTTTCGTCGTCGTTTTTGACTTTCTCAGTGAATATATCGTTTCTCTTAGCGTAATTTAGAGTAATTTAATGTAATTTAGCGTATTTTAATATAATTATGCTAATTATACATCAAAAACAGTAATCTAACAAATATTTTAAAAAAAAAAAACCTCCTGACCAGCCAAAAAATGGCCGGTTAGAATTTTTAATCCAACCGGTCATTTTACCGGTTTGGGCATTTTTAAAAATACCCAACTAAGTTGGGTATAATTAATAATTTGTATTTAATTTTGGATATTAATAAAAATGTCGGCAATGTGACCGAATCATTGATTTGATCTAATATATGACTATAATTTAATTTTTTAATTTCTAAAAATAAAAAATGTTCAGACTGCACCGCAGACCGCAGCTGAAACGAGCAAAAGCTGTATTTTGGTTCCATTTTTTCAGGTAAAACCTCCAAACTATGTCATTATGGCATCATGTGTTATAAACTTTGCTTATTATATCATAGTATTTCGACTATCACATTTTTTCAGTGGCTGCTCGCCTGCTCCCCACTGATTTTTAGATTAAAAAAGTTAGGTTCGTAGTGTACCTAATCCATTCCCCTTTCTGCGGTATTTTTATTTTATTCTATTGTTTCTCTGGAAATACCTTCTGAATTAATTTTCAATTATCTGGGCCCACCATGTCATACCGGTCCAAAAGCAATTCCACCAACAGCGGCACCTGGCCTTCAGTCTTAGCCCTTAATTGCATTTTTTAATTTAATTGAATATTTATATTCGGATAATAAATAATTGAATGACGCACTTGAAATTTTTTATCCTAAACTTTGAGTTTAGAAATTAGCTAGATAACTTATTAAGCAGCGACATTCATATAGGGCCTGTTCAGCAGTAATCTCGAAATTACTGTTCACGTGGGAAAAAAAAATTTCACTCAAACTGAATTTTTTTTTCCCACGTGAACAGTAAAATCTAGTTCAATAATTTTCTATTCCTATTCCTATTCCCGTTCCCACTGTAAAGCCGAACATGCCCATAATGTCAGTTTATATTTTAGGACCAACTAATCATGATTTGCTATGTGTACCCAACAATTAGTACCAATCAGATCTCATCGACACATTTTTGATTCATGCTTCACCGATCCAATCATATACGGTGGCACTTAAAGTTGTATGATCTCTTCAGTGGAACTCCAGCTTGGCTGATCAATTTGGCTTAAATTGCAGGTGTTATGACTTACGAGCAAAACGAACCAACTGCTTTGTGCTTCAAGCCAACTATTAAATGGATAGGACATGCTTGACAAGTAAAATAGTAGTGATTTAAGTATTTTAGAATAATTTAATACATTAAATAAAAAATATGATATTAAGTGAAGTTAAATTATCATTTTTTTTAGTTTTTAATACTTTTTTTATCCTCACTACTTCACTTGTTAAATGTTAATATAGTATATGAGGACAATTATAGTCCTTTTATTTAATGTTACTTTATTTGCTTATTGCAATGCTATCAAATATAACCAAATTAAAATAATAAAGCATTTACTTGATTTAATTTTACTTCACTTAGGTAATATAAGGGTAGTTTAGAATATATGTCCATTCACCCCCTGTATTATCTTATTTATTATTTAGAGGAATTTCTTAAATGATACTCGCCTTTTGGATAGTGACAAATCAAGTGTTTTTTTAAATCGTAATTTTACATTCTATTGTTGTTTCGAATCCTTTAAGATTCGGGATAATATCATAATGCTATAAGACGGCTCCGAATTTTTAGTTTGTGACGAGTTGGTACTCGAATTTTCAATTTTGACAATTATTTGAATCAGTGATAATGACCTTCCGATAGTTGATTTATTATTTAATGCTCAAATTTAAGTATGAAATGATCAAAAATATTCTGGAATGTTTACTGTACAATGTGCAAATTATTTGCAACTCAATCGCATATCATATAAATGAAATTGTTCGATTTGATTTTTTCTTTACAATTTAATTTAATTTAACAATTCCAGTCTGTGTTGAATCACTCTTTTAACAAATTACTGTAATAATTTCCAACAATAACTCCAACAATAAAGGGTCCATTTTTTGCCATGTTCGGCATCATGCGCGCTCAAAAGCATATGGTCCATTTTTTTTTGTAGATATGGGGGGATGCATCCATCCGGGTGGTACATAACAAATCGCACATGCACGCTTTCGCATGTACTTTTTATTTTTTATTCACAAACAATGCTCTTACATAGAATTAATATTCTTATATTCCCCATTTCATATATCTAAACGGTCTTTTTTTCTTTAAATAATCATAATAAATAATGGTATTTTCACTATAAAAATATTGAGTAATCATTAATTTAATAAATTTTACTAAATGTATAATCCACCTCCAAATGCCATATTAAATTTTATAATTACTAATTTTAAAGATACAATGTTAATAATTATAAAATTATCAATTTAGAAAATTAATTCTTTTTGTCACATCAGCAAATTGATATTGTAGAAACAAAACATTCTAAAATTGATATGAACACAAATTTTATATTGAGGAGGGTTAAAATGCACCTTTCCTTTTGTGCTCCTAACGTGCACCCTCCCCTTATATCTTCATTTTCAAAGTTCAAATAGTCGATTCGAACCTTCCAATGTATTCTCCATATTAAAATGTGCTTAGAGACCAAATTTTACATTTTTTGAATTTTTTTACTATTTTTTCAGAATTTTTGAAAATCATCACTTTGTTGAATTTTTTATTATTGTTTAGTTTAATAAAAAATTCTGAAAAAATAGTAAAAAATTTCAAAAAAATGTAAAATTTGGTCTCCAAGCACATTTTAATGTGGAGAACACGCTGGAAGGTTCGAATCGACTATTTGAACTTTGAAAATGAAGATATAAGGGGAGGGTGCACGTTAGGAGCACAAAAGAGAGGGTGCATTTTAACCCCCCTCTTTTATATTATTGACGTAACAAATATTATTTATTTTGGGTATAATTGTCACACCCCGGAACAGGGGGTCGCGCAGTTCTCGCCGTGAATATACAGTTGCCCGTATATTCACAAGGCATGTACGATATAATCTACTCAACCAAACACTTTAAAATGTATACACATATCATATGATTTGATTTAAAACAAATTTGGTTCAAATCCGATTCAATTCGGTCCATTTATACTCAAAACAGTAAATTCAGAACACCCATTGCGGCCCGCAGTAGGGCCCATTGCGGCCCGCAACCTCTACTCAAATTTCCAAATGTTTCTGACTCAAGTTGTTGCGGCCCGCAACCACCCCTCTTACGGCCCGCAATAATTCCTCTGACTCAAAACCCCACTGTCGTTGCGGCCCGCAAGGAAAATGGTTGCGGCCCGCAATCCATATACGAATTTTCTCAGTTGGGTTTTAGGCTCTGTCTCCTTTATTGCGGCCCGCAATCAATTAATTGCGGCCCGTAATAATATACGCAGATTCATCCAGAGCCATTTTCCGGCTCTGTCTCCTTTATTGCGGCCCGCAATAAAAGGTTATTGCGGCCCGCAATAAACCTACTGAAATTCATTCCCTTGCCCATTTCATGCCATTTCAACCCCATTTCAAACCCGATTGATTCCCGCATGATTTATCATGTATTCCCCATTTAAAATCTCCAATTTAAAATAATACAATCATGCAATTCACACAGCTGATCAATTCAACATATTTAAAATAGACATTAGGGTTTCGACAAGGTGATTTGGTTCGATAATATCACATACAACAAAATATACCGCATAGGGGTTCAATGTACAACAAAATGGACTACATAAGGTGGCATAACCTAACAGTTAGTTAGGCTTACAACTCACATGTCGAGCCTGAGTCCCTTCCTACTCACGTTTACCTGCACAATTCAATAAAAAGAAAATATCCCCGAAGGGGGTGGGGGTGAGAAAACTAATCGATCGTTTTCTCAGTGCGGAATTTATAGGGCTACTGGATTTGTAAGAAACCCATTACTAGAACTAAACAATTATCGCATTTAATTATTTAGTTAATCAATCAGTCATGGTAACATGCATATGCTCACACACCGATTCAAACGAATTCCAACTATTATTTCATTCAAAAGTAATCAAATGATTTTCAGAATTCTTGGGCTTAACTAGTAACTTTGCACAGTCCGGTTAACAACGATAGATATCAACAATCTATCCCATCTGGCTTAACAATTCTCTTACCTGGTTTCAAGTCATACATTCACATCACAAAATCAATTCGAATAATCACTAGCATATCTCGCGACTATGCAACAGAATATCACTTTGTTAAACGAGAACAAATAAACTTTTCACTGAATCACTTAAACCACTGAACCACTGAACCACAATTTCACTACCTGCAATCACACTACACTTATCCCTTACCCAACCGGTACTGGGTTCACTAGGGCCATTCACCAGATGCGCATAAGGGTCCTGGAGTAAAGTCTAGTAGCTAATTAGACTTTACAATTCACTGTTCACTTCAATCATTCAATTCAATTCAGTACTGTGGTTCCATTCACTTATCCAACACGATAGAACAGAAATCGATAAACCATACCAACATGAGAATCATCACAGATATAGCAATTCAATTATATTAATATGCAATTCATGCAAATGCGACAACTAATGCTTTCAATCAGAGATTCAACATGATGATATGCAACGTATATTCAATCAAGTCATCAATATATAAATTATATGCACCGTTATTTAGTTCTACGAAATAAATCCCAAAACAGATCCCGTGAACCCCCGCACCTGAGTATGTAGGGTACACAGAGAATCCGCGATCTCGTCTATCTCGCTAAGCGCGCTCGTTCGGATCTATTCATGGATCAATTCATTCAATTCAGGACTTTTACAATTTAAACCCTTAAACTTTGAATATTTGCTATTTTAGGGTTTTAGGCACGAATAGTCACAAATCGGGTTTTGGTACTAATCAATTTAGTCACTGGGTTATCAATTCAGTCAATGGTACAATTTGGGTCAGATTTAGGTCAATTCGAGAAAACGGTACCAACACCATAGTCAATTTTGGGAAAATCCGGTTATCGGAATTTGGTTGCAAATTTGAACATGAAACTACTCAAATAACACTTTAGAAACAACAAAGGCATGGAATAATCAATTTGGTACAATTCCGCGGGTTTTTTACCGAAAATCTCGAAACACGAATCCACGAAAAGAGAGAGAAATAGGGGAGGAAAATACCGGTGGAGTAGACGGATAGGCGAGATTCAAGCTCCTCGAGCGAGATCTCGAATTTCGAGCGATTCCGTAACCGGAGGTGCAAACGGCGTGATCTCTCTCACTCTCTCGGTCTCTCTCTCGTTCTTTCTCTCTTTGGTGAAACAGGAAAGGAAGAGGAGGAGGGGTGCAGGAAAAGAAAGGAAGAAAAGAGAAGAAGAAAGGAGGAATGACAAAAGGGCCCCACTTGTAAATTTCCAATTTTGCAAATAAAACCTCACACTTGTCCCATATTCGATATAATTGAATCCTTACACATTTTGCTCTTCACTCTTAACACAAATTTTCGTATAATTATTGTTCACCATCCACGTCACTAAATTCGTATATACGTATATATATATTATTCGATTTACCACTTATCATTTTAATTAAATCTGAATTTTAAAAGTTCACGGTGTTACAATAATTGTAGGAGTGATTACAAAAATATGTTCCTAATATTAATATTATTTATTTTGGGCATTGTGTTACAAAAATATGTTCCTAATATAAATCAGATGGCCCCCACTCAATTCAGATTGGATCTCATAACTAAAAAAGGAAGGCTATGGTATTAGGTACAAATTAATATTTTTGTTTTTAAAATTCTAACAATCAATCTGAACTGTTTAATATGGTTTTCATATGAATATGTTATTTGTAAACTAAATTTTACATTTTTTACTATTATTTTTAAATGAGTAGAAAATTACTTGATCTAAAAATTTTGGACCATCCAAAAACAGTGATTTTCTACCCATCTACAAAAATAAAATAGTAAAAGCATTCTAAAATATGTAAAATTTAGTTTATAAGTACATATTCATATGGAGACCATGTTGAACGATTCAGATTGACCGTTAAAATTTTGAAAACAAAATGTTAATCCGTAGTATTTATATTATCCAATCCATCATCCTTTTCATTTAACTAACTCTAAGCTCCTAATTTTTCATCTCATCCTTATAGAAAAAAAAAAAAAGTTGATAGCAACACCAGTGTGTAGTTGTGCCGAATTTTTTATTTATATCCAAAAAATAAATCAAATTACAAAAAATACCCATGTTATCTTGAAAATTCGAAAAATACCCAAACCGGAAATTTTTTTTCCGGATTTGGCCTCTAAACCCGGAAAATTTTTTTCCGGAAATTGAACTCCAAAACCGGAAAAAATTTTTCCGGTTTTAACATTTTTTTTTTTTTTTTTTTTTTAGAGTTTCCGGAAATTTTTTTTCCGGTTTTAACATTTTTTTTTTTTTTTTTTTAGAGTTTCCGGAAATTTTTTTTCCGGATTTAACTTTATTTTTTTTTTTTTTTTTTTTTTTTTAGAGATTTCGGAAATTTTTTTTCCGAACTAAATAAATTTTTTTTTTTAAGAGAAAAATAGCTAAAATACTGAAATCTAACGCTACAAAATCGAATTGTTTTTTTAAATATTTGTTTCATTAATTTAAAAAATTTTAAAATGGTGTAGAATAATTTAGAAATTATCAAAATAGCTAAAATACTGAAATCTAACACTAAAAAATCGAATTGTTTTTTTAAATATTTGCTAGATTACATTTTTTTATATATAATTAGCATATTTATACTAAAACAAGCCAAATTACTTGATTTATGCTGAATTACACTAAATTACAATAATTATGTAGAATTATGCTAGAATACGGTAAAGTACGCTAAATTACGTACGAATAGGGATAATATCTTCACTGAGAAGGCGAAAAAACGACGACGAAACTTCAAACGGTCATAAAACGGCGCTCGAGTGTCCGATTTCAGCAAATGACCACTTTTCGGAAAGCTTGCGAAAATGCGCATGCGTCCGGACTCGCTTTGCCAGTTTTCCAAATTCAGAATCGCCAAAAAACAAATAGAAGAGCCTCAAAACTTCAGTTGAAGTTTCCGATTAAGATTTTCATTTCTATTATTCAATCTACGTAGCTCAGTAAATTAGTTATGTAATAAACTTTTAGAACACCAAATTTTATTATTTTTGGAATTTTTTTTACTATTTTTTATGATTTATGAAAGATGCCACAAAATAAGCCCCATTTATACGTAATTTAGCGTAATTTATCGTATTTTAGTAAATTTACCGTATTTTAGCACAAAATCGGCCCTATTCGTAGTAAAAAACAATTCAATTTTTTAGTGTTAGATTTCAGTATTTTAGCTATTTTGATAATTTCTAAATTATTCTACACCATTTTGAAATTTTTTAAATTAATGAAACAAATATTTAAAAAAACAATTCGATTTTGTAGCGTTAGATTTCAATATTTTAGCTATTTTTCTCTTAAAAAAAAAAATTTATTTAGTTCGGAAAAAAAATTTCCGGAATCTCTAAAAAAAAAAAAAAAAAAAAAACAAAGTTAAATCCGGAAAAAAAATTTCCGGAAACTCTAAAAAAAAAAAAAAAAAAAAAAATTTTAAAACCGGAAATTTTTTTTCCGGAAACTCTAAAAAAAAAAAAAAAAAAAAAAAATGTTAAAACCGGAATTTTTTTTTCCGGTTTTGAAGTTCAATTTCCGGAAAAAAATTTTCCGGGTTTAGAGGCCAAATCCGGAAATTTTTTTTCCGGTTTGGGTATTTTTCGAATTTTCAAGATAACATGGGTATTTTTTGTAATTTGATTTATTTTTTGGATATAAATAAAAAATTCGGGTAGTTGTGTACTAATAGAATTGAAAATTCACGGATGATAAAAAATACTACTCTGTATTGACAACAATAGGATTGAAAATTCATGTAGCTGATGTATCTCCTTACCTATGAATGTTCTAACAAATTATATTGAGTCAGGATGGTGGTATTTTGCATACGCAGATCGGTGCATGCTATGAATCCACATCTTTAGTTTTAAAATTTAAATAGTCTATTCGAACCGTTCACTTTGATTTTATATAAAAATGTACTAGAATTTGATAGATAAGTAGAAAATATATATTACTATTTTTTGTAGATAAGTAGAAAATAACTACTTCCGAATGGTTCAAAAAATTTAGATTAAGTAATTCTCTACTTGTCTAAGAAAATAGTAAAAAAAAAAACAATTAGAAAATATAAAATTTGATCTTCAAATACATTTTAATATGAAGATCATGCTGAACACTTCAGATTTAGACTTTAAAAATAAATATATAAATTTATAGCAACATGCGTCATGCAAATTCATACGGAGGGGCTTTTCGTTTGTCATTTCAAAATAGGGGTCCGACTCTGCTGCTTTTCTAGCAGAAAAGGAGGACCCTCCTCTTCCAAATCCAACGATTCAAAATTTTCATTCACGTATCTCGATAAAAAACTTGTTTCATGCACAAATCTCAACGAATTTTGAATTGTTGGATTTGGAAGAGGAGGGTCCTGCTTTTCTTCTAGAAAAGCAGCGGAGTCCGTTCCTCAAAATAGCACCATTTGCATATTACTGTAACAGCAACATCACTTTATTGGACCAAAAACCAGAGAAAAGAAAAATGCAAGAGGACTTGGTGATAAGATAGAGAGAGAGGTTGTCATAATAGTTAAATATAATTATTTGAGATTTGGATATATTTAAGAGGAGAATTTAAATGTCTACATTTTATTCTCCATTATGTTTTTATTTTAAAAATTTAAATAACTCAAAATTTAATATCTTAAATGTCAAAATAAAATTGTTATCAAAAGTTTGTAAAAAGACACTGTGGATAATTTATGGACATTGATTTTGCAACTTATTGATACACATAGAAACAAAACCAAAAAATGATAATTGTTATTATGCATATAGAGAAAATAACACAGATTAATATCTAATGTTTTATTTTGACATATAAAATTTATAATTATTGTTATTTGAAAATAAAAAATGTAGGTATGATGGAGACGCAAAAAATGAGGCATTTGAAACTTCTTCTATATTTAATATAACTTAAAAAGTTATATTGGATAAATATGAGGATTTCTCTAATTTATAAAATAAATATGATAATTCTGAATTTTGAAGGGGGAGAACGTAATTTTGAAAAGATACACCTTTAAATATCCCACAAAATAATGGACCGAGTTGGGGGGGGGGGGGGGGGGTCCGGATCCCCTAAAGTAACCCAATCTTTGGGTTTTGGATTGGGACTGTCCGATTCAAATTCGTCGCTCGAGATTGTCTCGGGATTCGAGTTCATCATCGGAATGCGTGTGCTCACTTCGCGGATGGATTTTCACGGATTCGAATCGGACGGTCCTGATCCAAAACCCAAAGATTGAGTTACTTCACTGGATCCGAACTCGTTGGGGCTCCTTGAGCAATGAAATTTAACGAGGTCCTGTGATATTGCCTAGTGACCTTTCAGAGAGGAATGCTTCTATTAATATGTTTTTACTAGCAATTTAGCCAATTAGGGAGGCGTTTTCTGTTGGAACAACTGATAGGTTTTATAGATTTAAATTTTGATTAATAAGATATATAAAATTTTATTGAAGAAAAATAATAGAACGAATATTATCAGAGTTAGTTGAGCGGACCTGAAACCATTATCCGTCCTCTCATGCATGAAAATTTATCCCTCTTTCTCTAAATTAATTAATTTTGTTTAAAAAATATCCACCATATTCCACTGAAATTAAATGTGTATGCATTTAATGAGATGTTTACCAAAATGTGGAGAAAATTGAATTCATTGTTAACGCCGTAATTGTTTGACCTGACATAATGTAAAGAGGGGTTTTTTAAAGACTTTTCAAATTTCCATAAGGTCAATATTTGATAATTTGCTGTTCAATTTACACACACATATTTAGGAAATAAAGAAATAAAGAAATTTGAAGTGGAGAAGGGAGAGAAGAACATTTTGAAACTATGAACTATGAATAAAGAACTAACAGAAACTATGAAACTATGAAAATCTTATCTCTTCTTGAAAATCTTTAAAGAAATTTGAAAATCTTATCTCTTCTTGCAAACTTAGTTCATAGTTTAGATTTAATAAATTTAAATCTCAAACATTTATTTAAAATATTACGAAATATTATAAAAGTACCTGGTAATTAAGCTTTAAATATTCTCTAACGTCTAAATACTTTATTAAATACATCTACTTTATTCTGATCTTATCCAAGTTTGAATTGTTTGACTAGAAAAAGAAATCCCCGTCGTAAAATTTGATGATTTTTTTTAATAATTTTACCTTAATGAATAAAATATAGGAGCCTGATAATTGTCCCAAAAGAATCCCCGAGTCCCCAAGTATTTAATTATAACTTTCATTTCCAGATCTCATATCCAATCATTTAAATCATTTATAACATTTTACAATTCTAATTGCAAGAATTTAAATCTTTATATGGAAGCATTTAAATTCTAGATATGAGTAGTTTTAACTCCTAACTACTTTTGTCTTCAAGCTAATTTTTTTTTTCACCCACTATTTTTTTTTCCCTGATCATTCTCGTTCATTTTTCGATGATCCGATGAATTTTGCGAATCTAAAAATATGAACGTTTTTTATTCGATTTTCTGTTTCAAATGAGATCCATAAAGAAAACTTTCGAGTTATATTTGTGTCATCATTTTTTTAACACTTTAAATCTCTGTGACTTTCAATTTTTTATTTTGTTTCAAAACCATTTAAACCTCTATTTACAAGCCTTCAAATCTTTCGTATAAACCTCATGTACAAAACATATAAATCTCATGAATAACACTTCAAATATCTAGAATAAAGCGTATAAACCTCATGTACAAAGCATGTAAACCTCAACAATAACACTTCAAAGCATGTAAACCTCAACAATAACACTGGATGTACAAAGCTCGTGTACAAAGTATATAAAGCATATAAACCTCATGTACAAAGCGTATAAACCTCAACAATAACACTTCAAATCTCTAGAATAAAGTGTATAAACCTCATGTACAAAGCATTTAAACCTATCGATGCGGCATAGGTCAGGTCTAGGCCGCAATGGGGGCGGGCGAGAAGAACAGTGGAGAAGGGAGCGGCGTAGATGAGAGACTCGATCTCTCAATCTCAGATGTTTAATTAGTTGTAGATTTAGGTTTAAAAACTTGAAAATTTAAAGTGTTCATGGGCTTTACATTAAAAAAAAAACAAATGACTTGAAAATAACTCAAAAATATTTCTTCAAGGATCTTATTTGAAAAAAAAATCGAGTAGAAAACATTCGTATTTTTAGATTTGTAAAATTCATTACGGATTGTTGAAAAAATGGATGAAAATGATTAGAAAAAAAATTAAAAAAAAGTAGGTGAAATAAATCTTTCTCTTTTTGGTTTGAAGACAAAAATAGATAGGAGTTAAAACTATATATATTTAGAATTTAAATATTTGCAGATAGAAGTTTAAATGCTTATGAGTAGCATTGTAAGATGTTATAAACAGAACTTTAAAAATTTAAACTAGTTGGGGGACGCGTTCGAGTATGATGGCTCAGGGAACCAGAACATTTCTCTAAAATATATTTCTTTTCTTAGCAAATATACATTGGAACTTGCTAACGAAGATACTTAACCTTTTAAATAAGGCGGGAGAAGAAACTGCATTGATTTTTTTTTTTTTAAATGCCGCAAAAGCCCATTCCATTGCTGAAATTTGTAGTTAAATACATTGTATCAATCCAGTAAGCTGGATTAACCCCTAGGAGATAGAACTCCTTAAATGTTTAGGTAAAAGATCATCCCAAAAAACTAACAAGTAATTCATATAACAACCACATTAGAACCAAAGCTAAACTCCAAAAGTATATTAGATTTGCTAAAACTAAGCCACTATTTAAAGGGCTAAGGCTATCTACTTCACGAACACAAAATTGGTATTTCTTCATGCATGATCAAGGCAGCGCAGCTGCTGCCCCTCTATTGTCCTCTACAAACTCCACAATTTTCATGGGCATGTAATGATTGAGAGGGATCGCATCCTCCATAATTGAAAGCCATTTCCCCATGCTATCCTTGATTTTTTGACTCATAGTACCTGCCCAATTAATGCAAAGGAATTTAATTTGGAGGAAACTGCATTGATTTAATTGAACAAAACATTCTTATCTACTGCTATTAATTCTTGCCTAAAAAGCACGGATCATGGTATATAATTTCAACCCTCTGATCTAAAATGGACAATTCAGATTGTACGCCAGTACATGATGGCGATTCCGACAGCCCAAGGCATGTTTTGAGTTCAGATCTATTGCGGTACCGTACTGTGTCAAATGAAATCTGCATCGTCCATTTTTCCTTTATACGATCTCAAATCTGATCCCTGGATTCCAAATTGGCACCAAAATTATTCTACACAGTATGGTACCGCAGGAATACTCACCCGGCGTGTTCTTCCTTACTTTCACACTGTACAAGCGAGAATATGACATTCCCCAAAAAACCAATCACAACTCACCAAAACCAAAATTCATCTATACACTACCAAGGGCATTTCAGTCATTTTCTCAATCGGAATTATTCCCTTTCAGTGATCAGTACAGTACCTCTGCTTTATATTAAGCAATTAACACACTAATTTCCTCCTCACAGCTCAACTTCTACACCAACCCCCTATCCTCTCTTTAACCATGAGAGCTCATAGAGAGACGCTTCTTCTCTTCTCTCTACTGATACTCTCACCATTGCTTGCTCTCTCTGCAACCCCACCTTTCTCTTGCGACCCGTCGGACCCGTCGAGCAAGAACTATGCATTTTGCAATACCAAACTACCTGTTGCGCAGAGAGCGCAGGATCTTGTTTCGCGCTTGACTGTAGATGAAAAAATCCAACAGTTAGGTGACATCGCGCCGGCAATCCCGCGGCTCGGCGTGCCGGCCTATAAATGGTGGTCCGAGGCTTTGCACGGTGTCGCGTATGGGGGCAGAGGATCGACCGATTATACCGGTACAATTAAGAGCGCTACGAGCTTTCCCCAAGTTATTCTTACCGGTGCCACATTTAATCCTCAACTTTGGTATAAGATTGGAGAGGTACATTCCATTTGCATATATGTTTTTTCTCTTCTACTATTTTTGTTTGTAGTTGTTTGGATTGAAGAAATTTACGGTACATTTGGATTATTATTTATAAATTAACTTGAGATAATAATATATATATATAAGAGCAGTGTACATGCCCGAAATTTTTTTAGTTACCACAGTAAAAAAACAAAATTAAATGATTACCACCCTCTTTAGCGTAATTTCAATCCTACCACCCACGCGGACCGGGTTCGCGCACCAAGATAGTGCGGTGCGCATACTGAGTTGGCGCACCAAACCCTTGGTGCACGGACTGGGTTGGCGGATTGTAGTTCTGTTCTGAATCAACCATGCAAATTTTTGGTGCGCCAACTAAAAAAAAAAAAAAAAATTTGGTGCACTAACTCAGTTTGCGCACGAAAAAAAAAAAATCAATTTGGTGCGCAAGCTTAGAACTAACTTGGTGCGGGAACCCAATCTGCGCACCAACTCTTTTGATGCGCGAACTGGGTCCGTGTGGTTGGTAGGATTGAAAAAAAGAGAAAGATGGTGATATTCATTTAATTTGATTTTTTGGCTGTAGTAACTAAAAAAATTTCGGTGTACATGCTAATAAATGATATGTATATTATATTAATCAAATTTGGCATATAATGTAACTTCGTTGGAAGGTTAATTTGTCACTTTCATGTACCATAATGACGAAGATAAATCTTGATTTGAAACTTTTTTGTCGGATAATTTTGTCTTCGCAAGTAATTTTGCTCAAAAGTTCATTTTCATGTGGGGCTACTCTTGGTTTTATCCAAAAAAATAAAAACAAAATAAAATAGACAACAGGGGATGGATAGGAATGATGATTCATTAAATGTAAAGAGTGTACTTGGATGCTTCATCACTGCAAGAGTAGAGGAGCAATGATAAATTTGTTGCTTAATAAAAAAGACTCATTATGCCTTGCATCACCAAGAAAATAAAAGAAAATACAAAATCACTAATTATCCTAGTACCGGAACACTTTGGTACCACTACTACAGGGACCATCTTAAGATTGCAAGAGATGTGGCACTGAAATTAAAGTTGTGTTACTTGAACCGCACATTGATCTCATTGACATCTTCAATTTTTCATATCTTTTCCAAGCACCAACAAAAATTGACATGAATTTTGCATATGAAGGCGATCGGTACAGAGGCACGGGCGATATACAACAGCGGGCAGTTGCAGGGGCTGACATTCTGGGCACCAAACATAAACATATATCGGGACCCGAGGTGGGGCCGTGGCCAGGAGACACCGGGAGAGGACCCGTTAACCACTAGCACGTATGCAGCTTTATTTGTGAGGGGAGTGCAAGGTGACTCCTACAAAGGCAACGGCGTGGCGTTGCTCAAAGCTTCAGCTTGTTGCAAGCATTTCACCGCGTACGATTTGGAGAGATGGGGCAATGTCACACGGTTCACTTTCAATGCAGTGGTAAGTGATAATTGAAGAAACAATATTTAACTGATGGTGATATGAAACAAGAATTCATGTATAACTAATTAGTTGTTCCTTGTTTAGTATACTGTATATCTTCGATGGGACTGACAGTTCAGCAAAAAATGTACCAGGCCGTTGAATTGTACACAGTACTGAAAGTGACTAATTTGACTTTGACTGGCATTTCTGGCAAGAACAAAGACTTAAATCATGGGTACATGCTGGTATCAAACTGGGAACAGTCATTATATTTCTACAAGGAATATTATATTTAAAACAGAAATTGACAAAGTATAGGGAACAAAGAAGCAAACATAATGAAAATATATATACTATTATTTATACAGTGCCATTAAAATAAATGTTTGCAATTAATTATGTAATTCAGGTGACAGCACAAGATTTGGAAGACACATACCAGCCTCCTTTCAAGAGTTGTGTCGAAGAAGGCCATGCGAGCGGCATGATGTGCTCGTATAATGAGGTCAATGGTGTACCTCCTTGCGGCGACTACAACCTCTTAACCAAAATAGCTAGAAAGGAATGGAAGTTTTACGGGTACGGTTTCGAATGCATTTGAATTGAGTTATACAAGTTCTTTTTCTCAATATGTGATATATTTTGCATTTCTTATTTGTCACTAGGTACATCACCTCAGATTGTGATGCTGTTGAGGTCATGAATAAATATGATGGTTATGCTAAAACTCCTGAGGATGCTGTTGCCTATGCTCTTAAAGCAGGTATACACTTACATGGAAATTTAAAAAAGAATAAATAGAATTTTGGTCTTATTTTTTTTACCAACAATATAAAAAAATTCAAGGATTCATGAAATTTAATTAACAGGAATGGATGTAAACTGTGGTTTCTATGTGCAAAACTACTCTGCTTCAGCTTTGCAACAAGGGAAATTAAAAGAAGCAGACATGAACCGGGCTTTACAAAATCTTTTCACAGTTCGGATGCGGTTAGGTCTCTTTAATGGTAACCCGACCCAATACAAGAAGTACGGTAGCATTGGTCCAAACCAAGTGTGCTCACAAGAGCACCAAAACCTAGCCATGGAAACAGCATTGCAAGGCATAGTTCTTCTTAAAAACACTGATAACCTCCTCCCTCTCGCAAAACCACAATGCTCCTCACTGGCCGTGATTGGCCCGAATGCAGACAATGCCGAGTTACTTGTTGGTAATTACCATGGCCCACCTTGTTTTAACACCACCCCTCTCGCAGCACTTCAGGGGTACATAAAGGATACAAGATACGTAGCCGGGTGCAGCGATGCAGCGTGCAACACGTCAATCACGATCAACCAAGCTGTGCAAGTGGCCAGCACGGTAGATAATGTGATTTTGTTCATGGGTTTGGACCAAAACCAAGAGAGAGAGGACTTGGACCGGTATAGTTTGCTTCTACCGGGTGTGCAACAAGACTTGATCACCAGTGTTGCAAAAGCGGCTAAGAAGCCGGTGATCTTGGTGTTGTTGTGTGGTGGACCCGTTGATGTTTCTTTCGCAAAGTCGGACCCAAAGATCGGTGCGATTTTGTGGGCCGGTTATCCTGGTCAGGCAGGTGGACCTGCCATTGCTCAAATCCTCTTTGGAGAACATAATCCAGGTGTGAGTTTGACCCTTTGATATTTGGTAGAATAACAATGCATATTAGATATCTTTATAAGACAAAAAAAAAACACTCGCTAAGCAGGAGCGGAACTAGAAAATTTAGTTAGGGGCTGAAACATATATAGTAATTAATTTGTAGTTACTGAGATTTGAACTCAAGATCTCCCAAACACAAAAGAGTTTTAACTATTAAACTACAAACACACATCTAGCATAATATAAGGGGCGCTAATTTATATAAAAACTTTAAGGAAATGAAAATTCAATTAAGTTACAACACACGTGATTAAAAATTTCAAAATTATAGAGTGGCTTAGCGCCCGTGCGATAAGTGTAGATCCGCCCCTATTGCTAAGTAGTTAAATTGATCAGTGCTCAAATTGTTGTTTTCAAATTTCAGGAGGGAAACTGCCACTGACATGGTATCCTCAAGATTTCACAAGGATTCCCATGACTGATATGAACATGCGTGCGAACCCTGCCACGGGGTATCCCGGGAGAACGTACCGGTTCTACAAAGGCGAGACGGTTTTCCAATTTGGTTACGGCCTCAGCTACTCAAATTATTCACATAAATTCATCTCTAAAACTGAAAATCCCAACATGAAAACCACTGTCAATCTCCAAGTAACAAAAATTGCGCGTAATAGCAATTACTACCACGTCGATGAAATCGGGCTAGATGCATGTGACAAGTTGAAATTTCCCACGACGGTGAGAGTGCAAAACCACGGGCCGATGGAAGGAAGGCAACCGGTTTTGCTATTCTTGCGTTGGCCAACCGAGACGAACGGAAGGCCAGCCAAACAATTGATAGGGTTTAACAGTGTGCATCTCAAGGCCGGGGAAGCGGCGCACATTGAATTTGCGGTTAGCCCATGCGAGCACTTTAGCCGGGTGACCGAAGAGGGTAAGAGAGTTATAGACAAGGGATCTCATTTGTTGATGGTTGAAGAAGAGGAGCTCGAGATTTCAGTCATGGATTAAACAGAGGAAAATAAATTATTTGTAACTAGAGAGCATAGAGAGATGCGGTAAAATTAAATCCTTTGTTGTTGAATGAAAATGATTCCTTTTGCCATGCCAAAAGAACATTATATCTTCAAAATATTAATTATGATAATTCACAAACTTCAAATTAGGTTGGATGTGTTCATAACCCTTTTTTTTCAGAATAAATGCTAAAATTTCGAACTTGTAAATATTTAAGGTGAAAAAAAGGAATTTGTGAACTTGTAAGATCACAGAGATATTATCTCAGTCACCAACTAGACCAAAAAACTGTTTTTTTTTTTTTTTCAAATTCCTTTTATTTTTTAAGGTTGGACAACCAGTGGCTGCTGACATTTGTAATACCCCTAAAAAATTTCAAAATTACGTATTTCTCCCTCTAAATTTTGAAATTACGTATTCCCCCCTCTAAACTTCAAAAACTCACATATTTACCCATTTTATTGTTCTTTTATATTAAAACACATTCTAAATTCATAAAATACGCATGTTACCCTTTTTAAAAAAAAGCATAAAACGTCATCTGACTTCAATTTGAATCTGAAAGGTTCCTATACCGTCCGAATTGCTTTACGATATGTGCGTGCTAGGTCAGCACGAATCTTGAAGTGAACATGCACGTATATTGAAGCAATTTGCACATATCTTTATGCAATGCACACGGATCAAAATTGATTTAAGATCTGTGTGCACTAGATCTGCACGAATCTTGAAGCGAACACGCCCATATCTTATATGCGCGTGGATCGGATAGTAGAGGAACCCTTCAGATTCAAATTTGAGTTTGATGGGGCGTTTTATACTTTTAATAAATGGTACAATGGGTATTTTATAAATTTAGAATGAGTTTTAATATAAAAGACAATAAAATGGGTAATATGTGAGTTTTTGAAGTTTAGAGAGGAAATATGTAATTTCAAAATTTAGAGGGGGGAATATGTAATTTTGAAGTTTTTAAGGGGTATACGTGAAATTCCCCCATAAGAAAAAGGTTTTTCAGTTTTCACGCTTACTCACGCACCCTCTCCAAGTTTTTTCACAAATTCTTATAAGTATATATGTTATTAGATAATGGTTAGTTAGAATTATATATTACGAGAGGATTTCATTGTCACTAAATTTGTTATAATTATTTGGCACTAATATTTTAAAGGGAGCGGCTAAGTTGCTGCCGGCAGTATTTCGGCGAGGTGCTTACTGGGGCATATCTTGCAATTTGATGTTCAAACAACAAATTCAAACCGTTATATGTTCAATCTATATTAAAATCTACTTGGAGACCAAATTTTACATTTTTTGGAATTTTTTTACTATTTTTTAAGCTGGTTTGAAAACCGGTGTTTTTATTAAATTTCTGAAGCATTGAAAACAGCGGTTTTCAATCCAGCTTAAAAAATAGTAAAAAAATTCCAAAAAATGTAAAATTTGGTCTCCAAGTAGATTTTAATATAGATTGAACATCTAACGGTTTGAATTTGTTGTTTGAACATCAAATTGCAAGATATGCCCCCGTAAGCACCTCGGCCGAAATGCTTCCGGAAGCAAATTAGCCATACTCTATTTTAAATATATAAATTTAAGTCGATCTTGTTCTTCTTCTCAAGTGGTCGTCCTCGTAAAATCATATGAATTCTTTAGTTAGTTATTTGAACAAGGTCGAGAATTATAAAGTTAATTAAAGGTTTAAATAGCGTTTATCGCGTCATAGCAGAACAGTACGGTTAAAAAATAACGCTATGGCCATGTTGTGCCGCTATAGCGCCGATAGCGTCATAGCTTGTATAGTTCGAAAACGCTATAACACGTTATTACAAGTAGACTGAGACAGATAAAATTTTAGCGTGTTTATTATTTAACTTTTTAATTTTGGATAAAATGAATAAAAAATTATAAAATTTTAATAATTGTGGTAACTTATGGTACCGGATTCTTCATCTAATTAAAAAATAATACAACTTTTTAAGATATTATATTAATGATTTCTCATTTATTTTTGTCTCATATTTGACAGGTTGTTTAAGCTATTTTTGAAATTCAAAACCCAGATTCTCTCTTTCAAATAAACTCACAAAAATTATTGAGCATTACATGCCTCCGTCTGATTAAATCCTAATTTAATTTTATTTCGTTATTGTAGGCTTATTTTTGGACATTTTTTTCTTCTTCTTCATCTTACAACAATATCATTCTGTTCGTTCTTTAATTGTTACTTCTTGCACCATCAGCAAACAAGTATATAATAAGAGTTTGTAACGTTTGAAATCTAAATGATCAATTTCTTGTGAATATTGAAGTTAAAAAGTTTGCAAAAATTGATATTCTCTGTGAAAATCACATGTTCAAAATTCGAATAGGTTTTCTTTAAAAATATTGAAATTTGAAAGACTAAATTAACCTTCATCATTCTCTAAATTTTTTTTTTCTTGACTTCTATCTTTATTTAAAATAAATAAATTAGAATATACAAATATTTATCTAAAAATAAAAGCTCAATTTCAACTTGTTCTTTAAAAAAATATGTTCGGATTAAAAACATCACCGAAAAAAGGCCTTTGCCAACAAACTTAATTTGTCATGTTATCATTGTTTTTATCTTTCTTTTTTATAAGCATGTTCTTATCATCAACCAAAAGCTAAAGCGTGGAGGTTTTTCTTTAGCAGATCATGAGGTGCAATCATTCATTTTGGTGTGCTCCAGAAATTTAACGAGAGGGAGGGAATGGAAGGAAGGGGAGGAGAGAAAAACAGTGTAAAAGGTTTACTTTATCGATACTTCGGTTTAGGAGTTACAAAATTTAAATAATTTGTACATAGTTAGAGATAGAAATAAGTACAAGGAATGAGGATCAATGAATCTCATTTTTATTTTTATTGTATTGTATTTATATACGATTTTATATATAATTTAGAATAAAATGTCATGACACTATAAAATTAACGTTCATTTTCCACAAAAAAAAAAATAAATTATCTAATTGACGCTCATAGTTTGAAAGTCTAACTCTGTCCATATATATAGTTTTTCTCCTCTTCCTTTTTCTCTCATCCTCTCCCTTTCAAAATTTAATGTTGTGAAACAAGCAAAGAGGATTGGTAACTCCTGCTCCCCTCCCCTGCTTTCCCCTCCACTATCCTCTTATAAATAAATGATCATGCCAATCCCACCATCCAAAATAAAATAAATGATCCGAATCTATCCGCACCATCCACAATAAAAAGTGAATGATACAAATCTTCTATACATGGATAATATAATAACAGTAATAATGTTTGCATATATATAATTCATGAACTATCTGCGTATTATTAATTCATTTTTGAGTGCTGAATTGTACTAAATGTTTTCAAGAATTTTTTAATATTAAATAGTTTTTCTTAAGAAGGATATTAAACAGATAAATGATTTGAATTCCAATTTTTAATGGAATAGGGTTAAAATGCCCCATTGGTTTTGTACTCCATTATGCCCTAATATCGTTATCTTTATTTTCAAAGTTTAAACAGTCGATCCAAACCGCTCAATATGATCTTCATATTAAAATGTGCTTGGATACAAAATTTTATATTTTTTTATATTTTTTTACTATTTTTTAAGATAGGTACAAAATTGTTGTTTTTAGAAGATTCTAGACCATTCAAAAATAGTGATTTTGTACCTGTCTAAACAATTAACAAAAAAATTCTAAAAATTCTAAAATTTGTTATCCAAACATACTTTAGTATCAAGATCATGATAAACGGTTCAAATTAATTATGTAGACTTCGAAAATAAAAATAACGATTTTGAAGCATGATGAGACACAAAACTAATAAGACATTTTAACTCTATTCATAAAAAAAATATCACACGTTATCATGAAACTTAAATTAAGATGAATTATTGTGCGAATCTTAATAATTTAATTACACTGATATCAGTGTAATATGTGACCATCCAATTCAATGCATTTCACACAGCTGGAAAGGAGCTCAAACCAACAACAACTAGCCTGCTACACAAAAGAACAAATTGCTCGTGCACATCTTCACATGTTAATATGTTATAGAGAGACTGTTTACAGTTCCTTTTTATTGTTTTTTCTTTTAATTTAAGGTACCTACTATGAAATTTAGAGTAGAACAAAGAGGAAAACAACAGACATGAGAGGAGAAAAGATAACAGTGGAAAGAAATAATGAAAACATAAGTCAAAATCAGCAGTTGAAAAGGTTAATAATTAATGTTGTGCTGTCGTTTCTCTAAAAAGTAGAGAGAACAGTACAGAGATTGTGGCTGCACCAAAAGCGGTTTCATTACTTGTTATTCAGGCCATTGATTTTGATTTTAATTTTATTGAGTCTCGTCTATCAATCTTTCGTGTCCCGGGGTAGATTTGAGACTAGAGTGGGAAAAACGTGCCGTGCCGTGATTAACACGCCGTGATTTTGGTCACGTGTCATACCGTGATAAAAATTACGAGGGGTGGTCGCAGCACGTGAATGGTCACGGCACGCGAGTCACGCCGTGACTAAGTCGTGCCGTGACCAAACGTGCGTTAGTCACGTTTGATTGTATTTAACGTTTAAAACAAAATATGAAACGATTATTTAAAATTCAAATGTTTTAATTGAAATTTAAATGTAAATATTTTAATTAAATAAAATTATACCTTATAGGAAGGTATGTTAGTGTATTGCCTCGTGACTGCCGTGACTGGGGCGTGTCTTTCGTTCCGTGACTCGCGTGTCCCGTGCCGTGACCAAGGCAATTTTCGTGCCATACCGTGTCTTCTTTGCCAACAATTGGTCATGGCACGCGAATGGTCACGGCACGTAACCGACACGTGTGCCGTGCCGTTACCGTACCGTTCCGTGACGGAGCCGGCTCCGGTGTGCCCTTTTTCCCACTCTATTTGAGACGTTCAAAGTATCGGTTCGGTTAAAACTAAGTCAAATTTAAAATTTTATTTGATTTTAAATTTTTTTACTGAATTAAACATATCAACTGAATTAAAAAAATTGAAATAAATTTCAATTAAATAAGAGATTAAATTTCAAAAGATCAAAACTTAATACATACACAAACATCTAATAATTATAGAAATAAATATCTAGTCATATATCAGTCGAACCGAAATAAAAAGATTAAACCGAACCAAATATGAAAAATTAAAGTAATTCAAGTAAAATATCAAGTAAATTTCAGTTTGTTTGGTTAAACTAAAATAAGAGAGATTAAACCAAACAAAATATAAAAAACCGAAGTAATTCACAAATTCAACCGAACCGAATCATTTAAACCTAAAAACGAACCAATTAATCCAAAATTTATTGGTTCGATCGGTTGAAAACCAAATAAACCAGATCCAATAAACATCCCTACATGTAGATTCTCTAAAATCTTAATCAGTGTGAAATTTATGTTAATTTAAGAAATAGACTACGGTGATATGCATATTGCATATTAGTTCGAAATATGTTTCTGTTTTAAAATTCAAACGGCTGATCCTTGTCTTTAACATAATTTCTATATAAAAATATATTTGGAAACCAAATTTTATATTTTTTATAGAAACTTTTTATTATTTTTTATACAAGTAGGAAATTACTGCTCTAGAATTGTAGATCAAATGATTTTTTATCTATTTAGAAAAAGTAGTAAAAAGTTTCTTAAAAGTATCCATATAAAGATCATATTAAATGATTCGAATCAACTATTTGAGTTTTGAAAACAAAATATTTAATCATAGTGCACATTAATTTATAATATGCATACAACAAAATTGATGGACAAATTCGATTTTTTTTTCTTAAAATAAAATATTAATAGATCTAAAAAATTTTAGAAGCCGGCCAAGCAAGGGCTCCTATTCCCTTAACATAATCATTTTAAGAGTTATATAATAAAAATTAAATTCGGACATCTTCACATAGTGCTTCCTTACCAATAAAATGAAATTGATTATGGCATTATGAGATAGGAGACTCTAGCTAGTGCTTCCTTACCAATAATTCACACTTTATACAAAAAAATGATTACCACTTGTGAAAATATTACCAATCAATACCAGTGTTAGAGTTTGGTGAATGGGATCCCTAAACAAAATTATTATGACTAGCAAAATCAATTTTCTTTTTTCGCCTCCTGAATGATCAACCACCACTTAGAAGGTGACACATGTGATTCAATTTATATACCAACTTCAAATCTAAGTGTCAATCCTATATAAACTCATGAAAGATATGTATGAAATAAATGGATATACCTTTCAATTTTCTAGAGGTGATCAATTGAATATTATGTCTAATAATGAATTAATCATTTGGGTCTAATAGTTTTTTTTTTTTTTTGAAACCTTGGCAGTGGCTGCCAAGTATATTTGGGTCTAATAGATAGTAATAATTAACTTTTTTTTTTTTTAAAAGTGGATCCAAAAAAATTCCGAAGCAGATTCATATCGTATTATAAAATTCTCACTAGATCTTATACTGATATAAATTTAATATTATGTTGTAAAAATTTAGAGGCCAAAGTTTGAGTAACACACGGTAAAAACGGCCATATTTTAAATATTGATCACAACAACGTTAACATAACTTAATATGATTATGAATTTTAATATTATATCTAAATATTATAAATCAAAACACCACTCGACAATTAATTGTAACATTTGCATACTATATATGCCTTATATATGGATAGCTATCCTAGCACACCATGCGAACTATACATCGTGATATATTGCAAATGTTTATTAAAAAAGAAAAAAGAAAAAAGATTTGAAATCTGGTCAAAATCCTTTATAAATATATAAAATGGATAGACTTAATCTTCATCTTTATCTAAAATAAAAAAAAAGATAACGATATCGCGATGTTTTCGGCTATTTAAATGTCTCAAGAATAATTTGATATCAAATATATATCACGTTTTAAAGAAAAATCTTATGTAATAAAATGAGGTTACCCTTATTGGCTTAATTTTAAATCATATATCTTAATCAAAGTAGAATATTGGACTAACTATATTCTGTTAATTGTATGGGTATCAGAAATGGGGTGCAGTTATTGCATCCTAATTAAGATCAGTGGATATCATTAATTCACTGGTCACTGTTAACCTCTAATTAAAATTTTATATTTTGTTAAAAGCCAAATTAGAATGATGGAAGAAAACAATATTAAATAATAGAATAAGTAATTAGTTGCAATTCTCTCATTTCAAGGTTTCTAAAGTTAAAATTTGATGTTTTATATCTACAATAATGGATTTCTTTCGTTTTAATTGTATTTTACACACGGAAATGTTGTAACTAATATTTTTGAAAGTTCAGGACAACATTATTTGATATTTTACAAATTTGAAAATCTAATTCTAGGTTCCCCCATTTTATTTCTTGTTGTATATCTCTCAAATATAAATTTTAAATTAGTAACAATTTCAAAATAAATAAAAAAATACAATTTGATTCTCGAAATTTTGTAATTTGAATTGTGTACTTCCTAACAAAAGTTGAAAAATAATTTGAACTTACAATATTAGAAAAACCAGAAATGTACATAGCACCGTTTACATGGGCTAGAATTTTCAGATGAACAAAATTTGAAATTTGAATAATTTGTATATCCATATCATTATAAAGAACCTAATAATATGTTATCTGTATTCATATCCATGCAAATACATATACATATATTTTATTTATAAATAATTATGCAGATATGGACAGGAACAAAATAAATAGTTTATGCTCATCCCATCTAAAAAAAAAGTTTTTTTAAAGAAAAACTAAGCTCAATCTCTTAGTTATGTATTAATATTTTCAAGTTTTTTAAATATCCAAATTTCAAATCAGCGATCTTCCAGACATTATCCAAAAAAGAGATGATAACTGTCGCTTAATTAACAGAATCAGTTCCTTATCATATTTTGATAAAAGGTAGCTGAAGGAATGGAAATTAGAGATAATAAATTACTAAATTTATCTTGTTTTTGGCTGGGAAAAATTTAGTGGAATGGTTTTTTCCGTTGAAAATCCGCTTACAACGGCGATTATTAGCATTTTTTTCTAAAATTTTAGATGATAATATTTAACGGATATTATTCATTGATCTCCTGTCTCCTCTAAAAATTCATACCTTAATTTGCTGTCCTAATTGTTATATATATATATATAACGGAAAGAAAAATAATAATCAGAAAAGATTAAAAAAAAAAAGTAGAAAGAAATCTATCCTTCCATTTCATTACACCTATTTCATTTGTATCTTATAATTAGGTGCAGATACGCTACATAGCAGCTGATGTGCTGCTGTAGTATATATATATGTACAAGCACACCAACTTTAGATCATATCACAAACACACCTCCATACCTCTCTTTAGTTTAATTTAGCCATGAAAACCTACAGAGAAAACCTTCTCCTGTTCTCTCTACTAATCTTCTCATCACCATTACTTGCTCTCTCTCAAGACCCACCACCATTCTCTTGCGACCCAGAGGACCCGTCGACTCAGAAACATGCATTCTGCAAAGCTACACTGCCATTAGAGCAGAGAGTAAAGGATCTTGTGTCACAAATGACCTTAGAAGAGAAAATCTCTCAATTAGGTGATGACGGGCCTGCAATCAAGCGGCTCGGCGTGCCGGCTTTTAAATGGTGGACCGAGGCTTTGCACGGGATGGCGTATGGAGGCACAGGCTCGATTCGTTTTAACTTCAATGGAATATTTAAGGCTACGAGCTTCCCGCAAGTAATCGTCTCCGGTGCCACATTCAATCCTCAACTTTGGTATAAGATTGGAGAGGTAAGGTTTCATTAATCATCTCATTTATTTATTTACTTATTTTGCACATTGTCTTTTGAAAAAAAAAGAGAGAGAGAAAGAAAGGAAGAAAAAGAAACAGAAGAAAGTGAAGCACATAAAAGTTCCTCTAATAAAGGTGTCAGTTTGTATTTTAAATCAGTAATTGCAAATAATTTTCTTGATATGATAATTGAATCCTAACATGCAGAAGGTAACATAAGTCAAAAGTTCATTATCACGAGAGTTACTTTTGATGTTACAAAAAGAATATATAGGGGATGGAAAGGAATCATGCATAGTGCATAATGTAAATTATGTAAAGAGAGAATGTTTGTACATGACAAAGGAATGTGAGATCACATGCCAAATATATAAAATATGCGACATTATTCAACCTAATTAATCTGTGTACTGATGTCTAGTGATTGCCAGATCAGAGCAATGATAAAATCTCTTGCTTAATAAAAAAGACTCATCATGCTCTTCAAACTTAAGCATCAAATCCAAAATATAACTTAACATTAAAAGAACCCCTAGTATACTTTTTAGATTTAATTTTTTTTTTTTTGAAGAATCTAAACTAACATATTATTGCATAAAAAGGCGATTTCAACCGAGGCGAGGGGAATCTACAACAACGGCCAACTAGACGGGCTGACATTATGGGGACCTAACGTAAACTTATTTCGGGACCCAAGGTGGGGTCGTGGACAAGAGACACCTGGCGAAGACCCGATACACATCAGCAAGTACGCGGTAATGTGGGTCAGAGGAATGCAAGGTGAACCAATGGGAGGAGGGCAGTCGAAGAAGCTTAAAACCGCAGCTTGTTGCAAGCATTTCACTGCGTATGATTTGGAGAAATGGGGAACTGCTTCGCGATTCACTTTTGATGCAGTGGTAAGGAAACAATTCCGATTCATTTAGAAAATAACAAAACTAGTTCAGTTGTGTGAATATATATCTAATAGTTTGAAATTTAGAATTCATGGTTTAGCAGTTGTCGTTCGTACCAACAAGATCAACCATACATGATTCCAGTACCAAATCTGGTACTGTTGAATAGGAGAGTTTATCGAATTCATATCACAGTAACATAATACTGTTTAGATTCGGACCATCTGATCAGAATCCATATAAATATTAAAATCGCTTAGGTGATATGAACTCGATTATATCAATGGCTTCTGTTTGGCCAACCAAACTTAAAAAAAAAAAAAAACATTTTCAAAGTTTGGCAAACCAAACTTTTTTTAATGTTTCCAAACCACTACTTTTTCTCAAATTCTACAAGACTGAGTTCATTTTTTTTCTGGTAAAAATAAATATGTAATTAATTCAGGTAACAGAGCAAGATTTGGAAGACACATTCCAGCCTCCTTTCAAGAGCTGTGTTCAAGATGGCCATGCAAGTTGCCTGATGTGCCCTTTTAATAGGGTCAATGGTATTGCTCCTTGCGGTGATCCCAATTTCTTAACCAAAATTGCCAGAGAGGAATGGGGCCTTGATGGGTATGTATGGTTTTAAGTTTTAACCCTCTTGATGATTATTTTTTATAACCAAAAGTTTATTAACTATGATATGTGATTTCATTTTCCATTTAATTTGTGTAGATACATTGCCTCGGATTGTGATGCGATTGGGGTTATGGTTGGAATGTATGCTAAAACACCAGAAAATGCCACTGCTATTGCTCTGAAAGCAGGTATAAATTAAATGAAAAAGAAGTACCTTTGCAATTTTCAAACAACAAAAGAAGCCCCGTTTCATCTACTGAAATTAATTTGCAGGAATGGATGTCGACTGTGGGGTCCATCTTCAAAACTTTTCAAAATTGGCTTTGGCAAAGAAGATGATAACGGAAGCCGATATTGACCGGGCCCTACACAACCAATTTGCGACCAGGATGCGGCTGGGCCTCTTTGATGGTAACCCGCTCAAGCAAGAAGATTATGGTAGCATTAGTAAGAATGACGTGTGCGCGCAAGAACACCAAGACCTAGCTGTACAAGCGGCATTGGAAGGCATCGTTCTTCTGAAAAACACTGGTAAAGTCCTCCCCCTCTCTAAGACACAAGTCACCTCGCTTGCGGTGATCGGTCCTAATGCAAACATTGCAAGTGTACTCATTGGTAATTACCAAGGCCCGCCGTGTATAAACACTACGCCTCTAGATGCACTTAAGAACTACACAAAGGACGTAAAATATGTGGCCGGGTGCAATGGCGCTGCATGCAAATCAGCTGCGATTGATCAGGCGGTCGAAGCAGCTAGCGCAGCAGATCACGTGGTTTTATTTATGGGTTTGTCGTTAGAACAAGAGAGGGAAGATCTCGACCGGACTGATTTGCTTCTCCCGGGATCACAACAAGAGTTGATCACTAGTGTTGCAAAAGCGGCTAAGAAACCAGTCATCTTGGTGTTGTTGTGTGGTGGCCCCGTTGATATTTCTTTTGCAAAGACGGACCCGAAGATCGGTGCTATATTGTGGGCTGGTTATCCTGGTCAGGGTGGTGCACAAGCCATCGCTCAAATCCTCTTTGGAGAATACAATCCAGGTAACTATTATAAATTTAATTTCCATCAAGAAAGAAAGGAAGAAAAAATCACAAATTCCATAAATTAAATTTTTTCTGTTTTTGTGTCCTTATTTTCAGGAGGAAAATTGCCGGTAACTTGGTATCCGCATGATTACACATCAATTCCAATGACCAACATGAACATGCGAGCTAACCCCGCTACAAAATATCCCGGGAGAACATACCGATTCTACCAAGGTGAGACAGTTTTCCCATTTGGTTATGGCCTCAGCTACTCAAACTACTCTTACGAGTTCGCCTCCAAAGCAAAAACCACCGTTACACTCGGGGGATTAAAATCACCTGCTAATAACAAGTCACCGGAATGCCAGAAGTTGAAATTTAACACAGCTATAAAAGTGACAAATCATGGACCAATGGAAGGAAGGACCCCTGTTTTGTTGTTCATGCGTTGGCCGAGCGCAACAGAGGGAAGACCCAAGAAACAACTGATTGAGTTCGACAGTGTGCATCTCAAATCTGGGGAAACAGTGCAAGTTCAGTTTGTAGTTAGCCCGTGCGATCACTTGAGCAGAGCAACTGCAGATGGTACGAGAGTAATAGACGAAGGATCACATTTTTTGATGGTTGAAGGAAATGAGGTTGAGGTTACTGTTGCTTGAACAGAGCCCAATTCTACATAGCTACAGAGTAACTACTGATTACTGATGCCGATACGGTTTTCAAAAAAATTCCCTAAGTGCAAAATTATTCTGTAATTCAAATAATTTTTTATGTGATGTTAATAAAACGATAATTTTGGTTTCTAATCGTTAACATGTTGTCTTGAAACTTTCTGAAAGTTGCAATTTGAGGGCTTATTAAACAGTGTAATTTGTTATTTCACCTCTCACTCACACTCTGTCAAGACCAAATACAAACAAAATATGTAACACTAAGAGAAAGCATTGAATACAACTTGATATTATTGTTTCACACGAATGAATGAAAAGCATCAGAGAAAACATAGTCTAAAAATAATAAGAACATCACTTATCAGATAGTTAAGTCGCACCTAAATATTGATAATTTACGAAAAAATGTTATTTTTTCCCATTAGAAACCTGCCATAAATTTAATTTTATCGAACAAAACTAACATAAGAGCGAGTAACTACATCTACGGTAAAGAAACTGCATGAGGTTAATAGTTCTTTCGCTGCTCATAGAAAAAAAATAAGACCATCCGTTTTCTTGTTCATCGTCTCTCCTAAACTGTTACAATTTTTTATTATATTATTTATCTATTTTTTGTTATATTATTCAATTTATTTATTATAAATACCAGCTCTTAGTTCTGATGCTTTTCAGGATTAAAGAAATAAATAGTTCTGGTAAAAGTAGGGTACAATACAAAAGACACTTCCATTATTCCAGTAACAGAATGTAGATTGCAAAACGACACGACACTTTCGCAGGTATTATATGTGGACAACTTAAGCTACAGTACATAACCACTTTTATGTTATAACATTAGGTAACAAACTGGGAATGAGGAATTCAACCCACCCATGTGTTTTGCCGTCGGTAAATACACTTGTTAGATATTTTCTTAAACTCAATATTAATTAGTAAATGTTTTCTAATTTAATTACTCAATTTGAAACTTATCCATTTAAAGACTACTAAATCTTTTGACCTGTAAAGAATAATTAAGACAAGAAAAGAACTTTCTTTAATTGCACCAATTTCTATCAAATGTAGTAAAAACCAAGACAATACACTAGAAAACCATTTGCTCATAGCACACTAAATTGCATGTGACTAAGAATCTTGATTGAATATATGACCAGACAGCCCATGATTTTCTTTAAAAACCTACAAACTTGAGCCTTATTAAAACTTCTTCTTTTTGTCATTTTCCTTTAACAGAAGCACCCCACATGTACACATAAGTACTGATCTACACTCTAAATCTTTCCTTCGCAACAGAAATTTAGCCATGAGATTTCCCGCACCACTCATTCTTCTCCTCTCTATTTGTTCAATCACCATTGCTAGCCAAACCCACTCTCTTTATAAAAAGGAGAACACAAGATCTTGTGTCTCGTCTGACCTTAGACGAAAAAATTGCACAATTGGTAGATGTTGCGCCATTAATCGAAAGGCTTGGTGTGTTGGGGTATAAATGGTGGTCCGAGTGTTTGCACAGGGTTTCAAGTGGCGGTAGGGGAATTCATTTTGATGGACAGATAAAGGCTGCTACAAGATTCCCTCAAGTCATTCTCACAGCCGCCACATTCAATCAACTTCTCTGGTACCAAATAGGACAGGTGATGTCATATAAATTTCCTCGATATCTTAGGTTAATGAAATCTTACATTTTTGTGTAATTTTTTTCATTATATTCATGTACATTGAACCTAATCTCTAACCTCTCTTGGAAATTTGTTTACCACACTTTGTCAGAATTCAATGATCACCCGAGCTTCTAACAGTTGGTCTATTTGTTACTAATTTATCATTTTAACATTTTGAAGGTTATAGGGATAGAGGCACGAGCATTATATAATACGGGTCAGGCAGAGGGGCTGACATTATGGTCACCTAATATTAACATATTTAGAGATCCAAGATGGGGTCGAGGCCAAGAGACGCCTGGTGAAGACCCACTTACTACTAGAAAGTATGCAGCCTCATTTGTTAAGGGATTGCAAGGCGATCCGTACCAGGGGGGTCATTCACCACATGTTCTTCAAGCTTCGACTTGTTGCAAGCACTTCAATGCATATGATTTGGAAAACTGGGAGGACATAGTCCGGGACTCCTTCAATGCCAAAGTAAGATTCAAGGATTAAGTAAGGTACCTGAATCTAGTACATAATGTGTAATTTTTACTGGTAGGGCATGACATGCTATGGCTCTAGTCTACTGCCTAGCATTTTGCACAACCCTACTCCCATGCAGGGGCGGAGCCAAGTAGAGTCAGGGGTGGGCACTTACCTATGGCTCAATTTTTTCTTTTGAAGAATATACTTCTGTTTTTTGCATTTTTCTAAACAAATTATAAAATATACTTGAGCTTAAAAAAAAAATTATAAAATTTTGCCTACCCCTGATTTTTTTTTGCCCCACCCTGCTAATTATCCAGGCCACGCCTCTGCTCTCACGGGGCTTATAATTTTGTTATACCAAATCATCATGAGAACATAGTGCAATGTTGCAATTTTAAATAAATTATATTCTTTGTTTGTATCCGAAATGAAGGTTTTCGCTCAGGATTTAGAGGACACATTCCAACCGCATTTCAAAAGCTGTGTAGAGGAGGGTCATGCGAGTGGAATACTGTGCTCGTATAATCAAGTTAATGGTGTGCCTAATTGTGCTAATTACACATTATTGACTCAAACAGCTAGGGGAAGATGGAAGTTCAATGGGTAATAACTCAATTTTATATTGGGCTTCTAATTTAAATTGAAATGGAAATTGCTTCTATGATTTATAATACATTTTAATTGTCTACTCAGAATGATACTTCTTCTATTGATTTTATGAGACTTTAGATAATGTTGATATTTAGTACAAATATAATATAATTTTTATAAAAAAAACGCTATATAGCATAGCTTCTGCTATAACTTTTTTTGTAGCCTTCCCACTATGACGCTATAAACGCTATTTAGAACCTTGGTTTCATCATCTATAAGGAGATTTGCAGCAGCTGGTTCTCTAATCAGTCCAGTAATAGAAAGTATAACAGAATTTAATTAAGGTTGGATTCTCGTCAAACCGAGTCAGGTGAGAGGAGCTGCAGGTGGTTCCTGTCACTGTTGTGTATAACAAGGTGAGAACTGGAGGCTCCAGTTTCACCTAAGATTGTGCAAGGGAAGCGTGAGCCCCTCGTCCAGCACGAAGAGAGCGAAGAAAATGGGGACTATTAAAAGGAGAGATACCCATCGCGCCATGCTCAGACGATCGGTAACAAAGCTTGGAAGGATTGATCGGAGTGTACATCTTGGGAGGGAGATACGGGGAGCAGTGTTGTAAACGACATGCGCTCGTAACAATTTACAATTTTACGGATAATTTTACATTTTTATTAAAATTATGTAAATACACTCGTAATTTATTAAAAATTAATTAACATAACTCATCAAATTTGTTAAATAATTCTATTTTAACTTAATTTCCTTATTTATTAATTAAATTTTATAAAATTGTCATTTGTATATAAGACAAGACATAACAGATAAATGTAAAAATAATAATAATAAAAATGACCGACTAATTAACCGTATAAAAGAAAAACATACTATTAATCGAATAAATTGACTGTTTTCATCTGCAAATAGTCTTCCACACCCTTTGTTAGATATTATAGAGTAACTCTTAATTACTTCTTTAATAGTGTTCTAAAAAGTGATAACATTGGATTATCTTGATTGTGATTACAAATTTTGCAAGATGAATTCAAAATATGCTTAAAAACAATGTTTTGTAAACGATTCAGATAATATTGTTTTAATTTGATTTATTTGAATTAATTTAATTATCCAAAATTTTCTGAAGATTTACTCTAACAAATTTACAGGCTTCAAATTTTATTTTATGTTAAATTTTCTACTTGAAGGCTTAAACTATCAAGTTCTATCTAAAAAATTCAATACAACTAAAAAGTACGGGTTGTATCCGGACAAGTATTGGATAGTGGGGTTTCACAATTTTACTATTTAGATTAACTCTCAGTCGCACCTCACTCACAGGGACATAGACTTAAAATTCAACTACTATCATGAGTGCCAGAAATCAAAGCTGTTCTATACAAACTAACCTTAAACAATTCAGAGTTGAGAAAATAATAATAAAAACAGAAATACTGATTATAAATAAGAATATAAATTTTTTTCTTTGCATAAGGATTCAATATTTGGCATAACATCCATAAGCTAAATAAAAGAATATTTTACCACAATAGCTCATTTTCTTTGCACCAGTGAATATGACCTTCCAGCCACTTTCGATCCAGTTGGTAATGACGAGTTCATATTCTTTGTATCAACTATCTACTTTAGTGAATCAAAGGAGGAAAATGCAAAAGAAAAAGAAACGAGAAAAAAAGAGCACACTTACTATCCGTCGGCTGCGTAGTGTGGCGAAGGCGGAGTCATTAGGTGAGGTGGGGCGTGACTGGTGGCGGAGAACTAGTAGCGGAGCAGATCAGCGGCTCTCGGAAGTAAAGAGGAAGATCGGTGGTGGGGCTCGTCGGAGAAAGGTGGAGCTTGGAGGCGAAAAGAGAAGAAGAAAGGTGGAGTGTGCTCCGTGTTTCTGTGGAGGCAAAAAGAGAAGGAGAGAGAGAGAGCGGTGCGGCTAAGAGCTTAAGGCATGTTCGGCTGCAGTGTGGGCTGCAGTGTGAGCTTAAGGCATGTTCGGAAGTCAGAACAAAATAAAAACCCTAGCATATCTTTCAAAAAAAGGCCCATCAGACAGCCTGTGGGCTTCAGTATAAGCCCAAGCCTGACCTGGCCTGTCTCTAGGCCCGGCCTTACCTGACCTATCACAGCGCTAGGCCGACCGGGCCAATTGGGCTTTTTTGCCATCCCTACTACTGAGTGGTTAAGTCGCGTAGAGAGAGAGAGTCGGATACTCGGATATTAGGTTTTCAGAATTCAAAGTCAGAGCCCAAAATAAAAACCCTAAAAATTTCTTTCTCAAAAATAGGCCCTACGTGACCTGTTACAGTGTCGGGCCGATCGGGTAAAGAGCCGGGCCGGGTGGGTATGAGCAGGCCGACCGGCCAATGGGCTTTTCTGCCATCCTACTCAGTAGCTGCACACACGAACTCTCTCTCTCTCTCTGAAAGAAATTTTTTGGGTTTTCTCCCTCTCTTCTCGCCTCCACACTCGGCCCCGATCTCGCCACACTCGGCTTAGCCTCTGACTTGATCTCGCCACCGATCTCGCCACCGATCCCGCCACTCTTTACTTCCGAGAGCCACCGATCTCGCCACTGATCTGCCTCCGCCATTCCCTAGGTGATATTTTACCATTCTTTGCTGATTTTGCTGATTTTACCACTCTTTGCTGATTTTACCATTCCCTAGGTGATATTTTACCATTGCTCAAGGCTCTCAAGGCTCAACTTCTCACCAAACATCATTTTGGTACTTCATTTTTTCTTTTTGACCATCTTTTATTGAGTTATTTTATTTGCTGTGAACTGATTGATCTGTTCTTTTAATATGAACTGAATAACTTCTGGTACTGATACCGATACACATGGGAACTATTTATATGTAAATCTATAACTGGTACTGATACACATGGTACTGCACTCTACCAGTACACTACCAATCGGATCGAAACTTTGATTACAAAAAGGGCAAAAAAGAAGAAAATATATAATCATTTTGAACCCAAAGAGAAAAAAAAAGATATGCCTGATTCCAGAGCAATAACTGCATATCAGTGAAATGCCAACGATGAATGTATACATTATTTTTAGTTTTTCATATTGAGATGGGTTTTGTCCATGTATATTATATTTGACACTACTACGTACTTAACCTACAAAGTTATTTTCTTCTTATTGATTTGTTTTGGTTCCGTGAGTTATTAATAATTCTTGGGAATGGACTGTAAGAATGAGTTATTAATTGAATTTCTCTCAATTGGGATCTCTGGTCATTACTAGGGTTTTGGTAATTTTTTGGGAATTGATGCTGATAATATTCATTTTGTATTAGTTAGTCGATTTATGGGAAGGTAATCCCATAATGCAATATAGAGTTTGGTTGTAACGGGTCAGATTGGAGTTTTTCAAAGACAGGTAGATACTGATATTAGTGTATTCAGTTCAACTGGTAAATACATTAGTTCTTGGTTTTCTTGGAGGAAATCATTTTACTAGTAGATTAGGATAATTTGCTTAAAATTAAGAAACTTTTGTTAGGGAGAAACCAAATTAATTGTTTAAATATTTCTATTATACTCATGCAGGTGGTAAAGATAAACCGATGTAAGAGACAACTTGATGGAAATGATGAGGTTAGTAAAATTTAGTGTTAAATTCTAAATTTAGTGAAATTTAGTGTTAAATTTAGTGTTAACAACTTGATGTTAAAACTATGTTATTTTAGTGTTAAATTCTATTGTGTAATTTGATTGTATATTGTTTCTATTTGTATGGTATTTTAGTGTGTTAATTTGATTTGTATGGTATTTTAGTGTTTCTATTTGCATGCTGTTTTGGTATTTTAGTGTGTTAATTTGATTGTATGCTGTTTTTTATACTGTTCTATTTGCATGCTGTTTTGTATGCTGTTAATTTGATTGTGTGCTGTTTTGTATACTGTTCTGTTGTAGTGTGTTTTGCATGCTGTTTTGTTAAATTTTTATTGAATGGGACCAGGCTGGGTCGGGTCAGGCCGGGTAAGGTAGCCCATGGGCATAGGCAGGCAGGCACAGGCGGGCACGGGTATGAAGAAAAAGCCCACAGGCAGGTTGGGTATAGATTTTCAGGCCCATTATATTGGGCCAGGCAGGTTGGGCCTAAATTTTTATCAGGCTGGTAAGGCTTGGGCTTGGTAAAATGCCTGTGAGCTTGGCCCATTGCCATCCCTAATGTCCCCTAATTTTGTCTCGTTTTACTTGCTTCGGTTGACATACTAATTAAAACATTTTTTTGTTCTTAGGCAGAGGCAGACAAGTTGATGAAAATTCAGACTTTAGAGAAACTTGGACGAAACTAAAATTATCCTTGTAAGCTCTATCTTATCTTGTGCTGATCTAGAAACTTTTAAATGATTTGGTTTAGTATATTAATTGAAAAGAACTTTGATGATGTGGTTTAGTATATTAATCTGTTTAGCACAGTAGGTATTATACTCAATTGTTCTCTTTGAGGCTTAGATTTTAAGTTTGCAATAGTTTGCATATAATTTGCATAGTTTACAAGTTGTGCATATACTATTGCATAGTTTACAAGTTGTTTTCTTGATTCTGGTACCGATCGGTACCGGGACATTGTGGCCGTGAGCCTTGGCTCTTTGCTGACTGTGCTGTTTTGTTTTGTTCTTTGTGTGCTGACTTGCTTGTGCCTTTGCTTGTGCCCTTATTTATAAATGCCCATATTTCATGAGAGACATAGTATTAAGTTATTGTGGAAACATTTATAATTCCCTTATTTTGCCTCTGTAAATGCCCTTATTTATAAATGGTTTTGAATGCCCTTATTTCATGAGAGATTTATAAATGGTTTCATGAGAGATTTATAAGTGAAGTGAAGTTGATGATAAGTGAAGTCTGAACTGCCAAACAACACTCAGTCCCATATTGACATAGGATATTTAAATTGAGATCAAAACAGTTTGTTCTTTTTCCAGAGCTTGAGTGGCAGAGCTTTTCTGTTTCCTTCTTCTTGTCTCAGATTGACGGTTTGTACAGCTGTCAGCTTGGAAGCTAAGGTGGCCGCAGCCTGTATCTATGTCAAATTTTTATTTGTGCTAAATTGTTTGTGCTAAACCCTAAACCCTAAACCCTATACAAGCTCTTGAATCTAATTTAAAAATTGGACCTGCGCTAGTTCCTAGTAGCTAAAGTAAACACAAGGAAAACAAAATTAAAGCAAACCAGTTAAAGGTTGAATGAGGAGTGATAAACGAGGCACGAGGTGAGCGCTGCAAGGAGCGATTGTTTTTTGTGGTTAAAATGGTGAGGTAATTGGGAGAGAAGGCCAGAGGGAGGCAGACAGCGTGGAGCGGGCGCGGGTTCTGAGGTCCTCAATAGCGAATTATTGGATTTAGGGTTTTAATTTACTTCCAATGTGTACCCAGAAATTACATAATTCGGATCCTCCCCGGACTCACTCCGGTGTCTCTCTGACTGTAGGAGGTTTCTTTAAAATTTGTGCAAAGTTAAAAGAACGGTCCGGTACGGGGAGGATCCGAATTCTGTAATTTCTGGGTACGCACCGGAAGTAAATTAAAACCCTAAATCCAATAATTCGCTATTGAGGACCTCAGAACCCGCGCCCGCTCCACGCTGTCTGCCTCCCTCTGGCCTTCTCTCCCAATTACCTCACCATTTTAACCACAAAAAACAATCGCTCCTTGCAGCACTCACCTCGTGCCTCGTTTATCACTCCTCATTCGACCTTTAACTGGTTTGCTTTAATTTTGTTTTCCTTGTGTTTACTTTAGCTACTAGGCACTAGCGCTGGTCCAATTTTTAAATTAGGTTCAAGAGCTTGTATAGGACACAATGCTATCTGCCTGATTTTGTTGGTACTTTACTAGTTTATTGAAATTGTCAATTACCAGTCCTTGATTATATGCATCTAAAAGAAATTAATGTATATGCATGCCAATTTATGAAGGACATTTTTGTCTTGTCTTAATTATTTAAATTCAATTCATCATAACACTATTCCAAGAATGGATTTGCCAAGCAACAATTTTCACTCCTTCGAATAGTTGAAGAATAGCATTCTTCCAATTTACTCCTTTAAAAAACACGATTCTATTACCGTTCCTTGATTTGCCAAATGACCCCTTTATTTATTTTTTATCTTTTCCTCTAGATCAGCAAAAGAGGGGAGCAACCTTATTTAAATGGATCATTGCGTGGACAATAAGGCACACTGCTTCAAATCATAAATAAATTTATAATTTGATTGTAATTCGAACGGGGTAACTAATAAGCAAAAGATGCCTCAAGTGAGAATAGTAGCGAGGAATTTCATGGACATGGTGGCGGCTCTGCCTGCAGCGAAACTCGACAAGCTCTATGATAGCTCCTTCATTTGCGAAGCTGTTCTCAGGTTCCGTAATTCAATTTCTGATTTTCTTCAATTGAATTTAATTGAAAAATGCTGGATTAAGCAATGCCGAGTGATTCCTTAATTGCTTCATCATACCTCTATTTCAGAAATTTGCAAAAATAATCTTACTTTTATTGGAGAAATTGAAAAACAGGACCTTGCTGTTAGTGAACAGGTTATAGTAATGCAAATGACACAAATGTGGAGGCTTTTGCAATATTAGGAAAAATTCATCTTTTTTGTGCCTTTTTTTTCTTCTGAATTTTTTTTTTTCCCTATTACAAATCTCTCTCTTTCTCACATACGTGCTCACCCTATAATAAAGATCCTTGCCACCGTTGGCTAAGAAGTACGTGTTGCAAATGCTTTTTGTTGATTCCCCTATGACTGCCAAGTCGATGGAGGAGTGGGTCCTACCTGATGGCATTTCAAAGCATAAAGTAGCGATTGATCGGTTGCTTCAGCTCAGAGTTTTTATTGAAGTTACTGACAGGTATATAATACATGAAGCCTAAAAACATTATTGAATAAGACTCGCACACTGAATTTAACTGATAAATCATGTCAAGATGTGGTATTGTTTTGTATGATGTTAAATGATAAACTTTATTTTTTTCAATGATTTTTGGTAGGAAAAAAGAGCCGAGTTATAAGATGAATCAGAAGTTTCAAAGTAACACGCAGAAATACCTAATTAGTGGGTGAGTTGTGTGTTTTATCTTATTTCTTTGATTGCTTTATCAAATTTTTGTCCAAAACTTGAAATCTAAGCATGAACACCCTATTTCTATTATAATCTCCAGTAAAAACAAGATGAATCCCTTCCTCAGCATTAAAAAAAATAGCAAAGAAGAAAGAGGAACAAAATTAGTTTTAATTTAGTGTGCCTTGAATGAATTATGCTTTGGTTCTGCAATCAGATTACTGGTAAGATTGCTGTGAATTTAATAAAAATGTCTTGCATTTGTAAATCAGAGGAACACTACCTAGAGAGGCGATGACTTTGAATTCCGTTGTCAGGTTGCCTTCAGTAGAAGAACTAGATACCTATGCTCTAGAGCAGTGGGAGGTTGACCACTTTTTTTTCTATTACCGTGTTTTAGTTCCCTTGTTAGTTGAATCTTTTTTTTGGATGCTTATAGGTATTTTTTTCTTATGTTTTTTATTTTGGGTGGAAACAGTGTTTCTTGTTGCAGCTCATTAATTCATCTCAAGTGGAGAAACCGACCAGCTTTAGTTCTTCAATGATGCGTGCTTTTCAGCGAGGCCTTTTGAGTTCCAGGTTCCCTTTTGTTATTTTTTATCCTTTTCCTCTTCTGCTGGTTCTCTTCTTGGTTTTGTGGCGTCAGTATTTGATTTTCAATGTTTGCTGATTTCTGTTTTCTGTCACATACATTTTTTTATTGGAATTGATTATCTGGAAAGCCCTTAAAATATCAAAATCTTGTATATCAAGAGAAACACAAGATATCATATGCTGATATGCTGCCCTCCCTTTCAATTTTTTTTTATTTCCCAGATCATCCATCTCTTTACTTTTGTTGATGTAAATGCTGAAGGGTTGTTTGGGCATCTCTTAAGCCACAACATGTTTTGTGTTCTTTAAAAGGATATATGTGATACTTCCTGTTTAGAGCATGCTCGATAAAACTTGATTTGCAGGGGCCTTTATAATATTTTTAATTTTTGCAACATTGTATATGAATTTCGTTTGAAAATCCCTTCTATCTGATTTTTGTTTTTCTTTGCTTTCTATAATTCTGGCCAACACTGGCGCCTTTACTATATATTGGCTATAGGATGTTTTTTAAATTGTAACATTGTAATGAATTGCTACTGTTAACAGAAAACTTCTTACTTGAACTTAAGAGTTTTTTTTTTTTTTGCTTTTGCATTGGTGATTGTTGATTTGCAATTTGTAGTAGGGACAATGAGGCTCCGAGGTTAACAGAAAGTGGGTTCCAATTTCTTGTAAGTACTGCTCTGTGCGTTATCAAGTTCAATGACAAAACTTTGGTTACTAGTTACATTTTTTTGGTTGTGCAGCTGATGGAAACAAATGCGCAGCTTTGGTATATAATAAGAGAATACATATCTTCAGCTGAGGTATTTATGACACAAACTTTCTTCGAGTTGCATTACTTTTCCAGTGTTGCAATTTCTATGCAGGGGCGGGCCCAAATAGTCCCAGGGGTTGGCAGTCTGGATTTTGAAAAAATATTTTAGCCCACAGTTTTCTGAGTTATTATCTACCCCTGTTGAACAAGTTTGCCTACCCCTGGCCAAAGAGAAACATCAAGGGGGAGACGTGGCGGCTCAGTCAGTCGGGCAGGTCAGTGGCGTGGCAACTCAGGTAGTCGGGCGGGAGGCGGCGGGACGGGAGCGGCTCGCCTCATTATTTTTTGCCTACTCCTGGCCAAACTTGTGGTCCGCCCCTGTTTCTATGGAGTTCTTCTCACAATACTTATATAATTCTAGGAGCGTGGAATGGATCCAACAGATTTGATATCGTTTCTCCTAGAGCTTAGTTTTCATACACTGGGACAGGTAGCATTGTTTTATTTTATTTAGTAAATTTCTATGAAAAGTTTGACTTTTATTTAATCCTGTGTATCTGTCTTTCTTTAGGCATACAGTGCAAATACACTAACGGAGGTGCAAAGACTTGCCATTAAAGATCTTGCTGACCTCGGACTGGTCAAATATCAACAAGTAAGAATAAAAATCTATGTGATGTTATCTTTCTGTAACATATCAACCTCAAATTTGATGCCATGATAACAACCTGTATACATAACAGGGAAGAAAAGAAGGCTGCTTCATACCAACCAAGCTTGCTACTAACCTCTCTGTCACCTTATCTGATGCATCATCCCGCAAAGAGGTGTGAAATAAACGTGTTAGATTTTTTTGAATTATATTCTGTGACTTTTCAAATGATGTTTTCATTTACCAATAAGCTGCAGTCCAGCCTTAAGATGTAAATAGTTGCAAATGCACATTTAATATGTAGTGATGCAGGAACTGATATGTACCAGTAATTAAAATACATACTGTGATGTTTCATTACAATATGGTTTGCTTGTTATCTAGGGTTTTGTTGTTATTGAAACGAACTTCAGGATGTATGCCTACTCTTCTTCTAGATTGCATTGTGAAATTCTACGCCTTTTTGCCAGGTATAGCATGCTGCTATTTTAGTATTGCTATTGGTCAACCGTTTGCATTGTGGTTCTCTGTCCTTCCTATTTTGTTCTGTATTTTTGTATTTAGTTTGTGTTTTTGTATTTAGTTTCTTTAAAAGATATTCTAGACATGCTTTTCCCTTTTCAAGTCAGTACAAGTCCCCGTGTTGTTTGTTATTATGACATGTAAATATGGCGACAGGATTGAGTATCAGCTACCTAACCTTCTAGTAGGAGCAATCACAAAAGAAAGCTTATATAATGCATTTGAAAACGGGATCACGGCCGATCAGGTAAATACTATTAGCATTTGAACTAATGACATGAGCATTTTACAGTTTTTGATTTGGGAAAGTGGATTCTGTAATTTGGTAATCCTAAATGCATGTGGCGCCTGTTGTATCAGAAACTTTCTCTATTATGTTAGAATTCAGTTTTATACATACTGTGCTTCTTATTTTAATAATTTTTTTGGACTTTATTGCCTATTTCAGATAGTGTCATTTCTTCAACAGAATGCTCATCCACGTGTTGCCGAAAAGACCCCTACTGTCCCCGAGAATGTCACAGATCAGGTATACTTGAACCTTTTTGTACCAATACCACCTCTTTTTGGTACTGATCCTAACTGGTAAGCTTGTACAATACTGAAATTCAATACCATTAGCCGTTGGTTTAAGTTAGGTACGTTAATAAAAATAATAAAAATAAACATACGCTGATACAGATCAGATTGTGGGAAAATGACCGAAATAGAGTGGATATGACGCCTTCGCATCTATATGAAGATTTCCCATCTAAGGTTAGCATTTCTCTCTTTTCAATGACATAATATACAAATCACCTATGGGGGTGGCAGTCGTTTGGGTCCGGTTGTGCCAAGTTTGATTTCTAAACGAGACATGATTCAGGTTGACCCGACCCAATTTGCCAAGGGTCAGGTTGACCCATGCAATTATGTTCTTGAGTGAAATTGGAATTTTGCTCTTTTTTTAAATTAATACAATACAGATCTGTATTGTATTAAATGTTTCTTTTATATGGTTCAATCCTGAGTTGCCCTGCAACAGGTTGAGATATCCTAACCCTCATCAGACTCTACCGGCATAATTTGAAAACCTAAGTTCTATGTATTTTGTTATCACTGACCATACAATAGATGAATTAGATGCTCTGGTCACAGTTCTGGACAAAGGGTAAGAACGTATTGGATTTTAAACCCACCATCCGATGAGTCCATATCCTCTGAGGTAACAGAATAATTCTGTTTAGATCCGGACCGTTCGATCAGAATCCGGGCCAATCCGGTCCGAAGGAGGAATGCACGAGACCTCTTTAATATTCGTGCAGAGTCTGATCGGACGGTCCGGATCAAAATAGAAATATTCTGTTACCTTAGGTGACATGAATCGCCATCCGATGGTATGGTTTTTATTTTAGTTGGTTGGTTGATGAGTCCATTTTGGGTTATAGCTATTGTCGGCCCCGATTACACATCGATATTCTTGTTATGTACAGGATTTGTTTGAAGCCTGCTGTGATTTTGCAAGGGATTACGGATGCTTGTTGTGGGAAGATACAAAGAAAATGAGACTGATCGTGAAGGGGGAGCTACACCAGCAAATGCGCGATTTCCTACGTGGCCAGAGATAAAGCAGATAAATTTTGTTCCTTCTTTTTGCATTGGTGTCAGCATAATAAGAATTTAATATACTTCTAGAACAACTTGTGCCGGTAATCTTATTCCGTTAGTTGGATATATACCAATAAAGGTGCCAGCATAATTTTTGTTGAGTCAATTTAATGAATAAAAGGTCAAAAGATTTACATCATTTTTCCTTTTTTCTTTCTTTATATAAGGCCAGTACTCTGGAGACTTCAACATATTACCGACGCAGTAGGGGGCAGTCCAATGGGCATCGGAGTAAATTCAGTCTGATGCTCAGTCGAAGCCGTTTGATCCGCATTAAGATCATGCACACTTGATTCGCATGAATCTTTAAGCTGTCTGCATGAATCTTAATGCAGATCGAGCGACTCCGACTGGGTATCGGACCGAATTTGGTCTGATATCCATCGGACCACCCTCAATTCCAATATCCACCCACCCACGAAACACACATGCTTTCGAAGCACATTAATGGAGAAAGATAGGGAATTTTTTCATGTGTTTAGTTTGAATGCTATATTTTTTTTTTATTAAAAAGGCCGAAGCCCGTGCACAGAATGCTATAACTAACGAACCGAATTTAGTTAAGTCTCCTAATCATGTTTGTACACTTAGTTGACTTGGTCAACATCCAAACTAATCCTCTATTCATGCACATATATTATTGAATCTTAAAATTGTAAATTTCGCTTAAGAAAAACTTGCTCATAAAATGATTTGATCGGGTTGATTGTGGTGAATAAAGTTTAGTCTCGATCCGTTGAAATCTTATGCGAATACAGTAGATAACAAAAATGTTATGAGATGGATTTTTAAATTATGGATTTATCGTAATATCTTAATTATGTTTCTCTAGTTATTTTAAAAAAAATATATTCATTTTCATGACATCATATCGTGTTCAAGTTAATTTGATCTTCTACTTGCGTGAATTTCATTTTAAAATCCTATTAGGTTTCTTGATAATCTGTATTTTCTCCAAAGAATTATTGGACTGCTTCGTAGTTTTGAGTAACTAAGTCTATTTTTAATTTTCGAACATTACACTTTACCTCTCGGTTCATCATCTAATTACCTAATGTTATGCATGAACATACACTCACTCATTCATAAAGTATTTCTAATATAGATATATTCTTCTGGTTTCAGTTTAACACGCGAGTAGAATTAGGGTGTGATGTGCTCACCAAATTCTTTGGTGAGCACAACTCTACATAAACTATCGGATTCACTTCAAACGAGATGAATCCAACTGTTGAAACCGATATACTTTACGAGTGATGCGTGTACATGCAAAATTTTGAATTTTTTGAATTCATTTAGTCTCAAGTCAAGTGGTCAAAATTGAGAATTTTTTGAATGCATTAAAACAACTTAATTTTGCATCATTCATTTTTCATCAATTTTGACCACTTGACTTGAGACTAAATGAATTCAAAAAATTCAAAATTTTGCATGTACACGCATCACTCGTAATGTACATCGGTTTCAACGGTTGGATTCATCTCGTTTGAAGTGAATCCGATAGTTTATGTAAAGTTGTGCTCACCAAAGAGTTTGGTGAGCACATCACACCCTATTCTACTCTTAACACGTCTTCTTTTAGGGGGGGCGACATTCATTATGTGACAGAGGTGTGATTCATTGGTGTAATCAGGATTTCTATTAGGCGTAGGCAGAAATTGGATTCGGGTCCTTTTTTTTAAACGAGTTCGGGTTCAAATCGCCTCTATAACTCCCTTTCTGTCTCTGCCCGAGCCACCTACTAAATTACGCCGCTGCCTATCAAATCGATTGTAATTCTCAAATTACTAATTGATTTACCAACACAAACTAGGCTGAAGTATTTCCTTAATATACCACTTGTATTGTTCTTAAAAATACCGGATATAAACTATCAACAGTCTAATGTATAGAAGAAAAATAGTAATAAGAACTTGAATTTTATAGAATAGCACAGATAAAAAAAAAATATGAATCAACCATACCAATTAAATTATAAAATGTCATTTCGGAAATGAAGAATCCCACGCATGAGAGAGCCATGTGGATAATGACACAAAACAAGACCCAAGAGAGAGTGTGTGTGTGTTCCAAATGGAAAATTGCATCATCCCATTTTGGCTGCTTTTTTTCTGGAAAGAAAATATGGGAATCCTGAATCACCCGTGCAAATGTTCAATGCATGCAATGGAAAAAATCGTTCATAGTTATTGCTGCCTTGTCGACAGATCATGAAACATAAAAGAATCAATCCGAAAGAGATGCTTCTGTCTGGAATCAGGGCCGCAGTTGTGGCATGATATCCTTTCTTTTATCTTTTGCATAATTGCATTCATCAAGGATTTTCTATGTAATAACTAATAACAATTAGTTAATAATAAATAATAATAGAATAATTATATCATTGTTTACCTTCAGTTTCATATCCGTTCCTCCATATCAGACAGACAACTCCATATCAGTATTTCTCCTTATGTTTTATAAAATGTAAATATAAACTATTTCATAATTTATGATAGCATCCACAACAAGAAAACGAAAATAACAGATAAGAGAATATATTTATTGGTGCCAACATTTAGCTCCAATCTTGAATATTTATAAATACTTCCTTATAATAATTAAGTGTTCAATGAAAAGAATATAAATTCGTGCTCTTAAAATGTAGAATACAATGAATTTGACATGCTGAAAATAATTACCTTACATGCAATATAATAGAATAATCAAACAATGCAAAATTCGAAAGTACTTCATCACAGATCTCATTTGAAAGAGAAAATTGCATAGAAAATATTCGTAGTTTTAGATTCGCAAAATTCCTCACAGATTGTTAGAAATATGGACAAGATTGAACTAAAGAAAAAAATCCAACTCTAAAAACGTGTAAAAGATAGATGAATGATGAGAGAGAAAAAGAGAGAGTTGATATGTCTATTTTATAAGAAAGAATTGGTATGTTAAATATAAATGAGGAGGGTTCAAATACCTCCATTTTTTGTGCCTCCACTATGCCTCCATTTTTAAAAACTTTAATAAGTCAAAATTTAGAACTTAAAAAGTCAAAATAAAACCGTTAGATGTGATATATGTTATTTTATCTATGCATGTGTAAAAAATTATGACATTTCAATTTTGTTTTGGTTGTCATCAAGAGCTTATAAAAAACGTACTAATGTAGATAATTTCTAGACATTGATTTTTCAACTTATTGATTCACATAAAAACAAAATTGAAATGTGATAATTTTTTATGAGCACATAAAGAAAATGACATAGATCACATCTAATGGTTTTATTTTGACTTTTTAAGTTTTAAATTTTTTAAAATGGAGGCATTTGAACCCTCAATATAAATACTTATAATGTTATATATCAACATTTGCGTATATATCAATATTTGCGTGTGTCATTTGTAAATTCAGTGGTGACTTTCTAGAAAGTGGTCCCGATAAGATAGTTAGAGTTCGAAGAATTTCTGAGAAATTTTTACTGAAAAGACTATTATCAATTCATAAATAATAATATTTTATGTTTATCTGACATTGTATACCATGTGATACCGATTTTGGACTGTTTTGTATATAACAAGAAATTATTTATATACAACATAGTATCCGGACGGGACACTAAAAAAATATAAATAAGGCTTCAGTTTGCATTATGGTTAAATTCAGAGGCGGAACTCAATTCTGAATATAAGAGGAGCTAACTGGCTAAATATCACATTTCTTTTTTAATAAAAACCAAAATATATCACAAAACAATATAATTCTTTATATTTTGATTTCATAAAAAATCAAGGTTCTAAATAGCGTTTATAGCGTCGTAGCGGGAAGGCTAAAAAAAAAGCTATAGCGAATAGCGTCGCTATAGCGGAAGCTATTCCAAATAGCGTTTTTTTTTTTACATTTCGTATATTCAATATTTGTACTAAATATCAACATTATCTAAGGTCTCATAGAACAATAAATAACACCAAAGTAATTAAGAAATTATAATATTCATATTGAACCCGTACAAAGTCCAAATTGCGGTTCAAAATATCCATAGTAATATCATAAACTATCGATTTTTCCTATTAAAAATATCTTAAGTATCATGATTCATGACATAATCTATTTTTTTTCTATTCAAATTTTAATTCCGGTTTGGACTTTTTTTCTATTCAAATTTCAATTTCTATTCCCAATTTCAAATTGATTTATTTGTAGCAAGTAGCAACAAATTCAATTTCGGTTTGAGATTTTTTTTATCTTTATTTAAAACCCATATAAATTGCTTAAAAATAAAAAATAAAAATAAAAACCCATATTGTATAGCGCAAATAGCGTTGTAGCGACCGCTATAGCGGCCGTAGCGCAAATAGCGCATGTTGATGTCGTAGCGTAGCGTTTGGGGTCCAAAAACGCTATAGCGGCGCTATAGCGCCGCTATAGCGCGCTATTTAGAACACTGTAAAAAATACAATAAATAAATAACACCAATAAATTGACATATTTTTACTTTGAAATCAGAGTCTAAAGTTTTTTTTCTTAGACATAATTTTAACCATGTACTAATTATACACAAAAAAATTAAATAATATCTTCTATAATTCCATACACAAATCATGTTGGACATAATTTAATTTCTTATGTAAAAACATAAAAATCTAAAAGACATCATGAACAGAGGAATATCATACTAACAATATCATATGAAAGTAAAATACTAAAATAAACCTTTATCTAAAATTACAATGAATAACAATTTAACAATTTTGTTAATAGTCAATTAATAAAAAAACAAACCTCAATTTTAAAAAATAAAAATATATATCACTTCCTTCACACCAATTTAAATTTCAGTTTTATTATTTTGATTTTTTTTCTCTAAATTTGGATGTTTTCCAATCAATTTCTTTGTTTTCTTAACAAACTTCAGTGATTGTTTTTAATTTTTTTTATTTGTTTCACACGGTAAATGCTGCAGAGTTGGGAAATCAAAGTGCAACGAAGAGACATGTCATTCTTACATTCAAACTCTTCAAATTTCTTGTATTTTACATGGGGAGGCTAATACATATAAAATAAAAAACTTTAATTATATTTCTATATACATGATACAAAATTTTGGAAATCATGGGTGGCTTAGCCACCCATGCCATGACTTACGTTCCGCCTCCTAAATTAGAGCTGCTAATGAGCTGGACCGGTTCATGAACCAATGAGTTGAACAGTTCAATATTTTATATTAAGCCGGGCTCTAAATTGAAAAAAAGCTCGAACTCGACTCGACTCAAATTTTGATTTAGAACAGGGCCGAATCCGAGCCGAGCCGGGTCGGCTCATGAGCCCATCGTATCGAGTCTCCTCCTCTTTCGTTCTGTCGCTCTCTCGCCTCTCACCTCGCGCTCTCTCACCTCTTCATTGTTAAACAAAGTTATTGATCGGGTCAATACATCTTTTTCTATGATTTCGATTGGGTTCCGTTGACCAAATCATTCAAGTTGCCCTGTGGTCGTGCCATATGGGAGGGAACTTGGTTTGGTGTGGCAAGAGAAATAAGTAAGAAGTCAAAAAAGATAAATAATAGCTGCCCCAACCTGCAGCATGGTTTCCTGTGTGGAGTGTGCCTCAGTGAATCAATCCATTGCTTTCTTACAACTCTGCAACTCTGTGGAAAAAGTGAAAGTCAACTTCCAAAAGCCTATAGCAACTAGCGAGAGATTGAAGGTGAAGAGAGAGTTTCAGTTTCAGTTTACGAAAATTTCTCATGAGATTGAGCTCGCGAGTTATAAGCCGAATTTGAGCCAAGCTGAAGGCTCAAACTCACTCAAGTGAGCCAGACTTTTTTCTTCAAGACCGAACTAAGTTCGAGCTGGACCTGTTTAGTTATATGACGAGATGGGCTAAGTTTTGAACTGAGCTTGACTCATTAGTAGGTCTATCCTAAATTCCAAGTATATAAATCAATTTAAACTACTGGCATGCATTCTTGCAACTAATTTACCTTTACTTTAAATTTTCAAGTTACACTTCTACTTTTATGTCATAAGAATTTCATGAGTAGACCTGAAAAAGAAGTGCAATACATATCGAAATATGCTTAATTTTTAGACCTTTCATTCTCTTCAACTTATAAATCTATATAATATTTTACAACAGTAATCAACAAGATATACTAAAAAAAAAAAACAATTTATGTAGACTGAGTGATATTTAAAAAAAAAAAAATCTTTCAATAACAAACCAAAAATATTATGTAGCTTTCCAAATAAATGGCAAGATGCTATCTCGAAATATGCTTTCTAGACCTTTTATTATACTCCCTCGTGACGAGATCCTCACTCCAAATAAATGGCAAAATAAATGGCAAGATGCTATGTAGCTTTCCGCGCTCATAATACCCCATTTCCGATTCATATTTAATCCGTATTCAAAAAATTAGATGTGATATCCAATATTCGAATATCCGTGTGGATATGGATACTGATATGGTTTTATATTTCAATTATCCGTATCCGAATAGTAGATATATATCATATATTTTAATATATATTATGAAAAAAATATTATTATTCACCATTAAAATTAGATAAATATTATAAACTTTGATATTTTTTAATAATATTTTAATAAATATCTGATCCGATCCGTATCCATATTTGTATCAGATTGATATCCGATTCATATCCGTATTCAAAAAATTAAAAAAAAATACGAATATAATTTTATCACTATCTGCTCCGTATTTGCTCCGTTTTCAGCCCTAGTTACAGGTCTAAAACGAGATAAATCAAACAAACCTTTCACTTATATCTGTATTTGGGTCCCCGAATCCATCAAGTTCTCCTATTCAAGATACGCACATTCTGAGGCCCTGTTCGGCCGCTAGGTGGGATCGGGAATGGGCACAGGAAAAAAAAAATTTTGAACTGAAAATTACTGTTCACGTGGGAAAAAAAAAATTCACTCTGAGTGAATTTTTTTTTTCCCACGTAAACAGTAATTTTCCAGCGGCAGCCGAACAGGACCTGAACTACTACCAACTTACAGCCATAGAAAATCCTGATCCTCCCAATTAATATTTAAATCTTCAGGCACGTTCACCTATCGAGATCCGAATTCATATCCTCTGCGTTAACTCAAAAGCGAATCTTTTGAGTTAATGAATTTTAGACTGTCCGATTAATTTTAAGATTCGTGCACTAATATTAAAGAGCCCCATGTTATAGACACGAGCCGAAATAGCTCCGTTTAAAATCAAACGGTTGAAATTCATTAACTCAAAAGATTTCTTTTTGAGTTAATGCAGAGGATATGGTTCCTCGAGGTTCGGGACCAACGGGCTCTTATTAAAGAATTCAGAGTAGGTCCGATGCCCATCGGACCTACTTTGGTTTAATGGATGTGATGACCATCCGATCTGCATCAAAATTTGTGTGCTCTGTATCAAAATCCGTGCGTATCTGTATCAATTTCCGTGCACATAGATCTTAATTGCCAAACACGAACAAGACAAAACAAGTGGTCGGCACTCGCCACCGAACCATCCACAAAATTATATCCGTTCGCTGTTAGTTTCCTCTACGGCTCTACTCCATTTTTTATTATTCCCATTTTTTTTTTTCCGCTCGCATGAGTCGCGAGCTGTGGTGCTCCGGTTTTTTTTTTATCGATAGTATTAATATAAATAATTGGATTAATTTTCCATGTATTCATAAAAGAAATTTTGTTTTCTTATTTCCTTATTTACTTTTTATTATATTCAATATGCTTTTCCAGTTTTTTTTTTCTCTCTTATTTCTACATAATTTATTTTTCATATTTTACGAGTTATTTAAATTTATTATTTCAATAATACATTTATTTTCTTCAATATCTCCTTAAATTTTTTCGCTTCATCCGTAACACCTACCACTTCTGATTTTGTAATAAATGACACGTTAATCATTACTATCAGTATCATGTTATTTTTAGAAAATTTCAAAAATGATAATATTAATTTAATTTATTATTTTTAATAATGTAAAAAAATAGGGTAATTATATGTTACCCCTTGATTCTTTCCTCCATTTTTCTCCCAACTAACTAACTTCCTTTTCTAACTATAATAATCAATTTTAACTAACTAGTGGTCCCTACAAATTAATTAGTAGATTTTCTCCTTCTATTTCTTTCCTCTCTCCCTCCCTCTCCCTCTTCCACCTCCGCCTCCCTCTTCCACCTCTGCCTCCGCCCGCCTCTCCCACCTTCGCCTCTCCCTCTCCGCCTCCGCCTCCGCCTCACACAACTAGGATGAATACTTGTTCAATGATAGATGAATACTTGCATGACGAGGGTGAATACTTGTGCAACGAATAACTCGAAAGTATGTCATCATGGATCTCATTTTAAAGAGAAAATTATGTAGAAGACGTTCGTGGTTTTAGATTTGCAAAATTCCTCACAGATCGTTAGAAATATTAGTTAGATTGAACGGAGAAAAAAAAAACCACCTCTAAAAATGTGTAAAAAATGGGTGTGATATGTTCAGTTTTTTTTAAAAATACTTGATATATCAGGGTGAATACTTGATGTATTACATGTAAATACTTGTTCAATGATAGATAAATACTTGCATGACGAGGGTGAATACTTGTGCAACGAATAACTCGAAAGTATGTCATCATGGATCTCATTTTAAAGAGAAAATTATGTAGAAGACGTTCGTGGTTTTAGATTTGCAAAATTCCTCACAGGTCGTTAGAAATATTAGTTAGATTGAACGGAGAAAAAAAAACCACCTCTAAAAATGTGTAAAAAATGGGTGTGATATGTCTAATTTTTTTTAAAAATACTTGATATATCAGGGTGAATACTTGATGTATTACATGTGAATACTTGTTCAATGATAGATGAATACTTGCATGACGAGGGTGAATACTTGTGCAACGAATAACTCGAAAGTATGTCATCATGGATCTCATTTTAAAGAGAAAATTATGTAGAAGATGTTCGTGGTTTTAGATTTGCAAAATTTCTCACAGATCGTTAGAAATATTAGTTAGATTGAATGGAGAAAAAAAAAACCACCTCTAAAAACGTGTAAAATATGGATGTGATATGTCCAATTTTTTTTAAAAATACTTGATATATCAGGGTGAATACTTGATGTATTACATGTGAATACTTCATGTATTATAGATGAATACTTGATGTTGTTTCCACTTGCGGTGACGGTTATGCGGTCCCCACGGTAGTTAGTGATGGCGGTTGTGCGGTCCCCCCACTTAATTACGCGTTTTCTTTTGTTTTTAGCGGACGGCAGTTGTGGTATCCTACTATCTCCGCGTAATTAATGTTCTTAATGTCGTAATATTTCCATATATAATTCTTTCTCAAAGATGAGTACTTTTATTTATATGGATGAATACAACTCGTGTTAAGTGTCAATACTTTTTGGCAAATCGTCCCCTACTAATTCCACCACTTATCTCCGCATATTACTGTGGTCCCCTACTTATCTGAAGTCGCGGTTGTGCGGTCCCACCATACCTTCATGTACTCTTTACACTTACACGACGAGAATGAATACTTGTTCAATGAGAGATGAATACTTGCGTACGAGGTGTGAATACTTGCGTAACGGACAACTCGAAAGTATGTCATCATGGATCTTATTTGAAAGAGAAAATTGTGTAGAAGACTTTCGTGGTTTTAGATTTGAAAAATTCCTCACAGATCGTCGGAAAAATTAGTTAGAGTGAACGTACAAAAAAAAAACCACCTCTAAAAACGTGTCAAAGATGGGTGGTAATGTTTCCTTATATAGTTATTTCTCAAAGATGAGTACTTTTCTTTACATGGATGAATACTTGAGTTTACAAGGGTGAATACTTCTGCGCCTGTAATGCTGTGGAGGCATTTTTTGTCCCCTTCTATTTCCCAATAATTAACGGTTTACTGTGGTTCCCTACTTATTTCAACGGTTATTAACAGTTTACTGTGGTCCCCTACTTATTTTCAGTTGGGAAAAAAGTGGGGGATAGATGGCGGGGGAAGGTTAGGCCCTCCCAAAAAAATAAGCGGAGAGCTCGTACCGTTCTAAATCCGAATATCTGTGCATGGTAAGAAACATGTGACTGTGTGGTGTGGCACCTTTACGATGGGATACGTCCTTCAGTAACATACCACACGTAATATTATTTAATGTCCCAGAAAATCCTAATCCACAAAACCGAATAAACAAACCAATAGAGTCTATCTATTGGGAAAGAACAGTTCCCCTGCTCCCGGTGCACTATTCGTAGGGTACAAACCTACAGGTCTGATTGTCTTTATCCAGATCACACGAATCGCGACTATTTCTCTATTGACAGGATGGGTCCCACCGAGGAGGTTAGATTCTAGTCGACAGTCCTGATTGTCTCCAGGTTTCCCACGTGGGACTCTCAACAGATTCCAGCCGTCCGATTTACTCGCCTAAGCATATAATATAATACCCATCCCGTCATAATTCAACGAAATATTTTGAGATTTCCATTTCGCGACGGTGCCTTCGTCTCTGACTCCTCTTAAGGCTTTTAGGCTTTAGCTGGCCAGAGACTGGAGAGGTCCAGTTAGAGGCAGACTTCTTACCACGGCAGCCATTCCTCGGCGCATGTTAGGCAGAGGTATGCGATCTCCTTTCCTGCGCACTTTAGCATTATCCGTTTGGATTAGTAATTAGTTAACGCTTCAGTTGATTTCGTTTTAGCAATTTTAGCTGTATATTACTTCTTCGTTTTGGTGGAAATAAATAGGAAATCTAGAAACTGCTTAATTTATTGTTTAATCCAGGTTCTGTGAATTGATGACACGATAGTGTTAAGATTATGCCAGAATGTTCTTGTTATCCACTGATCCGATGTAGCACAGTGTGATTTTATTAACTTATTGGTCGCATATTAACAATTGTTGTTCTAATTGATTGGCTCCTTGCTGTTAGTTGGTCTGGATAAATTAAATGTTGTTGCATTTGTAAGCATTATTTGTTGACTCAGCATTTGCATGGATTGTTTGTTTAAACATTTAAGATCCCAACCTTACTCTAAAATTGGAATAGTGTATTAGGGAAATACTGAAGTATAGTTTTAACTATCAATGATTATGTACCTTTTATAGAAGTTTTTTTAACTGAACAAATAGCAACTGCTCCTGCTTATGTTGATTCAAGGAAAATGCATATGTCAAGATATTGATCTGTGCAGCTATGTTTCACTTCATACTTTCCTTAAAGAAAATAATTCACATTTTTTCTTTCAAATGGTATTGTTAAATTTTTGAGTTATAATTTTTTTCAAGGAGAGCTTAAAATTAGAAGCCATGACATCCTCGAACTCTGAAGCAAATGGTGCTGAGAAGCAAGCACTTTTTGAGGAGCAAAAATCAAAGGTTATTTAAATTGTAATAGTGTTCTTATACTTTGTAAGATCTTTTCTTTAGGCATTCTATGTTTATAGTATCTTTTTTCATTTTTGTAATTGCAGATAAATGAGGTGAGGGGTTTACTGGGCCCATTATCTGGCAAGTCAGCTGTCTACTGTTCAGACTCTTCAATTGCGAGGTACTTAATTGCAAGAAACTGGAATGTGAAGAAAGCTGCCAAAATGCTTAAAGAAACCCTAAAATGGCGAGCAGAGTACAAACCTGACGAAATCCGTTGGGTAAGTATTATTAAATTTACTTATCTATGTTACTTATGTTTTGCCACATGTCCTTTAATAATATGATATTATAAAATAGGATCAGGTGGCCCACGAGGCAGAGACAGGAAAAACATACAGGGCAAGTTTTTGTGATAAGACTGGAAGGCCCGTACTTATTATGAGACCTGGTCGCCAGGTTAGCAATTATTTAGGAGTAAATTGCATAGTTGCTCCTAAAGCATTATCCTTTTGGTCGTGAAATTTGAGATTTCTCATTCAGGTTCCCAAAGATTATAATTGTACCATTTTTTTTTTCTTTTTAAGTTAGTGTTTAACCTGGAATGCATCATATTTGCTAGAATGATACACTGAACTAAGACTTCTATATGTTTTCTAAATGAAAAATGTGGGTCCGGACCAAATTTAAAAAGTAGAACATCTACTGAACAGAACTACAAATTTTGTTTGAGGCCAAATAGTAAGGGGGTGATGCTGATACCTGTGCTAGAATTTGTGCAATTCACTCAAGTTTAATTATTTTACCTGCATGTGGCATCATGTCAGTAGTATTAATGCCTACCATACTATATGATATATGTTAGCCCATATGGAGCCCCATAATTTTTTTTACTATTCATTGGTAGTTGCTCTATCCAAGCCTTAGTCCTGTTAAAATAAAAAAAAAATCAACAGGATCCCACATTAAACCCACTGCATCTCAAATTCAATCATTATGGATTTTTTCGTCCTTTTTTTAATTTAATTGTATTTATCTGGATTAAAAAATTACAGAACACAAAGTCGACAAAGGGACAGATCCAACACTTGGTATATTGCATGGAGAATGCTATTCTCAACCTGTCACCGGGCCAGGATCAGATGGTATGGCTAATCGATTACGAAGGGTTCAACTTGTCGCACATCTCAGTGAAGGTAACTAAAGAGGCGGCACATGTTTTACAAAACCACTACCCTGAAAGGCTTGGCATTGCTATCCTCTACAATCCCCCAAAATTCTTCGAGCCATTTTATATTGTACGTTTCTCTCTTGACATTGATTCAACTTTTTTACTGCATAAATAATAACTTGCAACCAATATTTACTATATTTGCAAGTCATGCCCACACATTTAGACATCACAACCCAGCACTACCTTTTTATGGATGTTTGTAGATAAAATTCAACCTGGAATATTCTTTTTATAATTTTAGACATCATTTGATAATTTCACTTTTCTTTAAAAGATAATTTATTGAGCAGTTCTGTCTAAAATTCCATGCGTAATTTATTCCAAATGTCAATTTGAATTTTTTGTCTCTTTTTGTGAAATACCACACAAGGGTAGATTCAGGTTTGAGCAACTAAAATAAGAGATGGAAAAAAATTACGTAACTTTCAATATATGGATATCAGCTTTTTGGTTATTCAAAAATGTTGGATTAAATGGTTATTTTCTTGATATGTGCAGATGGTGAAGCCATTTCTGGAGCCAAAGACGTATAGGAAAGTGAAATTCGTACACTCTGATGACCAAAACACGAAGAAAATAATGGAAGATTTATTCAACATGGATGAGTTAGAGTCATGCTTCGGTGGCAATAATCAAACGACTTTTGAAATTAACGAATATGGTGCAATGATGAGAGAGGATGACAAAAGGATGCCTCGTTTTTGGAGCCCTGAAAATAACACGGGCCCCGCCCAAGAATATGTTACTCCCAATGGATCTCTTCATTCGAGCAATTCTGAAGCGGAATTGGAATCAAAAGAGGAAGAAAATCGGGATCAGGCAGTTAAACAAGAAGAGGATTCAGTAAAATTAAATGGAAATAATTCGACAGCATAAGTAACTGCATTTAGGTCTGTTATTTTATGTATATTAGTGATGTTATTATCTTACGAGGTTTCCCCTACAATAAGTGTACAATGCGAGAGATGCATACATAACGTACTCTGCAGTCTTCTGGTATTGCTTGTATTTACAGTAATACTTAGTTGCTGCAGCAAGGAACAATTTCAATGTTGGTAAGAAATATAAATGTATATGTTATATCATTTATTCTGTTTGCTTTTTGTTACATATATACATGTGCTTTTATAATGGGACCTTAAACTACAAAGGCAATTACAATTTGTTTTATTCAAACAAAATTTAAATGTACATGGCTAGGGGAGTACATATATATAGGAGTATTTTAAAAGTCGTAAAAGCTGTGCCGTTGCGGTATGATGTCATCCAGAGGAATTCTTGATCCAATGGCGGAGAATGCTTTCCTCCCTCGGCCTCCAAGTGATGTGTCGACTTGAATGGTGAACACGGCACAGACTGGCCTGTGATCAGAGAATCTTGACTCACCTCTTATGTACTGGTGCTGCTCTATTCCATCACCATGCCATAGTATTCTGTCACACCTGCCATATCATAACTCTCAGTTTGCTTGAATTTCTTTTCAAACTCCCCAAAATTTTACTGGCTTGTGCTGTCAGGCATGGATATTCAACATGTATTTTTTTTTTTTTTTTTGAGTGAGTCTATTACTATGTATAGCATAGATTGGTCCGTACTACTTATTAATATTTTCGTTTTTAAAGTTTAAATAATCCATGTGAACCATTCAACATGATTTCCATATAAAATGTACACATACTAAATTTTATTTTTTGTTAGAATTTTTTTAAATAGGTAGAAAATCACTACGTTTGAATGATTTAGAATCTTTAGATCAAGTGATTTTCTACTATCTAAAAAAATAATACAAATTTCTGAAATATATAATATTTATACAAGTATATTTTTATATGAAGATTATGTTGAACGATTCAGATCTATTATTTTGATTTTAAAAATAGAGATATTGATCCATAGTACGGATCAATATGCACTATGCATAGTACCGTAGCCTCACTCTTTTTTTTTTCAAGAGAGTATAAAGTGTGTATTACCATGCAGGAGTTCTCCGTTTCTTCTTCGACTTCACATTTTCACCGGCGTAGGAATCAGAATTATGAGAGTATTTGTAAGTAGGTGCAAAGTAGATCTTCCCTTCTTTCCAGTCTTTAAAAACCCTTCCAGCTTCTTTCTCTATCTTCAACTGTAATTACAAAAACAGAGTAATATATTATTTACTTTTCCATGTTTTATTTAATCTTATTTATTTTTTATTATAGATTTTTTTTTAATTCAACTGCATACCTGATCCTTTTCAAGGAGTGTATCCCAGTCATTATCCTCCAATAGAGATTTTGTCTCATCGTAGCTCAGCGCCACTCGGTAGTTCAAATCACCGAGCCAAATTACTCTCCTACAATTCATTATGTTCATCACAAGAATTACAAAACTGATGTAAATGAAACATAGACATTTTAGTTTTTTTTTTCTCCTACTTGGAAGAATACTTACTCGTGATCTAGAATCCGTTCGGGCATCTGACGGCCAGGAAGTTTGCAAATTTTGGGAAATTGTGTGCTCTTGAGGATTTCTGCTACATCAGAATTGCGTCTCAGCTCGTCGCCTTCCTTCTCACCTGATGCCAAATGGCTGCACACGAAGCAGAAATTCGTCCAATAGAGCGACATGCTTATGGCAATGCAACCCTACAAACATAATAAATGCATAAAAAACCTTGTAATAAAACTCTAAACACCTTCAAATACAACACAACTTGTTTTTTTTTTTTTTTTTTTTTATGTACATGTATACATTTTTTCATTGAATAAAATGAGGTTTAAATTGCAAATTGATTCAATTTAGTCATATTCATATGCTGTTTTAATGTACAAATAAAATCCAAGTGATCAATCATTTACCTTATTTCCAAGACAACCCATAATGCCTCTGCCAACTGAGGCAGCTCTGAGATGGCCGATATGTTGAACCAGCTCGGTTTTGACCCAAACCGACAAAAACAACCCAACCATCTGCTTGCTCGCAACCAAGCAATAATTTGTGCTGTAGCCGATACCACCCCCGAAATTAGTCACCGCTGCATCCTCGTCGCACCCGGCCTCAAACCGGTACATGAACTCGCGTATGTCCCTAGCACGTCTCCTCACGCATGACGGATCAGCCGAGCAGTTGCATGACTTGACAAGTCCACTGTCGACCCGGAAGTTCTTGCTGAGAAGTTTGAGATTTGACTTTTGGAAGAAGTGAAGGCCGGAGCCATTGGAGGTATTCTTGGAGTCTCTGAAGGAGTCGTCGACTGGAGGTTGAGAGGGAGAGCTGGTATCACGAGGACTATTAAGAGCTTGGCATATTAATGCAAGCCATTTTGTCGCCGGCTCGTTGTCTTCTAATACCAACACGTTGCCCGCATTTAGTGGCACTATCTCTTGAAATCTGTATATGTACAGTGTTTAATTGTTTGCCTCATTCTAGTTCAAACTAAGCATTGAATAAGGAAATTTTGGTAACACACTACACTAGCATTTAGTGACACTATAGTATTTATTGGCTCATTCTAATTCAATTAAGCATTATAGTAATGAAATCTTGTTACTACATCAGTCAAGACTGGTACAAGTATAGGAACCAACCATACAATTTATATTATTTTTTCCAGGTTTTATTTATTGTAGAAAATATTATTGGACAAAGGACTTTTAATTAGTTCATCTGTTCAAAAGATAGATAAACTAGCAATCACAATCCTTACTAGTGCTAGTTGGTTTGTTCATTAAATATATATAATGCTAATTCTGTTATATCATGAACCATAGAATAGAACTTCCAAGGTTCCTTGTTTTCAATAAACAACAAAAAAACTGATTAAATGAAATGATGCGTACCCTATGACATAAATATCAGGATTCCCTTCTACTTGAAGAAAATCTTCTAGGTTAAGGCTACTATTAGGAGGTTTTCCACCGACATTCCATGTCGCCACAAATACCCTGGATCAAACGAGAATATTTAATTTTGATGCAGTGTTTGAACTGAATTATCACACATTATTTCAATTCTCATTTTTTGAAGTAACACGTTATCTTAGTTCGTAAGCGTACCGAAACTCTTTAATATCGGGAAGGTGCCTTTTCGGCATATCAAGGCTGCTAAGGTTCAATCCTTCAATCCTTTTGCTAAAGTTTCTGTCTGGTAAAAAAGAAATGAAAGTAAGCAAAGAGGTTCTTACATGTTTCCAAATTCTGCAAATAAAATTAATTTATAAGGTACCATTGCAAATCAAGCCATGCACCTGAAAAACCTTTGCGAATAGCAGGAGCCTGCGGTAATCCTCTTCGTTCAGCAAACCGCCTCTCAATATCTATGAAGAAACAAAATTCCAAGAAAATGTTTATAATATCATTGTTAAAAGTATATGAAAATGAATGTACAAAAGGAAATAGAAATAGTGAAGGAAAAAGAAAAAGAGAAGCACCTATCATGATTTCTCTCCTTGATATCAAATCTTTGTCGGATTTCCCGTTGTTCCTCTCTTTTCTATTAAAGATATTCGATATAATAGACTACATCATCAAGCAGAAAGCAAAATCAGACATAATGTCACAAAAAAATGATAAGAAACAAAATTCAAAACCCATGAATTAAAAAAAAAAAAATTTGATCACACAATTAACCTTTTTCTTCTTGTCATTCTTGACAGAATCTCCAGACGTTGTAGTAGGTTTCGTCATGTCGGAGGAATTTCTAAAATTTGACATCCAATTCAAAATAAACAAGCTGAGATTGTCATAATCCTGTACCGGCACAAGAGATGCAGACAAGTTAATGAGGAGAGAGAAAGAGAGATTTTGTGTGTGGAAGAGAGAGATTAATTTTGGGGAAGGACAAGTATGATCCAAAATTAGAGGGGCAACAATGCTGGTAATCTAGCTGGAGATGAAGTTTTCCTAATTTTTCTTATTTTTTGTTTTCAAGTTCTCATCTTTTAATAGTTGGTTTCATCATGGGTTCAGTTAAGGAGTTAACCAACTTACAAATGCACCTACTGTGGGCCCAATTTCTATTTTTGGGCCCAGTTATTTCCACGTAGTATTTATCTTGTGTCTGCACAGAGCAATGCCAAAACAAGGTAAGTTGGTCTCTATGAAAATTTGTTCTAAAATGGCAAAATGCAGATAAGCATAGAATCATTTTATATTCATATTTGTTTCACTTATGCTTAGGGATCATGAATAATACTAATTATATTTTAGTACAGAATTAAACTAAAGGTTTTAATAAAGAATTAAGAATTAATGGCAACTCGGCACAATTTTACTTGAGAAAATGACCATTGGGTCTTTTTTGTTAGATTATTTCCTACAAAATCTCTTCTCTTATTATGTAGATAATCTGATCTGTCAACGACTGTGTTTAAAAGATGAAATTTCTGAATAATAGTTTTTCGATCAAATAGTATGTCTTTTTTTTATACGTGTCGAAGTCTAAATTTATTTAGACACGTATTCCTAAACCCTCTTATTTTTTAATTAGTCATGATTTCTCTATTTTTTAAATATTATTTAAATAATTTTTGAATTAATTGATAATTGATTGGCATGTCTTCATTTTTTTCCAATCTATTTTAATATCATTTATAAATATTATTCAATAATTATTTTTTATTAATTTATTTTGTATATTTTTTTATTATTTTCTTATAATATAATATGTCATGTTACAACACAGTATTCAAATTATAAGTGCAATGAGACGAAAAAAAATATACATGGTTCACGAAACATGTTCATTTTGAAAAACTAGGTCTACATTGGAATAAATTTTAAAATCAATTGAGGACAAAATAAACCCCCGCACCCCACAAAAAAAAAAAAAACTTTCTTCGTGATCAAGCATACACGTCCTTAAAATTGCTTGAGATAACTGCTCTGGCCAGTGGCAGTCACATGAGTCCGGAGGTAGGAATGAAAAAAAATCATGATGTTCCCGTACGTCACGGTACGATATGTGGCGTGACTTACGTGACATGATTATTTTTTGAAAAATTGATACGGTACGACATATCATGTCGTCACGTGAGTCACACATAATTAGAATTGTTAAATTTTGATTGAGTAGTGAATCTTAAATAAATATTTGTAAATAACTTTTATTTAATCAATATATCTATTGACAACAATTGTTGCCAACTCAAAAAGGAATCTTAAATAAACTAATTTAAATTATGAAAAAAATAGTAAAATGTGTTCAAAAGTGATAAACGTGACTAATGTGCTGTGACCATCCTTCTGAATTTAATCACAGCATGACATGTGACCCAAGTCATAACAGATCACAGTACGATGCATCACGTATTTACTTCCCTATCCGGAGGATGTACTTGCCTAAACCTGACTCAATTTTTTTTCTTCCAAAATGTACTCTTTTTAATGATTTTTTCATATAAAAATTACAAAAATATACTTATAGTTAAGTTGACTATACAATTATGTCCTACCCAAAATTTTTGCTCCACCCTGTATTTCGTGCTTCGTCTCTGACTCCGGCTATAAAATAATTTCTTGTCATATTTATCTAACATTTGAAAGAAAAAAAAATGTGACATCATTGCTTAAAAAGTGATATCTGGCCATAAGAAGAAATCTTAATACGAAACTAAGGTAAAATAAACAAAACCTCGATACTGTGAAGTATGAACTTTACGAATCTTCGAATCACCTCCGATTACTAATTTAGACCGTTCTTTAATTGCACGAATCTAAAAAAACGAACCTCCTATATCTAAACAGCTACCAAATTTCTATCACTGAAAGTTAATCTCAATTCATTGGACGGGATACGGTACCGTAGAAAATACAGACTCAAACTTTACTAGTCTCATGAGATACAAACCAGTTGTTCCAGTCAGGCAAAATGCTTGCAGAACATTACCGTTAGACCTCATAAGTAGGGGTATATTTACAACCAAGTTAAGAATGCTTAGCTATTTCATTAATTTAAATTTTTTAATTATGTATATTAAAATTTAATTGATTCTATTTATTAAAAGATTTTATATAGTGTAGCCTTCTCTAAACTATTAAATGTGTACATAACTTAGAGTTTCATCTTGTGATTGTAAAGACTTGAGTTCATAATCGGCTTCTATCCCCAAGTGATAGTAAAATCACACCAATCTAATCATGGTTTCAAGATTCTTCAAAACAAATTGTTCTTTTTACAAAAATCTCTAATCAGTGCAAAGTTATGTAACGGTGGTGATTAATGGCGATTGTAATTAACTATGTTTTTTAATCTTTATGAAAAACACGGAAGCATGCAGCTGATTACTAATTTTCCTAATTTTAAATTTTCACAAGGATAAAATAGTATGTTCGTTCATATACATGCATATATTATTTGATGCTAGAATTTCAAAAAAAAAAATAAAAAAAAAAATAATCTTTGAAACCCATAAAATGTCAGACAACGCTCTATTCATCTAGTATCATGATAAACAGTTAGTACGTATTTTCCATCTTAATAGTTCTGCTTGCATGAATAGCATCTAAACTGGAAGTCTGGAATAGTACAAAGTAGACAAGAATCCTCCCTCATATGTGTGTGTGTGTGTGTGTCACATCTCATGTCTAACATTTGTAATATCACATTTCACTGGTGTTAGTGCTTCCTCATCGAATTGCATCCTATAATTCTTTTCTAAAATTGAGTCTTGTCTTTGTCAAGTAATAGACATGTTTTCTTGATAAACTAACGTCATTCTTCAAAAAAGAAGAAAAAAAAGAAGGGATATATGATATTTATAATTAAGATGTTAGCTGTAATTTCGCATGTTAGTTTGTAAGGCCTTCTTTTAGAAACTCAAGTCATACCAAAAAAATATTTTAATGCCTGATAATAAAATGAGTGTGGTCAATTTGAGCCTTTATCTCTTCTAACACCCTGTGATCTTCATTTATGAACCAATCTCGCGAGGGCTGTTTCTAATCTCCACGAATGATTATTTCAGATTGCATCATTCAAGCAAGTTTTAATTAGATATTAGGAGCAGTAAAAAAGAAGAAGAATTGATTCATTAACGCCTAAACTGCTTTATACTTGCTTTTGGCATAGAATAGTGGAGAAGAATGGTGGCGCTCCGGCCATCCCGGCCGTTGCCCGTCCTCGATGAGAGGCTGCCATAGCCGGAAAATCCTGACAAGATTGGGATCTCCAATCGGATCTAAACCCTCGTTCGAAATATCCGCTAAATCCAAATCAGACAAAGGTAAATGAACCATGCCGATCCAGCGCGAATCTGGACGATATTCGAAATTCGAGTCTCGCGCAACATCGTACAAGTGGCTGACGAGGGACGAGGGAGGACCCAATGATTAGAATAAATCGGATCAGATTTGGAAAAGGCCGAAAATTCAGAATGAAAGATTAACATATCGGAAAGCCCAAAAGAGTAAGGCAACTCATAGGCCCATTCTGATGAGAAGCGTGGCCCAAACAGCTTTTCTCTTTTCTAAAAAGAAGCCCAGCAATCCTGAAGAAATTAGAAGAATTACAGAATTGCCCATCAATTTTCAAATATTCATATAAATTTCAAGAAATGCTCAGAAAATTCGTATAAATTATTGAATGTCTAGAAAATTTACAGAAAAATATCTAGTCTCAGAAATCTGATATAAATTATCTGAACATCGAGAAAATTCACAAATAAAATATCCAAGGACTCTAACAATTTATATTAATTATCCGAATGCCCATAAAATTCATACATTATATCTGGAGATTCAGAAATTTCACATGAATCATTTGAGAGGCCAGAAAAATAATACAAAATATTTGTGAATTTAAGGAAGACCCTTGGAAGTTATTTGAATGTTTAAAATGCCTTGAAAACCCGTAAATGCACTTTAAGGGGGCGTTTGGTTCGCACTATAGATGATTCCAAGGAATAGGAGGATTCCAGGGAATTTAATGCCAAGGAATACCATTCCAAAGTATGTGTCATTACCATGTTTTGTTCGCACATGGCTATTGCGACAACATTCCATGGAATGTATCATTACTATGTTTGACTTGTACATGGCTATTGCAATGGCTATCGACACATGTCTTCACTTTTTTTTTTTTTTAGTTTACATTTCTACATAACACATGCATTGGACAAATATTTTTCCGAGTCAAAAGATGACAATTCAATTAATGAGATTAAAGACATTTTGATAATTGGGTTAATATATGTATTTTTATGGATTTTCATTGAGTTAATATTATACTTCTATTATAAAGGATTGTCAATAGATGCTAGATACTTGTTACTGTTCAAGTACAATTACTTGTATTGTTATCAATCTACATAAATCTACAGAAATATATTTAAACAGGAAATTGTGTGCCAGTATGCAAAATGTGATTACGTTGTTAACAGTACAGAAGTAACAAAACAAAATTAACAAATAATTGTAACCTTATTACTGTTTACATCAAAATAAAAAACCTCTGAAAACAAACTTAAAAACTAAAATTTACATATAAACCCAAAAATCTAAAGAAATTAAACAAAATAAAAAATTACATAGAAACCCAAAAACCTAAAGCACTGCAGAGGGTTGTACCAGTACCGGCTCGTGTATTGCCCTATCATCCTATGAGTGTACCGGGTCCCTTGTACCACTGTCTCTCTCCGTCTCCAATTCGCTCACACCGGTAAAAACTGAGATAAAGAACAGAAAGCAGTGACAGTCACACCAAAACTGAGATAAAGAACAGAAATAAAAAAACATGTAACACCAAAAAGCGCTGACAGTCACACCAAAATAGAAATAAAAAAAACAGTAACTTCGAACTGAGATAAAAAAAAACATGTATGCTATCCTGTGCCATCTTACAACAATCTGATCAGTAAAAAAAAACATGTATGTTATTCTGACCAATTTATAGCCCAGATAAACATGTGCAGCGGGTTGCCAGAGCTACTGGTACGAGGTGAAACTGGTACAGGTACGAATGCCAGAGCTACTGGTACGCTGACAGTCACACCAAAACAGAAATAGAAAGCGCTGCCAAAAACAATCTACTGGTACGCTGATGAAAAAAGTTCTTCTACTGGTGTGCTGCTTCAAAGTTCTAACTACTGATACGTTGGTAATTCTGTCTTCTACCAGTACCTCACTTCCCTTGTTAGAGTCAGCAAATAACTACGAAATGGAGATTGAATTGGAGATTAAATAACTACGAAAGATCAAATTTGGCAATTCAATCTCCATCTTCTAGGAAAGATCAATTTGGCAATTCAATCGGAACACTTTCCATTAACCTTGACTGACAGGAAATTGACGGACCTTGTGCGTGCAAATTCAAGCCCATTTAGAGAGAAATTACAGTCTCTAATTTTTTGATTGTGCGTGCACAATCAAAAGGGACATTGACGGACAGTAAATTGATAAGAGAAATAAGTTATATACCGCTAGAGATCGACCAAAAATTAAAAATTGAAGGAACCACTACCATTAAACTGGAACAAAGGGGTGACTTTACCGATACTAGAGAGAAGAGTTCAATAGGAAACAGAAAATCGGAGAAGAGAGGGCAAACTTGTGGAGACGGAGACGAAGAGGAGAGCACAGAGAAGTTGGAGACACGGAGAGGAGAGGAGAAATGTTGGAGATGGAGAGGAGAGAGTTGTATGGCAAGGGAGAGTTGATTTAGAAAGAGCGCTAACGAGCGAGTTCCTTCCGGTAGGAATCAAGAAAATCCGTCTTTTTTTTGGCTAGCGGGATAGCCATTAACCAGGGAATCGTGATTACAGAGGGAATAGTGATTACCATTCTTATTCCCTACTGTTTTTGCCAAACGCAGGAATGAAATTACAATAGCCTGGAATCACCTCCCGAAAACTCAAACCAAACGCCCCCTAAAGAATTATAATTGAATCAACACAACCTCTAATCAGGATGAAAAAAAAAAATTCATCTAAAACTGAATCAACTTAAGATGAACCAAACCAAACCCAAACAAAATCAAACTAAGCCTCACCGAAGATCAACAAGGAGTGCAATTCCCGACCTTCGAATTGGTAGCGCATCGAATATAGATCGATTTATTTTGCATGTCTCGACAACCTGGGTTGGCATAGTGCATCAAAACTCAAACTCGAACTGCACACGGCGTGGGCTACGTTAATTAGTCTTCAGAAGACTCGAGAGCTATGTTGCATGGATACGGGTACGGGTATCATATCTAATACGATACGGATACGGCGATACGGCAATTTTAAAAAACGAAGAATACGATACGGCTAATATATATATTATTTTTTATTATTTTAATTATATTATTAATTCAATACTTGTATTACAACAAGTAAAAAAATTACACTTATATACACTTAAACAAGCATGTGTGAATTACAAGAGTAGAGAACCATAATCAAATCAATAACAAGCATGTGTGAATTACAACCATATATCAAGTCTAGAGAACCATAATCAAATCAGCACAGGTACAAGTGTGAGAACAGTACCAAACCAGTACCAGTGTATAATTAATTCCTGCTTCATGTTATATTTGTACTGATAACAGCTATGTATACTTTGGGGGTGCACTTAATTGGAAATAATAACCATAGTCGTATCTCATTTACCAAGGTAAAATCATAGAGCAAATCCTATAGCAAGGCACTTAATTGGGAGTGCACTTAATTTGATACCATACTGGTACCGATAGCAAATCCTATAGCAAGGCTAAAATAACAAATCTTATAGCAAGGCAAATTGAAGATTTGATACCATACTGGTACCGATAGTTACACACTTACAACTGACAGTACGGAATTATATGTAAATTAGCATATCTGCACTTAATATTTTGAGGTAGAGAGGTAGTACCAGTAGGCGAACCAGTACCAGTAGGCGAACCAGTACCAGTGTCCGAACAGTACTGTACCAGTAGGCGGAGAGGTGGAGCGGAGAGGCTAGGCTACCGGAGAGAGCGGAGAGGCGGAGAGGCTAGGCTAGCGCAGACAGCGGAGAGGTGGAGAGGCGGAGAGGCGGAGAGGGGGAGAGGCGGAGAGGTGGACAGGCAGAGACGGGGAGAAGGCGGAGAGGCGGAGAGGCGAAGAAGGGGAGAGGCGGAGAGGCGGAGAGGCGGAGAGGCGGAGAGAGCGGAGAGCCGGAGAGGCAGGCGGAGAGGCGATACACCAGCCGTCAGCAAGAGAGAGAGAGAGGGGGGTGTGGATGGGAGCGGAGCGGAGTGAGTTTTGATTTTTTAGTTCTGAGCGGAGAGTTGAACGTATCCCGCCCGTATCTCACTGAAATAAACGTATCCTCGAAAAATCAACGCCGTATCTTGACCGTATTTACTAATTAGGATACGCCACGTACTCCGATACGTCAGCTGGCGTATCGGATACGTATCGGGGCCGTATCGGACGCGTATCGGTGTCCGATACGGATACGCTGCCTATTTTGACGTATCCGCGTAACATAGCTCGAGAGCATTTATTTCTCGGTCTTCACCACCAAATTTCTAAGTGACGCGGTCTAACTACGTTTATTACCCTTTAGAAAATACAAGAACATAGGGTTCTCCATCCTTATCAACAATTTCTAAACAGTATGGGATAAGTTAATTAGACTTCAGAAGATTCAAGGGCATAGGGTTCTCCATCCTTACCGATAAAATTTTGAGCAGTATGGGATAAGTTAATTAGACTTGAGAGATTCAAGAGCATAGATTTCTCGATTTTCACCAACAAACTCTTGTACGGCGTGGGCTACAATATTAATTAGCCTTGCGAATATTCAAGAGCTTATTAATTAATCTTCACTGACATATTCCTGAGCGACGTGGGCTCCGTTAATTAGCCTTCAGAACATTCAAGAACATTAGATTTTTTTATCTTATTCACCTATTAAATAAATCCATGAGCAGCGTGGGCCACTTTAATAAGCCTACAGAAGAGTCAAGAACATACATTTCTCGATCTTCACCAGTAAAATTGGGCAACGTTAATTACCCTTGGAAAGTTTTAATTGAGAGCATATATAGATTTCTCGATCTTCACTCGCAATATATTCCCAGAACGACGAAGAGCCAAGGAATTCCTAAAAGACAAAGAGCAAAGTTTCTAAATCTTCAGAGCTACAACGTCAAGATATAAATGAGGAAGTCGAATTTACACGTACTGAAAAATTAGAGAGGCATTTCATATTTTGGTAGAAAAGAGGAGAGCATTTTACGAATATTTTATACAATTTCACTAGCCCTAAATCTAGTAATCTGGAGGTGAATATGATTTCTTGAAATTCCTTTTACAAGCTCAAAGCTTTCAAATCTAATAAAAACCTCCTCCTTGGAAATACGACACACATAATGGGGTGAATATGAAGTCTCTTTTCACTTACATGCATAGTGCATAGGGCGTCCTTATGATATTGCGTGTGAAATGAAAAAAGTTACATATTGGGTCAAACAAAAAAAATACATATATAATAAGAATTCATCCCGGCTGGCATATCAAACAATGCATGAAATCGCACTTTAATTTTTTGCTCGATCGACTCATTAGCATATTGAGTGCGTATCCTCTGAGATATCTCAACTTTTGCGTGACCGACGTGTCCGGTGCCTATTTGGGGATAGCGCGGGGGCCAGTATTATTTGTGCTTTGAGATTCGTGCAGAACGTATTTGAATGGTTGAGATTTTCCATAAAGTCGCGCAAAGTTTGAGATATCTCAGAGGATGCGAATTTTAGCATATTGGGTAACAAAAAAAAAGTTACATATATAATAGGTCGAATTCATTCCGGCTGGCATATCAAAGAATGCATGAAAATCGCACTTTAATTTTTTGCTCGATCGACTCATTAGCATATTGGGTCAAAAAAAAAATTTGCATATATAATAGGTCGAATTCATCCCGGCTGGCATATCAAAGAATGCATGAAATCGCACTTTGATATTTAATCATTTTAATGAAGATTTTATATAATTGATTTTAATCATTCGTAGGCTGAGGTACATCGACTAATCATGGCTATTACACCTCATCAGCAATGTGTAACATATATATATATATGATCGATCAAGTGGTGACCTGTTATATTGTATAGTTATACTGTCAAACTTAGTGCCGCGCGTCTCCTTGGTTTTGATAGAATTATAATGCCTCAATTTCTCCTTTACCTTACGTGTTACGTCGGCCTTTAAATTGAAAACGACGTACTGCTTGGTAAGTATTAACTTCATGGCAAAATGTTGAGTCACTAGACTATTACTATTATGGCAAAGAAAGGGATGGGAGACCTATTTCTGTTGTCCTCTTTGAATGACCAAGCTCAGTCAACAGACCACGTGGGATTACATTTCTACCATTGATCACCTGTGGCAGGAATGCATACACAGCTCTCTCGGGACAATCCAATCTATACAGACAGCTAGCTAGTAATAATGACATGGTGAGTATCGGATGAATTAGTTCATAATTGGATCAATTCAAATTTATGTGTAAAAACACACATCCTACATGGTTCTTAATAAAAAAAACACGTAAGATTCATATTTAAAAATAAATCAAATGAAACTCTAGATCTGAATTCAAATTAAATGCTACATCTAAATACCAAAAACACTAAATAAAATTTCAGAAAACTATAAATTTAAACACAACACATACCATATCAAGAACACTACAATATATAAATAATAATTACAATTAAATCACATATTATTAGTTACATTAATAATATTCTAACTATAAAATAAAAATATAACAAAAATTCCTAGATCTGAGACTTCATACATTTACATGAACAGTGCTTAAGAAAAACTATGGTAAAAGACAAAAAAAAAATCGAAAATTAGAAAAGAAAAACTTAATCGGAAACTTCAACTCAAGTTTTTAGGCTCTTCTCTTTGTAAATTTGCAATTATAGATTCCGATGAATGCTACATTCTCAAAATCAATATCTTTTTCTCGTAAGCTTTCCAAGAAGTGGTCATATATGCTAAAATCAGACACTCGAGCTTCAAGATATGCTCGTTTGAAGTTTCTTCGCCAAAGATCGTATTTTCAGTGAAAATATTGTCTCTCTTACCTTATTTCTCACTTTAGATTCGCCTATTTAGATTTACTTGATTCAGAGAAATACATGTACAACTTACGTGGAAGAGATGCTTCAGAATAGATAAAGATATATGAGTGAGGCTACGGTACTATGCGTAGCATGGATTGGTCCGTGCTACGGCTAAATATTTGAGTTTTCAAAATCCTAAGGATCGATCCGAACCGTTCAACTTGATTATAAAATGAATATGTACTTGCAAACCAAATTTTACATTTTTTCGAATTTTTTCACTATTTTTTTAGATAGGTACAAAATCATTATTTTTGAATAGTCCAAAATTTTCAGATCAAGTGATTTTGTACCTATCTAAAAAAATAGTAAAAAAATTCGAAAAAATGTAAAATTTGATTTGCAAGTACATATTTATTTTATAATCATGTTGAACGGTTCGGATCAACCGTTAGAATTTTAAAAACTTAAATATTTAGCCGTAGCACGGACCAATCCGTGCTATGCATAGTACTGTAGCCTCAAGATATATTATAAAAAAAAAGGCACAGATGACGTGGTGAACTACCGCTCCGTTGGGAGTTTGGAGCCGATCATTGATCTATGCTAGGTATTATTAACACGCCTTAACAATAAATTATTGAAAACGAAGCATTAATCCACATCCATCCATTACAGGTACTGTGTGTATGTCATCATTAACGCCAAGTTAAATTTAAATTGATAGCCGAATAATTTCTTTTGTTTTATAGTAATCGGTGTAGCATTTTATATTAAATTAATTCATAGATGTATGACTGATACGTCAGATATAATTGGCACATGTGACATCATGAATGACACAAAGTTGGTGTCAACGATATCTTCATTTCATATAAACTAGAAAATTAAGAAAATCTTTTGCATATAATAAAATGTTGTCCATCCGAGCTGTGTTGACAATGGCTAATAAAGAAGGTTTATCTGTATTAAACTATTATGTTCTATTTTTCCAAATTTTTTTCTGCTAGCAAATAATAGAACGCTACCAGCACGTTACATGTATACTATTCCTTATAGTGAATTGAAAACGGCCCAGTCCGGTCCAGACCCGGTCGGGCCACGGTCCACAGGAGTTCAACGGATTTCACAGTCCGGGTCCGGCAATCCGAGTAATCGAAAGTCGGCCGAAATCCGTGCTTGAACCATGTTCCAAATTGACAAGGGCCAGGCCAGTCCGATCCACGGTCCGTCGGTTTTTTTTTTTTTTTTTTAGGACTGTGCACATAATTTAAAAGTTTTTGAGAGGTATACATGAAATTCTCCCAAGCTAATAAGTTTTTGAGAGGTATACATGAAAATCCTCCAAATTTTTTTTTTTTTTGTCCGGTCCTGGTTTGAGGCACGGTTCAGGCCAGTCTGGATCGGAACCCTGAGTTGTCCATTCCAATCCTGGACCGGCCGGTCCATTTCATAACACTAATTCCTTGTGCTCTCAAAATGGATGATTTCATGTTAACTCACGACTTCTACCTCGCATTTAATAGAGAAGAAATTTCTCTCACTAGCTTTGCTTTAAAAAAAATATACTACAAAAGTACAAAAGTACAAATTAAATAGCTCTTCCTTATTTTTACTAACTGGTTAAAAGAAAGAATACAGAGGACAAATTAAAAACAATTTGCTCCTAGAAAATTGGTTCGCTGTGAGGAAAATTATCCTTGACTACAACAATATGTATCTATCACCTAATTTTGCTTTATATTTTCCTCATTGGACTGATGACCAATAGAGGAATACGAATATTCCATATTTCTACACCAATCAATATCATTCTATAAATTTTTCAGTAGAGGTGGCTGAATTCGTGTAAATAAACAGAAATTTGGCAAAAAATAATATTTACAATTAATAAGCATATTTATTATTTGAATTAAGCAAATCATTCATTAATAGAAGAGATCAAATTTAATATTTATTTGAAAATGATAGAAAATACACATGAAAATTGTAACTTCATTGCGCTCTCTTTTTTAACCAAATAGGGACGGTTGGAATTCACATCTTCTCTGGTACAGTAAAAGGGAATCTTTTAGAATTAGTAGATCCGAACCGTTCCTTAACTTCGCACAAATCTCAAAGTCCAAATAATATTGCAAAGGAATGACCACCTGCACTTGTTTTCTATCGATCATTGATCAAATTGTGGCATGCAACCCTCAACTCACTAATCATATTTGACATGAAGGTAAAAAAATACTACTCATGAAATGCTTGATGCACCTAATTATAAAAAATTGAGTTTTAGCACTTGTGGAACTCTTTGAAGGCTCTTCGTAACCATAAAAACTTGGAAGAATTTCGGATAACATGAAATCAAGATATTACTAACACAGAGTCAAACAGTCAAAATCTATCCGATCTGAAAACAAATCAGACTTTACCACTAATTCTCTCTACCGACTAAGAAATTAATCATGGTACAAAACAACTAGAAATCAGATGAAAAGGGCTAATTAGGTATAAATGCCAAATGAAAGATATTTAGAGGCCTCGATACTAATGTAAGAAAAAGTGGTATGGAATCGAAACTATATCACAGTTTTGATAATTTGTGTATAAATTTTGGTTTAATTGAACAACTATTTGGTCACCAATTAAGGACAAATAAATTAAATTTTCAAATTGTTGGATGCACCAATCGGTTTTTCTAATGCATCACTTGATAATTCAAGTGATGATATAAATTATACTATATTTTTTAGATTGTTTAATTCCATAAATATATTTATATTTTGAGATTTCATATAAGAAAGGGCGTATGTTGACACAAAAAAATTCACATTTGCAAATATTAATGTTAAATTTATGGAAATGAAAAGCCGAAATTATGATGTTCTTTTGTACATATAGTTTAGATAAGTTTTGTCTCAAATTTTGATTTAGTATATTTTGAAAAAATAAATACTTGGTCAAATATTAAATACAAATTATACAAAACTAATTTTGAAACTGTTCCATTGAGCACATAATGCGTCACTTGATAATTGAGGCTGTGATGATGCAGAATATTCTTTTAAAAAAAGGAATATAAAATTTCAAATTAATAATCACACTTTTATCAGTAGAAGAGCTTTCTTTATATATGACTTTTATTTAATTGTTGATGAAGAATTTCACTCTTAACAATCATGATGTATTGGACATTGCAGATTCCTAAGATTTAAATCCGAATATTCTTTGAGTGATAGATCATCCAAGGGTGTTTTTAAGTTCGCTAAATTTTTTTGTGAACTCAACTTTAAAATCTATTAAATTAATTTCAAATTACGAATCCGAACAATTACAATTCATTTATCTTACGAGTGATGTGTCTACATGCAAAAACTTTAAACTTTCAAATTAATTTAGTATAAAGTCAAGCGGTCAAAATTAGAAGGTTTATAAATTAATTTTAATACATTCATTTTTTAAATGTATTTTTACCACTCGACTCTATACAAAATTAATTCGAAAATTAAAAAATTTCGCATGTAAATGTTGTTGTCCCTAATGGCATATAGAGGGTGGTAAATATGGGTTGTTGTTTAAAATTTAAACCCTACAACTTGTAATTATCGGTCTCATAGACAAGTTTGAAAGTTGTTCATGTGTTTAAGTAATTTATCTACTTTAAGTTCTTAGTGGAATCAAGAACTTGTAAATTAAATAAATAATAAAGTGCAGTAAATAGATAAAGTTAGAGAAATTGACACAGGAGTTATTAACGGAGTTCGGCCACAAGGGGACCTACGTCTTCTGGGCAACGCAACCTAACTGGCGCGCCTTTCTATTTACCCAGTGAAGAAAGGAATACAAGTTGTGACCAGCGAGACAACAATCCTACAGTCCACACAAATAGACAGATGAGCACAACAACTCAAAGAGAAAAAGGTGAGCACAACAACTCAAAGTAGGCGAGCAACAAAGACTCTAAGTCCAGACAATCACTGACTTCACTCTAATCTCACACTGATCAATTTAGGTGAATTTTATTTGAGTTTACTAAAAAGATAATTGAAGTTTAGGCACACACAACAATGGACTAGACTAAACCTCTAAAAAGGATTCTAAAGTGTAAGGTTTGTGAGGGTATTCTATGTCTATCTTAGACAGACGATAGAGCCCACTATCTATATTAGAATTCAAAGGAGAGCTGAAGGCTTTGTACAGATCACAAGATCTACAACATAATGGTGTAGCCTATTTTACTTGCATCTAGTTTCCATTATTGACCTTGGTTATTTTATTTTTGAATTAGACTTCCAGCCGTGCAACGGCTAGACTCGGGTGGTCTCAACCTCAGATCTATTTTACCATACTTTTGGATATAAATTAAAAATTGATAAAACAAAATGGTAAAGTGTGATCTTCATGATCTCGATCTTTATGATCTTCCGTAATCTTCATGATTTAGCATCTCATCAATATTCGACATTCCAAATGGCTCGTGTGAATCTTCCATCATATCATTTGCATCAAATCATTCCTTGTAGCTCGAGGAGATCATGTAACAGATTATCTTGTGCAGCTTGTCATGTCAACTTGTCATGATATGTACCTTTGATTTGCTTTGACCTTCGGACGCAACTTGTCACGCCAACTTGTCATGATATGTGTCGTTGACTTGCTTTGACCTTCGGACGTGACAACTAAACCTTCATACATCTCAAACAGAGAAACTGTAAAATTCAATATTTATATATTTTGCACATTAGTCAAACAATACAGAATATTGCTTACAACAACAAATGCATTACTTGTAGGGTAGATGGGTTCCAACGGTTCATATTAATTATTTGATGTCAATCCGATAGGTTTTAGAGCTGAGTTCACAAAGGATCTTGGTGAATTTAAGAATACCTAGTTCTACTCGAATTTCACTTATAATTAGACAATAAAGATTGGTTAATATCAAAACATTTGTTCTGAAGCCGTGGTGCAACCAATTGGTTTTTCGATTTTCAAAGTCCAAACGATCAATTCAAACCGTTAGATGTGATCTCTATATTAAAATGTGCTTGGAGACCAAATTTTATATTTTCTGGAAAAAAATTTATATTTATTAAGCCAGTTTTAAAATTGCTAATTTTAGTAAACAGTGAAACACTTTTGGATTATTGAAAACAATGATTTTAAAACTGACTTAATAAATAGTAAAAAATTTCCAAAAAATATATAATTTGGTCTCCAAGCACATTTTAATATAGATTAAATGTTGAATGGTTTGAATTGACTGTTTGGATTTTAAAAATGTAAAAACCGAAACGTTTATTCTAAGATTCAGGAACAAATATTTTGATATTAGTCATTCTCTAGACAATAATGTTTTTCGCGTAAAAAATAGTAAGTTCGCAATGTGAATGAAGATTTCTTATGAATATATATATTATATATTATGAAGAGCTTAACGTTGAGTCTTTCTCAAAAAAAAAAAAAATAATAAATAAAAAATGATGCCGCGTTTTAGCTCCGACGCGGTATGCAAGTGCTGTGGGGTTGTAGTCCACATAAGACGATCCAAGTGGGCATCACATCATAGTGATAGCATAGCATCATTTGTTTGAGAGTGTGACGGGATAAGGCCATAAGGGTAGAGAAATATGAATGGAGGAGAGCGACACACTTCCAGGGGCTCAGGCACAGGAAGAATATATTGAATGAGTCAATACTCAATACTCAATGAGTGTGATAGGAGAATTGTGCCGAATATAGAAAAGATTGATTTGGAATAGTCCGGCGCCGGCCACTTTCAGGGGTTCAGACACGTTCTGCACTTTCGTATCTTATGACGTGGATCAACGACTTAGTCAATTGGATCCCTATCTGGTTCATTTATATCCTCACATCACATCACCTGTTCCTTTTATCAGGGATCCATCGGCGCCTCCAATTTCCAAAGCGTCACAAAATTTCCATTCCGACCTTCCATCGTTAGATTTTTAGGAATGGATCTTTTTATTATGCGAGTTCTCACAAAATTCAAATTAATAAATAGAACTTTATACTATTTTTTGCTACTAATAATATTTAATTTTTTTGAATGGTCCAGAATCTTCTGAAAAATAATAATTTTTGTACCTATCTAAAAAATAATTAAAAAGAATTCAACAAATATAAAATTTGGTCTCCAAATACATTTTAATATAAAAATCATGTTGAGCGATTTAAATTGACTTTTTGGACTTTTAAAACAGAAAAAAAAATATAAAATGCAATTGAGACATAAAAAACACAAGACATTTGAATGCTACTCTTTATTCTTTTTCTTATATAATATGTACTCAATTTGATTTAAGGCATTTGAATCCGACCCTTTATTATTTTCTTATATAAAAGATACTCAATTTGATTTAAATGCTTGCATTGGCGACAAATTCCTATGAACACATTATTCTAAACACTCTTCATAAACTTCACGCACATCTTAAAAAGCATACTTGTCTATCCGAAATTTTTATTAATATCCAAAAAAAAAGTTCGAACTCTAGTCCTGTTTGATAAGATTTCAAAAAATATTCAAACTTCACATTTAATTTACAATTTTAGCCCTCTCAAAACTGCAAAACAAATTCACGGTTGCATAAAACTGGAAGTTAAAATTGCTGATTAGATCTCAAAATATTTTTTTTTTCATGAAACTGAAAATTAAGTTCACGGTTTTAGGTTTTTTATTTTTTAATTAATCAGAAAATATTACAATATATTTATTTTTGTATTGAAATATTAGAAATATTTTATATTTTTTTTTGAAAATAGATGGAATACTATATAATTTGATTTATTAGAAAGACTGCGACAAATAATCCGGATTAATATTTTTCAGGCCGGATTTTTTGCAGTTTGTAAGAAAAATTAAAATATTTCTGTGTGTTATTGGAAAAAAATTAAAAAATATTTTGAATTTGAGTTATTTATCTCAGTTCAAAAGTCATTTCTAGATAAAAATAGAAAATATTGTGATATTTCTATTTTTGAATAAAAAAAAGTTGGTTCTGACAAAATTTGACACTTAGAGATTGAGCTCGTCATTGATATTTTCCATGCTTTCTTGAGTGCCGCAGCTCTGAACATCAAATTAGTTTTAGCCGTGAATTAGATTCACGGTAAAGCCTAAAATCTAAAATCGTGAATTAAATTCAAAGTTTTAATCTAAAACTGCAATTTTTTTTCCGGTTTTCAGAAACTATGGATTTGTTCTGCGGTTTTGGAGGGCCTAAACCATGGATTTAATTTGCGGAAAGTTGCCCTAAGCCCGTGAATTAAAACTGCGGTTTGGGTATTTTTCGAAATCTTATCAAACAAGATATAAAATTCAAAATTTATTATTTTTTTGGATAATAATAAAAATTTTGGCTTGTCTATTATACCGATATACACATATTTACTTTTCCGATGTACACATACCTGCAGTGTTGACATACATTTATTTATTTCAGTTCAAACATAATTATTGATAGTTATCATGTAGTTTTCACTAAGGGCCTGTTCGGCTGTACTGGAAAAATCACTGTTCACGTGGGAAAAAAAAAATTCACTCAGAGTGAATTTTTTTTTCCCACGTGAACAGTAATTTTCAGTTCAAAAATTTTGTTTTCCCGTACCCATTCCCGAACCCACACTGCAGCCGAACAGGCCCTAAATTAAAATGTGTCTTGACTCTTGACAGTTGTGAAAAGTTGTCTTGATCTTTCTAACTTACTTTTTAAATTTCTTAAAATGTACACTTGATTATTACTCAATTAATACACACTTAATGTGTGCTGGCTTATATTCAATTTTATTCAAGAAATACTTTAATAAAATGGGGAGTACTACAATGAGGACATCTTTTCTAATTTTGAGAGCTAAGAGAATTTTTTTTCTCTAAATACCGATTTTGTTCTTCCATCCTCTTTCTCTAACCCAATAACTCTGGAACGATTGACGCATGGACTGAATCTGAATTACACTTTCTTCTTCATACAAATATATTCTTACAATTTTTGTTGCTATGCTATGTTATGAATCTCATAGCGTGAAACTGAACCAAGCCAAAAGTTTTTTTAAAAAGGTATTTATTCAAGTGTAACAGTTTAGTTTACATTCATATAGATGGATCTGATCAACAAGGAAGAATACGGGGCCATTGATAATGTACTAGATAGAGTATGCAATTGATTATTTGATTTGACATTTGTTAAAGACCATAACTATTTGAAATTTAATTTGATTTTCAGTTATGCAAATTTCATTCAATTAATTATCGGAATCACTAGTACAAACCAAATTTGTGTCAGATCAATTTCGTGAGTTTTATTATGTAATCTTGATTAGAGATGTTTAACCTTTAAGTTCTCAAATGATAAATGCTTGGGAGTCATAGTGCTTTACTACTAACAAAAGTAGACTTGAGTTGTTGCATCAGATTTGTTTTCTTGGATTATCTTTCTTTCGAATTAAATTTCGACATTCAATTTCGTACTTATGACGGACGTTGATATTTGATGTTAATTTGACACTTGTTTTCATGTTAGCAACTTAAAATGGCAAGTAAAAACAATCCCGGCACCGCTGGTATGGTTGTTGGTACAGAACTTCGTATCAGCAGGTTGTTGGTAAGGCTGCAGTTTCAGAACAAACACTCAATCAATAAGGCCAGTAACTGAACTGATTTATTTTAAAAACTTCAATTTTATTTCTTTCCTCTTATCATTCAGGGGAAGAAAAGGTAACTTTTCTTTATTTTCTTTATTAGTTCTTTTATTAATTGAGGTAGAGAAAGAAGAGGTGGAAGGACAAAATCGGTATTTAGAGAATAAATTTCTAATAGCTCTCAAAATTAGAAAAAATGCCCTCGGTGTAGCATTCTCCTAATAAAATACAGTTGGGATTATTTAGAAAATTAGAGTTCTAAATAATGCGTTATAACGTTTTTGGACCATAAAAGCTATGACGTTATTGGCGCTATAGCGGCGCAATATGACAATAGCACTTTTTTTTAACTGTTCCGCTATGACGCGATAAACACTATTTAAATCTTTGAGAAAAACAGAGATTGAACATATAATATTTCTTTGATTTATTATTTAAAATTATTTATCTCTTAAAAAAATAACTATTATTGTTGTGATTGAACACACTAAAACACAATGAAAATAAAAACTTAGACACACACTTAAAGTTTTCATATATATCATACATCGTTATTAAAAAAAAAACTACAGACTTAGTACAATGATACGAACTCTCGTCTCACTTCCAAGAAGATGTAAGTTTAAGGCCCTGTTCGCCCCAAGGGAATGGGCACGAGATTGGGTAAAACTGAACTGAAAAATTACTGTTCACATGGGAAAAAAAAATTCACTCTGAGTAAATTTTTTTTTCCCACATGAACAGTATTTTTTCCGAACAGGCCCTAATTCTCCAAAAAAACATCTAGAAGATGCTAGAATGTACTGATGCCCTCTGATAAAAGTACTACATCATTATTAAAAATAAATGATGGTCCCTTTGAAGTAGTGTGTGCTAAATTTTCTTACTAGATAGAGAGGGACGACATGGTAAGAGAAGTGAGAGATAGAAAATTAAAATAAGTTGCTATTGTAAAAAAAAAAAAAATAAGGTTAGTTGGCAAGCAGTCTAGTAGCCCACTAACATTTGGTACTAACGTAATGATTATAATGGGAATCCGCCGATTTAATTTGTTTGTTGAGTGTATGGAACAATGCAAAAGGAAATAAGTCCTGCGATCCTGTATGGCTGTATATTGGATAGCAGCCCAACACCAACTTCAGACATCAGCAAATGGGAGGTGTGAATCAAATATTACGCTGCGGCGCGCATCTACCTGTTCCTACACTCCCTTTTTTCTTTTTACGGTACAAATTTAAAGCTGATAAATTTACACACAAAAGAAATGAAAAAGAAAATGGCCGCAAAGTTTTTTTTTTTTACTGGAAACCCGTGGGCAGGCCGCAAAGTTGATAAAGATAAAGATGCATGGTCATATTACCGGTGAAAACGGTATGAATAATATCTTATTCGTATTCGATCTGTATTTAAAAAATTAAATGTAGATATGTGATATCCGAATATCTGTATGGATATGGATATTGATATGGTTTTAAGTTTCAATTATCAATATCCGAATATTATAATATATATTATGAAAAAATATTGTTAAAATTAGATAAATACTGTGAATTTTGATATTTTTTAATATTATTTTAATAAATATCCGATCTGATTCGTATATGTATCTGTATCCGGCTGATATCCGATCTGTATCCGTCTCCGGAAAATTAAAATAGATATGATATGGTTTTGCCACTATCTGCTCCGTTTTCACCCCATATGCTCAATATGTTGGACGACAGGAGTTGGATAAAGATACATGCTCATCCACAAACACAATACACACACACACACATGTATATATGTGTATATGTACATATACATATATTATATATACATGTGTATGATGTATCTTTATGTATATGTACATATAACATATGTATATGTATATATGTATTATGTATATGTATGTATATAGTATATATTTAGGCACGTAATTGCTACATGTACTACACATAATTTGGTCAGAAGTAAAACTGAAAATATAAATTCTTACATATGAATTATGAGCAGGGGCGGACCAGGTGGTTCCAGGGGGGGTAGCTGCTCCCCCCTGAATTTTGAGTTTTAGTAGAGATTTATTAGTTCCAACCGACTTTGTCTCTCCTGAAATTTTTTTTTGCTCTCCTCTGGACATTTGATTTTTAATTCGGATTAAATTTAGAGTTAAAATTGAAATAAATTTGTTGAATTTTGATTGATAATTAGAATTATAAGTCAAAGTATCAGAAATTACAAGTCAAAGCATTGAAAAGTAAAAGTAAAAGTATTATTTTTTATCGAGTACCCAATTGGTTAATGAATTTAAATTCAATTAGATTTTTTTTTTTCTCCGATGAAAATCTTAAATCCGCCACTGTATGAGCAACTCTTCTCACAATTCTTCATCAGATCCGACTGGTTAAGACCGATAAGGATAAATTAATGACTCGATCCAGCAAAAAAAAAATTGATCGACTCACTAGCATATTGGGTCAAACAAAAAGAAAATAAATATATAAAAGGTGGAATTCATCCCGGCTGGCATGTCATAATTTAATTAGCCCTTCATAAAATTTAAAGACTTGATGCGAATCCCGAAATTTTTATTAATAACCTCAAACAAATGAAAAATGTCAAATATAATCTCCATCTGCAAAAAATTTCAAAACTAACCTAACCGCCCTTTCACTGGGCGGTTCACCCTACCCACCAAACCGCTCAGTGATTGGGCGGTCTACACGGCCAAGAAAACCACCCCCCAATCGGGCGGTTAAGCATATATTTTTTTTTTTTTTTTTTACAGATATGTTAGAATATTTATTTTAGTAAGATATATTTATAAGATATATATATTTTTTTAAGATATATTAAGACATGTTTGTTTTTGTAAATATATTTTCATTAAGATATATTTATAAGATATATATATTTTTTATAGATATATTAAATATATATTTGTTTGTAGATATATTTTTATTAAGATATATTTACAACATATATGAAGATATATTTTTTCTATTGTAATTTTTATATGAAAATGATTTATTTTTTTTATTGTAATTTTAAATAAAAATTGGTTGAATGTGGATGAGTCGTTTGACGTTAGAACTGTCGATTCTTTTATAATAATTGTCGATTTGGATAACGTGATAAACAGTGGAAAATATGTAATATAAATGGTAAGTCCACCAAAAAAAAATCCAAACTACGTAATATAAATGTCCGCAACATAAGATAAAACACTCCAAACTGAATATACAATAGTAGAAAAGTTATCAGACTACAAGAACAAAAAACCTAATGACGAGGACGAGGGCGACGACCGGAGAGATCCAACCTACGGGGTGGATGGCGGTCCCTATGCGGCTGTACACGCCTCACGTGAACCTAAACCGCACAATTAAACCGCACAATTTAATCGCGTCGGGAAAATCAACAACCCGCACACGGTTAACACCTCAATTCCTACCAAAAATAAAATAATGAGTTACGATAACTTACCCGAAGACGATCGATCGAGAGGAAGAGATGGTCGAGAGAGAGAGAGGGAGAGAGAGAGGGTGGCCGAGAGAGAAAGTGCGGCCAAGAGAGAGAGGGGGGGTGGTGGTGGCCGGCCGGGTAGAGGGAGGAGGTGGTGGCCGGCCAAGGGGAGGGGAGGGGAGGGGAGGGCGAGGCTGGGCGGCAGGGGGCGGTGGCGGGGGTGTGGGTGTGGGGAAGAGGCAGGGGCGGTTAGGTTAGGGGGGGGCTGGGCGGGTTTTATTAAAAAAAAAAAAAATTTCCTACTAAACCGCCCCATGGGGGGCGGTTAGAGGGGGGGTGGACCGCCCAATGATAGGGCGGTTAGGGGGGGGGTGCGGACCGCCCAATGATGGAGCGGTTGGGTTAGTTTTGAAAAAAATTTAGGGTTGGAGTTAGATTTGATATTTTTCTTTTGTTTGGAGTTATTAATGAAGATTTTTAATAATGAAGATTTTATATAATTGATTTTAAATCATTCGCAGGCTGAGGTACAACGAGTAATCATGACTATTTATTACACCTCATGGTCCTCATGAGCAAGGTGTTGAGGCAAAACGTTGACTAGACTGCTATTACTATTACTGGCTACTGGCTACCGGCTACCGCCAAAGAAAGGGATGGGATGGGACATGGGAGGCCCACTGGTGTTGCCTCTTTCTTCGACCAAGCTGATTCTCTGAGATATCTCACACGTTGCGTTGCGTGACTTTTCGGAATATCTCAACAGTTCAAATACGTTCTGCACCAACCTCAAAGCACAACTAATACTGCCCCGCGCTATCCCGAATAGGCACCGGAGTACCGGTCACGTCGGTCACGCAAAATATGGGATATCTCAGAGGATACGTACTCATTAATTTGTTCCTCGACAGCCACGTGGGATTACAGTTCTACCATGGATCACCTGTGGCAGGAATGTATAGACAGCTCTCTCGGGACAATCTGTACAGACAGCTGGTAGTAAATACTCAATTTATTCACTTTCGCCTAGGTCGCCACTAATAAGAAGTGAACAGTTTTAAAATCAATATCAATTTGTAAATGGACGGTTCGGATTTGACCTGGCATGATGAATTTGAATTTGTAATAATGGTTGGCATGGATATTTTTACGAGCTCACGGCCGAGATTTTTATTTTTACCAAAAAAAAAAATTATTTTAATATAATTAACCAGTTTCTGAAAAACTTATATTTGTACCCAAACTGTAAATATTATTTACGGTTTGAATTTATTTTTTTTTTATAGAGAAAAATAGCTAAAATGCTGAAATGAAATATAACACAAAAAATCGAATTGTTTTTTAAAATATTTGTTATAAAATACGCTACGAATAGGGCCGATTTTGTGCTAAAATACGGTAAATTACAATAATTATGCTAAAATACGGTAAATGTACTAAAATGCTGAAATTACAATAATTATGTAGAATTATGCTAAAATACGGTAAATTACGCTAAATTACGTATGAATTGGGATGATATTTTCACTGAAAAGGTGAAAAACGACGACGAAACTTTAAACGGCCATAAAACGGCGCTCGAGTGTCCGATTTCAGCAAATGATCACTTTTCGGAAAGCTTGTGAAAATGCGCATGCATCCGTACTCACTTCGCCAGTTTTCCAAATTCAGAATCGCCAAAAAACAAAGAGAAGGGCCTCAAAACTTCAGTTGAAGTTTCCGATTAAGATTTTCATTTCTATTCTTCAATCTACGTAGCTCAGTAAATTAGTTATCTAATGAACTTGTAGAATACCAATTTTTATTATTTTTTGCGAATTCGTATCCTCTGCATTAACTCAAAAGGAAATCTTTTGAGTTAATGCGTCTCGACTATTTGATTTGTTTTAAGATTCATGTAAACTAAATCTGCACGAATATTGAAAGACTCTCTATATTATAAGCAGGAACTTGATTGTTCTGTTTAAAATCAGACGGTTGAAATTTATTAACTCAATTTTTTTTTTTCTTTTGAGTTAATACAGAGGATACGCATTCATCCTAAGCTCTCCACTAAAGATTAATCTAGACACTCCACTTCTTTTGGTCAAGTTTGGACTTCCCTTTCTTTTTACTCGTTCTTTGCCTCCTTTTCATTAAAAGTTGCTTGTGCTATTTTGTAAGCCTCTTTAGACTAAGTCTCAAAAAAATATTTCCTCCCCTTGATATCCCAGATCTCGCTGAAACGTGGGATAAAAAAGGAAGCCAACATCGAACATCTCCATTTCCATATGAACTGCAGACAAACTAATGAACAGTTAAAAGTTAAAAGCGCACCTATAACAGTTCTAGATGACACAATCTAGTTTTAGTTTAGGTATGATAGCGTAAATTATACATTTAGATTATATTAGAAAATACTTAGATTAGATAGAGTCTTTGAGATATTTCAATTACGGGGTAGTATAGGAAAATAATATAATTACGTATATGAAATACTTTAGTCTTGGTAGCTCAAAAGCTGATCGCAAGATTGCAAACCTTTCAAATCACATAAGAAAAAATCCAGCAAATCCTGCGGGTAGTGATAGTGCCGCATGCGGGATAGCTGTGGAACAATTTGGGCCTCATGCGATATAGAGAGATGTCGAAATTTATACTTTGCATAATTAAGAAAGAGAGAACCTGAACCCTAGAGGCCCTCTATTTACTGTTTAATTCTAACCTTAGCACAATTAGCGCCACCGCATCAAAATTTTAAAAACCCTCGATAACCTAGACTAGTGAAAAGTGTTTAAAATCTAATACACTATTCTTGTGGATCGACACCCCAATCATACTACGCCGTAGGATCATGCGCTCGTGATTTGAACGTAAGTAGAAATTAGAGTTTATAAATCTTTAAAAGTAGTAGTACCATTTTGGTCCATCAACAAGTCTTAGCTGGACCCCATGGTAAATAGGGCGATTATATTGCGAGAGTTGATACTTGTTAAATTGGATTAGAAACCTTCAAACAATATTTAAAAATTAAATATCAAATGAAAAATTATTAAAATAGATTAAGTAGCATTGGTAGTCAAAATCTTAAGAATTTGCTCTATCATCCTTAAAATTATTTCACTTTTAATTTTCACCAAATTTGAAAACAAACAATAACTTCAAAATTTTATATTTTGTCTAGTTTTTTTAAAAATTGAGATCTGATCGCTAAAAACAGTAACATTAATTCATGGAGATCGACACTTTGTTTATACTACACTGATAGAATTATGCACTTGTAGTCCGAATCGGTAAGACAATTGGGAAATAAATCTGCTATGATTCTTTGGAATCGCAGGACCCTGCCTTTTCAAATCAAACCATTAATTTATTTTGAGATTCGTGCATAAACCAACTTCCTTTTGAGATTCGTGTATTTCAAAAAAATTAATGGTTTGATTTGGAAAAACAGAGTCCATGCGATTCCAAAGAATCGCAGCAGATTTATTTCCAGACAATTGAGTTATAAATTTTATTAGCTATGATTTTTACTGATTACCTGAATCTGAGCAACCCCGTCTGTCAGAGGTCGTTACCGACTCCAACATCCTTGTTATCAACCTTAAGCTTCAGCAGACAAAAGTACAATTATCTCGCAAATTGCCAATGATTTGTGAGAACTATGGATTTTTCCAGGTAATCACTGCTCATTACAAGACTGAATTGATCATCAATTAGTGAAAATTAAACTAATTATTGTTTGTCCAATGTATATGCATAGGTTGTAAATCCCGGGATTACAGAGGAGATGCTGAGAAAAGTGATGGGAATTGGGATGGTGTTCTTCAAGCTACCGCCTGAGGAAAAGGCCAAGCTGTAGTCTGATGAGGCTATCAGCTATGGACGAGTTTCAACGTGAAAAAAGAGGTGCACAACTGGAGAGATTACTTGGGGCTCCATTTCTACCCGCTCCAGGATTTCGTGCCCCACTGGCCGTCCAAGCCCGAATTGTTCAAGTTCCAACATCTTTAACTCTAATAAATAATTATGATTTGGGGAAGTGGTGTCGTTTCGATCTTGTGGTAGATGCTGTCTGAGACAATTTTTTTCGTCAGATATCTCTGGTCAGAGACAAACAAACTGAGCCTACCGCCTAGGGGCATGAAAAACCCCAAAAATAAAAAATAAAAGGGAACAAACAGCTGCAATAGAAAGTATTTAAGAGAGACCAAACCTGATACGGTTCTTGCATTATTATATTTTAGGACATTTGCAGAAGAGTTCATGTCGTTTCTGTAAATTGTACAACGTTTTACATTTTTATAGTAAATCCAACGTGGCTCCCATGTTGCTTGTGAAATTTTAATATCCACATGATCTTCAATATTTTATTCTTTATAAATCAAACATATAAAATTGTAAAATCTGAGCTTTGAGAAAGAGAGGTCAAAGAGGAGCAAGTGAGCATCATGAGTATGGATGGATTCAGAATTTCCAACGATGTAGGCCAAAAAAAAAAAAAAAAATTGGTGGTGAATCAACCGAGTAAAAGCAGCGGTGGTGGTACAAAGAGCAGATCCGGTTGTGGAGCAAGATGGAGATTAAATTATTAGAGTGATTATGAGTGTATATAAGTAGAATTAGAAGATTATATCTAGTAAAAGAATGGGAACTATAATTTTATTTTTAAATGAGCGAGTAGATTTCGAAATTTAGAGGGTGATTAAGGATGATTAGAGTAATTTTGAGTAATTTAGAGGATTGTGTGAGAATAAAAGAGTAGATCTAGAATTAGAGTCACTTAATTCATTGTAAATACGTTTTTTTATCAATCGAATTGTTAGTAAGCATTAAAACCACTAACCTTAAAAAAAACAGGTAAAAGCGCAAAGCTACAATCTAAAAATTTAAGTTTATCGATTTGAGAAAAATTTCAATTCTGCCCGTTTAATCTTTGAGCACAACGAATACTAGCCTCATCACGGTGCCGCCCTCCTCTCTCGCCAATCCACTGCCCCGCGCGGTCTTACCTGCACACCCACATCTCTTCTCCTCTTCTCGCAGACGGAGCATATTCATTTCAAGTGAATGGGTCAATTGACGCCCATTCATTTTAAAAAAATTTGTGCTTATAAATGATTTTCTATATAATTTAGAGGAAAATGTTATGGGTACTGTAAAATTGACTACCATATCCATAAAAAAAAATTATATAATTGACCCTCAATATCCCTGCTCGCAAAGTTGCTATTTGAAAGCGCCACCGAGCGCTAAGAGCCCAAGAAATAGTATTTCGTATTTCTTTTGAGATTTGCAATTTTTTTTTATCGAATTAGCGATGATGTTGTCGGCAAGACAGGTTGTGTATGCGAATTTTTCAAGTTGTAGGCAAAATTGGGTTGGAGACAAGGGGTGTTCAAATGGTTGGTTCGGTTGAAATCAAAATAAAATAGCTAAACCATTTTTTTCAGTTTTAAAAAATAGAACAGAGCCGAACCAATTAGACCTATCAGCCGATAAAGAATCGAACCGAACAAACTGGTGTAAATTTAGATTTGTTCGGTTCAAACCGAAGTATATTAGCCCAGCAGCTGAATAAAATTAGAACAATATAAACCCAATAGTTCAACAAAGCAACACTAATTTGCTAAGCATAATTTAAGCTTTGCTTGCCCTAAAAATAAAAATAAAGTATCATAATTTTATTTAAACTCAACATTAACTTAAAAAATTCATTAACTCAACATTATAAACCGGTCGGTTCGATTTAGTCGGTTTTGAAAAATATAAATCAAACCGATTCAATTAAATTGATATAATTCAGAAATTAAACTGAATCGATCCATTTAAATCCAAACTTTAAAATGGGACTTCCATAAATTAAACCGAACCGATCTGTAAATTACACTACCTTCATAATATATACGGAGTGAGGCTATGGTACTTCGACTAGTGTACTATGGCTAGTGTACTACGGCTCAATATGATACTTTTTAAAATCCTAATGGTCGATCCGAACCGTTCAATGTGATATCTATATGAATATGTACTTGCAAACTAAATTTTATATTTTTTCGAAATTTTTTACTATCTTTAGATATGTAGAATTTTCAGTGTTTTATACAAATTCTGGACCATCAAAATTCTATCTATCTAAAAAAATAGTAAAAAAATTCAAAAAAATATAAAATTTAGTTTGCAAGTACATATTCATATGGATATCACATTGAACGGTTCGGATCGACCGTTAGAATTTTAAAAAGTACCATATTGAGCCGTAGTACACTAGCCATAGTACACTAGCCGAAGTACCATAGCCTCACTCATATATACGTATTCTCTGTGTGGTTCCATCTCTAATATTCATATAGTTATAGATGGACCCGTATACTTTTTCACCATCAAATTTATTTTTTTATTGTTAATTACCTAAATAAAAGGTCGTCAATTTGCAGTGTTAAAAAGAATCTAGCGATGCCAATCTCATGTTCGGTTAAGCGTACTTTCAAATATCATCAATTAATCTACGGTTTATTCCATTCTCAAGGGACTTTGGATTTCACTACTAGATTCCATTTGATTTTTATAAATATATTCTAAAAAAAAAAAAGATTTTTATAAATAAAGATACAAAGAATCTCTGATGATATCCGCAGAGTTACAAATCTCTTTTTTTTTTCCTCAAATCACTAATTTATTATCATCTAATGTTCGTAACCACCTGTGAAACAATAGTTAATTAGCGAGGACAAGAAACGAGCATGTGAGTTCACATGCTCTCTCCTCCATGTAAAGAAGGCCATATGCTACAAGCCGAACAATCCTGGACTTTTTGTAGTCAGCACCGCATTTATGGACATGAAACCGAAAGTGAGGTGCTCCCGATTTTTTTATTAATATTCTCATAAAATAATAAAATATCAAATCCGCTCTTGATTTCTTTTTTTTTAAACTACCCTAACCGCCCCGGAGCGGTCCACTTTTCCAACCAAACTGCCTCTCCATGAGGCGGTCCACTGTCTCTAAAAAAAAAAAAAAAAACACCAAATCGCCTCCTGTGGGACGCGGTCCACTATATTTTTTTTTTAGATTTTGAGAGACAATATGAAAAGCAAGATGCTGAAATTTAATTATAAAAATTCGAATTTTATTTTTAATATTTGTTATATTACTTCTTTTGATGTATAATTAGCATATTTATACTAAAATACGCTAAATTACGGTAAACTACGCAAATTTCGCTAATTATAATGAAATACGATAAATTACGCTAAACTACAAAATTACGCTAAATTAGGCCGATTTTGTTAATGAGATTGAGAATTTGATTACATGATTTCTTGTTAAATTTGTTAATAAGCATCCAATCCATTGTGACTTAAACATCGTTGTTTTTGCAATTAAACATCGATGTTTTTTAGCCTTAGTATTGGCAATTAAGCAGGGTAGTGCTGAAAAAATATCGGTGCGTCGCTGATGTTTTTGTAATGAAACATCAATGCACTTCTGCCGTCAACAAGCCGTGCATAAAGCATTGGTGCATCATCGGTGTTTTTGCACAAAAGCATCGTTGTTTTTTTAAAAAACTTTAAATGGCCATAACTTTGGCTAGGAAACTCGAATTTGCCCGTACGACCCCAATTCATAAAGCTTGGGACGAGACGGGGGCAATGGTGTCCTCGAGGTCACCCCCAAGGAGCCGATGGAATTAGAATTGCAAAAAAACGTCGTCTAGTGTCTCAAAAATTGAGTTAAAGTTTATCATCGTACACACACAACGACCCGTTTGCGGCTAGTGACAGTGTCATATGCAGCATGGTAAAAGTCAGAACTTGTATCAAAATTACTGATCTGAAGTTTAATGTTCGCATGCGGCTACTGAATTTAATTTGACAATAACCAGCATCCTAATATTGAGTATCTTTCATTTTATATGTTTTTAACAAGAAACAGTCCGTGTGGTATGAAAAAATTTCAATTATATTCAATTTCATCCTAAAATTGAGAGAATTTGATTTGACAAGAACCAAATCACAAATCTAGTTCCTTTCTAGATATGCTAATTAGCATAATTTAGTATAAATATGCTAATTTCAAGTAGTTTACCGTAATTTAACGTAATTGCAAGTAATTTAGCTTATTTTAGTATAAATATGCTAATTATACATCAAAAGAAATAATCTAACAAATATTAAAAACAAAATTTGAATTTTATTGTTAAATTTCAGCATCTTGCTTTTCATATAGTCTCTCAAAATCTAAAAAAAAAATAGTGGACCGCCCCACAGGGGGCGGTTTGATATATATATTTTTTTTGAGACAGTGGACCGCCCCACGGGGGGCGGTTTGGTTGGACAAGTGGACCGTCCCACGGGAGGCAGTAAGGATAGTTTAAAAAAAAAAAAAAAAAAACTCGAGAACATATTTGATATTTTGTTATTTTCTAAGAATATTAATAAAAAATCAGGAGGTGCTCCTGCTAGTGGATCTAGAATTATTCTTTTCATTTCGTAAGTAATTTTTTTGAACGAAAAAAGTAGCCAAGTCATCTTTATAAATACTTCATCAACGGAATTATGAATTCCTTTCAAGTACACTATATTTAAAGGGGGGTTTCATGTATGTCCCTCGAAACACTCGAAATTACATATTTTTGCCTCTAAAATTCATAATATCATATTACCCTTCTAAATTTAAAAATTTCGCCGATTTATCCAATTTATTGAATTTTATATTTAAACTCATTTTAAATATATAAAATACTCATTTTACTCTTTATTAAAAAATATAAATATGGGGACAATATAAGAACAATATTTTGTCTTTTAACTAATTGATTTTCAAGGACAAATAGTTCATTTCTCTACTTGTCACACATACATAGTAATATTTACATATGCTTGTGGGTGTGTTACAAATAAGAAAATGAACTACACACTCTTTAACTCTTTAAACCAAACAATTATAAGACTAAATATTTTCCTTAAACATGTTATATATTTTATATTTTTTAATAAAAGGTAAAGTTAATACTTTATAAATTTAAAATGAGTTTTAATATAGAAGTCAATAATTTGAGTAAGTTTGTGAATGTTTGAAATTAAAAGGGTATGTATGATATCATAATTTTCAGAGGAGAAAATACGTAATTTTGAGATTTTTTTAAAGAGAAAAAAATTCCAAAATTATGTATTTTCCCTTCTAAAATTTATGATATCATACATACCCTTCTAAGTTTCAAAACTTCACAAATTTACTCAATTTGAGAGGTATACATGAAATTCTTTCATATTCGAAAATCATAACATGGAAGTCTACAACAAGAGTCTTTTCATTTGCATGTGATTCTTTTTCTCAGAGGCCATGTTTGAGCGTTGAGGTTAAATTGAAAAATAATGGGACTGTTCGGCAATAAGTACATGTTCGGTGCTATCTCCTTAGGCCTCCTTTAACCTTAATCTTTCTTAATCCATCCGAACAAAGGTTTCTTAGAGTGGATTAAAGGGCTTCCTTAGCTGAAATTGTTAAGTCGAGTCGGACCCCTCCTTAACAAATGGGTCTCTTTTAGAGCTCCTTAGGCACTGTTTACGGACATTAATATCCCTGAAAAGGCATGCTCTAAGGAGCTCCAGCGTACTTCCCTAAGCACGAGAAAAAAATCCCCTCTTCTTTCCCGGCCTTGATTGCTGGCTCTCCGGCGATCAAAACTCGAATCTGACGTCACAGTCGGTTTCTCGTTGAGATGACCTTCTCATAGACACCCGCTAGAATAGATTTTTTTTAATTCAATGAGTTTCTTTAATTCTAGTTTCTACTTACCGAACATTAGCTCCTTAGGTGAGCTTAAAATTTTAATCTTTCATGCTTAAGGAAGGGTGCCGAACATGGCCTAAGAGATTAAACATCCTTAAGGCTTAATCCGCTTCATTTAGCTTCCTTAGTCACTTAATTCTGTCGAACACCGATTTCTTAGCGCGAATTAAGACCACATCCTTTAGCCTCCTTTTGTCCGGATCTTACTTCTCTACCCGGACCTTAAGGTATTTCTACCTCTTCCTTTAGCTTCATTAGCTTTCACTCACGAATTAAGACAACTGAATATCAGTTCCTTAGCTCTCCTTATGTTCTTAATCCTCCACTCTTAATCCCTTGTTGCCGAACAGCCCCAATAAATTTATTCTTCACTTAGATTAGACCGTCCTTTTTTTGGAAATGCTTGAGACTCTTCACTTAGACCGTCAAATATAGAATAGTAAGACCGGTCTAAAATGATATCAATTTAATTTTAGGTCAGTAAATTTAACCACTTATCTATATGATTTAATTTGTTAATTTAACTTGTTACGTATGTGAGATTCGTTGTCATGAATGAAACTTTTTCTATAGAATAGTATGAACGAAAGCTGTATGCTACTCCTCCAAATGACTAGTCTTAAGTTACGAACAGACTTCAAGTAGAAGGAATGGAGGCCAATTTGATTTCTATTTTTTATTAATAATTTTTATATTTATGTATGATATTTATGTAACAGAGTAAAATATTGTGGTATTGTAAAGTTGATCCTCATTCTATATAGAAAAATTTATATAATTAATTCTCAATGTGTATTTCATTTCCAACAGTTCAAAAGTTCGACTCTGTCCCAGTAGTGCTCCAATTTCATTGGGCTCCTGTCGAGAACATGCTATTTATTGTTTCCATGTGTGGTGTTGTTTTTATTGTTTCTAAGTGTGGTGTTGTTCTTGGTTCATGTATAAACCTACTAATTTAGCTAACCAAGAAGGAAATATCTTATCGTGCAATCGTAAAGTAAATTAATTTACCAACTAACTGTTGAAATTGACTTATGTCTACTACTAATTTACTAACCTCGGGATTTAATTTATTGTTGCTATCTATTAAGGTAGAGCCGACTTACATTCCATTTTGTCGGTTTTCTTTAATAGATCTAGTGTATATTTTCTTTGTGAAAAAAAGAAATTCTTTTTTGAGTGAGCTATATCAATTTATAAAAAATATTTTAACAAGCTTAGGAATTTTATATCAATTTTTTTTAATTTGAACTTAATTTTTGTAATATATCCTTTTGGCTTCGGTAATTATGATATTATCTACATATACTAAAACTAAAGTTGTGAATCCATCATTATTTTTTTTAATAAAAATATAATGATCCGAGTTACTAACTTTAAACTCACATGTGATAAAAAGAGAGAGTTAATTTAGCATACAATGTCTCTAGAGATGGTTTTAAGTCATATATTGATTTTTTTCTTTAATTTGCAAATCAAGTTAGAGTTACTAACTTTGAAGAAAGACATTTTTTTACGTCAATTTGATATAAAATACATTCTTGGTTTACCGTGATAAAAAACAAAATTATAACTGTATTCATTTTGACCGCCAATGCAAAAGTTTTTTAAAAATCTATACCATAAGTTTAAGTATACACTTTGGCAACTAATCTTGTCTTATACCGTTATAATATACCATCACTATTATACTTAATTTTATAAACTCATTTACAACCAACGAATTTCTTATTTTTCGGGACTTGTACAATTACTCGGATTTCATTTTTTTTTTTCTAAGATTTTTAGTTCTTCTTTCATGGCTTTGTCTCAAACCGGATTGGTTAAGGTCTCTTGGTAATTATTCAATTCTTGCTCTTTTGAAATAGAGGTGAGAAAAACATGGTGTTGTTTTGAGACATTATTATAGAAATTGAAATTTTGTATAGAATATTGTACGGTTGTACCTTGTATATGTTATAAAATCCCTTTATTTTGTTAATGATCATGTTGGTGTTGTTGATATTCGTAGAATTATTTCCTCTGTCTTCTTGTTCTTTTTTTTTGCTTGATTTTTGCTATTTTTTTCAATCGTTTCTCTTATCGCCTCACGCGTAGCTCTTCATTATCTAAAATGTCATTCAAACCAGCATCCATAGTGTCCCTTCAAAAAACTATTACCGCTCAACTCCACTGTGCTTGAACAAGAACCCATTTTCGGGTTCGGATACACCTCCGGTTGGCACCCGGTCCATACGATACAAGTCACGACAATCAACGACGGATCCAAGAAGAAATTGGGGTAGGCAAGTGCCTATGTCTGAATTTGAATTTGACGGTGGGATCTATCATTACAATCTCAAGGAAATGGGTTGGCCGAACTTTTTGGACATTTTATTATTCAATACATATATTTCGGTTAAATTTTTATCTAAGTTTTAACTTCAATTTGCTAATTTACTAAGGACAGTCCCACTTTGAACTGTGCCAAATGAATTTTTAATTAGCATAGAAAAAATATTTCCATATGGTGTCAATCGATTTCATGATTATAACATATTTTTTTAATAAACATAGTTATAGGGACTAAGCTGCAATTGTGTACCCGATAAGTTAATGGGTTTGAACTCAATTAGCTACTTAAATCCAATTAGTGTCCTACCCTGACAAAAATTTTGGATCCGCCCCTGACGACAATACCGGACAAAAGAACACTCTTAACCCTTGAAGAGTCAAGGCGGCTATGACGCATGAACAAACTGTGAGTCGGCAGCTCAGCTCGCAGGTCACGAATGCGTAAGCGGATCCACTTGGAGGAGTTGCGGATCCAATTTGACCAATTTCAAGTCTAGAATCGTGATCTAAGAAGCGAGCGTGGATCCGTTTTGAACAGATCCAGCTTGCTTCGACACAAAGATAGAACGTTACAAATCGAGGCGACGTTGTTTAAGAGTTTTTTTTTAATTTAGGAGAATTTCAAATATACCACTAAAAAACTGTGAAATTATATATTTTCTCCTCCAAATTCTATAATTACGTATTTACTACTCAAAATTCTTATAATTTACATATTTACCTAATTAATTAAAAACTGAAACTAATTAGGTTTAATTAGATTTGTAATATAATGGGGCCCAGCTGTCAGTTTCTCAAAACCTGGTTAATCTTTAGACTCTCTCTCCCAATCACATCGACCCTCGAGTCTTCGCGCTCTATCTACTACTGACTCGTGTCTCCACTCATTTGTCCTCTTTTATTGGAGAGTTTTGCTCAATTTCTCTACTCATCGATTGTGGTATGAACCTTAAATTCTTATCTCGGGTTATTCTTTGATCTAAAAGCCATTAATAGCTGAGGAAGGTTAACTTAGTTGATTGTTTAAATATAATACCCGCCTCAATTTCTCTCTTGTTGTTGAATTCCTTTTTGAGTTTTCAAATTTATTTGCTCCTGCAAAATCTGAAAATCTGAAAATCTGACAATCTGATATGTATTAATGTATACACAGGGAACTTTCATTTTATTCCAAAGGGTACTCTTCAATCTCGTACCTTCTCTTTTATATATCACTTGAAGTTGCAAAGGAAAAATTTTCAGTTTGGGAGAATTGTTGAACACTCTCTTTTTGTATTTTAGTAGGAAGGAAAAAGAAAAAGGGGGAAGAAGGAAGGGATTTTAGTACGAAGGGAAAAGAAGGAGAAAGCAAGTAGGGAAAGGAGGAAGAGAATGTTTAATTATATTTTATATAAGATTAAGTTTAATTAATTGGGTAAATATGTGAGTTAATAGAATTTTTTATGGTAAATATATAATTATAAAATTTAGAGGGGGAAATATGCAATTTCATAGTTTTGAGTTGGTATATATGAAATTTCCCTTAATTTTGTTAGTTTGCGTTAATTCATAATTTTTCTTTTTCTGGACCATATTTTCTTTTTCCTGGACCATCCCAAAAATATTAATCCCCTTGATCTTCCAGATCTTGGTGAAAACGACCGCTCCTCCAGCACTGTCCGTCGTTGGCAAAACGCGGGAAGAAAAAGAAAACCAACATCTCCATTTCCATGTGAACCGGAGAAACCAATAAACAGTTGAAGGTTAAAAGCGCACCCCGACAGAGGAACCATTTTAATGACGCAATACACTTGGACGTCATCCCGACGACTTTGACTTCCAGTCAACTCTTCTCCCCTTCTAATCCCCCTTCCTCTTCCTCCGTAACCTCCCCCTCCAAACCTCCTCTGCCTCTCCCATGGCAGACCAGCTACTCTCGACTACTCCACACCATGACACCCTCCCTGAAAACTATGTCAGGCCTGAGTCCGAGCGGCCCCGCCTGTCAGAGGTCGTTACCGACTCCAACATCCCCGTTATCAACCTTAGCTCATCAGACAAAAATCTAATCATCTCGCAAATTGCCAATGCTTGTGAGAACTATGGGTTTTTCCAGGTAATCACTGCTCATTACAAGGCTGAATTTAACATCAATAAGTGAAAATTAAACTAATTATCGTTTGTCCAATATATATGCATAGGTTGTAAATCACGGGATTACAGAGGAGATGCTGAGAAAAGTGATGGGAATTGGGATGGAGTTCTTCAGGCTACCGCCTGAGGAAAAGGCTAAGTTGTACTCTGACGACCCAGCGAAGAAGATGAGGCTATCAACGAGTTTCAACGTGAAGAAAGAGAAGGTGCACAACTGGAGAGACTACTTGAGGCTCCATTGCTACCCGCTCGAGGATTTCGTGCCCGACTGGCCGGCCAATCCCGAATTGTTCAAGTAAGTTCCTCCATCTTCAACTCTGCACTTGTGTATTCATTTTGTGTTATTATCATTATGTTATAATTTTGATTTGGTGAAGAGGTGTTGTTTCCATCACGTGGTAGATACTGCCTGAGTTTTTGAGAAATTTATATATAATGCCCATCAAATTTTGAGAATTAGTTATATCCCCATTGAAACTCAATCATTTTATTAATATCCCAATTGCTTAATTTGATCATAAAAAAATACAGTATAATAATAATTAAAAGTTAAATTGACATTTTTGTCCTTCATTCAAAATGCTATGTCCTCACTTCTCCTCCTTCCTGTCGACCCCTCCCCTTTTCTTTTAAAGATGGTTAGTATTCCGATGTTCTCTAACAGAGGGATTGAAAGACCAAATGAAATGATTTAGTTGTCTCAATCTATAAGATACAAATAAGGTAATAAAATAATTTTATTTGGAAAGGAGGCTCAGAAGTGTAATCATGATATTGGAATCGCTATGTAACGCTGAAAGGTCGATCTCAGAAAAAAAAAAAAGGCAATTCAATGTGCTGGCTAAGATGCTTCACCTTATTTGTACAAAAATAAGACAATTCAATGTTTTAACACAAGTACTTCCAATTCATGGTTACTAATTTTACAAGAATCTTTTTCAACCAGGGAAATTATGAGCACATACTGTACCCAAGCTCGGCAGCTCGGGTTCCGTCTATTTGGGTATATATCAGAGAGCCTGGGTTTAGAAGAAGACTACATAGAAAAGGTGCTGGGAAAACAAGAGCAGCACATGGCAGTCAACTACTACCCACAGTGCCCGGAGCCAGAATTAACTTATGGCTTGCCGGCTCATACCGACCCGAATGCCTTAACAATTCTTCTTCAAGACCAGCAAGTCACTGGGCTGCAGGTTCTCAAGGAAGGCAAATGGATTGCTGTTGACCCGGTACCTTGGGCGTTGACTATCAACATTGGTGACCAGCTACAGGTGACAAATTTAATTGACATGTCGCATGTCATATTAACATAACAATAACATTAGTTTCTTTTCTAGACTCTGCATTCAAGGTCCAGTATATATATGTTCATTGATCTGTTTTTAACTTCTTTCTTTGGTATAAATGTTTATGTGGGTCATTTGATGCTTGTAGGCATTAAGTAATGGAAGATATAGAAGTGTTTGGCACCGGGCAGTTGTGAATTCAAACAAAGAGAGAATGTCTATTGCGTCATTCCTCTGCCCGTGCAACTCTGCTTTGATCTGCCCTCCCAAGAAACTCACTGAGCGGTCACCGGCCATTTACCGGAGCTACACGTACGATGAGTACTACAAGAAATTTTGGAGTAGGAATTTGGATCAAGAACATTGCTTGGAACTTTTTAAGACCAATTCAGGTGAACAAAACTAATTTTGGACTTTGCTTTCAAACAAATGCATTGTGAATGGGTGCTGTCTTAGAAATTTAGTTTTGTGAATGGGTGCTGTCTTAGAAATTTAGTTTTGTTCATTTTTCTTGTCTTTTTCTTTTGTTAGAAAAACTAATAAAAATAAATAAAATGAATTTAATAAAAAGCTCACGATTCCTTTGGTTCCGATGAAAACAAAGGAGCCATGGACATGGGCTCAATAACAAACACAATTTTATTTTATTTTATTATACACGGACGGTCCTTAATTTATTGACTTTTTATTTTGGTCCCTAAAGTTTCAAAGTTTCTATATTATTTAGTTAATATGACATGGATGCTAATATTATGAATTTAAAATCCATTTCACTTCAATGAAAAGTTTTTGTCCACTTGGTCTCTAAAGTTTCAAAGTTTCTATATTTGTATCTAAATTTGTAATTTGTATAAAACTATCCTTACAATTAGAATATGTTAACAATAGTAGATCAAAATTTCTTATTCTTAACATATTGTAATTGCTAGGACAATTTGGTACAGATTAAAAAATTAGATACTAATATAGAAACTTTAGAGACCAATAATGGATCAAAACTTCATATTGATGTGAATGAATTTTAAATTCATAATATCAGCATCCATGTAATATTAAATAATATAAATTGTTTGGACTTTGTTCATGTCATGATGTTGATGTATCATGTATGTGTTCATCATCCACTTATTTATCAACATGATCCTGTCAATATGCTGACAGTATGATGGTATGGCTTTCCATTAGTCATTTTAATAAGGGTTAATAAAAAGACCAAATTAATACAATCGATACTTTAAGGACCATATGGGTAATTTACTCTTCTTTTTTTGTGTGTGTGGTTTATTGGCTGTCTTTATTATAAGACAGGCGACAGCAAACAAAACTATATATTTTGAAGACAGCCTACAAAGCATGAGTTTGCAACAAGGTTATTATAGTTTTGAAAGTGTTTTGTTCACCAGAATTTTTTTATCACTTCTTTTTTAACGATACATGCTTTTATTGTCCAGAAAGTATACTTCGTTTCCTACTTAATTGAAATTGTTCAAAGGCAATTTATCTATTTGTTTTGCTGGCATCTGGTCAGTGATAATCCGTTTATAGTGAGCTTGTTCCGCCATTATTTATCCAATTTATTTTGGATTCAAAAAAAGGCAAGGCGCTTCAAGGATTATTGTATAAGTCTAGATATACATGTGTATTTTTATGTTGATTTCACTGTTGTAATCTTTTTAATTTACTGAATAATTTTATTATAATTGCTAGTACTGACGTAGTGATATATTTTTACCAGAGTACTAATGCTTGAGCTAATGTTTTTCATTTTTTGTTGTATATCTCGGAAGACACGCCGCGTTTCCACCAAACATAAAACAGATTTGTATGTTGTATATTGTTCACATTTAATTTAATTCTAATAATTTAGAAATGACCGACAAATTTTTAAATCCAGTCTCAATAAAATAAAAGACTAATACGTTTAAATAGAGTGGAAAAACGTGCCGTGCCGTGACTAACACGTCGTAACTTTGGTCTCGTGTCGTGCCGTGCCGTGACGTGCTTTGACCAAGTTAATTTTTCATTTGCCATGCCGTGCCATGGTCAAAATGTCAAGGGATGGTCACGGCACGCGAATGATCACGCCACGTGAGTCACGCCGTGCTTAACGTGCCGTGATCATACGTGACTCGCGTGACCATTTAATCATAATTTAGGTTAATTTATTCAAGATTCACCATTAAATCAATATCTAATGGTCCTAATTACATGTGACTTGCGTGTCGTGCCATGCCGTGCCAAAGTTTCAAAAGATGAGCACGACACGCGAATGGTCACGGCACGGAACACGCGAGTCACGGCACGTAATTGACACGCATACCGTGCCGTTCCGTGACGGAGCCGGCTCCACCATGCCATTTTTCCCGCTCTACGTTTAAATGCTCAAAATTTGAAATAAAACTACGGATTCAAATCCATTGTGAAAAACAGCAGCATTCTCTTCTCCTTCTCTATGTTCTCTCTGTCTCTCTAAACACAAGGTGTTGCTTTTCTCTGAGAAAAACAACAGATTCGAATCCTAAAACTACATAAAATGATATAAAATACATTTGTAATTGTTTTTTCATTCAATAAATGTAATGATTGCAAAGAAAATGAATGGGGCTAGTTTTCCGTAACCTATATATACATTTACTGGGTTATAAGTTCTCAAATTAGTTTTGATCACATCGGTAAATATACATCCTATAAAAATCGAGTGTGTATTATGCAATAATTAACTATATACATATATATAAAATGAGATTATGATGATAATTAATGAAAATTAATAGTTATGTATAAATTATAATAAATACATATTATAAATTGCTTTCAAAAAATCCCGACATTTTTAAAAATACCCTAAGTTAATTACAGATTAATAAAAATGCCCACGACTGTTCCGAAATTTTAAATATGCTCAAACCGGCCATTTAATGGCCGGTCCCGCAATTTTTTTTTTTTATTAAAGAGGGGAACCGGCCATTTAATGGCCGGTCCCCCATTTAATTTTTTTTTTTAGACAAATAGATAAAATGCTGAAATCTAAGACTAAAAAATCGAATTGTTTTTTTAAATACTTGTTAGATTACTTTTTTGATAGCATATTTATACTAAAATACGCTAAATTACTTGAAATTATGTTAATTTATGCTGATTGACACTAAAAAATTTATAACACTAAAAAATTAAATTTATTTTTAAATATTTGCTAGATTACATTTTATATATATAATTAGCATATTTATACTAAAACACGCTAAATTACTTGAAATTATGTTAATTTATGCTAAATTACACTAAATTACTCTAAATTACAATAATTATGTAGAATTATGGTAGAATACACTAAATTACGCTAAATTACGTATGAATAGGGATGATATCTTCACTGAGAAAGCGAAAAACGACGGTGAAACTTCAAATGGCCATAAAACGGCACTCGAGTGTCCGATTTCAGCAAATGACCACTTTTCGGAAAGCTTGCAAAAATAAGCATGCGTCTGAACCGGCTATGCCGGATTTCTTCAGAATCACCAAAAAACAAAGGGAAGAGTCTCAAAACTTCAGTTGAAGTTTTCGATTAAGATTTTCATTTCTATTGTTCAATCTACGTAGCTCAGTAAATTAGTTATATAATGAACTTGTAGAATACCAATTTTTATTATTTTTGGAATTTTTTTACTATTTTTTATGATTTATGAAATATGGCATAATTTAGCGTAATTTATACGTAATTTAGCGTAATTTACCGTATTTTAGCATAATTCTACATAATTATTGTAATTTCAGCATAAATTAACATAATTTCAAGTAAATTACCGTATTTTAGCATAATTCTAGTGTAAATCAGCATAAATTAACATAATTTCAAGTAATTTAGTGTATTTTAGTATATGCTATTAAAAAAAGTAATCTAACAAATATTTTAAAAAAAAATTCAATTTTTTAGTGTTATATTTCAGTATTTTAGCTATTTGTCTTAAAAATTCACAGGACCGGCTATTAAATGGCCGGTCGAGCTTTTTAATCGGAACCAGCCATTTAATGGCCAGTTTGGACATATTTAAAATTTTGAAACAGTCGTGGGCATTTTATTAATCTGTAATTAACTTAGGGTATTTTTAAAAATGTCGGCAAAAAATCTTACGAGATATTAGCATGCATGTTTTGAAAACGACAAAAGATACTTTTCACATGACAGTATCAAACACCAAATAAAAAATTTAAATAAGAGTAAGATTCCCAGCGAAGTAGCAAACCAAAATATTCTTATTCACACACTAGAACATAAGATGACGTATTATTATTACAAAAAGTCAAACTTAAATCTCTTGTACTACAAAATTATCACGCGGACTCAGGATTTTCGTCAGGAGGGCAAAAAAAAATATCAAATTGGATTCAAATATCTAATCAGGTTTAAATTCACTAACCAATTGGATACTCGATAAAAAACAATGTTTTAACTTATACTTTCTAATGCTTTGACTTGTAATTTCTGATGCTCTGATTTATAATTCTAATTACCAATCAAAATTCAACAAATTTATTTCAATTTTAACCCGAATTACAAATCAAACGTCCAGAAAGGGCAAAACAAATTCCAGAGAGGGCAAAGTCGGTCGGAACCAATAAATATCCACTAAAACTCAAAATGCAGAAAGACAGCTGTCTTTGTAATACTTTGAGTTCGCCCCTGAAAATTATTCTGCCTATTCCTTTTATTTTATTTTTTAAAAGCCAACTGCTAATATTTAGTGGATGGCCACGTCATGGGCTCGTAAGGGTGAATAAAGTTTCATAAAATCTGACTTTGCATTTTGCTTCCCCTAGATTAATCAATCCTGGTCTTTGTACCAGCATATTCTTCATTGATCCAATTTTAATTTACCAGAAATAATGGGTTCAATGAATTGTTAATTTTTATGTTTGAGTGTTTAATTATTTAATTATTTGTTGATGTTATCCATATTAGACTGCATCGTCAATCAGGACCAAACCAGATACATTGGGCCTCATTGCTTGCTATTGTATAGATTGAATCAACGTGATGTATTTGGTCAGATCAGGATAAGTATGATTATGATGCATCTAGTCAGATCAGGATAAGTACGATGCATATGTCACTTTGGCGAACTACAGACGACATGCGATATCTCAATATCGAGTTAGGAGTAGGTCCCATGGGTATTAAATTTATTTTTAGGTTCAATTGACTCTAGCATCGTACGATTAGTATTAAATCTGTGTGCATGGAAACTGATACAGACTTGCACGGAAATTGATGCGGACTGCACGAATCTTGATACCAATCGGATGATCATCACATCCATCGAACCAAAGTAGGTCCGATGGGCATCGGACCTACTCTGAATTCCTCAATATCAGATCCGGACATACATGTGGTGTATGCCATAAAAATCACAATTTTAAATCGCCTTGAGGGTTATCTTTTTTTTTTTTTTGAAAAACTGATAGTGGCTATCAGGAGTATACAACCAAAGTAAATAATACAACAGGGTAAAGAAGAAAAAAACACAAATTAAAACTGCTGAATTAACAAAATTGTCGCCATAGCTTCGCTTCCTTCAAAATTTGCTGTGTCAACCATGCTGGGTGTAATGACTCATCTTCAAAGATTTTCTTATTCCTCCCCTTCCACAAAAACCAGCACGCCGCAAAGAAAACAGAGCCGCACATATTCCGTGAGATCCTCCCCTTACATGCCATCCACGTATTGTCTACTGTTGCCTGAACCGTTGATCCATCTTGTAAAAATCGGAAACCAAAACCCCTGTTCAGTCGTGCCCAAATTCCTTTGGCATAGTTGCACTGAAAAAATATATGAACGGCAGTTTCTAATGCACAGTGCTGACAAACATCGCAAGCATAATTTTTGGGTTTTTAATAAATTATTAATTAATCAATTCTAAAAGGCTTTGTTTGATTGTGGTTAAAGTTAAAGGCGGAATAAATTGCTCAATTCAAGCTAAGATGGCTTAAGTAATTCTTGTTTGATTGTAGCTTAAACTATATATTTTTGTTTAGCTAGAACTTGTTATTTAAGTCATGGCTTAAATTAATTGTTGAAGTGTATATTGTTGTATTATGTGTGGGTTGTTTAGAATATATATTATTGTATTCAGGATGACAATTTGATAAGTCAACAAAAATTTCCTTTTATTTGGAATATATTTTTGGCCTTACTCATTTGATAACAATTAGCAAGTTTTTTTTAATTACAAACTAATTAAAAAATAAATAAAAATTAGATGTTATAGTTTTGTCATAATGTTGTCATTAATTTATTTTTGAATTTGGTTGGATGAACATAAACTAAATTCATAGTTACATAACAAAAAAATTAGCACAGATAGCATACTAATGCATAGACAAAAATTTACAACTAAAGATTTTTAAAAATAATATTACATAATTAAAAAATAAAATTACAAAACAACAACAACAACAACAACAACAACAAGATGTGATTGAGCGGGCTTTAATTAAGTTGTCTTTGACAAGCATGAGTCACATGCTTTAATAATAAAAATCAAATAAATAATAGAATATGAATAGGCTATAATGAGGTCGAAATGCTATTAAATATAGCTGACACATTAACGATATATAACTGGACGATTTTGATAATTGTCAAAAGTAATTTGAAATTTTAAAATATATCCTTTGAAATTTGATTTAAACTATATTTATATTATACACATAAATAATGATGGAATTTGATGCAAATTTTTAATTCATTAAAATGACTTGTAATTTACAACAATTTATTTTAAAAAGTTCGATGAAATGTAAAATAATATCCAAATTATTTGAAATTTGCTACATAACCGATCTATAAGTTTATAAATTTTCTTTTGAAACTCTAACTTAATTTGGAAAGATAAGAGTTCAAATGCTTTCATGCCTCTACTTTATAGGTTTTTAATAACAAAATTCCAAGGGTCTAATCGGAAGGGAGGGTTTTTCACGTAAACCAGAAATAGAAATGAAATTGACGCTCCTCATAAGTCATAAGTAAAAAATAAGAGAGCAACGTGTTGTTGTAAGTAATCTTCTGTGTTGTTTGACTAATTTGCAAAATATATAAACATTGAATTTTATAGTTTCTTTGTTTAAGATATATGTAGGTTTAATTGTTATGTCCGAAGGTTAAACAAAGTCAAAGATACATATCATGACAAGTCGATATGACAAGTTGTACAAGATAATCAGATACATGATCTACGCAAATTATAAGGAATAATTTGATACATGATGATTCACACGAGCGATTTGGAATGGTCGGATATTGATTTGATGTTGAATCATGAAGATCGTGGAGATCAAGATCATGAAGATCATACTTTATCATTTTTATTTTATTATTTTTAATTTATGTCCAAAAATATGATAAAGTAGATCTGAGGTTGCAACTGTCTGATTTTGTAATCTCATTATAAATAGAGGGTTTGTTCATTCCCTCATCAACCAATATAGAACATAGCCTTTGTGCCTCCACTTTTGAAATCTTTTGAGGTTTAGCTAGTCCATTATTGTTTGTGCTTAAACTATCTATTATCTTTCAGCAATCTCAATACACTTAACCTAAATTGATCATTTGTGAGATTAGAGTGATAGTTAGTGAGTGTCTGGACTTAAAGTTTTTAGTTGCTCGCCTACTTCAAGCTGTTGTACTTGCTCTTGAGCCGTGTGTGCTCCTTTCTCTGTTTGAGCCTTTTGTGCTCACTTCTCTTTTCTTTGAACCATTGGAGTGTTGTATCGTCGGTTCCAATTTGTATTCCTTTCTTCTTAGGTAATAGAAAGGGGCCAGTTTAGATCGCGGTATCCTGAAAACGTAAGTCCTTTAATTGGCCGAACTCCGTCAACAACTCATGTGTCACCTTCTTTAACTCTATCTATTTACCTTACTGCACTTTATTTATTCTTACTATACTTTACAAGTTCTTAATTCCGTCAAGAACTACACATTAACACACACTTGCACATAGATTTAATTTTATACATCAATACCTATTAACTTATAGGGTTTAAATTTTTAGACAGTCCCATATCCATTCCCCTCTAAGTGTCGTTAGGGACGACACGATAGACTGGAAAAGAAAAGAGTGGGTGCAATTTAGAGGCGTCAAAATTCTGAAGAGAAATCTAGCGAAAATGTAAACATTTTGGCAAGAATCGCTTCCGCCGAAGTAAAGTGTCTACTTTACCCCTTTTTTTATGTTTTTCCGATGAGAGAGGAGGCAACACTTAAATTATTTGGACATCTAACAGAGCTCTGACGAGGTGATATGTTTCTTCTCCTTCCCTTTCTCATCTCCTTCTACTCGATTTAAACCGTTGTCCTTTTTTCTCTCACACAAATTCACCAAACCCTGAATAATAGCAGTCGATTAATTTTAGACAATGTCTGTGGTTATTCAAATGAATGTATATTGAATTCCTCATTTTATTTATACATCCAATTAGCAAAATTCAAATCACAATCATTTCTTTTCATCTCTTTTTTATTGGATTGAACTTTATTCCCATTAGTTTTTATTCTTATAATAGCCTAAACCTTATATGCCAAAATAATATAATTATATATGTGTGTGTATTATTTGCTCTACATGCAAAAAAAAGTATAATTATTTTTTTTTTTTTATGTGAATCAATAAGTTGAAAAACTAATATTAAAAAATTATCCACATCATTGTATTTTTGTAAGCTTTTGATAACAATTAAAATAAAGTGGAAATGTTATAATCCTCTACACATGTATAGTGAGAATTATGTAGATTATATCTAATGGTTTTATTTTGACATTTAAGTTTTAAATTTTAAGCTATTAAAGTTTTTGGAAATGAGGTATAACGGAAACAAACAAACAACAATGAAGATATTTAAACCATTCTTATTTAGAAATAAATTATTAAAACTATGAAGATAATCACTGTCAAAAATCACCTTATAAAATTAGAACTTACAATAAAGAATAACATCACCTTTACGCCGAAAAGATAATATTTCTCGCATGGTTACATTCAACTTTTGCACCGACTCCTTTTCTGTAATCGATCCAAAAATTCAGAATTTGCATCTGAAATGTAGAGGCTACGCTGCTACAGCTCTGGCCCTATAAGCCCCTTGGTCCAATTTTCTCAATTATAAAGAGCCTCTGGAAATTGATTCTGCGTTACTTCTGGCCCAATAGGCTCTGCCAAGGCCCGAAAACTCTTACCTGATTCCTAGAACTTGGCTAAGTATTTCTTCAGAAAGCAATGGTCAAACTATGTACGCTATATGTAAAGGCTTACTCTCAAATTAGACCATTACAAATGTACACTTAAGGATATGAAAATCTAAATGTGCTCAAACTAGGGGTGTAAACGGTCGGATACGGATCGGATAGTGGTCATACCGTATCCGTATTTGTTATAATTTTTCGGATACGGATACGGATACGGATAGTCTCGGATACGGATACGGATCGGATATTAAACGGATACGGATACGGATCGGATTTTGGACGGATACGGATACGGATATCACTATAATTCGGATAATTAAAAATGAATACTATTGTACAGTCTAGCAAAAAATAAAATCTAAATCTAACTTTTTTCATTCATAAATTAGATCTAATATTTTTCATAAGTTCGTTAGTTACAAAACATATATCATGTACGTACCAGATAGAGAATCGCAAAAAGGGAACACGAAAGTGGCCGGTACGGCAATACCAAGCAACCCGCTCGCCTCACGGCTGTCAACGATCGCTTGCTGCTCGCTCTCTCCGCCTCGATCTCTTGCTGCTCGCAGATAGGGTTTTATAAGGGGATAGAGAAGAAGATCGAAAAAAGGCGAAACGAAAAGTAGCGAAGGCTGCGAAGCAAAAGGTACTCCGTTGTTTTGAGAAGAGAGTCAATATTAGGTATATTAGAGATTTTAGTACTGGGCCCAACTCAGAATCCGAATAACATATTAACAGGCCACTGGGCCCCAATTATTTAAAAAATATTCGGATATCCGAAATAAATAAAAAATGCGGATACGGATAATTATCCGTATCCGTATCCGTTAAAAAATTATCCGTATCCGGATCCGTATCCGAAAATATCCGTATCCGAATATCCGAATCCGCTATTTTCCGGATTCGGATCCGGATAAATCCGGATAATATCCGATCCGTTTACACCCCTAGCTCAAACCAGTGTATTAATATTCGGTTCTCATGCGGTATTCGGAAGGCTGCCCGCATACCGCATATATTGTATGCGGCCGAATATACGGATTCTTATTCGGATTTATATATGAGGATTTTTTACTAAATATTTAATCCCACAGTACTTAAATACAATAAGGCAGCATGTAGAGAGGTTATAAAAGACTTCTGAGTGGATGTAGAGAGGTTATAAAAGACATTTGAGTGGGACGCTTGAAGAGAACACCTATCTGGCAGGTTTGGAACTCATTTAATGGGTTATGGATTCGGGTCCGGAACTCTTTTAATGGGTCTTGAATGTCTTTTAATTTTTTTAAAGCATGGATTCAATATTCAGTCCGAATAGTTATTTTATATTCGGCCGGACACTGAATAGGAATATACGGCTGAATATTCACCGAAAAGAACCGAATTTTACTAGACTGGCTCAAACTCAACAAATTTCGAATATTTTACAATGAGACTTGATCTGACATTTGGGTCTGATAAATACTTCTGGACTTGCCAGCAGATCAGGACAGACCAGACACGCTATATGTTTCCTGACTACTGCGGTTCCCTAGTTTGAGTAAAATATGAAGTGGTCCTTGAAATCTTGCGGAATTGCAACTATGGTCCTCAAACATTGCAACATATTCAAGTCCAAGATCAGAAGTTCACATGTTGTAATGCATTAAGAACCAATAGCGACGTCCTTAAACATTGCTAGATTTATTAGTTAAGTAGATTTTCATGGAAAGATTGGAAGGTGATGTAAGGACTCCAATCATCCAATGTTTAACTAGATTTTCATGCGCGCACTTTGCTTTTTTTTTTAACTTTCCCGATCTCTCTGTGCAACACTATTCTTTCCTGATCTTTGCATGTCATTTTATCTTGTTTCCTTGTCCGGTCTCTCATCTCAACTCGCGCATGTATTCTTCTCCACTCGCGCCTCTTTTGTTCTCCACTCGCACCTTTATTCTTCCCCGATCTTGCATTGCAGCGCTCTTGCCCTCCCTCCCGTGCCATTCTCTGTACACCTTTTAAAGTTGAACAAATGTTAAAACTTAAAGAGTTTGTAATTATGTTGTTTCAAATTTTAGGTATAAAATCTTTAATATTGTTGAATCTTAATTGTTAAGATATGGCCAAATGTAAAGTTTAAAATTTAATAAATAATTTGGTATGTAAAAAGACTTGAGGCAAGTACTCTTTAGTGTTGTTAACTGAGATGTAAAGACTTGTACTTTGAACCTTTTAAAATATTTTATATAAAGACTTGCATTTTGAATTTTTTAAAGACTTGATCAATATAAAGATTTGATGTGTTAGATATAAAGACTGATATGTTATAGAGACTTGCACTTTGAATCTTATAAAGACTTGATATATTATAAAGACTTGCATTTTGAAGACTTAATATGCTAAGTATAAAGACTTGATGTATTATAAAAATTTGATATGTTCAATATAAAGACTTGATCGGTTAGGTATATATATAGGTGTTTTTTGATATAAAGACTTGATATGTTAAGTATAAACTAGAAAGACTTGACTTATTAGGTATATAGATTTTTAGAATTGTGAGCATGCCAACTATAAACAGGGCGTAACTACATGGTAACTGGTAAGCAAAGGGGGCTAAGCCCCCCATTCTTTGAAAATTTTGTATTATTTACCTTCAAAATTTTAAATTTTACAAAATTATTATTATTAGCCCCCTCATAATATAAAATTACATGACGTTTATTTATCCAGCCCTCTCTATCTTAATTTTCTAATTCCGCTCCTGACTGCAAAGATGCGTCGATATTCAAGATCGTGAGTGCTAGCGACCTTCTAGATCGGGAGTGATATTGGGAAGCTTTTATCACATCTCTATAATTAAATATGAATTTAAAAAAATGTTGTTAACTAAACATAAATTTTAACACCCGGCAGCCACTGCCTGGTCTTTTCAAAAAAAAAAAAAAAAACTAAACATAAATTAAAAGACCATAACACAATTTTTAAATTTTATATGGGTGTACAGTGACTATTTTTTGGGAGTCTGTCAATGGTAATGATAACATGCATGTTTAGAAAACAAATTAAATGAGTTATAAAACTTCATTATATCGGCTATGCACACAGTAATGAGTAGATTCAAACAAACTATGCAAACTTTACTATATATATCTTCATATAGCAATTTATTCAGTTACAGTATTACAGAAACTCCATATATATGTGTACCAGAAGCCAAAAGTAAAAATCGATATAATGTACTTCTGTTCCATTCTAAACAACACACCTCTCTTCCAGACAGTCCTTTCAAGGCAGAGTATATGCTGCATTTAATAAAGGAAAAATATTAACAAATGAAATGGAAAACCTAAACTAACTCAAATTAATGAACATCAAGCATAACTCAAAAAATATAAAACTGTACAAACCTCCACATTTATATCCAATAGGGCGATTTGCAATGTTGCACCGTTTTGGAATTGTAATGGCTATCTCCGGCTTAATGCCGGCTTGTTTCGCAGCATTAGAAAGAAGTACTGCACACATGCATTTAGGGTTTTTGCCGAAGTTTTGAGCCTCAGTGCAACATTTGGGCGACGGTTTCGCCTTTGCGTTCTGTGCAGCCGGTGCACACGGAGTGAATCGGAGAGCCATTGAGTCAGGCGAGACCTTGCCGCATTCGCCGGCCCCACTGACCTTGTCAAGCACAATTGTAGCAACTAAAACAAGTACCACAGCAAGTAACAGGCGCTTTTGAATGAAACCCATTTCTGGTAAATGATCAGCTTAATTGTGTTAAATACTTAAATGTTTATTGGATGATTTTGCTCGGTGTCCGCGGGGGTATATATAGGGTTTCTAAAATTGAGTCTGACGAATCTTAATGCAATCGAACGATAATTAAGTACTATACTGAATGGTTGATTGTAAATCACAGAAGGTTTTAGTGGATACCACACTTGGGGTTGTCGGGTTTGTTTTTGGAGATTGTGACCATGTGATATTGAGTGATTGTTGGTAATTGAGTGCTTTTGTACGAATAACCAACGAAGAGGTGCCATGTGTTTATGGGCGTGCTCTACGTGTTATTTGTCGGTGCTTCAAGTTCACACTTGCTGCCATACTTGTGATGGCAGCATTGTGCCATGCGTGTTCTTATTTTTCACCATTAAATCTAATTAACCAACGGTTGTGATATACATCCTTATTTAAAATATATATATGTATATAGTGAGTGGCTAATCTACTTACATAAGCATATGAGGGCATATGCTTATAAGTCATTTTTACGTTTTCAAGGTCCAAATAGTCAATTTGAAGTGCTCAATATGTTCTCCATATTAGAATGTGCTTGGAGACCAAATTTTACATTTTTTGAAAAAAATTTACTATTTTTTTAGAATTTTTCAAAATCACTTTTTTTTAGGATTATTTATTATTTTTCTGAATTTTTATAGCATTTTGAAACACTATTTTAAAAAATTCTAAAAAATTAGTAAAAAAATTTCAAAAAATGTAAAATTTGGTCTCCAAGCACATTATAATACGAAGAACATGTTGAGTGCTTCAGATCGACTATTTGGACTTCAAAAATACAAAAATGACTTATAAGCATATGCCCTCATATGCTTATGTAAGTAGAGTAGCCAACCTCTATGTATATATAGATAGGCTACGGTGTTTTGGGGAGTAAAGAGAGTGTTTTACTTCCTGCTCATATCTCTATTTTTAAAGTTCAAATAGTCGATTTGAAGTTCTCAGCATGATCTTCATATTGATATGTGCTTGGAGACCAAATTTTGTATTTTTTGAAATTTTTTTACTATTTGTTTAGAATTTTTGAAAATCACAGATTTTCATTAAATAAAAAATAATAAAAAATTCACAAAAACACTCATTTTCAAAAATTCTAAAAAAATAGTAACAAATTTCCAAAAAATATAAAATATGGTCTCCAAGCACATATCAATATAAAGATCATGTTGAGAAATTCGGATCAACTGTTTGAACTTTGAAAATGGAGATACGAACGGGAAGTAAAACACCCTATTTACTTCCCAAAGCATAATAGCCTCTATATATATATATATATAGAGTACGGCTAACGCGCTTCCTCTAGCATTTCGACCGAGGTGCTTCCGGGGGCATATCTTGCAATTTGATGTTCAAATAACAAATTCAAACCGTTAGATGTTCAATCTATATTAAAATCTACTTGGAGACCAAATTTTACATTTTTTGGAATTTTTTTACTATTTATTAAGCCACTTTGAAAACCGCTGTTTTCAATGCTTTAGAAATTTAATAAAAACAGCGATTTTCAAACCAGCTTAAAAAATAGTAAAAAAATTCCAAAAAATATAAAATTTGGTCGCCAAGTAGATTTTAATATAGATTGAACATCTAACGGTTTGAATTTGTTATTTGAACATCAAATTGCAAGATATGCCTCCGGAAGCACCTCGGCCGAAATGCTAGAGGAAGCGCGTTAGCCGTACTATCTATATATATATATATATATATATATATATATGTATATATATATATATATATATATATTACTGTTGAACCAGGCCCTCTGGCCCGAACACGTACGAGTGTGGAATTCCAATTCACTGAAGTAGCTCATTGTTTGAGTTTAGATTCAACAACTGTCCAATCAGATTATGTACGAATATTAAAATAGTTTCATGAAATTTAATATGAGTCGGATTGGTCCAGATTATAATTAAACGGTGCGAATCCAAACTCAATTTTATGTAAATCATATGCTTAAGCAGGTGCTAAACTAGAAATTTAGATTAGAAAGTTCAAACATAATTGAAGTATAAAATATGTAAAAATATATAATGTGTGGTTATTAGAATTTGAACTCAAGTTTTAACAATCACTAAATATAATACTAAAAAAATATTTAATATTTTACGAAGAAAACTAAACTATAATAAAACTTAAGAAAACAAAAATTTAATCAATTTTTTAAATATATAATTAAAAAATTTAAGATCAAGAGAGCAACTAGCAAGCATGCTCTTGACATGTATGTAAATCCGGACATTGTGACTAGAGTGGAAAAGACGTATTGTGCCGTGATTAACACGCCGTGTTTTTGGTCTCGTGCCGTCCCGTGACCAAGTTAATTTTTTACGTGTCGTGCCGTGAGTGACCAAAATGTCAAGGGGTGGTCACAGCATGCGAATAGTCACGCCGTGACCAAACGTGACTCGCATGACCATTTGATCATAATTTAGGTCAGTTTATTCAAGATTCATTATTTGATCAAGATCTAATGGTCCTAATTTGACTCGTTCGAAAGCAAGTTGTAAACTGATAATTAACTAGCTTTTGATCTAGTAATAAAAAGTAATATTTTTATGTGAGAAGTTACATGTTTAATTAAAATTTGAATGAAAAATCATTTATAATTATTAAAAAAGATATTAGATGAGCCCAATCACTAATATGAAAACAAGTCGTGAAATTTACCAGCTCGACAAAATACGGAAATAAATCTGCTGCGATTCCAATGGATCGCATAGTCCCTGCGATTCTAATCCTAATTGTTCATTTATTGGAATGCAAGAATCTCAAAACATATAAATAATTAAAAAAAAATTGTGTACAAATTTCGAATTATATAAATAAGCTAGAATTGGAATAGCAGCAGATTTGTTTCCACAAAATACATACGCTATGGAATTTTCAGCCCAATTTGTTGGCCTAGTTTATGCAAAACAGAGTTTTTATCTGGACCGTTTATTTGTAACCGTCAATCTGTACCTTTCATTTTTAGCTTCGATCTACACCGTTGATCAACTACACCCTTACTAACCCTAGTTTCATCTCATGGTCTCTCGCCTCTCTCTCGATCTCTCTCGATCTCGCTTCTCTTCTCCTGCTCCGGCAGTTCGCCTCCGCCTCAAAATCTCTCAGCCGAAGGTGGACCCTTGGGAGTTCTCCTGCCACTAAGCAGCAAAGGTTCTCTCTCTTCCTCTCTCAGTGCTAGACCTGTTGGTGTGGTAAATTTCTTTCCTTCCTCTCATTTGCTCTTAGCATGAAATAGGGATTCTACTGCCAATTTTAGGTGAAATTGTTGCTAAATAAAGTCCTTAAACAGGTATAATTACATAGTTTAGATAATGTTATAGTAAGGTAGTAAGTAGCATTACCGCTGGTACAGGGTGATATTATCTACTAGTAAAGGGTATCCTCTCTTTTGTTCTCAGCATGAAGTAGGTTTCTGGTGCCAATTTTAGGTGAAATTGTTGCTATATATTAAGTCCTTAAACAGGTATAATTACATAGCTTAGATAATGTTATTTTGGTCAGGTAGTAAGTAACATTACTGCTGGTACAGGGTGATATTATCTACTGGTAAAGGGTATTATAATCAAAGCACCAATTCAATTAAAGACCTTGCATTAAGGCAAAACAAAAGAAGTGATTCTACCTGAAACATACATACTGCTACGCTTCTACTGACAAATATAGCCTTCAAAGTAAATAATTAAGTGTTTGTTATTGGTTGAAATTTCTTCAGGTAGCAAATCAAACATTCTAATTAATGTCAGAGCCTGAAAAACCTTCCGTTGCCATCCATGATCCACTAGATGATGCAATGGAGATTGACAAAAGTGACTCAACTGCACCTGAAGGTATGATTGTCATAGATTTCTTCAATAATTTGTTGTAATTCCTCTAAAATTGTGTTGTGTTATACCAACTGAGATCTGTTGGAATTACAGAATTCCCTAGCATTTGTTTTGTATCTGTTTCGTTTCGGATTAAGTTATTTAGTATTAGCTCAATTGATATCTATAGGAGTACTATCAGTTAGTTATCATTTGTAATTTACAAGATGTTTTGAACCTGGCAAAAGACCTTTTTAACTTGAGGAATTGTAATTACTTCTCTGCATACATGTTTTTAGTTTCCAAAAAGTACAGAAGCTTTTATTAATTAAGTAGTAGGCATGGCTTGGTTCGCTAATTTCTTTTGTACACAACAATATGTTATTGCACGTGTATATGGATATTGGTACTAATTATAAGTGCAGATTATATTTTGTCATAAAAATACTGTCTGACAGGAAGCTCTTGTTAGTGGTTTTTATGTTGCTCACAACTTGGAACTTTTTCAATTGTATTGTGGTCTTTATATTTTTTTGACATCAAAAATTGGTTATTTAGCTAAAAATGTATACATTTCAACGAGTCAGTTGAAAGATTATAAAGACTGACTGTGTATTACCGCCATTTCTAAATGATGGGCAATGTGAGCAAATGCATTTCGCCCCCTTCTGACGCATCGAAAAGTGCATGATGGTCTTTCTCAATATGTTTGCAATGAAAAATTGTTATCATAAGATGCATTGTAGGCTTGATTCTACCTCATAGCATATGGCAACATTCATGAAACAATCTAGGTTTTTTCTCTTCTGACATCAGTTATGCATTAGTTTTGCCAGATGTAAAGGAAATTGAGGATGGTGTTCAATCCATGGAGTTGGGAACAAAAGGTAAGTTGTTTAATTGATTTTTACTACAATGGATTTTTGTTCTTTGAAATGCAATTGAGAATTAATCTCTATGATAGTGTAATCGAAAGAGTATTGTATGAATTTTGTGACAGTTTGGCACACTTTAGTAAAGTTTTATTCTTGTGCGCTGTAGTTGGTAAATTTTAGCAAACTTGATCTTTATCTTAGGTTCCAAGTTTGTGTGTAAATTAGCTTCAATTCAATGACGTGTAGTTTAGTTGTTGAAAAAAGATTAGGAAAATTTTGCCATGTTGTACTCACTTAAAGCTCAGTATTAAATCTATTAAAATACCTTAAGGATGTCGTGATGTTAATCGGAAGTATGAGAAATTATGGTGTTCTTTTCAAATACAACAATATTACAGGAGTATAAGGTGATATCAGCAAGCTTTTCTTCCTTTACAGTTATTGCTATTTACAAAATTTCTATTCCAATTTTGTCAGGGAAGGCGAAAGAAGTGGTACCTGTCGAGGAACCAGAAAAAGAAGAAGATAATGAAGAGAACAAAAAGAGGCACTTGAATGTTGTTTTCATTGGGCATGTTGGTAAGTTACATTTTTTTTGCTGAAATATAAAATGCAGAAAATCTCTAATGTGTAGTAAGTGGGATTTGAACCCAAGTCTCCACAACCACAATGCGGAGTTCTAACCACTAGGCTACAAGCACACATTTGATATTTTATGAGGGGTCTGAGTATATAAAAACTTAAGGGAGAATTTCATATATACCACTCAAAAACTGTGAAATTACATATTTACCATTCAAATTTCTATAATTACATATTTACCATCTAAAAATCTAATAACTCACATATTTACCCAATCAATCAAAATCTTAGATTAATTAGAGATTAATTAAGTTTAATATTATAAAGAATATAATTAATACTTGGATTAGTCCCTTCCTCTTCTACGTACTGGGCGAATTTCTTAAGTGGCCTTTTGCTAATCACGTACCTAAGAACCCTTAGAAGTGCCCTGGTTTCAGCATGAAACGGATCTGCAGCACAATACAAGGGCTGTATAAAGGAGAGGATATAAAAGAGAACGTATTTAAGGAGAGAAAGAGAGGGTGCTAAGTTAATCCTTAATTAATTATAGTTTTAAGAATATTAAGCATAATTAATGTTAATTTTGGGTATATTTGATATATACTAAAGTTATATTGGGTAAATATGTGAGTTATTAGATTATTAGATGGTAAATACGTAATTATAGAAATTTGAATGGTAAATACGTAATTTCATAGTTTTTGAGTGGTATATATGAAATTCTCCCAAAACTTAAAAGGAAAAAAAAAATCAATTAAATTTCGATATTTATAATTAAAAAATTTAAACCGTAGGGCACCATTTGGGTTATATTGAGATCTGCCCCTGCACACAGACAGACCCACATCCTTTCTTTGTTTTACTTGTTTCTATCTGTGCAGATGCTGGTAAGTCAACAACTGGAGGTCAAATACTTTTCTTAAGCGGTCAAGTGGATGACAGAACAATTCAAAAGTATGAGAAGGAAGCCAAAGACAAAAGCAGAGAGAGTTGGTGCGCTTTTATTATATTCTCAAAGTCAATTACTTTGTTTTTTTATTAAAGAACTGCAAGGCAATGATCTTTTAATGGTTTTGTAGGTATATGGCATATATTATGGATACTAACGAGGAAGAACGTGCCAAGGTATTGTTTTTAAATCCTGCAAGCCATTTGGTTTGGTAAATGATTGCATATCTTATATAGTTATATGTATGACAGAGTTTCTTTTCTTTTTGTTTTTAAATTACATTACTCTAGGGCAAAACTGTTGAGGTAGGGAGGGCCCACTTTGAGACGGACAGCACGAGATTCACTATTCTCGATGCCCCAGTAATTCTATCTCTTATCCTTGTTTTTGTTACTCTCTTTATGTTACCTTGAAGTACTGCCCTTATTGTGTATGCAAACTGTAACCAGAATTTGAGCAAGGGCAGCAAGTGCTACTTCTTACTAGTTTTTATGTAACAGAAGCAGTAAATAAAAACAAAGTCTTACTTTTCTAGTCTTTTTAAAACATTCAGGGACACAAGAGCTATGTGCCTAACATGATAAGCGGTGCGTCCCAAGCTGATATTGGTGTTTTGGTGAGCATATATTATATGTTTGTTTATTCAATCGGTTATTACTTATTTTATCATTGAGCATAAATGTGTGTGTGCATGCATGCGTGTGTATATAGATTGATGCTTGAACGTTTAACCTATTTGCCCATTTTTTTCCTTTTTCAATGAAGGTTATATCTGCGAGAAAAGGTGAATTTGAGACGGGATTTGAAAAGGGTGGCCAGACAAGGGAACATGTGCTTCTTGCCAAAACACTCGGTGTTTCCAAATTAGTTGTGGTGATTAATAAGATGGATGATCTTACTGTTAACTGGGCCAAGTCAAGGTTATTTTCGTCATTTTTTGCTTATTCTGTTCTACCTTACCTTATTTTATTAGTGTTTGATGCATTCCTGTTTTTCAATTTAGATACGATGAGATAGAATCGAAGATGGCTCCTTTCCTCAAGTCTTCTGGTTATAATGTCAAGAAAGGTAGCATCATTAAACTAACCTAAAGTAGTTTTATAGAAGCATGTATGATCGTCAAATCTTGGTATTTTATGAGTCTCTTATCATGCGTTTATTCTCAATGCATTTTAAACAACAGATGTGCAATTCCTGCCTATCTCTGGTTTGATGGGGTTTAATATTAAAGACCGATTAGACAAGAAAACATGCAATTGGTATGATGGGCCATGCCTTTTTGAGGCCTTAGACAAAATTGAGGTTCCCTTGAGAGACCCTAAAGGCCCAGTAAGGTATTTAATATGTCCTTCCTACTTCAATTTTTTGTTATTTTTATTATATCTGTTTGCCTACTGTAGTTTTAATTCCTACTGTATTTTACCAGAATGCTGTTTATGTACATGTAAAACTAAACTGACATATAAACAGAAATCAGAACATAATATAATTTGTGTAGAACTAGAGTGTTCTTAAGCTCATCAAGTCCTTAGTGAGCTCAACTCCAAAAACCTATCGGATTGGCTTGAAACAGTGAATCCAAACCATTGAAACCGATCTACTTCACAAGTGGTGCGTTTACATGCACAATTTATAAATTTTATAATTTATTTAGTATAAAGTCGAACAGTAAAAAATGGTGAAAAATGAACGCGTTAAAATGAACTTATAAACCTTCTTTTTTTTTACTACTCTTGACTTTATACTAAATCAGTGGGAAAATTTATAAATTTTGCATGTAAACGCATCACTCGTGAAGTAGATTGGTTTCGACAGTTTGGATTCGTCGTTTCAAGTCAATCCGATAGGTTTTGGAGCACACCCCAGTTCTACTCATAATTTATATTCACCAAAAATGTAATTTCTTTCAAACACAAATGAAAGGAATTCTGGCCTTCCTAACATCCTTTCTTAAGCTCACTTTGGCTTTTTTGTGCCATTTGCTTTGCTCCTACTCATCTTGTTTTATTTTGAAATTCAGGATGCCAATAATGGATAAATACAAGGATATGGGAACTGTTGTGATGGGAAAGATGGAATGTGGTACAATCAAGAAAGGAGACAGCTTACTCGTCATGCCAAATAAAGTATTGTGCAGTTATTTTGAATTTGTTTTTTTTTCTGACTTGTGTAGCAATTAAGGCTAACTTATTATCAAACAGGCAAATGTGAAGGTCCTATCTATATACTGTGATGAAGATGAAGTCAGACAAGCGGGCCCTGCAGAGAATGTGAGGGTCAAGTTGTCTGGTATTGAAGAAGAGGATGTTCTGTCTGGTTTTGTGCTCTCTAGCATTTGTACTCTCTCTCTCTCTCTCTATCACTTTTTTCACACTTCACCAAGTATTCACCATTTTTATTACATTTCTCATTTTGCAATTAGTTACAAACATGTTGGATTAGTTCCAATTAGATTATGCTGATACAAAAAGATTATATTCCATTAAATGTTGACATATTTTGCATTCATACTTAACAGTATTTTTAAGCTAGAATCAAATAAAAAGAGCCAAAGAAATGCTTGTCTTTATTTGTAAGTTCATATGAACTGTCTAATGGGTGACTTGTAGAGGAGTGTGATTGAAGAAATGTTTGTTGTTAATTTGTGGAACTCTGGGTCTCGCTTTTTATTTGGGTTGAAAATTGTATATTGTCTAGTAGTGCAGTTGGTTGGTTTGTGTCTTTTCTAGTACTTTTGTTATGTTCTGATTTATTTAAATTTTGGATATTCTAGTATGTTAAGTAGTCAGGATTTATGTGTAATTGTAACTTGTTTTCGTTTATGGTAAGTATTAGTGTCTGAAACCTATTTATATGCACCCTGCAGAGTGTTGCAATGTATTCTTTAGTAATAGAATTGAGAAAATATTGAAACACCACTATGTACCCTCTTTCTAATTTTTTTGAGTTGCATCAAGTATTATTGTATTATTTTTACTAACTAGTCTTTTTTGGTGCATGCAGCTAACCCGGTGTCAGCTGTTTCTGAATTTCATGCTCAGTTGCAGATCCTAGAGTTACTTGACAATGTAGGCCTACCTTTCTGTTAATTTATTGTACGTTCTTTTAGTTTTGAATTTTAATTCTATTATAAAAAAAAACTAAGCAGTACAATATTTTTGTTTTGTGAAAAAGGCTATATTCACCGCAGGATATAATGCTGTGCTGCATATCCACTCAGTAGTAGAGGAGTGTGAAATAGTGGAGCTGATAGAAGAGATTGACACCAAGAGAAAAAAAGACGACCCAAAGAAAAAAAAGGCCAAAAGAAAGCCTCTTTTTGTTAAAAATGGTGCTGTTGTTGTTTGCCGTGTCCAGGTTAGACTTTTTTCTTGGACACAAACAAAAAATTACAGTGTTTATATTATATTGGCTAAAGGTTATAAATGCTCATGATGTTTACTATTTTTTGTGCTTTTAATTGTACAAACAAATACAGGTGAACAATTTGATATGCATTGAGAATTTCTCTGATTTTCCTCAGCTTGGAAGGTTCACCCTTCGAACCGAAGGTAAAAAAGGAATCCAGCGGTTTGATATTTTCCGTCCTATTGGCTAACTAAATAGAACGAATAAAATGTTTTTAGGAACGAGATAGAATGAATAAAATGATTTTTTAGAACTAAATAGAAATAAAATGATTATTTAGGATCTAAATAGAATGAAAAAAATGATTGAAGAGGAACTAAATGGAATGAATCAAATGATTATGTAGGAACGAGATAGAATGAATAAAATGATTTTGTAGGAACTAAATAGAATGAATAAAATAATTTTCTAGGAACTAAATATATTCATTTATTTTTCCATTGAATTTTCTTTCAGGGAAAACTGTAGCTGTAGGGAAGGTTGTGAAACTTCCCCCTCCTGGAAGCGCAACTTTCTAAGCTTAAAACAATTTTGAACTAGTTGGTATGGCCCTCATTTAAGATTTGTTTATGAAAATGCAAAGCATATCCATTTTTTTTATAATAGTATAATATACATGTGCATCTTTGAAACGGAATGATTGTGGAAAGTGAGTGGACGAAGAGTTTACTAGGAAGTGGGTGATTAATTGTTATTATGTTATTCTTAAATAATGCTTTATGACAATCTATTACGACAGCTCCACATAATTGTTATTATGTTATTTTTAAATAAATGCTTTATGACAGTTGATGTGGAGCGGCGTCTTTTTAATTTTAATTTTTGAGTTCTGATAATGTAACTGAATATCAAGGAGGTTATGCAATTTGGGTAGTGGGACTAATAAAACATGATGCTAATTTGCTTTGCAGGAGAGTGCATTTGAACTAAGAAGCCAATTCAAGTATTTTTGAAAAATCAGAATGAGGGGGCAATTTATGTTGAATTATAGATTATTTTTATACACATGTCAGAGTGTTGCATTATTGCACTTCAGAGCCATGGAATGGAAGGGAGAGGAGAGTTGATTATCCTTTTGCCATGTTTACGAGTGATTGCAGTGATTGTTGAGAGTATATTATCATCTTTCATTTTTTACGGTGTGTGATAGTTATAACTTTTTGTTTTAATATAATTGATGTCAAAAGAGGTCATGCTTGCTTTTGCTTGTTTGATTGTTTTTTTGTCAAAACAAGCTGGGGTTAATGATCTTTTCCGTGTTACGCAAATGCAATTATCTATGTTGCACCAGTCTGGTTGTTAAACTGAGGTAGCTATGGGTGTTTGTTGTGTGATTTCCATTTGTTTGGCTTAATTGCAGGATATTAGATTAATGGGTTAATCTTCTGTGGCCTTAAAGATTATTTCAATTTCTTACTAGAAACTCTTTAATGTATTCTATTTGTCCCTTCAACTCTTCTTTGTCTTTCATATTTTTTGTTAGAACTAACAAAATTAATTTAACACTAGTTGAACTATACATACTAACTGCCTATCTCTGTAAGTTAATGAAACTAACCTTATTGATAGCAGTGGCTGAAAGTTAATTTGTACATTTCAATTAGTGTTAATTTTATTTTATTTTGGTTTTAAGGACAGATAAGAATAACGTAGTTCAAAGTGTTGCATTATAATAAAGGCTTTGAAAAATAAGAAATTGTAGTTCTGAAGGGCATATGGACAAATACGTAGATTTATAAAATGGAATGTTCTTTCAACTCTTACGGAGTCATCTTTTATATGTTGTTCTGGATGCTTAATAAGTCCAAAGTGTGCATTTTGAAACAGACGAAATTTAATCTGGAATATTGTAGTGTATTTTTTGGGGAGAGTTTGAAAAACGAGTCTTCAAGTTAAATTGTGTGTTAACTGTCAATAATTATATTCAGTTGAAATAGGTAATTTTATACTCTGTAATATATGTGTATATTTTATGACATCGGAGAATGTATTTTGTGTTCCAAAACCTGTATTGGGGATATCTTGAGGTGTTAGCTCACAAAAATTGTTATCAGGTTAGGTGCTACCTATCAATAAGTGAGAAATATTATTGGGCTCTCCCAAATTTATAATGGAAATGTTTTTCATGCAAAAAAGAAAACAAAATATTGTAACTTTTTCGTTCTAAAATACCAAGAAAATCTTACATATATGATGAGCAACAAAAATGAAATGACTTGCCGTACTCTTTAGGTGGAGTTTCAAAAACAAAAAGAAAAAAACTTTTTTAAGTTTTGAAAAAGTGATACTTAATATTACCTATCCCTATTGCTTTTCGAGAATAGTCTATAAAAAATTACAAATTAAAAACGAAAACTGAGAAGGATGGCCAAGGAAAATGCCACCATCCCCTGCCTAGCCTACAGCTATCCCATATTTGTACCTAACGTTACCCTAAAATCACATAGTAGGTCTATTTTGCTCAACAAAAGGTTTAGCACCTATCTTGGATGATGCAAAACATCACAAGATTTAAGGAGTCGGCGTCCTTTATATTGAAGGAATCGTTGTCCTCGAATCACATAGTATGTCTATCTCTTTTTCATTTACGAGTTAGGTCTTTCTCAAGTCTCGATGAGTTGGATTGGAGTTCGAAAGAATCACATTTTGGATTCTGGATCATTGAATTTAGATTGTCTCGAGCCTCGGATCATTTCATGTTTGAACAATTTCAAGTCTTTCAATCCTTCACGATTCCACTCGAGCAACTTCGGATATTACATTAATCGAACTCAATGCTCCAGTTGTTTCGAGTATTATAAAATTGGTTTTGGAGTAGCAATAGAGTATTTTAAGCTCAAACTAGCTCATAAGTTGGATTGAGAGAGTTAAAATGCCTGATTTCAAATTTGAGTCTAGTTGGGTTTAGGCTGCCGTCCAATCAGGTTCAAATATAGTCAAAAAAAAAAATTCAGGTTGAATACCATATCAGTTAGAATTCAGATCCAGTTATCAACAAGTTGTGTTATGATTTGTCATCTCTAAATTCAAGTCGTTTTATTTGTACAAATGATGACTATCAATATGTTGTTAAAAAAATGAACTACTAAACCTAAATCATTAATCATGTACTCTGAGAAAACCAGTGCCTAAAGGATCTATATACTTAAAAAAGGAGAAATTCAAGATTTCATGTACCAAACATGCCTTTTTCATTTCAGAAGGCCTCATGAATGCCCAATTTTTAATTAGCATTGGTGCAGTTCAACTAAAAGCAAACAAAAGTACTGATTCATCTAAATATGACAATCATATATTCTTCCTACACTAAGGAAGTTACTGCATCTATTGCATCATATTTCTACTAGTAAACTTCGATAAAACATTCTTACAAATAACCAAAAGGACAGTCAACTGATGCATATCGGAACTTTTTTCCAATGTTTCACTGCGTCATATTGTCCAACTTCTCTCTATAATGAGCCAATTTCTGCATTTCAAAAATAAAAATAAAAAGGTTAATTTCACATTAAACCATTCCTCTCCTGTATTTCCACTACAATATTTACACCAATGGTTCATACTATCTCAAGCCATTCAGTTATAATACTTCAGGGACTTCACAAAACATGATGATGGCAAGTTAAAAATCTGGTAAATTACACAAAATTCCCTCTGACTATTGCCCAATTCATGTTGTAGTTCCTAATTTTTTAAAGTTCCCAGATTGGTCCCTACAAATTCCAATTTTCATGCCATTTTCTTCCTGGAGATAATTTCCCAGCTAAAAGTGATCACAAGTCGTAGTCAGCATGATTGCGGATTCCAATTAAAAAAAATCAAAATGGTCAGGGCCTGAACAAAAATTTTAAAATTGAAGGGTCTAAAGTGGGAAAGGGGTGCTACTTCAGGGACCAATTGTGAAATATATACAGAGAAGACATACCTTGCTAAAAGCATAAACACTGGCTTCATTGGGTCTCGGGGGGCTCCCTCGTCTAATAAATGTGCCTTCTTTAAATATGTAAAGCATTGGAATGCCCGTCGAGAGCTCAAGGCTTATAACCTAAGATTAATATAATTTTGACTTAGCCGAATTAATTTTATAAGCTAAAAGAACTCAAACAAATATTGTTTGCCGCTTGCATATTATTCCATGAAACCTCAAAAATTTCAAAATTCCCTAAATATTAGGAAATTTCACACTATATATTAAATATAAAATGAGGATTTTCGTATTCATTTGTACTGAAAACTTGCCCAATATTTTCTGTGCACTCTCTCTCAAAAAGTTAACTTAAATGGATTAAGGACAAAAGGGATTTAGCATGGCTTAAAGTTTCTCAGAGATAAATTAATTAACCGATTGATTAATTTATTAATTAATGGACATTAAATGTTCAAAATAGTGTCTGATATAATATGAATAAAAGAACGTACCTCGTCCGATGTTAGCTTATCAAGATACATTATGATGGATCTGAGGGAATTGCCATGTGCGGCAATCAACACATTCTTCCCTTCCATAAGTTGGGGTTCAATCTGTCAATAAGTTACCAAAACTTATGCTTAAAATAAAAAATTTAATTCTATACATGACCACATGTGCAATATGCAACTTGAATGAAATTAAAAAAATATATATTAGCTTTAATGATGCCTGAATGATTCTGGGATGCCCATTTTTAAGATATAACATATCTCAAGTAACAATCAGAACACATTATAATAGAACCAAGTAAAACAGAAATGATCCAAAAATCATGCATACGCATTATGGTCTTATCATAAGTACTTCCAATTTTGGTTCTAAACTTTGCAATTGGTAACTTCTTTATCCCAAATTACTACCTGTCCAAAAGTTTCAAAAAGAATCCAACAATCACAGTGACAAAATATTATTGTTTTCTTCTAAAGAAAATTATCTTCCTAAAATTTAGCGTGGTCTCCTTCAAATGAAATAAAATTTTCCTACAAGTAAATTGCACCAATGGTCCAGGTAGTATCACCTATTTCCATTACGGTCTTTAGTTTTTAAAGCACCTTTTTGGTCCTTCAATTAGTACCCAATTAGTCCTAAGGTTAAAATATGTTTAAAAATGGATGGATGATGTGGTTAGTATGATGTCGCAAACACTGTTGCCGATATTAATATCACCAATTTTGACGATATTATCAACAACTATCAATTGCATTAATGATATGGGTGAACTAAATTCCATTTATGACAATTGCATACTCGTGCAAAAGTTCTATTGCAATTACCATCCCAAAACTTAAATATGTGAAATAAAAACATTACCAAAGCTGAGCAACTTGGTAATGAAATTAAAGAGGTTTTACCTGATCTTGGAAGTACGCAACAGCTCTTTTGGCACACATTTCGAGGCTCTCGCCATTTGGCGGAGGGATGTCATAGCTGCGCCGCCACTCGTGCACCTTCTCCGTGCCAAACTTTTGGGCAGTCTCTTGCTTGTTTAGGCCTTGTAACTCACCATACCTATCAATTGAAGTCGATCAGTTCTCTAAAAGTAGCCTCCTATCAATTGCTGACAGAGTTTGCAAAAGTGACATATGGTCATTAAATGTTCTTTTACTCCTTTATATGTTTTTGATATAACTTGTTTTGGCAAAAAAAAAAAAAAAAAGTTTCTGTTTGCTTAGATACTGAAATTTAAGTTCCGAGTTTTTCCTTGGGCGTTTTGACTCTCTGAAATGATTCGTAGTTAGAACCAAAATGAATTTAAATAACCCAGACCACTTCAGAATCAAAAGGTTTTATCGACTTTGAAAACAAAAGTAAATAATAAACCATGAAATCACAAGGGTTGATCAAAACAAACAAAAGTACAATAGATGATCAACAAATTAATAAAAAAACATATAAATAAATGAGACAGCTTTTGTGATGTCACATGGTTGCTCTCTGAAAGATTTTAAATTGCAGCAATCTTTGCTAACGAGCTCAGGAGAGGATCATTTCCTAATTTGCCCCTTAATTGAAATATTAACATTTTTATTTGATCTAGTCTGAGAAATAGTACAAAGCATACTCACATTCTCTCATTCAACTGCCAAGCAGTTATGACAGGGATGGATTCACTCTTGGTTTCTTCACTAAACATCTCACTCCACGCCTCTGCCCGTGCACTCTCATTATGTGCGATAATTGGAACCTACAAAATAATTTAAGAAACCAATTTTACAGATTCAGATTATGATTCACATATGTTGACTATGTTGACTATTAAAAACTGGTAAAAATAAGGATTGAGCAAGTCGACTTTTGTTTATTTTGCTCCGATGCATGCCAGAAGCTTAACTTATTTGTATTTCTAGAAAGTATCACAAATCATGGTACTTTCTAAGAATTCTGACAACAACTGAGTACATTTGGCTAATTTGATTTAATATACACTTATACAGTTTGTCTGATTCAAGAGAGAAAGAGAAAGGGACCTTCTTGCGGCGGTGCTGAGTCATGGCAAGCATGGCGGTCATTTGAGCACGAATCAAATCAGAGGTGAAGATCATGTCTACTGGGATGTTAGTAATCCTCTTCCCAGCCTCTATCGCCTCCTCTATCCCTTTTTGTGTCAGTGGCACATCGACACATCCTGTGAACAAGTTTTTCTCATTCCATAATGACTCACCATGCCGGATCAAAATAAGCGCACTCTCACCTGCAAGACCAATATGTTTTTTTATTGGTTTGATGTTTGAATGAATAGAAGAGAGTTCATAAGAGCTTTTTAGACTGATCTTGCACCACTATCTACTGGTAGCAGTAGCATGATACATGAATCTTAATCGGCATTGCATGCACTCAATCTTAAAGGTTAATACCAGTACTGATACATGCCAATATGAAAAAACTGATCTGGTTTAAGTGAAATCCACGTGAGGTCAAATTGGTTTGGTACCAGGCTAGTAAAAAGTAAAACAACAAATATAGCAACTGGTTCAGGTTCTTGGTGGGTACTGGTAAATGCTGGCACTAGCTGTTCAAGGCCCATCACTCTCACAAGATATATACTTAATACATGAAATTTTTCATAATGAAAAAAATGATTATTACTTGATTTCTTCCTGTAGCCATCAGAACTGCCATTGGACTGCAGTTGAACTGGGTCAATAACTGGAGACGCCGAGCTCAACACACGAATTGTGCCAAATCTCTGCTTATAAACCAACCTCGTGCCAAATTCGGTTGCTTTTTCAAACTTTGTCATGAAAATCATGGCACTTCTTTTTTGAAATGGGGAACATTTGCTGAGGTAACAAGACTGTAAAGACCCAAGGGTGCCATGAGATGTAGTGGCAGCCATTCCTATCTGACAATAAAAGCAAGAGCAAATTAAAGCGGAAAATTCAACTAAGTACTTCAATTTGACATAAAATTGCTTAGTGCATAACATATTGTCATCTGTGATTGTAATAATGAAATAGGTAAGCTCTAATTGGTAAGTAAGTGTCACCTGATTTCTTTTTCAACAACTCTGACGCCCAAATTGGGGTTATCATAAAAAAATATATATTAAATTATCAATCCTCCCAATAGGTGTAAAATAGGAAATTCAAGCAAATAAATAATTCCTGAAATTATTAGCGTGTAAGCTTTACTCTCTTGTAACTTCTAACTACCTAAATAAAGTAAAACAAACTCATATCACATTCGTGGCACAGTAAAATAAACCAAATTCATCAAATCACCCCTCCGCCGTCATAGACACCCAAATCACCAGATTATATCATATACTCTAATTACGAACACAAAGAATGTAATAAAGAAACGGAGTGCATAGTAGGAAGAAGATAAACAGCTGAGAAAGTTCTAGAACCTGAATCAAAACACCTCCAAAGGAAGAAGATCAGAAGATCGAAGCAGAAACCCGAAAGCGACTCGATCAGAGAAACCAGGGGAGCTGATTTTCGCAATGGGAGGTGAGATCAAGGCGAAGTTACTCGCGCTTTCTCTTTTGATCGCGAGATCGGCGTACTTTATGCGAGCGAGCGAGAACGAGAGAGAGGGAGAGTAGGAGTCGTTAGGAGGATGAGAGCGGGTTTTAAAAGGACAAGTGGAAAGTAGTAAAATGCGGCTGCGTGAAATAACAGTGCGCGCGTCGCCAAGCTTGGCGGAGGTAGCTATGCCTGGGTTTGGTGGGAACTGGGAAATACTGCCAAAATAAAACACGATTTCCTCCTCTTTCAAACTGAAACTCACAAAAATTCAAAAAAAAAAAAAAAGATGGAAACGAGTTTGGTCGCGAAACTCCATCTCCTGCAGCGGAAATTCATACAACATTCTGTGTAGCGAATAACATTTAAAGGCTTTTGGTGCTTTGGTAGCTTGGAAGTTGGAACCGTAGTAACAAATTCATAGTAATAACCCGTTTTATATTCCAATTATTTTATCAATATTTTTTTAAAATTATTTGAAAATTAATGAATTGCATGAACGAAAAAATACGTATTTCATTCTGTTAAGTAAATGTATGAAAACTATTATTTAATATTTTACAAATATCAATATTTTGATATGATATTTGAATAGAAAATTTTATTTTTGAATTATATCATTATTTGTCTGAATCACAAAATTTTCGAATTATTTATGAACTGCGAACTTGTCGCTGTGTTTGTAGGTTGAAACAACCATTACCTCCCAGTTTAGTTTTTACTTTTTACTAAACTAAATAATGAGTTTTCTAATAATTACAATGCTTTTTGTTCTATAAGAATATGCTCTTCAGGTTATAATAGATCTAGCATTATTTTCTTTTTCATACAATGTGCTTCGTTTATTACAATAATAAATTTTATCTTAACTTCAACGTAAAAAATCTTGGTTTGTAATTACATTACAAGTTACAACCATACATCATCTTGCAACGAGGACTCCTATTAAAAATTTGTTATATTCATGAGACCTTGTCACAAAAAAAAAAAAAAAATTATCCATAATAGCTTCTGGCCATGGCCAAAAATGATTTCATTTCTTCAAATAACCTTTCAAGTTCCGAAATCCTGTTTGTATATTTAATATTTGTTGCTACGGTGCAGCCATGGGCCAATTAGCCAAGAGAAAGTGGTCATAATTACCAATAATTGGTTTAGTTACTCCTTTCCTGTAAATTTGTAATTATATAAGCTAAAGAGTTTATTTTAGACAATTTGGATCGGAACCACGACGACAGGGGCGGAGCTAGACTTTCGAACTATGAAAGTTAATCATATAAAATTTTCTACGGAGAATGAAGATCAATTTTACCGTTTCATTTTACTCTAAATTATATACAAAATTATACATTAGTACAAAAAAAATATTACTTAAAAAATATGAGAGCATTAATCCCTTCATTTTAATATTACTTAAAAATATGCTTCTAATTTTATGACTTTTTCAGAAAAAAAAAATTATAAGAAGATACTTAAAATTCAAAGAATTATAAAATTATAAGAAGTATGGTGTTCATACTTATAGATTGAGCATTTAATTTCTTTTCTTTTTTCTGAACCCGGTATTCAATTTAGGGAATTGATTGACTTGATACAATTTTTACAAAACTAGTAAGAATATAAGAAAGTTTAGGTTCGGGTTGAGTGATGCGTGCTTTATGAGGAACTGGGGAGATTGAGAATATTCCATTCAAATATTCTTTCGTGATTCGCTGTGATACAGTGATAGTAAGAGCTTTTAGTTGTACTGTACAGTTGTACCGCGATTTTTTGTAATTAAATGAGCTCAAAAAAAGTGTTGGCTATTATTGCTGACAATTGATGTGGTCTCTTACATTTTTCTTTTTCTTTTCTTTTTTCTTTGAGATCGATGAGGGGCTTTAGAATAGTTTTGCTTTAAGTTTGAAAATAAACGGAATATATTAGTTATTGCACTTGTTAAATAAGATATATAGTCTATATATCTTGTTGATTTTAAAGGACCCAGAGGGTAAACGTTGATTTTATTTTCATTAATGGAAATTTGTTACAGGAGAGACTCTATGGTAAATTTTGCCTATTAAAAACATCAATTTTCACCACGAATGAATAGCGATGTTCTATTAGTTAGTCCAATAACGCATGAAGAATTTTGGATGTTATTCCAATAAGGCGTTTAAAATTGTAAATGCTGATTCTCACGTGATACCAATATAATTAATTAATTAATTCTCCCATTTCTAAGGTTTGACCCCACCAACCAATTCTTAAATAAGTAAATTCTTGGTTCCTACCTACCCGTTCACTGGCCGTTGCTCCTCCAGCAGCATATGATCTGGTACTACCAATGCTCCTATTTTAAAAATAATATTCTCATGGGATCTGGGTCCTAGCCTAGCTTGTTAATTCTGGACCGAGCTCTTACCGAACAAGCTAGATCTAGGGCATCCGAGCTAAAATCTCAGCTTGAAATCGTGACGAGCCAGTCCGAGCTGATGAGTTGGCTCGCTGGGTCTAGCTGAATCTTGATTTAACAGAGCTGGACCGAGCTAAACAATATAAAATGCACACAAATTCATACAAATTCACAAATTGATGCCTAACTCGCGAGCTGGCCAGCAAGCTAGGCCCCAGCTTGACCTTGTTAATTCTGGACCGAGCTAGTAGCAAGCTGGCTCATTAACAACTCGGTCCAGTAACAAGTGAGCCGTTAGCGATCGAGCCACGAGCTACGAGCTTTTTTGCCGAAGTCTTCAGAAGCTCATGGAGGAAATGCCAACGAGGTGCGTGTCATCTGTATGTATTTGGGCCAAGCAAATGTTATTACTCAGCCCACTTAAACCAGTAGGGCCTACAAGAAATTTAGGCTAAATTAATTGCAGGTAATTATCCATTTGGGCCTAAATACATCCAACTTTACACAATTATCATTAAATTGTGCAATTAAACCTAATGCTGCTCAGCTGCTTTAGCCCGGCCCAAAATTATAGCACTAAATAGGCATGATCTATGATCCACAAAACTAGGAATATATTACAAAAAGGAAAACAAAAGGTTTTAAAAGGGATATTGAGGTTCATCTGACTTATCAAAACGAAAAGCCCGGCTATTTCAGATGGACCCAATATAGCAAAATAAAAGTCCGGCAAAATATTAACTAATTCGGACCAATTTAAAAATTTACAGGACCGTCAAACAGTATGAATCTAAACTCAAAATTTAAATTATCTTAGATGGGAGTACAGAGTAGGTCCGATCCAATGAGCATCATACATACTTTTAGATTTGATAGGTACTGGAGTCGCTCAATGCGCTTTAAAATATTCATGCATGTAAATTTCAAAACGGTACCTGCATAAAAATACATCAGATCTAAAAATACATCAGATGTCCATCGAAAGAATCCGAACTCAACCCCGCATAGACAACACTCCAAGGCTCTCACCTTTATACTAGAATTAAATAAAGGGATCTCATTCGCGACGTCATGCAAACAAATTTAACGACCCATTTATTCTAGTGAATGAAAAAGAGCCATGTAATTGGCATTTCCAACTTTATAACAATATTCCAACTGGCTTATCTGATTATGAGTGATGGAAAAAGCATCTTTTTTCTTTTCTTTTTTTGCATTTTTTGAGTCATCATTAAGTGTGCTATGAGCACATCAAATGAAATCCATGATTCTCTTTTCTTTTTCTTTTTTAAAAAGAGCCATCATTCATCAGCAAATGAAAAAGGTGCTTAAGTTGGTATATATTTTTTATTTATCATAAAAAGGAACTTGGGTGCTGTGTTCACTAAATTTCATGGATGGATTTGAAGTTCAATGTATCTTCCTATCTTATCTTAAAGTAATGGACATGCATGTGTTTTCATCACGCTGTGATTACATTGGACTCCACTATGATCACACCATTATATAGGACTTGCATCACTTCTTTCTTTTAGTTAAAAATTAATTAATTAAAATTTAGAGTATGATTCTGAAGAGATGCGTCCGACTCTAAACACATAACCACACTCGGTTACCTGCATCAGAACAACAAAATCGAAAGTAGAGTGGACTGGAGAGAATGTGAGAGGAAGCGAAATCATTATATAAATTTGACGATTTTTGTAATTCCGAATTGGAACGTAGAGAAAGTGAAAAATTTGCGTTCCTCTATTTCCCGAAATTTTTATTTATATCATTTTCTGAAAAAGATAAATCAAAACACTCCGAAATTCGGGTTTTTCTAATTCTACCCATGCCGCAAAACACTCGTGCGGCCCCATTTACCCGCACTATGCCAATGCGGCCCCCTGGGAGACTATATAAGAGGGCCGCTGGTTTCATTTTTTGTGTACATTCAAATAAGTTTTCAATCCCTTCGAGCTCGGATAAGTTTTCTTCTTCTTGTTTAGTTTTAATTTTTAGTTTAGGGAAGTAATTAGGTTTAGGGTTTAGGTTTAGAGTTTAGGGTTTAGGTTTAGGTTTAGATATTAATTTAGGGTTTAGAACCAAAACTTTTAATTAGAATAAGATCAAAATTAAACTAGACTTGTACCAAAATTTAATTAGGTTTATTTTATCAAAATTAATTGTTTCAGCACCAAAATTAAATTAGACTTGTACTAAAATCGAGCCTCGACTCTCTACTGAGATGCGCTGGCTTGGGCGTGCGTGATGCGATCGATGACATATCTGATGAGACTGATATATATGTCTCGTACGTTGTTGACGAAGCGTTGTTTGCAGCCGTTCAGGATGCTGAGACTGTCGGTTCGGCATTCAACTGAGGTACCGAGGCATTGCATTGAGCCGCAGACCAGGCCATACCTACTCAGGATGCCGAGGTATATTTGTAATTAAAATACATAGCTGTGACTTTTTTACCAAAATTCTTGATTAACTAATTTGTAAGTTACTGCAGGGTGAGGAGGAGGAGTCGCTAGGGTACAATATTGTTAGTGTAATAATCTAGAAGTCAATAAAACGATAAATATATCATATATATTTTGTTCATGAATTGAATGATTAATCATTTTGTGTTTAATCATTTTGTTACCTTGAGTATTATTGAATTTATGAATCATTTCGAGTTCATGACTGGAATTGTGAAACTTCATAATATAGATGATAATACTCTTAAAAATCTCTAACCAAGGTAATTAGCAGGAACACTAACTACCGCGATAAGGTTAGTGTGTGGATTAAATGATGGTTAAGTTTTACAAACCATAGACAAAGAGTTGTCATTTTAATCACACAGATACATGTTAGAGAACATGATATTTGACAGACCCCAAATGAAACATTAAATAGAATTGTGTTTGTGTCATTAATGTTTTCATTTTAGTGTTAAGTTCTAAAGTATGAGATATTCATTTTTCCTACATAAGAGATGTATATGTGTGATTGCTATCTAACGCTATCCGTAAAAAGTAGCTATAAGGGTAGTTTTTCGGTATACATAGCTTATGCGGAGGAAAAGATGGTTTATCAAAAGTACTATTGTCCCTCGTATCTCAATATGAGCTATAGCATCACTGGGCCCCTTGATAGAATATGATTATCTGGATCCAGTATGATTACAAGAGTAAACATATTTGATAATCTATTCAGGATCAAGGATCAAGAAAAGATTAAGTTTGCAAGGATGACACACACCTACCTTGAAACTAATCTGATAGTTATGAGACAAAAGAATTAACACGAAGTAAATCGTTTACTGGATCGTGATATTGTACCGTATAGCATCATCTGTGTAATTGGTGTCATAATGTACTTGCCAGGTGCCACCTATGATTATAGAAGTTAGAACAGTTCTAATTCTATTTGCCAACATAACACAGATCCTATCGGGTCACACCAATAGGAAAGTAATCAGAGAAATTTTATGATTAATTATAAAGTGTTATAATTAAGAATAAAATATATGTCATGGAGATGACATGCTTAAACCGAATTAAATTTATAAACGTGTATGACACGTCGTATAAATTTATCGCAAACGCAAGAAATACAATTATTCAGAATAATTGTATATATATATATATAGATTAAAATATTAATTATGAATTAATATTTTGGACCAAAAGTCCAATTTGAATTTAGGCCTTAATTAAATTTAGAATTTAATTAAAAGCCTAAATTAAATAAATTAATTAAATGAAAATGTTTAATTAATATATTAAACAAATCATGACAAACTCAATTTTGATTTTGTTTCTTAAAACCGACATAGCTAAACCGCCACAAAAATTTGATTATAAATTGTCAAGAAATGTGAAAGAAAAATTAGAAGTTCATTCCAAGTCCGAATCAAAGTACGAATCAGAATCTGATTCGATTCGTATCTAATTTTCTCTCTCAAATAGTGATTTGCAGAAAATCTGATTATCCATATATATATTTTTGCGAGAATAAAAGTTATTCTTGTGAATAGTGTTTTGTCAGAAATTTCGTACTTTCGGTGAATAGTGATTTACCGAAAACCGCGACTTTTCGAATACCGTTGGTATAGTATTTCTGGCAAAAGAAATACCAACTCTCTGGTAGTTCCTGGTGGATAACCGATAGAGGCACTATATTTTTAGTGCTTGCTTAACCGGGTCAAACAGCCGGTCAGACTGCATTCCAATTTGAATTTGGAAGCAAGGTAAAGAAATGTTATATTAATCTATTTAATTGTTAAATAGATTTAATCTTTTAGAAATCAATCAAAGGAGTAGATCTATAAACTGATTAAAATACAAGTAAATACGGTTTTACTACTTTGGGTCTATACAGGATTAATCTGGTATGTAACTCTCGGTTATTATCCGACATACTACTTAATCTATGATCTGAATGAGTAAAGTTTTACTTACGGTTTTTAATCTAAGAAAAGGATTGAACAGGTATGTAACTCTCGGTAGATTATCCGACATACCACTTCATTCCTTTTGGCTTGAGTTAGAAGTAAAAATTTTTGTTTTACGGTCTTTCCGCAGCTTAAGCCTAATGGCTTTGGGTAGCCTCAAAACCCTACAAATATCTCCACAGAGGGAGATGAATTATATTCTCAGGGTTATAGTCCGACTCAAATGGTACCTCCTGCCTATCAACCAGGGTATGTTCAGACATAGCCCTTTTCAGAGTTTCCTGGATCATCCTCACGGTAGGAATCATACCCTTCGCTCCATGATGACCATATATCCAGACAAGTGTTTTTATTCACGCAGGGTCAGTCTGGACAGACTATGGTTTTTGGTCCTAGAATCTAACAGACATCCGAGATTGAGGAGGTTCACGACGGGCCGGTTTAAGCAAAGGATGTCCAGGTGGAGGACTTTATAAACTCAGTAGATACTGACGAGACGCCACTCTCCAAGCGGGGTCGAGGGTTCAAGAAGAAGAAGGTGAGAGCAGTATTTAGTCCTGACTCGTAGGCTTTGATTTGTACTTTGTTAGATGTTTTGTCAGATACTGGGATTTATCTGTCACTTATTTATTTTGTTGTTTTGTTATATATTTTATTTATTTTTTGTTATTTATTTAGTTTGTTTATTATGTCATTATCTCTTCATACACAAATAATATTTCAAACGAACGACATTTTCAAAACAAAACCCAAAACAAAATAAAACAATTTTAAAAACTAAAACCTAAACAAATAAAACAATTTTAAAAACAAAAACCAAAACACATATAATAGATTTTAGATTAAAAAAAAAAAAGAGAGCCGCATCGGCATAGTGAGGACCCTCGGGCCCCCTGGCTGGAGCTGCATCGGCATAGCGCAGATCCATTAAATGGGGCCGCACGGGTGTTCTACGACTTGGGTAAAATCAGAAAAACCTGAAATTTGTGGTGTTTCGGTTTATTTATTTATTTTTCCAAAAAATGGTATATTTAAAATTTCGGCTCCATTTCCTCTACTCATTCCACTTTGGAGCACACTATATAAAATAGAAAAATCAAATGAAAGCATGTAAGTGTGGTGTAGAGTAGGGGCATATTTACTTGGAAGGTATGGTCAATTGACCTCTATTTTTTAAAAAGAAAAATTGTTTTTATGTATGATTTTGTATATAATTTAGAGTAAAATATTGTGAAACTGTAAATTTATTTTCATTCTCCGTAAAAAAAAATATACGATTGACCCTTATTTGTATTTGACTCATGTAGTTTGAAAATCTGACTCTGCTTCTAATGTAGTGTATAAGCTTCCATGGTAGGAAATAATAAACATTCTCTTGAAAATAATGGAGTGACAATCGAAATAATAATTGAAAGAATAAGACAAGTGAAATGGACCTGATTGGGTGGGGCCGGATGCCGATGTCCTGAAATGGGGCCCATTTAATGGATGCAGATGGGCCACTTAAAGAAGCAATTAACTGAAAGATGCTATATGTTTTGTTTACAAGTAGAAATAGCATATCACATTATGTTCTGAATTTTTGTTTATTAAAACTTCCGACATTTTTAAAATATCCAAAGTTAATTACAAATTAATAAAATTACCCAGACCCACCAACTTTTTTTAAAAATACCCAAACCAGTTATTTAATGGCCGGTTCCTTGAATTTTTTTTTTTTATTAAAGAGAGAAACCGGTCATTAAATGGCCGGTTTCCTGATTTTTTTTTTTTTTGGAGACAAATAGCTGAAATGCTGAAATATAACACTAAAAAATCAATTTTTTTTAAATATTTGTCAAATTACTTTTTTGATAGCATATGTATACTAAAATACGCTAAATTACGGTAAATTACGGTAAACTACGCAAAATACGGTAAACTACTCAAATTTCGCTAATTATAATGAAATACGCTAAACTACGGTAAACTACGCAAAAATACACTAAATTACGGTAAACTACGCAAATTTGCGACGCAGGGTAGTGTTGAAACATCAGCGACGCAGGGTAGTGCTGAAAAAATATCGATATTTCATTACAAAAACTACGGTAAACATCGATGTTTCATTACAAAAACATTAGCGACGCAGGGTAGTGCTGAAAAATATCGGTGCATCGCTGATGTTTTTGTAATGAAACATCGATGCACTTCTGCCGTCGACAAGCCATGCATAAAGCATTGGTGCATCATCGGTGTTTTGCACGAAAGCATCGATATTTTTTAAAAAACTTTAAATGACCATAACTTTGGCTAGGAAACTCGGATTTGCGCGTACGACCCCAATTCGGAAAGGGTGCCTCAAAAATTGAGTTAAAGTTTTTTATCATCGATAGACACACAACGACCCGTTTGCGGCTAATGACAGTGTCGTATGCAGCATGGTAAAAGTCAAAACTTGTATCAAAATTACTGATATGATGTTTAGTGTTCGTATGCGGCTAGTGAATTTAATTTGATAATAACCAGCATTCTAATATTGAGTATTTTTCGTTTTGTATGTTCAAACAAGAAACAGTCCGTGTGATATATTTAATAAAAAAAAGGTAAATATGCTATCAAAAAATTAATTTGACAAATATTTAGGAAAAAAATTCGATTTTTTAGTGTTATATTTTAGCATTTAGCTATTTGTCTCTAAAAAAAATTAAGGGGATCAGCCATTAAATGACCGGTTTGGGCATTTTTAAAAATATCAGATGGGTCTGGATATTTTTATTAATCTGTAATTAACTTTGGGTATTTTTAAAAATGTCGGTTAAAACTTAGTGCCTCAATTATTGTACATAATTCAAACAGGTTTTCAAACTTTTTGTTTGTTTGTTCCATTAGTCTTCCTAAACTTCTCGTATTGATTGAACTATATCATATCTAACATCTTATAATTAATAGTTACATAATCATGGATTAGGACCTGATAACTCAAATATATCTCATATAACTTGCAAATTTTTCAATAATAATATAATGAAATTAGGACGCGACCAAATTAATTAGCACCATATTTTCAGTGGGCTCACTGAAAATAAAAACACAGTTCTGGTGCCTAGTTCAATGAGGCTATGTTTGGATGACACAATAATAACAAGAATAGAGGCTATTTTAGAATAGAAGCTATTTGGAATAGCAATGTGCATCCAAACAATATTTTTGCTATTCAGAATAGCTAGAATAGCTGCTATTCTCTATTCCTTGTAAATGTTGGAATAGTTACTATTCAGAAATGTGAAATGAGAAGAAAAAATGTTTCCTTTTTGGATTTCTGCTAACACAACTCCGAAATGACAAATTTGATACCACTTTCTGCTATCTCCACGTCGTGACAATTCATTTGAGATCCCACTTGTCTATCTTTCTTCTTAATTATCACATTGTTAACACTATTCTTTATTGGTTACAACTATTAACTATTCCACAAATACAATCCAAACAACATTTTTACTAATCCGAATAGCATCATTTTTACACTAATATGAAAAACACTATTTTTTCTCTATTCTCATTTATTATTCTAAAATTTCGCTGTTCTAACTATTCTAACTCTCATCCAAACGTACCCTTATGTACAGAAGTTAGAGGGGCTGGGTTAACAAAAATTAATAATTTATATTTTAGTAGAAATTGAAATAAAAAAAAAATAGTTCTTGTTTCTATTAAACATTCATAAAATATCTAGCCAAAAAATGAGAAGTAATGAAAGGTTACTGACTACTGAGCGACTTTCATCATACGGCGTGCAATTGCAATTCATCATATCTGTTAAACCAACTCCTTTTGTTCTAATCAATCTATGGCGTGCACAGTGGCGAAGCTAAGATTTGAGCTAGGGGGAGACAAAAATTAGATTCGGGTTCGAAAAAAATAACGGTTCGGGTTCAGGTTTGGATTCAAGATACAATTAAAAAAAATAACAAGCATTTCAAATATTATACAAATAGAAATGGTACCATCTTTACCATTGGCATTGTGCCGTCAAAATTTTTCATATGCCATTATGCTATTATCATCAATTAAAATAAACAAGAAGTCAAAATAATATAATTGAACATCAAAGGTTTCAACTAAGTCAAAAGTTTATAAATCGGTACTAGTACCTAGTTACACAGTACCAGTACTGAATCGGTACCAGTACCAAACCGAGAAGTAAAAAACTCTCATTCACCAAACTGAGAAGTAAAAAACCAAGAAGTATTGAATCGGTACCAGTACCAAACTGAGAAGTACTGATCACTACTGAATCGGTACCAGTACCAAACAGTGGCGAAGAAAAAAACCAAAATACCCATAAATCTTGATTAAACCTCAAATTGATGCTATAAACAACTCTCATTCTCTATTACGATGTCAAAGGACCAAATAATTGAATGAAACCGCGATGAAATGGGAAGAAATTGGTCAAAGATTTAAATGAGAAGAAATTGAATGAAACCTCAAATTGATGCAAGGTGGAGCAGGGGTATGCAAGGCGGCGCGTTCCGGCGTTTGTCTTCTTCTTCGCGCGGCGCGGCGCCTTCTTCTTCTTCTTCGCGCAGCGGCGCAAACGCGTTTTGTTTTTCTTTTCTTTTCTCGTCGCCTCACTTCGCGTTTCCTCGTCGCTTCGCTTCGCGCAGGGCAGGGGTAGGCAAAGCCCAAAAAAATTCCGGTCCAAAAAAAAAAAATTCCAGGGGTAGGCAAGTGCCTACCCCTGCGTGAATGTGGCTTCGCCACTGGGCGTGCAATTCATCGTATCTGTGTTTGTATTCACGTAATTATTTTTAAATATCTTGTTCATACTAGTATACAAATTATTTGTATTTGTATTTGCATCTGCATCTGCATCCATATGAAAATGATGTAGACAAGGATATACCGATATAAATATATTTTAGTCTCAAACTTAAGTTATTTTCTTTGTTAAAAACTCTTATATTATATTGATTACTTATTATCAGTCATGGATATCAAATAAGATAAAAAAAAATTGTTATTAATTTTGTTGTTTTGAATTTTTACTTTATCATTTTAAAATGTTTATTTGTACGGCACTTTCATATATGTCAGCAAATATCCGTCAGTTCTTCATTTTTGAGTTTATATTTGAATTTATTTCGTCAATCATTCTCATCGTATCTATTTAGTTACAAATTTTATTTTTAAATTTTAATATCTATCTGATATTTACATCTTCATCTGCTCGGTACAATATATATACATGTCCAAAGTGCAAATTAGTCCGTACTATGAATCAATATATTCGTTTTTAAAGTTAAAATATTTGATTCTAACCATTCAACATGATTTTCATATGAAACTATATTTGCAAAAAGGCACAGATTCAGGTTTTCGTCAGGAGCAAGAAAATAGTGAATCGGTATAAATAGCTAATTAAGTTCAAACCCATTAGCTAATCGGGTACTAGATAAAAAATAATGCTCTAGCTTATAATTTTCAATACTCCGGCTTCTAATTCCAATGATCTAACATCTAATCTTTATTACCAATCAAAATTCAAGGAATTTATTCTAATTTCAACCCTAAATTTAACTCTAATTACAAATAAGAATTCCACAATAAAATTTCATGAGATCAAAGTTGGTCTGGATTTATAAATCTCCATAAAAATTCTAAATCTAGAGGGTTTAGTCCCCCTGGCCCTTACTAGAAGATGTAAATTTTTAAATATGTAGAAAATATTGAATGATTTAAAATTTTAAATGGACTGTTTGAATTTACAAAAAGCATCGTAGCCTCACTCATTTTCGTTTAGCCCCGTTATAAACTTTCATTTTTCACAAATATGTATATTAATTAAGGGGTTTTTAGAAGGAGAATCAAGGGGGGAAAGCAAAAAAAACACAAAAACACAAAAAAAAAAAAAAAAAAAGCAAGGAAGCGACAGGATGTGGGACCACCGAGGAGGGAGCAAGCGGTTCCCACTGGACACGTCATCATGTGATTAAAATAGTTGGTCCTGGCTGGAAATCACAATTTTTATTGCAAATGTACTGAACTACTGAAATAAATTATAAGATACCCTTTCCTCTTCGAATATAGAAGACAAAGGCGCTTCCAATAATTGGTGCCAGAGACAGCTATTTATCAATTATTAAAATAAAATCATTGTTGTGCTTCTCAAGTGAAGTCAATATACAGAGAGATTGATGCCTGATGCATCCCTTGTTGTATCACATTAGAACAGCCTAAGCAAATTAAGTTTTATTTTCTTCCTTTTAGGTATATTGACAGTTTTGTACACTGGAAAAAACATGACATTGGGCGCTTTAATGTAATTTAATTTTAATAACAAAATATCACTGTAAGATGGACAAACCATAATAAAATAAATACATATTTTAATACATTCATTTTTCATCATTTTTATACCGCATGATTTGATACTAAATTAAGTAACAAAATATATGAATTATTTATGTAAATGTATCACTTATAAAGTAGATCCGTTTTAATAATTTGAGATCGTCATTTGAAATTAATCTAATAAATCTTGAAGTTAAGCTCATTAAATTCAAAACTTTCTAGTTCTACTAAAAAAACAAATACATAAATGAATGAATAAATAGATAACCACGGACAAAAATGAAATTATTTGTGCCATTGTAAAGTATCCATTGAAAGAGAAAATATTTTAATTAAATAACCATCAGTCCTGTCCCTTCAAGTTATTAAAATCTATCATATTAACTAGCAAACATAGAATAGAATACTTCACCAATAGCTGTGTTTGTTTGTTATTGGTTATATGTGGCAATTTTTTTTATTTATATTATGTTCATAAATTAAGAGAGTACCAAAGTCGCTGGACTGCACCAGTTGCTCTCCTAGTCATGCATCACCATTTGTCAAATGTCATTTAAAAAAAGTTTGTCACCTTTTTAGGAGCCAATAGTCAGATTAGATACAAGCAATAGCGTTGCAAAAAATTCAAATGTCACTTGAAAATTTTATAAGCGAAAATATCAAAAGAGATTGGTCTATTATAATAAAAATATTTTTTAAACAAATGTTTGAGGAAACCCCGCCAAATAAAAGAAATTAAGAAAATAAACCCAGTCGCTGACTCACTGTTCTACGGATTGGCCACATGGATGTAGTTACAGTTAATCAGGAAATGTGATGCGGTGGTCCCGGAAGAAACCGTTTCACCAAACACGTCAGCATCTGGCATCTTGGGCCCGTCCAATTTAGCATTTTCGGCGTTTTGCGCCAGGTGTATGGTCTATTCGGGCCAAACCCGCTGGTATGGCCCACGTCGCTTTCATCCGACTCACCTGCGGGCCCCACCCCCACTCTTCAAAGACGATTCGCTCTCGCCATTTCTACCTTTCCATTTCCCGCGCGCACGCACCCATAAAGCGTGAATGCGTGATGCCTCTTTTCACCTTCGGATATTTTGCACGCGCACCCTTATACAAGTGTGTATTCCTAATTTGTATGTGCCACTATATCCTAAGAAGCTCGTGAGTTTGATATCAGAAATCTTCTGGTCGACTTCCGAAGGATGCATATTTTAAACATTAAAAAGAGCTGTTCGGCAACATCTCTTAATTTACATTAGGATTAAAATTTAAGAAAACTTAAGAAATTAATGTTCGGTTATCTTAATCTGTAGATGATAACTAAATAAGTTAAATAAATGAGTAGAGGTGCTTTAAAACTTGGGCAATTAATTAAAATTCGAGCACATGGAGGCTAAATGGGTGATTTTAATCCGTGCTAAAGAATCGGTGTCCGACAGGAATAAACGGTTAAAAAAACTAAAGGAGATTCATTTATTCTTAAGTAGACTTAAAAAAGTATTGCCGAACAACACCAGAATTACAAGATGAAGAAGGTGAAATAAATTATTTTTGGGGATCTATTTTAACACTTTGAAGCTCTTGATTGATAAACAGTAAAATGTAAAAGTTTATTTGTAAAATAAATATTTGACAAGTGAAATATATTAAGATTGATAATTTAAATTTATTATTTAGAACCAATATGGTAGTTTTGAGGTTAAGTTCGCGAATTCTTGAACTAATTTGATGTGTTTATATTTGTCCTGATATTCCTATTTAGAACTATTCTTGAAAATAAGATTAATAAAATATGGACAAAACTCGTCGCAGGTTAAAGACTCTTATAAAAAGTAAAAGTTATATACAAGTAGAGTAGAAAAAACGTGTTGTGCTGTGTCGTGACTAACATGTTTTGACTTTGATCTTGTACTGTTCTGTGTCGTGATTAAATTAATTTTTTACATGCCATAGTGTGACCAAAATATCATGGGGTGGTTACGACACGCGAATGATCATGCCACACGAGTCACGCCGTGCTCAAACATGCCGTAACCAAACGTGACTCACGTGACAATTTAATCATAATTTAGGTTAGTTTATTCAAAACTCACTATTTGATCAAAAAGATCTAACGATCCCAATTACACGTGACTCGCGTGAACACATGTCGTGCCGTGCCGTGTCAAATTTTCTAAAGATGGTCATGGCACGAGACATGCGAGTTACGACATGTAACCAACACGCATACCGTGCCATTTCATATCGTAATCGTACCATTTCGTGATGGAGCCGGCTCAGCCGTGCTGTTTTTCCCACTCTATGTACAAGGACTAAGACATAAAAGTATCGTGAGTCTACTATTATGTGAAATATGGGGATCATAATGATTATTTTTCCTAAAAGTATGGTGGTCAGATTGAATTTCTTTTATAGACAGGGTTGAAAAAAGAAAATTTACTGCTCGAATTAGTGCAATTTAAAAAGGAGGAGATATCACTTGACCAGTTAGTGAAGTGTAGACCTGCCTTGGTTGTATACTCAACTTTCTGACTTATTCTGTTATTCAACTACTAAACATAGAATAAGCCAATTTTAGTAAAGGATTTTGTTTTACAAATGTGTTGTTGGTGTGTAATTATTTCAAGTAAGAAGGTATTACGGAAAATGGTATTTATATGGGAAAAAAATATTATAAGGAAATTTGTATATGAAAATTAAACCATAAAAAGATACACTGACGAAAATTGTTTAATAAAAATGGTTCTACAATTAAAACTATTGCAATTTGAAAATTATTCTTTAAAATGCAAAAAAAAAAAAACCAAATTAATCTTTAAGCAGTGTCATATTCTGATAAAGCTTCTAAATGTTGGATAAATAATAGGGTAATTATATGTTACCCCTTGATTCTTTCTCCCATTTTTCCCCCAACTAACTAACTTCCTTTTCTAACTATAATAATCAATTTTAACTAACTAGTGGTCCCTACAAATTAATTAGTAGATTTTCTCCTTCTATTTCTTTTCTCTCTCCCTCCCTCTCCCTCTTCCACCTCCGCCTCCCTCTTCCACCTCTGCCTCCGCCCGCCTCTCCCACCTTCGCCTCTCCCTCTCCGCCTCCGCCTCTCCTTCTCCGCCTCTGCCTCCGCCTCCGCCTCACACAACTAGGATGAATACTTGTTCAATGATAGATGAATACTTGCATGACGAGGGTGAATACTTGTGCAACGAATAACTCGAAAGTATGTCATCATGGATCTCATTTTAAAGAGAAAATTATGTAGAAGACGTTCGTGGTTTTAGATTTACAAAATTCCTCACAGATCGTTAGAAATATTAGTTAGATTGAACGGAGAAAAAAAAACCACCTCTAAAAACGTGTAAAAGATGGGTGTGATATGTCCAGTTTTTTTTAAAAATACTTGATATATCAGGGTGAATACTTGATGCATTAAATGTGAATACTTGTTCAATGATAGATAAATACTTGCATGACGAGGGTGAATACTTGTGCAACGAATAACTCGAAAGTATGTCATCATGGATCTCATTTTAAAGAGAAAATTATGTAGAAGACGTTCGTGGTTTTAGATTTGCAAAATTCTTTACAGGTCGTTAGAAATATTAGTTAGATTGAACGGAGAAAAAAAAAACCACCTCTAAAAACGTGTAAAAGATGGGTGTGATATGTCCAGTTTTTTTTTAAAAATACTTGATATATCAGGGTGAATACTTGATGTATTACATGTGAATACTTGTTCAATGATAGATGAATACTTGCATGACGAGGGTGAATACTTGCGCAACGAATAACTCGAAAGTATGTCATCATGGATCTCATTTTAAAGAGAAAATTATGTAGAAGACGTTCGTGGTTTTAGATTTGCAAAATTCCTCACAGATCGTTAGAAATATTAGTTAGATTGAACGGAGAAAAAAAAAACCACCTCTAAAAACGTGTAAAAGATGGGTGTGATATGTCCAGTTTTTTTTAAAAATACTTGATATATCAGGGTGAATACTTGATGCATTACATGTGAATACTTGTTCAATGATAGATGAATACTTGCATGACGAGGGTGAATACTTGTGCAACGAATAACTCGAAAGTATGTCATCATGTATCTCATTTTAAAGAGAAAATTATGTAGAAGACGTTCGTGGTTTTAGATTTGCAAAATTCCTCACAGGTCGTTAGAAATATTAGTTAGATTGAACGGAGAAAAAAAAAACCACCTCTAAAAACGTGTAAAAGATGGGTGTGATATGTCCAGTTTTTTTTAAAAATATTTGATATATCAGGGTGAATACTTGATGTATTACATGTGAATACTTGTTCAATGATAGATGAATACTTGCATGACGAGGGTGAATACTTGTGCAACGAATAACTCGAAAGTATGTCATCATGGATCTCATTTTAAAGAGAAAATTATGTAGAAGATGTTCGTGGTTTTAGATTTGCAAAATTTCTCACAGATCATTAGAAATATTAGTTAGATTGAACGGAGAAAAAAAAAACCACCTCTAAAAACGTGTAAAATATGGGTGTGATATGTCCAGTTTTTTTTAAAAATACTTGATATATCAGGGTGAATACTTGTTATATTACATGTGAATACTTCATGTATTATAGATGAATACTTGATGTTGTTTCCACTTGCGGTGACGGTTATGCGGTCCCCACGGTAGTTAGTGATGGCGGTTGTGCGGTCCCCCCACTTAATTACACGTTTTCTTTTGTTTTTAGCGGACGGCAGTTGTGGTACCCTACTATCTCCGCGTAATTAATGTTCTTAATGTCGTAATATTTTCATATATAATTCTTTCTCAAAGATGAGTACTTTTATTTATATGGATGAATACAACTCGTGTTAAGTGTCAATACTTTTTCGCAAATCGTCCCCTACTAATTCCACCACTTATCTCCGCATATTACTGTGGTCCCCTACTTATCTGAAGTCGCTGTTGTGCGGTCCCACCATACCTTCATGTACTCTTTACACTTACACGACGAGAATGAATACTTGTTCAATGAGAGATGAATACTTGCGTACGAGGTGTGAATACTTGCGTAACGGACAACTCGAAAGTATGTCATCATGGATCTTATTTGAAAGAGAAAATTGTGTAGAAGACTTTCGTGGTTTTAGATTTGAAAAATTTGTCACAGATCGTCGGAAAAATTAGTTAGAGTGAACGTACAAAAAAAAAACCACCTCTAAAAACGTGTCAAAGATAGGTGGTAATGTTTCCTTATATAGTTATTTCTCAAAGATGAGTATTTTTCTTTACATGGATGAATACTTGAGTTTACAAGGGTGAATACTTCTGCGCCTGTAATGCTGTGGAGGCATTTTTGGTCCCCTTCTATTTCCCAATAATTAACGGTTTACTGTGGTCCCCTACTTATTTCAACGGTTATTAATAGTTTACTGTGGTCCCCTAGTTATTTTCAGTTGGGGGAAAAGTGGGGGATGGATGGCGGGGGAAGGTTAGGCCCTCCCTAAATAATAATATGTTATATATCATAATGTTGTTCAAATATCCAGTGAAGAGTGCTAATGTCATCTTGTGTTTCTAACTTTCTATACTATGAAAAAAAATATTAGTAAAATGAAACATTTGCTCCGAGCCCAATACCAAATATATGATTTTTTATGATTAGAAGTAAGCAAATATATAATAAATTGACCGGATTACTAATAGGTAAGGGGATCAATTGTCTAATTTTCTATGCCCCATTATACATCCTTTTTTATTTCGTCAATTAAATAAAATTATATTTTGAAACGAGAAGTACGTCAAGTTTGTACTTGTCAAGAGCACTAGTACATTCATATTATAGGTCATAAAATTTATAATTCATTTTGTGCAATATTAAAAGATCAAAAAGGCCAACACATTAAGTTTATTGCATGAAGCCAATGATATTAAAAAAAACAAAAAAAAAAACTTTGAATTTTATTACTTCGAATTAATATGTGTGTATTACTTATGGATCCCAACGAGACCAGTTGTTCGAGTTTGTATTTTTAATTATTAATATAAAAAATTATAAATGAGTATGATGGCCTGATGGGGTATCCAAAAAAGAAGGCATTTAATCCATACTCTTATTACTTTTCAAATTATATACCAACATTCGATCAAAATTAAAATGTGAGGTTCAATTGTTCAAACCGATCAATTAAACAATACAATAAATAATTTTAATTTTACACAAATAATATAAAGCCTTTATTTAATCCGCAAACGACTATTTGCTGCGACAAAATGTCTCCATCTAATTTTGACACATAGTTAAGAACTTGAGATCCATTCCCCAAGGACATCTATGATTCACTGTTTCTACCATATATTCACTCATTGTAGCGGGTTATTTACCTGAGACAAAACGACCCAGCTGCAAGTTCTGACAGGATAGAAGCCAGCAGAAAGTTAAACACGGACTTTTGGGTAACCGGCTATAGACGGTCGGAGGAATTCTCGTAGGTATCCGGAGAGTTTGGAGAGTTTGGAGAACCGGGCCACACCACGAATTTTTTTTATAAACCATAATTAAAAAAATTGTTTTTACGAAACCGAACATAATTATTATTTTTTTTACAAAAATCATAAGAATCGAAATACTATTTTGGTCCTTTATTTTTCTTTATTTCAGACCGAAATAACATTTCGGTCCAGTCTCATTTTTGAATTTTCTGTGGCGGTTCATATGAAAACTTGTGAAACCAGTACCACAGAAAATTCCAAAGAGGACCGGACCGAAATGTCATTTTGGTCCGGAAAAAAAAAATAACGGACCGAAATGACATTTCGGTTCTTATGTTTTTTGTAAAAAAAATAATCATGTTGGTTTCGTAAAAAAAAATTAATTATGGTTTATAAAAAAAATTCCCACACCACAGTGGCAAATAAATTATTCGGATTTGATTCGACGAGGTCAAAATTTGTGATTTGAGAATAATTGAAGCATAATTCGGAAATGTTTTCGGAAAAATTCAGAAAAAATTCATGAAAAATTCGTAAAATTCAGAACAAAGTTTGTAAAATTTGCGAATCATTCACGAATACTTCGGTTAAAATTCGGTCAACCGAATAATTCGACGTTTGGTTCAATATCACAAAAAAACGAATTATTCGCGAATCCAGTGAACTAGACTTAACCTCATCGTCATCACACTGTAACTTGTGTTTTGTTACTTCTCGAGAACATTTTAAACTTATCCTATCCCTTATTTAAAAAGAATCCTCAAAATATGCCTAGGTCAGAAAATAATAACAGTCTATACTAAAATTCCAATCCTATGTTTTTACAATTACATACAACACGTGTAACAATGTCATTTGACATAATAGTGATCGTGCACATCAATAATTAATACCTTATAATAATTAAAAAAAAAGAATAAATTCATATAATAAATTTTTTAGGGATTTATGTATGTCAGACACAGACGGATCTACTGTAGCACAGGGCAGGACCCTATCCTGAAAATCCAAAACTAATTTACAAATACTGGGTTTTGGATCTTTGTCCTACCCTGAAAATTGATATTGCCCTACCCTGTAATTGATTATCTAAATTTTATGAGCAGATTGTGTTATAATACTATTTTTGTTATCATGGTTTATCTAATATCCGATTATCTAATGAGTTTGGACCCGATTATCTATTCAAATCTGGTTCAATAATTTCTTGTCCTACCCTGATCAAAATCCTGCATCTGCCCCTGACGCCGGATAATGTATCTAATATACAATATATATTTACAATAATAAGTATAGTATGTAATTACAATTGTTAGTACAAAATACTTGAATAACAAAATTGACTGCTTAAAATTTAAAACATAATCTTGTAATATATTTTTGACAGGACACATTAAACTGGGCTTTTAACCAAACAGGATAGATAAGTGTAAAATTTTGTTATTATATTAAATTTAATTTTCTTTAAATTGGGAAAAGGTAAAAAGGTACAGATTTGTTGGGGTGTGTGAAGAAAACGACAAAAGTACAGTAGAGAGATGCAATTACTGTGTGGCCAATCCTGTGGCAAAGCAGTGATCCCACGCCGCTTACATCCTAGTTGTACTTAAAAAAAATATAGCGTCATAGCGGGAAGGCTAAAAAAAAAAGCTATAGCGAATAGCGTTACTATAGCAGAAGCTATTTCAAATATCGTTTTTTTTTTTTAAATTTCGTATATTCAATATTTGTACTAAATATCAACATTATCTAAAGTCTCATAAAACAATAAATAACACCAAAGTAATTAAGAAATTATAATATTCATATTGAACCCGTACAAAGTCCAAATTGCAGTTCAAAATATTCATAGTAATATCATAAACTATCGATTTTTCCTATTAAAAATATCTTAAGCATCATGATTCATGACATAATCTTTTTTTTTCTATTCAAATTTTAATTTCGGTTTGAACTTTTTTTCTATTCAAATTTCAATTTATATTCTCAATTTCAAATTGATTTATCTGTAGCAAGTAGCAACAAATTCAATTTCGGTTTGAGATTTTTTTTATCTTTATTTAAAACCCATATAAATTGCTTAAAAAAAACCCATATTGTATAGTGCAAATAGCGGACCGCTATAGCGCTGTAGTGGCCGTTGCGCAAATAGCGCATTTTGATGTCATAGCGTAGCGTTTGGGGTCCAAAAACGCTATAGCGCGCTATTTAGAACATTGAAAAAAATATTAACAATTTTCTAATTTTGGTCTCACAACATTTTTAATTTAAATTATATTATTTATTGCAGTGTATAATTTAAGTAGTTCATGCTGAACTGATAAGCATGTTCACTCCCGTTAAAAAACTAAAACAAACAACTAGTTAGATTTTTTCTCAAAATTCTAATTAATTGTTTATTTTATTTCATTTTTTTGACTTGTTAAATACCCACCTTCATTAGAAATTCTTACATGTATATACAATAATTTATTTCTTAATTTTGCTCTATGCTACAACATCATACCACATTGCATCTAACCATTATTTTATGCAAATTAATTTGTTAAAAAATTATTCAGAGTAGGTTCGATGCCCATCAGACCTACTTTGGTTCGATAGATGTGATGACCATCTGATCAGTATCAAGATTCGTGCACTCTGCATCAAAATCCGTGTGAGTCTGTATCAATTTCTGTGTGCACAGATTTAATGCTAATCGTATGATGCTAGAGTCAATTGAACCTAAAAGTAGGTCCAATGGGTATCGGACCGACTCCAATCTATACTAGAAGATGATACGACTAAATCTATTTAATCAGAAAATATTCAATGTTGTACCAAAATAAGGCTATAAAAAATTGACCATCTAGATGCACAATCACCCCAAATATTTTGGCCGGGCACTTGTGCAACTTGGCACGATTTTTTTGGTAAAAAAAATGACACAATCTTTAATTTAATTATTCAAGCACAGAAAGATAACACAAAATTTTCTAAAATCAGTTCTCAATTAAAAAAAAGGTTGTCCAAATCATTTTTTCTAATTTCATCAATTCTTATCTCTTTTCCTTTGAACGCCTTTGGCCTTTTCCAATAGCAACATACAGAACAAGAGAAATTGCACCACAGGAAAATACTTAAAATGGAGAAATAGAAACAAGCAAGAGATGTACACGTGTAGGAACTCATATCGTCTAAATTAACTTAAATTTTGAGTTTAGATCAGGACCGTACGATCTGCTTCAGCACGAATGTTAAAGGGCCCGTGAATTCCACCTCGGGCTTGATTGGCCCGGATTCTGATCGGACGGTTCATATCTAAAATCAAAATTTGGGTTGCTTCCGAGGATCCGGACTCCACGTGTAGAGCCATTAATCCGCGCCTTTAGAAAGGATCTGATGGACGGTTGAGATTGGTTCTCGTTTCGTTTATAGGCTCGTCTTCCCACTCTCTCGCTCTGTCCCCAAAACCTCTGTAGCGCTACTAATTTATATCTCTCTCTCTCTCTCTTCACTCCACAAGTCCACAGAGGCGAAAAACAAAAGAGAAAAGAATTAAAAATTAAAAAAAGAAAATTGAGAAAAAAAGAAGGAAAATATGTTGGGGAAGAGAGCTAGGCAGGCGATGAAGCGAACAACAAGCATGAAGGAGTTCTCCTTCGACCCCTCGGCTGTCCACGTGGATGCCTCTCAGCCATCGGATCCGGCGGTGGCTCGCCAGAGAGCGGCGGAGGCGAGGAGGTTCGGAGGAGCAGGGTCTGAGTGGCTGGGAACGCGCCACGTGTCAGGACACCGCACCAGGAGGAACTCTGCCGACTTTGTCGGTTCTGACTCGGCACCTTTTCTCAGAGCTTGTGGTCTGTGCAAGCGTAACCTCGGTCCCGGTCGCGACACCTACATGTACAGGTATTGATCTAAATCTTATGCTTTAAGTTCGATTTGAGATCCGAAAATTTTACTTTTTAAATTTTTTTCGCTTTTTATACTTTAGTTGTTTATTCAATTACATTTAGTGGATTGGAGTTAGTGGTATGAATTCCTTTTTAATATTTGGAAGTAGTGGTTGTCAGTTCAGAGATTTAATTCGTTGTAGTAGCGATTGTCAGTTCAGAGATGGATGTGTGAGTCGTTTAATCTAATTAGGGAAGAAACGTATTTTTAAATCTTTGTTCATTTAAGATCATCAGATTCTATGACCGCCTGCTCAGTAGATCTTTATATTTATATTAGTTTAAAAGATTTAAATGAAAAATACCTAGAGCTTGTCATATTATTGAGTAGATACTAGATACAAAGTGACATGATATTCTCCTGAATCGACTGCTAAGTTAGTGTTTTATTTCTGGAACAACTTATTCATGAATCTAAATTTCTGAGTTCCTTGTATGAGCAGGCTAATTGTTATAATTATTAATTTATTATTATTTTTAAAAAATACTAACCACAATTGGAAATGAGCTAGGTTTTACATAATTAAAGCAAACACCATATGTTTGCATTTCTAGTAGTAATTATTAGACTTGTCTCATGATGAACAAGTCAATAATAGAAATATGAAATTTATAATAAAATTTGATTTTGCTGATCAAACGAATCAAATTAACTATTACTTGAATCACTGAGAATCCTAGAACTGGTTTTCTAAAACTCAAAACAGTACTTATTCTTGGATCTCGAAATCAAGACATTTCATTTTCATATCTTATACAATAATGTCTACTAGACCACCATCATATTTTTTATTCACTAATAAAATTACTTACAAAATTCTCAATTTTCAACAGGGGTGAGGTGGCATTCTGTAGCCTGGAGTGCAGACAACAACAGATGAACTTAGATGAGCGCATCGAAAAGTGCGCACTGACATCGGTGCCCACACAGGCGGCCTCCGACCAATCCGCAAACGGGGAGACTATCGCTGCCGCATAGGATCCTAGAATGGTTTTCCCCCATAGGTGGATTTCTTATTATATAAAATTATATAGTGAATGTAATATAGAAACTTAATTTGAGGCTAAGCTGGGCAGATGTAGACCCATGATTGGAGGGGGTGCTGGGATCATGAAATGGATGTATGGTCTAAATTTTGCGACATCAATCCATGTTAAATTTAGAATTAATAGAGAAATGTGTTTGTTGCATAGTCGCTGGTGAGAAACTGAGAAGGGATTTGGGGGGCACCGTTTTGATCTATTTGCAATTTAAGGTTGCCTCTATTTCTATTTCGTTTGATTTAGTGGGTAGTGGCTTTTGCTACTTTAGTTAAATAAAATTATGTCATGTAGATCTATACAACTAAAATATCCAGAATCTTACTACATTAAGCATCATATTTCAAAGAACAAACGGTTGGCAAAACTGAACTTCTGAATTCTGATATAAATTCCTGTATTTTAAATTTTTAATAGATTGAATTCTGATATAATTCCTGTATTTTTGGAAATTAATTGTTTGATCTAGTACACTAACTAGTAAGAGGAATTAAACGCCTATGATTATTAATGCCATATTATTGATAATATATTTAGATTTTTGACACGGATATGATAATAACAAAACTAGATTTAATTTAATGAAATAATAACTATTCTTGTATAACTTAACAAAATTAATTGATTGAATATTGTGTAGAGAATAGCTAATATACAAACGTTTGTTCATGGACTCAGGAACAAACGGTTTGGTTCTCCGATTTTCAAAGTTCAAACAATCGATTTAAACCGTTAAATATTTAATATATATTAAAATGTGCTTAGAGACCAAATTTTACATTTTTTTATAATTTTTTTTACTATTTATTAAGCTGGTTTGAAAACTGCTGTTTTTCAATGGTGCATAATAAAATCAGCGGTTTTCAAACCAGCTTAATAAATAGTAAAAAAATTCTAGAAAAATGTAAAATTTGGTCTCCAATCACATTTTAATATAGATTGAATATCTAACGGTTTGGATCGACTGCTTGGACTTTGAAAATAAAAAAACCGAACCGTTCGTTCCTGAGTCCAGGAACAAACGTTTTTATATTAGCCATTCTCATATTGTGTATATATTATGCTATATGGGTACACAAAAAGTTACATAATTTTATTTTATTTCGACTATGTATCAAGAGCTAATCAAATCAACATATTAAATGTTAGCACTTCTGACACCAATCAATCATGCAACACATTTTAGCAAACCAGTTGATAGTTGTTATTTTGTAGGTTTGAGCAATTAAGCATAACATTTCTTTCGTCTCTCCAAAATTATGCCCCAAAAGGATTTCAAAACTTTATCATCTTCGCAAAAATTACCTGAAATAATTATGCACGAACATCTGATTGAAAATATGTGTTAGATTTTATATCTTGAAAGAACTAATTGTGAAGTTAAAGAGAGTATTATCATAATTGACGGAAACAAATAGTGTATGATTGTTGTAATATTCTGTCATAACTCATAATCAATCGAACTCTTTTTCTATCATATCAAATTATTGGTTTTGTACTTCTAGCACAAAATGTAGAAAAAGATTTCCTACCATATCCCCTTTATGATGTTAATTTTAATGAAAGAAAAAATAATTACGCTTAATTAAACAAAAAATGGTGTTAAGCGTAATGTAAGAGATGTGATTAATAAGCACAAGACAAGACAAATGAGTCTTATGTTTTGTTAATTAAGTTTGATAAGATAAGATAAAAATTAAATTAAAAGGGGCGGTGCTTTGACATCATATATCCCACCAAAAATCATCAAATCAATAAAGGAGTTAATGACCTCATTTGTCACCTCATATCAAACTATTAAATCATCAAGTACAAACAAAACTGAACTAATCAGTAATTAAAAAAAGTGTAGTCTCACTTGTAGAGACATTATGACTTAGATGCTGACATGGATTAGAGAAAATCATCACCTTTTGTGATATTTAATACACTGTTTAATTTTGGGGTGCACTGAATAAAACATGCATCCCCAACAACTTGCAACCACAACAAATATTTGCTGTTTTACAATAATCCACACTGTCCAATTAATTTTTTTTTTTCCTTTTTCTTTTTATGTGTCCCCATCTTTGAATAACAAAATTTAATTATACATGATGTGCCAAATATGAGATAACTCTAGATTTCAGAGTTTAGTTATCACTTCTCAGTTTGTAAGCAACACTTTTATTTAATTGTATATATAGTTTAATGAGAAAGCTTCAACTACCTCCACTTTTTTTTAATCTTCATTATGCCTTTATTTTTAAAATTTTAATAACTTCAAATTAAAATTAAATATCAGAATAAAATCATTAGATATGATCTATATCAATTTCTTTATGTGTATGTTAACAATTACTGGCATTTTAACTTTGTTTTAATTATTTCGAGAGCTTGTAAAAATAGACATTGATTTTTCAACTTATTGATTCATATAAAACAAAATTGAAAAGTGATATTTTTTTATGTGTATGTAGAAACATTAATATTTATCATTTAATTGTTTTTATTTTGACATATAAATTAAAAAAAAATATTATTAGAAAATTAGAAACAGAAGCACAATGAAGACAAAAAAAGAAAGCATTTGAAATCTTCTCTAATTTAATTACATTATTTATTTTTGTGTAATCCTGGCATCCTGCATATACAATGTTTCTTTGATGACTAGGCAATGTTTTGGAATGCTAAATGGGTTGAGGCAGTGAGACTTGAACTAATAATTACACTTCCTTTTTTTTTTTTTTTTTGATTCAAACCCGTAGGCATTCATTGATTAAAAAGAAACTGGTACAAGTCCTAGTACTAGAAATAAAAACAGGGAAAGTAAAGATAGCTAAAGATTACATAACCAAAAAGTTTGTTTTTTAAAAAAGCTAGAAAGAACTGTGTTCCTAAAGGTCACAGTGTTCGGAAAGAAACTCCCTCGGCTGCATTGTCCACTGAGTCTAAACTCGGGTGCAGTGTCTGAAATGGTTCCTATTCAGAACCGTAGTGGTGTTGGTTTGTTGCGCTACATGATCCGGTATCATGCCCTGGAGTGTGTTACCCGTGGTACGTGCCCAGTTGGCCATGTTATGGGGCTGTGAAAGTAGTGTTCTGCTAGCGTGTCTCACGGTGACCATGCATGGTGCTTGTTGGTATAGGTGCGTTGCACGTGCTACCGTATCCGCAGCTCGCCAGGAGGGGATGTTGGTGGTACTGCCCTGAATTACGGCTTCAACCAGAGTCTTGCAATCAGAGAAAACTGTGACCGAATTGTGTTGCGCATCCTTTACATACTGTAACACTTCTAACAGCGCGTGTGCCTCAGCATGGAAAGGGTCCTCACACATGATGTGGCCGACGTGGGCATGATTCAGGTTCCCCTGTGCATCAAAACATAGGAAAGCTGTACCCGCCCGATGTGTAGTGTCCCAGGATGCATCAGTCAATATGACATAGGTTGCAGCCGGTATATCAACACCCTCTGACAGGTCATGTGGTATGCGATTTGTAGCCGGGGAGGTCGCTGTTCCCATTGCCTTTGCTTGTGCTATAATACTGTGTGGTGTCTGACTCTCTCCCCGAAAATTTTTTGCATTCCTCGCCTTCCAAACGCACCACAGTAAGTTGGAGAAGAGTACTATCTGATCGACGTCTAGGTTTGCCACTAAGGACATTAATGTCATTGTGAAATTACCCGATAGCCCCTGGACTCGGAGTGCGAAAGGTGAGACGAACCACGTAACCTCAGATAGTGGGCAGAAAAACAGAACATGCATCAGGATTTCGTCATTGTTACCACATCTTGGGCATAAAGGGCTAAAGGATCTGATTCTTCTGTGTAACGCCTGTGCTGTGGCCAATCCCCCATGAACTGCCCTCCACAGAAAATGTTGCACTCGTGGGACCAAGCCCTTCCATGCCCAAATACCTTTGAAAGCTGCTTGCTGATATTCATCAAACGGAATGACTCTCTGTCTTGCTCCTGCTATTTGCTGATAGCCCTCCTTTGCCGTGTACACCCCTGATTTGCTAGGCTTCCATATCAATCTATCAGGCAGCAAGGTGTGTGGGTTAGGATTCCTTACTGAGGCTCGAATTTGATTGGTCGCCCCTTCACCTAGCAACTCCTCAATTTCTGCTTCCCTCCAGTTTGCCTGTGTATGGTCGTACAGGCTGGCCACTTTGGTGTCTCTTTGTCTGTTTGTTGTAATGCGTCGCAGGCTCCACCCATGATACCAAGGTTGATTAACCGCCTGTATTTTTGTGCCGTCTCCCACTTGCCACTGGATGTCGTTCCTGAAAAATTCCTTAATGTTCTGTAGTTCCCTCCAAAGCTTACTTGTCTGTCTTGTTGTTTTAATTGCCCAAAAACCACCTCGCGGAAAATACTTGGCTTTCATCACTCGAACCCAGAGCTTATCCTTGCCCTCTGCCAACTGCCAGACCAGCTTCAACATTAGTGCTTCGTTAAAAGCCGTAATGTCTCGTATACCTAGCCCCCCCTCCTGCAAAGGTCGGCACACCTTGCCCCAGGCGATTAGAGACAGGTATCTGTTTGTCCCCATTTTTCCCCACAGGAACTTCCTCATTACCGAGTTTATTTCATCCACTGTGTTACGGGACAGAGCTGCTATAGACATGAGGTATACTGGTAGGGAAATGAGGACCGACTTAATGAGGGTGACTCTCCCTGCTTGTGATAGTGTATTCACCTTCCATCCTGCCAATTTGGTATAAAACTTTTCCAACAAAAGGTCATTATTTGGATCCCTTCGACCCTGTCCCTTGTTGATTAATATCCCCAAATATTTTTCCTGTTGCTCGGCCGGTCGAGCCCCAATCTCCTGCATGACCTCCCTTGTATTCTGTTCCCCACATTTTCGGCTAAACCAGACAGTAGATTTTTCCGGATTAACCGCGAGCCCCGAGTGCTTTGCAAATAGTTCCATGATGGTTTTATATTGTCTTGCTTCTCGCATTGTTGCTCTTCCCATGATCATAAGGTCGTCTGCGTAGAGGACATGCGTAAGCGTCGGCGCAGTTGTCGCTAATTTGATTCCAGCTATGGTTCCCTCCCCCAAAGAACTGTTGATCTGTTTTGAAAGAAATTCCATTGCTAGAATAAATAAGTAAGGGGAGAGAGGACATCCTTGCCGTAGCCCCCGTGTTGGTTTGATGAAACCGCTGCCCGCCCCGTTTACAAGAATTGTTGTTTTACTGGACCTCAAACATGCCATCACGAGAGCGATGAACTTGACCGGTACACCCACCTTACTTAGTGCCCCCGTAACAAAGTCCCATTGGATTGTGTCGAAAGCCTTACTGACGTCTGCTTTCAAGAGAAAAGCCTCCTCCCCATATTGCGAACTACCAAAAGAGTGCATCACCTCTTTGATCAAAATCGTGTTGTCTGCGATATGTCGTCCCTTTATGAAAGATGTTTGATGATTAGAGATCACTGCCTGCATGTGAGGTTGGATTCTATTTGCCAAAATCTTCATAAATAGACGGTATATGGTGTTCCCAATAGTTATGGGCCTAAAATCTTTGGGAAGTTGCGGCTCGTCATTTTTTGGTATGAGCACAACATTGCTTGCGAGCCACTGGTCAGGTATTGTTTCAGTTTGGAAGGCTATCTGTATAGCATCGGAAATCTCATCCTTGAACAGACTCCAATTGTGTTGTAAGAAACGAGCAGTGATCCCGTCCGGACCCGGGGCTTTGTCGGGCCCCATGGTGAAAAGCGTACTCCTTATTTCCTCCTTCGTTGGTGTTGCCGTTAGCCCGGCTCGAGCGTATACTGGGATACGGTGCTCTTCAGCGATTTGAAATTGTTGAAAATATTGGTCGGTCTCACTAGTTCCTTGTACTAGCCCGGGGCAGTACAAGTTTTTGAAATATTGAACAAATTCTTTTCTAATATCCCCCTCAGTAGTCGCCGAGGTGCCATCAGGTCTACAAATGCGCGAGATGAAGTTTGCTCTTCGCCTTTGCGTCGCAACCGCATGGAAAAAAGAAGTATTCCTGTCCCCCTCACACTGCCATTGGACCCGTGCCCGTTGTTTCCAATAGGCTTCGAGATCCGCTTCCGCCTTATCATAGTCGCAAACTAGCGCTTCTTCCACCCCTGGGATTTGTTGGCTCGGGTGTATTAGTTGGACTTCCAGTATCTGCCTTTTCAAACTTTCTATTCTGTTTTGGGGGCGGTCCACTTGTTTTGCCCAAACCGTAATTGCCCTTTTCAGGATGGCAATTCTTTCAGTCCAAGGGGAGCCCCTCGATTTGTACCATTCGTGTGTACACATCTCTGTAAAACCCTCAGTATTTTGCCACCAATTTTCGATTTTAAAACTTCTTTCCCTGACCGGCCTATTCCTTGTTCGCAAAAGAATGGGACAGTGGTCGCTTTTTATTCTTGGCAAGTGGTTGACAAAAGCCTGTGGGTGGTCATGTGTCCATTGCAGTGTTGCCACCACACGATCGAGCCTTTCAAAAATTGCATTGGACGTACTCTGTTTGTTCGTCCATGTATATGCTGGACCCTTGAATCCCAAGTCCACCAACCCGGCCTCAAATAGGAATCTTCGAAAAGCCCGGTTGTTGGGGTTCATGGTCGGGTTCCCTCCATACTTCTCGTCGACATTTGATATTGCGTTGAAATCACCAACCACACAGGTGACTTCTTCTGTTGCTATTATTTCCTTAATCTCCTCCCAAATCCTAGCATTCCTCCCATGCGAAGGGTCTCCATACACGCAGATTAAAGACCAAGGCCTAGCCCCGTGTTGTTGAATTCTCGCATGTATGAGAGACTTATCTCTTGAGAGGACTGTTAAGTTTGTTTGGTCGTCCCACAGTAGCCAGAGACCCCCGGACCGGCCTTGCGCCGGCACAAAGGTGTAATTTTGTAAAGGAAAATTTTTTAGGATTTTTTCTGATTTTTTACGAGAACACTTCGTCTCTGTGACAAAAGCCACATTGGCTCGTGTTGCTTGGAGGATCTGTACAATGAATTGTTGCTTCCGTGGCCCTCCCGCACCACGGCAATTCCAAGATATGAGATTCATTGGTATCGCGGAGGCCGAGCCGAGCTCTCCTCCAAGGTCCTCTTTTTGTTTACGTGTCCGATCAACGCAGCACCCGAGGTTTGGGCGCTATACTCCATTTCATTCACACTTGCAACAATCTCGGTCATGTTCACCTGACTTGGTTGTCCCCTGTTGCCAGGACTGTCTCTTTTGAGGGAATCGGGTTTTGGTGCACTGCCCCTGCGCACTCTGTTAGGTGCAGCTATGTGGGTATAGCCAGGGGGTCCTTGTTGGTTAATGTCCAGGAATATTGGGTTAGACTCCACTTCAGATGGATTGGGAACACCACCTTCCAGGCCATCCGAGCCTGTTACGCGTACGCTACTCGTTTGTTGGCCTTGGCTCGTGAAGACAGGGGCAGTGGGAGGCCGTACCTGGGTTGGACTGGCTTGTTGGTTTCTGATGGGCCTTTGAAGTGGTATCAGGGCCGGGTTGTTAATCCATTGCCCAATTCTCGTCTTGTGGTGTTGTTGGGTTTGCATTTCCGGTCTATTGCAAAATCTCGGATCCAATCTAAGTCTCTCAAACCGGACCTTGTCTACGCATCCCACTTGTTCATGGCCTATCCTAGCACAGAAAAAACATATTCGTGGCAGTTTTTCGTAGGTAACGTAGGCCGGAAAAGTGCCTAGGGTCGGGTGTCGCACTTCCATGCAGTCTTGCAGAGGGAAATCAACTTTTATGAGGATTTTGATTTTGTAAAATTTATGGCCCCCCGCGTAGACCTCGAGCACTTCAGAGAGCGGGGTACCAATGCGTTGCGCTAACATCAAGAGACCCGTATGTGTGATTGCCGCCGGGGGTATCCTGTGCCACTGAGTCCATACCTCCGCTTCTTCCACTCGTGGGTCATCAAGGTCAGCCGGACCTTGTATGCGCTTTAACAGTACTGCATCCATCCTGTACGTCCATATCCCTCTTTGTAGAACTCTGTCCAGATCTTCATTGTTGGTAAACTGTATGAGAAAGATATTTCGGGTCAGTATCGTCACCTCTGTTGCCGGGTCAACATTCCAGATTCTCATCATGCTACTCGAGAATTGATTATCTATTATGCTCCTGTCGGTGTGGACTCTTGCAAGCGCACATAAACCCCAGTCCCTGCTTGCAACCCCTTCCTGTGGTAGTTGAACTGAGTTAGTCGGTTCTGCATCCGCGCTGAGTGCTGCAAACTGCGCGATGAACTGTTCGTCGGTCAGATCCATAAGTGTTGGAGTTGGTTGGCTGATTAGGTGACTGTGGGTGATTGTGGTATTGGGAGATATTTCGTTGCTGGTTTTGTCCACCGCTTGTGACAGGCTTGTTATGCAAGGTTGGTGTAGGGGATTGTGGTTTGGCTTGTGGTTGGGGGGAAGCAAGTTTCGGCTTGTGGGCTTGATAATACGGCCTGTAGTATTGGTGGGTCGTTTGCTAGAATGTAGTGTAGGGTCCTGTGTGGTTTGCATGTGTTGGAGTATTGGTGAGATGATCTCGCTTTTATTATTATGGTGCCGTTCTGTCGTGGGTCTCCTAACATGTTCCCAGCTGGCACATACCTCTCCCTTGTTGATGATGCATACAGTACCTATGTATAGCGTGGCCTTCTCTTTTTGGGCAACCATAGTAGGTTCTTTCCCTAGAGCAGTTTGTAGTTTAGCCGTTTTCGTGTATGTCTGAGCCATCTTTAAAATGAGGACCTGGCCCACTTTCACTGTGATGATAGCCAGAGTGGTGTTTTGTCCCTCCCCTGCAATATCTGGCGTCAGTTTTGTACCAGCTTGCCCGTTTTCCGTACGGATGACGCTATCTTTTAATGAAAAAGTGTGCTTTCCAACTGTTAAAGCCATCTTTGCATTAATTAGTTTGCAGGGTTTCCATTTGTTGGGCTTTATGGTATATGGGTGCTCCTGGTGCAGGGTGGACTTGTGAAACCCGGGCCCATGTCCCTGTACTCCCGGCTCACCATGGTCCGTCTGGTAGGAGTCCGATGATGGTTCCGGCGATGATGGCTGGGCTCTGTGGTAGGTGATGATGCTATCATGAAATTGTCTCATTGATCGTCGGACAAAGTATTCAGTGTCGGCGGAGTTAGATCCATATCGGTCACCACTGTCCCTTGGTGGTGGTAGTCCCGGCGGAAGATCTCCCATATACTCCCAAGATATTACTCTTACGAAACACTCTTTCCAGAAAATGCCATACGGGATCACCGATGAGTAAGGGATTCGTCTAGGGTCGGCACATTTCACCCATAGGCACAGATTCATATGATTGGGCCCTTGAATGTTTTCTTCGTCTGTGCTTTGTATTTCTCCGAACTGAGCCACCAGTTGTTGTATGAAGAATGGGTGCCAAAATTCCTCAGGAAATCCCGTGATTTTGATGCGAACCTTGAACTGTTTTTCTTGAACTCTTGCATCCCATGTTGTGTCCCATGCGAGCAGCCTCCAGCCATGTTGTGCTCCCCAGATGTTACCCTGCTCTATTACTATGTCCCGACACAGCGCGTGTGGGATTCGTATACGAAAACTCGTAGGGCCACACCTCCAGTAGGGGTAGTCCCTGGAGGAACCCCCAAAGTGGCTTGTTAGGAAGCTCTGCACTTGTCGGATAGAACCACCCTCACTTCTAGTTCTATCTTGTGCTATGACTTTTATGGAGCCCTCAAGATCCTCCAATATTTGGTGGTAGATGTCGTTTTCTTGGAAGTAAGTGCATCCTTGTGTTATCTGTTGAGTAGAGAAGGGAAATTCTCTCGCCATTTTGAGTGGTTGTATACAGGTTCAGGTAGAAGATAGTGTTTGAGGCGTAGTTTTGGATGGGATTAGACCCTTAAGATTGCAGGTAGAAAGAAGGAGTAGATAAAATAGGGACAGACTAAAGGAACCAAGTTTGTAGGGAACTGTAGTTAGTGTATTGTGCTGTAGCGCATTGATTGCTCGCTTACTGTGGTCTTGCTGAGTATTTAATGGAGGTAGTTGGGGGAGATTGTGTGATGAATGAAGGTAGTTTGAGTGGCGGCTAGTGATTCAGTTTGCGTGAGAAGGGTGGGAAGGTCAGAGAGAAGACTCCTGAAGACCTTCACGTAACCCCATTCTTTCTTCAATTACACTTCCTTTTGGAAGTCCAAGTAATACAATGATTATACAAAATCACTTTTGCTTACAATGTGCTATCACTATCAGATTCCTTCGTGAAAGCAACATGTTTGGTACTAGGTCTGGCTCATATTTTCTAGTCCAGGCCCAATTATATTTTTGGGCCGGTCCGGGCCGGGTTGGATCGCCATAAAAAAATGTCCAATTTAAATTTACAGGAAACTTTGAAAAACCTAAATACAGTGATTGGACAATATATATATATATTCCTGAAGCATATTGATACTGCTGCTGCACATCAAAGCGAACCAATTAAGAATAATAAGATTAACACATAAATAAGTACAAAAATTAATAAAATGAATATACGTTTATCTCCATTCTAGTATTAATCTGTCTAGCCTGACCATATAGTATTAATTTGTACAACAATATATCTTTTTTTTTCTTTTCTAATAATATATGGAACAAAATTGGAAATACAAGAGCAGCATACCTTGTCTCAAAAAAAAAAAATTATGCAAAAATATCAACTAAACAATAAAATGTGCTCCAAAAAGTATTTGAGAAAACAAAATTAGAACTCTCAAATCGCACACAATCCTGTGCATTCCTATCCTAAAAAAAAATTATGAAAACAAACTCCTAACCAACTGTTTATTTTTAGCACAAATTAACATGACCATTACGAATAAGGGAGCTGTTCAGGCGGCACGAAAGAGGCGCCCCAGCTAGCCTCTGTCATTGACGGGTCCCACGCCATGAACTCATTGACAGATCCAAAGTTGAGCGTCAGTGGCTCGGGGTGTTGTCCGTTTGCTGGAACTGTCGAATCCGGAACATCCAAATCTCTGTTACATCAAATCCATATGCTCACAATTTAAATTTTCAATCAAACAAAGATAAACATGTAAATTTTACACCAAGGGTTAATAATATTTATACATAATAACTGTCAAATTACCTAAGGTACATCAAGCATGGGTCAGCTGGTTCAAGGCAATTTGTTGGATTTACCGAAACCTCGGTTTTCAATTGGAATCCCTCGGTCTCTGCGGCTCCTTGCACAGTCAATGCATCATTAGGCAGTTGCATATAGGCCCCGTCAGCTTGCGGTTGCACGTAAAACCCGTCTTGTGGGGGTTGCATGTAAAACCCATCTTGTTGCGGTTGCATGTAGGTCCCCTCGGGCTGCTGCATGTTTAACACTTCTTGTTGTGGTTGGAGAAACGCCCCGCTTTGGTTTGGTAGACTAGACGAAGACGATTCGCCGGGACTAATGCATTTTTGTAATAATATATTCTACCATGCAAAAGACCAAACACAAGCTCATTACAAAAAAACTACGTACTATTTGCTTAAAATAATATAGGTATATATATTTTTAGGCATATTTATTTTACCTTTCTTTCAGTGATCTGAGCAAGGATCCTCATGAGCATTCTCTCGCGCTCTTCAAAATCTATCGGGGTCATAGGTGCGTCTTTCTGTTCCTCCGGGTCGATATAAAAGAACCTAATGCACACAAAATGGAAAAATTAGACCTGCATTTATTACAAAATTATGAGAAATAGTAACTAACCTTATGTACTGCTGGAGGCAATGCAGCTGCTGTTGATGCTTGGCTAATTCTGAACCGAGCTCCTGAAAGATAACACACGGTTGCACACAATATTAATTCCATAATTATTTCAACAGTTGCTTACAAATGTGTTCTAGTAATTTTGATAAACATTTAATGACCAATTTAAGAAACTGCAAGTTTGTACATCATGATAAAATTGAAATTTATTAATAAATGTTGAAAGAGATAAGTACCTCATGATCAGAGTTGGCCTCAGAAGAACTGGAACTGGAATCATTAAATAAAAGTGCATTAGTTAGATTACTGAACAATGAAGGAAATAATATATGAAGAAAATAATTCATATGAGAAACATTGTATTTTTTTGACATTTTGCTAGCAAGTTATTTTATTAATTATCCAAATCAAAATGTATGCACAAAATGAATTATATTTACCTTGATGCAGCTTGCTGTGCTGCCATATCATTCTCACATTTGAGCCTACCAAGCATCTCTAGCAGATTCTACATTTTTTTATTTATAATCAACCGTGATTAGTTATTATTTTTTGTATATGACAAAAAATGAGTGAAGTTGAAAAATAAGATGAAAGAAGGCTCTTACTGCTTGGTTTTCGATGCGCCTGCTGTCGAGACAAAGATATGAAGGGAAACATTATTGCAAAAAATTTCATTAGTAAGTTTGTAAGGAGAATAAAATAAAGAAAATATTATGTTGCTGATATTAGAAAGTAGTACAAAAATAATATTATATACCCTCTATCATGATCTGCGAGGTTGATATATCTTGAAAGCACATCCTCAATCCTAACATATATAAAATATGTTATTGCTAGAAACAAAAAAATGATACAAATCAATGTCGTTGCTCAATAATATCATCTTTCATATAAACAAGGATTTTAAGATTTTAACCCTGCCAAGTGCCAACCATGTTTTGTTGATAATTTAGCATTTTCTCTACATTTTGTTGATATTTTAGAAGAATGTGTGATTGAAATTTGAAATGCTTTTCATGTACCGACGTCAAAAATGCCACCCAAACGAACTTCATGTAATTTGCATATATGCAAGCATCAATCAGAAATTAATTATTCGCCGAATTTGAAAATATAAGATCAATCCGGAGTATTTGAAACCTTCTTCGGGCCGAGAAGTGGCTAAGCTTTCCAGAGGGAGAGAACATTATAAGCGCGACCTCGACATCACACAAAACCGCTAATTCATACGCCTTCTTGATCAAGCCGCTACGTCTCTTTGAGAAAGTCACTTGGCGTGACGTTGTGTTGCCAATTCTCACGATCGGTACCTTCACCCTCCCCATCTTTCCTTCTTCTTTATAAATTCTTTCTATGAGATAATTAATTAAAGAGTAGAGAATTGAGTAATGGTGGAATTGAAAGAGAGCAGTAGGAGGAGATGCTTAGAGGAATGCATGGAGAATTGGAGAGAAAGGGAAGGAGGAGAGAAGGGGTATATAAATATAAGAGGTGGATAGAGAGAGAAAGAGGGGGAGAAATGGAAGATGCAGAGCAGAAATAGGAGAAGAGCGCGTAGAGTTAGTTTAAAAAGGTGGAACCATTTAATCAATTAATTAACACATCTAATCAGTCAGTTAAGATTAAACGGAATCCACTCAGAGCTAATCAATCTACCGGGTAAATATTTTAACAGTTTAGTTTTGACTTCATACAGCGCAATAACTATAGAATTAAAAAAGCGCTGCATAGGGTTTATGCGCTGCATGAAGGCAAAAGTACTGTGGCGTCCGCACAAATTCAGCCGAGGTAAGTGGAATTAGTTTGTTTTTGCAATTGGGTACCAAAGAATTTTATAAATTAATTTTTTTAAATAATTTAAAATTTAATGGCCAAAATAAAATAATAGGTATATTTTAACCATTTAATTTTATACAAAACAAACACAAAAAGTTAAATATGGACACCTGACTTGTTAAAAATATTCGGATCAACAATTTGAATGCGTTTTCGAATAAATAAATAAATATAGGCACCTACTTATTAAAAGTATCAGGATCAACATTCAACCGTTCGATTCATCATTCGAAACTAATACCACATTTTTTAAGTTGAAGCCACTAATTCATTGATAAATTTGAACTAATAATATGTTTAAAAAAATCAATTAACATGACCCATTTGAATACTGTTTTGACTTAAACGCTATACATGACCATTTGACCATTCATTTCTTGTTTCTGTTATTTCAATCCCCAGTTTACAAATTTAAGAACAAACCTAGGTACAGTAAGGAAAAATGAAAAAGCACAAATTCTCTCTTGGACCAAATTTGGGCCCTTTGATTCTCAACGGACTATTATGTAAAAAGTTAAAGAAAGTAATACAACTAAAAATAAAATCAACGGCTCTATCCGACTATTCCGAAATCAAACTAGTACCCGAAAAACTAGCAAAATATTGATTGAACTTTGAACCCAACAATCAACAATAAATCAACTAACCGGTTCTCGTAAATTCCAGCAATAACAGAGTTTATCGCGCAAACCCGCCACAATTTCTGTTTCAACCTAATCGCTATATTTCTTATTCGTACGGAATTCACATCATATCAAGATTATAACCTTCAAATATTGGAATTCATATCAAGATTATTAACTTTCAAATATTGGAATTCATATCACCTAAGGTAACATAATCTGGACCATCCGATCAGAATCCGCACAAATAATAAAGGATTCCGTGCATTCTACCTCGGGCTGAATTGATCCGGATTATAATCAGACGGTCCGAATCTAAATAGAAATATTCTGTTACCTACAGTCCTTAGCTAGTACAAATTCTGGACATAATAGCATTTTCATTCTAATTGTAAAATTATTAAAAATATTGATGTGATAATTAAAATTACAATTGTATGAATGTGGAACAATGACTAATTTAGCATCTTACTGAAATTAACAATCTCTTTAGAAGTATCACATGATTATTTACAGTTGTTTTAAATACTAATTTCAGGAATGCAAAATAGTAATTTACATGTCAACAAAATATAAAAAAATTTAACGTCTAACAAATTGAAATTAGAATATATTATACTGATAAATATAGTTTAAAAGTGATTGAAAAATAAATGCTAATTACAAATATGATAAACGCATTATATATTTGCAGTTAATAAGGATAGATATACTTCAAAAGATAACATAGTAACTGATTAGGTGCAATGCAAACACTCATTTGTGCCGTTAAAAAGAACAAGATAACAGTTCAGCTTAAACTGATTAGAAAATAATGTTTTTTTAATTCCTCTGTTCCACAGATAATCAGGTAAAAATGGTTTGCCTGGCAAACGTCAACTGTAATTTCACCAAGCAAACCATTTTTAATTCCTCAATTCCAGTCTTTTACTGATCAACCTCTTCAGAACTGCATAAATTTTACTTATCATTACGATTATTATCTATGATTGAAACAACATCACACCATAATAAAAAAAAAGATAAAACATGAATCAATTAACAAATCAAGCCTTTAACACAATATGTCCCAAAAACGAACCATCCAAGCAACAGAGCAGAGAAAATCGCCATGCCAACAAGAAATGGCCACCCGGCCATGAAAATTCCGATACAAACAACCCCAACAAATGGGGAAAAAGACCTAACGACCGACATTTTGTCGACCCACCTTGCTTTCCATAATATAAGCACACCCAAAATGGCCACATTCCAATTTAATGAACCGTCATAGGCTAATCTATTGAGGCATCTAGCCACAAAGGAATGACAGTTACACGTGAAGAGGTTGTAGAATTTGTGCTGGAACTGCCTCATGCCTGTGTTCAGTGCATCATCCCATGACAATGCGGTCCCGCTCTCAGCATGCTTGTATGGTATCATGCATGTATGGGTTGCCATGTTGGTTGGGAAACAACACTGTTTAAAAATATAAATAAATAAGTGCAAACAAACCAAGAAAACTCACAGTACTAATTCTAAACAGCAGAATAAATCAAATTTCAGTAAACTGCTGTAAAAGAAAAACAATGAGTTTTGCCTTCGAGATGCTGGTACAACGTTCACCCATGACTGGTACTGACTTGTGCTAACATTTCTGATAAACATCAGATGCATAACAAAATCACCATCAGTACTAATTCTTAAAAGGACATATCTCAATTCTAGTGGAGTGTTGAAATCTTAAAAGGACATATCACCATCAAAAGGACATATCACGGGACATCTAGGTGGAGTCTTGAAATCTTAATAACAAGTCTCTCTCTATAGAGAGAGAGAGAGAGAGGGCTCAAATGCTCTATTGCTTCATGCCCCAATTGTACCCCAACATCTTTATCTTCAATTTCAAAGTTCAAATAAAAGATCTGAACCGCTCAACATGATATCCATGTTAAAATATGCTTAGATATCAAATTTTATATTTTTTTTAGAACGTAATATTTCATAAAATGATTATCTGAAATTCCTGAACCGCGGATTAAAGGGAAATTTAGAACTAAATTTTATATTTGTTAAAGATCTGAACCGCGGATTATCTGAAATTCCTGAAATCAGCTTTATCAAATGATTTCTGAAAAATCTGTAACGGTACTTCATCCATGTACTGAAATTTGTACAGATTTCTGAAATTATGACATAATTAACACTATAGATTCCGAAATTAGTACTTGGGAGATCCGCGGTGCTATTAGTCTAGGATTTTCACACAACAAAGCAAAGGAAAGAACAGGAATCAGTAAAGGAGGAGAGAGACCAACCTGGTACCCGCGTAGTCACTTCGGGGGAGAAGTGCCACCAATGCTGAGGCAGAGATGACACCGTACTGGATGGAGAGAGGGAACCCACCAGTGCGGGAAGGAGGCGGAGGCGTAGAGACCAGTGGCAAAGAAGGTTGTGCTGAGGAAGAGACCACGCAATTGCTAGGGTTTTACTGTTTTCGCAAGAGAAGAGAAGAAAGAGGGATAGAAGGAAATTTTGACTTTTCTTTTGTTTTGCACTGCTTCAGTGAACAGCAAATGAGGATGAACAGTACGTATTTAGGATTTTATGTATTTATTTATATGTAACTTCTTATGTGACGGGTTGAATTAAGGTTTACTAATAATGTGCAGGTAACCGCATCATGTATCCCTTTTCAGGAGATTTTTGACATGGCACCAAAATTTCAATTATGAATTTAGAGAGAATTTCCTTTTCTTTTTTTTTAAGAAAAATTGGTTAAATACATCTTAATCTTAAATTTAGATAGAGCTCGAAGTAAATTTTAAGTTCTACAATTAATAACGGATATGCTGAGATGATATGAATTCCCATATTAATTTTAAGGAATTTAAAAAACCAACATTTTATTTAGTAGCAAAGACACATGACTTTCATATGAGAAGTCATGAGTTCGAAACTCACGAAGTGTTTAATATAAACAGAGATTTGAAGAAAAGTGCTAGGTTAGACCTTCATCTTTTATTTCAATATTTTGAAATTTAAGAACAAGCTACGTAACTATTTTTAAATCTGAAATGTACATTCAATTCAGTTAACTGAACGAGAACTCTACTGTACTAGAATGTATATTTATATTGGGAATGGACTCTGCTGCTTTTCCGATAGAAAAGCAGGGTCCTGCTTTTCTGCATCCAACCATTCAAAATTGTTCATTTTGCGCATCTCGATACAGAAATTTTTTCATGCACAAATCTCGACGAATTTGAATGGTTGGATCTGAAAAAGCTGGTTGCTGCTTTTCTATCAGAAAAGTAGCAGAGTCGGACCCATTTATATTGAATCAAAAATATTAATTATCTATTTTGGTAAAAAATAACCATTGAAACTGTAATGAGTTATGATTTTGTCGAACCTTGTTTTAGCAATTGCCAATATACTCATTTATTTTTTTTGTTGTTGAAAAAATTGGGTTATTTTTCTTTTTAGAAGTTAGGTAAAATTGTATGGGAGACATTTGTGAGGGATATTCTTATATTAATTGTAATGCTTCACTTTTTAGAAGTTAGAAGTTAGTTTCTAATTTCAGTGTTTTCTCTTTTGAATTAGTAGGTCAAATGCCAGAAACCTTCTCATTAATAATGAAAGACTAGAGTATTTTACATAGAAGAAAATAGTAATGAAGAAAAATAAAATAAAATACAACCATAGGCTGCAACAGATGGAGGGATAATTTGAACAACTTTTGGAAATAATAAGGAGAGGAGGGACATAAATAATATTTACCCTCTACCACAATACTGTTCCTCTTTACAATTCTCGTTAACATATCCAGAATTCTTTTTCTAGATTTAATACTGGGAGAGGAAACGGGAAACCAATCAAAAGTAGTTGACAAGGATGAAACTCTTACAAAAGTAAAATTTATTTTGTAGACAGTTAACTATGTACCGTAGAAATAATCCAATTTTTTTGGTTGAGAATATTAAATGATATGATTTTCTCAAATTTGTGCATGCTTTAGTTTGATTCCAATAAGCTAAAAAAGCTTGATCCAAATGATGGCTTTGTTATTGTTAACAGTTCTTCTAGTATTTGAACAACTGATAGGGTCATGTGCCAAAGGTCCTCAACGAACCGGTTCTGGGTCAAGAACAATCTGGGATTCAGACTCCTATCCGGAGCCAAATCGAGATCAAAGAAAATAAGGCCCATAATCTGGCAACAACTCGGCCCAACAAAGCTCAACTGAATCACACTCGACAAAGCCCAACGGAGCCTTGTCCGACAAAGTTCAATTGGGCCACACTCGACAAAGCCCAGCGAAGCCTTGTCCGACAAAGCTCAACCAGGCCACACCCGACAAGCCCAAGAAAGTCTCGTCCGACAAAGCCCAGCCCGGACTTGGCTTATCGTCACCGCTATCTATGCGAGTGTCACCACCCCTATGTGAACTCCATTAACCACTCTGACAACACGGAATGACAGTTAGGGACGACCTATTTAAGACAAACAGTTATATGGAATGGGGGTTGAATTTTTTACTAAACAGGCGAGATATCATAGAAAATAGAGTCTGAATATCTCCAAATATTCCCACTTCGGAAACCGACAGCCCAGTCATCTCATCTCGGCCCGTTTCTCTGAGATGGGACGAGTCCTAATTCACATTCTCCCCATACGGCCTACTCCTCGCAATAGGACGTATCAACAACATTCTTCCCTTTCTTTCTTTTTGTAAATATTTTTCTCAGAACTCAAGAATGACCCATGCATTCAATTTTTCATCTTATGTTCAATCTTTTTGTATAATTTTGGTAAAAATGATGGGGTGGCAGTATTTAGTATTGGTTCATAAGTTAAATATTAAAAGTGTTTTTTTATAATTTTTCTATCAAAACATTTTAATATTATTTGTGTTAGAAAAAAAAAACATCCTTTCTTATATCCCATTTTTTGTTTAATCTAAATTTTTTTATTTAACTTAGGCTTCTTGTGAAAATCTAAACTGATAATCTTACTCTTGTTATGAAAATGCGCATACTCTTTCCCTTTAACTAGAATTTCCATCATCAACGATGTGTAATATTACGTTCTTTTAACAAAGTTTGTCTATTTTCCCTTCATCGAGAAACAATAATTTGCAAATATCGAAATTATATGTTTATTTATTTATCAAATAATAAATTGGATAATCTGTAAGATAATTTATAAATTTTTCTTAAATCTTATAAATACAATTATATAAGATCTTCCACAACAACTGAATTACTTGTAGCTTGAAAACATGAGATTATGAAACGTTCTTATAACTTTTGTATAAATTCAAACTCGTGGGTATTGTTATTCGATACATATCAAGAGCATCAATAGCCTTTGAGTCATACGAAACATGACTCAAAATGGTTATCATAACCAGTCATAAGATTTAATTTTTTTATAATAATTAATTTGACAGTAGTTATCATGCTTCCTGTCATTCTTTTAACCTTAATGAAAAAATCACAAATATTAATAGCAATTTAAGACGTTGTTGCATGTGTGCTTACTAGAAAATAAATGCATATATGTAGTCTCTTAAATGATAAAATCTAGAATCCATTATATCTACTCACCATGTAAAGTCCTAATATGTTATAATTTTTTTTAGTTGTGTATCTTATTTTCTTTAATGACTTGAGTTATGTATTTTTCAATTTAAAAAGTAAAAAAAATATTATTAAGGGTTTTTTCTTTATTATATATATTTTTCAAATTATTAAAAAAAATATCATATAAATAGTGCATATTATTAGATTTTCTCTAGTATCTCAATTGTTATGTATATAATATAAAAACAAGCTAACCAAATAAAAACCGATTAAATAATTGAACAGTGCATGTAAAACCTATAAATATGTGGAAAAAAGGTGCCTCTTAGTCATTTGAAATACATGAGGTATGAGCAATTTGTGGATGTTGATCAATTACTATCGACAAATAAGCATCACGCAAATTGTGCACATTGTATTTTTTGTTTGTATTTTTTTTGTTAAAAAGGAGAGAATAATAATTACGAATAATTTCCGAATTATATCCAAATTATTTCCGAATCACAAATTTTTTATCTCGCCGAACCGAATCCGAATAATTCATTTATCACTGTGCATTCAACATTCAACAGGGATAAGCCATGTGCTAACAAATTCAAAAGTTCCTTCTATTGCAACTAAATTCTAATTTCTTGATTATTCACGCAAGAAACACAAACCCGATATTTTTATTAATAACCTAAAACAAAAGAAAAATATCAAATATAACCTCGATCTGAAACTATTTTCAAATTTAACCTAACCGCCCAGAAATGGGGCGGTCCAGGTTGCTTACCAAATTGCCCCACTATGGGGCGGTCAGCTGTGGACGCTAAACCGCCCCACAAAGGGGTGGTCCGTTTTTTTTTTTCTCTTTTTTTTTTCTTATTAGATTTGAGAGACAATATGAATGAAATTTAATAATAAAAATTTGAATTTTGTTTTTAATATTTGTTAGATTAATTCTTTTGATGTGTAAACAGACATTTTTAAAAATACCCAAAGTTAATTACAGATTAATAAAAATGCCCAAATCGGCCGGTTCTTTGACTAAATAACTAAAATGATGAGATATAACATTAAAAAATCGATTTTTTTTTTAAATATTTGTCAAATTACTTTTTTGATAGCATATTTATACTAAAATACACTAAATTACTTGAGAATTACTTGAAATTATGTTAATTTTTTTAATTTTTGTTAAGAGACAAATAGCTAAAATACTAAAATATAATACTAAAAAATCGAATTGTTTTTTTTTAAATATTTGCTAGATTACATTTTTGATATATAATTAGCATATTTATACTAAAACACGCTAAATTACTTGAAATTATGTTAATTATGTTAATTTATGCTGAATTACAGTAAATTACACTAAATTACAATAATTATGTAGAATTATGCTAAAATACGGTAAACTACGCTAAATTACGTACGAATAGGGATGATATATTCACTGAGAAGGCGAAAGACGACGACGAAACTTCAAACGGCCATAAAACGGCGCTCGAGTGTCCGATTTCAGCAAATGACCACTTTTTGGAAAACTTGTGAAAATACGCATGCGTCCGAACTTGCTTCGTTAGATTTCCAAATTCAGAATCACCAAAAAACAAAGAGAAGGGCCTCAAAACTTCAGTTGAAGTTTCCGATTAAGATTTTCATTTCTATTCTCCAATCTACGTAGCTCAGTAAATTAGTTATATAATGAACCTGTAGAATACCAATTTTTATTATTTTTTATGATTTATGAAAGATGGTACAAAATAGGTCCTATTCATACGTAATTTAGCATAATTTACCGTATTTTAGCATAATTCTACATAATTATTGTAATTTCAGCTTAAATTAACATAATTTCAAGTAATTTGCTGTATTTTAGCATAATTCTAGTGTAAATCAGCATAAATTAACATAATTTCCAGTAATTAGCGTATTTTAGTATAAATATGCTATCAAAAAAAAAAATCACGGGACTGGCCATTAAATGGCCGATTTGGGCATTTTTATTAATCTTTAATTAACTTTGGGTATTTTTAAAAATGTCGGTTTACACATCAAAAGAATTAATCTAACAAATATTAAAAACAAAATTCAAATTTTTATTATTAAATTTCATTCATATTGTCTCTCAAATCTAAGTAGAAAAGAAAAAAAAAAAAAACGGACCGCCCCTTTGTGGGGCTATTTAGCATCCACAGCTGACCGCCCCATAGTGGGGCGGTTTGGTAGGCAACCTGGACCGCTCCATTTCTGGGCGGTTAGGTTAGATTTGAGAATAGTTTCAGATCGGAGTTATATTTGATATTTTTATTTTGTTTTAGGTTATTAATAAAAATATCGGCACACAAACCAAAACCAATTTTTAGAATTCGTATTGTCCACGATTTTGAGTTAATGCAGAAAAAAATCTGAACAGTTCGTTTGCACGAATATTAAAAAAAATACAATGAATTTTCAAATTAGTGTAAACTAATTCAAATTCTGATACAGTTCAAATTTTAAGCTAAAATTTATGTTGATGCAGAAAAAAATATCAAGGCTCATGGGCTTTAGATTAAATTATCATAAAAGAGCCCAAGAAATAACAATCCAACCCATCCTTTTCCAATTATTATCAGAATTTATTTTTGAGATAAAAATCCCGCGACCCATATCCTCTCTCTTGTTCTCTACTTCAAGCGTTTTTGACAGAGCAAACATGGCCATCTCCATGTTATCTCTTCCCAAACCAGCAATCCTTCCTTCCTTTCGCAACCCCCAAAAAAACCCCCATTTTGTCCCCAAATCCACCTCTTCTCCTTCTACTTCTCTTCCAGAAGAAACCTCTCCATGCATTTCTTATAGCAGGAGAAGGTTGATTGAACTGGGAATTGGGGTTCTTGCTTTTCCTATCTTATCTGTCCCTGATGCTAATGCCACCAGGATTCAGTACTATGCCACTGTAGGAGAGAAGCTCTGCGATATGAATTTCGTAAAATCCGGACTCGGCTTCTGTGACGTGTCAATTGGTACTGGTATACAACCTCCAAGAGGAGAGCTCATCAATGTGAGTAGTTACTGGTACTTATCAGGTTCTTAGGGATGATAAACTGTGTCGTGCCATACGGTGACCAAATTAGAGAGACGGTTACAACATATTAGTCATGCCGTAATTGATCATGTTTGTCACGTTTGGTCATATTTAACTATTTTTTCCGTAATTTAAGTTAGTTTATTCAAGATTTACCATTCAATCGAGATCTAACGGTTCTGATCACGTGTGACTTGGGTGACCACATGTTGTGACGTGCCGTGACCAGACCAGTTCGCGTGCCGTACCAATTTTCCGAAAGATACAGTTCCATCTAAATTATAAAAAAAATATGGAGTTCTTTGCACATTATAACAAAATTATTATTGGTGTATCTTGTAAATAATAAGACTGCCTCCATTGCCTTTTGGTTTATTTATTGACAAATTAATGAAGTACTGTGCAATACCAATATGCAACTGAGCACCAATTGATCCCAGAAGGGAAAACAAAAGGCAACTTAATTATTGGTAATATTGGTATTATAGGATTAACTGTGCCAGTTACAGATACACTACACTGCGAGATTTGCCGATGGTATCGTATTTGATAGCAGTTACAAACGAGCGAGACCGCTTACCTTGAGGATAGGTGTTGGCAAGGTACTCTCTCTCTCTCTCTTTCTCTCCACCATATTCTAATGTTGTACCAGTAGGTTAGCTAGATGCCAGTGAGTGGTACATGTAGTATTTCTGCCTTCTAGACATGTTTTCAGAAATAAAAAAATGCAATGAATCCATATCCTCTGAGTAACAGAATACTCCTGTTTAGATCCTGACCATCCGATCAGAATCTAGGCCATCCAGCCGGGGGTGGAATGCACAAGCCCCTTTAATATTTGTGCAGATTCTGATCGGACGGTCCGGATCCAACCACAAATATTTTGTTACCTTAGGTGATATGAATTCAATTATAAATTGGATCATTTACAAATCTCATTATTGTACAACTATTGTAGGTGCTACCGGGGCTTGATCAAGGTATCCTAGGCGGAGGTGGTGTGCCACCAATGCTCGCCGGTAATATTTTTGCACCAAGTAAATGATATGCTATACCTCTGCTAGAGGCGCTTGTAAATTTCTCTCCTCTTGTAGTTTAAACTTGTTTTCGATTTTATTATTTATTTTTTTTATAGGAGGAAAGAGAAAGCTTATGATCCCTCCTTTATTGGCTTATGGACCTGAACCTGCTGGCTGTTTTTCTGGTAAGATAATATTGCATGTATTCTGCATGCAAGTCATGTGCATGCAAAAAATTTCTGGTATCAGCCTGTTCTCAGTTCAACCATCTTTTTTTTTTAAATAGTAGAGGTTATTAAAGGGTCAAATGTATCTGAAAACTTAGACTGGGTATCTTGCCCAGTTGTCTGGTACATATATAGGTCAGTGGTAGGGATGTACATACGTGCCGTGACCAACTTAGATTTTTACGTGCCGTGCCATGACCAAATTAAGAGAGACAGTCACTGCACGTGAATGGTCACGGCATGTTAGTCACACCAAAACTACATGTGTCGTGTCCAAAAGTGACGGGTTACATCTGGTAACATTTAATTTTTTTTTCGTAATTTAAGTTAATTTATTCAAGATCCACCATTCAATCAAGATCCGACAGTCCTAATCACGTGTGACCACATGACCACGTGATGTGCTGTGACTTCGCATGGCATGCCAACTCTTCCGAAGGATGGTTACGTCATGGCACATAAAAGGCACACATGCCGTGCCGTGACATGTCTGGTACATGTCCGGTCACAGCGTGACTTTTTTACATCCTTAGGCAGTGGTGTTACGGTACACATTTGTTGGGTTTTACTGGTTGCTAGCAGATACAATTTTAAATATACTAAAATCTTGTAACTGAAATTAGCATTTCCTTTGGATTAGCATTAGCTTGTGCTTTTGTGCATATACTGAAATCTTCGATATGGAATGAAATATGTCATATCAGCACTTTATAATAGGTTTTCTGGCCTTCTTTGTAACTGAGAAATTATGGACTGAGAGCAACTCCAAAACTTGGGGAACCAAATGTGTTAAAAATGAATTTGGAGAACTTTATAAACTCTCAAATAATATAATTTTTTTTCCAGGTGATTGTAACATACCTGCGAATGCAACTCTTCTATATGATATTCTTTTTATTGGGCTATACAAGTGAAGAACAATACAACAGAATTATATATTCAGGTTGAGATCTCTATAACTTTACGATGGTAAATATTTTGTTTTGGTTTTTGTTCTTGTTTCGTTATCTTCTCATCTCTCTCTCAATCGATTTACCAGATTTGGTACAGAGTTAAAACAAATTGCGGAATAGTAGAAGATGTAAGAGCTCCAATGAGTTTGAGTTGTACACCCCCTTGTGATTTATATCAGTAACTCATTGCAGGTACAATTTTAGTATAGTCCAATTTGCTGTAATAAGCAAGTAAAATGTATATAGATGCATAAACTATTGACCATGTTGCTTTCCTGTATTTATTATGAAAAAAAAAAAATCCAATGACATTACTTACCATATTATTCTCGATTACTGAAAATGTAAAAAAGATTTGGTACAACATAAATTTAATATTACTTTAAATTACTGTTACCAGCTGGTGTGTCCCATGTATCCTATTTTCTGAAACAAAAGCCCCTAAACATTCTGGTAAATGTATTCACAAAACTATGCTCGAAGTCCGATCATTTGTGGCCGCAAGCTGTGTATGTGTGTGACCATGTGCAGGAATGTGTGGCTGATGCTGTCAGAAAATGTACTGCATATGGTCACACAGATATGGCCGCACACGATTAAAATTTTAAGTATAGTCCTATAAAGTAAAAACTATCTTTAACTATAAATAAGTGAATCAGTGTTGCAAATAACGGTATGCACTTGTCGGACGAACAGGGTATCGCCAAGCGATTAATTGGAAATAATCGGCTGATTAGTCGGAAAAATCCGTAACGGTTTGATCACCGCCAACGATTGATCGGCCTAAACTGACGTTTTTACAACACTGCTATAAATGTTGGTTGCAGTCGGATAAACTGGTAAAATAAATTGTATCTAAAGTAAAATTTGAAAAGATAGAATAAAGAGCTGATGTAAAATAAGATGGCAACAGTTTCTCGCCCATGCTAGCTAATTAGAGGGGATTCAAATTCCTCAACTTTTGGGGTACGTTTGGATGAACTCTAGAATAGCTAGAATAGCTACTGTTTAGAATAGTAAATAAGAATAGCTACTGTTTAAGAACAGTGCTAACTCAAGCTATTCGGAATAGTGAAAAAGTTGTTTGGATTGCATATTTGGAATAGAGTTTGGAGGAAATGAATAAAGTAATAATTTATGTGTTAGATTAAATATAATACAATATGATATTAATTTAAATATTAAATGTAATATAATCTTATTTTAAATATTAATTAGTATTAAATAAAATATTATATTAAATATAATATAATATTATTTTAGATATTAAATATAATATAATATTAGGTTACATGTTAAATGTAATATAATATTAATTTAAATATTAGATTAGTATTAAATAAATATTAGATTAAATGTAATATAATATTAGTTTAAATATTAAATGTAATATAATATTAGTTTAAATATTAAATGTAATATAATATTAGTTTAAATATTAAATGTAATATAATATTATTTTAAATATTAAATGTAATATAATATTAGTTTAAATATTAAATGTAATATAATATTAGTTTAAATATTAAATGTAATATAATATTAGTTTAAATATTAAATGTAATATAATATTATTTTAAAAATTAGATTAGTATTAAATAAAATATTAGATTAAATGTAATATAATATTAGTTTAAATATTAAATGTAATATAATATTATTTTAAAAATTAGATTAGTATTAAATAAAATATTAGATTAAATGTAATATAATATTAGTTTAATATTAAATGTAATATAATATTATTTTAAATATTAGATTAGTATTAAATAAAATATTAGATTAAATGTAATATAATATTAGTTTAAATATAATACCATATAATATTAATTTAATTATTAAATGTAATATAATATTATTTTAAATATTAGATTAGTATTAAATAAAATATTAGATTAAATATAATATAATATAATATAATATAATATTAGATTAAATATAATATAATATTAATTTAAATATTAAATGTAATACAATATTATTTTAAATATTAGATTAGTATTAAATAAAATATTAGATTAAATATAATATAATATATAATATTAATTTAAATATTAAATGTAATATAATATTAGTTTAAATATTAGATTAGTATTAATATTGAAACTAACAAATGCTATTCCATGTTTTTGTAAGAATAGAGAATAGCCCTATTCTCCCTATTCTGAATAACTCTATTTCTCGTTTGGATTGTTCTTGTTCCGAATAGCAATGCTATTCTAAGAATAGTGCTATTCTTAGTGCAACCAAACGTACCCTTGGTGTTTTCATGCTTTTATTTTTAAAATTTTAATAACTTTAAATTTAAAATTTAAATATAAAAATAAAAAATCATGACATTTTAACTTTTTATTGTTATAAAAAAATTGTAAAAATATATTGATGTGGGTAATTTATTTTCGTTAATTTTTTAACTTATTGATTCATATAAAATAAAATTGAAAAGTGTTAATTTTTTATGTGCACATAGATAAAATAATACAAATCAATTCTAACTGTTTTATTTTGACATATAAAATTTGAAACTTTTGCTATTAAGAAATTAAAAATAAAGGCATGATTAAGAAAAAAAATGAAAGCATCAAGTAATTATGAATATTTGAAATTGGCAGGGTTTTACAAAATTTTGGGTTGCTTTAGATAAGCACCAGATTCTTTGCGCGTGTACAAGCTAGCTGTATGTAAATCTAGGTCGGTAGGAAGTATCAATCTTTAAATCCCCATTAGTACAAATCTAACTTGAAAAATAAAAGGCCAAGGCACTAGTAAAAAGTGTCACTGCATTTGAAAAAGTAAAATTCTTTTCAAGTAATTGGTAAGGTCCTTCTACACTAATTTTGTGAAAAATAAGGATTGACTTCAATTATATTCCGATTTTTTTAATTCATAACTTAAAAAAAATATTATAACATGAAATCACTTAAATCTCATTCCATAACACAAACACTGAGTTAATCAGCACTCTGCCTAGGCCGAAAGGCCCAAAATACTGCCCCTGCCTAGAAACGCTGAATAATTCAGTGTTTCATCTGGGGGTGACAAAAAAACTCGTAGCTCATGGCTCGATCGTGACTCGTACCTGACTCGCTCGTTACTGAACTGAGCTGATAACGAACCAGCTCGCCACTAGCTCGGTCCAGAATTCACGAGTTCAAGCTGGAGTCTAGCTTGCTCGCTAGTTCATGAGCTAGCTCGGTTAGACATCAATTTGTGAATTTATATGAATTTGTGTACATTTTATACTGTCTAGCTCGATCCAGCTTGGTTAAAAAAAGATCTAGCCAGATTCAATCGAGCCAGCTCGTCAGCTCGCGAGCTAGCTCGGGCTGACTCATCACGATTTCAAGCTGAGATTTTAGCTCAGATGCCCTAGATCCAGCTCGCTCGGTAAGAGCTCAGTCCAGAATTAACGAGCTGAGATAGGACCCAGCTCGGCCTGAGCCAGCTCGTTTACAGCCCTAAATAATTTCATCTTTTATACTGAATAGTTCAGCATTCTAGAGATGGAAAAATGTTGCATTATTCAACGTTTTGGGCCATGCAGAAGGCTAAATAATTCGTCGTTTGTGTTATGAAATGAGATTTTGGTGATTTCAATTTTATAGGTTCAAGTTTTTATTATTTTTTTATGTTATGAATAAAAAAAATCGGAATTATATTTCATGATAGTGTTAAGAGGAAAAAAAATGTATTGCAGCAACTGCTCCTATTTTGTGACAAGGAAGCAGTTTTAAAATCCAACTGCTCTAACAAATATTACATGGAACTATGAAAGCAGTTTGTTTAACTGGGAGTAGTAAAATAAGAGAACAATGCCAAGGGATACTTTTTGGAGATACTTTTTATTTTATTTTTCCATAGTATTTTTTTTTGTTAGCAAATAATGTAGTATTAATTATTGTGGGTCTATTTGTTCTTACCAAATATTTTTTTCAGATTTCAGACCAAAAATAAACGGCTATGATGATGAAAAACACCATATAAACATTTTATTTTCCTCATGACTGTTCGGACTAAAGTTTGTGTCGGAAAAAAAATATGAAATTATATTTACAGAAGTGAAATTGTAGAAATCTAAAAATGTAAAAGGACATACATTTAAAGCTCAGCTTGCCTGTTATAAAAGAGGTTGTACTTTAAAAATCAGGATTTTTACTTGATATATATAATATATTGAGTAGAACTTGGGTGTTCTTAAGCTCACCAAGTCCCTTTGTGAGCTTAATTCAAAAATCTATTGAATTGACTTCAAGCGATGCATCCAAACCGTTGAAAACCGATCTACTTCACGAGTGATGTGTTTACATGTTAAATTTATAAATTTTCAAACTAATTTAGTATAAACTCAAGTGGTAAAAAAAGATGGTTTATAAGTTAATTTTAATGCGTTCATTTTTCATTATTTTTTGACTGCTTGACTTTATATTAAATGAGTTCAAAAATTTAAAACTTGACATGCAAATTCATCACTCGTGAAGTAGATCGGTTTCAACAGTTTGAATGCGTCGCTTTAAACCAATCCGATGAGTTTTTGAGTTAAGCTCATAAAGAAACTTGGTGAGCTCAAGAACACCCAAGTTCTACTCTAATATATTTACATTTTTAAAATTCAGCTTGCCATGTCAATTCTTCTAATTTCACTACAACGTTATTCCTTAGGTGCGTTTGGATGTTGCACAGGAATAGCGAGAATAGCGCTGTTTTGAGAATAGCGCTAATTCATGTTTCGGACGGATTAGCGAGAATAGCGCTATTCTTTGTGTGATCCAAACGGAGATTAGCGAAAAAAATAGCGCTATTCTCTCCTCATCCAAACGCACCCTTAACTTGTCCTCGTTGATTTTTCTGTTCTAATTTCTAATGAAGTAATTAATCTCCATCTAAAAGTAACAAACTATTTACATTATCATTTATGTGAGGTAATGTATATGAGTGAAAAAAATATAATCCACATCAACAAAAAGTGGCACTGCTGTGCTGTTTTTTTTTTTTTGTCTTTGCTTGTGAACTAATTGAAATAAATTTTAAAAAAAATATGATTACCAACTAAAACTATTTTTAAAAATGCTTTCACTATTAAACAAAATTCTGCGTATACAACCCCAGGCGCACAACACAAAATATAATAAAACAACAAATAACAAATATAATTAAGATAATTAAAAAGAGCACAGCTAGCTTAATTAATTTAGAATTATAATTAAATCAGAATGAGATTACATTACATTACATAACAGAGCAAGCATTGGGATTATCATCACTGAAGAGAGTAGCAAAATGATCCTCCTGCCTGGGGACATAATTGGAGATGGCAAGCGCCTCCGCATTCCTGACATGGCCAGCTGGGGCCCGTTTGTCATAGGTGTTAGGAGCATAAGGGTGTGCTACTACGTTGTAGGGGATGTATGGCCAGATCTCAACTCTCTTACCAGTTGACTGTGCTCGCTTCACCACCTTTTGAGGCTCCACAAATCCGCTCACTGTCACCTTGTGCTGTTTCCTGTTTATCTCCACATTTTGCACCCCTATTATGTAATAAATTCATACCATTTTATGTTTCATTCTACGGAAGAAAAAAAAAAAAAAATTGATGGCAAAAGGAAGGAAATTTGAAAGAAAGAAAGAAAGGGAACCTTTCATGTTGGAAAGGGTTTTCTTGATCCTGAGTTCGCATCCATCGCAATCCATTTTGATCTTGAGATCCACTGTGTTAAATTGCCTCTTCTTCTTGTACTTGTGCTCTTTTACAAATAAGTCCCACAAATAACCCAAACTTCCTCCCATGCTGAAATCTCTGTCTCAGTTCAGTTCTCTCTGCAGAGCAGAGCAGATGTAGTAGATAAGTACAAAGTGTTTGATATACGGAGAAAATCTCACAGCAGAGATAGAAAGAGAGACGTAAACCAGATGGTACAGAACACAGTAAAGAACTTGAGAGTTTATGTGTTGAAACTTGAAACAGAGGAGGAGGAGGCGAGAGGAGAGAGAAGAGAGGAGGCTGGAGAGAGGATGAGTGTGTGAGTGAAGAATTTAATGCTTTGGAAATCTACACCTCTGCTTTTAAAAAGAGGCAGGGATTGCTTATATAGGCCTTCTTCAGTGGCATTTTATTCACAGCTCCGCTCCCTAACAAAAATACAAATCTCCAATTACGTAAATATATTTCTTATGGTTGTATTTAAGAAGGATTATTTTTTATTTTATCTTATTTATTTTATTTTACATCTCGTTTAATAATATAATTTATAATTTAAATTAATATGTTGAGTAAAAATTTGAATTATAATCTATGATTATGACACTGACACTCTTTTATTCCAGTACTATATTCGTAAAGACGGGTAAGCGTAAGATTTTTTTTTATTAGTTTATCGGATATGGGTAAGGGTAAAAAAAAAAAAAATTCAGTTATTATAATAGATAAGGGTAAAGGTAAAGATCATTTTTTACATGTTATCTTATGAAATAATTTTAAAATATAAATTATATATTTATATGAAGGTGATACATGATAGGATAAATTTTTATACATAAACAAAATTTTCATAATATAACTTAAGTATTCATTATTTACCCGAAGCACAAATTGGATGTAAATAGTATATTTTTTATGTGTTTATCCAACTCGTACCGTATTCAAAAAGACAGATAAGAATAAGATTCATTTTTGTTAACTTATCAGGTACGGGTAGAGTATTTTTTTCGTATCATAACAAGTATGGTATGAATATTAAAATGCTTCCATACGATCCGTATTATTTTCGCTGACACCCCTAACTCTACATACAAAATAACTATATAATAAATTAATCCATCTAGAAGAGATAATTTAATTTATGCCTTCGTAACTCTGTTTATTTTATACCTCATTTAACATGTTAAGTGTGAAATAAAAAAAAATACTTTAGCTATTACTCTATAAACCTAAATGCTGTCAAAGAACTAAAAAGAAACAATTGAATTAGGTACAGTATCTTTGTAAAACCCCAAATTAATTTCACTGCCATGTGATTGAGGGGTTTAAGTAGCGAGTTAATTATTCTTTTCAAAATAATAAAAGAAAGGTGCTAAGTTCATATTTTATCAATCCATCTACAACTGGGCTCCTGTTTAAAATTAATTACAGAAAATATGAAGGACGCAATCGAAAATTGTTGTAGTAAAACCAATCGTATTTGTCATTTACAAAATTAACAAGTACACTTTTCTATTTTCTATTAAAAAGGTTTATGAACACATTCTCTTGCCCATCAGTGGGAATTTAATTGATTAAAAAGGTTATGAACACATTCTGATTCTACTGTGATGCTTTAAAAAAAAAATTATTGTTCCAAGGTCAAGTGCAAGTTAATTTAATTTAATGACCGATTCGAATCACTGAAAAATCAAAATATGTTTATACAAATTCAAAACTTATGTGATGGGCTCTTCGCTAAAAAAATTCATAGCTCCTTTTCCGACTAAAAATTAAATAACAAATCCGAACTGTTTATTTAATCTTCTTCACAAACAAAGTAATGCATACAAAGATATTAAAATTCTAATTATTTTCACGAGTGAGGCTATGGTGCTATGCATAGCACCAATGGCTAGTGTACTACGGCTCAATATGGTACTTTTTAAAATCCTAACGGTCAATCCGACCGTTCAATGTGATATCCATATGAATATGTACTTGCAAACTAAATTTTATATTTTTTCGAATTTTTTTACTATTTTTTCAGATAGGTAGAAAAATCAGTGTTTTTTGAAAATTCTGGACCATCAAAATTCTACCTATCTGAAAAAATAGTAAAAAAATTCGAAAAAAATATAAAATTTAGTTTGCAAGTACATATTCATATGGTTATCACATTGAACGGTCGGATCGACTGTTAGGATTTTAAAAAGTACCATATTGAGCCATAGTACACTAGCCATCCGTGCTATGCATAGCACCATAGCCTCACTCTTATTTTCACACATCAAGGGAACAATCGTTTTTTATTCTTTTTTTTTTAAAGTAAAGTTTAGAGTCAGGCCTTAAACTTAAATAATCATTGACAATTCTTAATTAAAATTTGAAAATGCACATTTCACACCTAAAATATTGTCTATTCGCTAAATTAAAAGTTGGTTTTTAAGTCAAAAGACTAACCAAGATACTAAAAGTGTTATAAAGTTGGTAATCTCTGTATCAATTCATAAATGCATGTTTTCATGCAGGGTGGATCCAGAATTTTCGTCAGGAGGGCCAAAAAATACCGAATCGGGTTTAAATTCATTAACAAATTGGGTACTCGATAAAAAATAATGTTTTAACTTATACTTTTCAATACTTTGACTTGTAATTTCTGATGCTCTGACTTATAATTCTAATTACCAATCAAAATTCAACAAATTTATTTCAATTTTAACTCTAAATTTAACACGAATTACAAATCAAACGTTTAGAGGAGGGCAAAAAAAATTCTAGAGGGGGGACAAAGTCGGTCGGAACCGATAAATCTCCACTAAAACTCAAAATCCAGGACCACCCTCTAGAATACTCCCCTAACGAAAGGAATGCTACAGTAAAAAATACCCCAACCAATTCCTGGCGGTTGTTATCACGAAAAGAATTGGTACATAATTCCGGAATTTTATGTTATCACGAAAATAAAAGAAAAAAATCAGGACTAATCTGAAATTGAGTATCTGAAAATCAAATAATCTGTCATTAATTATCGATCTCATTTCAATACATACTAAACATCTTTTAAGTTACTGTAGCAGAATTGGTACGGATAAAAAATTCGAGGGCATGTCTGTAATTTTATAATTTACGGAGGAAAATAAAAATCGGCTAGGTGATTATGTGGTCAATCTAGGGGTGAAAACGGAGCGAATACGGAGCGGATAGTGGTAAAACCATATCCATATCTCTTTTTAATTTTCCGGATACGGATACGGATCGGATATCAGCCGAATACAGATACGGATACGGATCGGATCGGATATTTATTAAAATAATATTAAAAAATATCAAAGTTCATAATATTTATCTAATTTTAGCAAGGTTCTAAATAGCGTTTATAGCGTCGTAGCGGGAAGGTTAAAAAAAAAGCTATAGCGAATAGCGTCGCTATAGCGGAAGCTATTCCAAATAGCGTTTTTTTTTTTACATTTCGTATATTCAATATTTGTACTAAATATCAACATTATCTAAGGTCTCATAGAACAATAAATAACACCAAAGTAATTAAGAAATTATAATATTCATATTGAACCCGTACAAAGTCTAAATTGCTGTTCAAAATATCCATAGTAATATTATAAACTATCGATTTTTCCTATTAAAAATATCTTAAGTATCATGATTCATGACATAATCTATTTTTTTTTTCTATTCAAATTTTAATTCCGGTTTGGACTTTTTTTCTATTCAAATTTCAATTTCTATTCCCAATTTCAAATTGATTTATTTGTAGCAAGTAGCAACAAATTCAATTTCGGTTTGAGATTTTTTTTATCTTTATTTAAAACCCATATAAATTGCTTAAAAAAAAAAAAAATCCATATTGTATAGCGCAAATAGCGCATTTTGATGTCGTAGCGTAGCGTTTGGGGTCCAAAAACGCTATAGCGCGCTATTTAGAACACTGAATTTTAGTGGTGAATAACAATATTTTTTCATAATATATATTAAAATATATGATATATATCTACTATTCAGATACGGATAATTGAAACGTAAAACCATATCAGTATCCATATCCACACGGATATTCGGATATCGGATATCCACATCTAATTTTTCGAATATGGATCGAATACGAATCGGATATTATCCATACCGTTTTCACCCCTAGGTCAATCACATGAAACAGTTTAAATGTTTTTTCTTTAATTTCTGATTATGATGGTGTGTTTCACAAGAAAAATAGTACTGGATGGAACAAAGAAAACTTGCACGAATTCAATTTCAATGTCAACACAGTTAAAAGACCAGGGAGAAAGTACTCCAGTTCATCTCCAGTTTTATGGAACTGGAGACTTCCATTCAAAAGCAATTGGCGTGGAGTTCAGATATCTAAAAAATTTGAGTTAATTAATATGCGACAAATTCAGACCGTTCAAATTCTCATATCACGAATCTTGAAAGTTGAAACAAGCCATGTACTCTTAATATTGTTCCGTAAACTTAAATAGGTACCATGAAAAGTTTTTTACTCGATTTTATAAACTGAAAAGTTCAATTATTTGTTTAAAGAATACGCACTTAGTGGTGAAAACAGTATGGATAATATCCGATCAGTATTTGTTCCGTATTCGAAAAATTAGATGTGGATATCCGATATCCGAATATTCATGTAGATATTCGTGTAGATATAGATACTGATATGATTTTACGTTTCAATTATTCGTATTCAAATAGTAGATATATATCATAAATTTTAATATATATTATGAAAAAATATTGTTATTAATCATTAAAATAAGATAAATATTATGAACTTTGGTACTTTTTAATATTATTTTAATAAATATCCAATCAAATCCATATCCATATCTGTATCCGACTGATATCCGATCTGTATCCGTATCCGGAAAATTAAAAAGAGATACAAATATGATTTTATCACTATCTGCTCCGTATTCGCTCCATTTTCACCCCTAATACGCACTCATTAGCATAATCATCTCAAACTAAATAAATGAAATTTCTTCTAAAAATAAATGCCAGAAATGGTTGTCATACTGTCATAATCACAATCCGGACAGTATGGTTTACAAAAGCAGTATTCCTTGTGGGACTATAAAAGAGTGCACAGGATTGTACTATTATAGTATTCTTAATTAGTCAGTGTTTGTGGAATAAAGTTGCTCTCAAAATTAAACTCCTTTTTTGTTTGTTGTGCTTGATGAAAATGCTTGATTCAAAGCATGAAAATGAAAACGAAAGCCTCATTGAAATTATAATTAATTACTAGCAAGTGATAGTGCTTTTGGATAAAAACACATTTGATTTGGGAATTTGTGGCCTTATAAAAAGTCGTTCGTAAGATTATTTACAAGTTCACTATATCACCATATAATTATAACATTTTTCTCTCCATCCTTCTGTTCTAAAATTATGTAATTAAGACTCCGTTCCACAAAAGTTGTGTAACGAAAAGAGACGAAAAAGAAAGAAATGAGACACGCGGCGAGTTTACCTCTTCCCCATTTTGATTCGGATATAAACAAAATCGTTAAATTTTTACACACAGTTTATCTTCTTCTGCTCCTGTTTTCTCTTGAAAATTTTGGATCCGACTCTGCTGCTTTTCTGAGAGAAATACAGGAATCTGCTTTTTTCGAATCCAACCATTTAAATTGGTTGAGATTTGTGCATGAAAAAATTTATTTATCGAGATACGTGAATAGAAAATTGTGAATGCTTGGATTCGGAAAAACAGGATTCTGCTTTTTCTCTCGGAAAAACAGCAGAGTCCATTCCGAAAATTTTATGTCTGAATTAACCGCTCTCAGTCATGACCAGGTCCACGCTCTCATCTCCCCTTTCTTTTTTTAATGTCAGCATTATGAAGCACTCCCTAAAAATTCTCGATTCATAACTAGGGTTGCAAAAGAATCAAATGAAATCAAACTTACTCTAGTTTGAGTTTGAATAAAATTCGAACCGAATTAGTTTGATTTGTTTCAGAACGAACTTCAATCGAACGAGTTAATTACGAATTTGTTTTGAATTCGAAGTCAATAGAATTATGAACTACAAGCTTTTTTTTGCAGCCCTACCGCCCTTAGTTATTTTTTGAAAATTAGATAGCTTAAACTAAGCATTGCATTGGATCTTATCTGATCATATCAGATACCTATCTGTACCTATTTGAAATGAAACCTTGATTTTGCACTGAGTCCACTTGATGTTGCTATAATTTGAATGGTACATATTAATTTGAGATTTGAACCTAAATAGTTCACGAACCAATTTCGAACAAACTATACCCAGTTTGAGTTTGAGTTTGAATAAAATTCGAACCGAACTGGTTTGATTTGTCAGAACGAATTTCAATCGAACGAGTTAATTGCGAATTTTTTTTCAAATCGAAGTCAATCAAATCACGCACTACGAGTTTTTTTGGCAGCCCTATTCATAACACACTGCACCACCGTAATTAGACCATCATTTTTCTATTTATTAAGGTTCTCTTTGTGTTATTTTATATCATAGGTGATATCACACTCACACTCACATAGTCATAGTCATATTATTTTATTTTATTTTTTTGAGGAAAAGCCCTTAGGCGATATCTTGTTTTATATAGATATATGGCGAGCATATCACTACCATGCAGATGCTTATATTATGAGTAGAATATCTAATCACATCAATCCTCTTGATAGCATTTTTCTAAATTTATTCTTTCTACAACTATTGTTACCTTTTGTATTTACCTTCTTTTAAACAAAAAAGAATGGAGGTTCTTAGCTCCATTCTTATATTAAGCACGTAGATGTTCTGATCCACCAATAATTTTGAGTAAAGGTGAAATTTCAGATTGAATATCAGCCTTTTAACCAAATATTTTGATTCTATGTATTTTTTTTTATGAATTTTTTACATGTAGAAGTCTAAATTTTATTAGATACGTACTTGCCACACATACTCTCCATATGTAAATTGTATCATCTATTTAATTGATCATGATTTCTTTCTATTTTTCAAATGTCATTTAAGTAATTTTTGAATTGATTGATAATTGATTATATGTCATTTTGTTTGAGAATTTTTTTATGAAAATATATAAAAAAATTAATATATATATATATATATATATAGGAATGTTATTTACATGTAAATGTCATTTAAAAACTGTTATTTGTCATTTAATCTAATTTTTTTATGAAAATATTATTTTGTATGAGATTTTTTTATAATATATTTCTATTGCAACGCACGTGCATGATACTAGTAAACATATATACAGTCTACATACTGAAACTATTAAGCACCAATTAATTATATAAGAGATTTTATTTCTAATCTTTATTTTCTTATTAACTCGGTACATATATTAAATCCACTACAAATTGAGACTCTCTAACCTTTATTTATTTATTTTTTCTAAAATAAAGACTATGTTTATCCTGACATTCATTTTTATTTTAGATGTCTCTTATGAAATTGACTATGTTGATTTTTCTTTATAGAGATTAGAGTCTTGTCAAAATCTTGTCAGAATCTTATGATATTTATTTATTTATTTAGAATGTTGATAGCAGCTATCAAGCATATAGTTCTTCAGACTTTATAATCTAACTAAAACAATAGTCATTGGAAAATAATTTTCTAGAAGTACTGCAAAGCTTTTTTTTCAAACCTCAAGATTATAAATTAGCAAGATTGTGATAATTAATGTAACAAATAGTTTATTTTCTCTTAGACAAAAAGGTGACTCTCCTTCCTTCTTTCTTTCTATTAGTAAAAAAAAGAAAAATATTTTTCTCTAAAAAACAAAAAGATATACAAAGAAAATTTTCTATTTATCCTCCATCGTCTATGTCCTCCTCAGAAAACACAAATGCCGAAGTCTTTTAATTCAATTCTATTTACTAACTTGTATTTATAAGCTAAATATATGATTTGTCATTCTCTGACAATCTTTCTAATCATCTAATTAATGTCACATACATGTGTATTTAAGTATATGATGTATTTATATATTATTTTTTTATCACGACCTATGGGTTGTTTTAATATACATATTAGGAGTGAGAATAATTGTTTGTTAGAAAAAATTTGTATAAATCTTAGATTAATTTAACTGTTCTTACTAAAAGTAAATTTGAGTTTTATATTAGTAAACTTTATTGAAAAGTTGCTTTATCGCATTATTAGTATCATCTCATACCGGTACACGTACAATCCAATAACAATAATTCTAAGTGATGTGTCATTTTTGAACAAAAAGTCATGAGGTGATCTTCGTCAAGTTATCATTACTATGTGTAAACATTACGATTTTAATTTCTACAGTCTAAGAATTAAATTTTCCTAACCCAACTAACGTAAGAGGAGAACTAACAATAAAATGGCATGCAGAACTGGATCAGGAAATACCACAAATAAGTTAGCTGCAATTCATTAAGAGTTGAAGCAATTGGATCACTTATGGTAGAAGATGACAATTCTATCTCAATGTTAAGAGTTAGGAGCAAGTGTCTAAGTGCAAAGGTTGAATGATTTGAACAAACCCCAAGAGCGATTGTTGGAGAGTTGGGAGATAAAGTATCGTTAAAAATTGAGTACATGCTTCTTCATTGTCCGAGACGTCAATAGCACTTTCTTTAGCATACTTTCTCTGTTTTTAAAAAATGAACAGAGTGCATAATCGTAACTGAAAATTTTATGCCAAATTGTATTTTAAGATTTGTAATTAATGATTACTGATGGCTAAATTGATTTCCTCCATTATATTATTTATAAATTTATTTAACAAAATTGTTGAAAAAACAATCTTTACTTTTGAGTAACTTCTATTTTTTGTCCACACTTGATGACTAATATATTATGAAGATATAGTTGATGACTTATATTAAAGATAAAAAGATAAAATCAAATATCATTCATAGTTACTCATGAAAAATTTGCCTGCTACTGTAATATCGAATGTATTTCACAATGAACTTGTGACCAACGGTAATTGATTCATGGCCTTTAGATGTTCTTTTGTCAATAATATTAGAAAATATCTATTATACACCGCTCAAGAATTTGTTAATACAACATCTCTAATATATATTAGATAAATTTGTCTTCTTTCATTGCACTCGCCTGAATTTTTTTTTTTTTTTTGAAAATTTACTTAGTGACAATTTATTGGTACTAAATTTGTAACATGTAAATAAAATTAATATTTTGGGGAAGGAAAAAAGAAGCTGCTTATTGTGAAGGACAAATTAAGGTACACATCGGACATGTATTTTTTTAGTTTTTTTATTAAAAATTGATTTTGATGAAGATATATAATAGATATTTCAAAAATCAATTTACTTATCATGTAAAGGTGTGTTATATTAGTAAGTTCATATTTTATTTTGTTGATTGCCTATTTTTTAGCATAACGAGGCAAAATTATTGTTTCAATATAATGCAGATGGACATTTCATGAGACATTTTTATTTATATATTTATATGTAGATCCAAATTCATTTTCTAAGCAAGAGCGTTTGTTATGTGATATCATATATTTTGTTCTTAGTGTTTTGTTCGATTTTTTTTAAATCAGAATTATTGCATAAGAAAATAGTGGTTGTTAGATTTTATTTTTGCATGATTTGGTGGTTATTTACATCTATATTCATTTCGGCAGGTATGAGATTTATGAATATCAAACCTAAACAATTTTGTTGATTTTATGAAGAGGAGGGATCGGATTCAACATTTTTTGGTGACATCGAATAACATCGTCCATTTTCAAAGTTTAAACAGTCGATCCAAACCATTCAATATGATGGATATATTAAAATGTGTTTGCGGATCAAATTTTACATTTTTTTTGAATTTTTTACTATTTATTATGATGGGTACAAAAATTAATGGTCTGAAAACAACGATTTTGTAAAGTACTTAATAAATAGTAAAAAAAATTCAAAAAAAATGTAAAATTTGATCTGCAAGCACATTTTCATATATTCATCATATTGAACGGTTTAGATCGACTGTTTGGACTTTCAAAACTTTAAAAATAGACGATGTAATTCGATGTCACCAAAAACGATGTAATCTGATCCCTCCTCTTTTATAAATTGAATATGTAAAACAAGTTAAATTATACATTTATGAATGAAAGAGAGAACGGTTATTGAAGAAAGTATTTATAGAAAGATAAAATCCAAACAGTTGTCTTTATATTCAATCTAACATGAGTCTCTACAATTTAGTTCTAGCTATATCTTCATTTTTTTGTCTTATGCAATATATCATTAGTCTTGTTTTTCTTCGTATCTTTATCGTTTGGAAAAGTTTAATATTAATAGTAAAAAAGGTCCAAAACCTTAATTTAATCATGTGTTGGATTATATTTTCTATATAAAATACATGAAACTAATTTATTTATATAACTGAAAAGTTTACTAATTTATTTATATACCTTAAAAAGTTTACTATTAAATAAAATATATTTATTATTAAAATGAGTGTGTTATGTTTTATAAGTTGGCATTAACAAAATGTGCCGAGTGAATATAAAATCAAACGTTAATAAATAATATGTAAGGTGAAATGGCATAATCTATAAATATACTACACTCTTAATTTATAATCAATGTTTCCATACTTAAAACATACCGTGAATATACTATTTCAAAAAAAAAAAAATTATGTCAAGTTCAAAACTTGTGGAATAATGCTTACACTGAAAAAAAGAAGAAGGTATTTTTGCTTCTAGACGCAGGGGCGAATCCATAGTCAATGAATGGGAGTCAATTGACCTCTATTCATTTTTATTTTTTTTGTATTTATACTCTATTTTTAATATAGTTTAAACTAAAATATTATAGATAGTGTGAAATTGACCTCCATTCGTAGTAGAAAATTTTTATATACTTAATTCCCATTCACGTTTGACCCCCATAGTCTGAAAATTTGGCTCCACTCCTGTCTAGACGGATAAGGCATGCATGTCTCGTGCATAAATAAGACATGCAATTTAAGAGATTTAATTATTTTCGTGATTTAAATTTAATAGTACACATTCCATTCCAAAAACTATATATTGTGGTTGGGTTGAAGATTCAAAGGAGAGAAGAAGGATCTAGACTCTATTAACAAAGAGAGAGAGAATAGGTAATGGCGAGAGAATATATGTTTCTTTTGCTTTCTTTTACTTTTTAGGGATTTCTTTTTTCAATAAGAAGAACGATGATGATTTTTTTTTTGTTACGGAAACAACCGCATTAAATGTGCAGTTTAATATGAATCAGTTTCTGTAAAAATTTGTTAAAAAATCATATATTTTTAATACTACACAACGATGAGTGAATTTGTGATTATTTAAAAGTTATTTTTTACATATATGTGTGGTTCCTTCACAAATGAGATTTTTTGTGATAGCCAAACGAGCGACGCTATGACATAGTAGTGTACCGCATCAAATATACGGTTCCTTAGACTATGCTTTAGAAATTTAGTAAGAGGGGAGAGGAAGGGTGAGGAGAAGAGAGACAACGTAAAGAATTTACCTCCTCTACACTCCGATTTGAGAGTTATAAAAATTTAAATAATTTGTATATATATTTTACCTCCTCTCTCCTCTTCTTTTCATCAAAATTTTATCCCTCATCTTTCCTTTTATCTCCTTATGTACTCTCTTATGGAGAATAGAGTTAGAGAATTACTTAAAAAAATCACATATTTTTTGTTGTTGTTCCTTTCCTGCAATAGAAAAAAGGTGTATTTATATTTCTGTTTATTAAAAAAAAATTATTTCTTTTCTCAAAATAAAATAACTGTTTGTTTTGTGACAATGGCGTCGCCTATTTTGGGTTTGACTTGGCCATCAATCATGCATCCAATCTCCTTTTTGGAGATGATGAGATTGTGCCTAAATTTAGATCAAAGATGCCTCATTTTGCATCTAGTTCTCAGCTTTTGCTCTTCAGTCTTCACACGCCTACTTAGTCAATAAGCAAACGATTGTAACTAGCACAAGCTTAAATTGATTAAAAGAATGTGTTTCATACTGGTCAATTGATCAATTGACTTCAGATTACATACTAACAAAATTGATTTTGATTTAATTTATGACTCTAGCATTTGAAATTTCAAATATATTATTTTGCACAAATTTATTTGTATATAATTATGCTGTTGAATAATAATTTATTGAAGTGTCTTCATTTTTCAAAAATTGACATTTAAGCAGGAATAATTAATTGAGCACTGTATGTACACTCGTACATAAAATAACGAGTATATTAGTTTTTTTTTTTTTTTGAAGGTTGGCGGTTTACTATATCGCCAATTAGAGCATCTACATCTCAGTAACTCAAATGAGTTTTTAAATAACTGTTAACTTTTTTTCGAAATTAAGGTTTCTAAAGTTTCTAACTTTCACATTCCTGAAATTAATTTTAGAGTTTCTATTAAGCCACGTCAACAACAAATTAAAAAACAGAAATAATTTGAGTCAATCATTTGATCAGTATGGAGTTTATAATCAGTTCCTTAATAAAAAACTTTCATGTATAGTTTCTAAATAAGAAACTCTCCTACATCTCTGAAACTGAATTAAAAACTGTCACATCAGATTAGAAACTCTAATAGTACCAGGGACGTAAACACGGATGCAAATATCGATTTCTTCGTTATTTTTTTTAAAATGTGAAATCCAAAATGTAAACACGGATGTATAAAATATATAGTTTATTCTGCCAGCAAATCACAAATGGCAATTTGACAATATATAAAATATTATTAGAAGATATATAGTTAGAAGAGTGTAATAGAACAGTGGTATGAAAATTGCCAGTTGAAAAATGCCATTCAAATAATGCTTAGTGTTTGATAACAGAAAATGAAATAGCACTTGACGATATTATCCATCTCCCCTCTTTCTACTCTATTTTACTATTTTATTATTTTAACATAAATTTGAATAGCAATCGATATTTGACAAAATCCTTTTAAATGAAATAGTAATGCTATTCTTTTAAGTTGAACTAGAGAGCCCTACTTGTAAGATTAATGAGAGGAGTCTCATTGATAAATTTTTATCTTATACCATATTTTTTATTTATCAGTCATAATTGCACATTATTTCATTCTATTTTAATCATATTCGACATCAATTTCAATATATTTCACTTTTCTAACCTATTTCAATCCACCGAATATCCTCAAAACTATGATTTGGGATCCAATTATTTATGTTATAATAAATATCTAACCTATGCTAGATGTCTTCTTTAACTGGGAACCGATCTTTGTACCGGGACAAAGGAAAAGGGTGGGGGGGCCAAAAGCAATGGAGCAGAAAAGGAACCAACCTAGAACTAGAAATCTAGAACTGGTGTCTGGCTCCTCACACTAAACACTTGCAAACTTTTGTAAGTTCAAAAGGCCAAATTATTTGGGAACCAGATTCAGTGATTTTCTGTTACAGGAAATTTTGTGGGTTGTTGACAGGAAGCTGTGTAGCGAGTTACCCACAATTGCAGCTTCTGATGGAATCATAGTGACAACTTAATTGTTCGGGAAAGGTTCGGCGAGGTTAAAAATTCGTGATTCGGGAATAATTCTGGTATAATTCGGGAATGATTCGGAATAATACGGATTAGAAATCTCAGTCTTACAAGGAAGCAAAAAAAAAATATACCAAAAAAAAAAAATTTTGGGAAAAATTTGCGAAAAATTTGCGAAAAGTTCGTAAAATTCGGAAAAAGTTCGTAAAATTCGCGAATTATTCGGGTATAATTCGGTCAAAGTTCGGTCAACCGAATAATTCGGCGTTCGGTTCGGGATCACCAAAAAAACAAATTATTCAGATATAATTCGGGTATTATACGCGAACCTTGTCACTATGGATGGAATGTCAGAAAACACGGAATTATTCTGCAATTCATTTCATTTTCGGAAACACAGAATAATTCAGCATTTTCTTCCATGCAAGAACGCGTTATTATTTAACGTTTGTAGTTTTAAATCAGATTTGGGCGATTTTGTGGTATAGATTTAATGTTTTTTTAATGCTATCAATAAAAACATCGGGAAAATACATGCATTTTTATGGTAAATAATATACGAATGGAGATATATCGACAATAATTTTTATATGACAATTTTAATTATTCATAAGAGGAAAAAGTAAATTATACGTATTCTCAGTATTTCAAATACATTATGTATCAAATGTGGTGTGACTTAAAAATTATTTGATCATTATAAATTGAATTGTTAATTTTTTCATACCATTAATGCATGGTTCATCAATTTTCAAATTGCATCAAATTTGACACACAGCATTTCTAAACTATGAAGAATATATCTATACATTTTACTTTGATAGTATTTAAATAATTATCATTATTAGTAAATAAATTTATTCCCAATACAACTCATTTTTAAATAATCAACGATCAAATTGAGTCAAGTTCTGTCCAAAAGCGAGTTCTAATATTTTAAACTCTTTCGTACCAAACCTCGACAATCTTAATTTGTTAACAAATTCTAAATATTTTAACGTATTTGATTTTTTTTTTCGTCAAATTAAATGCATGAATTCAAGTTCACATTTATACACAATTTTTACCAAATATTTAAAATTCAAAATATTTATGTTAATTATTTAAAAAAATGTGGGAGAGGACTGAATACTTGTGGGTCCGGCTTTTCAGTGACTCCATAAGAGAGCCTACTGTACAGAAATGGAAACAGATAATCAGGACTCCAAAATGAGAGCATATTAAAAGCATGGAAACAACAATAGAGAACCTACTTTTACAAAAAGCACAAATTATCATGACCAATAAATGCAACCAAGAAAAGGGTTATAGACTATAGAGTCCATAAAAGGCTACACGAAAGCCCAAAAGATCTTAAAAGGAGATCACTATGGAAACTACAAGGGCACATGCCTGTTACATGAACAGGTGGTTAGGTTTGCTAGGCTTTAACACATATATAGACATGACAGAACAAAAACTAGTTCATGGTGTCATTCAATTTCTCATAATTTGGTAACTGATAGAGATAGGGCTTCTGGCACTGGTCAGGTTGCTTGGTTTGATGTCAAAAAGATTTACTCATGGAGCCTGAACGATGGAGGTTTTGCACTGGTCCGGATCCCCTAAAGTAACCCAATCTTTGGGTTTTGGATCGAGACCGTCCGATTCAAATTTGTTGCTCGGGATCGTCTTGGAATTTGAATTCATCGTCGGAATATGTGCACTCACTTTTGGAATGAATTTTCACAGATTTGAATCGGACAGTTCTAATCTAAAACTCAAAAGTTGAGTTACTTCACTGGATCCGAATTTAGTTTTGCAATACATTCGCTGATTATTTGTATGCAACTCAAAACTCAACTTACAACGCTAAGGATGAGAAAAATGTAAAAATTGGGATGAAATCTGTGCTGTCGTGATTGACTTGTCGTGTTTGATAATTTTAGTTACATTTGATCATGTTTAACTATTTGTTTATTAATTGTAAGTTCATTCAAGGAAAAAAGAAGAAGTGTGAAATGTGAACAAATTGTATAAAAATATAATATTAAACAATATCACGTAATTACCATGTCATTTTTCATATCACGCATATCACTTTTTTCTCAAATAGTGGTCACAACACACTAATAGAAACAACACTTTATGCACGAGTTATTTTTTTTCTTCAGATAGTGGTCACAACAGTTCGATCACAACAAGACTTTTTGAACATCTCTATCGAAAATATAAAAAGATTCTAAGTGTATGTACCAATAATAATTCCGATGTTCCCATGGGTAGGGCTGGGCAAAATTGCTTAAACTCGTAACTTGTTCATTTACAACTCGCTTTAACTCGCTTATTTACAACTCGAGTCAGTTCCAATTCGAGTTGGCTGACTCGTTTAATAAATGAGCTGAGTTTGAGTTTACCCCAACTCTTTCATTTATAACTCGAGTTACATAGAATTAGTTACAATAAATTCCAGAAATTATTTTTGTTAAGCTGCTGTATGAAAAATTGATGGTGCTTATGTACTAAATTGCTGTATGAAAAATTGCTGGTGCTTATGTACTATTGCTATATGAAAAATTGTTGGATACTGATAATTTTTTTTACAAGTAGTATATAATTAACTGGTTAAACGAGTTGTGAGCCAACTCGAGTTGATAACGAGCTGAGTTCGAGTTGGCTCTACAACTCGTTATTACTATCCCAACTCGAGTTGACTCACTTATTTATTTAATGAGCTGAGTTCGAGTTGGGGGTAACTCGCTCAAACTCGGCTCATTTACGGCCTTACCCATGAGGTATGTTTAGTTGCAAAACAAGAATAGCTAGAATAGACAAATCAAAAATAGCTATCATTTGTCTTATTAGAATAATCAAATCTCAAAACTCTTAGGAATAACTTATTCTAGTAAGACAAAAAGTTTGAATTTCCTATTCTAGCTATTCCAACTCAACCAAACACCGAATAGGCTATTTCAAATAGCCTAATTCCAAGAACAATCTATTCTCAACCCAACCAAACATACTCATGTTTAGCAATAATTAATTATAGCTAGCCAGTTTGTTATTATTTTCTTTAGCAATAATTGTCACACCCCGGAACAGGGGGTCGCGCAGTTCTCGCCGTGAATATACAGTTGCCCGTATATTCACAAGGCATGTACGATATAATTTACTCAACCAAACACTTTAAAATTTATACACATATCATATGATTTGATTTAAAACAAATTTGGTTCAAATCCGATTCAATTCGGCCCATTTATACTCAAAACAGTGAATTCAGAACACCCATTGCGGCCCGCAGTAGGGCCCATTGCGGCCCGCAACCTCTACTCTAATTTCTGACTCAAGCTGTTGCGGCCCGCAACCACCCCTCTTACGGCCCGCAATAATTCCTCTGACTCAAAACCCCACTTTCGTTGCGGCCCGCAAGGAAATGGTTGCGGCCCGCAATCCATATACGAAGTTCTCAGCTGGGTTTTACGTTCTGTCTCCTATCATTGCGGCCCGCAATCAATTAATTGCGGCCCGTAATGGTATACACAGATTCATCCAGAGCCATTTTCCGGCTCTGTCTCCTTTATTGCGGCCCGCAATAAGGTTATTGCGGCCCGTAATAAGCCTACTGAATTTATTCTTTTGCCCATTTCATGCCATTTCAACCCCGTTTTCAAACCCGATCAATCCCCTTATTATGTAAACAATCTAACCCCATTTCACTAGCAATTTAAACACCACCTCACATGTATTTAAGACATTTAAACCATGCAAGTCTAAAATCGAAATAAACGAAAACGATCAAGCAACGTATTCATAAATATTTTGCAGAAACAACCTGTCTTAACAAATTTATAAATAACAAGGCCTGTTTAATTTGGTTACACCACAAAATACCGGGATGGTTAAATCTACAGGGCATACCCTATCTATGCGGCTTAGGCCTCACTTGTCGCGCCCGAGTGCCCCTTTTTACTCGCGTTTACCTGCACACATTTATTTAAAAAGAAGAAAAATTCCCCGAGGGGATGGGGGTGAGAAAACTTGTCATCCGTTTTCTCAGTGCGGAATTTATAGGGCTACTGGATTTGTAAGAAACCCATTACTAGAACTAAACAATTACCGCATCTAATTATTCAGTTAATCAATCAATCATGATAACATGCATATGCTCACACACCGATTCAAACGAATTCCAACTATTATTTCATTCAAAAGTAATCAAAGGATTTCCAGAATTCTTGGGGCTTAACTAGTAACTTTGCACAGTCCGGTTAACAACGGTAGATAACAACAATCTATCCCATCTGGCTTAACAATTCTCTTACCTGGTTTCAAGTTATACATTCACATCACAAAATCAATTCGAATAATCACTAGCATATCTTGCGACTATGCAACAGAATATCACTTTGTTAAACGAGAACAAATAAACTTTTCACTGAATCACCTAAACCACTGAACCACTGAACCACTGAACCACAGTTTCACTACCTGCAATCACAATACACTTATCCCTTACCCAACCGGTACTGGGTTCACTAGGGCCATTCACCAGATGCGCATAAGGGTCCTGGAGTAAAGTCTAGTAGCTAATTAGACTTTACAATTCACTGTTCACTTCAATCATTCAATTCAATTTAGTACTGTGGTTCCATTCACTTATCCAACACGATAGAACAGAAATCGATAAACCATACCAACATGAGAATCATTACAGATATAACAATTCAATTATATTAATATGCAATTCATGCAAATGCGACAACTAATGCTTTCAATCAGAGATTCAACATGATGATATGCAACGTATTTTCAATCAAGCCATCAATATATAAGTTACATGCACCGTTATTTAGTTCTACGAAATAAATTCCAAAACAGATCCCGTGAACCCCCGCACCTGGTTATGTAGGGCACGTAGAGGGTCCGCGATCTTGCGACTCAATAAGCTCGTCTATTCCACTACGCGTGCTCGTGCGGATCTATTCACAGGTCAATTCACTCAAATTCAGACACTTTTGCGGATTAAACCCTTAACTTTACGTATTCACTAATTCTAGGGTTTAAGGCATAAATAGTCACAATTCGGTTTGGTTATCGATTAACTTAGTCATTAGGGCACCGACTCACTCACAAACACGATTCGGGTCAGGTTTGATTCAATTCAAGAGGACGGTACCAAAACTCAAATCGATTTCGGGGAAATCCATAAATCGGAAATTTGGTTACAAATTGGAACACGAAATCGACAAATAAACACTTTAGAAACAACAAAGACATAGTACAATCAATTTGGTGCAATTCTACGGGTTTTCACCGAAACCCTAGAAATACGAAAACTCGAAATGAGAGAGAAATAGAGAGGGAATTTACAAACCAATCGGGTGAGGGTGCGAGATTCAAGCTTCTCTCTCGGAATCTCGATTTTTGGGCGAAATGGTCACCGGGGGGTCTCTCTCTCACTCTCTCTCACTCTCTCGTTCTTTCTCTCTTTGGCGGAACCAGGAAAAGAAAGGAGAAGGAGGGGACAGGAAAAGAAGGAAAGAAAGAGAAGGAGAAAGGAGGGAATGACAAAGGGCCCCACTTGTAAGTTTACAATTTTGTAAATAAAACCTCACACTTGTCCCATATTCAATATAATTGAATTCTTACACATTTTACTCTTCTCTCTTAACACAATTTATCGTATAATTATTGTTCCCCATCCACGTCACTAAATTCGTATATACGTATATATATATTATTCGATTTACCACTTATCATTTTAATTAAATCTGAATTTTAAAAGTTCACGGTGTTACAATAATTAAATATTAGCCGTGATCAAATACCATCATATAGCTAGCCAGTTTGTTGATATTTACTCTGCTTTGCGTAACTCATTACTTTAGGATCAATTAAGATTAATGAAGCTTTCACTGTTTCACAACGGTTTCTTTATGACTGTACCACAATTGATGACCTTTAGTTTATCGACACTTGTATACCTCTAAAAGACAAGCTCCTAATTGAATTAATTAGAGCTGCAACACTATGGATAACTATGGATAGCAGTTTAATAAAATGCGATCTATGCGGCCGCATATACGTATTCGGTTGTAATCTGCATAGAAATCTGTATGCGGTCAATATATGTGGTTCTGCATATGCGGTCGCATATTCAGCTGCATATTATTACTGCATATTACCGCATATTGTCACATATTACTGCATGCTTATTTATATATATATATGAATTCTCATTTTAAAATCCGTATATATAAGTCCGCATAAAAATCGGCATATGCGGTGGTCTTCCGCATACTGCATAGAAACTGCATTTAAAAACATTAATAGATAGTATGGTTAGAGAGAAACCAAGTTTGTTTCAATACGGTGCAACCCAAACCAATCCATCCGTTAGCTATAGCTATCATAGCTCTCACCTCATTCTGATGTAAATCTAAACTAGATGATTCCTATTTTAATCTAACTCTTGTTTTATCCTTCGATGTATCTCCATTGCGTCAGATAGGCATTTTTGTCATTCTCTCCGACTCCGATACCCCAGAAAGGGTAAACTCCCCGATAATGGGCCACCCTTCTCTTGGTTTAAAGAGGGCTGACTTAGAGGAACATTTGCAAATAATGAAAGAGATCAGAGCCATTGACGAGACAAGCCTGGTCCATATTCGCAAAGTCTCTCTACTTCTCATTGCTCCAGATGTAGGGATTGATTACTGTTTGCTGGCTTACAAACTATATTTTATATTAGGCTATCGTTTCTACTACCTAGCACACTTTATAGCTACTCAGCTGTTCAGCTTACTGGTTCCAGGCTTGTCTGATGTCCAGAGACGGATCCAAGATTTCTGTCAGGATATGACACTAATCAAGTTCAATTGACACAACTCAATTCCTATAACTATGTTTATTATAAAATATGTTATAATCATAAAATCAATTGACACAATATTGAAATATTTTTAGTAAGCTAATTAAAAATTCGTTTGACACAATTCAAAGTGGAACTGTTTTTAGCCAATTAGCAAATTGAAATCAAATTTTAGATACAAATTTAACCAAAATATAAATATTGAATAATAAAAGGCACAAAAAAATCGGCCAACTCATTTCTTAAAATTGTAATAATAGATCCCACCGTCAAATTCTTCTTGTTCTCTTATTCTCTTTCATTCTATTTACGAAATAGAGTATCGCATATCCGAAAAAAAACAAAATACACAAAATCGATCAAAACTCAGAAGAAATCAGTTCAAGAATCGAACTAACTTAAACTAAGAGTAGGTACTACATCAATTCAGGAGTAGGCACATTAAACAATTAGTATTGAATTGAAATAAAAACTTAAAATCCAAGAATAGACACTTGGCCATCCCAATTTGTACATGGATCCGCCGGTGCTGATGCCTGATGACATTTGTATTTTACTCTCCTTTTGACCGGTGCATAGTTGCACCACCATAACACCGTAAAGAACTATCTTTTGGTTTCATAATGAAACAGGTCCACTTTTGTCAAAAATAAATAAATATATACAGATAATATTATTAATAAAACCAACTTGATACTAAATAGGTCAAGTCACGCATACATATGGCCTTAATTCCAGGTGACGAGGTGATATTTTATCCTACAATATATAAATACAGGTGACGAGGTGATATTTTATCCTAAAACAAGGTGGCACGGTGATATTTGATCATGCACCAGTGTTACAATGCGAAGCTATTTGGTTTACCTAAAAAGGTTGTTATGTACTTTTACTTGGCAACTTACTATCAAGTGCATCTCTACACGAGAAGCATGATACGAGCAAAGAACCCAAGTAGAGCAGCAGAGACAGCAAAGAACAAACAAATGAATTAAAACACACAAGAAATTTACAACTCTCTATTTGTTAGTTCGCTAGTCAAAAGGGTTCTTTCTCAACATCTCATCCCACAGAAAAGACGGTGAACTGAGTCATCAGTAGAAGCAAGAGGCATAGTTGCTGCACGAAAGCCTCCTTCGAAGAAACGGCTGATGAATTATGATCAATGGGGGCCCGGCCGGCCTCAGCAGGAGAGACGGCATGCCCATCAGGCGAACTGTGCTGCTCATTTGTCGGCAATGGGTTCTCGGGCCGGTTCGGCTGCTTTCCTGGCGTCAAGGGGACTTTTGTGCTGTTCTCTAAACCACCGCCTGATTCATCCAAAAATAGAAGTTTGTGACTTGGGCTTGAGAATAATCTGATGTGGGTCAGACCTGATAGGCTACCAAGTTAGCATGTTACTTTCAGTTGTTGGTCACAACACCCGATTTCTATGAGGAATCAGAGACAACACAAGATACTGTAATGGTTCATACCATCGTTGTGTTTGTAGTAGTACTGAATACTGATAATATCATTTTCCTGAATTTACTAAGTCTCAAAATCTATAAACAAACTTTGTTGAGTTTGGTCAGCATAGCGTTCTATCGATAGTACAACGACATGCCGTGCTATCTCCTCGAAAATCTATCATATGGGTTTCAAATGATGAATCCAGGTTGTTGAAACCAATCTACTTCACAAGTACACATTTATATGTAAAATTAATAAATTTTCAAATTCATTTAGTATAAAATTAAGTGGTCAAAAAATGATAAAAAATTAATGTATTAAAATCAACTTATAAATCTTCAGTTTTTCTCAGCTTGACTTTGTACTAAATAAATTAAAAAATTTATGAACTTTGTATGTAAACGCATCACTTGTGGAGTAGATCGGTTTCCACAGTTTGGATTCGTCCTTTGAAGCCTATCATTGATAGTTTTTCGAGACGATAGCACGGGACGTTATACTATTGATAGCACGCTAGCCAAGCTAAACTTGGTTTAAATTGTATTATGTTACCTTTTATTTTACTTTAAAGCTTATGAAATTATGTACTATGGCATGGACTGCACATGATAAAGAATTATTTTTGAGACTTATACCAACAAAAAAATATATATATATCTTATAGAAAACAAAATATAATTAGAAAACGCAAGGCCTTAGCAGCTTACAGTCGGAGCGTGACCAGCCAAGCCTTAAATTATCTCTATCAAAGACAATGTGATATCCTGTCATGAAATTTTCTACAAAAAGAGAAACATTTTAATAAGAACAAAAAATATTAAAACAATTTTATTGAATGGCATCACGAAGACTCACGTCCAATGGTAGCAAGACTATCAGTTGTTGGCTGAAGAGCCAAACAGAACCCAGCAAGTTGTCCCTACAGCAATTTGACTCTCACAAATTATAAAACTGATATATTATTAGCAAGAAATTATTAAATTGCATAAAGATCATTTACCTGCTCCCCGTAAGCATTGAAGATAGGATCAATAACTAAGAAACTCTTATTCACAGTCAACATTATAGTCAGATTTGGTATCTCAGGCACTGCCACAGGACTAAAAAAACAATGAAGAGGATTAGATTTATCAATAAGCCCCAAGCAGTGAATGATTTTATTATACATGTTTGACAAGCTTACCTGGATTTATAGCAATATTCAAAAGGGGATCCATCAAAGTCAGCCCTCGAAGCATTAACTTGCTTATCAAACTAAAAAATCATAAAAATAATAAAAGATCAGAAATTAATTGGCACATGAAAGGACCAATTTGTAATTTAAAATTAACAAAAGGTACCTCAAGGGATACCCTCTTATATATATCTTGGGGCACAAATGTAAATGACGAGCCGGTATCAAAAAGTGCTTGCAACCCACTCTGCTCGAGACACTTGTGACCGACACAAAATCTATCCACCTCAATTATATAATAAAGACTGAAAACAGAAGAAAACTCTAGTAAGATACGTGCCAACAATTATTCCCTTTTTTAAACAGTATACAACCAGATAAACAGTAGAATCCAAAACTACTTACTACTTGCCATCAAGTGGAACAAAGGGGGTGGATTTTTGCAAAGAGACCCCTTCATCCCCAAAATAAATATGCCCCGAGTTATCTTGCTTAAAGCATATGGAAAATGAGTTCTTCACCAAACCAGCCCTGGAAAGGGAACTTGGTACCGATATATCGCCAAGACCGAGACCAAGAAGCCCATCAGGGGCAATTCCGTCCAAGTAACCGCCACCTTGCCTCCTCCCACAACTACATCAGTACAAACAAAAAAATTAATAAAACCTACAACTATAGTCCTTAAACTACCTAACTATACCAATTTAATTTATACACTTACCCTATGATGACAGAAGCTTGTGTTGAGCCGTGACCGTCACCGGATGCCAGATACATTTTATCCTCTACCAGTAAACCAGAGCTGTAAGTGTTTTCTGTGTAGTAACTGATGTTGTAGGGGCAGGGCTGCTTATCAGCCTTACAACTGGGGCCAAGTTGACAGAGCTCATCACTGCATGGGAGGTGGCGGCTGGTGCTTGACTCGGCAGGGTTGTACATTCCCAGGTCCTTATCCTGCACAATGGATGCCCCATTTATCAAAGAGCACCTGTCAAATTCAATTATTTGAAATAAGTGATAACTCTTCTGCTCAATTCTAGCAGAATACAATATACATTGCCTCTATTTTCAAAATTTCTATTTGTCTGATGTGTGGTAATGGATAGGCAATATGCTAACTTAAGAAAATAAATTTGAAATTAGCGTACCAAACTGCTGTGATAACCAGATAAAGGAGCGCATTGGATGCAATCACAGGGAACCCAAAGCAAGTCACTTCCAGAATCCAATGCAACGAGAAATGAAACATTTGGGGTCCCAATATCAATCCATGTGTAGTGCAACCTGCCAGTGAGATAATAAATTCTTCATTAGAAGGCGTTTAGCAATTAGCAGAATAGTCCTTTGATAGAGATGCTTATGGGTCACTAACTCTACTGAAATAGAGTTGAACAGTACATATCACTAAACTAAAAACTGCAGATTTATTAAGGTTTCATATTTTTCATATTTGTTAGCAACAGTATTGCAACCAAAAAGTGTTCACCTAAAGTAAAAAGTGCATTACATGGAATTGCAAAGACCTTTAACTTTTCTTTTTCTACCCGAGGCCTGAAATCAGTACCTCAAATACTTCAAAAATCACACAAATTCAAATCCTCTTCATGAAAAATACTGTTTTCAGTAATTAACAAGCAAATATCACCACTATTCCATCTTCCTCCACCACCTCTAATTCATGAAAAAACCATTGTGCAAAACAATAATTAAAAGTAAAAAACGAAAATAGAAGCACCAACCACCCAAAATCATTTCCAAGCGAGAATGCCTCACTCCCTTCGTCCGGGTAAAGCGCCTGATAGCGAGTTCCAAGCCTCCTCTTTTGTCTATGGAGATCACTTCTCAGTAATGTTCTATAATATTCCATGCTCCCTACGCTCGGCAACCGCCAGCCAGCGCCACCCGGAGTCGCCACTCGAGCCTCGTCGGAGAAACGGTGTACCAGCTTCAGGGAGAGCGTCACTGACTCGGAACTGAGCGCCAAACAGATCGACATGAGAACTGATGTGAGCAGAGCTAAGTACGCCATTGGAAGAGATGAAGACTGGACGCGCACGAGATGTAACTCGATCTAGGGTTTTGGAGAGGGGAGGAGGGGAAGATCTAGGGTTTGGTTCGATGGCATTGGGAAATGGAGAGAGAGAGAGAGAGAGAGAGAGCTTTTTCGTTTTGTGTTTGTATGTTTGTTTTGTACAGTGGCTTAGTGAGTAATCTGGACAGAGCCGAGTGAAAAAGAAGAAAGAAAGCTTTCGGGTAATTTTCTAATTAGCTCCCTATGTTCTTTTGGAATATCACGATAAGAGAAGAAAGAAAGCTTCCGGGTAATTTTCTAATTATATCCCTATGTTCTTTTGGAATATAATAGTCAGAGAAGAGGAAAGAAAGCTTTCCGGTTAATTTCCTAATTAGCACCCTATACTCTTTTGGAATATCATAATCCGAAAAAAACAAAGCTTTCAGGTAGGAAATTATTAAGCTTATCACGTTCCATTGTAAAACAAAAAAATTATATAATTTTTTATTTAGATTTGATTCAAGTAAATGTGATGATTTTTTCACTGAATCAAGTATAATAATTTAGCGTGTTTGAAGTATATATTTAGCGTAAAACACGCTAAATTACTTGATTTATGCTGAATTACAGTAAATTACAATAATTATGTAGAATTATGCTAGAATACGGTAAAGTACGCTAAATTACGTACGAATAGGGATGATATCTTCACTGAGAAGGGGAAAAACGACGACGAAACTTCAAACGGCCATAAAACGGCGCTCGAGTGTCCGATTTCAGCAAATGACCACTTTTCGGAAAGCTTGCGAAAATGCACATGCGTCCGTGCTTGCAATGCCAGATTGCCAAATTCAGAATCGCCAAAAAACAAAGAGAAGGGCCTCAAAACTTCAGTTGAAGTTTCCGATTAAGATTTTCATTTCTATTCTTCAATCTACGTAGCTCAGTAAATTAGTTATCTAATGAACTTGTAGAATACCAATTTTTATTATTTTTTGGAATTTTTTTACTATTTTTTATGATGTTATGAAAGATGCCACAAAATCGGCCCTATTCGATACGTAAGTTAGCGTAATTTACCGTATTTTAGCATAATTCTATATAATTATTGTAATTTCAGTATTTTAGTAAATTTACCGTATTTTAGCACAAAATCGGCCCTATTCGTAGTGTAGTTTCTAACAAATATTTTAAAAAACAATTCGATTTTTTTGTGGTAGATTTCATTTCAGCATTTTAGCAATTTTTCTCTAAAAAAAAAAAAATCACGGAACCGGCCAATTATTGGCCGGTATGGGTACTTTTAATAAAAATTTGGGACCGTGGGTACTTTTAATAATTTTTATTTAACTTAGGGTATTTTTTAAAATGTCGGTCCATGACATACAATTTATATAACAATTAACTTTATTTACTTTAGCCCGCAATAATATCGTTTAATAATTTTGATATATATAAATCAAGTCAAAATTTTAGAAAAAAAAAATATGGACGTGAATTTGGTCTTATTAATTTGTTATTTATTAGATTTCATATGATTAGTGTGTTATTTAATATTTCTTCAATAATTATAATCATTGTAAATATGTAATTATTTAATATTTAATATTTATTTAATAAATATATTCATTGTAAATATCTAATTGTTTGTTGATGATAAAATTAAATCAAATTTCATCGTTTTTTATGTGCATCTTATATATTTTTAAATTGATTAGTACTTGTCAAAAGGCCAATTTTTTTTTTTTGGGGGTTTATTTCATAATCCAAATAGCGAGATATATATCATGGAATTAACATTAACAAATAAAACAATACTAATGACAAGACAATTACTTACTTCATCTTATTTTTTTTATTTCACATCTCATTTGATAACTTAAATTAATTTACTTAGAGCAGTATTTGGGAATAAATTTTTGTCCATTACAATTGACCTTACAAGTAGAATAAGTGTGGAATAAATTAATTTGTTTGAATAAATAATTTAACTTACTCCGCCGTTACTCTATCTTACTCATCTTTTGTTCTCATTTGACAACTTAATTGTGAAATAGGAAGTATTCTACTTCTTACTCGCAATTAGCCACAGCCAATAATAATAATAATCATAATCATAATAATCATAATAATAATAGTTGGGCTATTGTGCTTCGTGAAGTGAATGACATATTTTACTCCACGCTCATATTTTGTGATTTTAAAGTTCAAACAATCGATCCAAACCGTTCAACATTTCCATATTAAACTGTGTTGGGAGACCAAATTTAACATTTTTATGAACTTTTTATTATATTTTTAGAATTTTTGAAAATCGCCAGTTTTTTATGGTCCATAATTTTATGAAAAAAGTGATTTTAAAAAATTATAAAAAATAGTTAAATAAATTCAAAAAAAATGTAAAATTTGGTCTCTAAGCACATTTTATTATAGAGATCATGTTGAATGGTCCAGATCGACCATAGAACTTCATAAACGAAGATATGAGCGTGAAGTAAGACACATCATTTACCTCATGAAGCATAATAGCCCAACTCATAATAATAATAATTATAATGATGATGATGATGATGATGATGTATAATTTTTGCCCCGATTATACACATTATGTTGCGAGCCCCGTATTGTGTATTTGGAGCACTGTTTGGAAATATCCGGAGTAAGATGTGCGGATATACTGATCACATTCCAATTGAAAGCAATTTTTTTTTTTTTCCAATAATACAAGATACTAATTTGGGTTATAATTGTAATTATATTTCTTTATATTTTAGATCAATAAGAAAGATCACTGTTTAAAATATGTTATATACCAGTTATACAAGTCAAAATTAGAGAATTCATATCCTCTGCATTAACTCAAAAGATAATCTTTTGAGTTAATGAATCTCGATTGTTCAATCTGTTTCAAGATTCGTGCAAACTAGATCTGCACTAATATTAAAGGACTCCTATGTTATAGACACGAGCCGGATTGGCTCCATTTAAAATCAGACGGTTAAAATTCATTAACTCAAAATATTCCCTTTTGAGTTAATGCAAGGATACGGATCCAAAATTAGATGTGAATTAGATTATTATAGATCAACACGTTATTTTGGACCGAATTTTTTATTAATATCCAAAATTAATAAATATTTTCAAAAACTGCACCCCTTTGCGCTAGAATTTCAAAATGACCAAACCGCGGACTAAATTCCTGGTTTCAAGAAATTATTTACCACAAAAAAAAACTTCCGGTTCCAGACTTTTTAAAACTGCAGAAAAAATTTCAGTTTTGAAAATCAAAAATTAAAACTGCGGTTCTAGAGCCTGAAACTGGAAAATAAATTTGCAGGTCTTCTGTGTCTTATCATAGATTCATAGTGCAGCTTTGTTTGGTATGTGTCCAATTTGGTCAAAAGGGGCCCGTTAAATCAAATCAAGATGACAAGGGCACAAGGCCAGCTTGTTGTTAGTTGGCGAATTAAGAAAGCAGTGATTAATGAACCTGATCCAATAGCGAGATTCTTTTTAATTTTTACAGCTGCAATTGTTTAGATGGGTGGCGTACAAAATCTTCGAATAATTTTCGTGTTGTATTCTCCTATATTTTACTATATTACACGGTAAAATTATGTAGTTTATTGTTTTTTTTTTTTTCAAAGAATCATTGTTTTGATTTATTATATTTAGGGTAAATTTTCTTTTGTCACGAAATAGTCATTGAAGTTTTCCATAAAGAATTAATTTATTAACACACTTTATAACATCAGACAGGATTTTGTTTTTCCATAAAGAAGTAAAATCAAACCAGATTAAATTTATGAATCTGAACTATCAATTTACTAGTTTGGCAAGAGCACCAGTGAGGAAGAGAGCAAAAACGAATTAACTGTTCTATGTTTTTCTTATTAGTGAAGGAAATATATAACATGCTGTGCTGTGACCATATGTGATATAATTGGTAATAGTTATGTTTTTTATTATTATTTTAAGTTAGTTTATTAACAACAATCAGAAAAGGTACAATAAAATAAATAATAATAAAATAAATTGAAGAAATAATGTTGAAAATTAAGGTCACGTTACGTGTTATATTATATGACATGACAAGATAGGTTTGCTTGCCATGTCATATTCGGTTGAAGAGAGGCACGTCATGTAAATGTACATGTCAGGTAATTTGCACATGTAATCTGACGTGTCATAGTAAAACATATAATGACATGACTAATATCCTTCTTTTTTCGGATTTTCACTTAAAAATTTGAAAAACTGGAGGGTGACAAGAAAGAAGCACAAATTTCATGAAAAAATAAAATCAAAGCAAGATAACCAGAGACCAGAGAGGTGTATGAATTAGGTTTATTATGGAACTAGGTGTGTTCGTTACGGTTATGCCGCAACCGTTTTTTGTGTGTGTATGTTAGCTTACATGAGGATACATTTGTTTTTCATTCTTTTCTACGGTGGCGCATGAATTTTGTTGAAAATTATTGCAATAGTTATATCTCGTTTAATTTCTAGCAAATATATTTCTTTCAAATTCCGATTACGAATGAAATATGTGATGGAATGAGTAAACATGTATATAAAATCATATGCACCATCATAACACACTTCTCAAATTTTATATATCCCAGTTACAAATATATTCAATGAAATATGTTTGATTGCAATCAAGCACACGACTAAAATAATTTAGAAGAACAAAAATTGTAGACTAAAATAATTTAGAAAAAAAAAAATTGTACCGTTGACACCCAATAAAAAGGCAATATAACTTTTGAGTGAGGCTATGGTGCTATGCATAGCACCAATGGCTAGTGTACTATGGCTTATGGTACTTTTTAAAATCCTAACGGTCGATCCGAACCGTTCAATGTGATATCCATATGAATATGTACTTGCAAACTAAATTTTATATTTTTTCGAATTTTTTTACTAATTTTTTAGATAGGTAGAAAAATCAGTGTTTTCTGAAAATTCTGGACCATCAAAATTCTACCTATCTAAAAAAATAGTAAACAAATTCAAAAAAATATATAATTAGTTTGCAAGTACATATTCATATGATTATCACATTGAACGGTTCGGATCGACCGTTAGAATTTTAAAAAAGTACCATATTGAGCCGTAGTACACTAGTCATCCGTGCTATGCATAACACCATAGCCTCACTCATAACTTTTTATGTTCTTTTCTCCTTCATATTAAGCGACACGGAGAAGTGCCGCACGCAAAGATACACGGATTAACAAAGAGCAAATCGAGATAACAAGACATTGATGCTGACATGATTTGTAACATGACATTCATCAATTAAATAGAAGCTAGACCTTTGTTTTAATCTAAAGAAAAAACAAGACTTGATGCTAGAAGTGAAGGAATGGACTAAGCAGGTTATATTTATGTATTTCGATAAAGAAATTTTTTTATGCACAAATCTTGATGAATTTGAATGGTTGGATCCGGAAAAGTAGGTTCCTGTTTTTCTCTCAGAAAAGCAGCAGAGTCGGATCCAGAAGTGAATCAACGGAAGGCATGGATGTACTCGGTCCGGATCCCTAAAGTAATTCAATTTTTGAGTTTAAACGTGTCCGGTGCCTATTCGGGCATAGCACAACGGTCCAGTATTATTTGAGGAGTCCGAGTTTTTTAAAATTCGTGTTAGAGCATCTCGGACGAGTTGCATCAAAACTAAAAAATTGAGTTACTTTATGGGATCCGAATTCGGATGTATTGGGCATGTATATGTAATTTTTAATTGATTTTTGTCATGGGTCAAATTAACAGGGGGAGTTTAATTATTTGAATTTATTGAAATTGTATAGGATATTGATTTGGATCACAAAATAATACAATTAAACTAAGTAAAATCAGAAAATAATGATGGTAGTTAAGAATCACCGAGAACATGTACAGGAAAATTATTGTGTGAATGCGCAAAAGTTATTGCGTGAATTGGTAGTTGAAAATCACAAATTTAGTGAGGTTTTATTTTCTTTTGAATATTATTTAAGAAGTTCTCATTATTTCTTCTCTTGCCAAGTTAAATCATGAAAATTTTATATTTTACTATATCTTCTTTTTTCTTTTTTTAGATAAAATTTTAAGATATTAGAAAAAATCATTATTATTCAAATAATGTTTAATAGACGATGCATTATTCACTGGTTTACTGGACCAATCCGTCACCTCCTCCGAAGAATCTCCTTTCGACACGAACAACAGCTACATGCCAGACGGGAAAGGAACACGATGCAATTTTGACTGGTTTACCAGACCAATTAATCACCATTGACAACTTGAAATCCTCCGCAGAACCTCCTCCTTAGTCCTTACTATAACAGCAACAACATGCTACATGGATGGGGAGGAAGTCGATGCATTTTTCATTTATTTACCATACGAGGATTGATGACAACTTGGATTTTTAGGAGCTAATGTATAAGTTAGCTCTATTTTTCGGAGCTAATGACAACTTGGATTTTTATTTACTAGCAGCTTTTTATTTGAGTAGAACTAGGGTGTGTAACACACCGTGTGTTGTGCGCACCAAAGAGTTTGGTGAGCATAACATCTAAATTTATCGGATTGATTTCAAACAAGACGAATCCAAACCGTTAAAACCGATCTACTTCACGAGTGATGCGTGCACATACAAAATTTTGAAATTTTCGAATTCATTTAGTCCAAAGTCAAGAGGTCAAAAGTGATAAAAAAAAAATGCACCAAAATGAAGATTTAGGAGTTATTTTCATGCATTCATTTTTCATCAATTTTGACCGCTTGACTTTGGACTAAATGAATTCGAAAATTTTAAAATTTTACATGTACACACATCACTCGTGAAGTAAATCGGATTCAACGGTTTGAATTCGTCTCGTTTGAAGTCAATCCGATAGATTTAGGAGTTATGCTCACCAAAGAGAACCCTTTGGTGAGCACAATACACCCTAGTTCTACTCTTTTTTATTTTATTCAGTCTATCCACAGCTTTAAATGAATCTAAACAATCAATTCATTAACTCGATCACTTTATAGCATCAGAGCGGATTCTATTTTCCATAAAAGTAAAAAAATAAATAAAATGAAACCAGATTAAATTTATGAATCTCAACAATCAATTTACTAGGTAGCTGGTCTTTGTTTCCCGTTCTTTTCAGTTTCACTTGGGAATTTGAGAAAAAAAATGAATTTGGATGTAAATATGTAACTTAGAAATGAATTTTTTTGAGTTACTAAAAGTTTCTGATTCACGTTAAATATTGCTGATATCCTGTGAATGTAGCTTAATATCAATTGTAATTACTAATCTTATACATCTATCCAAAATACGCCTCAAGAGAAGATCATAAAAAGAAACACAATAACAAGAAAATAAATATAACAATAATAAGAGTCGAGTAGAACTAGGGTGTGATGTGCTTATCAAATTCTTTGGTGAGCATAACTTTATAATTTATCGGATTCACTTCAAACGAGATGAAATCAAACCATTGAAACCGATCTACTTCACGAGTGATGCGCGTACATGCAAAATTTTAAATTTTTTGAATTCATTTAGTCTAAAGTAAAGTGGTCAAAATTGATGAAAAATGAATGATCCAAAATGAAGTTTTAGAAGTTATTTTAATGCATTCATTTTTCATTAATTTTGACCGCTTGACTTTGTACTAAATAAATTTGAAACATTCAAAATTTTGCATGCACGCACATCACTCGTAATGTACATCAGTTTCAACGGTTTGGATTCATCTCGTTTGAAGTGAATACAATAAATTATGGAGTTATGCACATCACACCCTAGTTCTACTTATAAGAGTTTGACTATTGTGACATTGATAGTATAAGACGTCATGTGTTATTGCTTGAAAACTTATCAAATATGCTTCAAACGACGAGTTCAAACCGTTGAAATCGATTGACTTCATCAGTGATACATTTACATGCAAAGTTCATAAATTTTCGAATTCATTTCGTACAAAGTCAAGCAGTCAAAACATTAAAATTTATAAGTAAATTTTAATACTTATAGAACTGTGCAACTTGATCACCATATAAAGAATCTACCTATAGATCAAATTTTAATTTTTTTAGGATTAAAGGATTATTATACTATTTTAGGTAGGTAGAAAATTACTTGATCTAAAAGTTCTGAAAATTCTAAACCATTCAAAAGTAGCAATTTTGTACCTATCTAAAAATAATCGTAATAAAAAATCTACAAAATATAAATTTTAGTATGCAACTACATTTTCATATGGATATCACGTTGAACAGTTCAGGTCGACTATTTGAACTTAAGAAAAGAAAATATGTTATTTCTCTAGGAACAAGTTTATTGATGAAATGATGGCGTTCACAATTGTTACAAGGTTGGAGAAATGGGTATATCAATAAATTACAAGAGATTTTAAGTTTTTCAAGGACTTAAAAAAAAGATAGCCTTTTCTTCCATTACACACCTTTGATAGTTTACCCAAGAAAGCTTGGCCAAGCAAAACACCTCGAATTAGATGAGATTATATATGTAAAACTATCCCTACACTGTTGAGGACCTTTCTCTCAATATACAATTAATATGGAATAAAATAAGTAACACTTGACAATTGAAAAACAAATCTCAAAATGAATTGAGATGAGGTGTGTTCATCAGCTTAACAAGCTAAATTGGATCTCTTGTGAGCCAGGGGCTGTTCATCAAAAAGATATTTTTGATAGAGGGTTCAAATGTCTTCATGTTTATAACTATAATAACTTAAAATTTCAAATTTTAAATGTCAAAAATAAATTTATTAAATATGATTTATATCATTTTCTCTATGCACGCGTAAAAAATCACAATATTTCAATTTTGTCTTGATTTAGTATCAAGAGCTTACAAAAATACACTGATCTTAATAAATTCGGAACGCTGATTTTTTAACTTATTGATTCATATAAAACTAAAATAAAAAAATAATAATTCTTTATGTGTATGTAGAGAAAATAATATAAATCACATCTGACAATTTTATTTTGACATATAAATTTTAGAATTTTTGCTATTAGCAAATTAAAAAGTGAAGGCGTGATGAAGGCACAAAAAATAAAAAAATAAAGACATTTGATGCACAACATAAAAAGAATCATTCATTCAATAATGAATTTTAGCAAAAAGAATATCACACTAACAGTACAGCTTTATGTTACAGAGACTCGGTTTTCTTTCATGCACACTTGATTGAAAAGTGAAAACCAAGGCCCCAAACTACATGTATAGTTTTGATATAAGCAATTCTTCTGAGACTAATATTCACTTACTGTGCAACTCCATTTACATGTAAGTGGAGAGTTGAAAATTAGAGGATAGTACATGTGCATCTGTTTTTCTCGCGGGCAGCTTTTCCGGGTTTTTCTGTAAATAAAATTAAAACCATGTTATTATTTATTAGTCATCTAAGCTCATGCAACCATATATCTATCTTATTTGAAAGAACTTTTAATACAAAAAAAGAAGTAAAAAAGAGATTCACTTTTGAATCAACTATGTATTTCTGTGACACTTTAAAACCTTAACAAAATTATTTGAAATTTTGAGTCTATAATTGACAGTTAAAACATTTAGCTCAGTACAACAAGTTTTAGAATCTCTTTTGATGGGAGATGAATATAATGCACCCATAATAGGAAATCACTGGCTTATATCATCCCTTCTTTTGCATATTATATCCATATATTTACTGTATGTGCAAAGAAAAGCGGTGGACGGGTGGAGATATATACTGGACCTTAAATGAAAAGCAACCAACTTTTTTTTTATCAAGGCCTACATCTTATTTTAATAGAATCACTTCATACGCAGTTCATAAATATTTCAAAACCAACATCAATGGGTCGGGTTCATTTTTATTATATCAAAGGGAAAATAAAGCCAACGATTGAAAGAATATAAAGATGGTTAGTTTCAACCATCTCATTCGTTTCCAAAGACAAAATATGTATATACATATTGGGTTTTATATTCAGCTTGCTAATGGGATAATCAAATTATTTGGAATAAAAAGGGTAAAAAATACATAAATGGCCGCTTTCATTAATTTGATTAGGTACTAGACACCCCTTTTACACTTTCTAACAGTACAGTTTGGATGTAGCCTCTTTGATTTTGAAAAGAATAGGGAACATAAAATTTTCATATCGGGCAAAAGCAGTAACAAAATTAATCTTTCTTAGTCTTACCCAGGTCGGTCAAAAACAGCACCAATATTCTAAATGATCTCTGTCTTGATATAATTGGGTACTTTTCTATATAGTGCATACGCATCATGGATGTAATCATGTAAAGTACCTTTTCTATTACACTAACTGAGCAGCTGGTGCTATTAGATTATATACCAAAAATGTGAAATATTTTAAGTGGAATTTGCAAAAAGGCCCTTTATCTTTGTTTGTATTGAAGCTTTGAAAGAAGAAGCATTGTTATTACCATTATCAGATTGAGGAGGCCGTACAACGACATGCATGGTAATTACACCTCCTGGGACCTCCCCGATTGGGACCCGCGACTCAGCCAGAGTGCGGTTGTTTTCTAGTATTCTCCCAGCATTTATTAGCTTCAAGTCGCTTACAGTCCTTGGACCTGTTCCAATTTCTATCAACAAAAAAGTTCCCGATTAACAAAATTAGAAGAGAAGGCTGTGATGAGTAATTACAAGTTTACAACAGCATTCTCACGTCATTTTTCAATCGACTATCTATTATTAGGAAGTCATTTTGGACATTTGCAAAGTATAAATATATATTTATATATATAAAAAATCAAAATAAGTATTATATGGTAAATGTTTTCTTCATTAAACCGACAGGAATGATTGAAATATTTTAAATTCTTTAATTAGGTGGTACATCAAATTATCAATTGCCAATTTACCTACTAAAATAATGACAAGTATGGCAATTTATAGTAAACCAAAATAATTTGTTTGGCCAGTATAATGAAAAAATTACCAATAGAATTATGGAAACGATGAAGCTCTCACCTTGAGGCCACCGAGATAAAATGGTTTCTTTGAGAGAGAACACAGATGTCGACGGGTCGTACTTGTTCGGACCGATATCAGACCCGTCTGACAGCCTAAATTTCACTTCAATTGGTTCCTTAGCAGCCATTTCAATTCAATCTGTTTTCTCCCAATAAACACAATTCCTCTTCTAATCGCTCATACTAACAGAAGAATCCAATAATTCCAACTAAATAAGCCACCACTGTACTGCATATACTGAAATCCTAAGTTTGATTTACAACAAAAAAGAAAAGAAAAGCCTCCTTTCTGTAAATGAATTCTTATAGAAGCCTTATTTGAACTCTGTAAGAGAAGAGTTCTAGAAATAGAAATACGAAAGGGAAACCAAACAAGGCTACAAATTTCCTAAATTTCTGGATTCAAACCAATCAATCAGAGGCTGACCCTGATAGAAGCTTCGACCAGGGTCAAACTCAAACCCAAAAGAGCTAAAAGAGATCAAATTTGAGGAAAGATTTGTACTGTTGTTGGATCGATTATCAATCAAAGTCTATTGGAAGTTCCCAGCTTTATCTTTGAATAAACACCGAAAGAAGAGGAATTCGGAGCACTCAAGAAAGAATAAAGGAGAAGAAAGAAAAGAGAATATAATATGACAGTGCGCTGTCTCTCTCTCTCTCTCTCAAAAGATGCCCATAAGACGTCAGCTTCAATTTTTTATACCATTTTTGTTTTTAAATTTCTTTTAGTTTTAACGGATATTTTTTTTTTTACTTCCTAATATTTATGTATATCTATTATATGCCGATTTTTAATCTGTATCATTTTTTTTTTCAAAAAAAAAAAAATGTGTAACGTCAAATTAGAAATATTTTTATTCATAGGCGAAACGATAATATGAGTGAGGCTATGGTACTATGTATAGCACCAATTGGTCTGTGCTACGGCTCAATATTTGAGTTTCCAAATCCTAACGATCGATCCGAACCGTTCAACATGATTATAAAATGAATATGTACTTGCAAACCAAATTTTACATTTTTTTCGAATTTTTTTACTATTTTTTTAGGTAGGTAGAAAATCACTGTTTTGGATGGTCCAGAATTTTCAGATCAAGTGATTTTCTACCTATCTAAAAAAAATAGTAAAAAAATTCGAAAAAATATAAAATTTGGTTTGCAAGTACATATTCATTTTATAATCATGTTGAACGGTTCGGATTAACCGTTAGAATTTTGAAAACTCAAATATTGAGCCGTAGCACAGATCCAACCGTGCTATGCATAGTACCATAGCCTCACTCCGATAATATTGCTAGTGTTTCGAAATGAGACGAAACGAACTGAAACGTTAGCATTTCGGATCTGACAAACACTAGCGAGTAGTGACGCTATGAAAGATTTCTAATTTGATGGCACAACTTTTAATTTTTTTATTAAATACTACAGATATAAAAATTGATATTAGATGTCCTCGTAGTATTATTCAAATTATAACATATATATATTATAAAAAAAGTCCTTCAAAATTTATTCAGTTTTGCAACAAATAATTTTAAAATTTTGGGTAAGTTTGAATTATGATAGTTCATTGAATAAAGAACCTACCAAGTTTGACATTGAATTTAGGTTGATATAAGTTTATTTAAATAACAATGACGCTCCAATTATCTTACATTGTCGGTGCTCGTCTGTTGGAAGTGTTACTATTGTAAATTATGGTTGTACTAAAATCAGTATTATTGAAAAGGAAATTGAAAACAATTGAGTTTCATGTTAAATAAGTACTAAATTATGGTTGTACTAAAATCAGTATAATTTTTGTATTCTTGTTAAATTGTCACTATGTCATAGGAGATGATAAGACATCTCAGGTGAGAAAGAAAGAAATAGAAAGGCAATCAATACCAGAAATTTTAGTTTTAGACAAAAAAAAAGTTTCTACATGCGCATGCAACGCAAAGATAAAAATATATATTTTCTTAGTTTGAATCTAGAATACAACTATAAATAGCAGTAAACTTGTATAAACGAGAACAAACTAATAGTAATATTATTTTTGACATACTAACTTTATGTGCGGATTAATAAACTTTGAAAGGATCAAATAGCAAATTATAAAGTTGTATGGTTGTCAAATTCTTAAATCTTAAATTCAAGCACATTGTATCATAATTTCTAAATAATATTTTTATTTAAAATTATATAATATTGATAAGTAATAAATATAAACATGAATATATTAAACCAATTAACCAGTTAGTACTCACATAATTATTTGTTTTACAAATGATCTCTAAAGTATAATAAACTTTACGAAGCGCTGGACAGAAAATTTTCTGTTTATAGAAACTATATAAAAATAATATCAGATAATAGATACCTTGGCATGAAATTTGATTCCATAGAAGAGATAAAAAAATTCAGTTCATTTAGACAATTTTAAAGGAAATAATTTTTTTAGAAAGAAAATCTTACGACTCTTATATGAAAAATTATTTCAGAATTCTGAATCTATAAGTCCAGGTAGGTGAATCTTTGAGGACGGAAATTGAAACAGCAAAAACATAATTCTGTCATTAGCCCAAAACAGTAAAATTTATTTTATTATGGTCCGTTAACACCCAGTCATACCAAATCAAATCTTAGAGCCAACCCTATCCTCACCTCTATACCCTCATGCCCTAGCCGTTCCAGTCTCCATCCCCTAACACAACCGAGTCTCTCTCTCTCTCTTGAAACGCTGACAGTAGCTGCCAGACCTTGCATTAAAATAAAATGGGGGTTACATCCATTTACCAGCATATGATATCAGTATGGCACCAATACCAATATACTAGATAAAACTAAAAAGAAAAGAGCATCCAACTAAACTATACATTGATCCTCCCTGAAAAACAAGGAAACAACTCCAAAATGACTACAGCCTTGCAGTTTAAAAATAAAAATAGAATTACACCTCCAACTACAATTGCGTTGTGCATTCCTAATCCGAATCTTGTAGAAGATTCGTGCCCATTAGTGTCCGCCTACCCTTGTTGCAGTATTTAATCCACAGCCTTGCATCTATCATAATTCTCTCTGCCAGGTATCTCGATTGAGTTGACGTACCTGAGAAAAAAATTTCATTTCTCCTTTTCCAAATGTGCCAACATGTGCATGCGAAGAACACTCCCTACTCCTTGCTGATGCGTCCCTCTCTTCTATTTGCCTGACCCTTCGAGACCTCCCACATTCCTTCCACCGTTGTTTGTGGCACCATGATTCTATATCCCAATCTTACCGCCATTTCATACCACACCTCCGTTGCATTTGGGCATAGGAATATTAGGTGCAACGCTGATTCTATCGGGTATTGCAGACACATCTGACATCCCATTTGAATACCCATATTCCTACGCCTCATCATGTCCGGTGTTAGCAGCTTGTCATTGAGCAATAGAAACACGAAGATCCGAACAGTCGGGGGATGCCTAGCTTCCATAGCAGTAGAGTTGCTGCCTCAACTTTTCTGATGCCCATCACAGTTTTGTAAACCGAGCTTGCCTTATAGGTGCCTGTGTTTGTTAACCCCCACCGCAGACTCTCTTTGCGTGGTTAGAAGCAATTCTTCAAATTCTACGCCATCCTCATGAAGAGTGTGCCTTATCGAGAGTGCGTCTCTTAGAGATATTTTCGGTTGTCGCGGCCTCTACCCATCTTCCAAATTGTTAATAAGCGGTGTTGCTTGCCATGGGTCGTGCCAGTAAGATGTGGTCGCTCCATCCCCCACGATCCAGGTTATACATCTCCTAAACAGTGGCAAAATTTGCAGCATGGTTTTCCAAAAAAAGGTGCCATTTGTTGACCAAAACACCGGTCCAGCCGCATATATTCCAGTCCAACTGATTTTGTTGATAGTAACCATCCATAGACATACCGGATTCGTATATGCCCTCCACCACCATCTAATCAATAAGGCTATATTATGATGCCGTAAGTTGTGTACCCCCATGCCACCCCATTGATTTGGCGAGCACACCGTCTCCCAATTAATTAGAGAGACCCCTCTTGCACTCGTCTCGCTTTTACCCCATAAAAAGGATCTTCGTATTCGATCTATTCTTTTCAAAATCCATACCGGCAGCTTGAAGCAAGACATGTAGTAAATTGGCATTGCTGATAAAACGGATTTGACCAGCTGCAGCCTTCCCCCACGTGAAATTAATTTGCCCTTCCAACCCTCCATTCTACTTTCAATCTTTTCAATCAAAGGCAGATAACAACTTCTGTCCGGTGCCACTATAGTCAACAGCATGCCAAGGTAAGTGACAGGTAAGCGAGTGAGTTGAAATCCAAGTATCATCTGAGCCTTTTCTGTCTCCTGAGTGCTCAGGTTCAGTTGCACAAAGCTGCTCTTAGGAAAATTTATAGATAAACCTGATTTTTGTGAAGATCCTTAGAAGCAGTTTTAGAGTAATGAGCGTCTGATGACTAGCGTTTGCAACAATTGCTGTGTCATCGACATATTTGAGTGCCAATATCCCTTCGGAGAACTTATCAGACAAAGAATGAGGTAGGATGGAATTGGCCCCCTCTATGAGTATTTGTAAGACATCTGTCGCTATGATAAACAGCATCTGTGATATAGGGTCTCCCTGGCGAAGGCCTCTCTTGTGCATTATGAATTCAGACTCCACACCATTAATGAGTATCCTCGAGCTAGATGTACTGAGCAACCGCTCTATCCACATAATCCATCTTGCCGGAAATCCCCTGGCTTGCAATAATCTGAGTAGGAAATCCCAATTGACCGAATCAAATGCCTTGCTAAAATCAATCTTCGCAAAAACAGCACCCTTACCCGAGCTTGAGACGTGCCTCAAAATTTCCCGAGTGGCTAGGAAATTTTCTGTAATGTGTCGGTTTTTGATGAAGGCCATTTGGCTAGTTTATACCAGGTTTGGCAAGCTCCCTCTCAATCGATTTGGCTAGTTGATACCAGGTTCGGCAAGCTTCCTCTCAACCAAGTCTCTCTTTCTCTCTCGGCCGCTAGGCCACCAAGCCACCTTGCCCCTTCCTCGACCTCTAGAATGCCACAGCCGCAAGCCTCCTCGGCCACGAAAATATCACTTCCAAATAAAAGTAGCAAGTAAATTATCTTATATATGAGGAGAAAAGCAGCAAGTAAATCATTGGAACAACACATCAAATTGCAATAACACGAAAAAGTTGTGATGTTATATATCGAATTTTTTTCTCATGTAATTGTCGCCAAGTCATAACTACACGAATCGAACAATTATAGACGGGTAAGAAATGACAAGTGTAGCTAAGATATGGACATTTAAACCACCATTAATTAATATTTAATTTGTTGATTGTTCATTTGATAGAGACAGTGGAACAATTCAGCTGAGATTTAAATTACATAAAAGCAAGATTCTAGAGATTCGATGTTAAAATCATACATGCAAATGCAATGCATACATAATGTATATTTTTAGGTCCCAAAATCAACCAAGGATAATTTCATAATATAAGGTGAAGTAGCATAAGCATGTCAGAGCCTCAAAATGTATTAATTGCATTAAGTGAAGACTATGATATTATGCATATTACTGATTCGTATATTTATAAATTTATATTATATTTTTGAAGTTCCAACACAATGCAAACCGTAAAACATTATCTCCATATAACAATATACTTGAAGACTAAATTCATTATGTAGAATTATTTTGCTACTTAATAAATAGAAAATCACTATTTTCTAATTGTTGAGAATTTTTAAATCAAGTGATTTTTTACTTATCTAATTTAAAAAAAAAACATTGTAAAATTTGGTCTCCAAATTCAATTTCATATAAATATCATATTTAACAATTTAAATCAACTGTTTGAATTTTAAAAATAGAGATATGAATATATATAACAAATCAAATCGTAATATGCATATTACTCTATACGGCCTCACAAAATTGTATTTGTCGATTTAATGATTCACCTTCAAAATATTTGCGCGAAATATTCCTTCATTAATTGATTCGCAAATGGATTTTATTTGGTGTGATTACCCTCCCCATTATATTTGTGGAAGTATATTGTTCTCTGACTGGATTTCTATTTACTTCCTGTCTTCTGTGCTGGAGAAGTTTCAAGAGCATAATAAAAAAATTGCTTTATAAGTTCAATTTGATACAAAAAATATTAATTAAGATATAGTTAGATCATCAAAAGATGTACCTTTTTCTGAAGAAGAAGAATTTTCAGATCTAATAGGTATTTCCTAATGAAGCCTAAGGGCAGTTTACCAAACAAAAAAACAAAGGAATATTTGCAGCCTCACTTAATTGGAGGGGAGAATAGATTATATCAGTAGGGATTGGGTCAGAATTTGGTAATAACTTTTGCTTTTAACAAGACATATTTATTGTTTTAATAAACAATATATTTATAGAATGAAATTATAATTTTTTATTAAAAATAATAGAGATTTCATTTAAAATTTACTTTTTTATTTATTTATAGGAAAAACTAACTCCTTTTCTCTGGAAGCGGAGAACGTCCGGTGGACATCAGATCCAAATCGGTCTAATGTCATGCTTAGAACCATCTGATTTGTTTCAATATTTGAGAACACTTTGAGCCGCACGAATCTTAAAGCGGCACACAAAATATTGAAGTGGTGTTCACGAATCTTAGAGCGAATAAGACGTTTTAGAGCGAGAATCAGACCGGTTTGAACCCCATTTCCACCGGTCACGCTCCGCTTCTCCTTCTCCCTCCATCCTAAATTCTATCATTGGAAGTTGTAGCACAGATTTATAATAAAAACGAACGGATTACAGTACGCCGGAGATGGTACAACACCGGAAAGTAACAATTCTCTCTGATCTGCATCTGTTAAAGTTTACCTTCTTTAAAACAAAAAAGTATTAATTTGACTTTACATACAAATTAGAAAAGTTTTTCTGTTCTTCATTTGTTTGTCGACCTCATGTTCCCCTGTTAATTTCTGAACAGGTTTTGCGTTGTTCATGAATACCAGTTGGTGGAAGGAAAACATAAATGAAAACTAGGAGTGAGCCTCGCTTTGCTTCAGCTGCGACAGTTGAGGTATAAAAGGATCAAATGGTATACATCATGAAACTATTAGTTTACTTATGCAACGAAGACGATGCTTATTGTTGATATAACATAATGAAATAAATTTACAGATAGAAAACTGTGTGTCTATATATATATACTAGTATCGTGCCCGTGCGTTGCAACGGAATATATTACAAGATAACAAAAATAAATTCTCATGAAAAATAACAAATTTTCATAAAAAAATAAATCAATGAAAAAAATATTTATTGAACAATATTCATGGATATAAAAAAAGAGGAGGTTTCCAATACCTCATGCTCTTCATACCTCATATTTTATATCTCCATTTTCAAAGTCCAAACTGTTGAAATTTGACTTCACCGGTTTCAAGAAAGTAAATATTTTAATTTATTTGAATAATTAATTACTCCATTAATGCAGATTGCCCATATATTAGTGTTACTTTATTTTTCGTTTTAGAAACATGGACAGAATGGTCCAAAGAAAAAATATCTCTTACCTTGTTGCTGCCTTGAGCCAAAATCTTGTTGTTAAAATCCTCACCATTAGATTTGTATAGAAACAAAATTAAAATATATTTTAGATTTGTCATGGTAATATGTATAGAAATAAGGAAGTGAATAAAAAATTAATTTCCATTGTGATCCGTCGTATAAAAATGGAAGGTGGAGTCAGTTTAATTGGAGATGGAGAAATAAATAAATAAATAAATAAGAAAACGGAGAATTATATTGCTAAATTTTAGAGTATGTTCAATTTTAATTGTAATACATCGTGTGGCGGTATGTGTGGCGAGTATGTTTGTAGCTAAATTTAGACTTCTACACATAAAACAGATGCATTTAATCAAAAGAAGATAAATTATGTGATTGGAGGGCTGAGATTAAATCCGAAAATTCATCTTTCAATTGTAGCCGTTGGCGGATCGGACACTCAACGTGCTTAATAATAGAATGGAGATATATATATATATATATAGAGTATGGCTAATTTGCTTCCGGAAGCATTTCGGCCGAGGTGCTTACGGGGGCATATCTTGCAATTTGATGTTCAAACAACAAATTCAAACCGTTAGATGTTCAATCTATATTAAAATCTACTTGGAGACCAAATTTTACATTTTTTGGAATTTTTTTACTATTTTTTAAGCTGATTTGAAAACCGCTGTTTTCAATGCTTCAGAAATTTAATAAAAACAGCAGTTTTCAAACTAGCTTAAAAATAGTAAAAAAATTCCAAAAAAATGTAAAATTTGGTCTCCAAGTAGATTTTAATATAGATTGAACATCTAACAATTTGAATTTGTTGTTTGAACATCAAATTGCAAGATATGTCCCCGTAAGCACCTCGCCGAAATGCTGCCGGCAGTAACTTAGCCGCTCCCTATATATATATATAGTGCTGGACTTAGCTAAGCCATGGTGTAAAACGACTTGGTGCTCCACGCCTCATTATTTTCATTTTGAAAATCCAAACGACCGATCCGAACCGCTCAAGTTGTTCTCCATATTGATATGTGCTTGGAGACCAAATTTTACATTTTTTGGAATTTTTTTACTATTTATTAAGCCACTTTGAAAATCACTGATCCGGCGGTCCAGAAATTTTTACTGTTTTTTACTGTTCATAAGGATTTTCAGATTTTCAAAGTGGCTTAATAAATAGTAAAAAAATTCCAAAAAATGTAAAATTTGGTCTCCAAGCACATTTCAATATGGAGAACATGTTGGAAGGTTCGAATCGACTATTTGAACTTTGAAAATGAAGATATGGCGTGGAGTACCAAGTCGTTTTACTCCATGGAGTAGCCTAGTCAGACTCTATATATATATATAGTGAGTGGCTACTCTACTTACATAAGCATATGAGGGCATATGCTTATAAGTCGTTTTTATGTTTCCGAAGTCCAAATTGTCGATCTGAAGTACTCAACATGTTCTCCATATTATAATGTGCTTGGAGACCAAATTTTACATTTTTTGGAATTTTTTTACTATTTTTTTAGAATTTTTCAAAACAGTGTTTTAATATGACAAAAAAAATCTGAAAACACTGTTTTGAAAAATTCTAAAAAAATAGTAAAAAATTTCCAAAAAATGTAAAATTTGGTCTCCAAGCACATTCTAATATGGAGAACATATTGAGCACTTCAAATTGACTATTTGGATTTTGAAAACGTAAAAATGACTTATAAGCATATGCTCTCATATGCTCATGGAAGTAGAGTAGCCAACCTCTATATATATATATATAGAGAGACAGACTAATGTGCTTTCGGTAGCACTTCGGCCGAAGTGCTACCGATTCAAAATCAGATTTTCAAAGTCCAAATGATCGATCCAAACTGTTCAAGTTGTTCTCCATATTGAAATCTGCTTGGAGACCAAATTTTACATTTTTTGGATTTTTTTTTACTATTTATTAAGCCACTTTGAAAATTGCTGATTACATGGTCCAGAATTTAGTTGCACTGTTTTTACTGTTCACTCGGATCTGCAATTTTCAAAGTGGCTTAATAAATAGTAAAAAAAATCCAAAAAATGTAAAATTTGGTCTCCAAGCAGATTTCAATATGGAGAACAACTTGAACTGTTCAGATCGACCATTTGGACTTTGCAAATCCGATTTTGAATCGGTAGCACTTCGGCCGAAGTGCTACCGAAAGCACATTAGTCTATCTCTATATATATATATATATATATGAGGAGGGATCCACTCACACCATTTTTTGATGTCACCTGATTTCACCCTACATTTTCAAAGTTTTCAAAGTCCAAACAGTCGAGCCAAACTGTTCAACATGATGGATATATTAAAATGTGCTTGCAGATCAAATTTACATTATTTTGATTTTATTTACTAAGTATTAAGTATTTTACAAAATTGTTGTTTTCAAACCATTGAATTTTTGTACCCATCTTAATAAATAGTAAACAAATTAAAAAATATATAAAATTTGATTTACAAGCACATTTTAATATATCCATCATGTTGAACGGTTTGGATCGACTGTTTGAACTTTGAAAATGTAGTGTGTAATTCATTGTCACCAAAAAAAGATATAAGTGGATCCCTCCTCTCTCTCTCTATAGAGAGAGAGAGAGACAAAGATAGAACAATGGTATATAAGCAGGTCAAACACTATGCACAATATTGGCAGTATCAATTTACATTGACAAAGATACATAACATGTACATACGTTACGGTATCTATTCATTGTGTTTGGGAGATGCATAACACAGTACATATTACGTTATCCTCATTTTAAGATACTGCCAAACACAATCTTTTTGTACTAAATTTTATCAAGACAATTATGTGTTCTCTACATGAAGACACTTGACAAAAATATTAATTGTGATAAGTAATTCAGTTGTTAACGAAATGAAGTATAAAAAAATACAATGCAAAACAAAAACAAAACATAATACTGTGATGGCAACTCTATCTATACCGTTTTAATATAAAGAGTAGAACTAGGGTGCTCCTAAGCTCACCAAGCCCTTCCGTGAGCACGACTCTAAAACCTATCGAATTGACTTCAAACGACATTTCCAAACCGTTAGATGTTCAATCTATATTAAAATGTGCTTGGAGACCAAATTTTATATTTTTTGGAATTTTTTTACTATTTATTAAGATGGTTTGAAAATCACTGTTTTCCAATGGTGCAAAATTTTAATAAAAACAGCGATTTTCAAACCATCTTAATAAATAGTAAAAAAATTCCAAAAAATGTAAAATTTGGTCTCCAAGCACATTTTAATATAGATTGAACATCTAACGGTTTGAAAATATCGTTTAAAGTCAATTCGATAGGTTTTAGAGTCGTGCTCACGAAGGGCTTGGTGAGCTTAGGAGCACCCTAGTTCTACTCTAATATAAATTATGGCATCTAATTAAAAGTCTCATGAACATTCAACATATACAATCTAATGGTTCAAATTTTTAAGTGGGCACATATTTTACATACTATATATGCTATCTGCGCTTCATCTTCATGGAGCAAAGATGTTGTTGTATATGTGATGTCCCTATATGAGAAAATGTGAATGAAAATTTAATGTTAGTCAAAATGAGATAGCATGGTTTATTACGTAAAGAGTGAAATGGTTAATAAATGAGTTGAGAATCATTTGATAAATACGGATCCAAAGAAAAGCTGTGTGATGGATGTTGATAAATGACTTGAGACTAAATGAATTCAAAAAATTCAAAATTTTGCATGTACGTCTATCACTCGTAAAGTACATCGGTTTCAACAGTTGGATTAATCTGGTTTGAAATGAATTCGATAGTTTATGTAGAATTGTGCTCACCAAAGAATTTGATGAGCACATCACACTCTAGTTCTACTTCTTTAAGAATATACCCAAAGGAAACCTGATAGAGAAGAAAAAAAAAATCAAAATAATCATTTGTTCCAAAAAAAAATGCTTTGTTTTGTATTGCAAATAATGGTACTAACCTGTCAGATCTGACTAAATATGTAACCGGTGATCGGCTCGCCTCCCCAATTATTTGGAATATATAAAGCAAAACCAGATAGGTTGCGACTTCATATGGGAACAGTCAACTTTGAGATTAGGTTAAACAGCTCAGATGCTGTAAAGTTACCTGGATGTGGTTTAATAGAGTTTCAGGTGATGTAAATTGCTAAACTGATGATCAATTGAACCTAAATTAGGATATTTGGACGCATAAGTAAGGCATAATTTACAAATCAGTTTGGTTTTCATTGCATAATTTCCAAACTTGAAGTGTAAAAATAAATAAATATATGGCCCTCAAAAGTTGTGTCTTATCAATTTTTTTCCTCATGACCAAATGCCCTAATTGTTTTCCACCTGTTTTTAACATTGGAAGTATCTCTTATTCATAGTGTGTGTGTTCTAATTTCATGTTTACTTTGTTACACTTGGTGTAACACTATGCAAAATACATATATGAAATTAATGACTGAAAATAAATTATGAAATGTATGAATATAGTTTTTCAGATAAATATGAAACAATAAACGAATAAATGGTATTTTTTGAACAGACCAACAAGAAAATTAAGTTAAAAATAACAAAGGTATCGATCCAAAGAAATACGTATACTGTATTCTTGTACTCTATATTTCCGGAGGGTCTGAATTTTTCAGTTAATTTTTAATAAAAATAGTACAAGAATAGAGTATAAATGGCAAAATTAGGAATTAATGAAGTTTAGAGTGGCATTTTTACAATTTCAAATTTCGGGATGGCATTTTTACAATTTGAAGGTTTTGGAGTGGCAAATAACCAATTTTCCCATTCTGTTCTGATGTTTATGTTTTATAAAATGCATTGATAAAGAAGAAGGGTATAATTGTCCTTTTAATATTTTATAACTATTAATATTCATTTTTAATTTATTTAATTAAGAGATGGGGATATTGATAAATAAAGAGAGTTTAGACCAAAATTTTTATTAATATAAAAAAAATATTAAATTTCAAAATCTACATCATGTTTGACAATATTTCGAAAACTGTCAAACCGCATATTTATTTCCCGGTTTTAGGCCAAATTACTGCAAATTTATTTCTCTGTTTTGGAATTTCAAAACCGGAAATTTCCAGTTTTGGTTTTGAAATTCCAAAACTGGGAATTAAATTTCCAGTTTTAAGTTTTTTAATTAAATAGAAAATGTTATAATTTATTTATTTTTGTATTGAAATATTTTATATATTTCTTTGAAAATATATGAAATATACTATATAATTTGATTTATTAGAAATACTACGACAAATAAACCGGATCAACATTTTTCAGGGCGGTTTTTGTGGCTGTAGGAAAAGTTAAAATATTTTTTTGTGTGTTATTAGAAAAAATAAAAATATTTTGAATCTGAATTATTGATCCTGGTTCAAAAGTCACTTATAGGTAAATAAAAAAAAATATTATAATCCTTCTATTTTTTTAAAAACAAAAACATTTGTCAGAACTTCAATTTTTTGTGAGAGATTTTTTCAAAAAGTTTTTGTTTTTTCAAAAAAAAAGAAGGATTATAATATTTTTTTATTTACCTATAAGTGACTTTTGAACCGAGATCAATAATTCAGATTCAAAATATTTTTATTTTTTTTCTAATAACAGACAAAAAAATATTTTAACTTTTCTTACGGCCACAAAAAAATCGCCTGAAAAATGTTGATCCGATTTATTTGTCGTAGTATTTCTAATAAATCAAATTATATAGTATTCTATCTATTTTCAAAGAAATATGTAAAATATTTCTAATATTTCAATACAAAAAATAAATAAATTATAACATTTTTTTGTTTAATTAAAAAAAAAAACTTAAAACCGGAAATTTAATTTTTAGTTTTGGAATTCTAAAACCAAAACCGGAAATTTATTTCCCGGTTCTTAAAAATAGTGTGATTTTGGGATGCCTAAAACCGGAAAATAAATCTGCGGTAATTCGGCTTAAAACTGGAAAATAAATCTGTGGTTTGGACAGTTCTCGAAATCTTGTCAAACAGGGTGTAGGTTTTGAAATTTAATATTTTTTTGGATAATAATACAAATTTCGGGAGTTTAGATGGGGAAATAATTTATTTTTAATTTTTGATGGAGAAATATGTAAATTAAGAAGTTAAGATGGGTATATATCTAAATTTCTCTTAATTTTAAAGCACGGCTCAATTCCCAAATCCCAAAGCATGAGGGCGTGTTCGGCGGAGGAGTGGGCTGGAGAATGAGCACAGGAAAGTAAAATTTTTGAACTGATTTTTACTATTCACGTGAAAAAAAAACTTACTCTGAGTAAATTTTTTTCTCCGCATAAATAGTGAACGGTCGAACAGGCTCTGAACGAGTCAAACCACCCCATTTAAATGAAGGACTCAACAAGACAAGCCGCTCTTTTAATTCATTATTCCACCTGTCAGATGCTTCCACCTCTAGAAACAAGAATCATCTGAGTTCTGACCTTTTTCTTTGTAGAAATACAAGTCAGCTCCAAAAGAAGTCCTCACACTACCTATCTCCATCTCTTCCTAATTTCAAGTCGACATTTTTTTCTTCAAATGATGCTCAGTTGTTTTACCCGCATGTAATTTTCTACGGTCACTTTCAACTCTTTTACAAAAGTTCGTGAAATTTTGTTACAACATGTAAGGCTGTAACTATCAACATAAGAAGCTAATAATATTCAGTGATGGAGCTAAGAGATTTGAAAAGTGGGATAAAATTTCAGGATGACATATAATTTTATAATTACTTTGCGTATAAGTATATTTGTATATTTTTTTTTATGAAAAATATAAAAATAGAAGCATATTTAGAAGAAATTTTTTAGGGTAAAACATAAATTTATAATTTTTGTATGTTAAATTTTATAACTTTAACTAAAAAAATATATATAAATGGAAAATATTTTGAACTTTTTTGTAGTCATGTGCCCCCTTTGGCTGGCTATATGTACCAGCAATTAGAGTGGGGAAAAATGGCATGGCGGAGCCGGCTTCGTCACGGAACGGTACGGCACGCGTGTTAGTTACGTGCTGTAACTCGTGTATCTCGTACCGTGACCATTCGAGTGCCGTGCCTATCTTTTGAAACTTTAGCACGACACGGCACGACACAACACGTAGTCACACAAGTCACGTGTAATTAGGACCATTAGATATTGATTTAATGATGAATCTTGAATAAATTAACCTAAATTATGATTAAATGGTTACGCGAGTCACGTGAGTCACGTATGATCACGGCACGTTAAGCACGGCGTGACTCACGTGGCGTGACTATTTGCGTGCCGTGACCACCCCTTAATATTTTAGTCACGGCACGGCACGGCACGTTTTTTCCACTCTACCTGCAATATCCAAAAAAAGAGAGAAAGAAATGCAACACAAGACAAGCAAACCATTAACATAAAAAGTTAACAATATTTATACCCAAAAAGAAAATAGAAGAAGTTGAAGATGAAATAGACGACTTAAAATTGACAGAGAAAATAGTCGTTGGATGAATTGAATTACGACAAGAGAAGCGTTACATACATGTACGCACACAAATTGCCACTGTTATAGTTTTTTCCTTTTTGGCTAGCTACTTAGCTAACTTAGACATGTAACATGTCATGCCACATGTTGTGGGTCCTCAAACGTACTCAAATAGGTCGACGTGTTTTAGGTCCTGTTCGGCGTCAAGAAGGGAATGGGCGCGGGTGTGGTAATTGAACTAAATTTTATTGTGCTCGTGGGTAAAAAAAATTCACTCTGAGTGAATTTTTTTTTCCCACAGTAACAGTATTCATCCGAACACGCCCTTATGCAGTTAATGTGAAAGCCTAATAGAATTTTTATTCTTAAAATTTTAATATAGCCATCCGTGGTTTTAAGATGGAGTGGGGATAAAATGTTCCATTTTTTTGGACCTCAATCATGTCTCACATCCTTAAAACTGTTTACAAAGTCCAAATAGTTGATCTGAACAACTCAACATGATATCTATATTAAAATATGTTTGGGTACCGCATTTTGTTTACTTTGGAAATCGTTACTATTTTTTTAGATATATGAAAAATGATTAATTTTCAGAAGATTTTGGACCATTTAAAAAGAATGATTTTGTATCTATCTAAAAAATAGTGAATTTAAAAAAAATATATAAATTTTGATTCAAAGCACAGTTTAATATGAAGATCATGTTGAACAGTTTAGATCAATTATTTGAACTTTGAAAATAAAAATAAAAATGTGAGACATAATTAAAACAATACGGAAATAATAAGACATTTTGAACCTACTCTTTAACACCTTGTTTGGATGGAGAGTAGAGGAAGGGAGGGAATGGAAAGAAAAGAAAATTTTCCGTTGAATCGTGTTTGGTTGATAAAATTATGTTGGAGGTGAAGGGTATAGGAGATGAAAAGTTTAACCTTGTATCATTGTAATCAATAGAATTGGTTTCCCTTCCGATTTGAGGTGTAACAGATGAAAATTTTTTTTGTTGCAAATATTTTTAGAAAATAAAGCCAAATGCTTAACCCTATATCTTACCTATATATTTCTCATACAAGTTTTTTGTCACAAACCTACAACAACCACCGAATTTCTCATTAACCTTCTAAATTTTAATCAACCAAATAAGAAATAAGACAGAAAGAAAAGTTAAATTTATTTTCTCTCATTAATCATCTAAACGGTTAAATATATTAATCTTCTTTTCTATTCCATTCCATTCCCTTCTATTCTTCACCTTCCCTTCCTCTACTCTCCATCCAAACAAGGTGTAAGATGATATTGCTAGGGATCCGAATCTGCTGCGATTCCGAGCGGGGTCGCAGGAACCTAAAATTCCGAATCAACGGTTTAAACTTTTCCGTGCGCGGATCTCAATAACGTTTTGGAAAAGTAAATTTTCATGCACGCATCTCGAAAAAAATCAACAGTTGATATCGGGATCGCAGGATGCTGTCATTCCCAAGAATCACAGCAAATTTATTTTCTATTGCTAGTTATTTAATTTTGATAGTTTAGCAATGCCTCTATTTTCTAAACGCCTTTTGAACATAGCTACTGTGGACAGAAATCTAATAGGAACTTTTGGGCCGGTATCCATGTACTATGTTATTTTTACTTATCACTAATTATAATTCATGTGAGAGAGACCCACGATTATTTATTATATGCTATACATTATTTTATTAATTCCAGTATATGCTGTACATTTATTTGACTGCCAACGGAGAGCCAACAAAACCCTACCCACTCATGAGTTGGCCTCCAGCTCCAGCTTGCATGAATTGGGACTTGGGAGCTTTGCGGTCCACTCACCCCAACCCCAAATTTTTATTAATATCCAAAATAATTAAACAATTTCATAATCTACACCTGATGCACAAGAATTCGAAAAATGTCCAAACAGAAAACAAAGTTTCCGGTTTTAAGTCTCCTTTCCGGAAACTTTGTTACCGGTTCTATGTTTTTTTTCTTTTTCTTTTTTATTAAAAATAGCAAATCCGGGAACTATGTTCTTGGTTGTATTTTTTTTTAAAATAGAAAATATTATAATTTATTTATTTTTTGTATTGAAATATTAGAATTTTTTTTTTTTTGAAAATAGATGTAATATTATATAATTTGATTTAGAGGAGGGATCCAATTACACCTTTTTTGATGACACATCATGACACCGTTTTGTTTATAGGTCAATTTTGCAATTTCAAAATTCAAACAGTCCATCCGAATCGTTCAACATGATCACCATATTAAAATGTGCTTGGAGATCAAATTTTACATTTTTTGAATTTTTTTACTATTTATTAAGATGGTTACAAAATCGCTGTTTTTCAATGGTATGAAAACAACGATTTTGTAACCATCTTAATAAATAGTAAAAAAATTCAAAAAAATGTAAAATTTGATCTCCAAGCACATTTTAATATATCCATCATGTTGAACGGTTTGGATCGACTATTTGGACTTTGAAAATGATACGTGTCAAAGTGTGTCGCAAAAAAAGTGTAATTTGATCCCTCATCTTTGATTTATTAGAAAGACTGCGACAAATAACCCGGCTCAAATTTTCCAGGCCGGATTCTTCGTGGCTATAAGAAAAATTAAAATATTTCTTTGTGTGTTATTGGAAAAAATAAAAATATTTTGAATCTGAGTTATTGATCTCGGTTCAAAAGTCACTTCTAGGTGAATATAGAAAACATTTGGATTCTTCTATTTTTTTAAAAACAAAAACTTAAATAACGATGACATCTCTGACTTATACGCTGTTCTCCGACAAAATATTAAATAACTTAAAAAGTTTTTGTTTTTTTTCAAAAATAGAAGTATCACAATATTTTCTGTTTTTACCTAGAAATGACTTGTGAACCGGAATCAATAACTCAGATTCAAAATATTTTTATTTTTTTCCAATAACACACAAATAAATATTTTAATTTTTCTTACGGCCGCAAAAAATCCGCCCTGAAAAATGTTGATTCGGGTTATTTGTCGCAGTCTTTCTAATAAATCAAATTATATAGTATTCCATCTATTTTAAGAAAACATAAAATATTTCTAATATTTCAATAAAAAAATAAAAAAATTATAACATTTTCTGTTTAAAAAAAACATACAACGGGAAGTTGGGAACATAGTTCCCGAATTTGCTGTTTTCTAATAAAAGAAAATAGAAAAAAAACATAGAACCGGAAACTTTGTTTCCGGTTCGGGCATTTTTTGAATTCTTGTGCGTCAGAGTGTAGATTGTGAAATTGTTTAATTATTTTGAATATTAATAAATATTTCGGCACCCCAACATATCCATTAATCTTTTATTTGATTCTCTTTAATTATAAAATAAATCATGACGTGTCTTAACTTAGTAGTTCTTGTTTACTTTTGCTTGGGTTTCTGATTAATTAAGAAATTTCCATTCTTGGAACTTAATTGATATTTTTTTTTTCTTTTTATTGCTGATCTGCTATTATTATCGCTTTCATATTTATGATTTAGTTTGCGTTTAATGGTTTGAGAACTCAAATAAGCTTTGACTTGAAAAAACAAATAGTACAAAAGTTAAAAACTGAAAAAAATAATGGCAAAGAAATCTTGAACCAATTTCAATCAAATCAAACAATACAAGTAATTTATGATCTAGTTTAATAGCGCTATGATCCGATTTAATGATTTAAGGGTTCAATTTATTTTAATAATTTATTATAAATAAGTTCGGTTATAACTGAGTAGATAATAAAATAAATATATGTTTCAAACAAATATTAAAGGATGTGTACAATAAGAAAATAAAATTAAAAAATGCACAATAATATATAACAAAGGAGCATAATTTTTTTTAATTATTATATGAATAAATAATATCAAACATATCAAACACGTCTTGTTTTAAATGAGTAGATAATGGTACGGTGTTAGAGTCATATGATTAAAATAAAAAGAAGAAAAATAGTATCCAGCATTCAAGATAATCACATTTATAATAAAATAAAAAAATTAAAAGTCTTAACGTTTTGAAATTAAATAATAATAAATTGGAATTTGCTCTCTCCCTGAGTAAAGATACTGACAGATCAATTTTTGCTTCATGCATCTCACGAGTCTTATACAAGACTGTTTTGATTCTATTGTCCGTGCCTTACATGAAGCTAAAAATGCTCCCTCAATATATCTACCCTTCGCTCTCTCTCACGCTGAAATACGGCGGAAATACAAACTGTCAGTCTGTCACACCACACCAAACCGTGTCGCTTAGTAAAGTAGTAAGTAATTCGTTTCTTTTTGAATCTAATCAGATCTCCTCTTCTCTCCTCCGTCGCCTCCTCTCCCTGACTTCCCTCCTCCTCCTCCTCCTCCTCCTCCTCCTCTTCGCAAAATCGCAACTGAAGCAATTTCTCGACTCTTCGCAGCTACTAGCAGTCACTTGTTGTTGATTCGGCGCTGATTGCTTTGTTCAAAGATGAACAATCTTCTGACAGTAAGTCGACTGCAGAGCACATTTTATACTCTCTTTTTTGCTGTTATCTTGAGATTTAATTAATACGGAATTTGTAAGTTTGTGTCCTCCTTTATTTGCTTAACTTGGAAGGAATCTAGGTTTTGAACCGTAATAAGGGTTCAATCGGTTTTATGATTGGAAAAGGCAGATCCTTTCAACCACTTTGTATGTACTATAATTGATTTTAGTTGAAAACACCATAGAAGCATGAAATCCACTATTTTGAAGTTTAAATTTCGAATTGGGAAGAATATGCTTAGAAATTTTATGACCTCAGGGGCTGTTTTATCCTATTTACATGCAAGGGGTGCTTCGGCAGCTGAGATGCTGTATATGGATGTTACAGATACAACTATTGGATGTATAGGGCTTGTTGTTAGTTTAATTTCGTGTAATGTACCATATTCTAGGTTTCCATGAATAATTATTTTTTACACTCTGATCGGAACCAATTCTACCTCTCCGAAATGAGAGAAGAATTCTCGTTTCAACAAATTACCGTGATCGGAAGGCAAGCATTAAGAAGAAATGATTCGATTCGACGCGATTTGAACAGCCCGAACTGATGTTGCGAAATCACGTGAAAATAGGTGGGATTCGGCGAGATTTAGTTTACAGAAATGAAAAGGACAAAAATAGCCTTGTCTTCTGCATTCTTTTTCGTGCTTTTGTCGGGCTTTACTTCTCCCAAATCTCCGTGCTATACAAAAATAACCTCGTCTTTGCGTTCTTAAGCTTTCTTCCTGCTTTCGTCGTTCTTCTCCGTACTTTACTTTTTTTTTTTTTACAGTCAAACCATTAGTGTTTAGGTAAATAACATCGATTCTAAAAAAAAAGTAAATGGCATCCCTAGTAAATTAAGTAAACTTAAGGTTTTTTCTTCATTGTTTGATACTGAATTGAATTCTCTTCCTTCATTGTTTCGATCAACAAAATTCAATTCATAATCATATCATTTCTTTTCTTTTCTATTGAAATGAATTGAATTTCTTGCTCCAATTTGTTCTGATCATAGCCTTAATATACATACTGATATGAAAAATTAATAGATATTTTGGGTTGTGTATCCTTAGACTTAGGACTTGTATGCTTTTTATAAAGGTGATATGTTTGTAAAAATGAAAAAAAAAAAACGCAAAGCTACGAAAGCTACGTCCTTAACTAGCTTTTGGCTATAGACAGTGTTCCTCTGCAAAATGTCAATGTGCATTTCACACTTTGGATAACATCAAAATATCATTCATACCCTGCATAACCCTACAAAAGAGAACATTTAGAAGCCATGAGAAGTGTCCATTTCCCTTTACTCAACAAGGAAAATCCAAATGCCCTCCTTCACTGCTTGTTCTAAACACAAAAGCAAGGAAATGGGGGTAATTTGGGTATATTATTATCTTTAAAATTAAGGTAAAGTATGTATGCGGTGACTCCATTTTGCAGTGAGATATTTGTCCCTTTCCAGTTATACATGAATTTTCAAATTTTGTTGGGGTATTCATGAAAATACCATTATTTCATGATCCTAAACACAATTTTTTTGTTAGAACATCCTCCATGTTTAAGAGGGGTATGCGTGTGATTTCAAGATTTGTATGGACTTGCTTGTGATAAATGCATTACTCTTTTATTATCAAAGAAATTTAGAAGGCTATAAAAGGTTAATATTTGAAATTTGTTTTCACAGGATTCCTTTGAGCTGCCTCGAGGCCAAAGTTCAAGAGATGATGGAGACATTGAAATGGGAAGACAAGGCCCAAGTTCGGCTGAGTTGGGACTTGAAGGTTTCTTTAAGCAGGTGATGTTAAAAAATAGTAACATTAGAGGGTTTCTTGGGCAATTTACCGCCTGTATTTTACTGCAATTTAAAATGGCACTTATCATTTCTGAATTTGCAATGAAAAACCAAGTCCTAAAACTAAGCCTCAGCCAAGCAAAACATAGTTAATTGCCTAAATTTTTTTATTAAATCAATCTCATTCACTTTCATTTAGACTCAAAGCAATTCAATCAATTTTGCTAGATATTCAAATATCTTGAAAGTACAGAATATTATAAATAGTGCCAGTTCAAAATGAAAACAAAACTTCAGTAGTTTAATTGTAGTATTACAGTGTTGTTTTGTGGATATTAATTAATTGATAGCATTATTTTGTTTCTGCCTCAGGTTCAAGAATTAGAAAAGCAGATTGAAAAACTTACTAAACTATTGAAGAAGCTTCAGGTGTCATATTCTTCTTCTTTTTTTCTTAAAAAAAACTATACTTGAGCATTGATTTCTCATAATTTGATCCTCCATCCTACAAAGAGTTGTTAATTGACGTTTTTGACGGCCTTAAGAAATAAATAACATGTCAACCTTGGGCTAATTGTATTTTACCTCAGCTTGTGTATAAAGTTCATGTATGATCCTGATATACCTCAGTGAGCTTATGTATCAAATTTATTTTGATAACGATGGAACAAATTTAGCTCAAGGGAATCAGTGTTTGTGGGTTTTCTTGTTCCATTGACATTTGTTTATTGTCTCCTTTTTATTTCTTTTGGTAAGAGATTTGGATTTTTGTAACAATATTGAACTGGATTGATTAGGTAAGAGTAGATGCAGGTCCTAGGATTTCACGGATTCTGGTTTGAATAAACAAAATAGGCATAAAAGTCAACGTCATGGTACCAAAATATAGAAGATTCATACTGACCCATATGGTACCGGTTATTGACATGCTTGTTTTAAACTGAATTCCTAATATATTCTTGTAGAGTGCAAATGAGGAGTCAAAGGCTGTCACCAAAGCATCAGCTATGAAAGGTTAGCTCACTGAACAAATTAAATCAAGGCTGAGGTGAATTTAAATAGCCAGGCTGAATCAAAGTTTAAGTTTGATCTTAAAGTCTCATTATGCCTATTCCATGTTATAATCAAATAATCATGTTAGTCTTATGTTGTTCCTACATATGTAAAATTGAGGATCAAGTTTCATATATACCACCTTTGATGATTGCATTAAGAGACCTGAAGTTTCCACTCTGTCCTTTCTCATGTAACTTGGAGACAAGCTCAAGGAGAAAATGTAAATTTGGCACCTATTAATTTGTAGAAGATGGAGGAAGGATGGTTGTAGTGAATCGTTCTCATGTTTCAAGCTGTTGGACATGTTATGTCTGACATTTTGTGGAGCATGATACCTCTTGTTTTGAAGGGGTCTTAGTGACAAGTTAACTTTTGCAGATCAACAGTCCCCTTCTATCTAAAATGATTATTATAATGTACTTTTGTTGTAGCTATCAAGCAAAGGATGGAGAAGGATATAGATGAAGTGAGTAAAATTGCTAGGTTTGCAAAGTCTAAGCTTGAAGAGTTGGATAAAGATGTAAGTGGCCTTTTGAATTTTGCATTAATTCGTACTTGGCTTATTTCCTCCAAATTAGTCATTTCGCAATATGGATTAAGAAATTAAGGATTAGATTTAAGCTGCACTAAGGAGTTCATGTTGGGCGAGATCGTAGAATTTAGGCTTTCAGATTACAAATGAGTTTCAGTATGAGGTTGAATGCAGAAGAGCAAAATACCCCTTTAATAATTAGATTATGCAGATTCATTAAAATTGGACTGATCATAGAGTAAGATTTATTATATTTTAATTAGACCAACCTATAATTATTATTTAGATTAAATATTTTTGCTATTACCATTAGATTAGTTATTTTTTAAATATAATTAGTTAAATTATATTAGCAGCTGTTTGTTTTGGAGTCATGTTGATTTCGTTATAATTATATACTTTAGACTAACATGATTATATTCGTTAGAATAGTTAATCATATTTTTTAATTAGCATAATTGTACTGGTTAGTATCAGTTTCTAGTTCCGACTTCTGACATTAATATTACAGAATATATTAATTGCCAAAGTTACATTGATCTTGTTAATTATATTTTGTTACATAAGTTCATCAGCATAGTTAGTTAATCAGCATATCTACATTAATCTATATTGATTATGTTAATTATTGATTTCATTTAATTAATATGTGCAACTGTTAAGGAGGCTTAAGGAGAGGAGCCCTTGTTGGGCAGGATTAAGACACATTAATGAGCTTAATGTTTGCAAAGATCAATTGTTTGGACTTTGAACCCAAATCTCATAGAAACTAGGAATTTGCTATTAGGCAATCTGTATTCTTTTTAATTTCATGCCTTCTGAGCACGTCAATGAGAGATATTTTCTTCGTTGTTCTCTTCATTATGCCATTGAACTCTCTAATTTTGCCTTTTTATATGATGTGATGAAAACAGAATTTAGCAAATAGACAGAAGCCGGGGTGTGGAAAGGGGTCAGGTGTTGACCGCTCGAGAACTGCCACTACAATGTAATTATGTCGTTTCTATTTCTCCAATTTGACTTTTTTTTTCTGGTTTCTTTACCTCTAATTATTTTATTTGTTTTGAAGCTGAGCTTTTAAATGTATTTTGCAGAGCATTGAAAAAGAAACTCAAAGAGCGAATGGATGATTTTCAGGTAAGCTCGTTTTCAATTCTTTTTGTTTGTTGCACGAAATAAGTTCACTTGTGTCATAACAGCTTTCTTTGGTCTGTAGAATCCCTGCACTAAAAAAGTAAAAAAACAGAAACTTAGACTAGAGTAACACAAAAGGCTTTCTGACCAACTTCTTTAGGCACACGTTTTAAATTGTTCCTTCTTTCTTTGCTAAGTACATTAAAAAAATTGTAATGCAGGCTTTAAGAGAAACTATTCAGCTAGAGTATAGAGAAGTTGTTGAAAGAAGAGTTTTCACAGGTTAGTGTTGCGAGTCTACAAAATTTTCTCTTTTTCAATATCTACATTTTGTAAACCTAACTTTGTGCCTCTATTTGTCCATTTTTAATCCTTCTATTCTCTAGTGACCGGCAACCGTGCTGATGAAGAGGTAAATCTTTATTCTGGAAAGAAATTTTGACATATCAATATCTCTCTTAGAACTGGAGAAAATAAAACTAATGATCTTTGTGATTTAATATAGACAGTTGATCGACTGATTGAGACGGGACAAAGTGAGCAAATTTTTAAAGATGCTATTCAAGAACAGGGGCGTGGACAGGTTGGTTAACTTATTCAACCCCTAAATGTAAACAAAATACATAAAAGGGAGAAAAAATGAAAAATGATTTCTCTTTCTCTTTGTGATACAAGGTTCAAAGACTTTCAGTATTTGTGTACTAAAATTACTTGTGATTGGTGAATTCAATGTAGGTGATGGATACACTTGCTGAAATACAAGAGCGACACGACACTGTAAGAGAACTGGAGAGGAAACTTCTAGAACTTCAGCAGGTAAAAAAGTTTCTTACCTTATAATAGTTACGAATTGACTAAATTTTTTCGTGAGATTTTGTAATTAAGCTCTAGCTTATTTGAAGAGCAATGCTGCTTATATATTTAATGCAGAATTGCAGAACAACTAAACTTTTGTTCATGCCTCTTACGTTTTGTTTCTCTTCCGGCATTTTCAGAAGCTGTTGTTGTCTCATATACATAGACACACAGTGAAATAATTTGATTGCAAAGTTTTGGTAAATTTGGTTTGGATATATTAGTGTTTTCATAATTCCAAATTTTAAGATTGGGGCGACAATTTTTGCCTAATGTAGATATTCATGGATATGGCGGTACTAGTCGAAGCGCAAGGAGACATGCTTGATAACATTGAATCGCACGTAAGACTCATTTTTAGTAGCATAATTTCATAAACTTGATTCTTTAACTTAAAATCTATTTATCTTTTCAAAGTAGTTCTTGGATCCTCATTTTTTTAACTTGAACTAATAATGATATAATTCTCAGCAAACTCTTGAGGCACTGTCAGACACTGGCCTAAAGCTTTTGTAGTTATTGTTTAGGCCAGTGTCTGATAATGATATCCTTCTCAGCATTCTGTTTGTATTAATAAAAACTCGAGGGTGATCTGGTCACTTTGCTTGACTTATCTTGGATTTTATGATCAGGTGCTGTTTTGCAAATTGCTCAAAATTGTCGAGCAGTAGTGCAAACAGAAGTAAATTTTGGGTGTTACTTGCAGATATGATCAAAATAAGTTTTGTGATCAGATGGGATTGGTGTCTGCCATATGCTTTTGAGGGTTACATTTATCGGAAAATAAAAGATCTTGCAGGATAGTTGAATATTGCATGTACTAATTTGTAAACCAAAGCAGGAAAAAGTCAAATTTTATTCATAGGTACTGCACAGCTGATTCCCCGTTCATCTCTTCTTTTGTGTAGGTCTCTAATGCTATAGATCACGTTCAATCTGGTACAGTTGCTCTCCAGAAGGCTAAAAAGCTACAAAAGAATTCTCGCAAGTGGATGTGCATCGCCATAATTATTCTCCTACTTATTGTTGTTGTCATAGTTGTTGCGGTGATTCAACCATGGAAGAGTAGTAGTAGTAACACCAGCAGTAGCAGCAAGGGCCGCTAGAGATTTGACTCTTGTGGTGTAAAATTGGAAGAAAATTTCGGGTCGAGTTTATCAGTTTTTATTGTGTCATTTTATTGTTCGTGGAGAGTCAATGCTTATTCTGTTAATAAACCAGCTGAGTTGTGTGAGTCAGTTTGTTATTGGTGTTTTGGTTGTTAATTTACATGCAATTTTTACATCCATGTTAAGTATTTTGTGATTTGAGGATATCACTTTTCTTTCTTTCTTCTTCTTTTTTTTTTTTTTTCTATTTTTATCTTTCAATACTACCCTTATTTTCGTTTTCGTTTTTCATTTTCTGCTATACTATTTCTGTATTTTTCTGTATTGCTTGATCATTCTAACTTATAATTTTTCTGTGTTTTTTTTTTTCTTCCAATTTTCAATGCCACATTTGAAGATGTAGTCTTATATATCCTACATTTTTCCTCCCAACAGCCTTCAATGTCATTTTGGTTAATGATAATGTCACTGTCGCTGCGTCATTTCGTTGTGTTTGAATATGTAGATTTTTCAGATTCAAAATAGGAGAAATTGATAGGTGAGTTGATCCCTATCTACAAGTGGCTGTGTACCATGATGCAACATGATGATATGATGGGTTTGGGTTGTGAAAGTTGTAGTGTTAAACCCGATTTCCCGAATTAGCCATTTCAAGGTAACAACTCTGTGCATAATCTAAAAAGAAAGCGAAAGTATTGCATAAGAGTTATGTGATATGCAAATTACTTGCATTGTGTATTGGCATTCTGTCACTAGCTATCAAGGACAAATTTCGAGTCTTATAAATTTAAAGATCAGAATAATGGAAAATTTGAATTTTATAAAGAAGCTTTTAATTAATATATTTGCCTCAATTATCACAACACTTCATCTGATCAAAGCAAAACATCACAGTTCGACTTAACAATTCTTTCGTAAAAATAATAAATAAAGTTTTATTGGGTTATATTCCTTTCGTTTTGAGATTGCTAGATGATTAATTATGTTAAACAATTGTTGGAGCGGCGTCTGTTCCTATATAGGATATATAGGCTTAGGAAATTTTTTATGCTGATTGTTTGTGCATATCAAAATAGCATCCCCGACATCACACAGTATTGAATTTGTTTACAATAATCATTTATAATTACACTTCAAAAACATAAGCCTTAACCTTTTAACAACCACTACAATTGCACATATTAATTGAAGTAGTAGGTACATTAATCGACTTTATTATGGAGTATGGCTAGTATGATATTAGCGTCATTTCAACCGATGTAACACAAATTTTAAAATATATCAAATTGACTTCAAAATGTGAATCCAAACTGTTCACACCGATCTACTTCATTAGTTGTACGTTTACCTGCAAAATTTATAATTTTTCAAATTAATTTAGTATTAAGTTAAGCGGTCAAATATGTGAGTTTTTAGTTAATTTTATAATACATTCATTTTTTCAACATTATTGACCGCTTGACTTTATACTGAAATAATTTGAATTTTTTTTTTTTTGCATATAAACGCATCACCCATATAATAAATCGGTTTCAACGGTTTGAATTAGTAAAGTTATCCAATAACTCTTTATATTATAAAGCTAGTAATAAAAGATGAAAATATATTCCAATCGTACATGGAATATATCCGCCGAGATCTTTTCTCCAACAAAGACCGTTTTTTTTTGTTTTTAATGGTTAGCGGCAAAGACTTGATAAAAAGGTTGTATTTACACAAATTTCTCCAACAAAGACTTGAGGCAACAAATACAAATGTTGTAAAGACCACAATCAATCTTTGCTCAAAGAAGATGGGTTATTGTGTGGCGGTTCTATACCCAGTAATTTTTATAAATAGTTTTTTCAATAATTTTGGACCTATCTACAATATTGAAAAATTAAAAACATTAATTTGTAAAATTGCCAAACTTGAAAAAAGAGAGAGGTCAGCGGGGTACACATGCCACGTCGCCCATGCATGCTGCCCTCCCCCCAAATAATTAAACCTCTTTGCTCTCTTTCCTTACCGATTCAAAACAGAAAAATAAATAGAGAAAAATCAAAGAAAAAGAAAAGAAAAGAAATATTTTGATAAAATATTTTGATATTGATTATTATATGATTGTATGTTTGATTGGAAATCCGATCCTATATCACGAGTGATTCTGAATGATTGATGCAACTCAAATTGAACTGATCTGGATTGAGCGCTATTAGGTAATCAAATTTCTCTATAAATGAGTTTCGATTTGTACAATTGGTTGGATATTGAACTAGGTAATTGGATTATGAATCTAACCTTTCAGGAATTTGAACTAAAAGAGAACGGTTTTTATTGAAAACTTAGACCCCAATTGTTATCACCGGTTAAATATGCATACATAATTTGATATATTTGTGTGGATTAATCTAATCTTATTGAAAATGTTTCTTACTTATTAAGTCAGTTATAGAGAAGTGCGTCGTTAAACAACTGGTTAATTAGTTTTGTAGCTGATCATGTATTATTTTTGTTTGTTTTTGTTGCGATGTAGGTTGATAGGATAGAGGATGAATACGAGGGTACAGTTTTGTCACATTGTGTGTCTCGTCCGGCTGCCGGAGCGTAACAGAATGATAATGGTATTTCTATACTGAGATACCGGTTTCAATTTATCTTTGTATTTCATTACATAATGATCTTAATTACAAATTCCATTATTTAATAAAAATTTCTATACTGTAACAAATTAATAACCAATATCTGTTATTATATTTTTTTGACTAACATTTGGCTCTGTCAAAATATTTTTTTTAAACTAGGATATATTTTCACTACGACTCAATAAACTAATCCTAAATACTATATAATTTCAATGTTTTTAAAAAAAAAATTTGAATGGTGTGAATGACAAATTAGGAGACATTTAGTCCAATTAGTAGGACAAATTTTTAATATTTTGCTATGGCAGACAATCATATATAACACATTCTTTTAGTTTTCTCCAATTCTATATTTACATCAAAGCATAGTAATTAATGATGTATAGTTTAACATAAGATGAATCAAATCAACTATTCTCTTCTTATTATAAAGTATAAACTGAAAGAAACTAGTATTGTTTTGAATAAGCAACACTACAAAAGCAATATATGAATCAAGAAAGTGAAAGAAACTATTCTCTTCTTAATATTTTTTGACGTTATAGGATAAAAGGAATTTTAATTAGTTCCATCCTTAATTAATTTATTAGGATAATTTATATACTTAAATGCCCTCGGTATCTCCGTGAATCTAGCTAAGTAATATCAGTGATATATAACTTATAACTGGTAATCTGACATAATATTAAAGATCATAAATTAAAGGTTTTCTTCCTGATAGTAATTAATATGCGATATTTGGATGTGGATTAGAATTTTGTAGCAATATTTAATTCATCTGATATGAACCTATATATTAAGAAAGTGTCTTTATAAATGTCCCCATTCAATATTATCACAGCATTTGTAGGCACAGATAGTTTGACTTTGATAATCTAATTTATCTGATAACTGATGATTTCTATACACTAATAAAGTTAAGGAATCCAACCTTCAAAAAAATAATAGAGAAATTAAGAAGCCAGCCTCAAATTTGTCAACTAGTTATCTTATAATTTAGAATCTAAAAGATCCACATAAAAAAAAAAAAATTACATATTCACCTCCATAAAATGGAAAAACACATTTTTACTTCTAGAGAAAGGAAGAACCAAATTAAGAAAAAGTGCAACATACGTATAACTATCCAATTCCTGTTTACACGAATATTAAAAGAGTTCCGTGAATTCAAATCAGATGGTCCGAATTTCAGACTCAAAATTTTAAGTACTGTAGAAGTGTAGAGGACATGAGCTGATCAAGGCTTGGTTTTTGTGGCTGAGCAGCTGGTTGTTGGAGCAACCTTCTTTTTTGATATTCCAAAAAAGCTCCTTTTGTTTTTCCTTTTTTCATCATTGGTCTTCTTCTTTTCTTCCATAATCTCCTTCTTCTCCATTTCTTCTATCTTCTCCTTGTAAATTCTTCTCATAACATATGCTTCAATAAAATCTCCTCCCATTATACTCGCCATTAGAGAGAAATCTTAATTTCTTGCTTGCTTGTTTGTTAATATAAAATTATATATACCACCTTTCAACTCAAGAAGTATATATTTATAGTGCTTGGATTACTTCATGACTTGCGTGTAAAGCGACATGCAAAATTATATTTTTATTTGAAAACTTTTTTGCCGAGCGTCATGCATGACGACATGAGAATTTTATTTTCAATATAGAATTATAGACAAGAGAAATAGATTGACTACAAAATGGCTGTTGTCATTTGTCAAACAATGTTTTTAAGAAATAAAAAAATAAATTACAGGAAAGACGACGAATTATTTTTTCAATATAAACGGAACCAAATGGATGATTTGGTTTTTAAACGATGTTAAAGAAATTGAATAATTATTAGTTCAGTCTCTTTTATCGTATTGTAAAAAAAAAAAAAACACTCTATCACTTTCTTATAAATTTAATTTTTATATTTCTAAAAGTAAAAAAAAAATGGTTGTCAAGAGTGTGCTTAATTATTATACAATTTGATTTTGTAAATATTGATCTGTTTTTGTCTTATCTTGTTAGCCAAGTCAGGGTTGCTGTCAAAACTTTTGACTACAAAATGGCTGCTGTTTAGTTAACATAAATTAATTCAATATTGTTTCATTTTCAAAAAATCAAAAGAATATTTGAGCGTTAATTATATAAGCGCCCAAATCATTCTTATAATTTCATAAACTTTTGAATACAATTAACAATTTTATTAAAAAACCGTTAATTATATAGCACTATCCTCAATAAATCATTGTTGATAGAATAACCGGATCGTTGACTGTTTTGACTAAAGGAAAAACCGCTAGTAACGGTTTATGCTGAAAACTATTTTTGACTAAGTATCTGAGTTTCTTATTTGTTGTTGAATTTTCTAGTCTTTAATAATTAAATATGTGATATAGCATAATATTAAAATATAGAAGACAACTATTAAAAAGGAGAGAGCCATACGACTTAATGGAAATAAATCTGCTGCTATCCTTGACAGGTGAACAGTAACTCTAAAATTTCTACTTTTTCAAATTCAGCTGTTAATTTTTTCTGTGCATGTATCTCGAAACAGTTGATTTTTCTGTGCACGCATCTTGAAACAATTCGATAGCTGGATATAGAAAAGTAGAAATTGTAGGAGACTGTTCACCTGTCAAGGATCGTAACAGATTTGAATCCCAACTTAATTGACAAGCATGTAAGACCCTTTGAGACATTATGTCTATGATCTATCTATACAGACTTTTATTGGCAATACATTGAAAAGAAACATTAATTTTTTTCAGTCTTGCAAAATTAAAGGAGTGCATTTACAACATGTTACATGCATCTAGTGATGATTTTATTAAATTCATGCTCCTATTTACTTGAATTATATCACCTAAATTATATACGATACCCTCAATTTTTGTGCTAGAAAAAGGTGCCAAAATTGCATTTGTATCATGTTGTATGCATCTAATGTGTTTTCAAGCAATTTCAGACTTCCTTGAAGGTCCAAAAATTACCAAAACTTCCAATTATTTCGAACGTTATCTGAAAATTTCAAAAAACTTATTAGCACTAACTAAAAAAATTAAACATCAATTTTTATGCAAGCAAAACCTTCAGGTTTGTATTTAGTCCCATGCATTTATTGATGGTTTAAAGTTTTAACCAACTCTGTAAGTATTTATTGGCAATAACTCAAAGTGAAACATCAGTATTGTTTGCAACAAAATATTGCAAGAATGCATTTACAACATAGTAAAAATGAATTGAGTATGCAGAGAGGACATCGTGCAAGTTTTCAACAAATTCGTCAAAGGTAATGAATGATTTCTTTAAAACAAAAAAACATACTACGTCACACAAATTCAGCATTAATATGACCTTTTGTTTTCTTCCTACAAGTATATAAAGATTAAATTCAGCATTAATTTATCATTGAACAATAATTTATTGCATTTGTCCAACTCAAGCATTTTATTCAATATTATTAATCACTTGATTTTTTATCATTAATTTTTACAACCAGCTGGCCCCCCATAATAGAATTTATGTTCATCAAACTCATTCCCAAGAAATACAGCAGGCAGCGACTTGTAGCAATTTGGTTTATCGTCCCCGTTTACTAAATCATAAATTTTAGGACTATCATTACTATTTCCTTTCTTGTCGAAAAGTTTGAGGTCCATCATATATGCTGCTTTATGATTACCTTCAATTGGATAATGACCGCTTCCCATGGTAGGACCAGTGTCATTATTTTCATAATCCACAAAAGCCGCCCATTGAACATTATTTGCTTTGTTATCCAAATCTCCGAGGAATCCTTTTGGCCACCATCCTAATTTTGAGCTTGTACCGAAATCTTCTCGGTATAAAGTCCAAAATTCTGTAATTGGATCCTATACAAATATCAATAAAATGAATAAATATTTAAAAAAAAATAAGATCATAGACAAATTAATGCATGGAGAAGTATATATAAGAATCACCAGCAGTTATAATTTACTAGCTTGAAGCAATATATACCATCAAGCATGCATGAAGGTTGCAATAAAATTAGTAATACCTTTTTATGCTAAGTGTGACATAGTGATCTTCTCCATTATACTGAGAAAGTGGAACTACAGCCTGACCCGAAGAAAGCACCGATGCATTAGAAACAACAAAGCCCGGACAATTTAAGTTGTAGCATGGATCCGTTCTATTAGCATCATTCTAGGAAATAACAAAACAACAATTTTGAATTAAATTTCTTCTTATATATATATATGAAGAAAGTAACAGACTGATGACCATTGAGAAAATAATAAACTTACACTCCCCGAAATAAAGAACCGCAAATCATTGTTATGATATAACCGTGGAAGCACCTGCACCAACAAAATGTTAGAACAACTCAAGATCTAACTTAGAGAAAAAAATTGTGGATCTCTAAGACCTTGTACATATTAAAGTATTAGTTATTTTATATATACAAGATTGTGATTAAGAACAAATTCATAAATCAAATTTGATGATATGAAAACTTGTTAAAGAAAATTGTCAAAAAAAGTTTTATAGTACTTAATTTTATGTAAAAAAAAAAGTTTAGAAAATATCAATCTAAAAATTATCACATACATGAAAGTCCTGTTTTTACCAAACTTATTCGATCACTATTGAAGTTTAAGAGAATTATTGAGACTTCATAGTAAGAATTCGGGTTCATATTAGGAATGCCCCATGCACTAATTTTTGCTTAGACTGCCATAATATTCTCCAAGATCTGTTCGATATCCAGCACTCTAGAGAATTAGAAACAAAAAAAAAAATAGTAAATCAGATAAAAAAACGATGAGACAAATAAATAGAATGATATTTATATAAAAGTTGTTGATTACATGTATTATACGACCACTTGCAATTTTACAGAACAATAACAACAAAACAAAAATGCTATTGAGAGCCATAAGAAAAGCAACTACCTCAAACCAAATGGTTTTTTAATTAAATAGAATTACAATAGGGTTATATATATAGGATAGTTTTTATGGCTCGATTCTAATTTATTGCTAATTACTAATTTACAAAAAAAAAAAGAGAGTTGATGATACAGCTATGCAAAAGATATAGTGATAATTGGAATTTTACCTCTCAAGAACAAAAGATATAGTGATAAATATATGGCATATAGTTAATTACAATACAAATTAAGCCATCCCCTTCTAAAAGTACCTCACTATTTGTACACAATATCATTGATGTAATGGGCGTCAATTTTGTATTTATCTTCTTCAGAGAAATAAAACCTATGTTATTTTGTTAATGAAAATTGAGCCACTAATCGGAGGCCGCTTCATTTGTGGGTCCAATCTCTATCATTAATTGTTTCTTTTAATATATATAGACACGTAGACGCGCGCAAACATATACACACATCTACGTATGTGTGTGTATAGTCCGGCTATGCGCTTCTTCTAGTATTTAAACAATATGCTTCTGATCTTCAAAATATATCAAATAAGCTTCAAACGACTAATTCAAACTTTTATTCAAACTTAACGAGAACTTCATTTTCATATAATGTTTTAAAAATTTTGAATTATTTACAATCAAGCAAGGTTCTAAATAGCGTTTATAGCGTCGTAGCGGGAAGACTAAAAAAAAAGCTATAGCGAATAGCGTCGTTATAGCGGAAGCTATTCCAAATAGTGTATTTTTTTTACATTTCGTATATTCAATATTTGTACTAAATATCAACATTATCTAAAGTCTCATAGAACAATAAATAACACCAAAGTAATTAAGAAATTATAATATTCATATTGAACCCGTACAAAGTCCAAATTGCGGTTCAAAATATCCATAGTAATATCATAAACTATCGATTTTTCCTATTAAAAATATCTTAAGCATCATGATTCATGACATAATCTATTTTTTTTTCTATTCAAATTTTAATTTCGGTTTGGAATTTTTTTCTATTCAAATTTCAATTTCTATTCCCAATTTCAAATTGATTTATCTGTAGCAAGTAGCAACAAATTCAATTTCGGTTTGAGATTTTTTTTATCTTTATTTAAAACCCATATAAATTGCTTAAAAAAAAATCCATATTGTATAGCGCAAATAGCGCAAATAGTGCAAATAGCGGACCGCTATAGCGGCCGTAGCGCAAATAGCGCATTTTGATGTCATAGCGTAGCGTTTGGGGTCCAAAAACGCTATAGCGCGCTATTTAGAACACTGCTATCAAGTCAAGAGGTCAAAGATTTAATTTAATAAAATAGTGCATTAAAATACATACAAAATTCTTTATATTTTGACCGCTTGACTTGATAGTAAATAAATTTGAAAATAATTTTTTTTTATATGGAAACAAAGCTCTCATTAAGGAGATCGGTTTAAACGGTCGGATTTATCGTTTGAAGCCGATTTGATAGATTTTGGAGGTCCGAATCATATTGTTGAAATACTAAAGGAAGCGTGTTAGCCAATTTGATAGATTTGATAGATTTTGGCGGGAGGAGGTATTAGTGCAATTTATAGTTAGAGTTGGGAGAAGAAATCGCGTAATAGAGAGGGACTGTTGGATTTTGAGTCTTGAAACTGAAGGCGTCCAGTAAATGGAGGAAAAATTCAACACAAATCGGCGAAATTTTTGGGTGCTAATCATATTGATCTCCACACATTTTAAAGCACATCCAAGGAACCAAAACGAAAAGTAAAAAATATGTAATATCAAACTTTCAAGCTATAGGAATTAATTTTGAAATGATAATAACATTTTACTTTAGACTATATAAAAAATTACATAAAAAACATAAATTTAAAAAATAAATAGAGTCAATTGACCGCATTCACTCAATATGGATCCTCCATTGACAACGGAATTATTTTAATGTTTAATTTAACATAAAAAAATGGAAGTAAGCATTTCTTGCCACAATATATCTAATTATCGAGAATGAAAATAAAAATATTAAAAAACCGACATTGAGCAAGCGAGAAAAAACACTTGGGTCAAGGGTAACCGTAAAAGAAAAAATAAGAAAGCGACCGATACATCTCTCTCGACCCGATAAATCCATGCATGAAGAGAAAAGGCGGAGGGCAGAACACATAATGTCTCGGGCAGGAAATTAGTAAGTACTCAGCGATGAAAGAGTGAAGCATGGACCCGCGATTTTAATAGAAGACCCTGATCGAAGTGCCTATATATGCAATTGGGACCCTTACTAAGAAACTAGAGTGGATCAGAAGATGTAGTTAGCGTATCTACATCCCAGCAACTCAAATGAGTTTCTAAATAACTGTTAACCATCCTGTAGAAATTAAGGTCTCTAAAGTTTCTAAACTCTCACATCTCTGAAATTAATTTTAGAGTTTCTATTAAGTCACGTCAGCAATAAATTAAAAAGAAAAAATTAATTTGAGTCAATTATTTAACCAACATGAAATTTATAAACAGTTTCTTAATAAAAAAAACTTTCATTCATAGTTGCTAAATAAGAAACTTTCCCACATCTCTAAAATTGAATTAGAACAACGCTAGAGATATATATGCTCTTAGGAAATATCGTTATTACAGCTCAGCAGTGTATACGCTGATGTGTCAAGATGTAGTTCATTTGGTAGATCCAGGAAATGAATTGTTTTTTTTTTTTTTTGAGGAAACCAAGGTTCTAAATAGCGTTTATAGCGTCGTAGCGGGAAGGCTAAAAAAAAAGCTATAGCGAATAGCGTCGCTATAGCGGAAGCTATTCCAAATAGCGTTTTTTTTTTACATTTCGTATATTCAATATTTGTACTAAATATCAACATTATCTAAGGTCTCATAGAACAATAAATAACTCCAAAGTAATTAAGAAATTATAATATTCATATTGAACCCGTACAAAGTCCAAATTGCGGTTCAAAATATCCATAGTAATATCATAAACTATCGATTTTTTCTATTAAAAATATCTTAAGTATCATGATTCATGACATAATCTATTTTTTTTTCTATTCAAATTTTAATTCCGGTTTGGACTTTTTTTCTATTCAAATTTCAATTTCTATTCCCAATTTCAAATTGATTTATTTGTAGCAAGTAGCAACAAATTCAATTTCGGTTTGAGATTTTTTTTATCTTAATTTAAAACCCATATAAATTGCTTAAAAAAAAAAAAAAAAACTCATATTGTATAGCGCAAATAGCGCTGTAGCGGCCGCTATAGCGGCCGTAGCGCAAATAGCGCATTTTGATGTCGTAGCGTAGCGTTTGGGGTCCAAAAACGCTATAGCGCGCTATTTAGAACACTGGAGGAAACTAAGAGATAAATGAAATCGTTCTTTCTTATTAGTTAGCTCACCAGTCACCACTATGAGCCCCATAGGGAAGCTTCTCTCCGTTACTCTCTATTAAGCAAATGAGCGAGCCAATGACAGTGGGACCCACGAAGCTAAAAACGAAATTGGGCCGGCTTGGGATAAATATTGGGCCAATCGGACTATCCTGTGCTTTTATTCTAGCTACTGTATTATGTATTTATGTTATATCTACGTAATGGATAAAATGCTTTAACCATAGAATTACAATAGGGATATATAGAAAAAATAATAATAATAATATTTTGATAGTTTTTATGGCTAGGATTCCAATTTATTGCTATTTACTAATTTACGCAATTTTTTTTTTTTTTGCTTCTTACACATTATACACAGCTAAGCAAAAGATGTAGTGATAATTGAAATTTCACCTCTAAAGAACAAAAGATATAGTGATAAATATATAGGAGATGGTTACAGTACAAATTAAGCCATCCTCACTAAAAGTACATCACTATTTGTACTCATAATTTCACTGATGTAATTGCCATCAATTTTGTATTTATCTTTTGTATTTATTTTAGTAATTGAAATTAAGCGAATAATCGGGGGCCACTTCATCTGTGGGTTCCACCAGCCCCTCCAGCATTAATTGAGCAAATAATCGGCAACAAATTTTACATTTTTTGAGAAAGAAATTACCTTTATTATTTTGAATTTTTGAAAATCACTACTTTTCATGGTAAAATTAATAGCAAAAAAAATTAAAAAATGTAAAATTTGGCCTCCAAGCACCTTTTAAAAAAAATTAAAATCACTTATTTTTCAGAATTTTTCTTATTATTTTAGCATATTAAAACTGCAATTTTCAAAAACAATTAAAAAATAATAAAAACTTTCAAAGTTTAATTAGTCGATCTGAAGTGCTCAACATATTATTTATATTAAAATATGCTCGGGATCAAATTTTAGATTTTTTGGATTTTGTTTACTATTTTTCATACATTTTTAAAAATCACTATTTTCAGATTTTTATTTATTTATTATTCAAAACAATGATTTTCAAAATCTTTAAAAAATAGTAAAAAAATTCCAAAAAAAATATAAAATTTGGTCTCCAAGCACATTTTAATATGGAGAATATGTTGAGCACTTCAGATCGACTATTTGAGCTTTGAAACCGTAAAAACCAAGGTTCTAAATAGTGCGCTATAGCGTTTTTGGACCATAAAAGCTATGACGCTATTGCCGCTATAACGCGCTATTTCGCGCTATAACGGCGCTATACAGGCATAGCGCCGTTTTTTTCAGCCGTTCCGCTATAATGCGATAAACGCTATTTAAACCTTTGGTAAAAACCAATTGGTAGCACCAAAACTTAGAAACTACCATTTTGATCTAAGATCAAAATGGTAGTTGTTGAGCCTTGGTGCTACCAATTTATTTTTGTGATTTTTAAAGTTTAAATAGTCAATCTGAAATGCTCAAACATTTTTACATTTTTTTAATTTTTTTACCATTTTTTAATATTCAAGACAATAATTTTCAAACATCCTTAAAAAATAGTAAAAAAATTTCAAAAATGTAAAATTTGGTCTCCAAGCATATTTCAATATGGAGAACACGTTAAATACTTAAGATCGACTATTTAAACTTTAAAACTACAAAAACGAGTTGGTAACACCAAGAATTAAAAACTACAATTTTGATCTAAGCCAACTTGTGCAGAAGGTGGTATATCATATATGCTGTCTAGAGAATTTTATTGCAACTTAATATTGCAATAAAAGCTGAATTGCAACTCCAAAAAAATAAATCCAAATGTATGCACAGAGAGTATGGATATGTTGTCTATAAGATAAAAACCTCTCGATGAAAAATTTCAGATGTTTAGACTCCAGTCATAAGGCTGATAGGTTACTTTCAGATGACTGTTTGCAAGTAACTCCATCAGCTCGGCTGACTTAGCGGTCTCCATATAATTCGCGGCATGTTTTAGCACCTCAGTTTCATTCTTTCCAAAATCCACACTGTACCTAAAATACACACAAAACAGGCATATACATAAGCAAGATGTATCCTACTGGAGGCAACAAAGCAGTATAATTTCCAAACTTAAGACTTACCAATGCAAAATCTTGTTAGCTGATGCGGCCTTGGATTTCGCATCAATAATCAACCCTCCATTCCTTATAAAATCTCTTGCAGCTTCCATCAGGTCCTTGTCAATGTTTCCAGGTGAGTAGCATCTGAGTGCGGGACCTGATCGAGTCCCATTTACCAAAGCAAAGTGGACTAGCGGTTCAGGGTACGGAAGCAAGACCTGCCAATGAAAAATAATATATACAAATTTAAATGAACGTATACATTCTAATGAAACACCATAAGAATATTCCCTGCTCTTTTCTTTTAAATAACTCTTCTATCCTTCCTCATAAGTTTACTAACAGTTCAAAAGCCCGATTTTGCCCACATTTTTCTCCAGAGATAGCACTAATTTGCAGTATATAGTTAACAGCGAATGAGTATCAGGTACCATATCTACCTGACTTAATCCAGCCGAGTGAGTTTAGATGCATGGGGGTCTTTGAGATTCGTGCAAGATCAGGTCAGGTACCTGACTTCTTTTTTAAGATTCTTTCTTGTAATTTTTCTATTGTTTTAATGAAATAGATAGTAAGCAATTTGCCTGCTAATTTACCAAAAAAAAAAATAATACTCCAAAGTTGCTTCTGCTTCCTCTACATGTCTACAAACAAATTTCCATGGATACTTTGGTTGTTGATCTCTTTTTACCACACCAGGGTTGATAAGGTACACAAGAAAAGCAGTTTACAGTCACCCTTCAAAACCAATAATGGAAAGAGGCGTAATGAATATCTTGAAGTTGCATGCAGTAAAAGAAAAATTGGACATACACTTTTGCCCTTTTGTAAGGATAGAGGAAAAGCAGATGTTACCTTGGATCTCTTGTCTCTTGGTGCAAAAGGCTTGGTGAGGCTGTAAGGTGGCCTCTGGTTGCTCCTTAAAATGCCATTGTGGATGGCAGAGAGTGAATATGGGAACCCACCAATTACGTACTTAAAATCACCAAAGAATTTTCTCCTCTCCATCGCTTTGATAGGTGGGCCCCATGACAGTATTGCATGAATAGCCATCATATTATATAAATTGATAAAAAACGCTAGACTCTCCTCCCGTGATATTTCCTCCAAATCCACTCTCTGTAGCTCCTCCGTTATTCTTACGTACCTATAAATAATGCAACTCTAGTGAGCTAATAGAAAGGGCATATTTCATAAAAAGAGAGCCCGATATTATTACTTAATGTGTTCACAAAATAACCAATATCCAGGGGAACAATAGGCTCTTATAGAGTGAAGCTACGGTAATATGTATATTACAGATCGACCTGTGCTATGGATCCATATCTCCATTTTCAAAGTTCAAACAGTCTATCCGAACTATCAAAAACATGATGTTCATATGAAAATATACTTGGAGACCAAATTGTACATTTTTTAGAATTTTTTTTCCTATTTTTTTTATAGGTAGAAAATGACTTGATCTAAAAATTCTGGACAATCAGAAAACAATAATTTTAGACCTATCTAAAACAATAGTAAAAAAATTCAAAAAAATATAAAATTTCATCTCCGAGTACATTTTCATACGGAGATCATGTTTAAAGGTTCAGATCAACTGTTCAAACTTTAAAAATAAAAATATAGCACAAGTCAATTCGTAATATGCATATTAGCATAGCCTCACTCATTCTCCCCCTCAACTCGATCTCCACGAAAGCTTTGTTTACGTCAAAGCTCTCGTTAAGTGCTGTCGGGGTTCTAGAGTAATTAAATAAATAATGTTATAGAATGTTATAGCACTGTCCATGTTAGCAATGCTTCAATTAGCGAATACTAGAATCACAAGTGCTTGTTGGTAAATTTCATAACTAGAAATTAAATTTTGTCTGATTTTCTAACCTTTTAAACTCCTCAGAGCCATGAATGCTCCTGTAGTCAACATGTCGCCCATCCTCTGACACATAGGCCTCGAAAACAGCACGTGATAAAAGTTGTAATCTCGAGGATATCTCAACAATAGGCTTTGGTAAGACATCAAGAGGTCCCTTAGGAATGTTATAGCACTGAGACATGACAACTGGGTCATGCTCCAGGAAACGATATAGGTGGTTTCCATCTTCAAATATGTTCTCACTATAATTTTGAGAAATAATACTTTATCAGAAAAATAATAGGATTTAAAATAAGATACTTTTTTAAGATAGGAAAAAGATATGTACGTACTCCAGCACGTGACGAAAAAAGTAGTTGATTACCAGCTTCCTACCAAACTCAACGGCCTGAGTAAAACAAATTGCTGGATTATTTAAGAAGGCATTATTGAATATAATTAAAATCACTTTTCCTTTTATCATGTTGCCATTTTTAAAATATTAACAGTGAGATTATGTATACTTGATATGTAACATAAATTAGATAATCCAAGATAACTATATTAAGAGAAAGAAATAATAACTATAATCTTAAAAACTGAAAATCACCTCTTCTCGTTCAAAATACTGATCCTCTGACAAGAAATCCACAGCCTCTGACCCAAGAAAGCAATTGCTAAATCTTCTCATCTTATAGTACCTATCTTTGGGCTTTACTACCTCTTTCATTTTTCTGACGATTGCTGCCAGCTCATCAAGCTTGCCACTTGCTGACTCATCATCTTCTCCCGGCAAAGGTGGAAAGGGAGAAGATGCTGCTGCTTCAACATTCATAATTTCATTAATTTTGTTATCAAGCAAACCTGATGCCTCCATATCAGACAACTCCTTTAGACCACCAATTAATACATCATTAAAATAAACCCTCGGAACAACATAAGATCCGTATTTCTTTTCAAGCTCCAGTTTCCGGCTTGGAAAGACATCAATATTGATCTCCACAAAACTAAGCCTTTTCTCGCGCATAAACGACCTGACGGTTTTGCACTCCTGGCAACCCAGTTGAGTGTAAATTACAATTCTACCCTTCATGGCAGGCACTTCAACCAAACTTTCATTTTGGGTTTGCTCAGTTAGCACATCACGCCCGATCTTTAGAAAGCTGAGAGGATTCCACATAGACTTTTCATCGGGTTTTGGATTTACCTCTTTCAGTTCAGATTCTGTTACCTCAATTTTATCACCTTCAATTTTTTCATCCATGCGAGGTGAGTCTCCTTCTTCCTCCTTTTTGCTAGATAAACGGCGAATAAATGTTGACACCACAACTGTTCCCTTTTCCTTTACAAAATTCTTTAAGGCAACTGCTTTGTCAGGCCAGACTGACGAGGCTTGTGTATCTGACTCTAGGGTTTCAGTTCCATCAAAAACCGGTTCAACAAGTTTCTCTTCGGGAAGGAATTCCTCAAAATTTTCATTTTCTCTAACTTGCGCATCAGAGACCTCGTCTAGAGCTTCTTTCTTGTCACTGTGCTTTGGTGCATCAGCTTCAGGTAATTCGCTAGTTTTTAGACTTTCAACTTTTTCTTGTGAAATAGAGGATGTATCAGATGAAATATGTGAAACCGAATCATTTTTCTCTTCATAACCATCAGTACTTGCCATAACTTTGTTTAAGGTGCAATCGAATAGTGTCAGGATTTGTTTCCACGGGCCTGTAAGAAGACACTAGAATAAAAAGAATAAAGGAAAACCGTCATTTCCATCTTACCAAATATAAAAAATGAGAATTTTTAGACAGAAAAATATCTATTTGAGCACTTATTCTTGCAAATTAGCTAGCAACAACATTCTAAACTTGAAGAATTTCATATTGTAATTGCAATTATATGTACAATATTTGTAAAATTGGTTTTCTCTGGTGCCCATCCATTCCAAATTCAAACAGTCTCAGTAGAAACCAACAACCCCCCCCCCCCCCCCCCCCCCCCCCCCCCCCGCGCCCGCCCTTCAGGATACAACTGAATATTTATTTTTAGAAGTATCAATAACAAAAATGTATGACGCTGGCATAAACTATAAGTCTAAAAATATAGCATATGTCCCAAAAAGAAGAAAACGTAATAACTGACGTACTTCTTTTTTATGAATCACCCCGGTTAGAAACATTGACCCAGTCAAACCAAGTTGTGAATCGCACCAAGCAAACCAATTTCACTTGTTTAATCAGAATTCGTCTAACATTACAACCAAATCCCACAAAATTACCTACGTACCAATGCAAACAGTGGCTAGCAGTATCTCAAAGAGGGAAAACAAGAAACCACAATGAAATCAACCTTGAAATCCTAGAGGTCATTGATTCGAATAGAAATGAGTAGCAATGCTACTAGATTCTTCACAAAAGGAGAAATAGAAAAATAGAAACTTAAAATTAGAGAAATCTTACACCGTCAGGAACTAAACGATGCTGATCGCACTTCGAATTTCCTTAGAAATAATGTAAAATGGAGAATAATTGCAGATTCGACTGTAGATAGCGAGAGAGAGAGAGAGAGGATCTAACCCTTTAAGAGCGATATAAATCGAGAGAGAGATAGCAGGAAAGAAAAAGGGTCTTGGTCCGAAAGCGGGAACGGCGGGAGAGAGAAACTGTAGATACTAAATACTAAATCCACAGTATCGTTAGTTGTACTCGTTAAAATTACTGAAATACACGTATATGATTATGTGTAAGCATATTTAGGAGTATTCAAACGGTCGGTCCAAACCGACCTAAAATAGACAAATCAAATTTTTTTTTTGTTTTTAAAAGTAAAACCGAACCGAACCGATTAAACCTATCAACCAATTAACCGAACAAACTGAATTAAATTTTACTTTATTCGGTTCAAACCAAATTAAACATATTGGTGCAAAAAATGTTGAAATAAGATATGTTGAAATGCTTGAACTAAGAACAAAATTTTAGAAAATTTTGCACAACTTAAACCAAAACAAAGATCGTGCTTTTGCACAACTTAATCCAAAAAATCATAATTAATAGCATCTACATTTCAGCAACTCAATGAGTTTTTAAATAATTGTTAACCACTTTTTAGAAATTAAGGTTACTAAAGTTTCTAACTCTTACATTCCTAGAATTAATTTTAGAATTTCTATTAAGCCACGTCAGCAACAAATTAGAAAGAAGAAATAATTTGAGCTAATTATTTGGTCAGTATGGAGTTTATAAAAAGTTTCTTATTAAGAAACTTTACTGCATAGTTTTTAAATAAGAAACTGTATTAGAAATTGCTACACTAGATTAGAAACTTTAATAGTACTAGGGATGTAGATGCTCTAATAAGATAATGCTTTTGCATTGTAACAGAACTCAAATTACAAATTCAGATAGTTAATGAAAGAAGAAGAAAAATAGTAAATAACGAGATTGTGCTTTTGCATCACAATAGAACTAAAATCGCAAATAAAAAGTGTAATGTTATCAAACAATCACCACATAATTATTAATAAAAGAAGAAAAAAGAAAAAGAAAAGATTAGAAAAGAGAGAGAACATGTTGATTTGGATGAAACTAGGAGTCTAGGAGATTAAAGGTATGTTTGGTTGGAATACAAGAATAGCTATAATAGTTATTGTTTGTCTTATTAGAATAATCAAATCTCAAAATTCTTAGGAATAACATATTCTAATAAGACAAAAAGTTTGAATTCACTATTCTAGCTATTCTAACTCAACCAAACACCGAATAGGCTATTCCAAATATCCTAATCTCAAAAATATCATATTCTCATTCCAACCAAACATACCTTTAGAGAGAATTAAAGAATTTAAGAGGGGGAAAAAACAAAAAAGAATTAAATAGGGCTAGGAAATTGGGCAGGGAAGCACCAGTGAGAGAGAGTGGGCTCTGTGGAGTGGGGATTCAGAATTTTGCAATTTACACTTTTTAAATTCGGTCGGTTTAATTATTTTGGTTTTCAGAACTTTTAAATCGAACCAAATTAAGAAAACCAAATAACACAAAAAATTAAACCGAAAAAACCGAACCGTTTAGTTTAAATACTTCCGGTTCGGTTTAAAACCAAATAAACCGGACCGTTTGAATACCCCTAACTACATTGTGACACGCGTTCTTTTCGTAAAATACCGTAGAGACGTAACTGTACAGATAACTACATATGCACGCCGGACAAACTATGGATATTACGAATAAATATTGGTTGCTCCTGTTGCATGGGTCAATTAAGCGATTCTGGACGCGTTACTGTCTAAGAGGCCCAGAATCAGTGACATGGTGTATTTCCAAAATGTACTCTTGCAGTAGCTAACAGATAGGGTTCTCGGATCCCCTTCAATCGCAGCGTACACGTGGTACATGAATAATCAATCTTTTAAATTCGCACGAATCGGGATGTCTGATGTTTTTAATTGGCATGAGCACGAAATATTTATTCTTCTGGAAGGATGCAGCCGATCCGGGAACGGATCGGATTTGACTTGGTGACTGCGACAAGAAAAGAAGAGATAATTAAATAATACAAATGCTAATGCGGGCCGACAATTTTATTAATATTTATTATTAATTATAAAATAATAAAAATTAATTTGCAATTTCAAACAGCTGTCAAGAGATTAACTTGAAATTGTAGTTTTACTCTTTCAAAAACGCTGCATCGCTGAAATCAATTTGAAATTGTTAAGACCTAAGACTGCCATATCAGCGATCACTTTATTTTTTTGTTTCGCTGACCTCTTTCTTCTTCTTTTTTTTTCTCTTCTTCACAGCGACAATTACGTGATCGTCTCAGTTCCACCCTTCCATTTTTTCTACGCAATTTAATTTCACTGAATGCCTATCTTTTCTCAGTTCACTCCTCTTGCTTCACTATTGAATAAAGTTTTTTTTTATTTTTTATTTTGATTGAAACATAGGCCCGCTAGTCATTTTGAAAAAGTAGTAATCAAGTGGTTTACCTTGGAAGCCATCTCAAACAAGATGGAATTTCTCCCTCAAAAGTAGTTATATGAAAAATTTTCACCGGCAAGCTGTGTTAGTTTGCACAAGCCAAGTTGGGTTTTTTTTAAATTGCTCAAACTGGTTATTTAATGGTTGGTTGAGAATTTTTTTTTTGCTGTTTTAAATTCTATAAATATTCATCTTTCTCTCTCCTCTCTCTCACAACTCATAAAAGAGAAATAGAGGAAAAGAAATAGAAAAAGAGAAGGCGATTTTGAGGCGATTTCGGAGGCGAATTTCAGGTAATTTTTTTATTTAATTTAATTTTTTTTATTTATTTATAATTTTTTATTTTATTTTAATTTTTTTTCAGTAACTTATACATTTAAATTAGTAACCTGACAATTGTTTACCATTTACCAAAATGTAGTTTGTTGACCATGGCCATAATTTCATTACACTGTGGTGGGAAGTTTCTTACTAATACATATAGGATTTATTATTCCAAATAGCCAGTTAATTCATTCATGATTCCCGATGATATCTCACTTTGGGACTTGAAGACCATGATTTACGAATGCACCAGTTATAACCCACAAGGTGGAACTTAGAATTGACAACCCGAGTGAAAGATGGTCCAATGCCCATTCGAAGAGAATATGAGAATATGTCGCTTAGTGGCCGGATTGATACGCACCCATTCGCAGACTTCAATGATATATCTTCTTTTCAAGAAGCATATGTTGCTTACTATGGGAGACGGATTGAGTACAAAGGTGAGCTGGCACTAGAACAATTTTTTCAAAGTAAAGAAGAGCTGATTAAGAAGATTAGAGAGTACCATGTTGATAAGAATCAGGATATTATAATGAAGAAAAGTGATAGGGATTGAATTCAGGTGGTGTGCAAGACTACAGGTTGTGATTACGAAATTAGGAGAAAAGCAACGGGTTTTGGAGATGCATGAGTTATAACAAGGAAAGACAAGTTTCACACATGCAAGTCTGAGTACACAATGTCTCACAGCATCAATCATTGCGGATATCATTGAGACCAGCATTAAGGATGACCCTTGCATGAGCATCCAAGTTGTGGCAAACTGTGTGAGGGTTAGCTTTGGCAATGTAACCCCGAAATACAACCGACTGTGGAGGGGTCGTGAGCTTGCAATAGCCTGACAATTTGGGAGTTGGCAGGGTTCATACAGCTTGCTGGAACCACTGCTTATGGGAATATGCGACAAGAATCCCATCCCTAAGTACCAATTTCTGACTTATCCGATACGAGATAAACACAGAGTGCTTATTGAAAATGTTGTTCAATTCAGGACTGTAGCCTGGGCTTTTGGTCCATGCATTGCAGCGTTCCAGTACTTGAGACCAGTGATCAGCACAGATTTAAGCTTCTTGTCTAGGCTGTATGAGGGGAGGCTTTTGATAGTTTGCGGCTATGATGCTAAGAACAATTGTTGTTTATTGCATTTGCAATTGTGCAAAAGGAAGATAGTGAGAAATTGAGATTTTTTATTGCAGTGGTTAAGGAATGAAGTGCTTGGAGCTGATAAATTTGTATGTGTTATATCGGACCAGCACAAGGAGATCAAATGTGCACTGACAGCGAATACGGGTGGTCTCTAGACCTTTTTGTGTATAGATTTTGTATACAGCATGTTGCTGACAACCTGGTTCAGAATTGTGGAAATGACAAGTGGTTCAGATAGAGGTTCAGACAATGAGCTAGGAAAAAGAAGCCAAGAAGGTTGAAGGACATATTCGAAGAGTTTGTTGTGGAATGTCTAATTTATAATATTTTGTTTAATTATTTTATAAGATTATGAGGCAAATGAAGTAATACCTCTCTATTTTTGTGCAACTAAATCCAAGGTGTAATGTATTTTTAAAGAAAGTGGGCAAAGTATGTCCCAATGATGTAATGGAGCCGTCCAATTATGAGAAGATTTTTCCTATGATGGAGAATACCGATTTGATATCATGACCACAAACGGCTCCAAGTCACTCAATAATGTCTTTCGGATTAGCCGTAGAATGCCCGTGGCTGCCATAGTGGAGGATATGTTCTATAAGTACAAGAAATGATTTGTTGAGCGGTGGAAGCGAGCCATAGACTTAAGAGATGCCAATCAGTTATTTTCCAACCGGGTTTTGCAAAAGATCAGAAAACGGTGGACCAAAGCTGCAGAAATGCATTTGGTCCCTTATACGCAAGGCGAAGATCAATACCAAGTTTCATCCCCAAATGAGTACATTCCAGTCACACGCGGTGCCAATGAAAGTATGAACATTATTCATAGGGAGTTCCAGTACATTGTGATATGCGGGCTCGGCAACACAATGGATTATACATGCAGAGGTTGATCACAACAACAACTCTTTGATTTCAGATTTTGTCTAGCCTTTCGAAAGATTGTGGCTTAATCGCTCAAGACGTTAGACCTTATTCCTTGTGGATTGACACTCGTTTATACTACTCGATAGGATTATGTGCATGCAATCAGTAGTAATATGTGATTTAAATTCTTCTCATTTGATGCATATTGTGAACTTGTTTATTATGTGCTGCTTTCAGAACTATTTTATTTGCAATTTGTGTGGACTTTATTAAGACTAAGTTATGAGTTAGTTGAATGTAAGTGTTTATAACTTTACTGTTTTTTACTATATTCAAATATAGAGAAACATCAAGTCTACATGCATGTCAATACATTAAGTCTAAATAAACTCTGAATTGATGAAATAAAATCTACAAAATAGACACTAAAAAAACTAAAAAATTATACAACCCTAATTTTACAGCTCTAATTCATCCAACTAAAATGTCTTTAGCTCAAATACATCCAAATTTTAAACCCTAATAATACTACTTCTTATAACGAGCCTTGAAAGTCTATGGAATAAACTCCTTATCCAATATTGCCGTATCTGGATCAGTCACAACAGACGAAATGCTAGCCTTACCAGTATAAGTACACGGAACAAACTTATCGTCTGATATTGGAGGCTCTGGATCAACCTTTCTTCTTTTTCAAACCAGAGCCGTAGGATTTTCCACAAAGTCATCGTCTAAAATTTCATACCAAATAGGCCGTCTAAGAAATTCCTCTATCATATATACTTGACATTTCTTTTATCACGGCATACTTAACAGTTGTTCTTTTTTTTCTCATTTTTACTTCGATCACTAATTAACCCTCCTCTTGCTAGGCCACGATAGGACGATCTACCTCGGTTGCTATTGTTCATCCTTTTGGCCTCCGAAATCGCCTCAAATCGCCTCAAAAATCGCATTCTCTTTCTCTTATGTGAGTTGAATGAGTTGTGAGAGGGAAGAGAGAGAAAGATGGGTATTTATAGGATCTGAAACAGCAACAACAACAAAATCTCAACCGGCTATTAAATAGCCAGTTTGGACATTTTTAAAAATCTCAGCTAAGGTGGGCATTATTATTATTATATAATTAATAATGGATATTAATAAAAATGTCGGGTTTATTGGGGACGACCAAATTTTATTTGTGGTTCGTATCGTTCTATGAACATCTAGATTTTGCAGCGGTCAACAAAGATGATACAAGTACTTTAAAAAATAAAAAGAAATTATTTTTGGGACATGACGATGTTTTTTTTTTATTTAAATATGAGGTTTCAATGTGACAGGTTCTCACAACCCTTTTTTTATTTGATCTTATTTTTTTTTTCATAAATGATGTCCTGAAAATTTTCATAGTTTTTGAAGTCCACTTTCTACAAAGATCAAAAGCCTGATGATGTGCATACAAAAAATATTAACTACAATTAACTTAATATGTTTTTTAATAAATAATTGATTTTGTATGAAACGAACTCTAAAATTATGAAAGTTTACCAAAAAAAATTATCATGTGACAATTAATAAGAATAATTATTTGAGTTTTTTTTTTAAATATTAATGAAGAGAATTATAACAACTTGTAACGTCAAATTATAGTATCAGAACTCTCCTCTCTTAAAATATCTCTTTTTATATACTCAAACTACCAACTTTCAAAAAACAATTATCTAGAAATAGAAGAAAACAAGGAAAAAAAAAAATTAAGAATAAGAATACCATAAAGATTGATTTTCGATTTGATAATAGGGAACCAGAAACTTATAAGATCATTAAAAACATAACGGGTGTATTAAAATAAGAATTGCAGATTCGTCTCTACTTCTTTTTCCCATGGAAGGCACGAGTAGTATTAAATAAATGAGGGATGCTTCGGTGGACATAAGGACCTATTTGTAAAATGAACATATTTTCATTTTCAAAGTTCAAACAGTCGATCTGACCGTTCAACATTATCTCCATATTAAAATGTACTTGGATGTCAAATTTTACATTTTTTTGAATTTTTTTACTATTTATTAAGTATTTTACAAATTCAATGGTCTGAATTTGATTAGTTTTTATAAAATACTTAATAAATAGTAAAAAAATTCAAAAAAATGTAAAATTTGACCTCCAAGTACATTTTAATATGGAGATAATGTTGAACGGTCGGATCGACTGTTTGAACTTTGAAAATGAAAATATGTTCATTTTACAAATAGGTCCTTATGTCCACCGAAGCAAATGCCTAAATTAAATTACTGCATTTACATAATAAAGTGTAGTATCTTGCTAGGCTATATGATCAGCACTAAAAATAAAATTATTCACAGTCGTTACTGTAAGCTCGAGAAATAAATGTTTAATATATGAAGAGATACGTAGAGACAATGTATTAATATTCGGTTCTATTCGGTGAATATTCGGCCGTATATTTCTATTCAGTGTCCGGCAGAATAGAAAATAGCTATTCGGACCGAATATTGAATCTATGCTTTAAAAAAATTAAAAAACATTCAAAATCTATTAAAAGAGTTCCGGACCCGAATCCATAACCCATTAAATGAGTTCCAGACCCGCCAGATAGGTATTCTCTTCAAGCATCCCACTCAGAAGTCTTTTGTAACATCTCTACATCCACTCAGAAGTCTTTTATAACCTTTCTACATGTTGCCTTATTGTATTTAAGTATTGTGGGATTAAATATTTAATAAAAAAATCCGCATATATAAATCCGAATAAGAATCCGCATATTCGGCCGCATACCATATATGCGGTATGCGGCTGCCTTCCGAATACCGCATGAGAACCGAATATTAATACACTGCGTAGAGAGAATCATACTTAAGACAACTTGATTCGTAATGTCTTACTAAAACGTTTTATTAGTAATATCAAGTTAATTTTAGTATGTATTTGTAAAAGAAAAGATTGCATGTGTTGTAAAGTCGTATAAATAATACATTGAATTATTATGGACACTAAATTAAGAGTTTTTGTTAATGTGCAGCGTTAGCATTTTTGTTAATGCTAGGCTATATTTTTGATTAATCTTAATATTTTTGAAAGGTCATCCTTTTTAATATGGAAATATTTTTTTATATGAAAACCTAAAAAATAGTAAAAAATATTTTCTACTAAAAGCTGTACATTGAATTAAATAATTTAAATAAAAAATTATAACCTGAACCGTTAGTATTTTGACTACAATAGCAAAACAAAACTCCATTTCATATATTAGCTAGATAGAAATCCTTCAAAGAAAAAAATATTAAATTATCAATGACATCCGTGCAAAATATTAGGAAAGCAACAATACAACAGAACTTCAAACCACAGAATTAAACTAAACACACATGGATTTGATTATTTTACATTTTCCCTCTCAAATCCAGCAATCAGCGTTAATTCGCTCACAGTTTCGTAATTAATTAAATAATTCACTAACTAACTAATTAATTAATAAATAAATAAATGGCGTCTTGCCTCAGTCCTCAGGCTGAATCGACCAGAATTATGATCAGATAGTCCAGATTCAAACTCAAAATTTGAGTTACCTCAGAGGAACCGGAGTCGGTTCATGGGTGATGATATTAATACAATAAAACTTTTTTATTAACACAACAACTTCAAATTTTTTATTTCTATGGACAAATTTGTCCTTGTTTAAATTATCTCTAGATGTCGTATCTTTCTAGGATATGCACTTTCTTTATATTAATGGTCATTGATTATTTATTTTATTTCCATAATTAAAAACATCTAGTAAAAATTTTAAGAACTTATTTCGAATATAAATTTTCAAATTTGAAATTATTAAGCATCATTTATTGTAGATAAAAATAGAGAACACAAAGCCTTCTTTTCACTAACTTTAATCAACTTGGTCGAATTTATAACATTGAATACTTCATTTTTTTGCATCACAAATTTTATATTGTTGAGCTTCAGAAAAAAAAAAAAGCACAATCTACATTCAAAATATATTATCATAATTCGGAAATTCTATTAATTGAAAATAAACTTCGTACTAAAACAAAATATTACAAGCTTGCATAGTTGTTTGATGGGATGATTTTCCCATGTGTAAATAATAGAATTTATTTATTATTTGATTGTTCTTCGAAATGAAATGTTTTAAGAGGAGAGTTTTAGCTATAGAAATAAAACAAACAACAACTAGTCATTAATATGAAGAAATAAACATGTATTTTATTGATGGGCTATTCGTATATAATAGAATTTATTTATTCCATAACTTTTTATCATTATCTGCTCACATATTTGATTCACTTAAATAAACATGTTTTATGTGAATACTTATTTTAATTGAAATTAATCTAAATATTTCATATCCGATATTATTTTATTATTGGACTTGATTTTTAGAGACAATATTAAAAGATATTATTAAATTACATAATAATATAATATATGACTATATTAAAATAAATAGTGAAATTTAGTTTTATATTTCTTATGCCAACTAAATATATTCCAACAAAAGAGAACCGAAATACATATTTAATAAAAGTTAAAATCATTGATGTACATCTAAAGAAATGCATGGGATTTTTTTTTTATTGTTTGTTCTTCCAAATTAGATGAAGATCTAACATATATAGTAACTAATAATGGCCCATTGTACTAGAAGATTGTATAATCACCGGAGACCAAAATAGCATTTGAGAGAAATCTATATAGAGGACAAAATTGTCTATAAAAATTGAATATTTGAAGTTATTGTGTTAAAATAAAATTTATTGTGCTAATATCAGCACCCCATTCAATGTGTTCCTCCCACATTACACATTACCCGTGATTTTTATTAATATCCAAAGTTAATTACAAAATAATAAAAATGTCCAGAGCCGCTTGATTTTATTAAAAATGCCCAAAATAACTAAAATGCTGAAATATAACACTAAAAATTCGATTTTTAAAAAAAATATTTGTTAGATTACTTTTTTGATATATAATTAGCATATTTATACTAAAATACGCTAAATTACTTGAAATTATATTAATTTATGCAGATTTACACTAAATTACTTGAAATTATGTTAATTCATTTTTTTTAAGAGACAAATAGCTAAAATGCTGAAATATAACACTAAAAAATTGAATTAAATTTTTTTTTTGTTAGATTACTTTTTTGATATATAATTAGCATATTTATACTAAAATACGCTAAATTACTTGAGATTATGTTAATTTACGCTGAATTACATTAAATTACGCTAAATTACAATAATTATGTTAAATTATGCTAAAATACGGTAAATTACTCTAAATTGTCTCTAAAAAAATGAATTAACATAATTTCAAGTAATTTAGCGTATTTTAGTATAAATATGCTAATTATATAGCAAAAAAGTAATCTAACAAATATTTAAAAAAAATCAAATTTTTAGTGTTATATTTCAGCATTTTAGCTATTTGTCTCTAAAAAAAAAATCGCTGATTTGAGTGAACAGTAAAAAACAGTAAAAACTTCTGGACCATTCGATCAACGATTTTCAAAGTGGCTTAATAAATAGTAAAAAAATTCCAAAAAATGTAAAATTTGGTCTCCAAACACATTTCAATATGGAGATCATGTTGAGCGGTTCGGATCAGTTGTTTAGATTTTCAAAATAAGAATATGAGCGTGAAGTAAAAATGACCTCTTACTTCGCAACTCACCATATATATATTTCAGACCGAAATTGCATTTCGGTTCGGGCTAAAAAAACATTGGACCGAAATGACATCTCGGTCCATGATTGTTACACCGAAGGCTACACCTATTTTTCTAAAAAAGATGTGAAACCACCTCTGGTTGAATTACCATTTTGGTCCGGAAAAAAAAAATTCGGACCGAAATGACATTTCAGTTCTTATGATTTTCTTAAAATAAAAAGTAATCATGTTAGTTTCACAAAATTCTTATTTTTAATTATGATTTATAAAAAATATTCCTGAATGATTGTTAGTAGGTCCTTTATTTTTATTTATATACATAAGTGAAGACCATAGTGTAATTTGAGTGAGAAAAATTTGGTAACAGTTAAGTTATAAATGGTTGATCTCAGAGGTTGAATATTCTCCCGAAATTTTTTTAGCTACCATTTGAAAAAAAAAAAATACAGAGTTGATATAGAATTGAAAAAATTTCAAATTTATTCAGTATGCAATGGCACCCTGGATGCGTGCTATTCTTGGGTGGTACTCAAGATAATATATACGTACTAGGTAACTTTGGAGTTCTTTTTTCTAATTCTATGTCAGTTTTGATTTTATTTTTTCAAATTATAAATAAAAATATCGTAATATTATCAGGAAAAGCTAGAATTTTCAGTAGGGTGGGGCAAATATTTTGAATATTAATTATATTTTTATAATTATTTTGAGAAAAGTATATAAATATAAGCATATTTTGGAAAAATATTATAGAGTGAGACGTAATTTATAATTTTTTATATTTTAGTATATATTTATAATTTTTTTGAAAATAAATATAAAAATAGAAGCATATTTTTTTTTAAAAAAAATTATCCAGGAATCGGTGCCTTTTTTACTTTAAGTAGCTGCGTCACTTAATATTCTAGTGGGTTGGTTTAAAAATGACTTGATCGACCATAGCATTTGCAATAGACAATGTGCACTGACGTCTCTGTGTTCTCCTTTCATGTGTCAAAAACGATATTTATTCGAAACATAGGGCACAAAACTATTATTAAATTGCTCGGTTATTCAGGTGAAGAATAAATTAAACAAAAAAAATGAGAAAATTAACATAGACTAACAGTTTAGACCCATAAGAAAAATTAATGTCATTTGTCAAACTATGTAGTCCACGCTTAAGGTTGATTAAAATTAAAAGCACTAATTTCATTTAACCTTTTGACTTTTGAGGCAATATGGTTTTTTCAATGCGTGCAATTTAAATGGTCTCCTAAAATACCGAAATTTTTATTTATACCATAAAAAAATATAAACCAAAACACTCTAGATTTGGAGAAATTCTAAATTTACCCAGGCCGCTCAATGCCCCTGTGGCCCCAAAGACTGTGGGTGTGGCGACAGCTTCATCATGCCCACAATAACAAAGTAGGCACTTTTCGCGACGGGACTTCGTCGCAAATAGAAAAAACACGTTTATGACGGTTTATCCTTGCAAAAAGTCACTTTTTATCCTCGCGAAAAGTGTCTGTCTTTTGTCGCGCCAGGGACACTACTGCGGATAAGAACTAGGGAGTCGTTGATCAAGCTCATTTTGATAGTGAATTACGTAAGGTTTTGTGTTATTTTCTCACCTTTATATTTAATTAATCCATGAAAAATGTTATTGTTGCCCTACTTGGAGTTTTTAGTGTAGGAACCAAGTTTTGGGCTATTTTACATCATTTGGAGCAAGAATCGGGTCGATCGGAAAAGTGCAGCTCATCGACTAAGGCTCTTGTACTTGGTTAGTTGTTTTGTCAGATATTGTGACTTATTTTTCAGATACCATGACTTATTTATTTTGTTGCTTTGTTATTTATTTTATTTGTTGCTTTGTTATTTATTTATTTTGTTCATTATATCATTATTTCTTCGTATACAAACGATATTTCAAATGAATGAAATTTTCAAAACAAAAAACATACTTCAAATTTTGATTTGATAAACGAACGATATTTTCAAAATAAACGACATTTGAAACAAAATAACAAATTACACATAATATATAAACTATATAAAAAAATAAAAATACAAAAACCAAAATAAATAAAATAATTTCTGATAAAAAAAAAATAGAGGTCACAGAGCCACTGGGCGGCCCTCAGTTTTTGGAGCCGCAGAGGCTTTTGACGTGCTGGGTGGTTTTCAAATTCTCATAAATCGTGGTGTTTTGGTTTTTTTTTTTTTTTATGGTATAAATAAAATTTCGGCCTAAAACTAACTTGGAAGAGAAGCAATGGCATAGAAACCAGAGCCCCATAACTTTTTTTCTGATCATAATTTTCAAGCTGGTTTTGTTAGTCAAATGAATCTGGCTAGAATTTTTAGTATAACAGCAGAAGACTTGAAAGTGCATAGTTGATTAATTCTACTTGGGGTCCAGCAAAATTTGGTTTTTTCATTTGGGGCCGGAATATTCCTGGGCTTAATTAATTCACAGGTGATTTCAGCACAAACGATATTGTGTGGACTTGGTCAAAACTCAAAAACAACCAAAGAGTAGTTAGTTAACTTCTTCTTCATTTTTTTTGTTAAAGTAGTAGAGTTACCGAGTGAGTTAACTTTGGTCGCTGTAACATGATAAGGACCTATTGGAAAAGATTTCTTATTTTCATAATTGTATCAAAGTTTTTTAAGGATGTGTTTCAAAATATCCAAAGTTTTTTCTCCTTTTTTGGATAGTTTTGTCTATTATTTAGGCCCTGTTCGGCAGTAAATAGGAAATTACTATTCACGTTGGAAAAAAAATTCACTCAGACTGAATTTTTTTTTTTCCCACGTGAACAGTAAAATTCAGTTAAAAAATTTCCTATTCCTATTCCCATTCCCGTTCCCACTGTGCAGCCGAACAGGCCCTTATTATTTTTATGTAGAATTCTACTTTGAACAACAAAGAAAACCAAAAATTTCTTTGCAGTAAAAACATACATCCGGTCTTCTATACAGAATTTAGTTTCCATGAAAATGATCTCCGCTTGTTTGTTCTTCTTTTAAATGTCCAAAATTTCTTCCTCATTTTTTTTTTCCAGACTGTCAGTAAATCATGATCTATAAAAATGCTTTCATATGTAAACAAAATTTCATGTCATTGATTACGAAAAGTTGGCCTTCTACTAAAAAGCTTTCTCACTCATGCCCACACAAGCATGTATATGTACTTGAATGAATTTTTTGAAGAAAAATATGGGTCTAGCCCGTATTTTCATTGATAAAATTGTCAATTACAAAAGTTTTGTAACGCAAAATAGGAAAGACAAGAAAGCTCAACATAGTTGAGCTTACAAGAAGTAAAATATAAAAGCATAAGGGAAAACGAGATAAAAAAAGAAAGTGGAGGCAGTAAGTAAAAGGAAAAATTTATTTATTCTACGGTGTTGATGTTGATGGCCCGTTTGATCTTGCCTCAAAAAATTGCATCTGCCAAAAGATTTCGTACTTGAGTTCTTCAATGCCTTTACTCCCGTCTGTAAATGTTCGAGCACACCTCTCGCGCCATAGGATGAAGAGTGTCATTAATAAGGCCGACTTCTGTTCTATTGCCACGCTTGCCCTTGTTAATGCCTTGATTTTTGACAAGCTTGCATTCACCGCTGCCATTTTCCTAGGTATCATCCTTGCCATCTCTTCGTATAGAGCTCTTGAGAAGGGGCAATGGTTGAACAAATGTCTTGCGGTTTCTTGGTTTGCCATACATAAAGTGCATCTGTTGACTAATTGGAACCCTTTCTTTTTTAGATTATCCACCGTTAATAATCTATTTCTTATCAACAACCATCCAAATACCTTCATTCGTGGTGGTACTTTCAATTTCCAGATTCTGTGTATTGATGATTGTATTCTTGGTCCATCTTTCAATCTTTGATAAGCGCTTTTGACTGTATATATCCCTATATCCGACCATTGCCATTGAATTCCATCCTCCTCCAGCCGATTTAAAGTGACTTGTGCCAATTTCTGTTGCAAAATGTCTAGCTCTTCGCATGCCGTGTCTGTTAGCCTGTGCATGAACAAGTCTCGTATTGTATTTGCTTGCTTAGCTTCTGCTAGGGTGATGTTAGAGTCCTCCGCATGTGTGAACAAATTTTGCAATTCAAGCCTTAATATGCCATTGCCCCAATTGTGATGCCACAGAGAGATTTTTTGCCCATTACCTGGTTTGTATTGAAAGGACATGCAACAAAATTGCGTAAAAGTTTTTGTTTCTTTCGTGAAGAGTGGTACGTCTGGCAATAACGTTTGCGGCGCTATACGATTTTGCATGAGTGGTTTCCATAAAGTCATTTCTGGCTTTCCCCATTGCCAAACCCACTTAAGTAGAAGTGCCTGATTGAAATTTTCTAAATCCATGATTCCCAGCCCTCCATGTTCTTTCGGCATGCACACTATACTCCAGTTTATTAAACTCATTTTCTTTGAATCTGGTGAGACTCCATGCCATAGAAATGACCTTCTTATCTTGTCCATCTTGCTGATTACCCACTTAGGCAGTTTAAGGCATGACATGTAATATGTCGGTATTGATGTCAGTACCGAGTTGATTAGCACTATTCTTCCTGCAATGGAGAGGTTCTTTGCGGCCCAGCCCGCAAGACGCGTACTCATCTTTTGAATCAAAGGTAGAAATGCTGATCTTGGCAATCTTTTATTAGATAGTGGGAGACCGAGATATGTGAAAAGAAAGCTACCTAGTCTGCATCCAAGTACATTTGCTAGTTCTTGCTGTTCGTCCTGAGTTCCTTGAGAGACTAGTAACTCCGATTTGGCCAAGTTGACTGATAAACCGGATACCTTTCCAAATACCACGAGCATAATCTGCAGTGCCTGTAATTGCTGAATTTCTGGTTTTACAAAAAATAGTGCATCGTCGGCATATAGTAAGCATGGTGTCATATCGTGAAAAGGCATACGCAATGCATGTATATCTGTGAGTTTCTGGGCATATCGGGCTAGAAAGTCGATTGCCAAAATAAACAAAAGCGGTGAAAGGGGGTCGCCTTGTCTGACCCCACGCTTTAGCTTAATCTTTTTCCCTAGAAGACCATTTATCATGATTTGCGAATAACCCGTTAAAACTGTTTTTTCTATCCAAGATATCCATTCATTTGGGAAGCCCTGATGACGCATGACCTCTACTATGAATTCCCAACTGATCGTGTCAAACGCTTTTGCAAAATCCACCTTGAAGATGGCTATTGGCAAATTATTCCTTTTGGCTCTATGCAGAATGCATTGCGCATAAATGTAGCTTTCTGTAATCTGTCGATTTTTTTGAAATCCCGTTTGTGCGTTGTGAAGCAGTTTTGTTATTTTGTGTTGTAACCGGTTGGCCAGCACCTTAGAAAAAATCTTTTGAACCCCATGCAGAAGGCTTATAGGACGATAATCATGGACCGTACTAGGAGACGGCTTTTTTGGTAACAGTACAATGTAGGAGCTATTCAAAAGTGTCAGGGGCTCACCTTTTGTTGTTGTGTTTTGGTATACTGAGCAGAGGTCTGGAGCTATGATGTCACAAAAAAACTTGTAGAATTCTCCCGAAAAACCATCCGGTCCGGGACTCTTGTGGTTGGGCCATTGCTTGATGGCCTCCTTTACTTCGTGCTCTGTGATAGGCATTGCCAAACTGTCCACATCTGACAGTTCTCCTGATGTTGGATATAAACTACCCCAATGTATGTGTGGCATTTGATGGGATTGCGTACCTATGAGATTTACATAGTGATCGAAGAAAGCCTTCGCCTTTGAAGTTTGATCCGAACATGTTTCTCCTTGGTGCTCTATTTCTGCTATTTTGTTGTGGTTCTTTGTCATAGATGCAATGGTGTGGAAATAGTTCGTACCTTTGTCGCCTTCTAATTCCCACTTTGTGCGCGCTCTTTGCCTCCACATGTCTTCTTCATGTAGTGCTAGCACCGCGAATCTTGCTTTGATTATGGCCGTGATGTATTTCTCTAATTGATATATGCATCTTCTTTCTTTGACTTTGTCAATCCATTCCAAATAGTCCCTGCATACTTGCAATTGCTTCTTGATGTTGCCTATTTTGTTTTTTGTCCATTCTTTTATGCATGCCTGAGTCTTTGTCAGCTTTAACTGCAATTGTTCCGCTGTCTGCGCCTGTTCCATGCCGAGCCATGTTTCCTTGATCATCTCTGTGAATTGTTGCTGCCTTGATCATCTCTGTGAATTTGTACTTGAATGAATAAATCTTATATATTGCACTTTCAGTTGCAATTAACAAAGAATGAGCAAATTTTCAAGAGAAAACATAAAAATATTCTATATAAACTAATGTATATCTCCGTGCTTAATCAGAAGTTCAACCTTCATTATTCTCCGTACCCATCAACCTCTATACAAACTAATGTTTAAATCAGCATAAACCACCAGGGTTTCTAGGGTTACGGCTGCGGTTAGACAGCCCTGACCCGGCCCCGCCTTTTGGCAAAGAACTGAGAAGACTACTTGGCCAGCTTCCCTCAAGTAACCTTGCGGCATCGAGATATTGTGCATTGAACAACAGCAGCACTAGCAGCAACAACAGCTTGACAAGAGGTTTTTGATTAGCACTGAACCTCGGCATTGATCGCAAACGAAACGTATACAAATACTTTCTTTAGAGTACAAGAAAAATATAGTATCAAGTGCACTGGTATTAAGATAGAGATGAAGCATGCATGTGTTGCTGTATATATAGTTAGAGGGAAATATAATTTGGTGCAAGTCTACTTTCATGGATTGGTCAAAGAAGTCTGAATTTTAATTTCCTGTAGGTGACTTCCCATGACTCTTTGATAGTTTGATCTGGTCAGATCATGACCTGACTACTGAGTAACAACTAACGACATCCTGCGTATGGATTGCTCTCCAGTTACACCAAAATGGATGTTTCCATTTCGGTTTTTTTTTTTTGGGCATTTTTTCGACAGCATAAACCGTCAGACATTTTATTAGGGGAAAAATGGATAAAATGCAAAAGAGGCTAAAATATTGGAATGGAAAAGGAGAGTCATAGCTTAGTTACCAAGTTGGTAGCATATTTCCTCGGTGGCTTATATGGGGCTTAAGAGGGATAAAGCTATGGACAGAGCTATTTTGGCTTCATGCAGTGCACCAGTCAATATCATTTTTCGTTTTGACTTTATCAATCCTGCACTGTATGAAATCAAAACAACATTGTCAATATTTTACTCGCTTAAGAACGGTCTGTCTTTATTAGGAAATATTAAAAAAAAAAAAAACAGATGAACAATTCGAACTCACTCTGCTGTCTAATTTAACTATTCAAGAACCAACAAATTTGTGCAAACTAGACTAAAAATGGATTACTAAAAAGAGGAAATTGAAACACTAAACCAAATGATTACTTGCATTAACAAAAATACTATTTAGAAGATATTCAAAAGAAGCTACAAATAACTCTTTCCAAGTTGATTTCAATAAAGACCTTTCACTTTTCAGATTTCAACACCTTCAAATAAAGCAGCAATACCAGATGAAGTTTAAAACCACATTATATGCATTCAAAGAAAAAGATGTAAAACCTTGATTAATTGCTAAATAAATTCAAGGAAAACAATTCCATGACAAATCGTTGATTGCTAAATAAACTCGACACTGTTGCCCGTTGGTAATCGCTGTCATTCTCATAGCCATTTCCATGATACATCATAGCTCAACAAATAAAATTTATTTTTACATAGCCAAAGTTTTTTTAAGGGTGTGTTTCGCAAAAAGAATTATTATTTGTCCTAATTGGAAAGCCAGGGAGGCTACTTGAACCCAAAAATGTTTGCTGGTGCAGAGGTTCCCTTTATTTTCTTGTCTTTTTTTAAGATAGTTTTGTCTATTTTTATTATATTTTTATTGAATTCTACTTTGAACAACAAAGAAAACTAAAAACTCAATTAACAACTTGTTGTTTCCAGTAAAATCTGTTGGGTCAGATCTCAATTAGAACTTAATCACAAATTATGTTGTTTTTGTAATATAGGTCTTTTGTTTGGACCTCTTTATAATTTGTGTAGACTATTTAAGGAAGTCTGAACTTAGTTTTAAGTGATAGAAATAATAGAACATTAGCCTCAAGTTTGATACTATTGTAGGTCAAAATCCTAACAAAAACATATATACATCCAGCCTTCTATACGAACTTTAGTTTGCATGAAAATGCTCTCCGCTTGTTTGTTCTTCTTTTACATTTCCAAACTTTCTTCCTCAAGTTTGTTTTTCCGGACTCTGTAAATCAAGGATCTATACAAATGCTTTCATATGTAAACTAAATTTCATTTCATGTACTTGAAGTTGAATGAACAAATCTTATATGCATGGTATTTTCAGCTGCAAGTTACAAAGAATGAACAAATTTACAAGAGAAAAAGAAGTAAACAAAAAATGTATTTCTCCGTTCGTAATTAGGACGATCTCCATCTTTTTAACCCATTAACCCCTATACAAACTAATGTCTAACTCAGCACGAACCACCATGGTTGCGAGGGTTACGGCTGCAGTTAGACGGCCCTGACCCGGCCCCACCTTTTGGCAAAGAACTGAGAAGACTACTTGGCATGCTTCCCTCGAGTAACCTTGCGGCATCGAGATATTGTACATTGAAGAACAGCAGCACTAGCAACAGCAACAGCTTGACAAGAGGTCTTTGATTAGTACTGAACCTCGACATTCTTTTAGAGTATAACAAAAAAAAATAGTATCAAGTATACGTAGCTTGTGTGTTTTATTCCTCTGGTATTGAGATAGAGATGAAGCATCAAGCATGCATGTGTTGCTGTATATATAGGTAGAGGGAAATATAATTTGATGCAACTTGCAAGTCTAATTACATGGATTGGTTAAAGAAGTCTGAATTTAATTTCATGGAGGTGGCTTTCCAAGACTCTTTGAACTGGTCTTATCATGACCTGCGTAATGACGAACCACATCTTGCGTTTTGGATTGCTCTCCAGTTGCACCCAATGGATACTTCCATTTCTTCCTTTCTGGTCTATTGCGCCCGGAATTTTTTATTTATAGAAATTATATAAAAATAATATATAGGATATGAGATTAGGGGTGTAAACGGAGCGGATTCGGAGCGGATAATGCCGATACCAAATCCGTATCCGTTTTTCAATGAGCGGATACGGATACGGATAGTAAACGGATATCAAAATTCAAAACCAAATCCGTCTTAAACGGATACGAATACGGAGCGGATAATCCACGGATAATTGAGTCATATGAACTTTAAGTACAAATATTAAATTAAAAAAAATTAAAAACAATTAAGAAAAACAAAAGTAAATTAAAAAAAAGGTAAAGAAATGGAGAAGATATAGGAATGGAGAGGAGTTAGGGAATATTAACCGCTGAAAGTCAAGTTACAGCGAAGTGGAGAAGTTGAAATTTCGGATCCGGATAGTGCGGATATCCGCTCCGTTTATACTTTCAAAAAATTATCCGTATCTGTATCCGTATCAAATTTTTCTATGCAAAAATTATCCGTATCCGTATCCGTTTAAATCCGAATTCGGATAATAAGCGGATTCGGAGCGGATATCCGGACGGATATCCATATCCGTTTACACCCCTGTATGAGATGCATTGCATTCATATTTCGATTTCATCAGAAGAGCTTAAAAACAAATCGGTTCATTTCAGAAATGAACCGGAAAAAGAATTCAGTCCGATTGGCCCAATATTTATCCCAAGCCGGCCGAATTTCGTTTTTAGCTTCGTGGGTCCCACTGTCATTGGCTCGCTCATTTGCTTAATAGAGAGCAACGGAGAGAGGCTTCCCTATGGGGCTCATAGTGGTGACTGGTGAGCTAACTAATAAGAAAGAACGATTTCATTTCATCTCCTAGTTTCCTCAAAAAAAAAAAAAAAACATTTCCTAGATCTACCAAATGAACTACATCTTGACACGTCAGCGTATACACTGCTGAGGTGTAATAACGATAATCCTAATTCCTAAAAGCATCTATATCTCTGAATCCATATCCTCTGCATTAACTCAAAAGAGAATCTTTTAAGTTAATGAATCTCAACTGTCCGATCTGTTTTAAGATTCGTGCGAACTAGATATGCACTAATTTTAAAGAGCCCCTATGTTATAGACACGAGCCGGATTGGTTCCGTTTAAAATCAAACGGTTGAAATTCATTAACTCAAAAGATTCCCATTTGAGTTAATGCAGAGGATACGGATCCTATATCTCTAGCGTTATTAGAGTTTCTAATTTGAGATGACAGTTCTAATTTAATTTTAGAGATGTGGAAGAGTTTCTTATTGACCAACTATAAATGAAAGTTTTTTTTATTAAGAAACTGTTTATAAATTCCACGTTGGTTAAATAATTGGCTCAAATTAATTTTTTTCTTTTTAATTTATTGCTGACGTGACTTAATAGAAACTCTAAAATTAATTTCAGAGATGTGAGAGTTTAGAAACTTTAGAGACCTTAATTTCTACAGGGTGGTTAACAGTTATTTAGAAATTCATTTGAGTTGCTAGAATGTAGATACGCTAACTACATCTTCTGGTCCACTCCAGTTTCTTAGTAAGGGTCCCAATTGCATATATAGGCACTTCGATCAGGGTCTTCTATTAAAATCGCGGGTCCATGCTTCACTCTTTCATCGCTGAGTACTTACTAATTTCCTGCCCGAGACATTATGTGTTCTGCCCTCCGCCTTTTCTCTTCATGCATGGATTTATCGGGTCGAGAGAGATGTATCGGTCGCTTTCTTATTTTTTCTTTTACGGTTACCCTTGACCCAAGTGTTTTTTCTCGCTTGCTCAATGTCAGTTTTTTAATATTTTTATTTTCATTCTCGATAATTAGATATATTGTGGCAAGAAATGCTTGCTTCCATTTTTTTTATGTTAAATTAAACATTAAAATAATTTCGTTGTCAGTGGAGGATTCATATTGAGTGAATGCAGTCAATTGACTCTATTTATTTTTAAAATTTATGTGTTTTTGTAATTTTTTATATAGTCTAAAGTAAAATGTTATTATCATTTCAAAATTAATTCCTATAGCTTGAAAGTCTAATATTACATATTTTTTACTTTTCGTTTTGGTTCCTTGGATGTGCTTTAAAATGTGTGGAGATTAATCTGATAAGCACCCAAAAATTTCGCCGATTTGTGTTGAATTTTTCCTCCATTTACTGGACGCCTTCCTTTAGTATTTCAACAATATGCTTCAAATCTCCAAAATCTATCAAATCGGCTTCAAACGATAAATCTGACCGTTTAAACCGATCTCCTTAATGAGAGCTTTGTTTCCATATAAAAAAAATTAATTTTCAAATTTATTTACTATCAAGTCAAGCGGTCAAAATATAAAGAATTTTTTATGTATTTTAATGCACTATTTTATTAAATTAAATCTTTGACCGCTTGACTTGATAGTAAATAAATTCAAATTTTTTTAAAAATTATATGAAAATAAAGCTCTCATTATATATGGAGATTAGTTTGAATAGTTTGAATTAGTCGTTTGAAGCTGATTCGATATATTTTGAAGACCGGAAGCATATTGTTTAAATACCAGAAGAAGCGCGGAGCCGCACTATACACACACATATACGTAGATGTGTGTCTATGTTTCCGCGTGTGTGTACGTGCCTATATATATTAAAAGAAACAATTAATGCTAGAGGTTGGACCCACAAATGAAGCGCGCGGCCTCCGATTAGCGGCTCAATTTTCATGAACAAAATAATATAGGCTTTATTTCTCTGAAGAAGATAAATACAAAATTGACGGCCATTACATCAATGATATTATGTGTACAAATAGTGCGGTACTTATAGAAGGGGATGGCTTAATTTGTATTGTAATTAACTATATGCCATATATTTATCACGAGGAGGGTTCCAATGCATTCAAATTTTTATGCTCCCAATACACTCACTTTTTTATCTACATTTTTAAAGTCCGAACAGTCGATCCGAACCGCTCAACATGATCTCCATAATAAAATATGCTTGGAGACCAAATTTTATATTTTTTAGAATTTTTTTACTATTTTTTAAGATAAGTACAAAATAATTGTTTTAAGGAGATTCTGGACCATCTGATAAAGTGATTTTGTACCTGTCTTAAAAAATAGTAAAAAAATTCTAAAAAATATAAAATTTGGTCTCCAAGCATATTTTATTATGGAGATCATGTTGAGCGGTTCGGACTTACTGTTCGGACTTTGAAAATGCAGATAAAAGAGTGGGTGCATTGGGAGCATAGAAATTTGAGTGCATTGGAACCCGCCTCATTTATCACTATATCTTTTGTTAGGTAAAATTCCAATTATCACTATATCTTTTTTTTTGTAAATTAGTAATGAGCAATAAATTAGAATCGAGCCATAAAAACTATCCTATATATATAACCCTATTGTAATTCTATATGGTTAAAAAACCATTTGGTTTGAGGTAGTTGCTTTTCTTATGGCTCTCAATGGCATTTTTGTTTTGTTGTTATTGTTCTGCAAAATTGCAAGTGGTCGTATAACACATGTAATCAACAACTTTTATATAAATATCATTCTATTTATTTGTCTCATCGTTTTTTTATCTGATTTACTATTTTTTTTTTGTTTCTAATTCTCTAGAGTGCTGGATATCGAACAGATCTTGGAGAATATTATGGCAGTCAAGCAAAAATTAGTGCATGGGGCATTCCTAATATGAACCCGAATTCTTACTATGAAGTCTCAATAACTCTCTTAAACTTCAATAGTGATCGAATAAGTTTGGTAAAAACGGGACTTCATGTATGTGATAATTTTTAGATTGATATTTTCTAAACTTTTTTTTTTTTTACATAAAAGTACTATAAAACTTTTTTTGACAATTTTCTTTAGCAAGTTTTCATATCATCAATTTGATTTATGAATTTGTTCTTAATCACAATCTTGTATATATAAAATAACTAATTAATACTTTAATATGTACAAGGTCTAAGAGATCCACAATCTTTTTCTCTAAGTTAGATCTTGAGTTGTTCTAACATTTTAAATTGTTGGTGCAGGTGCTTCCACGGTTATATCATAACAATGATTTGCGGTTCTTTATTTCGGGGAGTGTAAGTTTATTAGTTTCTCAATGGTCATCAGTCTGTTACTTTCTTCATATATATAAGAAGAAATTTAATTCAAAATTGTTGGTGCAGGTGCTTCCACGGTTATATCATAACAATGATTTGCGGTTCTTTATTTCGGGGAGTGTAAGTTTATTATTTTCTCAATGGTCATCAGTCTGTTACTTTCTTCATATATATAAGAAGAAATTTAATTCAAAATTGTTGTTTTGTTATTTCCTAGAATGATGCTAATAGAACGGATCCATGCTACAACTTAAATTGTCCGGGCTTTGTTGTTTCTAATGCATCGGTGCTTTCTCCGGGTCAGGCTGTAGCTCCACTTGCTCAGTATAATGGAGAAGATCGCTATGTCACACTTAGCATAAAAAAGGTATTACTAATTTTATTGCAACCTTCATGCGTGCTTGATGGTTGCTTCAAGCTAGTAAATTATAACTGCTGGTGATTCTTATACTTCTCCATGCATTAATTTGTCTATGATCTTATTTTTTTTTTAAATATTTATTCATTTTATTGATATTTGTATAGGATCCAATTACAGAATTTTGGACTTTATACCGAGAAGATTTCGGTACAAGCTCAAAATTAGGATGGTGGCCAAAAGGATTCCTCGGAGATTTGGATAACAAAGCAAATAATGTTCAATGGGCGGCTTTTGTGGATTATGAAAATAATGACACTGGTCCTACCATGGGAAGCGGTCATTATCCAATTGAAGGTAATCATAAAGCAGCATATATGATGGACCTCAAACTTTTCGACAAGAAAGGAAATAGTAATGATAGTCCTAAAATTTATGATTTAGTAAACGGGGACGATAAACCAAATTGCTACAAGTCGCTGCCTGCTGTATTTCTTCGGGATGAGTTTGATGAACATAAATTCTATTATGGAGGGCCAGCTGGTTGTAAAAATTAATGATAAAAAATCAAGTGATTAATAATATTGAATAAAATGCTTGAGTTGGACAAATGCAATAAATTATTGTTCAATGATAAATTAATGCTGAATTTAATCTTTATATACTTGTAGGAAGAAAACAAAAGGTCATATTAATGCTGAATTTGTGTGACGTAGTACGTTTTTTTTTTTTTTAAGAAATCATTCATTACCTTTGACGAATTTGTTGAAAACTTGAACGTATGTACTCTGCATACTCAATTCATTTTTACTATGTTGTAAATACATTCTTGCAATATTTTGTTGCAAACAATACTGATGTTTCACTTTGAGTTATTGCCAATGAATACTTACAGAGTTGGTTAAATTAAACCATCAATAAATGCATGGGACTAAATACAAACCTGAAGGTTTTGCTTGCATAAAAATTGATGTTTAACTTTTTTAGTTAGTGCTAATAAGTTTTTTGAAATTTTCAGATAACGTTGGAAATAATTGGAAGTTTTGGTAATTTTTGGACCTTCAAGGAAGTCTGAAATTGGTTGAAAACATATTAGATGCATACAACATGATACAAATGCAATTTTGGCACCTTTTTCTAGCACAAAATTTGAGGGTATCGTATATAATTTAGGTGATATAATTCAAGTAAATAGGAGCATGAATTTAATAAAATCATCACTAGATGCATGTAACATGTTGTAAATGCATTCCTTCAATTTTTTCAAGACTGAAAAAATTTAATGTTTCTTTTCGATGTATTGCCAATAAAAGTCTGTATAGATAGATCATAGACATAATGTCTTAAAGGGTCTTACATGCTTGTCAATTAAGTTGTAGAAGAATAAAAAAAAATAGAAAATTAAGGACATATTGAATATTTCCGATTTAATCTTACAAAAATTGATGATTCGGATGTATATAGTACCGGAGTTATGAACTTTTAATTTCTCTCTACAAATATAGTATATTGAAAGTTTGAAATAATTCATACAAAATTTGAAATAATTTGAAAATTATGTGTACATCATAAATTTACGAGTAATCTAGCTTTAATCCGCACAAAAAAGCTCAATTAAATCAACAAATCTTAATTGTTTTTGTTCAATTAAAAGACAATTCTCTGTTTTTTTGTACTTCCTTTCTAAATTCAATCCGTTGGTCAATTATGACACCTGCTAAAACTTGTATTGGATCCGAAAGAAACCAATATATTGTCGTATACTACACGGTAGAATCATGCACTTGTGATCTGAACGCAAGTAGAATTAGGGTTAAAAGGTATATTAATTTATACTGAAAGTTTGTAGTTCAATTTGGACTCATCAGTTAGTTGCGAATCAAGCTGCTGAGGATGCAAAATTGTGGCAATAGTTTTGTGGGAAAGAAAATAGAAATGTCACAAGGGCTGTTATGGGCACATATGTTATTAATGAAAGAATTCTTGTTATAACATAATCTTGTTATTGGACTCTGTATTCTCCACCTAATTGAGCCACACTCTTCTAACCACATCTTTGACCTGCTGAAAAGGAAGCCAAAAATTATCAAATTTTACTTGCTTTCGGCTGGTTTGAGGTTGCTTACATGTGAGGAGCAAAGGCGCATGATCCGAGATGATGACCTCCAATGCAGTGAGAGAGATCGAAGGGAAGTTATTAGCGCAGCCCTCTGTGACAAAAGCTCAATCAATTTTTGACAGAGAAGGGTAAATTGTCTGTTTCTAATTGGAACATCTATAAGCTCCAACTCAGAGATGAGGTCATTGAAAGCGCTCATCAACCCAAAACTCCTCATATCACCTGTCCGACCTACTAACCATCGCACTAGGTTGAAATCACCGATTAGAACCCAAAACTCAGACATGACCTGATAATTGCCTTGTCTCTTGAATAAATGCATGTTTCTTCTCCTCCCGACTCGGACCATATACATTCGTAACTACAAACTGCTTTCTGGAATTTATTTGAAGTAGCAACAAGACATCCCCTGATGTTCCTATTGCATCAATGTATCTGCACTGCTTATCAAAGAAAGTTGGGAGAACTGTGGACATATGCAAAGATTCCAAACTACTCAGCTTAGTCTCTTGCAAACACACAATGTCACACCGAGAAGATTTTATGACATTTCGAACCACCAAACACTTCTCTACATTTCCCAATCCCCGACAATTCCACGATAAAAAATTTATTCTTTTGTACGACATTTAAAACTGAAAATCACATAACACTACTGAGCTCCTTATCTGCTACTCCAAATCAGAGCCAACTGCCTTATCTGGCTGAGGATCAAAGAGAGAGGGCCCTTCAGAATTTTGATGCATCACCTCCAGGTTATCCGATTGCCAACTCTGCCTGGGCCTTTGCGCATTATCTTCAGCAAGAGCAGTAATCACTTGTATTATCTTCAGCAAGAGCAGTAATCACTTGTTCAGAATTTGTATAAAACACTGAAAATTCTACCTATCTAAAAAAATAGTAAAAAAATTCGAAAAATATAAAATTTAGTTTGCAAGTACATATTCATATGGATATCACATTGAACGGTTAGGATCGACCATTAGAATTTTAAAAAGTACCATATTTAACCGTAGTACACTAGCCATAGTACACAAGTCGAAGTACCATAGCCTCATGATCACTATATATATATATATATATATATCTCTCTCTCTCGTTGGGGTTTGGCATTTCTCTCTGGCTATTTTCGCTCAAGCGTTGAGAACAATCTCTGTCTCTGTCTCTTTTTCTGTTTGCCTCTATCTTGCGATTTTCTGAGAACCCTAGCGGTTCGAGTTGTGCATTCTTGCAGATTGTGCCTCTGTTGGTCTCCTAGCGCTGCTGTGTGGCTGTTCTGGTGCTTGGAGGTGGCCAGTCCTGTTGGTGTTGTGCTGGTTTGTGCTTGACCCGCTCAATTTGGGTGCTGATCTGGTTTCGTTGCCTTGTTGCCTTACCTCTTTCTCGGGTAAATATCATGCACACCCTTTTTCTCGTTGCTTGTCGTGAGCTTTGTTGTGACATTGCTTGATTGAAGTCTCGCGCGGGTTGTTGCATTTCCCAGCTTGACATTTGTGGTTCTTTTATGGGTGCGATGCTGGTATGCACCGATTCAGGAGATTTTTCTTTTGGCTATTGCCTTGTGGATTGGTGTTTGCTGACCTGGTACCAGCGGGGGTGTTTTTTGCGGGGTGGGCCTTACTGATACTTATACCAATATCAGCTGGGGTATTTCTTTTGACTCTGACCTTGCTGGTTTGGAGCTTTGACCCCTTGATTTTTGTGTGTACCGGTTGCTGCCATTTCTCTTGACCCGCTCTGCTCTTTTTCTTGCTTATAACCTTATCAAGTTCGGGTCTTACCAATACCGATACTGGAACTGATCTGTGCTGCTTTGTTGATTGTTGCCCGGTTTTGCTGATTTTGGTACTGTGTTGCTTGCTGTCTGTTGCTTGGATTTATGCCTCTTGTTTGCGTGACTGGTACACTGGCCGTACCAGTCCTTGCTGGTGTTTGTTGTGCTGGCCATTACCTTGCTATTATGTGTTGTATGCGCTTGCTAGTACCAGTCGGTACCAGCCCAGTGTAACATCTGGTATCGAATTTGAAATGACAAGGACCTTATTGTGAAATTTGAAATGTTTTGGATGATTGTGTAAGATATAGGCCCTTGCGTAAATTAGTTTAATTAGGGGACTGAATTGCAAGTTATAAGTTATTGGGCCTTGGAGATTTGATTAAAAGGGGCCTTGATGGCTGTTGGAAATTAAAAAGGGGCTTGGCAATTAAAATTAGGGTGTTGGACCTCTTGTGAATTTGGGCTTAGGCTTAAATTTAGAAAGGAGGCCTTATACCTTGATTTTCTTGTGGGCTTGGCCGAAAATAAGTAAAAGAATAAAAGTGGGCTTTGTAATAAATAAGTGAAATAAAATCGGATTTATTTGCTTCGGGTCTCAAGCCTCCATTTGGTTTGGCTCGATCCGAAGTTTTCACTTAAAGCTCGGAAAATGATTAGATTAGTCCTGGATTGATGACTCATGACATACTATGAGCAGATACTAGATTATCCGGCAGGATACGATATGATCTCGAAATACACAACAATTAAAAGTCCCAACAATAGTTAATTAGGATTAACACATTTGAATTAGATTTAATTTAGTTAAGTAATTTATGTATCTATTTTATTTAGTAATGTCATAAGTATTTTAAAAATTTACCAGAGATATAAAAATATGTTGTATTAATGATTTCTGTATCATTTCGATTATTTTTAAAAAATTGATTAGAGATGTATTTTAGTTATGAACGTAATTAGGAATAAATTAAATCGACCTATTAGAGAAATTAATTAAAATATGTGTTTTTCATTACGAACATTTAAATGCAATTAATTATCACAATATTTAACTTAGTAAATTATTTACGTGTTTTTAATCTAATAAATAAATAAGGATTTCTTTTAAATACTTAGAAATTTTAATTAAAACAGTTTATCTTCAAATTAAAAGTTTGCACATAGATTAGTTACGCTTAATTAAATTAAACAGAGTTAGCCGTAAATACTTATGCTCAATCGGAACTGAGTCGGATCAACCAAGCCGACCGAATCGATTTAGTGTTGTACCTCGTAATTGGCCAATTAAGTTCGAACGCGTAAGTAGAAGTAATAACACAAGGGGATTAAGGGTTATGATAATTGGTTTAGACTAATGGAATCAGGTACGAATTTCAGGTCATCAGACCTATCTTGATCCCGATCCGTGGACTAACTCTGCTGACGGTTATGCCGGAGCACACATGGAGCACGCGGATTACGAAGACGATTAGAGCACGCCCCTTCAGCTAGCCTTACAGGTATGGGATATCTGAATTATCTTTTTCGTGGCGTACTCTTACCAGTCGACCACCTGACCTGTCATATGTACTTTAATTTTATTAGATGCATTAGAGCATGTTTATCTTTTAGAATTGTAATTAGAAATTGCATAACCCCTTTTAAATGGAAAATTTACCGCTTTAATAAGAGTAGAGTAATTTAATACAATATGTATACTATTTAGGATATTACTTGTTCTCTTCTCGTAGAGGACAATATTTTTTTTTTAAACGATCATATGCATTGGTGAGGGCTGAGCAGAGACCGAGTGACTGCATTCCGTCTCGTAGGATGGGGTACGAGACGGCCCGTTAGCCATTGAGCCTTTTGATCACTTGATCTCTCGGGTGGTCTTTTAGGATAAATATTAGAGCTGGGCTATGGTGAGTTGCGAAGTAAGATGTCATTTTTACTTCACGCTCATATTTTTATTTTGAAAATCTAAACAACTGATCCGAACCGCTCAACATGTTCTCCATATTGAAATGTGCTTGGAGACCAAATTTTATATTTTTTGGAATTTTTTTACTATTTATTAAGCCACTTTGAAAATCGCTGATCGAATGGTCCAGAATTTTTTACTGTTCACCCGGATCTGAGATTTTCAAAATAGCTTAATAAATAGTAAAGAAATTCTAAAAAATGTAAAATTTGGTTTCCAAGCACATTTCAATATGGAGAACATGTTGAGTGGTTCGGATCGGTTGTTTAGATTTTCAAAATGAAATATGAGCGTGAAATAAAACGACGTTTTACTTCGCAACTCACCATAGTCGATCTCTAAATATTATATGTATAGACTTTGATTATATATTATTTTTGATTCATTTTACCATTACGTGCGGGCCGATCTAGAGCCCTAAGGCACGAAACGATTCGGGATGTTATCCCCACCTACATTAAGAGCTACTGCCTAGGACGACTTCTGTGGTCGCGGTGTCGCTTATATTTACTTTTCGGTACATAGGCCGATCTCGAGCCTTTATTGTCCTATTGGTCTGGCCGAACGGTAGAGTTCCGTCGTCCGCTCATGAGGAGACGGATTAACACATTCTTATGACTTGCTTATATGATTTCTCCTATTTTATATGTTTGGTAGAAGAATCGTTTTAGAGTAAGGAAAATACGCGAATTGTTGGATATAATCATCGGTGAGCGTGCAATGACATGTGGGGCAATGCTCGATGTCACTAGGCATCGGGTATCATTGCACCCCTTGATCGCGGTCCTTGGATTATGTCATGTTGAGGATTACTATTCAAATTCCAATCTCACAGCACGGGGTGATATTATATCCGTATTATTATTATATATTGGATTTGACACACAGTACTCTTGTACTGGACTTCGCCTTAATTATTGAAATAATACTCTCATTGATATTTTGTTTCGGGAATTTTTGCATGTTGGCATGACAGGATAATCACATCATATCATCTACTATATGTATTTTTCTTTTAATAGTTATTAAATTAGGGTTACTATATTAAATCATGTGCATTTAAAAGTTACGACAAAATACCTTCATAGATTTAATGTTAAAAGTGCTTTGACCATAGAGGATCTCTGAAGGGATAATTCTGGATCACATACTGGGCGATTGGTTGCTCACCCACCTTTTGATGTGGGATTTTAGGTACAGAGACTGGTGTTCCACAGCAGGAGTTGCAGGAGCTGTCCCCGATGGCCACGTCACTTGATGACAGACTATAGGATTTTGGTTAGGGTTATAGAGTCCCGAGACTTTTGTTTATATCTCGGGGCCGTAGATCATGTATCTCCTTTCAGTAGTTTATGTTTTACTATTGTGTGGGTTGTATGTGTTGGGTTTTGAGGCTACCCAAAGCCATTAGGTTTAAGCTGCGGAAAGACCGTAAAACAAAAAAAATTACTTCTAACTTAAGCCAAAAGGATTGAAGTGGTATGTCGGATAATCTACCGAGAGTTACATACCTGTTCAATCCTTTTCTTAGATTAAAAACCGTAAGTAAAACTTTACTCATTCAGATCATAGATTAAGTAGCATGTCGAATAATAACCGAGAGTTACATACCAGATTAATCCAAGCACATTTCAATATGGAGAATAACTTGAACGATTCGGATCAACGTTTTGGATTTTGAAAATGAAAATATGAGCGTGAAGTAAAACTTCGTTTTACTTTTCGAAGTACAATAGCCCTACTCTATATATATATGTATGTATGTCGGTTTGTATCCAAGATGATTTATGGAGAATATTTGCATGAAAAAGTTCAAACTACTACATGTGTCATATATGCAAACAAATAAAATCATTCAAGCAAATTATTTTTCATTCATTGCTAATTGCGAATTGTTAGATATATTTTGTGCATATAATTAAGCCTTTCTATGACATTTCACACGGTATATCAACTAATATTTCCAATCTCACGCAACTATACAACATTTCCATTTCATTATTCATGAGAATAAGTAAATTAAGGAAGTTACAAATTTTCAAATATTCACATATATTAAAATTTCAATATTTAAAATTGACATCAAATTGAATAAAAATATAATTTCAATATTATCTACTAAGAGAACATTAAATTTGATTATATTTAACTCCTTAATAAAATCAATACACTATAACTTCAATAAATTTGAGTATGAGACTCTATACAACATATATTGCACAATATTAAATTTCTATATTCTTGTGTATTGCATATATGCTTGCTTTCATTGTCATATCATGTTTTTATGCTTTAATTGCCATATTATTTTATGTTGTGCTTTAATTACTACATTTTTTATTAGTATGACTTCATTTATAATTTTATAAAATTAAGGGGGAGTGCATGAATTGAGGGGGAGCACTCTTCATTTTCATTATCGTAATATTTATTCGCCCTTTTGACCATTTCCAACAAGGGGGAGAGATATTACAAGTTCGTTAAATTGGTATTCGATAAACACCACACAAGGGAAAGAAAGCAAAAACAGACATTTCAAAATTTTTGAATTTGTGGGAATATCCAATTTATGCACTCATGTAATATATATGTTTTGCAAATCGTGGGGGAGATTGTTGGATTGTGACATAATCTACTTGTCTGTTTGACTAGATTTGCAAAACATATTTAATTGAATTTTACAGTTTCGTGTTTTGAGATATTATGCAGGTTCATGACGTTATGAATTGCTAAAGTACACATCAAAGATACATGATGAATTGCAATAATTAATCAAGGATGAGTCATAAAGAACCAAGCAGTGGAGCAAGAAGCATCATCTCGAGATTAGGTTTAGAAATCTGTAAAATTGGTTAAATATGCTTGAGATTATGGTAATTCACCTTAACCGTTGTAACGGTTGAGAAACCGTTGCAACGGTACAATTCAAACACAACAAAATCAATTTATTTAGTTGTGATAACCTTGCAACAGTTAGCAAGAATTTCTAGGGACAACCATTGTGACAACCATCACAACGGTTAACAACCGTTAGAGTTTCATAAGCAGCCAAACCTATGCTTTGGTGGCAACCGTTGTAACGGTTAAGATACCGTTGCAACGGTTAAGACCAAATATCTAATTTTGCACAGTTCTCTATAAATAGAAGCAAAATATAGGTTTGAATTATCACTCTAGCCGCCCATAATTGTAATATTCTGAATTCATTTCAGATCTAGAAAAAGTCATTGTTGCTTGTGCACACAACTTCAATATTCATACTCCAATCTCAAGCATACTCAACCATAATCAATATCTTGTAAGAAGTAGAGTGATCCTTGAGTGATCATCTTGTTTGAATCATACACGTGAGCTTTTAGTGCTCGTGAGCCATTTCCGTGCTCGGGTCATGTGACTTCCCAAGGTTTGTAAGGGCTCACCGGTTCCACCTTATACTCCTTTCTCATTGGGTAAAGAAAGGCGCGCCATCTTGAAGGTCGCGAAGCCCCAGAGATGTAGGCATTTGTGCCGAACTCCGTAAACAACTCTTGTGTCAAGTGTCTATTAACTATTTTATTTACTTTACACACACTTGCATAGTTTAATGTTATTCGAGTTTCCGCCAATAATAACTTATACACACGATAGTTAAAATTACTTAGCTTTAAATTTTAAAAGGCCCTGTATTCACCCCCCTCTAGGTGCCTTAGGGACCGACGCTGTCATGCAGTAGTGCTGAATAGTCTATAATAAAGTAGAAATCCTATCATTTCATGGTATAACTTTAATAGATTGTATTCAAAATTAAGTAAAAATCCTATCAGTTCGTGGTATACCATAATGGGTTGCATTCAAAATCGAGCACAAGCTAGTGAGTTACCAGTGGAAAAGACCAGTTGAAGAGAGATAGCGAGGCTTGCGCGAAGAGCGGGCGAAGAGATAGAGATCTAAGGAGGAAGACAATGCGCAAAGAGAGGCGAGCAGAAGAGATAGCGATATAAGGAGGAGGAGAAGAAGAGGAGGAGGAGGTTCTCTACGCAAAGAGAGACAAGCAGCTTGGGAAAGAAGAGGAGGGAGACGGTGTGCGATTCGGTAACTCAGCTCGGCTTGGATCGGATCGACTCGGTTAGGTTAGTGATGAATTATTTTGAGTTCGAGCTGAATTTAGACTCAACTCGAATTGAACTCAGTTCAATTTGACTCATTCAAGAGCCCAACTCAAAGTCAATGAGTTGGCCCGACTCATTTAGCAGGTCTACTTGATGAAATCATATTGGTACCACTGGAAGCTACATCATTATCATACCTGGGAGCTCCTGTCACTACTAATCGGGAGTCATACAACTTCCTAATCGATAAAGTCTCATCAAAGTTGCAGCTTTGGAAGAGCAAAGTTCTCTCATAGGCAGGGAGGTTGGTCGTAATCAAATCCTTCCTAACAGCTCTGCCCGTTTACTCTCTGGCATCCTCCTTGGTACCAGCCACAATGGTTACAAAACTGAACGGGTTGATCATGAGATTCTTTTAGGGTATGGAAGATAAATTGAGATACATGGTATACATCTCTAGAGATACAGTCTCCAAACCAATTGAACTTGGGGGATTAGCAATTTGAGACCTATCTCTGGTCAATGAAGCTATGCTCCTCAAGTCACTATAGAAGCTAGCCGCCGGTGCGGATCGTCTCTGGATTGACATTGGCACTGCAAAATACATCCCGAGAAGTGCCATCTAACACTCCAAACGCATCTCCAATTGCACAGCCTTTTGGAGAGGGCTCATGAAACTCCTCCCAATGCTCAGCTGTAAGGTTGGAAATGGTAGGGTGTGCTCAGTATTTGGTCAACCCTGGTTCAGGGAAGCAGCAGAATTCAGACCTTCGGATCATGAAAGCAAAAACATGAAGCTCTAGGATTTGAAAGGTGATGCAAATGGAACATGGGACACTGACAAATTGATATTCCTCTTTGGTCACCAAAAATGTATGTCGATTGTCTCCTCGATGCCGACCCCGCATGAAACCTCGGAGGATGATACCACTGATGGGGATTTCTCAGTTAAGAGAGCCTACAACCACCTAAGAGAAGATCGTCCAGTAAGTGACAGTTTGAAAAACTTTGGAAGGCCATTTGGAAGAAAGGGGAGGTTGCATTTGACGACTTGCCCAAAATGGGCTACCTTTGGCTAAAACCATAGCCTCTAGAACATCAAAGGAGACCCCCGTTGTGCTTCTTGTGTAATCGATGAGGAAGACCCAATTCACCTTATTCTGGCCTACCCTTTCGCCAGGGCGTGTTGGTTAGCCGGGCAGCTGTCAATCAAGGTCGACTGCTTCTCTACCTTACCCAACATCTAATCTGCTCTACTTGCCCTCCTAGATATCGTAACAGAGGATCAATGGACCACCTGTTTGAATATATGTTGGGCTATCGGGAGAAGTTGCAATGACAAGGCATACGGAGGGGTACAGCCATGCTACCAGTAATTTAAAAAGTACTTCCAGCTCATCAACTCAGAATCCTTACTAGCATTCTCAGGTGCCACAACTAACTTTGTAGTGCAACAGGTCGGCTCTGAGCAAACTGACCCTCAGCCCGCAAATCATGGTAATAGGTGCTATGTAGATGGCTCCTGGACATATTCCTGGCAAGGGGGTATAGGTTACATAATGATGAAGGGTGAGGTTCTACAGGTGGAAGTATCAGAAGGAGTAAAAGTCTGCTGCCCCATTCAAGCTGAGGCTTTAGCACTGTCCCGTGCAATTCAATATGTGTTGATAAAGGTATTACCCACTGCTTGTTTTACATTAATGGCAAGATATTAGCAGATTCTGTGATGGCTCTGCAACCACCCCTACAAACTGATTAAAGAGCCTTTAAGGAGGTTTTTGATGCATGGAAATGTCTCAAGGAGAACAGAGGCTACATGTGCTATTACATCGCTAGGTACCACAATGAGTTGGCGGATAGCTTGGCATGAAAGGCAACAAGAGAAAGGGGAAAATGGCGTGCTATCACCACAACAAAACCGGTCTTTAGCGACCGGTTCGGTAGCCAGTCGTTGAAGATGAGATTGTTGTATCGTTCAGGTGGGTCTCAAACGTCTTCTTCGCAATCACAATTGCAATCACAATCATATTCTTCGGTGCCGTCTCCTCTCAGACAAGAAGACATAAATGTGATTTCAAGTCAGGTGTTGGGCGTTCAACCACAAATCAACCAATTCATAGAGAAGTAGAGGCTTAGCGTGGGACGTTCTTCGTCTCATCAGGTACGAAATTTTCAATTTTTGGGTATGTTTGAATCCAATAAAGACATCCTACAAATGTTAGTTATATTCTCACAAGGAGGTTCTAGCTCGCACTATGCATCGAACCCCGATGCTCAGGATGACAACGGGAATGATATAGGAGATGACTATATCTAGTTTTAGGACGTTTTGTATGAGTTTTAGACACTTTGATTTTTATGTCGTACTTTAGATATTTTATTTTTATGTGGTACTTTAGATATTTGTTATTTGATATTTATGTAGTACTTTAGATATATCATGTTTATGTCATTTTGTGAATTGCTTGTGAATTACTTTTAAATTGCTTGGTGCTTGGTACGTTTTGTACCAGTATTTTATATTGTATATTTGAATTGTTTGTGAATTGTTTGGTACGTTTTGTACCAATTGGGACTGGGGAAATATAAATGAACATAATGGGTTCAATTGTTGTTATATTTGTTTGGTACATTTCGTACCAATTGGGGAAAAAAATAACAAATACCAAAAAAACAAAAAATATTACCCTTCTGCGACCGACTTTCGGCCCATCAGCGACCGCCCAATCGGTATGTGATGGTCTTACGCCACGTCAGCATATAGCATCAACGACCGATCTCATCGGTCGCTATAGGGTCATCTGTGACCGATTTTAAAGCCTTCAGTGACCGATGACGTCAGCAACGGAGCAACTGCGACCGATTTCGGCCTTCTGCGACCGCGCCTTACCCTTCTGTGATCAATTTGGCCGGTCGCAGAAAGGTTCCGCCGCTTTAGTGTATACATACCCAATTTTGCTACCTGATGGTTAGCTTTACTGTTTCTTTACGGTTTCTAAGTCTTTTATTACTCTTCTATCTTAATTTTTGTAAGTTCTTATTTTTTTTGAGGAAAATTTCTGTAAGTTCTTTACTTTCCCTAAAATAGCTCCCATCAGGGCAAAGGGTAAAATGATAGTACACAGTGTGAGATCTTATCCAAACAAAACTTGTAATCTCAATTTTGTACCAATTAAAGTGCCTAAGGGCTTTAAACCACAAAAAAAAAAAAACTTATATATATAAAATAAAATAGAAGTGTAGGGCAAAATTAAAAATTTCAGCAGTGAAAATTTAATAATTTACTAATCATTTTTTTTTATTAATTTTTTTTTTTGATTAAATTTTACTAATCATCAGCGTACTTATTTATGGTGGTGGCTTTTTGGTAATAAACGTCGCTCGTAATAATACGTGGGTACGGTTCAGCATTTTCGAAGTTCGTTTCAAACACAAACACATGCAGACAGGGGCGGAACCAAGGCCTAGGCCAGCCTGGGCCTTGGCCCCCCCCTTGGCCCACAAAAAAATATAGAGAGGCCCCCTTTAATAAAAGAAAAAATCTGGCACCGTTTAATAAAAGAAAAAATCTGGCTTGCGACTAGGCTCTGCGACGAGGTGAAACGCGACTGGGCTCCGCATCTCTCCGCGTCTCCGCGTCTCCGCTTCTCTTCGCTTCTCGTCTCCGCGACTTCCGGTGGCGCCGCCGCCAGCTGCTTTGGCGAAGCCGACGAAGAAGACCCGAATTGCTGGAGTGAAAATTAAATTTGACAAGGACAAGGTGAAGAAGAAGGAAGCCAGAGAAGCCGCCCGGCAACTGGAGAGGCTAAATCCATAATCAATTAATCATTGAGCTTGGTACTGCTATTTTTAACTTATTTTTATTATTGAATCAAAACCTAGGATTTTCTCACATTAAATACGAAGTTTCCTTTGATCTCCTTTATTTTTATATTATTATTATGCATTTATTTATTTACTTTGTGCCTTCGCCTTCTAACTTCTGTAATGGCTAAATTAATAGATTAATTAATAATATTATGAATTTATGACGTGCATTTAGGATTTAATTATTTATTTTTGTTCCTTGTGCTCTCATTGCATTTAGGATTTAATTTATTTACTTTGTGCCCCGGCTTGGTTTTGCATCAGAATTCGAATTCAGAGGGGGAGGGCTGCTACTGCCTACTGCTAGCTTAATAATATGAATGGAGAAGTATTGTACGATTCTTGTTTATTCGTTGTCATTTTTTTTTTGTAAAATTGTAGGAATGGAGAAGTATTACTAACCTACGTCAAGAAGCAGTGAAACTGAAAGTAGTTCGCAAAAGAAAGCACGTGTCGAGTTGAGTCCAAGTGATATAATTGCCGATCCAGGTTTTCGCAAACCAATTGACGAGTATGACAAGGAAATTAGAGATCAAGTTAGAAGAGCATACTTGTTGAATGGTCCAACTCAACCAATTGGCCATACTTTTCCTCGTAAACAACAAAGAGATCATTTCAGGAGTTTTCAAGAATCATGGTTCAAGAAGTTTGATTGGTTAGAATATAGTGTAGAAAACGATTCAGCCTATTGTTTTTATTGTTATCTTTTTAAGCAACCAATAAGGAGTGAAAAATTTGGATATGAAATCTTCACACGACAAGGGTTTAACAATTGGAGAAAAGCATTGGACGCCTTCAAGGAACATGTTGGTGGAGTAAATTCTTGCCACAATAATGCAAGACGACATTGTCAAGATTTCAAAAATCAGAGACAGAGTGTGTCACACGTGTTATCTTCACATAGCAAGGAAGTCGAGATTGCATATAGAGTTCGCCTCACTTCTATTTTACATGTTACAAGATTTCTCTTATTGCAAGCTCTTGCTTTTCGTGGACACAATGAGACTTCTAGTTCTAGCAACAGAGGAAACTTTTTGGAGTTACTAAGCTGGTATAAAGAAAGAAATCCCGAAGTTGCTAAAGTGCTTTATGAAAATGCTCCTGGAAATAATCAGATGACTTCCCCGCTCATACAGAAAGAGATGGTGAAGGCTTGTGCACAAGAGACCTCACTTGTCATTCTTGATGAGCTTGGAGATAAGTTGTTTTCTGTACTTATTGATGAGTCTCGTGATTCATCGATAAAGGAACAAATGGATGTGGTTGTGAGGTTAGTAACTAATACTTCAAGTTTAATTATTATTATTGTTAGTAACATTCTTAACTTTATTGTTGTTGCTATGTAGGTTTGTGAACCAGACTGGGCATGTGATTGAGAGATTTCTTGGTATTGAGCATGTTTCTGATACTACTGCGTCTTCATTAAAAGTAGCATTAGAGGGTTTGTTTGCTCGTCATGGTTTATCCATCTCTAGACTACGAGGGCAGGGGTATGATGGCGCCTCAAACATGAGAGGAGAATTCAATGGACTGCAAAGACGAATTTTGAATGAAAATCCTTATGCATTTTATATCCATTGTTTTGCTCATCAGTTGCAGTTGGTGGTAGTTGTTGTTGCAAAGTGTAGTTCATCTGTAGCTGATTTCTTTAACTATACCACTTGTAGGTGCCTCTTGCAAAAGAAGGGATCAATTACTTCAAGATCATCATGACAAGATTGTGATGAAATTAGAGAGTGGTGATATTTTTACAGGAAGAGGAAAAAATCAAGAAACTAGTCTTGCAAGACCAGGTGATACCCGGTGGGGTTCACATCACACAACTTTGGTTCGTCTCTTTACAATGTGGGACTCAGTATTGAAGGTATTGGAGAATGTGAGTGATGATGCAACTAATCCGACACAAAAAACCACAGCTGCAGGTTTGATAGAGAAAATGGAAAGCTTTGAATTTGCATTTATAATGCATCTAATGCTAAAAGTTTTGGGTTGTACTAATGAGTTATCACATGCATTGCAAAGGAAAGATCGAAATATCGTTCATGCAGTTAATTTGATTGTGGTTACAAAGCAAAATTTGCAACATATGAGGGACAATGGATATGACGAACTATTGGAAGAAGTTAAGGGTTTTTGTATGAAGATGGAAATTCCCGTGCCCAATATGGATGATAAAATACCAACAAGAGGTCGTTCAAGGCGTGATGGTCAAATGGTAAAGTATTCGCATCGCTACCATGTTGATATTTTCTTGGTTGTGCTTGACTCTCTTCTTTTTGAGATGAATGAACGATTTAGTGAAGCATCTACTAATTTGTTGAAATGCATTGCTTGTCTTGATCCGAAAGACTCTTTCTCTAAATTTGATCATGACAAACTTCTTGAACTTGCTAGTATTTATTCCGTGGACTTCTCACCCTTTGACTGTACATTTTTAAGAAGTGAACTCGGCACATTCATTTCTGATGTGAGAAATAGTACATAATTTTCAGTTTGTCATGATCTTGCAACTTTTGCTATCCTAATGGTTGAAACCGAAAGGCATTTGTGCTATCCATTGGTATATCGCCTCATTGAGTTGGCCTTGATCTTACCTGTGGCAACAGCAACAGTTGAAAGGGCCTTCTCAGCAATGAAAATCATTAAGACCGAATTGCGCAATAAGATGGCCGATGAATGGATGAATGACAACATGGTTTGCTACATTGAGCGAGAGATTTTTGCTGCTGTTCATGATGAAAGGATTTTGCAGCGTTTTCAAAACATGAAGACTCGAAAAATTCAACTATCTCAAATTAGTAATTAGTGGTACGTTTTCTAATTGAAAATTTAAAATCATTATGACTGTGAGATATGGATTCATTATAAGATTGTTTCTTTAATTTTTTCTATGTAGGTTGTTTTGATGTTTTGTTTTGACTTCAAGACATGAAGAACGATTCATCAAATAGGTGCTTTGTTACTTAATCTAATATTTATTTTTGTTAAATATTTTATTTTAAAAGTAAAAGATTATGACAATTGATAATTGCTGAATATTTTTTTTTTATCATTTAATAGTGTAACATGAAACTAAAACTGATATCCTGAGAGAAACTAGTTAGGCCCCCCCTACCGATCATTTCTGGTTCCGCCACTGCATGCAGACACATTTAAATTTTTTATGAACCACAGAAAAAAATTATTCGCGTGGGTGATTAACAGTCCACAGAAATAAAGTCAAATACCATGTATATAATTGCAAATTTTGGTAGTCTCGATACATACAGTCCACATAAACATATATGTTCCAACCATAAACTCTCTCCAATCTATCATAAAAATAGTAGTTTCCTTCTGATATCTGAAAATCAAATGAAAATGAATAACATCGGGGTAAGAAAGACTGAAAAAAAAAAACAATATTAATAACAAAACAAAGTACAAACAAATAAATAAAGCACAAAGTCTATTTTGTACCTCGAACTAGATATCAACAACTGTAACAATCTGATTACAGTAGGGACATCTAGGCCGCAATAGAAGTGCAGCCTGGATACATGCCGGATGAAAGAAGTGATGACATGGAATGACTGTGATTTCCATCCCTATGGAGAAGTCCTCCAGACAAATCGAACACATCGAGTCTGGCATCTCATCACCAAGTCGATGAGGAGGATATGGAACCCTAGGCAAAGCCTCAATAGCTGTAAGCTCGAGGCCCTGAGCAGAGAGTGATGGCACTGACGGTGGTGCAAGTGCAAGCTCTGGATCAGCAACCTGTCCTACTCCAAAATGTCTTTCTATCCCGTAACTCAAACAAATAAATAATAATAGTATGAGACCGAGAATCCCAAAGATTGTTCCAATTACAATCCTCCTAGTTCGTTTAGGTCCTTCTATACCCAAGAAATGGCTATTTTTTGATGTCATTGTGGACCGCATGAAGAACCCTGGCGAAGAAACGTGACTCTAAAATTTGAGAGAAAAATATTAATAGAAGATATAATAGATCTATAATAGACTCTTCTGAAATTTAGAAAGGATTTACTTTTTTTCTAGTTTATTTTTTTCAAATTAACTCATATTCATATTCTAGACTACGTGCATCTGACAATTGAAGAACTCCAGTTGGTTGACTACTGGATGAAATTCAAATGTGGGTCAAGCGTGTCAACCTTGACTCGCCGACTCCTGTTATTCTTACATGGCTCGTCGACAGCAGGCCTGCTAATTTGATGGGCTTGTCCATGGACAGACAAGCCGTTGGACGAGTTTATATTCGAGTAGGGCCCGAAACTTGGCCCGCACACAAATTATAATTATATTAATATTAAACGACGGGCCGAGTCCAGGCCGAATTTTGGTAAGCCCGTCGAACAACTTGAATTGAGTGAAACCGATCCGATCTCATCCCCTCTCTCTCGCCTAAAGTAACAGCGACCTTCACCTCTCGTCGACTGCCTGCAGCCTGCTACCTTTGTCGCTGTGCGCCACTGCGCTGCCTCCTTCGGCTACCCGTGCATCGCCTCTCCAGTCTCCTCTCTCGTGCCGCCTCTTTGCTTCCCCTGTGCGCCGAAACTAGGACTCACTCAGGGAAGAAAGGTTGGTATGATTTGTGTCACGTTCTTAATTCAATCAACTCAGAGAATAGAGAAATAGAGATCGATAAGATCAAAAGTGAAGCAGGTTTGTATTAAACGAAACTGGATACAAACGGCAAAGCCGTGATTTTGGAAAAGAGAAATACAAGGGAAATTACTAGAAATTGTTCTTCAAATCATAAAATTGATCTAACTGATTTAATGCCTATATATATGAGATGCAAAACCAGCAAACAGCATCTTATTCTTTCCATCAGATTGCTAAAGTGAAGGAGCGACTTGCCTTTTGCCCCTCTCATTTCTCTTCTTCTCCATTTCCTCTATTTCTGACATCGAGGGTCCCAGCTGTGGAGCTACGTATTTTAAGCAATTCTCTGACTGCGCCTCTGCCCGCCTGCCTGTTTCTCCTTCTCCTTCCTCGCCACATCCTCCCGGGTCAAAGACGACCCGTTTCGCCCCAATCTCATGCCAGGGATGTGACAATTTGACTCTAATACTTGTTTATTTTGGATTGAATTGTTAATTTTTGGATCTTCGTTCACCCTTAGTAGATAATATTTTGTTGCCTAAAATTAGGTACTGGAAATTCGATCGACTATTAAACGGGACATGGGAAGGCACTTAATCTGTCCTTGGGAGTTTCTTCTCTAATTATTTTTATTTTTTTTATTTTTATGGAATTGTAGGATACACAAACTCTAGTAATATATTTCCAATATATATATTGGGGATGATCGCACTAATGGGGATGACTCCAAAGTATGTCAAATTGAGTATTGCTAATGTGTAATATAAATTGAGTATGCAGTATTTTTGTCAGATTTCTAGTTTTAACATATTTGTACCATTCAGGGTTAGGGTTCCAAGTGGAAGTAGAATACCGTAATCTCCTATTGTTTGTTGAATTTACATTGAGAAGCCTTAGAGCGGTACCATTTTCTTCTTCCAAATGGTCAGTACCAGTGAGATCACTAGGCAGGTTGATATCGTACGTACCACTGGGGCCACAGCTTGGAGACACGTTGCTCCATAGACGGACTAAACCTTAAACCACCAGGAGAGGTGGTTTAAATTTGAAGGCCTAAGATTAGACTTAGGCCATCTTAGGCTAGCTTATCTAATTCACATTTGGCAGCTTTAGTGAGGCCTAAACCTCTTATTCCATGGTTTGGGCCTCAACCAACATCTAGTGAAATATCCTAATCGCCATGGATCCAATTAAGTGCAGTGGTTAGAATCCAGTCTTAGTTGCAGCAAAGACATCCCATATAATTTTTAAGTTATAATCTTTCAAAAAAAAAATTTAACTGAGTCGAATTTCTTTTTTCTACCAGATAAATATCAAGTTAAATTCAGCTCACGTACCATGCTCTGCAGAGGGGTCAAACTGCGCCTCAGCTCCATGTGTTGCTGAAACTTCACCGGAGTCGTCGGCACCGGACTGTGGTACCAAGGATACGGCAATGGTGACCGTGATGATAGCTAGGAGAAGTGAACGAGGCATCTGTTCTAAGCACTATGAGTTTCAAATTTAAATTCAAATCAGACATATGGTTTTGATCTTACCAAGAAGCTAATATAATCACTTTTCAGATTTTTCAGAAAAAGAATGAATATATATATATATATATATATATATATATATATATATATATATATATATATAGAGATAGGCTACCATGCTTTGCAAATTAAAGCACCTCTTGTGCTTTGCGCTCATTTTCGGGTTTTCAAAATTCAAAATGTCAATCCGACCGTTCAAGTTGTTCTCCATATTGAAATGTGCTTGGAGACCAAATTTTACATTTTTTGGAATTTTTTTACTATTTATTAAGCCACTTTTAAAATCGCTGATCCATTGGTCCAGAAAATTTTACTGTTTTGCTAGTGTGACCATTGGATCAGCGATTTTAAAAGTGGCTTAATAAATAGTAAAAAAATTCCAAAAAATGTAAAATTTGGTCTCCAAGCACATTTCAATATGGAGAACAACTTGAACGGTCGGATCGACATTTTGAATTTTGAAAACCCGAAAATGAGCGCAAAGCACAAGAGGTGCTTTAATTTGCAAAGCATGGTAGCCTATCTCTATATATATATATATATATATATATTAATAATTCTTAGGCATTTGTAATTCTAAAATTTGTCTCAGGTCATGTACAATGGTTTCTGGTAAAAATTTCATTTTATTTGAATCAAAATTGCATTTATTTAATTTTCAGAAATTATTTTTAGCTTTTTCCCAAATTGTGCGGTGTCTTTTATAAATTCAATATCTATTAGTAGTATTGGATGAGGTTGAAACCAATTGGAAAAGATGCTCTACTAATTTTTCTATGAGCCACAGAAATTCAAATTCTAGCTCAAACCTGACAGAAGGTTATTACAATTTAAATGAGGCACTTTGAAAACAATTTCAGCTTATTTGAAAAATTACAGCTGAAACTTAAAATATTATTACCCTTTTATCATCAAGTCCAATTTCAGAATGAATTGTTACTTGTGATTTTTTTTTTTTAAATGGACAAATGCCACCTTTGCAAATAGAGGCAATCTGGAATCCAGGATTGGTGCCCTCAACAAATAGAGGTTTAAAATGGTGACATAATATATGCAAGGCATAAGGCAATTACTTTGCATTAAACTTTTCAAATCAATCTTAGAACTAAAAGCATGATATTATTCTCCTTCAGGTTTCATGAAAAGAAATTTGGAGAATGTATATATTTATCACTAAAAATACTATAGTATTCTTACAGGTAGGCTGTGCAGGAAATGCTAAAGGGAATGAGTCTACTGTTGCCAACTACAGCACCTTTATAAACGAGTTCTGCAAAAGAGGTGAAAGTTAGAACGGATTGGATTTTGTGAAAGTTATTATTTTCAAAGAATGAAACAGCAAATTAAACAAAATATACTATTCTTACAAGTAGGCTGTGCAGGAAAGACAGAAGGGAATGAGTCTATTTTTTTTTTTTGAGGAAAAGCCCTTGGGCGTTGCATTTAACCATAGAGTACCTTACATATATTATCTAAAATACAGAAAGTAAAATGTTGGAATAGGAAAAACTACATATTACAATAATGTAAAAAAGAGACGACTCAAGCAGAGAAGGCGAAATTGTAGAGGCCACTTCCTGCTTGTGTGTTATTGTGCTGACTAAAAACCGTAGCAGTACCAGTTTTAGCTTGAGATATAGAACCACTCATTATCCAATGCTGGGGCTACCTCTAGCTCTTCGACGTGCCTTTCTCCTACTACTCCTTGTATTGATTTCCCCAGTCGTCTTGCCATATTTGCCAACTTGTGAGGTTCTGTAAGTGCTCTCCTGGAGACATGTTTTATTTCAAATTTGGTGCCAGCAGCTTGAACTATTTGAATACATGTTGCCACAGTTTCATTAGCTTGCCATGAAGGTATTGCTCCCATATCCTGCTGGTTTATGATTTCCACCAAATTTTTGCAATCAGACATGAGGTGAATTTTGTCCATGTGCTGTGCAAATGTTGAGTTGCTACACTCCTTCAGTACCTCCAATAGTCCCACTGCCTCTGCATGAAACGGATCCTCTGCTGTAATTGCGCGCATATATACCCTGATTAAACTGCCCCCACTGTCAAAAAGAGTTAATCCCCAGCCTGCTTTTTTACTCGTGTCCCATGATTAGGGGTGTAAACGGATCGGATATTATCCGGATTTATCCGGATCCGAATCCGAAAAATAGCGGATTCGGATATTCGGATACGGATATTTTCGGATACGGATCCGGATTCGGATATTTTTTTAACGGATACGGATACGGTTTCGAATATGAAACCGGATACGGATCCGGATACGGATAATTATCCGTATCCGCATTTTTTTTTATTTCGGATATCCGAATATTATTTATATGGTTGAGGCGTTGGGCCCAGTCCCCAGTGGCCTGTTCTTTTGATTTTAAAATGGTTGGGCCCAGTACAAATACCTTTGCAGCAAAGAGAACGACTGTTATTTTGATTTTAAAAAGGCTTTGCTTTCCCAGTATCCATTGCCACTGTTAATCTGTTATCTGAATTTTCATTTCGTCTTTCTTTCTCCTTTTTCGATCTTCTTCTATATCCCCTTACAAAACCCTATCTGGCGAAGAGAACGAGAGGCGGAGAGGCAGAGTCGCGGAGAGAGCGAGACGAGGCAGAGAGGCGGAGTTGCGGAGAGAGCGAGACGAGAGAGCAAGCTTTCTGTTTTCTGGTGCAAACAATCAATTGAGAAAAATAGGTTTCACTTTCTGCTTTCAAGTTCCAAAAGCTCTGAACGAAACTATTTATATGAGATTTTTTTTTATACTTTGCATTTCACTTCCAAAGAGGCCCTCTTCTCTCTGATAGCGAAACTCTTCCAATGCACTAGAGTGGCGATCTCTGCGGAACCAAATCCAGTGAACGGGCACTACTACTTTCATAGTTTGCTTGAGCTTTTCTTTTTACTTTTTTGCTTTTTCAGTTTTTTCTTCACTATGCGTTTTTTAATGAATGTGGGCCTACTGCTACGTTTGCAGCTATTTATAGTAACGGGATTTGTTGAATGCATTTTTGAGATCAGTGAAATACATGGGAAATTTACCCTCTTTCTTGAAGGAATTCCCTTTATCTAAAAAGTACTTTCCCTTTTTTTGTTAATAAATGCAGGCTGTGAAGAAACGTACAGCAAGCAAGAAGAAAGCGGCCCAGTGTCTTATGGAAAAAAGTGGACGGACATTTCAGGACCGAAATTTCTGAGTTCACACTTGGTATTCTGGTGCACTTGGTAAGTTTTCTGTTTTTTTAGTATTTTTATAGTATTCGTGGAATGCTCTGTATGATGTGACAAAAAGCTCTATGGTTGGGATTTTGATAGTATTAAGGCTTTTGTGGTTTGGTTCAAGGTAATATAAAGAGAAGAAGGTAAGGTACCCAAATTTAGAAGTTAAAGATATATTTTTCCTATTTTACAGTGTTTGACAGCTACAGGTACTTTGCAATTGTTTGTTTTTTTTTCTGAAAAAAAATGAGGATCTAAGTATATGCACTTTGCAATTGATTACAGAGGTATTTCTATAATGGCATCATCAAGCCAACCTACTCAACCTACTCAGCCCCAAGATGAGTCGTTGCCTAATTCTGCCAATGTTGGTACAACCGAAACCCAACAACCTAAAAAAAAGCAAAGGCAAACAAAATCACCAGTTTGGCAACACTTCCGTAAAAATATCAGTAGTGTTGTTGTTGATGGAAAGACAGTGGAAACGGTTACAGCAATTTGTAAAACTTGTTCTCTAGAGTTCAAAGCTCACAGCGCAGATGGAACCACACGATTGTGGAATCATTACAGAGCAAAACATGCTGTTAACAAGGGCCAAAAAAGACTTAATTCAGCGGTAGAGACTTTCAAGTATGATGAAAATGCAAGTCGAAAGAAATTAGCACTTGCTGTTGTCATGCATGAATATCCCTTTCGCATGGTTGAGCATGAGTACTTCATTGATTTTGTCAAATCCCTTCGTCCCTCTTTTTCATTGAAATCACGGGCTACATGTAGAAAGGAGATATTGGAGATGTATAAAGAAGAAAGGGATAAGGTTTGTCATTCTTTTGAATCGCTTTCATGCCGATTGAGTGCAACCATGGACCTATGGACTTCACGACAGAATAAGAGCTACATGTGCATAACGGTCCACTTCATTGATGATAATTGGAATATCCAGAAAAGAATAGTTAGTTTCATGAAATTGTGTGGGAGGCATTCGGGATTAAATTTATCTCAAGCAGTGATGAAGAGTTTGTTTGATTGGAATATTGATAAGAAATTTTTTTCAATTACCTTAGATAATGATGGCGCAAACGGGGTGTGTGTACGAGACATGGTTGTTCGGCTTAATGAGAATAGCGGCCTTTGTTGTGGTGGGAAGTTCTTTCATGTGAGGTGTGCTGCTCATATTATTAATTTAGTTGTGCAAGATGGGATAAGCATGATAAAGAACGTGACCAATGACATACGAGAAATAGTTGGAAAGGTAAAGAACTCTCCTATTTTGAGAGAAGAGTTTGAGAAAAGAGCTAAAGATTGTAAATTAGACACAAGTAGAGCACTCTCCCTAGATGTTTCTACTCGATGGAATTCAACCTATATGATGCTAAGAGATGCTATTTATTACAAGGAGGCATTTGAGAGGATGCGCATCCTTAGTCCTTCAATGTTTGTCAATTTTCCTACAACAGAAGAGTGGGGGCAGGCAAGGGAGTTGTGCAAGCTTTTAAAGAATTTTCATGCTATTACCGAGCTTCTCTCGGGTACTTCTTATCCGACCTCTAACTTGTTCTTTAAAAAGTTTTGTGAAATTAAGTTGAAAATTGAGGCCTGGCTTCTAAATGATAATACAACGGTTGTTGCAATGGCTAATTCCATGAAGCAAAAGTTCGACAAGTATTGGGACCAATCAAATATTATTTTAGCCATAGCCTCATTTTTTGATTCTAGTTGTAAGATGGGGCTGATTGAGTTTTACTACCCCAAAATTTACAAAAATCGTGGTGTAAGTGAATTGATTGAGTTTAACCAAGTCTTGAGGGAGTTATATGGAGAGTACGCATTGAGGTACAAAAATAGTTTGGATGAAGTGGTGCAATCTAGGGAATTGTCTGTGCCCGGTGATGCCTCGGGCAATATTAGTGATGATGAAGAAGATAATGAGTTAAGTCAATTCATGTTAGAGAAAAGTCAGCCATGGAATATTAAGTGTGACTTAGATCAATACCTTGAGAAACCACCTACTTCATGTCCTAAAGGTCAATCATTTAATGTTCTTCGCTGGTGGGAAACGGAAGGCAAAGAGTATCACATTCTTTCCAAAATTGCTCGTGATGTGTTGGCTGTTCCAGTTTCTACGGTTGCATCGGAGTCAGCTTTCAGTACTGGAGGTCGTGTAGTCAATCCATATCGAAGTAAGCTCGACTCGAAGGCTGTTGAGGCTTTAGTTTGCGTACAAGATTGGATTAGAGGCCACAACAAAGGTACTTTTTTCTGATTCAATTGTGAAATAGAGAATAGTTATTCGTGCAAAAATTGATTTTTGTTTAGTCGTACAGTTATTCTGACGATGAAAACATACTTGTTTATGACCATGCTACAAGCCATCCCATCCTTTCTCTTTCATTTACATATTGCAAAATCAGTTGAAACTCCCAATTTTACAATCTGATTGGCTGAATTCACAGCCATGCTCAACCACATCAGCACCAACTATGTCAAGATTAATCTTTTTGACATTATTCTTTGGATAATTTGATTCCTTTAGCATATTTTAAGCACATAAAGTTCAACAGAGAGCAAAACTTACCAATAATTTGTGGTGTTAGAAAAACTAGTTACATGAGTACTAAAAAGGGTGTAACAGAAGTACTTAAGAACAACAACGAACCTCATTTTGGGATCAAAAGAAGTTATTTCACATAGGATTGAGATTTGTCTCCTAACCTTGCTGCCCTATGATATAATATATCAAATTAATTAATTATTCAAATATGCATGGTTTTGCACAAACATAACAGCAAGTGCAAAATTGTATAGGATGGATATATGTATAAAGACCAACATTATTTTGTCAGTGTTCCCATAAAAAAAGAAGTCTCTCTTTCTCTCTCTGTGTACATAAATTATGATTCCTTTTTGTTTAGTAAATTGATTTATTAAACTACATCTACATGTATACTTATGATTGATTACTTATATATATAGGCCGCATAGCATCAATATATGATTTTGTTGAAGAAGTAGAAGCAGAAGATGTTGGTTCAGAAGAAGAAGTCGTTTGAATTGGCATTGTTGATGTAGATGGTTCAAGACTTTTATAGTTTTTTTTTGTTTATCCTATATGGTTAAAACAAATGTTATTAAGTTTAGGTTGGTATATTTTGATGAACAATATGACATGATTAGTACCTATTATTTTGTTAACATGATATATGTTTTGTAACTAACGAACTTATGAAAAATATTAGATCTAATTTATGAATGAAAAAAGTTAGATTTAGATGTTATGTTTTGCTAGAATGTACAATGGTATTCATCTTTAATTATCCGAATTATAGTGATATCCGTATCCGTATCCGTCCAAAATCCGATCCGTATCCGTATCCGTTTAATATCCGATCCGTATCCGTATCCGGGACTATCCGTATCCGTATCCGAAAAATTATAACAAATACGGATACAGTATGACCACTATCCGATCCGTATCCGACCGTTTACACCCCTACCCATGATGCATCCACTAGCCCAATTAGCATTCTGTTGTTATCTCTTTTGATAGTTGTGTGCGTGGCCCTTGCCTCGCTGACTCTTTGCTCCATTGGTCCGCTTGGTGCCTCCATTCGACTAGCCTGTCTCAGGATTCCTTGTGGGGTCGGTTTGGATGCTGTGAAGATTTCTTCATTTCGTGCCTTCCATACACACCATAAGGTGTTACATAGTTGAGCAATTTGTGTTGGATCCAAGTGATCTATCAGTGTCATCAGTGCCTCCTCAAATTTCAACGGTAAATAGTCAACTCTTAGTGATAATGTAGACATACCCCATGTGGCTCTAGATAATGGGCAGAAGAACAGTACATGGTTTGTGAATTCATTTTCTAGAGCACATCTTTGGCATATTGGGTTAACGGATCTTATTTTTCTATGTATCGTACCAGCGGTAGGCAACCCCTCATGTACCGCCCTCCATATGAAGAATTTGACCCTTGGAATGATACCTGACCATTTCCAAATTTCCTTCCACGCCCTTTGTTGCAACTCATTGTACTGTGCGTGTAGCTGCCCCCTTTGTTTGACCAGGACTCGGTATCCCTCTTTGGTACTGTACCGGCCCGACTTGTTGTCCAGCCATATAAGTCTGTCTTCAATGAGTGCTTGTGGATTTGGTCTTTTAGCCGAAGTTGTAATTATCTGCATGGCCTCTGCCCCTAGCACTTCTTCAATTTTTCTAGTGTCCCAGGATCTTGTTAATGGTTGGAATAGACCCGAAACAGTCATGTCTCGATTCTGTGTTGTATCAATTTTTTGTTGACTCCATCCTTCATACCATGGCTGGTTGAGGGCTTTAATTTTTGTTCCATCCCCCATCTGCCATCGTGATGACTCTATGAAAAAAGGTTTGAGATCCTGGATTGTCCTCCATAGGTGACTCGCATTTCTTCTATTTTTAATAGCCCAAATACCATCTCTGGGACAGTATTTTGCTAGTATAATTGTCACCCATAATCTATCTTGCTCTGAGACAAGTTGCCACACTATTTTTAGAAGAAGTGCCCGATTAAAGATTTTGATATCTTTAAAACCGAGTCCCCCATTTTCTGTCTCTTCACACATCTTAGTCCATGAGATCATTGCCATGTATTTTTGCGTACCCGTTTTACCCCAGAAAAATTGTCGCATGATAGCGTTCAATGCACCCACTGTGCGGTTTGGTAATTTAGCGATCGACATATAATAAACCGGGATAGAACTGAGTACCGACTTAATGAGAGCTGCCCTGCCAGCATGCGAGAGCATATTGATTTTCCAGCCCGCGAGTTTTGAGTACATCTTATCGATGAGGAGGTCGTGTGTGAAGTCTTGGTGTTGATTAGTTTGGGATACTATTACTCCCAGGTATTTTTCTGAGTTCTCGGCCATCCTTGCACCAACCTCTTGCAGGATCATTTGCTTGCATGCTTCACTGCACCCTGCACTGAACCATGTTGTTGACTTTTCTGGATTTATTGCTAAACCCGAGTACCTTTCAAACACCTCAAAAATGGACTTGAACACTCTTACTTCTCCTATTTTTGCTGTGCCCATGACCATCAGGTCATCTGCATATAGAATATGTGATATAGGTGGAGCCGATCTTGCCAGTCTTATTCCCTGTATAGTGTTTTTTTCCATTTGATGTTGAAATTGTTTTGTGAGAAATTCCATAGTTAGTATGAAGAGGTATGGCGAGAGAGGACACCCTTGTCTTAGTCCCCTTGTTGGTCTAATAAACCCGTCACCTTTCCCATTAATTAAAACAGTGACTCGGCTGCTACCAAGGCATGTTTCAATAAGTCGGAGTAGAGATGGAGGCATATTAACTTCTCTCATTGCGCGTAGGACAAATGGCCACTGTACCGTGTCAAAAGCTTTTCCAATATCAGCTTTGAGTAAGAAAGCTTCCTCTTTATACTCCTTGGATTGGAAAGAGTGTAAAATTTCTCGCACTAGAATTGTATTATCCACTATATTTCGGCCTTTAAGAAATGCTGTTTGATTGTTTGAGATGATCTTTCCCATGGACGGTTGGATTCTTGTGGCAATAATTTTCATGAGTAGTCTATAGGCGATGTTGCCGATTGTGATTGGGCGATAATCCTTTGGCAATGTTGGCTCTTCGATCTTTGGAATCAATACAATGTGACTCGACATCCATTCATTCGGTGGTTTTTCTGAGACAAAGGTTTCCTTTATTGCTTGTGTAAGGTCAGTCCCAAACACATGCCAATGTTGCTGTAGAAGCCTAGCTGTGATACCGTCCGGACCTGGAGCTTTGTCAGGGTGCATTTTAAATAGCACTTCTTTGACCTCAGCCTCGTCAGGTGGTCGTGAGAGGAATGAGTGTGCTGCCGTTTCAATTTTTGGAAAGGCAGATCCAATTTGTTCCTAGAAAAACTCTGTCGGATCTCCTATTTGCACTGGTTGGTTTGGGCTGTACACTTGTTTGAAGTATCTGATGAAAACTCCCCGAACTTCTTTTTCATTGGCTACAGCTATGCCATTTTCGTTAACCACGTGAGTAATCAGATTTGCTCTTCTTCTTGCCGTGGCAATAGTATGGAAGAAATTGGTGTTGCGGTCTCCTTGGTAGTGCCACTGTATTCGCTGCCTCCAATAATCTTCCAAATCTTGCTCAGCTTTAGAGTATGCCACTAACAACGCCTCTTCAACTCTTGGGTCTTGCATAGATGGATGTAGCAATTGGTGATTGTAGATCCTATCGTGGAGGTCTCTCAATCTGTTTTGTGGTGTTTGTTGTACCTTAGCCCAGTTAACCATGCATTTTTTAATGCTTTCTATTCGGGACCCCCATGTTTGACCTATGGATGCCGCCCAAGCTTGCTCCCAGCCTTCCTGGAATCCATCTGAGCTTAGCCACCAATTTTCAACTCTAAATGTGGGTGTACTTGGCTGTTTTTTGTGCGTTCTGAGAAGTATAGCGGCATGATCGCTATGAATTCTTGGTAAATGGAGAACTTGAGCATCCATATATCTTTGTGCCCATTGAGGTGTGGTTACTACTCGATCGAGTCTTTCAAAAATTGCGTTGGAAGTTTGTTGGCGGTTTGTCCAAGTGTATGCAGGATCCTTAAATCCCAAGTCAACCAAACCTGCCGTAAAAAGAAATTCTCTAAAATTTCTGTTATTTGTGTTCATTGCCGGGTTACCCCCGACCTTTTCATCTTGCCCCGCAATAGCATTAAAATCTCCTAGTACACATACCATTTCCTCATTTGACACAATCATTTTTATTTCGGACCAAATTTCTTCGTTTCTTGTGTGAGCCGGATCCCCATACACACATAATAATGACCAACTTGTGTTATCCGGCCCCTGAATTTTCGAATGAATTAAGAACCTTGTTTGAGTTACTACTTGAAGCTGTACTTGCCGATCCCACAGAAGCCATAAGCCCCCGGATCGACCCCTTGATGGAACAATTACATGGTTTGGGAAAGAGAATGATTGTAAGAAAAATTTGGATTTTTTAAGAGAGCTTTTTGTTTCGGCAACAAAAGCAATGGATGCCTTGGTTGATCGGAGGAGCCGATTTAGGAATTCTCTCTTCCGTGGCCCTCTGAGACCACGGCAATTCCATGAGACGAGATTCATACTTGTGGCAGTAGCGAGTCCCTGCTCGCCACCGCTCTTTTCTTACTCGCTGGTACCTCTTCTGTGCTGAGTGAGGTTTCAGCAAGGTTCTATGTTGATTCCGTGGAGATCACCATTTGAGTACTCTCTGCATACCCTGTTCTTTTAAAACCTATAGTTGTGGATTGAAATTCTTCCTCTTGGCTTTCCTGATTGAGATCTTGACCCGATTTCCCTTTTAATTTTCGCTGGGCCCTGTTAATCGGGTCTGTGCTGTTTGGGTGTTGCTTAGCCCTGCCCCTTCCCCTGGGAGCTTTGTTCTTTGACCCGTCGGCTATGCTTTGCAACAGCACATCAAGGCCCGAGTTAATATTTGAATTTAACCCGAATTGGGTCTGGCCTCTATCAACAGCTGAAAAAGTCCTTTCAGGCCCGTTTTGGGCTGCTCCTCTGTAGGGGCCCGTTTTTTCCTTTCTATTTGCACTGTTTGGCTGAGCTACCTGTTGTTGTGTTCTAGGCAGCAAGGAGGGATTATTTATCCAAGGACCGAACTTAGCCCTTGTTAATTGCCCCATATCTGTTCTATCCTTGTATTTGGGATCAAATTCAAGTGATTCAAGTCTGATCTTATCTGGGCATTCCTTTTGTTCATGTCCGATGAGGCCGCAAAATAGACAAACTCTATTAATTCTCTCATAAGTAAGTAGTGCAGGAAACACCCCTAGGGTTGGGTGTCGTACAGGCATACTTGCTCGAAGTGGTTCGTCAATCAGTAATTTTATTTTTACCTTATAGAACTTATTGCCTCCTGCAAAGGTTTCTTCGACTGCTAACATGGGTGTCCCTAGTTCTTTCGCTAGTAGCCGTATTCCTTCTGGTTTGATTGCCCCGTGCGGTATGTGGTGCCACTGAGTCCACAAATCTATGTGTTGGACCTGTGGTGTAGTCAGCTCCTCTGGTCCATAGATCCTTTTAATTGCCAATACGTCTCCTCTATATGACCATGGTGCCCGGTTTGTTATCTTTGTTAATTCACCCTCATTAACAAAGCTGACTAAGAAGATGTTTTGCTCCAGCATGGTGATTTCGGTTTGAGGATGTACCGCCCATATCCGCATCATGTTGTTGACAAAGTTTGACGCCATTATCGGCCTATCCGATATGATTCGAACCAAGACGGATAGTCTCCAGTTTCTATCATTCACTGCCTCTGCAGGGAGCGATATGATGTTATCTGAATCTGGTGTCAGGGCCGCAAACCTTGCGATGAGCTCGTCGTCACTTAAGGTACTGTTCATCTTTTGTCTATTGTGGTGCGTGACTGTGGTCGGAAGGTTTTCGTTAGTGCTGAGTGGGGATGTGGAATTGGTATTATGTGAGTGGGTGGGGGGGAGTTTGACTGGAGGTGGAGAGAGTTGGGTGGATTTTGTTTCTGGATTATGATTCGGATTGTGTAATTTTCGTTTTATTGGTGGGACATAAATGTTACATGCATTTTCTTGCACTACATGTGTAGCTATAAATAATGTGCTTTTGAGCACATCCTCTTGCACTATTGTAGCAGAACAAGGAATGTGAAGATTGTCTCTGTCTCCTATGTTTTGCACTTTTCCACCTGATGAGGCATGGGTCCAATTTTTCTCTTTCTGGGTGAGTAGGACATATGGATGGTTTTTGGGTGATGGCCTAGTGGATTTACTGTCGGCTGTCTTTATGACCTCTGTTTTTGCCAATCTGATAGGGAGAGTAGATTGGTGACTTACTTTTAGGTTACTGCAGCTCTGTGCCACTTGTTCAAATGTGAGGAGGTTTGGGCCTTGCTTTTGGTTTTTGAGTATAGCCTGCAGTATACATATTTGACCAACTTTCACCATATGCATGCTAAAACCCATAAAGTCTGGGGTTTCCACATTTTGCACTGTGCTGACCGGGGTTAGTGTATGCAATGACTGCTCAGATTGATTTTTATAGCCCTGTCCAATCTCTATTTCGCCCACTTTTACTGTAAAAGCTGTCTGAACATGAGGCAAAGAAGTCAAGGTGCCCACCTGCACCTTACCTATTCCATCATTCTCTTTGACCATTGAGATTGCTGTGGCCGGGACCCCATTTTGTTGTGTAGAAATTGGTGTAGTCCCGGTTGGCTTGTCTGTGTCCTCCTTTCCTTGATCGGGTGCAGCTTCAGAGTTGGAGAAATCAGAGAATGGATACGGAGGTGAGGGTGGGGGACTAGGTGGTTCGGGTGTGGTCAGGAATCGAGTTAGTTTGTCGTGTGCTGCTATCAAGGAAATTTTGTAAAGATCAGCTGTGCCTGCGGTAAGAGAAGCCAAAGACCGTTTTTCGTGTCGCGTGAGCTTGGCCTCTTCCGGTATCCATCCATTATATTCCCAATCCGCAATGTGAATATACATTTTCTTCCATTTGTTGCCATACGGTAGGGTTGTAGCCGGTGGAATTCGACGAGGATCTATACATATTATCTCGAGAGCCAATCTTGATCGATCGTTACGATTTATAAATTGCTCGTCAATGTGTCGAACCTCGCCAAAACCGGCACATGCATCTCGAATGAATGTTGCGTGCCAAAAATCTAGAGGGAAGTTTGTAATATGCAACCTTACGCGGTAGGTTTTTGATTGCATGCCGGCATCCTCATCTATATCAAAATAGCGGAAAGACCACTCTCGAGAGTCACCCCACTCGTTCCCTGCATCGATGACCGCTTCATGGTCTAGCCCGGCCGGAAGTTGAAATAGAAAGATATCGGTGGAATATTTGAGAGGAGCATATTGCATGTATGGACCACCGTAAGCAGTTGCAAGATAGTGTTGTACATTGCCAGGTGCACCACCACCATTTTTGTTGCTACCTTGTGCCACCACAAGGATTGAACGCTTGAGACCTTCATGTAGTTCACGGTGTACAGCATTGCATCTCAGGTAGGTGCATCCTTCTCCTGCCGGACGGCTGAGCAGCGGGAAAAGGTCTGAGATTGTCATGAGGAGAAGAGTTTTGATGTGTATGTTGGGTAGGGAGGATAAGCTTAGAGAGAGAGAGAGAGTGGGTAGTGAGACTTAATGAGTTTTGAGGGAGAGAGAGAGTGTGTAGTGAGACTTGATGAGTGTAGTAACTGTCGCTGTTGTTGAAATTTGCAAAAATATTTTTGAAGTTGTCAAGGTTTGTAGTGGGAGTTTAGAGATGGAGTGTAAAAGAGTGCCGGTATTCAATATGTTGTGTAAATGTGGTATGCAGTGGGTGAGTTGATATTTTAGGAGTGGAGTTTGAGAAGCATGGGTTCACGTCATTTCAATTACTATCGCCATTAGCGCGCAGAAGCTCACTGTTTGAGAGCTTCCTTCATGCTAGAAGCACTTACTAATAACATCGATGGGGAATGAGTCTATTGTTGCCAATTACAGCACCTTAATAAACGTGTTCTGCAAAAGAGGTGAAAGTTAGAACGGATTGGATTTTGTGAAAGTTATGATTTTCAAAGAATGAAACAGCAAATTAAACAAAATATATTATAGTATTCTTACAAGTAGGCTGTGCAGGAAAGACAAAAGGGAGCGAGTCTATTGTTGCCAACTACAGCAGCTTTATAATTATAAACGAGTTCGAGTTCTGCAAAAGAGGTGAAAGTTAGAATGGATAGACTTCTTCTCCGACAAGAGAACTATCCTATCTTTTTGAGCTGAAAGAACTATCCTATCTCCTTTAGTGTCAAATGTCCTTAAATGTCCTCCATTAAAATTGGCAACTTTCCATAAGCAGAACACATTATGGTTTTTGGTGCGAATTTCTTTACACCTTAATTCTAAATCAGAAGTAATACGATGAAAATAAACAACATAAATAAGAAAATAAATGATATAGCATAACTGAAAATTAACAAATTAATCAATTTTATATATTTATAATCCAATGCATTATGATCTATCCGTATCTAAGAGTGTTTGATTATATATCTACCAACATGTGAAAATTGTTTAAAAGGAAAAATGGCAAGAAAACCATTCGGAAAAGGAACCAGATCAGAATTTCCGTTGCAATTAATTCATTCAGACATTTGTGGACCAATGAATGTGAGGGCACGACATGGAGATAGATACTTTATCACCTTCATTGACGATTATACGCAATATAGTCACGTCTATTTGATCTCTCATAAATCTGATGCTCTTGCATGTTTCAACAAATTTATAACCTTGGTTGAAAATCAATTAGACAGAAAGGTTAAGGCCTTACGAACAGATCGCGGTCGCGAATATTTGTCTGATGAGTTCAAACAAATGTGCGAAGCAAAAGGAATACTTAGGCAACTAACCATACCATATACTCCACAGCAAAATGGAGTGGCTGAAAGGAGAAATCGGACTCTTTTGGAAATGGTTAGGTCAATGATGGCTCAAGCAAATCTGCCAATCAATTTTTGGGGTGATGCATTATTGACTGCTGCCTATATTCTAAACCGTGTACCCTCTAAATCTATTTCTTCAACTCCTTACGAACTTTGGAATAATAGAAAACCAGATCTTAGTAATCTGAGACCTTGGGGATGAGCTGCTTTTGTTCATGATTCGTCTCATCAACATGGTAAATTGGATCCACGAGGTAAAAAGAGTATATTTATACGATACTCTGAACATTCCAAAGGTTATGTGTTCATTGGTGAACAATCGAGTGGGAGTGTAACAGAATTTGAGTCCCGGGATGTCATTTTCTTGGAAAATGAATTTCCAAGAAAGGGTGAGATAGGTCAGGAATTTTCTCTATATGAAGAAGAGGAGCAAGATGATTTGATTGTTGCAAATCGTTTGATGCATATTCCTGAACCTCCAACAGTATCTCATCCAAGTAGGAGCAAGTCAGTAGATGATGCTGAGCCAAGTTCAGCACAATCACAAATTAGGCATAGCAATCGTGCTAGAGTTCCTAAACGTCATTTTCCAATCGAAAATGAATCTTACATGATTGTCATGCAAGATGAAGAAGAGCCAAGAAATATTCGAGAGGCTCTCACTTGTCCTGCTAAAGAGAAATGGATGAAAGCAATGGAAGAAGAAATGGAGTCAATGAAATCAAATAATGTTTGGGAATTAGTTGATCTCCCAGAAGGACGCAAGGCAATTGGGAACAAATGGGTTCTCAAGATTAAACGTCTAGCTGACGGCTCGATTGAGAGGTATAAGGCACGTCTTGTTGCTAAGGGGTATACACAACAAGAAGGGATAGACTATGAAGAGACTTTCTCTCCTGTTGTAAGATTTACTTCTATACGATTGATACTAGCTATTGTTGCCAGTTTAGATTTGGAATTGCATCAAATGGATGTTAAAACTGCGTTTCTAAATGGCAATCTGGAAGAAGAGATATATATGGAACAACCTGTCAGTTTTGTTGCTGAAGGTCAAGAGCACAAAGTGTGCAAATTGTTAAGATCTATTTATGGTCTTAAACAATCTTCCAGACAGTGGTACATTCGGTTCCATCAAGCAATCATATCATTTGATTTCGAAATGATTGATGAAGACCATTGTGTGTATGTCAAAAGATCCAAAGAAAAATTTGTGATTCTATCGCTTTATGTGGATGACATACTGTTGGCTAGTAACAATAAAGAGTATGTGAAAATCATTAAAGAATGGTTATCCTCCAATTTTGATATGAAGGATATGGGTGAAGCAGCATACATTCTTGGAGTGAAGATTGAAAGAAATCGTTCCAAGAAGATGTTAGCTCTATCGCAAGAGCATTACATCAAGAAAGTACTTGAAAAGTTTCATATGCAAAACTGTAAACCCATTGATACTCCGATAGCAAAAGGCGAAGGTCTTAGTTTAAGAATGTGTCCAAAGACTCCAGATGAAAAAGCACAAATGGAAAAAGTTCCTTACTCAAGTGCTGTTGGCAGCCTCATGTATGCAATGATGTGTACTAGGCCAGATATTAGTTTCGCCGTTGGGATGGTGAGTAGATATCAAGCCAATCTAGGACAGTCCCATTGGAAAGCAGTAAAAAGAATACTTAGATATCTGAAAGGTACTGCAGATTATTCATTGTGTTTTCAAGGAGAAAATCTGCAACTCATGGGTTACGCAGATGCTGATTGGGGAGGAGATTTAGATGAAAGAAAATCTACCTCAGGCTATGTTTTCTTACTTAGTAATGGAGCTATCTCTTGGAGTAGTAAGAAACAGAGTTGCATATCCTTATCCACAATGGAAGCTGAATTTGTAGCATTTTCAGCAGCAGTACAAGAAGCGGTTTGGCTTAAAAGATTTTTGAATCACTTGGGTTTCGGTGAGAATGAAATTAACTCAGTGTTAGTATACAGCGATAGCCAAGCAGCAATCGCTTATACAAAAGATCCCAAGTATCACTCAAAGACCAAACACATTGATACTAAGTATAACTTCGTTAGAGACATGGTGGCGAAAAAGCAAGTTTACATGCAGTACATATCTACACACAAAATGGTGACAGATCCTTTTACAAAGGCAATACCTAGAGATGTATTTATTGGCCATGTTAAGTCTCTAAGGTTACGTAGATTGTAATTATACTTTTGATTGAACAGTATATTATGTATATTTATATTTGTGGGATAAATGCAATGAATGCTATTTTCTTTTTCATTTATGTTATAATTGTTACAAATTATTTAATACCAATATTTTTAGCATAACACATGAGATATAAAATGAAAGGTATGTCAGACAGTTGATTGGCCTTCTCACACAGGCAATCGTTTCTATGTCTTGGTAGGTCATAGAAATGAGATTGATTTTAAGCTAGACATGATACAAATGTGAGAGCAAGTGCTTAAAATATATATCGCCTTGATAGAGAATCAAGATGAGGTCATATGAATATACTATTATGACCGAAGGTGAAATACCCACTATTTACCTTAACTGTCTTATGCCAAGTGGGAGTCATGTTATTGGATTTATAATAAGTAGAGTTATGGACTCAAGTTAGATATTGTGTATATCTGAACTATCACTTGTATGGTATTGGATTTTAGTTTAAGACATACGCTTCATAAGAAATGGAGAGTAACATAACATATGTTTCATACCATATGTGCAATTGACCAACAGGGTAACAGAAGATATGATCTCTTCTTCTTTGTTGTGTGAGACTCGCGAGATCAAAAGGATCTCATAGTACTCTTCGATTTTTTACTAAATACTTGAAGTTCTTTTTCAATTAGTTATTTTGAAATGTTGCTAATGATCATGTATGATGCGATCTAATAGAACATATCTGGATAGCAATTGATTTGGAATGAAGAGATTTTAGATAAAAGAAAAAGATCATTTGAATGTTACATTAGGTTATATTCACTGGTGCACCAATTATGTTTATGTAACATAATTGTGAATATATAAGTATGATTGTATCAATATATAAAAGAGATCATGTAATACTTAAAAAATGTGACTTGATGATCTGGAGTACTGCATATTTACTCTACTTAGATGTTGTTATACATACCTAACAGTTGGATAACAACATATGCTCTCAAATTAAAATATGCTGGTCACGGCCTATTTCCTTGTATGATTTTTAACAAAGATAAGATATTACGTTATCTTAGTTTATAGAGGGTATCCCATTTTGTGCGAGTGGGAGATGTTGGATTTATTAATTGGTACGCCCGTTATGGGAAACCTGAATCCAAAACCCGACCCGTTATGAAGAGGTGCAGACCCTTTATGAAGAGGTGCGTTGGTTTATATATACCAGATCTTGTCCTTCTGTCTGAACTCTCTCATAGATGATAACAGAATAGTGACTGACAAGAAAGAGAGAAAAACGCACCAAGAAACTCTGTTAACACTTGAAGGTCTTAGGTCGTGGAAAACGCAGGGCTTCCGACTTCGGCTTGTGATTCCTTGCAGAACCAGTGATACTGCTACGCTCGCAAGATCCGCTTCCGCACGAAGATTAACGGAACAATTTGTAAGTTCTATCCGTTAATTAACAATCGGGTTCGTTTTTATTAAATCCGTTAATCAATCATATGATTGCAATTTGTACAGAAGCACACTGACACTGCTCTTACGTTCAGATGTGGGCCCCACCTACTGGGCTACTCCTGTTCATCTCCCTCTCCCTGAAATGGATGATGATTCACGATTACTTACAACAAGCAAGCTACTTGCTGCAAAGCTTGAAATAGTATAAAGACAAAAACAGATTCCATTAAGGATTTAAGGCCTTGATGGAAATGGGTGGAATGACATTACCACTTTGACAAACGAAAAAATAAAAAATAAAAATGACAAATAAGTTGTACTAAAAAAAAGTGACAATAAATAGCAAGCACTAAAAATTTGAATTTTTTTTAAATATTTGTGAGATTACTTTTTTTTTATATATAATTAGCATATTTATACTTAAATACGCTAAATTACTTGAAATTATGTTAAATTACACTAAATTACCCTAGATTACAATAATTATGTTAAATTATGTTAAAATACGGTAAACTACGCTAAATTAGACCGATTTTGTGCCGTCTTTCATAAATCATAAAAAAAAGTAAAAAAATTCCAAAAATAATAAAAATTAGTATTCTACAAGTTTATTATATAACTAATTTACTGAGCTACGTAGATTGAATAATAGAAATGAAAATCTTAATCGGAAACTTCAACTCAAGTTTTGAGGCTCTTCCCTTTGTTTTTTGACAATTCTCAATTTCAAATCCGACAAAGCGGACACTGACGCATGCATATTTTCGCAAGCTTTCCAAAAAGTGGTCATTTGCTGAAATCGGACACTCGAGCGCCATTTTATGGCCGTTTGAAGTTCCGTCATCGTTTTTCGCCTTCTTAGTGAAGATATCATCCCTATTCATATGTAATTTAGCGTAATTTACCGTTTTAGCATAATTTAACATAATTTAGCGTAATTTAGCATAATTTTGTGTAATTCAGCGTAATTTAACATAATTTCAAGTAATTTAGCATATTTTAGTATAAATATGCTAATTATATATCAAAAAAAAAAATCTAACAAATATTTAAAAAAAAATTGAATTTTTAGTGTTAAATTTCAGCATCTTACTATTGATTCATAGTGTCTCTAAAAAAAATATATATATTTAGTACCGGTTATTTTCTAACCGGTACCGAAAAATGTGACAGAAATGTGACAGAAATAACTTCAAAAGTTAATCGTAATGAGAGTTCACTAGTTCAGGCCATAATGAAAAGATGTAAAACCTTGATTACTAAATAAATTCAAGGAAAACAATGCATGGACCTCAATACCGTTGCTCATCATTGTAATTCTCATAGCAATTTCCATGATTAAATCCTAGCTCAAAATAAAATTTATTTTTACACATGAAAGCAGCGCAAACATTCATATTACAAGTCAGGTGTAAGATATCGCAGAGAACTCTATAAAACAAGTAATGAACTGATGGCAGATGTTTGGTCAGATAGCAAAGGATTTTCACATCAAAAGACTTAGAAACAAAATCTGAACCCTAAATAGGAAGTGAAGACTACACTGAGCAACAAATTTTAATAGACTCCTAAAAATTATTTAGCCCCAACCCCAATTAAGCCCGCCAACCTTTGCACTACCTCGAGGTTTTCTCGAACTATCCTTTACATTGCTAGATTTTGGTACCGCCTGAGATGAATCCGAACTCGAACCTCGAGCAGAACCATAGGCTTCCAATGCATTCAAAAAGAACTTTTTATTCGGAACAATACCTTGTTCGTCCATCTGCTTCAACAAAGCATCAACCAGGTCCTTTCTTGCGGCCTTGGTAAATGCCTTGTAAAGTAATTTATACGTCGAAGAATTTGGTACAACTAACCCCTTTCTTATCACTTCATTTAAAAGTGCATAGGCTTCAGATGGTACGCCATTCGTGCAATACGCATCAAGCATGGCATTCAAGGAAGAAATATGGATATCCCTCTGGCCACTTGCCAAAATTTCATCGAACACATCTCGTGCTTTCGTAACGTTACCACAATAACCATACATCATTACGAGACACTCGCGTGTTACGTAACTCGGCTTCAACCCCAAATCAGCCATCTTTTTAACAACAAGTTCGGCTTTTTCTCTCAGCCGAGCCTTCCCATAATTAGTTATCATGCAATGGAAAGTCGGTAAGGTTGGCGATTCCTTTGACCGCAAGAGACTTTTAAAGACCTGCTCCATTTTATCAAAAGTTTGCTTCCTCCCGTATGCATCAATAAGCGTGTTGAAGGTAATCACATCAGGTTTGACCCTGTTAATTTTCATTCGCATCAACACGGATTCCATTTCTCTAAGCATACCATTTTTACCATACGCATCAATGACACCGTTATACGTGTAAACATCAGCATTGATAGCGCTCTCGTCTAGGTCCTTGAACAAAATTTCAACCTGTTCTACGTCACTGGCCTGAGCAAAGGCTCTTAAGAGAATGTTGTATGTGACTACAGTTGGTTGGCATCGCTCTATGGTTTTCATTTTATCAAAATAGCCACGAGCTTTTGCCAGTGCCTTGATTTTGTCACGCGAGTGGAGATGCGCAGTGATTAGAGAGTTGTAAACTGACGTGTCAGGCCGGCAACCGCTGTTTCGCATCTGAGAAAAGAGCCACATGGCCATGCGTACCTGGCCTTTCTTCCCCATAACTGAAATAAGCTTTGAGAAAATGCCGTTGTCTGCCACGTACCATCGCTGCATCTGCATCCATCTGAATACCTGCAAATTACATATGGAAGATGTCCATCATTGGATAAGTCAGCAAATACTCTCTCGATTTTGTGACCATTTCTGATTGCTTGTTCTCTAGTTTAATTAAATATAGGTTTGTAATTGTAGCTAATCAGCCAATTCAACCACAGGCATTGCAATTTCATCCCAAAAAGAAAGATATGATTAGGTGTAGACCATTAAAATCGCCCTTCTCCTCCTCTAAAATCCAAATCCAATGCAACACTAAAACACTGTAAACTTAACAGAATTAAAGAGGGAGAAAAGGAATAAGCAAGCACCTCTAGGCATTGAAGCCAATTCTCTTTCTTGCCAAGCTCTTCGAACAGAAGGAAGCAGTGATCCTGCCGTACAACCTTCACATTCTTGTTCAAAACCGACACAATCGTCTCCTTCCCACCTCCTGTTCTTCTCAGAAGCTGTCGCACCACCGCCGCCGCCTCTGCCTCCGACGCCGAATCTCCGCCTTTTACAGCGGATCTCCTCTTCTTCTTTTGAGGAGGCGCTGGTATGCCCTGGGCTCTGATTGGAAGAGCCTTGGAGCGGTGAAAGGGAAAGGGAGACGAGAGGCGAAGATGAGTAGATGAAAGCATTGGATACACTCATACACTATTAAGATTTAAGAGTGAGGGAATCAGGAATAGAAGTTCTCTGAGGAGCTCCTAAAGCTTAAAGCTTAGCGCGTTACAAGTATTGGACGGTCGAGATTGATTGATAGATTTACCGGATTGCAAATTTGTCGGTTGGATGGTTACCGACCAGGTTAACAAACAGTGCCTCGTGAGATAGTAATTAAAAGGAGGGGAAAAGATTAAAAGTTTGACTGTAAAATTTTACTTAATTTATTAGTTATAATTGTAGTAGCATAATGTAATTATAACAGTAATTAGAAGAATCAGACTCGCCACCGGTAAAAAGAAATGATCCGGGATGAGATCGGGGTTTTGAACCCGACGTGAATCGAACACGCAACCTTCTGATCTGGAGTCAGACGCGCTACCATTGCGCCACGGATCCCTTTTGATATGAGCTTATAATTATGTTATAAATTGTGTATTAGTAACTGGGCTGGAAAATAAAAGTGATAATCAAATTGGTCGATTAACTGATTTAACTCTTTTCCGAGTGATTGTTAAAAGATCATTGTGGAACGGCCCGTTGGAATTTCTACTTTAGTCTGCTCGTACTGTGTTACCTAGCGTGCGGTTGGAAGGGAGACTCCAAGGAAATTTTCTTTCAATGGAATATTGTTTACGATCGTAGATCGTTATTATTTCTCTGTCTTAACAATTATTTTAAAACCATTTCCATTTTACCAGTCTTTCTAACTAGCGTTAAAATAAATTGAAAGAAAGAGGACGTTCTCTCTATATTATTTGTATATTGAGACAGTTTAATAGTAGTACCTTTTCATTTGATGAGTCAACTCAGGGCTGTTCGTTTGCCAGCTAATATAATGCTATTCATATTTACTAAATTTTCTGAACTTCTAAAAAGTAATATAATAATTGCACTGGCTTAGAAAATTAGAATAATCCTCCAATTTATGGACAAATTTACAAGTAATTTTCTGCTGCTCCCATATCATGAGTAATATTCTTGCAAGAAGTCAATTCGCATTCAAATGATGAAATTTGATGTCTCAAAATAATCATAAAATTATAACGCAGGAACAAAAAAAAGAGGATAGATATAACATCAATAGTTATACAGAATTTTATGAACATCATTCTACATATTTTAATTGCATGCAATCTTTCTGAACCCCTATGGTCTCTCCATCTGTACCTGCAATTTTTAAACAAAATCACACTTGTTCTGTTTCAAACGGAAAGCACTCTCATGTAAAGTAATAAATAACTGAATCAATGTTGTGTAATTGAGAAATTATATGGGCGAAATTACAAATCCTATCCTTTAGTCAAACTCAGACCTGGTACAGTTCATTGGTTTAATTATTGAACAAAACATCAATTTCCTGATACATTCCTGCTGCAGCAGCAGCAACAACAACAATCAAGTCTTTAGTCTCAAACAAGTTGTGAAATTTCTGCTGCAATTTGTGAAATTTCATTGAACTCAACAAAGAGTTTATATATGTACCTCAAAAACTAATCTATATATCTACGTGAGATTATATTTTTCTTTGTGAAATCAACCGGGAGACAGTGTTGTAACCAAATCTTACCCAGGGAAGAAATTTAGATAGGTTGCATAGGGAGAGAGACTGTTGGCAGCTCAAGGTTAGAAGCAATCTCCTCCAACTGCTTCTTGACACTCATGTCAATCACTTTCGACCCGCCCTCACCGTACCGAATCGTGAAACCGGCCACCAGCGAAGGATCGATCAATGTCTTGATGCGCACATTCTTTGCACCTGTTAGCCCTTGCACTGCCTGTGCAATCTGTGCTAGGTCTTGTGATTCAAGCCTCACCACTGATGACACCACTGCCACCTGTCAGTCACAGCATCTAGTTTAGGTAATTTATTCCATGGCTTCACTGTACTGATCAATTAATAAGGCCCGCTTGACAAATTTCTTAAGCTCAAATAACCTAGTCAGTTATTTTATTAACTAGTTTCTTCAAATGAAAATATGAAATACCTTGATTTTATCAGTGTAATACCAGTAAAATGGTTGAATAGTGTGCTTCAGCTTAAATCCACTAAATTTTATTGTATAATACACCAGAGTGAGGCTATGGTGCAAAGCACAGATCGGCCCGTACTATGGATTCATAATTTTGTTTAAAGTTCAATCAGTCTATCTAAAACCGCTCAACATGATCTCCATATAAAAATATAGTTGGAGACCGGATTTTACTTTTTTTAGAATTTTTTTACTATTCTTTTAGATAGGTTGAACATCATACTTTTGAATGGTCGGAATTTATAAATTATGTGATTTTGTACTTAATTTAAAAAATAGTAAAAAAATTCTAAAAAAATGTAAAATTTAATCTTTAAGTAATTGTCATATAAATATCATGTTAAATGGTTTGGATTGACCATTTGAACTTCGAAAACAAAAATATGATTCATAGTACGGATAAATGTACCATAGCCTCACTCTAATTCTCCTTTATATATCACCTTAAATTGAGAAATCTAAAGGCAACAGCTTAACAAATAAACAATTCCTAATGATTAACAAAACAAACCTCAGTGTTAGTCAAACGATTGTAGTATCTCTCATACTCCGAAACAATCTCAGGTATGATATCGATGCGGTCGGAATCGAGCAAAACTCCGAGGAAGCTGGCGGTTTGCGGTTGCAACTCAGACGACTTCGCTATTTCCTCTATCACCTCCTTCTTCTTCTCCGGTAGGATAGTAGGGTTAGTGAAAAAGGAAATCACGGCGGGATCAGAAAACACCTTCTCGATCTTCTCTATGTCGGACATGGTGGTTTCTAGACTGCCCGTAGACTGCGCCAAGTCAGAAAGAGCATATGCGTAGCTGTCAGCGGTGATTGCTGACATCCTCACGGTAAAGACGCCGCCGGTGCGACGGCCGGAGCTGCCGCGGCCGAAGGAGATCCGCACAGCTGGGGATCGGCGGCGGAGAAAGGAGGATGGAGAGGTTTTTTGGCTGACTGTCACCGGAGATAGGCGGAGCGTTGTCATCTCTTACAATTATTTTAAAAAAATATATATTTTATTTTCAGTGAGTGGTGAGTGGTGAAGAGTTGTTTTGTTTGGTCAGAAGTGAGAAAAAGAGGAAGAGACGGGTGGGGTGGGGAGATATGGTGCTGATTTGGATGGATGAGATTCTGCGATCGGGGAGATCCGACGGTGAAGGAGATCTCTCTTATCTTGAGTTGGGTTTGATGCAGTGGAGGACGAATGAACGGTGGCCTCATGTGGAGTTGGAGTAGGATATGAGAGAGAAAAAGTAACAGATGAGACGCCGAGATTTAATCTTGTAGTATTGGACGAAATTAAAACGGACTAGTCTTTATGGGAATTCATATCCTCTGCATTAACTCAAAAGAAAATCCATTGTTTTAATGAATCTCAACTGTCCGATCTGTTTCAAGATTCGTACGAACTAGATCTGCACTAATATTAAAGAACCCCTATGTTATAGAAATCAGACGGTTGAAATTCATTAACTCAAAAGAGATTCCCTTTTGAGTTAATGCAGAGGATACGGATAGTGGGCTGGGCTCACTGTTCTCGCCTCATACGACTACGAGTGATTAGTTACGCATTTTCACAATCCTAGAAATGAATTTATAAAAAATAAAAATATTGTTGCGTAAAATATATACTGATAATTTCAGTACAGTACTCACAACACAAGGCATAGCACAACTCAAATATTCAAATACAAACTTCAATGCAGCTTTTTGTTTATTTGTTTATTTATACGCGCCTTAACTTTCACAATTAATTTGTTGTATGCATTCCAGTGTTGTAAAATAATGGTATGCGCTTATCGGATGGACGGGTACTGTCAAGCGATTAATCAGTATGCAGCTGATTAATTGGAATTATGCGGCCAATTAATTGTTTTGTTAAAATGATGTGTATATATTCATAATTTATTAAAGAGGAGGATTCAAATGCCTTCATTTTTTGTGTCAACATCATGTCTCTATTTTTAAGAACTTCAATAACTCAAAATTTAAAACTTAAAAAGTCAAAATAAAACTATTGGATATGATCTACATCATTTTATCTATGCATGTATAAAAAATTGTGACATTTCAACTTTGTTTTGATTGTCATCAAGAGCTTGTAAAAACACTAATGTGGATAATTTCTAGACGTTGATTTTTCAAATGATTGGTTCACATAAAAACAAAATCGAAATGTGATTTTTTTGTATAAGCAGATAGAGAAAATAACATAGATCACATCTAACAATTTTATTTTGACGTTTAAGTTTTAAGTTTTGTTTTATTAACATTTTTAAAAATGGAGGCATGGTGGAGGCACAAAAAAATAGAGGCATTTGAACCCTCCTCTTTATTAAAAATGATTTATTTAACTCATCAAACTTATCAAATAAACTTAATTTAACTTAATTATATTATTATAACATGACACTACACTTATTTCTTCTTAACAACACATACACACTTAACATGTGTAAGTACCACATTTATATAGTACAAAAATAAATTTGAAAATTTAGCTTTTTCAAATACTAATAAGGTATTATTTGAAAGAAATCAAACAATCCAACATAAAATCACTAAATTTAATTTATGATAACAACTAAATTTTATATATGAACATATCATACTAATTGAAAAAATTACATCAGTAAGTAAAACAAATATATGTTATATAAATAATAGAAGAATTAATCAATTTCAAAGTAAATAAAAAGAAAAATCATATATAAAAAATATTGGATGTATATCCAAGCACGAATAAAACTACAACACGGGATTTATGAAACTTATTATCACACACAGTCACAGAAAAAAATGTGAAAATAAATATTCACTGGAATAAACAGAAATAAATAGATGATTAAACAGGAATAAAAATGAATAATTGGGAATAATCGGCCGATTAATCGGAAAAATCCGTTAACAGAACTCGGATTAGTGTATTCGTAACAGTTTGGCTGTCGTTAACGATTAAACAGGCGTTTAATCAGCCGTTAAGACCGTTTTTTACAACACTGATGCATTCTAATATTTCTTTTTATTAACTGTTAACTCATTTTAAGTGACTAGATAATCAAAACTAACCGTACTTAAAATATAACTTTATAGGTGTGCACTAACATGTATTAAATCAACATTAGAAGTATAAATGTATTTTTACGCAATTTAATTTCTAGTAAGGTTTTTACAGCTTGTATACATACTAGATATTTTTTTTATTAGTTCTGAACTTGTTTTAAGAGATTTTATCAACCAAACCGGCAGTTTTACTTCAGTTCTAGTGTGATACATGTACAAATATTTGTTATATCAATTTCGAAATCATAAATCAATTTTACAAAACTTAACCTCTAGTGTTTATATTTACAGCTTGTTGTATGCATTCAAGATGATTTTGATTAATTCTGACTTCATTTCAAGATACTAAATCACGTCATTGATGATTTTTATTAAGGAGCTTGATAATTGCTCCCAAATAAATTCCCAAGCGCGTTTCTCAAATATTTAATTTCTAACTTTCATTTCCAACACTCATATATAAGCATTTAAAACTCTGTTTATAACATTTTACAGTACTACTCGCAATCATTTAAACTTTCATCTGCAAGTATTTAAATTCTAAATCTGGATAGTTTTAACTTTTAACTACTTTTGTCTTCCGACCAAAAAAGGAAAGATTTTTTTTACTCACTCTTTTTTTTTTTGCTCTGATCATTCTCGTCCATTTTCCAACGATCTGTGATGAATTTTGCGAATTTAAAAATACAAATATTTTTTACTCGATTTTCTCTTTCAAATGAGATCTATGAAAAAATACTTTTGAGTTTTTTTTTCAAGTCATTTTTTTTTAAAAGTAAAGCCCATGAGCACTTTAAATTCTCAAGCTTTTAAACCTCAGTCTACGACCTTTTAAACCTAACATGTAAACTATTTAAATTTTTGACACAACTACTTTAAACAGTTGTATACAGAGGTTTCAATGTGTGATATTATATGATCAACATCAGATGTTTAAACGTTTGAACATAGTAGTTTAAATGATGACATCAGAGCTTTAAATGGTTGTAGACTGAGATTTAAAATATTGAAAATTTAAAGTGCTAATGGGCTTTACTTTAAAAAAACAACTTCAAAATAACTCAAAAATATTTCTTCATGAATCTCATTTGAAAGAGAAAATCGAGCAGAAAACGTTTATATTTTTAAATTCGTAAAATTCATCACGGATTGTCAGGAAAATGAACGAGAATGATCAGAGAAAAATAAAAAAAGAGTGGGGAAAATGAATATTTTCTTTTTTGGCTTGAAGACAAAAGTAATTAGGAGTTATAACTACACATATTTAAAATTTAAATGTTTATAGATAGAGGTTTAAATGCTTACGAGTAGTATTGTAAAATGTTATAAACATAACTTTAAGAGCTTGAATATAAGCACTGGAAATGAAAGTTAGGCAAAATTGAATGGTTTTTTTGTTAAACTAGTTAGGGGGCGCGCTCGAGTATGATGGCTCGGGGGGGCTAGAACATTTACCTTTTATTAATTCTAACCTCTGGAGTCCGGTTAGTATGGCATCGATGTTATATGATACTAGCTCTAAAATTTATTAGATAGACTTCAAATGACTAATTTAGACTGTTCAAATTGATTTACTTTATAAGTGATGCGTTTACATGTCAAAAAATTATTTTTTCGAGTTATTTTAGTATCCAGTTAAGCAACCAAAAATGTTGAAAAATGAATGCATTAAGTTAACTTAAAAACTCTCACATTTGATCGCTTAAGTTGATACTAAATAAATTCAAAAAATTAAAAAAAATGTATGTAAATGCACAATTAATTAAGTAGATCAGTTTGGATTCCTCTTTGAAATCGGTTCGATAGGTTTTAAAATTAGTGTTATATAGCTTGAAATGACATTGATATCATACTAACCTGACTCTTTGAGATATTGTTGTAAGTTAATACTGGTTTCAATTAATGAAACTGGATATACATCTTTTTATATATATAAAAAAAAGTGTAATGCTGGATTGCTTAAAACACTTTACGTGCATCCGGTGATGTTTTTTCATCAATTCAGCCAATTTCACGTCGTAGAATAAAATTTATAAACCGTGATATTACGACTTGGTTCGACAAACTAATCTGTTCAAACCGTGATATTTCATGAAATGCTTCTGCTCATTTCAACTCGTGATTTTATGGTATTCATTTTCGTTACACATGTTCCGGTCTGAATTATTATATTTTTTCTCTGTTAAGTTGTACAATTAAATGATTTTTTTTAGTTAAAAAATTATGGAATTAATATTTTGCGCTCTTCCATCAATCTTGATTGTCTAATTCCCAACTTTTTCAGGCCTCCAACCCACAGCCATTATCTAAAGGTTGGATGCGTGATCACGAATTTCTTTTATAAACCATAATTAAAAAAATATATTTTTACGAAACCAATATGATTACTTTTTTTTTACAAAAATTATAAGAACTGAAATGTTATTGCGGTCCAAATTTTTTTTTTATCCCGGACCGAAATGACATTTCGGTCTAATTCCTTTTTTGAATTTTCTGCGACGGCTCATATGAAAACTTATGAAACTAGTACCACAGAAATGACATTTTCGGACCGAAATGGCATTTCGGTTCTTATGATTTTTGTAAAAAAAAAGTAATCATGTTGGTTTTGTGAAAAACAAAATTTTAATTATGGTTTATAAAAAAAATTCCGTGATCATCGATCAGCTGTCATAAAATCACTCGACAAAAACCGTCAATCCAAAATCAGTCCATATGATAATTTCACATCGTCCGCCGGTAGGATGTAAAAAAGTCATGCACAACACCTGTACAGGTCACTTACTGTTATTTGCGTGTTTTGTAATGTGATTATTTTTGTAACGTGGTCCATTCTTTGAAAATTTGACATGACACGATACGTGAATTAGTCTGGTCACGATACAACACGAAATGTGAGTTACACGCGATTAGAACTGTTAGATCTTGATTGAACAGTAAATCTTGAATAAACTAACTTAATAACAAAAAAAATAGTTTGTAACAAAACATGATTAGTTATGTTAGAACATAATACGTGTAGTCACGACGTGACTGACATGTTGTAACCATCTCTTTAGATTTAATTATGATACAATACATAAAAATTTGACTTAGTTATAACCTTATATATTAAATTTGGATCTGTTAATTTGAATTTTGCACGAATATTGAAGCAAATTTCTACATTTCAAATAAGTTCGATAAACTTTTTAACTTATTTTGACTAAGTTGATGCGATCAGATACCGTAGGATATTCTTCCATCCAACTCTCCCCTCCCAGCTCTTAGGGATATCAATGGCACCCTTTTAACTGTTTATTTATTTTCAATAAAATAGGTATGAATAAGTTCTTTTTTTAACTTATTATGGTATAGATAAGAAAAAAATTCCGTTAACATATTAGTATTAGTAAGAACTATTTCGTACCGTTACACTACAAGCTATTATATAATTATATATGATAATGTTTTTTATTTAAACATATAATTATATATTTATTATTATAATAAGATTGATTTATATTACATTTCATATATTTTTTATTTAGTAATTTATGTTAAAATTAATTTATTAAAAAATTTATATAGTTTTTGAATTAGTAATTATGACAATAATATTTTATCATTTAATTTAATTGGTAATTTGTATATTTTTAAATAATAGAATAAAAAATATTATATCTCGTGATATTAAGTCTATGTTGTATTTAATATATTTATTTATTTGTTATATTTTAGATTAAATTATATGTGCTATCATTTTATTCATTAATTATTGTTATTTGGTTTGTTACATATTGGTTTATTAAATAATAATAAAATACTAATAAACTAAGAGTAGAATTAGGTGTTCTTAAGTTCATCAAGCTCTTCATGAACTCAATTCTAAAATCTATAGAATTTGCTTTAAATGACGAATTCAAACCGCTGAAATCCATCTACTTTACGAGTGATGCGTCTACATATTATTGTTATTTGGTTTGTTACATATTGGTTTATTAAATAATAATAAAATATTAATAAACTAAGAGTAGAATTAGGTGTTCTTAAGTTCATCAGCCTCTTCATGAACTCAATTCTAAAATCTATAGAATTTGTTTTAAATGACGAATCCAAACCGTTGAAATTCATCTACCTTACGAGTGATGCGTCTACATGCGAAAATTTTAAACTTTCGACTTAATTTAATATAAAGTCAAGCTTCCAAAACTAGGAGATGTATAAATTAATTTTAATGCATTCATTTTTTGACCACTTGGCTCTATACAAAATTAGTTCGAAAATTTAAAATTTTCACATGCAGTCATCACAATATGATAGATGAATTTTAATAGTTTGAATTTTGTGTTTGAAGCTAATTTAATAGATTTTAAAGTTAATTTTACAAAATTACTTGGTGAACTTAAAAAAATATATTTTTACTCATAAACCAATATTTAATGAACAAGAATAAGATACCTTGGTGAACTTAAAAACATTACTCATTAAATACTCATAAACTAATATTTAATGATGAAGAATGAGACCAATTTTTTTATTAATCGAAAATAAAAAATATATTGCAGATGGGGAACGGTTTGATGAAATTTCGATATATAGGTAGGACGGGACAATGTATCTCATCCCACAAACTCATATATTACGACACTGAAATAATAATTTGACTTCGAGTGTGCAAAAAACCAAATCCTTCTTGCTTGTGGAACAAGATAAATTGTCCCATCCTACGGGACGGAATAAATTCCCCCCATCCTACTTTATATATCAAATTTCCACCAAAACGTTTCCCATCTGTGATATTTTATTTATTTATTTTTGATTAATAAAAAAAATAGGAGAATTAGATACTAGCGAGATTAGTTTATACCTTGTCCGTATCGTACCTGTTGAGACGGTGGAACCCGACTCTGCTGTTTTTTTAGAGAAAAAATAGAGTTCTGCTGTTTTGATTCTAACTATTCAAAAAATTTCATTTACTTATCTCAATAAAAAAACTTTTTCATGCACAAATCTCAACAATTTTGAATAGTTGAGATCGGAAAAGCAGAACCTGCTTTTCTCTGCAGAGCCCGTTCCTGAGAGGGTGACACACACCCTATCCGCTCCGTCGAGAAAAAAAAAGAGCGCAAGCAGTGTAGGATACTGATGAGCGATGCCACCGCTTCTTCGCAGTAAACTCTTTTGTACTCACCACAGCGCTGTTCCCCTACAATGCACGTTTCTATCCCCAGTCGTTCGTCTCCTCTCAACCCTCGCTTCCCCTCTTTCAAAGCGAGAGGTTCTGGAGCAATACCTGGTGAAATCATGCGAATTTTCCCCAGCGGAGGCGACCAGAGCGGCCAAACAGATCCCTTGCCTCACTACCGTGTCCAAGCCCAAATCTGTCGTTGCATTTCTCAAACAAAACGGCCTGGATGTTGTACACATCAGAACCGCTGTGTTGCGGGACCCACGGCTCCTTGTGCTTGATGTGCAGAAAACCTTAAAGCCGACGGTGAATTCCCTAGAGCGATTAGGTTTCTCTCTTTCTGACATAACTCGTCTCCTCTATGTCTACCCTTTGGCCTTTAGATGCAGCTCTTTAGAACAAAATATCAAATTTTGGATGCCAATAGTCGGATCGGTTGAGAAACTATTCGGGCTGTTGAAGAAGGACTGGTTTGTTCTCACTACCGATCCAGATAAGGTGGTTGCTCCTAACTTAGATTTCTTGCAAAAGAAATGTGGCCTCACCGGTTCACAAATTGTTAAAATGTCACAATCAAGGTTACTCACAGGAAATACTGAAAATGTGAAGGAAATCATCAAGAGGGCAATGAAATTCGGTATACCGAGCTGCTCGCCTCTTTTCAAAGATATCCTATTAGCTTCTGCTCAGGAACCACAGAAAATTAAATCCAAAATCAAAACTTTAATGACTTTGGGGTGGTTGGAATCAGAGGTTTTATCAATGATTAGAAAGAAACCAAGCTTGCTTCGAAATTCCGGGAAAATTCTAAAGATCAAAGCAAATTTTCTGATAAAAGATGTCGGCATGGATCTGGCTTCTGTTGCGCGCAATCCGATCCTTCTAATGCTGAGCATGAATAAGCGGCTTGTACCAAGGCACCATGTTCTGATGAAACTTAAAGCGGCTCATTTGCCTGATGGAAAGAGAAGCTTTTATTGCATTTCGACTCTTTCAGAGCAAAAATTTCTGAACAAGTTTGTTTTCCCGAATTTAGGTTGTATTCCCGATCTCTATAGTACCTACACTGCTAATGCTGTCATGAAAGTGCCGGCAAAAAGAGGTTTGAATGATCAGGCTGAGGTTTTGAGAGCACTTGAATTCTCTGAATCTCAGGTTTTAGATATAATAACAAAGGAGTCAAAGTTAGGCACGAAATCTGAGGAGCAGATGCGGGCCACAGTTGACTTTCTAATTACACATGTTGGTTTTGATCGGTCGTATATAGCGAATCACCCGAAAATTCTTACTTACAGCCTGAAGCGGCGGCTTATCCCTCGGTATTATGTCACACAATGCCTTGAGTTGAAAGGTTTGGGGCGAAAATATAGTATTCTGAATGTTATGAATTTAAACGATACGCATTTTATGGAGCAGTTTATCAGTTCGTATGAAGGTATTATTCCTGGTTTGGCTGAGAATTATGATTCAGCTCGTGCCGGAAGGCCTTTAAAATCTCTACCTGAAGACGTGCTGCAAGAAGCCCAATGAATTGCTCGCTTAAATAAGTGTATGGTAACTTTTCTCTGCTTTGATCTGGTCATTCGAAAGGAATAGAGTGTGTTCCAAAGCACTTCTCGTAACCTTTTATATCTTCAGCTGCCTTTTTTTATCTCTCTAATTCAGTTTTGGTTATAAATTAGGGATCAGTGGAAGAAATCGATTCATGAGATAACTCCAGGGAATATAGACCTTGATTTCAGGTTGAGGGAGGGAAGATAGGAGCAGTATCAGTCTGGTAGTGCACAGCAAAGCAGCTGTAAGATTGGACTGGCTATTCTATGCAGATCTGACGTGCTTTGTAAGTAAAAGGCTTAAAATGCAAATAGTTTGGAGAGCTGGTTTGGAATTATATTTTGACCAAGGATGCAAAAGGGAAAGGTATTATCTTGAGTATATGAGATGAGATCCAGATTCACACTTGATCATAGATGCTAAAAATTGGTGAGGTTATAAAAAGATGAACCCAACAGGTGTTAGAAGTGGTTTCTATTTCGTTTGTTGTACATGTTTTGATATTTTGGAGGTTTGAATTGCTCAGTATTTTTTCCATAACAGAAAACAAGTTGTCCCCGTGATCACATTTTTAGAAAAAAGAAGAAGAGAAAGTTCCGTGATTAATAAGGTATTCAAAAAGAATTTTATCTACACGCAACAAACAATGCATGATGAATATGTTTTTTCCTTGTTATTTCAATTCTTTCTGCTGTTTATCAAGATTATTGAGATAACTTATTGTCAACATCTCTTTGAGGTTGTTTTAGTTCATTTACAATGGGTTTGTCAAACATGATGGGGCTTTGTTGGTTTGTGGCAAGAATATAAAATACAAGTATTGTAAACTCAAAATCTCGCTTTTAACTGATCATATAGTTTTTTTTGCTATTTCAAATCTCCCGATATTTGGTGCTTATTAGTTCTTCTGCTGAATGATATATGTTTTTACATCTGAGCTAATAATGACGCGGATCTATTATCAGAGTTGCTGGAATTATTACACAGAGATATCCACTGTCAATTAGATCACATTGAATAAAATTTGTAATAAATAAATCAGATTAAAGGAGCTAATTTGTACATGAGTTGTATAAATATAAGACAGGTTGAGTTTGGTGTACTTTCCAAACATGTCCAATATAAGAGTATAATAAAGAGTGAGGCTATGGTACTATGTATAGTGTAGATCGGTCCATACTATGTACTATGGATTCATATTTTTGCTTTCAAAGTTCAAAGAGTCGATATGAACCGTTTAACATGACTTCTATAATATACTTGCAGACTAAATTTGATAATTTTTGGAATGTTTTTACTATTTGTTTGGATGGGTGAAAATCACTACTAAATAGTCTAGAAGCTTTCGATTAAATTATTTTCTACTTATTTAAGAAAACACTAAAAAGGTCCTACAAATATAAAATTTTATTTGCAAATATATTTTTATATGAAGATCATGTCGAACGATACAGATCAATTATTTGAAATTTAAAAATAAAAATATTAATTCATAATACACAAACAAGTCCAATATAAAAGCATAAAAAAAAAATATCATGAAGGCCTATTTGGGCCTTCTATTTTCCTTCTTTCTGTTAGGCCCAAATCCAGACCTAGCATTTAGTCATGAAATCTCTCCTCTCATACTCTCAGTCTCAGTAAACAGTTCCAGAGATGATTCTACTGCTACGGAGCAAACTCTTCTCCTACCACCACCTCGCTTCTTCTTCTCCTCTCCATGCCACCATTACCCCATCCATCCATCGCCTCTTCTCCACCTTTCCTCCCTGGTTCGATTCTCCAGTTATTGATCCTGCCTCAAAACTCTTCCTCACTTTGCATTCGCATTACCCTTCCAAATCGGAAGCGATCGAAGCACCGGAGGAGATTTCGCGACTTAACGGGTCACCTCCAGTACCCGATTCGACCCGTCAGTTTCTGAGAGAATACGGTCTCAACGAAGAACAGATCAAAAGTGTAATCTCTCGCGACCCCAGAATTTTACGCACCGATGTTGATAAGTGCATGAAACCTAGGGTTAAGGAGTTGGAGGAGATGGGATTTTCTCCTTCTGATATTTCTCAAGTAATCGTTCTATCGCCTAATTCAATAAGGCTTGGATCCATGAGGCAGAATGTGAAATTCTGGTTGTCGATTCTCAGCTCTGTCGAGAATTTCCTGATGGCTATGAACCGCAACATGTTTCTTCTCACTTGTAATGTTGAGAAATTGGTTGAACCAAACATATCTTTTCTCAAGGAAAGTTGTGGTCTTTCTTCCGATGATATACGCCAGATTTTGATTTCTAAGCCTGGGGTAATTATTTCTTATCCCCAAAGATTGAAGGAGGCTGTACAGAAATCAGATTTGCTAGGGGTACCCCGAGGCACACACCACTTTAGAGATGCATTGGGAATTTTATTACGTACAACTCAAGAAACATTTGATTCTAAATTGGATATATTGAAGAGTTTATGATTGCTAGATATCCGTACTTGCTTTCTGTTACTGAAAAGAACATTCGGCGAACTGTTTATTTTTGTGATGAAAAAATTCGGTTTCGATCTCCAGGTTATTGCACGAGAACCATACCTGATCAAATTGAGCGTGGATAAGAGGTTGTTCCGTAGGTATAAAGTTGTTAAATCTCTTGAGAATAAAGGATTACTGTGGAGTTCGCTTGGGTTTAAATCGGTGTCTTATATGAGTGAGAAGTTGTTTCGGGAGAAGTATGTCATCCCATACAAAGATGTTATTCCAAGTCTTGCTGAGGAGTATGATGCGGCTTGTGCTGGAAAAGCGTCTATTAAAGGCAAAGCCTTGAGATGTAAGGAGGGAGACCCAAATATAGTAGATCTCAATTTCAAAAGAAGGAATTGAAAAGTGTATTGTATTAGAAATGTAAGTAGAAAACAAATATAGAATTCAGTTGTTAGTAACTGGAAATAATTTTTCACTGAAGGATAAAAGAATTCTATATTGCAGTTTTTTAGTGTCTGGAACAATGTAGAAAAGTATGTTAGTAACCTTGATAAATCTGTGCTGTGGTACTATGCATAGCGCAAATTGGTCCGTACTATGGATCAGTATCTTTGTCTTCAAAGTTTAAATGTCGATATGAACCGTTTAAGATAATTTCCATATGAAAATGTACTTGTAGGATAAATTTTAGAATATTTTTTACCAATTTTTTTAGATAGATAGTAAATTAATACTTTTGAATGGTCTATAATCTTTATAACAAATGATTTTCTACCTATCTAAAAAACTAGTAAAAAATTTGATGTACAAGTATATTTTCATATGGAGATCATGTTCAATGGTCCACTTATGTTTCCCTAGTGTAAAAAATATTCAAATTGTGTTACCACACTTCTCTAGTGTAATACTGGTATACCCAATTGTGTTTATATTAGCATCTTATATTTTACATAGGGCATTTAAGATAAATAGACAGTATACGAATGAATAATAAAATGACACACACCCACACATTAATCAAATAGAGATATGAATTATTATTAAATGTTGAACTAATGACCATTCATGATTCCTTATTTAATAATTTCCACACCGCTGAAATTTTCAATTATGCTCTGCTTAATGATTAAAATTGCCTATTTTTTTTTCTTAATGTTTTATGTCATACTCATCAACTGTGTACTTAATATTTTCTTAATGTTTCTTTTTTTAAGAAGAAAATGAAGAAGGAAAAAAATCTCACAACAGATTGAAGTGCATTGACACTTCGCTTCCTCAAATCTTGTCTTCAATTTCTAGCTCTTGTGAGCAATAGCATGAACCAAGGTTCTAAATAGCACACTATAGTGGCGCTATAGCGTTTTTGGACCATAGAAGCTATGGCGCTATTGTCGTGCAGTCCATGATAAGGTTCAAAATAGCGTGCTATAGCGCTGCTATAGAGTTTTTCAGCCGTTTCACTATGATGCGATAAACGCTATTTAAACCTTTGGCATGAACAGTAAAAAGTAAACAAGGTTATTTATCGCTTCATTTATTATTCATGCAAACAAATACACAATCAAAATACAGGTTGTATATTCAAGTAAATTATACTTTTCAAATATATTAACAAATATATAAATGTTGTTATAAACTTGTAATGATTAACAAAATATAAAAACTATTAATTATAATTTTTACTAAGAATGATATCATCACAAAACCCAGTTGTTTGCTTAAAGCAACACATATATTAACAACTTTAAGAAGTTTCAATTTTACACTGACTAGTTGGCAATTAATTGGATTTCACAACCGTTTTAAACAAAATTGAGAATAACTTGGCTTTTCAAACCACAAATTACACTATCCTTTGTGATAAAACTATTGTTTTTGACTAATCAACCTCAGTCCCAATTAGGGCTGTAAACGAGCTGGCTCGGGCCGAGCTGGGCCCTGGCTCAACTCGTTAATTCTGGCCCGAGCCTGGACCGAGCCTGGACCGAGCGAGCCGGACTTAGGGGTCCCGAGTCAAAAGTCTTGGCTCAGCTTGTGACAAGCCAGCCCGAGCTAGCTCGCGAGCTAACGAGCTGGCTCGCTGGGCTTTATTGGGTTGTTATTATACAAATTCAAAAATAAAAAAAATAAGAAAGCCCGTTCAAAAAATTTAAGAAATCGTCCAGCAGGCACATCTTCAAGCAACTGAAGCCCATATTATTTCTTCCCAAACCGAAAATACATCAATTTTGCATAGTTGCGTCTTTGAAAATGAGACTGGACTTAAAATTATACGGGGCTAAACCCTAAATCCACTGTAGCTTAACGAGCCGAGCTAACTCCTGGCTCAGCTTGTTTATTTTGGCCCGAGCCTGAACCGAGCTGGCTCGTTAACAGCTCGGTCCACTATCGAGCGAGCTGTTAGCGAGCGAGCTAGAGACGAGTCACGAGCGAGCCACGAACTTTTTTGACAGCCCTAGTCCCAATCCAATTGAATTCGGATCCAGTGCAATATCTGACCATGTAGAATGAGATCCAAATCGTCCAATTTAAACTGAAACGAATCTCAAAATTTAGATAGAAATCAACATATATCAGACTGCCACCAGAATCAGATGTTTTCTTTTCTATTTATGACTAAACAAGCAAATTTACTCTCCTTTTCCGTTTTCACTTTTACTTGGACAAAAGTAAGACATAGAGTAGAAGATTGTAAATTCTAAAATCCCACCGATCTGTTCTGACTTCTGACTGAAGCATAACAGTTCGATCATCCATTATGAAGTAACCCACTTTGAATCCTATGATAGGACCTTTTATTTTATAAAACAAATTGATGGAAAGATGAATATTCTGAATTTACAAGCCAAAAACCCGATTAGTTAATGGGTTAAACCCGATTCTTACCCTCCTAGTGGAAATCCTGGATCCACTCCTGAATCCAGACCCTTCTATATTTTAAATAGACACCGAATTGATTTAAAGTATTCTATCTTGTAAGATACTTGAGAAGATATGATTCAATCCAACCCACCTCTTAGGTCCAAGCAAAAATTCAACATGAACGTGGTCTAGAATGGAGTCCGGATCCTCTGAAGGATCTCAAATTTTGAGTTTAAATCTTGACCGTCCTATCAGAATTCACACCATTTCAGTCTGAGGTGGAATACACAAGGACAAACAGATATGACGATCTAAATCCAACTCAAAATTTTAATTGCTTTAGTGATATGAATTCGTCTAAAGGGCCGTCTAAGCCACTAAACTATGGGAATCCCGTAATTAAGTACTTTCGTCATGATCTTTATATGAAAATGTATTTGGATGTTAAAATTTACATTTTTTTAAATTTTACTATTGTTTTAATAGATAGAAAGTTAGTAGATTTTAAATCAAGTGATTTTGTATCTATCTAAATAAATAAAAAAAAGGAAAATTAAAAATTGTAAAATTTGTTATTCAAGTATATTTTTATATGGAGATCATGTTGAGCATAATAGATTAACTATGAATGAATATGAATTTGGAATACATACGAAGATGCGCTATTTTTTTTTTTATCTAATAAACTACTGCAAAGATTCTTTTGTTTATATAATAATTTAAATTTTATTTGGACGTACTTTTGTTTGGCTTTTTGTTTGGACGTACCTGTCCCGATTTATCCATGAGAATCCCAAAAATGTCGCATGTCTCTGTTATTTATTTACAAAATCACTTGATCTAAAAACTAATTACCGCCGAATGAGAAGGACAAATCAAATACGACACTGCTTTTCTTTTTTCTTTTTCTTTTTTTTTTGGGTTTCTGATTCTGACGACACTGCTTCAGCGACACAAAAAGATAGAGAGATTGTACATTGCCTCTTTTTGGAATTCTGACCAGGATCACGATTGCATCTGTATAATATTTGCATAACAACTCTATTTTAATTATTGTGCGGGTCCGACCCGTTTCAGATCATAAAAATAATACCCGTGTCCGATAAATGCCTCTCGCGACTCGTAAAAGTGCGGTGTAGTGGTTAATAAGTGATCCTAATCAGTAACTTGAGTCCTTGGTTTGAGACTTGAGGGGTACATCGGTTGAAGTATTGGCTGGAAAAGGAAGGAGATAAGCACCTTGCCATTCTCTCTCATGGTATCCACTATTTCTTCTTATTTATTTCTCGTTTTTTTCGATTGGGGTTGAATTTCGCCATTAATAGCACCTAATACTTTCTTGCTTCTTACTTGTTCTGTGAGTTGTTGCTGTAATTATGACTTTGTCGATTACAGAGTTAGTTTTGAAATTAATCCATCTGCAAATTTGATGCCACATGAATTTGGAAATTCATTTGATAGATGATGTATAATGATGATATTAATTATGATTTGTGGCATGCCTGACAGGTATAGTAGCTTTAATTTTTGCTCAAATTTCCTCTGATAAGTGGCATACCTGGAGTCGGGGTCCGGGGATGGGCGGAGGGGTTTGGTTAGGGTTTTAATTAAGTGGTTCTAAACTTCTGTTCCCCTCTAGTTCAGCTATGACACTACTGGTATATTGACATTATATGATGAGACAAAAGGTACCAACAACAATTGGGCAGTCTAACCTTCTTGGACTTAATGTATAACTTTGTAGTTTTCAAAAAGAACCTAATAATATTTGCTTGTTTTTATAGGATGAAATAGGTATTACAAAAAGGGAGGACAATTTTCGATTTTGCATCGACAGAGGTGGCACTTTCACTGACATATATGCTGAGGTGCCAGGCAAACCAGATGGGTATGTCACAAAGCTCCTTTCTGTTGACCCGCAAAATTATGAAGATGCCCCAGTCGAGGGCATTCGCCGCATTCTTGAGAAATTCACCGGTGAAAAAATCCCACGAAGTTCGAAAATACCAACAAAAAATATTGAGTGGATTCGAATGGGGACCACTGTTGCCACAAATGCCCTTCTAGAGAGAAAAGGGGAAAGAATTGCCTTATGTGTGACAAAGGGTTTCAGGGATTTGTTACAAATTGGGAACCAAGCCCGACCACACATTTTTGATCTGACAGTTGCAAAGCCATCCAATTTGTATGAGGAGGTTATTGAGGTGGATGAAAGGGTAGAGTTGGTATTTGACCAGGTAGAGGGAGAAACCATGAAAGGGGTCTCAGGGGAGCTGGTTAGGGTATTGAAACCGCTCGATGAGAAAACTTTAATACCGCTTTTAAAAGGGTTGCTTGACAAGGGTACAAGTGTCCTAGCTGTAGTTTTGATGCACTCCTATACATATCCAGCACATGAACAGTTGGTTGAGCAAATAGCCTTAAAAATGGGATTTAGGCATGTTTCGCTCTCCTCCTCTCTTACTCCTATGGTACGTGCCGTACCACGTGGCTTGACTGCTAGTGTCGATGCATACCTGACTCCTGTCATCAAAGAGTACCTCTCAAACTTCATGTCACGTTTTGACAGGGAAGATAATATAAATGTACTCTTCATGCAATCTGACGGTGGCCTCGCGCCTGAGACTAGATTTTCAGGTCATAAGGCGGTGTTATCAGGCCCTGCTGGGGGTGTTGTCGGTTACTCGCAGACTTTGTTTGGTCTTGAGACGACCAAACCCTTGATCGGATTTGACATGGGTGGTACTTCAACAGATGTGAGCAGGTATGATGGTACCTATGAGCAGGTTCTAGAAACCCAAATTGCAGGTACAACGATACAAGCCCCACAACTTGACATAAACACTGTTGCCGCTGGTGGCGGGTCAAAGCTCAAGTTCCAATTTGGGTCATTTCGAGTTGGGCCTGAATCCGTAGGGGCCCACCCAGGACCTGTTTGCTACAGAAAAGGTGGCCAACTCGCTGTCACCGATGCAAACCTAATTCTTGGCACTGTAATACCCGACTTCTTCCCTTCAATCTTTGGGCCCAATGAAGATCAACCGTTAGACTATAATGCCACAAAGTCTGCATTCGAAGTATTAGCAGATGAGATTAATTCTTACCGAAGGAACAATGACCCGTTAGCCAAAGACATGTCGGTAGAAGAGATTGCATTAGGGTTTGTGAATGTCGCAAATGAGGCCATGTGCCGGCCGATTCGACAACTTACTGAGATGAAGGGGCACGAGACGCGGGACCATGCCTTGGCTTGTTTTGGTGGTGCAGGTCCGCAGCATTCATGTGCCATTGCCAGGTCACTTGGCATGAGCGAGGTTTTTGTACATAGGTATTGTGGTATTTTGAGCGCTTATGGTATGGGTCTTGCTGATGTGGTGCAAGACATGCAAGAGCCATTTTCAGCTTGTTTTGATTCAGATTCTGTTGTGGAGGCAGAGAGGAGAGAGAAAGTCTTGGTGAAGCAAGTTCGAGAGAAACTAGGAGAACAGGGGTTTTTAGAGGAGAGTATAAAGACTGAGTCGTACCTGAATTTGCGGTACGAGGGTACCGACACAGCAATCATGGTCAAACGGCCCAAAAATGGAAATGACTTTGTTTCTGAGTTTGTCAGGTTATTTCGACTAGAGTACGGGTTTGAGCTCCAAAACCGAAAGATACTAATATGCGATGTGAGAGTGAGAGGAATTGGTATAACCAATATTTTGAAGCCAAAGGAGATAGGTTTTGGTAAGAGGGTTGCTCCAAAATCCGAGGCCTCGTACCGGGTATATTTCTGTTCTGGATGGCAGAATGCACCTTTGTTCAAGCTCGAGAATTTAGGGTTTGGGGATACCGTGCCGGGACCTGCTATAATAATGAATGGGAATAGCACCGTGATTGTAGAGCCCGATTGTATCGCATCAATAACACGATATGGTAATATAAAAATACAGATTGGTACCGGGCCCATGACTGTTTTAGCAGATGAAAAGGTCGCAGATGTGGTACGGCTTTCAATCTTTAATCATAGATTTATGGGTATTGCCGAACAAATGGGCCGAACTTTGCAACGTACCTCAATCTCTACTAACATAAAGGAGAGACTAGACTTTTCTTGTGCACTTTTTGCCCCTGATGGAGGCTTGGTCGCAAATGCACCACATGTACCGGTACACCTTGGTGCCATGTCGAGCACGGTACGGTGGCAGATGAGCCACTGGGGTGATAACCTTGAAGAAGGGGATGTGTTGGTGACCAATCACCCCTGCTCGGGTGGGTCCCATTTGCCAGATATTACAATTATAACTCCAGTCTTTGACAATGGCAAACTTGTCTTTTTTGTGGCAAGCCGTGGGCACCATGCGGAGATAGGTGGCATAACACCTGGCAGCATGCCGCCTTTTTCTAAGTCTATCTCTGAAGAAGGAGCGGCTATTAAAGCATTCAAGTTATTACAAAAAGGCATTTTCCAAGAGGAAGGGATAATCCGTCTTCTAAGTGGTTCCCGCAGGATAGAAGACAACCTCTCTGATTTGCGTGCTCAGGTGGCAGCAAACCAAAGAGGAATAACTCTTATCAAGGAATTAATAAACCAGTATGGTCTGGAGACGGTACAGGCATACATGGTGCATGTGCAAAGCAATGCCGAGGAGGCAGTGCGGGAAATGCTCAAGTCAGTGGCTTCTAGGGTTTTGCATGAAACCGGGTCATTGGAAATCGAAGAAAAGGATTATATGGACGATGGGTCAGTAATTCAGCTTAAGTTAACTCTAGATTTGGAGAAAGGTGAGGCTGGTTTTGATTTTACTGGTACAGGGTCAGAAGTGTATGGTAATTGGAATGCGCCTGAGGCTGTTACCATGGCTGCTGTTATCTATTGTTTGAGGTACAGTAAGGTCACAATCACATACTTGTTGATTTTTGCTTAATAATGTGCACTATGTTATGGTAAGATAGCCATTTGTAGTATAGGTTTTTTTCCTTTTTCTATTTATTCTAGCTCCCGAGGCCTTATACTATTCCGTACAATGCTCACTAAAATCAAGTCTTCCTTGGGTCATTTGAAAATCTGTTAATTGTCATAAATTGCAGCCAGCAACTTGTTTGCACATCTAAAGTGAATTAAAAACTTAGTTGATGGATTTATTTGCACAACTGAAGTTTATTTGAGGCTTAAATGCAGATTAAAAACTTAGTTAAGGGATTTATTTGCACACAAGTTTATTTGAGGCTTAATTGCAGCAAAATTGGGTTCAACTGAGAAGCTTAATTTTACATCTTATTTAGAAATACCAGCTAGAATCGCTATCCTTTGCCGGCATATCATAATTATAATGAACTTAAATCCAACCTGGTAAATGAAGTTAATTCCTTGTCACTTCAATGCCATTAGACACTTACTTAATTAAGCTTTTTATAAGTCACAATTGCATTATTAGGCTTAATTGGTGCCGAGTTCTATACTCAATTTATGGAGGTTTACTGCATTTCTGTTGGGGCTAATTTGGTCAAATTTCATAATCCTTGCAATCGAAACCTGGATACTGATATTCACCTTTTTTTTTATTATTGACAAAGGTGCATGGTCAATGTGGACATACCCCTGAACCAGGGGTGCCTCGCACCAGTACGAATCAAAATTCCAGAAGGTTCTCTCCTCTCGCCATGCGACAAGGCTGCTGTTGTGGGTGGCAATGTTCTAACCTCTCAGAGGGTCACAGACGTCATTTTGACAGCCTTTCAGGCATGCGCGTGCTCTCAGGGCTGTATGAACAACTTGACATTTGGGGATGAAACTTTTGGGTAAGGCATCAATTTTGTTATTTATGGTGTACAAACACCTTGACTTTTATTGTTACAATTACTTTTTTTATTTCAATTTTATAATGTCAATTCTGTACTTAAATTAGGTATTATGAGACTATAGGAGGAGGTGCTGGGGCAGGGCCCACCTGGGATGGGACGAGTGGGGTCCAGTGCCACATGACCAATACTAGGATGACTGACCCAGAAATCTTTGAGCAGAGGTATCTTCTTGATCATACATTGCCATAACTGCACCAAAAGTCTATGAAGTTTACTATATTACCTGTTTTAATGGTCTTGTTCTTCATATTTCTTTTTCATTTTTTTATTTCAAAATATCTTGTTTTATAGCCACTAGGTATGGTCATTGACATTTGTATATGATTTGACTTGTAACCAATTAATCAGCCTTTAATGCACCTGTATTTATTTTTTGTTTGTTTCTCTTAATGTGTTCTTTCTGTAACTTTTTATTTTGTTGTGAATAGGTATCCGGTTCTTCTCCATAGGTTCGGGATAAGAGAGAACAGTGGTGGGGCCGGGCAACATAGAGGGGGAGATGGTCTCGTCAGAGAGATTGAATTCAAGCGACCAGTTGTGGTCAGCATTCTTTCTGAGCGGCGGGCCCTTGTGCCCCGAGGCCTGAAAGGGGGCTCAAATGGGGCCCGTGGAGCAAATTATTTAGTTAGAAAAGATAAAACTAGGGTTTACCTTGGAGGTAAGAATAGCATACATGTTGAGGCTGGGGAAGTTCTTCAGATTTTCACTCCTGGTGGTGGTGGATTTGGTTCTCCAAATTGATTTCAATTTATCAGGCTCAAATATTTTATTTCATTTTTTCTGTTATGGGAATAAAGATCAGAAGTAAAAGTTTGTATCATTAAAACAATAGAATTGTATATTTTCAATCAGAAGTAAAGAAACCGTGACTGTTGGGAATAAAGGTCACGGTTATTGCATTATGTTAAAACTATGCGAATGTTGTCGTTGTAAGTTCAATTTTAGTAATAAATGGAGATATATTCAGGTTTAGTTTTATATTTACAATCAGAAGTAAAGAAACTGTGACTATTGGGAATAAATTTCGCGGTTCAGTAATAATTGGATGTATTGGTGAGGTTTAGTTGTTTAAAATCACGGTAAATAGTGTGCATTTTGTTTCAGCAGGAGCTCTTTTTTACTTTTAATCTTATTTTGTGTTGTAGTGTATATATATCTCAGTTACATTGTTATCGAGAATAAGCAAATTAAAAATCTTTAATATTTTTGTCAGAACATGAAGTAGTGTTCTTGTTATTTGGTAAATCAACTCTGTCCTGCATGCTAAAAGGTGACAAAATAGGCAGGTACTGAATACTGATCAACTACTAGAGAACTACAAAAAAGTTCTGGTTGGATGGTTGCATTTAATTTTTTTTTATAAACTGTGTTACTTTTAGGCTGTGCTCCAGAGGAGGTGAAATATCGTTCATTAAAGAAAAGGGAAGGAAGCGGAGGTGGAATTCCAGCAGTCTGGACTTGACCGAGTTGTTTCCTTGCTCCAGAAGAGAACATTCGAAGAGAAAACGGAGGGAAGTGGAGGTGAGAGAAGTTGAGTTTGCTGTACAAAAATTCTGAGATTTGTCACTCCCAAATTGGAGTGTAGAGATAGTGAAATTAGCGTTGATCCCTCCCTTTCCCTTCCGTTCCTTCTCTCTACGCGGAGGTTTCTGGAGCACAGTCTTATTAGAATGTCTGCTTCAAATATAGGAAAGCAAAAATTCCGTATTATACTGTAAATAACAATAGTATTTCTCAAAATGAACAATTTTCTCTGTCTAAAATAATAGTAAAAGAAAAAAGTTTTGAATTGAAGCACACTAGTTGATTTGTGCTTTGTAAAATACCATATTTGTGATTTGCACACTAGTTAATTTTTGTGTGTTTTATAATATGTTATTTGAAGTGGAATTGCATTTATATCCGGTCTCTTGCACAAATACAAGTGTTTCGTCAACAAAGAACATTAAAAAAAAAATGAAAAAGAAAAAAAACGAAACATAAGAAAAGAATTATTTTGAGAGTTATAGTGCCACAACCTGCATCACTATTTCAAAATGTAAGATCCTTCTTCAATAGATGGAGGTTTTTCTTGCACCAACTCAAATTTTGACTTGCTGCATAACAAATTCAAACTGTCCGTTCTTGGTCCAAATTCTGATCAGACGATCGAAAAAATTAACTCAAGCGGTGCGTTAATGCAAAAATTAACTCCTGGAGCTGAGCAGTGGCAAGACTAGAATTTAAGTTAGGAGTAGGCAAAAACCGGATTCGGATTTGAATAAATTAACGGATTTGGGTTCGGGTTCGAATAAATTAAGGGGTAGGCAAAAAGTGATTTCCCCTTTATCCTGGCGATTTCCCTTTTCCCCTTTCTTCTGAGTCTGGCGATTTCCCCTTTCTCCTGGCAAATTTGCGTAATCGTCTGGGCCACGTAATCGTCAGGCTCTTGGCATTGGGCTACCGTCTGGGCTAGAGGTAGGCAAGATAAAATTCTAGGAGTAGGCAAGATGAAATCACAGCCCGATCCAATAAAAAAAAAAATTACAGGGGTAGGCCTCTAGGGACCAGTATCCTCTGCGGAGTTGTGCGGAGCTTTTAAGCTGATCTGTTCGTTTTGATCGGACGGATCAGATCAGATCTTATCAGGAAGGGGAATTTTGTTTTTTTGTTTTCAATTCGGGCTTCAATAGAATCTGGTCGGTCCGATCAAAATGAACGGATCAGATTAAAAACTCCGCACGACTCCGCAAGAGTTTTTTTTTTTTTTTTTTTTGACAAAAGTGGGTGTCCCCCACCTGTTTCATATTGAAACAATAACAGTTTATACAAAAGACAATATAATATAGAATTTCATTGTGCAAAATATCTAAGCAACTAGAGAAATAACAACAAAGCCTCAAGATACAGTATCATATGAGAAATAACAAAAGCATGAAACGAGTAATACTAATATTCACTAGAACCAGCAGAGGATACGAATTCAGGCCTCTGGAGTCTCGCCTCTGGAGCTAAGTTGTTTAGACTTTAGACAAGCACAGCAATACAGCATCTAGATCTAGGTCAATTCATGAATCTTAAATGAAAATATGATAATAATAACGGACTTGTAAATTATGAGTCTAGATCCGGACCATCCGATCAGAATCGGGTGCCAATCCGGTCCAAGTGGAATGCACGGCCACTTTAATATAGTGCCAAAACAAATCTGACGGTCCCGATCTAACCTCAAAATTTGATATGAATTCAGCTAAGCATCGGGCGTGACGACGATGTAGTCGCCCACTTGTAATGAGAGCGGCGGAACATGGCGGTTCCCTCTCAGCATCCCGGCGCCACATTTCACCACACCATTTCCTCCTCAGCCTATCCTTCCCTGATTACTCTAAAAAATATCCGAATCCAACGACTGGTGACTAGAATCGCGGCTGGTAAACGGACTCTCCAGTACCAGTACCAGTACAGTCGACCTTTCTCTTCTCTCGCCGTCGCCTCCTCCCATTCTACCGGCCTCTCCACCGACGTCGATTCTCCCGTGCTCACCTCAGCCGTCGGATCTCCGCCTGCTGTTCCATTCGCCCAGTGGAACCTCGGCCCCAGGCATATTCTCCTTCTCAACGTTACTGCATGCGTGGTATGGCCCCACCACATTCTCTTTTTTCATTTCGTTCGTGGCAAAAGTTTCATTCTTTCAGGAATCAGGATTGTGTGATTGCTCTGTAAAACTATGGTTTGACCTTTTTCAGGTTGCAATTTCCTCCTCCTGGCTATTTCTTTCAGCAATTCCGACCCTTCTGGTTAGTAATTTCCTGTAAATTTTAATTCTTTCCCAATTAAAATTTTCTCTAGTTGTTATTTTCTCTATCGGGTTGGCCTGATCGGAAGTTCTACTTTGCTGTGCTCTGTTTTTTTTTTTTTTTTAACAAAATAGGCTTTTAGGAAAGCTTTAGAGTCTGTTGAAAAGCTGTTAGAGGTGACTGCTGAAGAGTTACCTGATACAATGGCATCGGTCAGGCTGTCAGGGATGGAGATTAGTGACTTGACAAGAGAACTCAGTGATCTCGGGTGAGCTATCCAATCTCCTCTCAATTTTTTATGGATATTTTTGATGTGGTTAGATATCTTAATATTTCTAATAGAAAAGTCGAACCATTTGGCCCAAATTTGGTAGAATTGCATGGCTTACACATTATGTACTTTATGCATGTCCATGGGGTTTTCTGGGAAATATGGAATGTTATAATTTTCTCAGGAATTAGATCTGCGGAATTAGTTTTTGGAATGTGCTTGTTAGATTTGTCATAGAAAATTTCTTTTATGTACTAGTCGGTAATGTTATAATTTCCTCAGAAGGCTTAATCTGGGACTAGATCAAAATGCTTAATTTTTTTTTTGTAAATTTTCACGTAACAAATCGGATTCTCTAGCATAAGGTGTATACTGTGTAAAATATTCTATGACACCTTTGGTATAGTAGTTACTAGGCTTTGACTTATTTCAATTTTCATCATGCAACAAATTGTATATACTTGATTAGTGGTGTCCTTGTCAATCATATCCTTTTGCTCATTCTACATATCTAGTGAAGAGATTACAGAAGGCGTTAGAAGCTCAACTCGACCACTTCGTGTTGCTGAAGATCGGTTCCGCCAGTTAACCAGCATGACCCCACAAGGTACATATATACTTTAATTTTTCTATTGAGAATTTAGACTATAGATAGTTCTTATAACACTACTTCGTATAGTAATGGTGCAGGGGCAAAATGGTCCAATGGAGAACACAAAGAGACCAACACCACCAGTAGCTAAAGCCGCGAGAGAACTCCGGGAAGGTATTTCAAAGGGTCGTGATACTTTTGAAATGATTAGTAGCGTAGTTGGCTTCTCTAGATGGGTATTTAGGGGTGGAAGAAAGAAACAGAAGTAGTTACTTCTGAAGTTTATTGTCAACTTTTGTTTGATTACAAGATATGCATGTAATTTTATTTTTTTTGGTTAAAAAAGCCGAAGCCAGTTTCATTAAAAAACAAAACAGAGTTTAGTAACATAGGATAAGAACCTTTTGGAGAGCAATGACATGCTCTCCCTGCTACCGATAACTACCTACCTAACATTACCAGAATACTCATCAAAAGCATCAACTAACTAATTAAGGCCTATATCACACAGCAAAGGCCAAAACAGATCACCACAAAATGCAGTCTGTTCCTGATAACTGCCTAACTCTATCACAAAACATATAATATAGTCAGAGGCTACTTAGTTTGCTTCATCACAAAACACACCCAAAATGTGAGATTTCCAGTTGCCACTATCTGCTCTTCACGCACTCTCAGTAGAGGATCCATCAACTAGCTGAAAAGATATCCTTTCTTGTTCTCCTGGCCATATCACTCTTAAAGGAATGATATCATAATGTCTTCCTGTGATATCCTGTCCTGAGTTTCTTCCTGAACTCTCTTCTTGGTTTTGGTATGATCCAATACAAAACTAAGGATATGATTAAATATATCAATGATCTAGCTGATTTGGGTTGCACACTTTGAAAACAAACTTCATTTCTATGCTTTCACAGTGTCCAACAAGTAGCGCTAAAAACTATAAGAAAAATAGTTCTTTCAGTCTTAGACAGAGCTGATGCAAAATGAAAGACATCTTTCGAAGACCTCCATTGTTGGTAATGTAATTGGTTTTTCCCTAACCAATGCCAAACTTGATGAATTAATTGACAATGTAAGAACAAATAGTTGACAGTTTCTTGTTGATAACAGAACATACATTGTGTACTACCTAACCACCCTTTTTTACTGAGATTGACTTTTGCAAGTATTCTATTTCTAAAGGCCAACTACATAAAAATCTTTATTTTAGAAGGAATAGGTAAAGTCTACCACATGAAAGGTTGTTCTGCTAAAACTCCTTTATAATTAAGTATATGATATAGTGATTTAACACTAAACCTTCCTGTAGAGTTCCATCCCCAGGACAGTTTATCAAAATCATGTGTAAATGAGAGGTGGCTTAGTGTAGTTAGAACTTGATTCCATTCTGGGAGACATATTCCTGTAAGTATGTTGCTAAAGAGCAATTATTCCCCTGAGAATTGATTACATCAGTAAACAAAATATCTTTGGTAAGACATATTGTACAGTTGGGGATATCTAGATGCTAGGGAACAGTTTTTGAACCATATATAGGGATGTAAACGGTCGGATACGGATCGGATAGTGGTCAAACCGTATCCTTATCCGTTATAATTTTTCGGATACGGATACGAATACGGATAGTCTCGGATACGGATACAGATTGGATATTAAACGGATGCTGATACGGATCGGATATCGGACAGATACGAATACGGATATGAATATAATTCGGATAATTAAAAATAAATTACTAATGTACATTCTAGTAAAAAATAACATTTAAATATAATTTTTTCATTCATAAATTATATATAATATTTTTTATAATAAATTTGTTGGATACAAAACATTAGTTACTAATCATGTCATAGTGTTATATTGTTAATTAGAATATATATGTATATGCAGTTTAATAAATCATTGGTATGTATATGCAATTTAAGAACATAAAGTATATTTATTATAGTTTAGGAGTGTAAACGGTCAATTACGGATAGTTAAAAGTCTTACCGTATCCTTATCCGTTATAATTTTTCGGATACAGATACGGATAGTCCCGGATACGGATACGGATCGGAAAATTTGAGTCATTTTTCGGATTCGGATCCGGATGAAATCGGATAATATCCGATCCGTTTACACCCCTAACCATATATCTTCCCAGAATCTTATTCTAATAGTTTTGCATGGTGTATATTGTACACTACTGGATCCTAGACAATCCAATTTTAAGATGTCAGACCAGAAAGGGAAAACAAGATATGCATGTAATTCTGCCATGTCAATCTTTTAAAATTGCTTTCATGTACCAGTGTTTTGAAATAAACTCGGCTGGGTAGTTGCTAATTTAATTTTTGCTAGTGAGCCATCAAAGCTACGACCTCAGATCATCGTAGAGACTTAGGGCCTGTTCGGCGGACATAAATGGGCACAGAAACTGAAAAAGTTTGAACTGATTTTTTGTTCACATGTGGAAAAAAAAAATTCAAGTGAATTTTTTTTTCCATGTGAACAGTAAAAGTAACTGAATAGGTCCTTAGAGTTGAAATTTCATGGGCTGGGTTGAGTATAAATTTGAGAGTGTGTGAGTGGAGTATGTGTGTCAATGGGCTTGTACTAACAAAGATTGTTAGTGATTTCTTGATTGGTGATTGATTAAAATGTCGATCCACATTCTGTTGTTGGATACTTGTTACAACAATCTTTCTAATCATAACATATAATAACATAAAATAAGAGTGCATGCAGAAAAACAATCAACTGCATATCAGAGAACAAAAATCAGCTCTACCTCAAAGTAGGGTCGGAATCAGAAAATTAAGATTGAGAGATTGACTAAGTGTTGTGTAATTTCATTTTAATTCTACGAGTGTTAATTTTAATACACAAGGATAACTAGCATCTCATTTGCTTATAAATCCGAAATTTTTTAGTTACCATCCAATTAAAGTCTAATTAAATCAATACCACCCAAATCAACTTTTTTTTTCATTGATACCGCTCACGCGGACTAAGGGAGCGCACCAAATTCATTTGGTGCGCACCCTGGGGCACCAAGTGGTACCCTAACCCAGGTGCGCACCAAATGAATAATTACTATAATTTATTGAAAGTCGGATGAATTGTGAATAAATTCAAGCATATCGGCAGAAAACCACAAGCTGAGCAAATTGGAAATGTTCCATAGAAGAAACTTCAGTCCGATAATAGTCTTTCTGACTAAATATTCCCATAGTCAAGTAAGAAAACGTCTGCATATATACCTGCTTCTTTAAAATATGATGTATTAAAAGAGGAGGGATCCAATTACACCTTTTTTGGTGACACATCATGACACCGTTTTTTATATAGGTCAATTTTGCGATTTCAAAATCCAAACAGTCGATCCGAACCGTTCAACGTGATCACCATATTAAAATGTACTTGGAGATCAAATTTTACATTTTTTTGAATTTTTTTACTATTTATTAAGATGGTTACAAAATCGCTGTTTTTCAATGGTCTGAAAACAACGATTTTTGTAACCATCTTAATAAATAGCAAAAAAATTCAAAAAAATGTAAAATTTGATCTCCAAGCACATTTTAATATATCCATCATGTTGAACGGTTTGAATCGACTATTTGGACTTTGAAAATAGTAGGTGTCAAAGTGTGTCACCAAAAAAGGTGTAATCGGATCCCTCCTCGTATTAAAAAGTTCCAATAGATACATTATTTTACTATATTTTTAGATAGGCACAAAACCACTATTTTTAATAGTAAAAGATGATTCTACAGGTATATACGAGTTTAGTCAATAATTCGGTAATATACGGATTTGGTCCCTTGTTATTTCTCTGTTTTATTTTTTCCCATCTTTCCTACTATATCTAAATTAATTTTAAAGACTAATAAATTTATACTTGACATATGAATGCATGTGTTAAAAAATTTGTATGACCCAAGTGTTTAGATATAAATTTTAAAGTCATTTTTCAATAATTAAATGAAGTGAAGGCTTATAAGTGAAGGCTTTACCCAGAGTATAAAATTAAATTAATTTACTGTAAACTAGCTAATTTTTAGTTTTTCTGTTTTTTAAGGAAAATAAAATTATAAAACAAATAAAATTCAACATCCAAAATAAAATTCATAATTCTAAACAAAATTCATAATTCTAAAATTGCAAAATAAAAACAAAACAGAACCAAAAAAATAAAAATAAAGGATTTGGTGCGCACCCTGGGTGGTGCGCGCCTCCAGTTAGAGCACCAAATGGTACCCTTCCCCAGGGTGCGCACCAAATGAATTTGGTGTGCTCTCCCAGTCCGCGTGGGTGGTATCAATGGAAAAAAAAAATTGATTTGGGTGGTATTGATTTAATTTGAATTTAATTGAATGGTAACAAATAAAATTTCGGCTTATAAATTCTCCACTCTTGCCTTGAAGAAATGTAGTACCTCTACCGCCTTCAAGAAAGGTAGCTATATGAAGTAGAGACCAGACCTTTTGAGGTAACTCAATTTTGAGTTTAGATTCCAACCTTCTGATCGAAATTCGGACCAATCCGGTCCAAAGTGGAATAAACATATCCTTTTAATATTCGTGTCAAAACAAATCGAACGGTCCAAATCTAAAACTCAAAATTTGAGTTAACGTCATATGAATTCATATCCAGTATACACTATTAAGTTTTAACTATTAACAGACAAGAAGGGCTGGAGGTAGGGGTGAAAACGGATCGGATATGGATCGGATAGTGGTAAAACCATATCCGTATCCGTTTTTATTTTTCGGATACGGATACGGATCGGATATTAGACGGATACGTACGGATACGGATCGGATATCGGATATCCGTAGATATATACATAAATTTTGTTATAATATATATTATATTATATGGTATATATCTACTATTCGGATACGGATAATTAAAATGTAAAACCATATTCGTATCCGTATCCCTACGGATATCCGTATTTAATTTTCGGATACGGATCCGGATACGGTCGGATATTATCCGATCCGTTTTCACCCCTAGCTGGAGGGGTAAAAATATCATAGAACATCATTCTGATACATTGCCAGCTATAACTAAAAGCAAGCTACATCATGTAATTAATGTACACAAGATTACACAACAAATTAAACCGTGGTTGTCCCTTTCTATGTATACATACGTAACACGTCCCTAGTTGATCTGGCCTCCGCGCCCTTCACTCACCGGTGGCGGTACCTGTCGCGGCCTTCGTCTGACAGCAGCCCGTGTAGTTGTTGGGTCATCCTCCTGTCAATAAGAAAAAAATAGAGAAAAAGAAAGTTACATAAAAAATTTGATCAACATAAGACTAAAATAATTGAACATACAGAATATCGAAGTTAAAACAATATTAATTGAACATCTATATCTTGACTTTTTTTTCCTTTGTTAAAAAATCTTGAAAGTTTACAAATTAATATTCTCATCTCATATTTAAAAAATTTCATTGCCGAACGAAACGAGCTCTAAGTGAAGATATCAGCACACTCAGTGTAATATACACAAATATTGAAATAGAGAGATTTTGGCCACAGCGAAATTTTTCTAGAGAGAGAGGATATATACCGTAGGTTGGTCTGTTGGCTCTGTTCCATCAGCTCCTTGTTCTTGATAGGGTTCTCTCTCTCTGGGCTGGCATAAGGAGGTGCACATACTCAAGCAGCAAGCAATTGCATTTAGTAATTGCTCAATCAAAGAGTCGCATGGATTCCCAGTAGATACCCGACAGGTGTAACCTTCCTCCTCCATTTCTCTTCTATCTCTCTCTCTACCTCTACCTCTACCTCTACCTCTACCTCTACCTATCTATATTTATCCTGGGAAGTGGGAAGCGCGCGATCGATGTGAGTTTTCCTTTGACGTACGATCAGGTCACCTGTTCACCTTTCTTTTCTTCTTTTTTCCTCTCTGTTATGCAAATTAGGTTCACCTTCTGTTTAAAGCAAAAGAAAAAAAGGTTCACCTTCTATTTGTTCTGTTGCCAATGGAAGATAGTGGAATGTACTACGTTTTGCTGCAGGGCCATTTCAATAAGGTTCATAATTAGGTAGTTTACTGGGGGCTGATATGTAAAAGCAAGCTTCGTTTGCAATAAAGAGGTACCTGCTCCCGAGGTAAAAGACTTTCGAATTTAATGGTTTCAGTCGGTCGACAAACACTAAATACGCCTCTGCAACCTCAACTGCCACATTCAAACCAAACAAACAGAAAGGATTTGCAATCAGCTATTAATTTAGGATGTATTTGGATCGTCAAAAATAGCATGGATTAGCAATGTGCTTGGATTAGTGCACTATTTTTTTAATTTATTCTATGTTTGGATCGCTAAAGAATAGAGTTATTTTTAAAATTAGCGCCAGTTCTGATTAATCCGTTTAAATAATGAAATAGCGTTAACATGAAGTTGGCGTTGTCCTTGCTATTTTTGAAATTGCATTCAAAGTTTCAAACGCATCCTTAACAGAATAATTCATATTACTTAGAAGAACAGAATATATCTAAGGTTAAAAATATTTCTGTTTAGACCTCCGGGCTGTCCAATCAGAATTGGAAAGGATATTAAAAAAATATTATGTATTTTACTTGAATTGAATTAATCCAAATTATGATCGAACAGTCCTCATTTTTTCCAAAATTATTGTACGATTTGGTGTGCAATTTCATATGCATATCAAACTATATATTCGTAGTCTAAACATATGCATTTAAACATATTCATAGTCTGAACATATATGTGTTTAAAGTTTTAGATTCAGATATATATGCTGAAGTTTTAGAGAGAAGAATATTACATTGGCAATTATAAATGTGATCACTGGGATATTTGCCGAACAAAACCATAATTTCTGATGTAATTTAATCCAATTTATTTATTAAATTATTTCTTTCTTTCTGTCACATTCCCGATTCGGAGGTGCAACAACATACCGCTTTTATTTACCATTCAATATACGTAACGCAAGACATGAATCTTTTATATGCATTGCCAATGACATCCATTATTTTTACCACATCCCAATATATTTACAAGAAATATCTGATCATTTATAGTGGATGATGCTAGAGAAATACTCTTTGCACCATGTCAGATAAAATAATCTCAAATCCCATACTTTTAGGTGGCCATGCTGTCAATTATTATCCCAAAAGTGTTTCTCGGTCTTCATCTAACAAACCTGTGAATCCCACAAGGGAAAATGGGTGAAAAATAATAAATTATTTCTCAGTGCTGATTGTTACTCAGATTATTGGATTAAAAAAAAAATCTATATTCAGAATGAAATCTCCGCACGAGAAACTAACATTTCATTTAATAATGACGAATGCAAATGCTCAATAACAATATTCAATTGAACGACACAAATTACATAAGTAAATCAAAACTCTAAGAATCTTATCAGAATAAATGGTTTGCGTCAAAAATTTTTAAACCATAAAGTCCGGTAACGTTTGGGACCTAATCTTTACAACCACTAAGTCTGGTAACGTTTGGTTTCTTAACTTTACAATTTCTAGTATGGTAACAATAACATATACCATAACATGTATTAGTCGTGTCAGGCTTATACTGTTCTAACTATCCTGGAAACCATACGAAATAGGGGATGGCCTTTAGGCCTTATCTTGTAGGTCCCACATGTTTAATTAGAAATAATCCATTTTACCAACTTAACCTTTAAGTTTCCAATATTTATAAATCTGTCCAAAAAAATAATTGAAAGGAAACTAATAATATTACTAAGTTTAATCCAATATTTTGTATCTCATAAAATTTCTATTTCTAACGTTTCAATATTTACTTATAAATATTTTACAATTTCAAACTAATAATAAGCATATCTTTATTTGTCAAACAAAAGTCTAATGATGAGATTGATAGTAATTAATTTCAGAGTAACTTAAATATCTTGCTAATATGTTAAAAAAATGCTACTTGTTCTTTGAATGGAACATATTTAACCGAAAAATATATTCAAACATTTTGTATTTTATTTTCAATCATAAATTTCATATACACATTTTTGCATAGTGTTACACTTTCTTTATTTTTTGGCTTGCCCAGTTGCCTTCGATGCCCGTAGACATGTTCAATATTATTATATTTTCGAAAAATAGGGTTTAGAACGATTGATTCCGGTTCAAATTATGTCACTTAATTAAGGATTGTATTTTTTATTATTTACAAAATTTATCTTCTTTGAATATTAGAAGATTCACTTACTAAATAACTAATATGTCTAGTTCCAGTCTTCTAGTGAGAAGGAAAAAAAATGTTAACAATCTTTACAAATAATCGAGCACGAGCAGGGGTGGATGCAGAATTTTGATTAGGGTAGGACAAAAAATTATTGAATCGGATTTAAATAAATAATCGGGTCCAAACCCATTATATAATCAGATATTAGATAAAGCATGATAACAAAAACAACAAAAATAGTATTATAACACAATCTACTCCATAAAATTTAGATAATCAACTACAGGGTAGGGCAATATCAATTTCCAGGGTAGGACAAAGGTCCAAAACCCAGTCTTTGTAAATTAGTTTTGGATTTTCAGAGTAGGGCAGTTGCCCTACCCTTCGCTATAATAGATCCGCCCCTGAGCACGAGGATCACTTAATAATTATTTATCTTAACCAGCTTGACAATATTCAAATATAAAGTTTAAAACTTGAAATTCGGTATTGCATGTATGAAGTGTATATATCATGCCTATAAAAATAATAAAATTTGATGTATGTTTATTAACCTTTTCAAATGTGATTCGAAATTAACGGTTTTTGATATATTATCAAATAATACTCAAGTTACACAAAACTTAATTATTAGGCTAACTGTATATCCAATAATGTTTATATAATGTTTTAACATTCAACGTTGTGTATATGTATTTAAAATTATTGTTAATATTATTAAAATTTGGCATTGAAGTTGAATTTCTGACCAAACCCGGGCTTGAATTTGTCCAAAAATAACTTTGAACTTGTTGAAACCAAAAATTAATTTTTATAACCTGAAATTAATGAAAAAAATAATAAAAAGTGAAATTGTTGTTATTTAAAATCGCAAGATGCAAATTTAAGATGAGTCTTTGCCGTCTCGTATAATGTAAGGAAAATGAAACTTATTATCCGTTGGTGTTCGTCAAGTGCACGAAATTTTGGTGCACCAAAAATGATCTTCTATATTATTATTCTAAATAGCGTGCTATAGCATAATAATAATGGTACTATATTGTTTTCGTACTTTAAAAAATAAGTTATAGAATAAAAGTGCACTAATATATTCAACTACGACTGCTATAGCAGTCCGCAATAGTGCACATTAATGCTAAATATACTTTATTTAAATGCCCAAACTAATTTTTTTTAAGGACCAAATTCTTTCAAAACTCAGATCGCTTTTGCTTTTTAATCAGCATATCATGTGCTTCTCTAGGAATTGCAAAATGATACTTAATATATGGTAGTTGAGATGTTTTGAATAAAAGTTTATGCCATGATTTTAGGTTATTTTGAATAGAAAAAGATATAGTTTATGACATGATGTTTAGATTATTTTGAATAGAAAAAGATACATAGTTTAATATTACTAGAGATAGCAATTTAGATTTTGTATTTAGTTTAATATGAATATTATAATTCCTCAATCAATTTGGTGTTACTTATTTCTCTACGAAACTCTAGATAATATTGATAATTAGAATAGAGGAGGGTTCCAATGCACCCACTCTTTTTTCTGCATTTTCAAAGTCCGAACAGTCGATCCGAACCGCTCAACATGATCTTCATAATAAAATATGCTTGGAGACCAAATTTTATATTTTTTTAAATTTTTTTACTATTTTTTAAGACAGGTACAAAATCACTTTATCAGATGGTCCAGAATCTCCTTAAAACAATGATTTTGTACCTGTCTTAAAAAATAGTAAAAAAATTCTAAAAAATATAAAATTTGGTCTCCAAGCATATTTTATTATGAAGATCATGTTGAGCGGTTCGGACCGACTGTTCGGACTTTAAAAATGCAGATAAAAGAGTGGATGCATTGAGAGCATAGAAATTTAAGTGCATTGAAACCCAGGATAAATATATAAATATTATTTTTGAAAAAGAACACTATGTACGGTTGCTTCAATTATAGCTACGCTATTTACAATAATAATTTTTTAGCCTTTTCAGGAGGACGCAATAATCGAATTTTGCTCTATACAAATCAAATTTGCATGAGGATCGATTTGTTCTTTTTGACGCATTAAAATTTTTGGCACATCAAAAAGCATGTTGACACTTTCTAACCGTTTTCTTTATCAAAATAAGTGCACACTTTATACAAAATTTAATTATACTAAAGATAATAAATTGTGTACAAATTTAAATTTTGTATATGATTCATGCATAAAAAATTCACGCGCACAAACACTCAATTAGGCAATCGCTCCTTGAACAACAGTGAGCAATCCTCTAAAAATAATAAATGATATTAATTGATAGGGCTATGTTCCCAAGTAAAACTAAATGTAACAGTAGAATAGAAGTTTAGGAAGAATCATTCTTTGATTTATTTCCTTTAATGAATCTGTTTACAGAGAGCTCTATATATAGAGTCATGAATGCCATATACAATATCGCTAACTATCAGCTGTAATAGAATCATAATTCTCTTTTGTTAACTAACTCTTATGCCTAACTAACTATCTGTTTTAGGCCTAACTAATTATCAATACTGGACATGTCCAGTTGTCCTCTATTAGCCCCCCCACAAGCGATAGGTGAAGTAGTCACAGTGAGCTTGGACTGAAGAAGAGAGAAACGTGGAGCAGCCAACGGTTTTGTGAAAAGGTCAGCAAGCTGATCATGGGTGGATATGTACCGGATGAGCAAAGCATTAGAAGCAACCCTTTCACGAATGAAATGATAATCTATCTCGACATGTTTCGTACGGGCATGAAACATAGGATTCGAAGCAAGAAATGTTGCGCCAACATTGTCACACCAAAGGATTGGAGGACCCGAGAGAGAGATGTGGAGTTCGGCTAGAAGATATTGCAACCATACAACTTCAGCACTTGTATTCGCAAGGCTTCGATATTCCGACTCGGTACTAGACCTTGAAACCGTGGCCTGCTTTTTAGAGCTCCAAGAAATGAGGGTTGAGCCAAGAAAAATGCAATAACCCGTTGTGGAACGCCGATCATCACAAGAGCCGGCCCAATCGGCATCGCTATAAGCGTGTAAAGTGAAAGATGAAGCCGGTTTGATGGAAAGGCCATGAAAGATAGAACCTTTAAGAAAGCGTAAGATACGCTTTACCGCAGCCCAATTAGTGATTGTAGGTGCTTGCATGAATTGCGAAACTTTGTTGACCGCAAAGGAGATGTCGGGTCGGGTTAAGGTTGCATATTGTAGGGCACCAACAATGGATCGATACAAAGTGGGGTTATCAAATGGATCCCCATCATGTTGGGACAGATTTGTATGAGGCACCATAGGAGAAGGAGAAGCTTTAGAGAGATGCATATTAGCCCGAACTAGAAGATCTCGAATGTATTTGCTTTGAGAAAGGTGAAGGCCGGTTGGTAAAGTAGCAACTTCAATGCCAAGAAAATAATGTAAAGGGCCAAGGTCTTTGAGAGCAAAGGACGATTGAAGTGCTAGGATCAGGTTTTTGATTAGATCATGGCTACTACCCGTCACTATGATATCATCCACGTAGACCAATACAATGAGTGTGGTGTCACGTGTGGAACAAATAAAGAGAGATGGATCATAGTGTGAGGCAAGAAAGCCCTGTTGGAGGAGGGCAGCACTTAAGGTATTAAACCAAGCACGTGGGGGACTGTTTAAGACCATAAATGGCCTTAGATAGACGGCACACATGGGTGGGTTTAGTCGGGTCAACAAAATCGGGCGGTTGTTGCATTAACACCGTCTCTTGAAGATCTCCATTAAGGAATGCATTTTGAACATCGAGTTGACGAAGAGGCCATCCCCGAGAAATAGCAAGTGTAAGCACGACTCGAATCGTGGTAGGACGAACAACCGGGCTAAACGTGTCAAAGAAATCGACACATTCCTCTTGATGAAACCCCTTTGACACTAAACGAGCTTTATATCTCTCAATAGAACCATCGGCACGTTGTTTAATCTTATACACCCATTTGCAGCCGACCAGATTTTGATGAGGAGATGGAGGAACGAGAACCCAAGTATTATTAGTTTTGAGTGCTTCAAATTCGGTAGTCATGGCTTTAATCCACTCGGGGTGATCTTTGGCTTGCTTATAGGTTTTTGGTTATGGAGGAATAGAAACTGAGGCAGTAAAAGCAACAAAATCTGGAATTTGCCGAATTTTACGGGTGTGATCTCTTGTTCTGGTAGTCATCGGATAAACAGAAGAAATAGGCTGAGGGGTGTTAAAAGCTGGAGTCAGAGAGGAAATATTAGGCGCTGGTGCATGAACAACATTTTGGGCACCTATCAGATCCGCTCCAACAGGGGAAGGAGGCGACCGGTTTGGAGAGAAAGTGATGGGATCCGGTACAGTAGTGGGGGAATGAGCCAAAGAAGAAGGTAGAAGCAGGGGATCTGCTGCAACAGGGTTGTACCCGCCAGTGCTGGAGGAACGAGGCAAAGTAGTAGGGAGAGGCTGTGGATCTGCTGCAACAGGTTTGGACCTGCCAGAAGAAGAGCTAGCCGAGGGCGCCAATAGTTTGAGAAATGTCATCCAGGGGGAGGAATCTGTATGAGAGAACTGACCTGTAGATGAGAAATTTTTAAAAGGGAAATGAGATTCATCAAAAATGACATGCCTAGACACAAAAACTTGTTTTGTGACTAAGTCCAAACATTTGTAGCCCTTTTGGGAGATCGGATAGCCCATGAACACACACGGCTTGGCACGGTTTTGTAACTTGTGATCATTGTAAGGCCGCACAAACGGAAAACATAAGCACCCAAGAACCCGTAAAATCGAATAATCGGGTTTCTTTCCGAATAAAGAAAAATAAGGGGAAGAAGAGTTGTTGCAAGAGGGAAGTCTATTTATCAAATAAACCACACTCAAGAAAATATCATCCCAATATTAACATGAAATCGAAGCATGGTTCATAGTCGCAAGAGAAAGTTCGACAATATGACGATGCTTACGTTCCGAAACCCCGTTTTGTTGGGGCGTATATGGACATGTGGTTTGAAATAGAATCAAAGGAAACAACCGTTGAAGCGGTTTGTATTCGGAACCGCCATCGGTGCGGAAGGTTTTAATCGAGCAACCTAGAAGATTTTCCACTTGGGCCTTAAACAAAGTAAAGACCCGAACCACCTTACTCTTGGCTTTCAAAAAGTAAATCCATGCATATCTTGTACAATCATCAATAAAAACAATGTAGTAACGAAATCCATTATTCGACATGAGAGGGGAAGGACCCCAAACATCGGAGTGTACAAGTTCTAAGGGAGAAGAGGAGAAAGATATGCTAGGTAAAAATGGGAGTTTATGAGCCTTGGCCATGCAACAATCATGGCACAAGGTCAATTTATGAGAGGTACAAGGTAAAGAGCAAGAATGTAAAACTCGTGAAGTGGTAGCATGAGAGGGATGACCGAGCCTTTGATGCCACAAATCGGCCGAAGCCAAAACACCTAGAAAAGCTTGGGGTGAAGAAGAAGCAAGCATGTAGAGACCATTAACCATAGTAGCTTGAAGAAGAACCCGCAATGTGTGGCGCTCCTTAATAACACAAGAATTTGAACAAAATTCAATTAGAATCGAGTTATCCCGTAAAAGCTTAGAAAGACTCAAGAGATTCTTGGTAAAAGAAGGCACATGTAAGACATCACATAAGAAAAAGGTGCAATTTGAGATAGAAAGAGAAGAAGAACCGATGTTACAAATTTTCATACCGGTACCATCACCAATTTGCAAAGAATCAAAACCTTCATAGGGCATATAAGAAGAAAGATTGTTTAAATCACCCGTCACATGGTGAGTGGCTCCGGAATCCAAGTACCACTCAGACCCGGCAGCTGGGCCCGCAGGCTGAGCAATATTAGCCTGAAAACTGGAGGTGTTGGTTTCTGCCAGGTTTGACTGAAAATTGACCGGAGAAGTGGTCTCTGTCTGAGACTTCAAATAGTCTGATAAATGCCAACAGATTTTAGCCGTATGGCCTTTCTTCAGACAAATTTGACAAATCTCATTTTTATCAGGGTTAAAAGGCCTAGGTCCAGTCGAATTGGGCTTGGAATTATTACTAGGCGGCCTTGGTTGAAAAGAGGTTTTATTGGGCTGGGAGAATTTGGGCCTGTACGAGTGAGGAGCACCATTCGGTTTAGAAAAGGATTGTGGAGCAGGTTTCCCAGAGAACGAGTTATTGGGGCGAAAACCAAAAGAGGATCTGGGAGCAGTAAACAACGCAGAATTTTGTAAAGGAAGAGAGGAAGAGAGTGAGTTACTTGACCCCAGTTGACTGGTGAGCAAAGATTCGTGAGCAGAGAGAAAGGCACGAAGCTCAGTAATGGAGATCGGAGTAGATCGAGTATTTATAGCAACAACAAAAGAGTTATAATCAGAACCTAAACCAGCAAGGATAAATCGCACAAGCTCGATGTCAGAAACAGGATCTCCAGTTTCCGAGAGCTGATCAGCCAAGCCTCCCATCCGTTCGAAATAGTCGTTGCAAGACTGACCGCCCTTGGTGGTTGATTGCAGGAGACGACGGAGCTCCATAACCCTAGCTGAGGAAACCGCTGAATAGACCTGACGTAGATCGGTCCATAGGGCTGCTGCAGTTTGGCACTTCACATACTGTGACAGAACCTCGCCGGAGATGGTAGATCGCAGCCAGCCTAACAAGAGCCGATCTTGCTTGTACCAGGAGAGAAACTTTGGATTCGTAATCTTCAGATTATCAACCTCAATTTGACGATCAGGTACTGAAATCAGCACATCAAGGTGATCCGCCAGGCCATGGCCGTCTACAATCGGCTCAATCTGCGACTTCCAAGTCAAGAAATTGTTACGATCAAGTTTGATCGAAACTGGAATGGAGATCTGAGTAATCGATTCATGAGTGATCGGTGGAGTAGAGAGAACAGATTGAGAACTCTCAGAGTTCAATTCAGTGGCCATAGTACCCCTCTCTCTTTTTTTTGTAAGGATCAGAAGCTCTGATACCATAAAACTAAATGTAACAGTAGAATAGAAGTTTAGGAAGAATCATTCTTTGATTTATTTCCTTTAATGAATCTGTTTACAGAGAGCTCTATATATAGAGTCATGAATGCCATATACAATATCGCTAACTAACTATCAGCTGTAACAGAATCATAATTCTCTTTTGTTAACTAACTCTTATGCCTAACTAACTATCTGTTTTAGGCCTAACTAATTATCAATACTGGACATGTCCAGTTGTCCTCTATTACCAAGGCCCTTAAAATATAACTTTGGGCCAATAAAATTTGGGATTCGGATCTCCTTCTAGGAGCCAGTTCGGAGCTAAAATAAAAAGGTCCAAAGCCTGAGGTCCTTGACTAAGGATCCGGAGACCAAAAAAAGCTTAATAAAAAGTCTCAAAAAGACAGTCCTGACCCGAAATGGTCTTCCACCACCTTAATGCGGGATAACCACCGAACGTGTTTAAAATAACCGTTCCATCTCTCATAACCGCGCGAGATAGCAGTTATGAGGTAACCTATATAAGACAAAAGGCCCATTAAACGGGAGTCGCATTATTACATTCAAAGAGAGATTGCATAAGTTAAGAGTTAGAATATCTCAAACACCACTCGAGTTCTCAACTCGCGCTCATCTCGACCTGCCATCCTGCAGCAGGACGAGCCCAATCCAGACGCTTCACCACATACGGCCTACTCTCTCCGACATAGCCTATACTTCGGAATTAATTGTTTGAAATTACGATCATTGCAGATGAACTGATGAAGGCATGCAGCGCATCATTGCAGAGTTTTGTGCTCTTTCAGCAGTCAAAGGCTCAAAGCAAAATAATAAATCATATCCTATAAGGTAACAAAATATTTCTGTTTAGATCCGGACCGTCCGATCAAAATCTGAATCAATTCGATTTCAGATGGAATGAATCAAGCCCTTTAATATTTGTGCTGATTCTAATCGGACGGTCCGGATCTTATCAGAATATGTTATGCTCTGGTATCTTTTATTGATCTGAATTCACTGAATTACAATCCACGGCCTAGTCAACAAGTAATTTTGACCCATCTCTCTTCATTTTTTTATTTATTTTTATTTTTTGGTTCAGAGAAGGAAATTTGTCACGGCGTGATCAGTCACGTCACGTAACGTCACGTTCACGTCACGTTACGTCACGTGTGTCGATTACGTGACGTGACTCACGTGTTGCGTGACGTGACTATTCGCGTGACGTGACTGTATTTAACAAAAATTATACGTCACGTCACGTCACGTAAACTAACCACGTCACGTGATCACGTCACGTCACGTGATCACGTCACGTCACGTCACGTGATCACGTCACGTCACGTCACGTTATAAAACACATCACATGATCACGTACTGTTATATTTTGTCAGTTCCAGCATGTTTTGAGGATAAACTCTAGTAGTCCATATTCCTATTAGCACTATTAGGCTATGTTTCTGTAGTATATTCATAGTATATTCAGACTTTTCTTTTGTGGCTGTTTGTAAAAACTATGTTTCTTAATGAAACGGGCTTAAATATCTTTTATCCAAAAAATTTGACAATTTTTAGAATATTATTTACTAGTTAATTTTTGCAACATTATTTACTTATTTTACAAATTTTATAATTTTCATATTTTTTGATATATTTTTTCTGAATTTTCAACAATTTAAATTAAAATATAAAAAAAGTTCAATGTGACTAATTTATGTCACGTCATATCACGTCACGTTATATCACGTCACGTGTAGTCACGGCGTGACTACGCGTGACGTGACCATTCGCGTGACGTGATCGTCTGCCACTATTTTGATCACGTCACGTCACGTCACGTGAAAAAAAAACATTGATCACGTCACGTCACGTCACGTGACCAAATCACGGCGTGTTTGTCACGTCACGTCACGGCGTGTCACGTATTTCCTTCTCTAGCTTGAACCGATCTCTCTTCGTCACTCGTCTAGGACTCATCAGCAAATCTACAAAGATATAGGAGTAGGTCCGATGCCCATCGGACCTACATTTAGGTTCAATTAGCTCTAGAACCGTACAATTAGCTTCAAGATCTATGCGCACGGAAATTGATACAGACGTGCACGGATTTTGATGCGAATCACACGAATCTTGATGCAAATCGGATGGTCTTCACACCCATCGGACCTACTCCGATGGCATCTAGAAAAACACAACAAACAATAACTGTCCAGTTACATTTCAACCTGACATTAAAGCATCACTATATTTCTTTCTTAAATAGTTAAATACAATCAAATAACTTAAAAAACAATTTTTTTTTTTTTTTTTAACTGCTTCAATTCCCTCGCTCTCCTTCGTCTCTCCGTTCGTTCTCCCTCGACAAGTTCCATCTCCAGATTCGCGATTTGTAGAAAAAAATGATGGAAGATCTGGGCATCGAAGCAAAAGAGTCGGCGGTGCGAGAGGTGGCAAAGCTGCTGCCTTTGCCGGAGATGCTCGCCTCCATTGCATCCGTCAAGGCTGACTATCTCTCCCGTCAACAGGTTTCTAATTAACCCCTTATTCCTTGTAGATTTCGTTTTGGAACCCTCATATTGTCTGTATAGTTTGGGTTTAGGGATCTGGAGTAGAGCGTGATCTGCTCTTGATGCTGCCTTGTATCGGGTCAGCTATTTGTTTTAAAGTTCGTTAAGAGATTGAATTGAGATTAATTTGGATGAGAAGTGCTGTTTTGAGACGAGACATATTTAAACCCTTGGTACATGTCGGAATTGGAGTCCGGTTATGTGTAATAGTGATTTCTAAACCAAATGCAAATGTTTTTGGACATGAATAGTTGTGGTACCTCTAAAATATGATTGCAGGATGATTTGAGGTAGGGATGATCAAGTGGATTATGTTTTTGTATTTCATTTTCTCTTTTTTCTGGTTTTTATTGAAAAATCTGATATTTTAAGTGATTTCTTTGATTTCTTTTGGATTTTTTTATCTCAATTCTTCATACAATTTGTCTTTGTCATCTAGATGCACACTGGACTCTAGGAACTGCAAAGAACCAGTAGAAGTGAAAGAAAACAGATAGACTGATAGATGGACTTTTAGGGGTAAAATTGGCAAAATCACAATAAAACCCTAATAAATAAATGGCATAGAATCTTAATTTGAGATTTCTACAGCTGATAAAGGAAAATTAAATATACTTAATCGTGAATTTTGCACAATTGATCAACAGATTGAGGGGAAAAGACAAATCAATCTGAATCTGGAAAATAAAAGGAAAAGACCAATCATCACTATGTTTCCTCCTTGAAAGGAGAGATTTGTTCGGTGCTAATTGTTTAGATAGTATAAGAGTTTTGAATTTTTCTGGGTATATCTTCCCTATTTATAAAATGTCAGACTATCTCCTGATAATACTGAGAATTGATTATGTTTTTGTTGGTTATCTCCAGACGAATGATGCACAACTGAGCACCATGGTTGCTGAGCAGGTATTTTATTTTTCAAGTGTTGATTGTTTAATTACCATTTCTTTGTCTTGCATGTAAATAGTTTCTAACTTTGATACCCTTTAGAAGAGAAAAATAACTCATAAATAAAAAATGCCCTAAACACCCTTCATGTTATAGTAAAATACAACAAATCTGTGAAAAAGTATTTTAAATAAGTACAACGATAAAATTATTGACAAACTACTAAGCATTTCAAAAAAATTTCTTTTCCGAATAACTATTAGCACTGATTTTTTTTTAATATTATTTTTGTAACAGGTTGAGCAGGCTCATGCTGGTATAAATGCCTTGGCATTGTCACAGAAAACAATAAATATGCTACGTGAAAATTTTGTAGCTATTGAAAAGTATGCCCTTTTTTTTTTTTCTTTCTGAGTATACAATTTAGTGCTAATTTATAGTCATTTGTGCTCTCGTTCTCTTGTTATAATTATAAATTTTTCATATTTTTGTAACAGGCTGTGCAACGAGTGTCAAACTCTAATTGAGAATCATGACAAGATAAAGCTTCTTAGCAATGCTAGGAACAACTTGAACACTACTTTAAAGGTCTGATGATCCTTCTTTATTGCACTTTGTTTAAATAAAGTTTGTAATTCTTATGGCAATTTATTTTTCTTCTGATTTACTTCACAGGATATCGGAGGCATGATGTCTATTTCTGTAGAAGCAGCCGCAGCACATGATTCCTTGAGTGATGATAAGGAACTGATCCACACTTATGAGGTTTTTTGTTTCTTCATTTCTTTTATGATTAGGATCTTGAGTGAGGCTATGGTACTATGCATAGCGCGTACTATGGATCAATATCTCTGTTTTCAAAGTCCAAGTAGTCGATCTGAACCGTTCAACATGATAACCATCTGAAAATGTACATGTAAATCAAATTTTACATTTTTTAGAATTTTATTACTATTTTTTCAGATAGGTAGAGAATCGGGGAAATGTACAATTTGTCCTTCTTTTTCAAAACAACAAACAAAATACCCTCATAAATTATTAACAAAATGCCCTTGTGGACTCCACTTTTCCCCCCCTTTCCCCTCCCTCTCACTTCTCCTTGTTTACTCCTACAACTTGAAATGGAGGATACATTTAATACAATTGTTACTCTAATAGAAATTTTGTGAACTTAGGAATGCATATATTTTATTGTATAATTTTTTTTAATGAAGATCTTGTATGCTAAAACTGACAACATAATATTAGCTAATCTACAGAATATTTTTAACATAGATTTCCTCTAACCGTCATTATAGAATATATATAAGTCTAAATATTTGTGTCAGTCAAACATATTTTTAAATTAATTTTTTGAAGTCAACAATTAAATTTAATTTCATTATAAGCTATTGCCTTGCCTGGCCTTGAATCTGTTTTTATGAAGTATAAGCTATACGCCTTTATTGTGATACTTAAAATGACTACAAATTTTCAAATAATTCTCTAATTTTGCAACCCCAAGTTTCTAACCTTCAAACACAAACACAGTACTGAAGTGCTTATATTATGTAAAATTAATTTCTATCATGGTTGGAGCCTGAAGGATAATAAAGAAGGAATTCAACTCCTCTTGATTCTCTGTATATCTTAAACTAGTACGTTTCTCCGTCTGTGGATGACTTGTAACTCTGTCTGTGCAGACTACGAGTATACTGTTATGGTGTCACAATTTTTTTTTTCAGGCATTCTGTCAAAAAATATTGATAATTTACTGTTGGAATTTTCGCAACTTCATTTGAAAAATGTTGTCAAGATTGTGGAGATAAACTTTTGTCTAGCAATCGTATCCCTTCAATCAGGTGACCTGCAATCCAAGTTCACACCTGCTGGTTGATATTTATCCTGTTTTTACCATTACATGTTTTGAAGACGACTGTGTCAGATTAACCATTTGATGTTAAAAGTGTGAATGGTCATTTGTTTCAAGTAGTTTGAGATTGTCTTTTACAGTTGTTAGGTGCAAGGGAAAGAGATTTCTTTCCAGAACTCAGACATACAATTGTTAGTAAGCCAGGCTGTGCTTTTATACCTCCAAATGAGTAAATATACTTTTCTCAACTTAACTAGGGTTGCTCAAACATATTTCAAAATTTATCATTTCAGATTTTGTACCATTTCACTCTAGTCCAGTACTTTGACAGAAAATTTCTAGTACTAATTTCCTCTTCGTAGCATATATAAAAGCATAAACATCAACATACTATAATTAGCCTAAATTCTGATAACGAAGAAAATTGATTACCTCTTAATGAGCAAGAGACGAGACACCGGTAGCGAACTTGATTTACTCGAAGTCAGAAAATAAAAGATAGAGACAGAGTAATCGGGGAGGTGATTGGTGAGTGGCGAGATGAAAAACGAGAAAGAAGAGGCGAGAGGGGCGAACTAGAAAGAAAAATAAAATAGGCGACGGGATGGAGGAAGAGGTGATCGAACTGACAAGAAAAAAAAAAAAGAGTGACAGGATGGGAGAGGAAGAGGTGCCAAAAAGGATGGGGGAGTAAAAAAGGAGAAGTGAGAGGGAGGGGAAAGGGAGGAAAAAAATGGAGTCCACAAGGACATTTTGTTAATAATTTATGAGGAGGGGTATTTTGTTTGTTAGTTTGAAAAAGAAGGCAAATTGTATATTTCCCCTAGAGAATCACTTGATTTAAAGATTCTAGATCAATAAAAAGTAATGATTTTCTACATATCTAGAATATAGTAAAAACAAAATGCTAAAAACTATAAAATTTAAGCTGCAAGTATGTTTTCCTATGGAGATCATGTTGAACGGTTCAGATCGACTGTTTGTACTTTAAAAACGAAGGTATTGATCCATAGTACAGACCAATCCGCGTTATGCATAGTACCATAGACTCGCACTTAGGATCTTTAATATTTTCTACATCATTATCCATGTTTCTTTATGCCATGCTTTGATTTATTTCATACTTGTGTTAACCATGCTTGGAAATAGAGGCTAACAGCGTTGGATGGGAAGAGAAGATTTGCTCTGGCAGCTGCTGGTTCTCATAAGGAAGAGGTTGGCCGGCTCAGGTGGTTCACATACTTTATTTTATTTTTTCTAATTTGCATGGCACACAGTTTAGTGTCTTATTTTATTATTATTTTTTTTCTTTTGAACTGTATAATGAAGCATCATATCTTTGTTTTCTTTTCTTATTTATGTCGAGTTGTTCTTTTGTAATATGAAAAAAGTAGGAAAAATTTGGTCTGTTGTAATAGAAAATTTTAAATATTTGGATGTGAGATCCTTTAGAAAACTATATTAACATCTCATTTTTGTTTGTAGAGAATATTTTGAAGATGTCGACAGAACTTGGGAGACATTTGAGAAAAAGTTGTGGGATCACATTTACAACTTCTATAAGCTCTCCAAAGAGAGGTAGATTTGCTTCCCTCAAATAATACTTGTAATTTGTAAATAAACAAATTAATATTTTCCTTTTCTGAATTTTTTTTTGTTGTGCACTGTTTCTAACCTCTTTCATTTTCTTTGCTCCAACATGTAGCCCACAGACGCTAGTGCGAGCTATAAAGTAATATTTTTTTTTGGTTCATGCTTTCATTTGCTCAACGTTTTAAGCCAAAAATGCTCTTTTGTGGCAGCAATGACATGCATTGTTTTTTTTTCCTCTTCTTATAGGGTAATAGAAATGCAAGAGATCTTAGATCAGCAGCTTGCTGAGGAGGCAGCGGAAGCTGAAGGTGGCGGTGCCATGGCAACAATTACAAATCCACGTAGATCTGCCAAGTAAACAATTTTGTTTTTGTTTTTGTTAGTTCATGCAAGGTCTGGTAAAGTACGGTACCATGCTTCATGTAAGGGGAACAAGATTGTTCAAAATCTGGGAGAGCATTGGTTTTGTATTTATTTGGCTACAATTCCAAATCTTTTGTGTCAATTTTTGGAAGAACCGTGCATATTTCAAGACTAGGCCAAAATTATTTCAAGTACATGATGAATTGCTGAGGTGCTGACATTTATTTTACATTTGCTCTGAATTTAGCAAAAAAGGTGCTGGAGTAACACCTTCACCTAAAGCTGGGACCCAAGATAAATCAAAGGGAAAAACCTACAAGGACAAGTGTTACGAATGCATCAGAAAATCTGTTGAAGCCCGATTTGATAAGTTGCTTAGTCAGGTGCTTGAAATTTGCTTTATTGACTAAATTTATTTTCTCTCTCCAAAGTATTATTCTTATGTCCTTTCTCTTGGATTTTTTTTATCTTTTAGTTTGTGTTTGAGGATTTAAAAGCAGCTTTAGAGGAAGCGAAAGCGGTATGTACAGTCTATAATTATCAAGCTTTTATCTGTCTATCCATGCCCTGTATTATTTGTTTTTATGATTTTTTAACTAATGGTGTAGATCGGTGATGAGCTGGCTGACATATATGACTATGTGGCTCCTTGTTTCCCACCTAGGTATGTAAAATAATAATTCAAATTCTCCATTCTCTGATTTGTTCTATGAAGAAGAATTATTTGAGGTTTTTCAACACATTTTCTGTTCTCTTCAAATTTACTAGTTTATGTCTACTCTACAAAGATCAAAATTCGATAATTTTTGTCATTTTCGGTTGCATGCATGTTGTTCCTGCAAAGCAAAGGTAGTTCAACTAAAAAATACTACAAGGTTCTGTGCTTTTGCAAACTAGAGAGCATTAGACGATGTAATAACTTAAACCTAATAGGGAGTACCAATCAGATTAGAATGCATATCTTATAGTTGAGAATCTGTACCTTCTACCAACTAAAGTTACTAATCTGGTGATTATTCTACAGATATGAGATTTTCCAGCTTATGGTGAATCTCTACACCGAGAGATTTATCCAAATGCTCAGATTGCTCAGTGACAGAGCAACTGCTTTGACCAATATAGAAATTCTGAAGGTAAATAAAGCTCATATTGAAAACTCAAAAATTGGTGTGCTAATTTTGTAAATTTATGGAGTTGTTGCTCACTGTAGGTGACTGGTTGGGTAGTGGAATATCAAGAGAACCTTATTGGACTAGGTGTTGACGAGTCATTAGCCCAAGTTTGCTCTGAGAGTGGCGCAATGGACCCCCTCATGAATGCATATGTTGAGAGAATGCAAGCAACAACCAAGGTTTGTGTTGAATGTGCACCATGGATTGCAATCTTGTGTGGAATTCTAAAATTGAGCACTTAAAGACATGACCATACATTCTAATAAAAAGGCACTTTTTCATTGAAATCATGGAGTTTGACATAGGGACGACATTTTTAACCTTCCATATAAGGAAATAATAAATGATTGTTGCTTATGTAGAAATGGTACATGAATATTCTGGAGGCTGATAAAACACAACCTCCGAAAAAGACCGAAGATGGAAGGCTATATACACCTGCTCCTGTGGAAGTATTCAGGATCTTGACTGAGCAAGTGCAGATTGTCAGGGAAAACAGCACTGAAGTCATGTTGTACCGCATTGCTCTCGCAATCATTCAGGCAAGCATCTCACTACTTATATTTTGGAGTCAATACAAAGAGAATTTACCCCCCTCATTATTTATAATGGATTTGCCTAAATAGGTGATGATTGAATTCCAATCAGCCGAAAGGAAGAGGCTTGAGGAACCAGCGTCTGAAGTTGGTTTGGAGCCTCTTTGTGCGATGGTCAGTAATACCTTACAAGCATCAAACATTGATGATATATTTTTATTGTTTGTTACTTCAATTACATTCAGCATTGTTTGATTTGGCCAGATAAATAACAACCTCCGTTGCTACGAGCTTTCTACAGAGCTCAGTAATAGTACAATGGAGTCTCTCCCACCAAACTACGCTGAACAGGTTTTTTTTTTTTTAATTTTTTTTAATTTTTTTAGTTGCTTCACTTGTTGTTTATTAGCTATGATTAATGATGCTTGTTGTAAGTATAGCATTTGTTCCTCCATTTTTTTTTATTGCACCTACCACTTCTCTTGCATCTAATCTTTGTTTTTTCCTTTTTCATTTCTATGGAACCTGTCACTTCTCTTGTTTCATGTATATTTTGTAGTTGGTACTATACAATAATCTGAAAATCACTATTTTTTCTCTATTCTCATATACTATTCTCAAATATCACTATTCTACCTATTCTAGCTCCCATCCAAACGAACCCCTCTTTTTTTTTTTTTTTTCTTTTCCAAACTGTATCTTCTGATTTATTTTCATATTATTTCAGGTTAACTTTGAAGACACGTGCAAAGGCTTTCTTGAAATTGCCAAGGTTTGGCCTTTAAAACTTACATCCACAAAATCAGTTTCTTTTCTATATACCAACAAGATATCTTATACTTGCTTGACAACTGATTTGAGGAATACTAAATTTGATTAGCCTTTTGTTAAATTTATTTCAATTTTACTGCAGGAGGCGGTTATTCAAACTGTCACAGTTATCTTTGAAGACCCTGGTGTGCTGGAACTTATTGGCAAAATTTACCAAAAAGGTACTGTCCCGTCCTTCAAACCTTACAAAAAATGTACTGCCTCCTTTTCTTTTAATTTTTTGGTGTCTCGTAATATTGACTTTAACTCGGGAATTACATAATCTATTTGCACTTGCAAAAGGAAGGTTGTGTAATTAAAATTGCTAGTGAGTTGACATATTAATGGGTTTCTCTCTGGTTGCATCTTCGGTTACAAATGTCATATCTGATAAGATTTGTATGTGGAGACTTGGAAACTTTCCAAATTCAAAGATGCATTTTATTTTCTGCATTGCACAAAGTATAAATCTTACAAGAAAACAATGATAGTATTTTTCTTTTGAAAGATAAGAATAGAGATGTTTAATAATTATGCAATGTGGAATTTTTATTTTCAGAAAAGTGGGATGTCATATGTAGATCTGTAATACCCCAAACCTAAAATATCTTTGGTGGCTGGGCAAAATTACCAAAATGTCCTGTATGTTCTTTTAAGGCTGGTAAAATAACATCAATGCCGTTGTCATTTGCTGCCAGGCTTTGCTAGTTTAACCAATGTCAGTGTTACTTTTGCATGAATTTTTGTATTACTCAGTTATTTCTTCATAAAAGAGAGAGATATGTAATGTAATTTTGGAATTATAAAAACTTCAACGCATACTGAATGGAATGATGCTGCTATGGGCATATATGATATTTTGATTGTTCTTCTGGGATATCTATGATATTTGATATTTTGTGGGGTGTACATAATATTTGACGTTTTGTTGTGGCACGCATGAAGTTCCACCTTTGAAAAGTGCATCATAAAATTGGAAGGGATAGATGTGAAAGAGTAATAGGAAATATACGGTAATATAAGAAAACCTGTAGAAGTTCTTGGGTTTTAAGGTAGTAACTCCAACATTCGTAAAATTTATAGTGTCAGGTGGCATATCTGCATATGTGATGCATGCTTATTACATAAGATATGGTACAGATATAATACTGCAGTTGCAGTATTGATGCATCATTAGGACTGTTTTGATACAATCCCGTATATTTTTAGGTTCTGTACTGATAACTAATCCTCTTCTACTTTCTTTCATTGTCCCAGATTGGTATGATGGTGGGGTTACTGAATATCTTGTTGCTACATATGCGGATTATTTTGCAGATATAAAAGTGTAAGTTATCCTTTCCACTATATTTTGAGTTAGGTTATTCAATGTTTTAAATTACATAAAAATTCTTGAAAGTATATTATTTGCTTTCCAAACTTCTCTTTGTTATTTTCTTATTAATTTCCCTCGAGCTATATAGAGGAGAGAATGATTGCTTTATTGTTGATTTTGCTTTAGCTATATTGAGGAGAGGTCGTTTAGAAGATTTGTGGAAGCTTGTCTTGAGGAAACAATTGTTAATTATGTGGAGCACCTCCTTACACAGGTGAGTACCAACTCTAGTTGCAACAATTACCATCTCATAAATCACAATACAGTTGCTTATTTTTTATTTTTTTATTTTTATGCAAGTACATTTTAATGCTGAGCTCTCATATTTGCAGAAAAACTACATCAGAGAGGAAACAATTGAGCGAATGAGGCTTGACGAAGAAGTTCTTATGGATTTCTTTAGAGAGCATATAAATGTGACAGTAAGTACTCTTGTGTGAACTTCTTATTTCCACTAATATTAATTTTTCTCGAGTTCAGACAACTGCATCTGATTCTCTCTGTTTTTTTTTTTTTTTGAATTATTTTAATTGCAGAAAGTAGAAAATAGAATGAGGATATTGGCAGATCTAAGGGAGCTTGCGTCAGCAGAGAGCCTTGACAGCTTCACTCTTGTTTACACAAACATTCTTGAACACCAACCGGATTGCCCAGTAATATATTTATATATTTGTTTTGAAGTCTTTGCTAATCTTTTTTTCATGCATAATTTTCTGGTCTTTTAAAGGATTTATGGGAACAAGAGTATTGACACTGTTTTATTCTCTTTAGCCTGAGGTTGTTGAGAAACTCGTAGCTCTGCGCGAGGGTATACCACGAAAGGAAGCAAAAGAGGTTATGATTATTCTGTTCTTAGTCTTTAACAAATAAGGGAATTATTAACTCAAAATCAATTTGTAATTAGAATTCACTGAGTTATAATAGTACAAACCTTTTTATTTTTTCTGGGTTAGGTGGTACATGAATGCAAAGATATATATGAAAATTCTCTTGTGGATGGCAACCCTGCCAAGGCTGGATTCCTGTTTGGAAGAGTAAAGTGCCTCGCCGCACCAAAAGGACTTTGGAGAAAGCTGGGTTAATTTACATAGCCATTTAAAATTCGAGATATATACCTCGGAATTTTGCTTGCTTCGACTACATTCTTTTGTTCATTTCTTTACTCTTCTAGCGTCACATATTTGTTTTGTTGCATGGAGAGAAAAAAAAAGAACTCTTAACGGTTCTCTATAACAGTAGATGTAAAAGCGAAGACTTGCAGAGGGATTTTTAGAAATTTGTGTGAAAAGCACTTTGTAAGTAACTGGTGTCATGTCCTGTAATAGTTATATGACCATCTTGGTGCTTGTATAAAACCTTGTTTTTCTCAGCATATGCCATATATCGAAATTCTTTTGCTAATTGTTGGACGCATTTTTTTTTAAATAATCGATTCCCCTCAAATTCTTAAATTCACCGAAAAACAAATATCTAATCTAATTCTTCGTTAATGTTGTTTAGTCCATAAGGAAATGGACTATGAATTCAAAGAGATGGGCTAATATACATGACGAATTTATGTTTCTGTATTAATTCAAAGAGATGGGCTAATATAACAGAGATAGGAGTAGGTCCAATGGGCATCGGACCTACATTTAGGTTCAATTAGCTCTAGGACCGTACGATTAGCATCAAGATCTATGTGCACGGAAGTTAATACAGACTTGTACGGATTTTGATGCAGATCACACGAATCTTGATGCCTATCGAATGGTCATCACATCCATCGAACCAAGGTAGGTCCCTCTGCTTCCAATATAACAAGTAAGAAAAGAGAATACACCAATATCTTAGCTTGCTGCCTCTTGTCTTCGTTGTTGCTCGCTTGAGTTATCCTTCAATCCAATCGCTTTTGATTCACGTATAGGAGAGAAAAATGTAAAAAGATATGTAGAATAAAACCCTAGAATAAAAGATAGATTTCTCCTGCTGTCTCTTTGCTAATAAATAGTCATTTTTGTGTCTTGGGAAACAAATCTCCAGTAATCTGGCAGCAAATTGAGAAGATCTTGTAAAATCAGGCAAGATTGGTATTGGTGCGGCCTTCACAAAATTCATGCGGCCCGCACAAAATGAAAAGTCGGCCGAAAACTGCTTAGAAAAATGATTAGTGCGGCCCGCATAAAATTTCCTGCAGCCCGCACGAGGACCCGCAAAATTCTCCGACTCGGCTGGAGCAAACTTGTGAATTCCAAATTTTTATTTTTCGGCTGAATTTATTTTGTGCGGCCCGCACAGAATTCACAGAATTGCTCCTTTTGCTCGATCCTGCAATTTAGACAAGGAAAAGACAGTAACATGGTTCTTGGATGTATTCTATACTAAACTAATATATATATAATTGAAGCTTATCATTTACATCATTCAGGAGGGAGAAGAGATCCTATTCGATGATAACTATGGCCTAGAACTCTAAAAACATATGGTCCATGTCCGTCATTTATTTTATTATCAATGCTGGTGAAGGAAAAAACTGAGTTGTATGTTCTAATATTTTTTTTAAAATGATTCGATCTAGGATCTCTAGAAGGATTTAATAAGTTATCTAATAAATTTGGAGAGTTTTATAAAGATGGTATCATAAATCTTCCTTCTCATCTGCAACAAAGATTGTACTGTGCTCTGTTGTTTTTTTTCAGCAAACCAGTATTACGCCCCACAATAGTTACATATACAATTTGGAGCTCCCAAGTCCAGTGGGTACGTATATTTTCCTGGTCAATAAGTTAGAATTGATGGTAATTACAAAGTTTATATAATAAGTTTGTAATAGATATTTAATTCAACTCTGTAGTAATATAATTAATATGTAATTTTAGAAAATAAACAAAAATTAATATTTAGATAAGTGTTATGAAATTTACTTACTTTTTTGTAATTGGTTGTGAGGGTGATGTTGATTATTTTGTGGAGATGTTTGTTCTTGTTGTGACGGAGCCGCAAGATTTCTTGTTGCCTCTATATTAGAAAATATGGATTCCGTTTCAGACAATGCTGAACTGGATGGTAATGACTCTTGGTCTGTTTTGAAAGTATGATCTATTTTAACAAATTTTTGCACATAAAAAATTGTACTATCCTAAATTAGAATATGTCGATTCCTATAACTGTACAATGCTAATATACAATATATTTGATACTTACCTATTAGACATCATGTAGAATAGATCTTTCGCTGTGACGTTTCTACGTATCGTTTGATAAATTTACTTCACTAATAGAATTATAGGGATCCACTATGTGCATTCCAACACATCTTTGGAGCAAAACTGAAGAATTATGTCGCGCTCTTTTTTTCTTCTAATATCTATTGATTTATTTCTTTCTTCGTAACTCATGACCTAAATTAGTGGGGTGTAAATTTGATGAAAAAAAGTTGAAATGTTGAAGTCTAACAGGAAAAATATCTTGCTGCCTATTATAAGCATAGTTTCTAATGTCGTGGAACAAATTAAAAAAAAAAGGAAAAATCAAAATAAATAAATAAATAAAACAATCAATGGAATACCTGAATAGCTGTAGAAAGAGCAATTCACAGAGTTGAAATGCAAGCAACGAAGGAGTACTGGAGACCCTACAACATATAGCTGTTGTTGAGAATAATTGAATTAGTAATGATAAATAGACTGAATAATGTGATAAGTAAATAGACTGATCAACATGTTGGCAATTTAGTTCCACATTGGTAAAATATTTAATGAAATTTGGTTTAGACGTGCTGTAATCCTATGGAGATATCTTCTTGACCAATTAAAAGAAAATATAACAAAAGCTACAAACAGGCTTTGAAAATGAAAGTATTATTTATTAGATATAGCTATATAAATATGGGTTCTGATTCAAAAAAGTAAGGAAACTATAAGTCATTGTGAAATTGCTATGCCTATTGTGGTTTACAAAATCTACCATAGTTGTTTAGTAATCAAAAGAATTAAGCTTTTATACTTGACAATTAGAGAAGGAAGAAAATGAGGAGCAAGTTAAATAGAAAATTGTGAGAAAATGTATTATGCAAATTTACAAACAGATACTTGTCTATTTTTTTATTTCTATTCCAATTATAAGTAAAATGCATTTTGCTATATATTAACCATCTAAGAAAAGGCACGTTAAATTGAAAGGCATGTAACTGCCTAAAGAAATGTGATAAAAAAATCAATTATTTTTGAACTCTGCCTTCTCTTAACTAAAAAATAAAAGATTGGACTATAGTTGTTCAGAAAAGTCAGCCAAATAAAAATGTACATGTTAAATCATAAAATATAATGAGAACCATAAGATCTAAACCGTAGAACAACTAATGACAAAAACAATTATATTAAAATGCTACATTATAAAACTAAAACATTATCATAAGCGAAAATCATAAACCCTAATTTTTTTTTTTGAGGGATAGTGGAAAGGTTCCACTAAGATATATTAAGGTAAAAAAAGTTTTACAGAGCTGTTACGCGGACCAACTAGTCCTTGTAACTAAGAGCTAATTAATCAAATAGTAAAAAGTGATGCTATTAACACTAAGTAGGCTCCCAATGCCCCCAAGCCACTCCCTATACTAATGCAGTTACCCAAAAAGCACCCAGTTATGTACATCCATGGCCGTATCATTAATTAAAGTCTGCTCTGGTTTCCTCTTCTGGCTGAAGATTCTTCTGTTTCGTTCTCTCCATAAAGCCCATGAGCCTGCTGCCCACGCGTCATCCCAAAGTTTTCTGGTTTGCCCTGACAGTTGTTGTCGACTTTCCCACCAAATCTCAGAGTAACAATGTCCCCGCAAGCTAGGAAGGTTTAGCTGAGCACAAAGTCCCCTCCAAAAGTTCCTGGTGTAGGGGCAAGCACGCATTAAATGGTCACAAGTCTCGCGTTGATTGTCACCACAAAGAGCACAACCTTGTACCACCGTACACCCTAATTTTGCCCATATAATATTAACATAAGAGAAAACACAACCAAACTGTAAATCTTAAACCACAAAATTGAATGATAACTATGTACTGTAAAATCGAAAACAACTACATTATTTATGTTTTTTACTTGAAACAATTATCTAAATGTTAAATCAATTAAATGAAAAAAGTACCTTAAAGGATGTACAAACAACACGATAGAACTGTGCTTAATTCCCAGCAAGCAGGTTATCGCAGCAACAAAACTGTTGAAACAAATGTGAAGGAAAAACCAATTATTTTTACACTCTCCCTTTTCTTAAATCCAAAATATGATTACAGGTAGAACATGAAATCAATCTAAAAGACAGGTTAGGTTGTTGTATCTCCAACGCCAACTTAGATTTGAAGCAATCATAAAACAATTGAACCAACCGATGTACCTTATCTAAGTTGATAAGAGATCAGTGAGCACATTAATTAGTGCCCCCAAAACCCAATATATAAATGTCAATAATGCCTAAAAAGATTTCTACAGTAACAATAGTTTCTAAAATCCATATGATTTGCACGCCCCATTTGTACCATAAGTCCAGCATTTCGTAAACTAACAATATGTACAGGAGGTGTATAATCAGTGAAATGAGATGGTGATTCAGTGTTACAGGTAGGGTGCACTATGGGGCTCTTTTTAGGGGAGAATTAGCAAATTTGGTGCTAATGGGTTAGTGGGTTAAAGGGCTATTGGAGGTGACTGGTACATGTACCGTGGGTTTGTGAGTCCTTTTTTATTTTCTTTTTTATTACTGTACCAACTTAGTAGCTTCTACTAAGAGTCTTATAAAAAAAAAAAAAAAAAAAATTAGGCACAGCCTTATAAAACAGTGTTTCATTGAAATTCAAGATGCGATATACATTTTGCATTATGCATTTAGACCCTCTTGACACTATCACCATGAAGCACCACCAATCCTTATTGAACCATAATTATGAACCAAAGGCAGTGAAATAAACATGTAAATGTTAAACCATAAAATTGAATGATAACCATAGAAATCTTATATCTACCCATTGGACCTTAAATTGGAAAGATTTAGGAAGAAAATTGGGGAAAGAAAAAAAACTTAAGAATTAAGGACAAATTTTACATCTACCAGTGGAGCCTAATTTCGCAAGATTTTTTGATTAGAAAATTGAGAGACTATGACATGTGAGAACTTAGAGTTAAATCTTACATATATGGACGTCTGGTAATAATTCCTTGTTAAAAGGGTTTATTTGCAAAAGATGGGAATGTGAAGATTGCAGCTGGAAATTGATCCAAAATCAACGAAATCAACCGAAATTAGCTGGAAATTGAGAGACTATGGATTTCACAAATGTTAATAAACGGATAAAACTTACATAATACTCCGTTAATCTTCGTGCGGAAGCGGATCTTGCGAGCGTAGCAGTATCACTGGTTCTGCAAGGAATCACAAGCCGAAGCCGGAAGCCTTGCGTTTTCCACGGCCTAAAACCTTCAATCCTTAACAGAGTTCTTCTTGGTGCTCTCTTTCTTTTCTCTCTAAATTTTGGCTGTTACTATTCACACGTTTTTCTGATTATTTTTTGAGAGAGAGATATGAATGGTTTATATAAAACCAATGCACCTATTCATAAAGGGTTGGCATCTATTCATAACGGGTCGGATATTTGATTTGGGTTTCCCATAACGGGCGTACCATTAAATAAATCCAACATCTCCCACTCGCACAAAATGGGATACCCGCTATAAACTAAGAGAACGTAATCTCTAATCTCTGTTAAAATTCATACAAGGAAATAGGCCGTGACCAGCATATCTTAATTTGAGAGTCTATGTTGTTATCCAACTGTTAGGTATGTATAACAACATCTAAGTAGAGTAAATGCAGTACCCCAGATCATTAAGTTACATTTTTAAGTATTACAGGATCTCTTTTATTTATTGATACAACCATACTTATATATTCACAATTATGTTACATAAACATAATTGGTGCACCAGTGAATATAACCTAATGTAACACTCAAATGATCTTTTTCTTTTATCTAGAATCTCTTAATTCCAAATCAATTTGCTATTCAGATATGTTCCATTAGATCGCATCATACATGATCATTGGTAACATTCCAAAATAACTAATTGAAAAAAAACTTCAAGTATTTAGTAAAAAATCGAAGAGTACTATGAGATCCTTTTGATCTCGCGGGTCTCACACAACAAAGAAGAAGAGATCATATCTTCTGTTACCCTGTTGGTCAATTGCACATATGGTATGAAACATATGTTACGGTATTATTCTCCATTTCTTATGGAGCGTATGTCTAATTTAAAATCCAATACCGTACAAGTGATAGTTCAGATATACATAATATCTAACTTGAGTCCACAACTCTACTTATCATATAAATTCACTAACAGGACTCCCACTTGGCATAAGACAGTTAAGGTGAATAGTGGGTATTTCACCTTCGGTCATAATAATATATTCATATGACCTCATCTTGATTCTCTATCAAGGCGATGTATATTTTAAGCACTTGCTCTCACATTTTGTATCATGTCTAGCTTAAAATCAATCTTATTTCTATGTCCTACCAAGACATAGAAGTGATTGCCTGTGTAAGAAGGCCAATCAACTGTCTGACATACCTTTCATTTTATATCTCATGTGTTATGCTAAATATATTGGTATTAAATAATTTATAACAATTATAACATAAATGAATAAGAAAATAGCATTCATTGCATTTATCCCACAAATACAAATATACATAATATATACTGTTCAATCAAAATATATATATATAACTACAATCTACGTAACCCTAGAGATTTCACATGGCCAATAAACACATCTCTAGGTATTGCCTTTGTAAAAGGATCTGCCACCATTTTGTGTGTAGATATGTACTGCATGCAAACTTGTTTTCTCGCCACCATGTCTCTAACGAAGTTATACTTAGTATCAATGTGTTTGGTCTTTGAGTGATACTTGGGATCTTTTGTATAAGCGATTGCTGCTTGGCTATCGCTATATACCAACACTGAGTTAGTTTCATTCTCACCGAAACCCAAGTGATTCAAAAATCTTTTAAGCCAAACTGCTTCTTGTACTGCTGCTGAAAATGCTACAAATTCAGCTTCCATTGTGGATAAGGATATGCAACTCTGTTTCTTACTACTCCAAGAGATAGCTCCATTACTAAGTAAGAAAACATAGCCTGAGGTAGATTTTCTTTCATCTAAATCTCCTCCCCAATCAGCATCTGCGTAACCCATGAGTTGCAGATTTTCTCCTTGAAAACACAATGAATAATCTGCAGTACCTTTCAGATATCTAAGTATTCTTTTTACTGCTTTCCAATGGGACTGTCCTGGATTGGCTTGATATCTACTCACCATCTCAACGGCGAAACTGATATCCGGCCTAGTACACATCATAGCATACATGAGGCTGCCAACAGCACTTAAGTAAGGAACTTTTTCCATTTGTGCTTTTTCATCTGGAGTCTTTGGACACATTCTTAAACTAAGACCTTCGCCTTTTGCTATAGGAGTATCAATGGGTTTACAGTCTTGCATATGAAACTTTTCAAGTACTTTCTTGATGTAATGCTCTTGTGATAGAGCTAACATCTTCTTGGAACGATTTCTTTCAATCTTCACTCCAAGAATGTATGCTGCTTCACCCATATCCTTCATATCAAAATTGGAGGATAACCATTCCTTAATGATTTGTACATACTCTTTATTGTTACTAGCCAACAGTATGTCATCCACATAAAGTGATAGAATCACAAATTTGTCTTTGGATCTTTTGACATACACACAATGGTCTTCATCAATCATTTCGAAATCAAATGATATGATTGCTTGATGAAACCGAATGTACCATTGTCTGGAAGATTGCTTGAGACCATAAATGGATCTCAACAATTTGCACACTTTGTGCTCTTGTCCTTCGGCAACAAAACCGACAGGTTGTTCCATATATATCTCTTCTTCCAGATTGCCATTTAGAAATGCAGTTTTAACATCCATCTGATGCAATTCCAAATCTAAACTGGCAACGATAGCTAGTATCAACCGTATGGAAGTAAATCTTACAACAGGAGAGAAAGTCTCTACGTAATCTATCCCTTCTTGTTGTGTATACCCCTTAGCAACAAGACGTGCCTTATACCTCTCAATTGAGCCGTCAGCTAGACGTTTAATCTTGAGAACCCATTTGTTCCCAATTGTCTTGCGTCCTTCAGGGAGATCAACTAATTCCCAAACACAATTTGATCTCATTGACTCCATTTCTTCTTCCATTGCTTTCATCCATTTCTCTTTAGCAGGACAAGTGAGAGCCTCTCGAATATTTCTTGGCTCTTCTTCATCTTGCATGACAATCATGTAAGATTCATTTTCGATTGGAAAATGACGTTTAGGAACTCTAGCACGATTGCTATGCCTAATTTGTGATTGTGCTGAACTTGGCTCAGCATCATCTACTGACTTGCTCCCACTTGGATGAGATACTGTTGGAGGTTCAGGAATATGCACCAAAAGATTTGCAACAATCAAATCATCTTGCTCCTCCTCTACTTCATATAGAGAAAATTCCTGACCTATCTCACCCTTTCTTGGAAATTCATTTTCCAAGAAAATGACATCTCGGGACTCAAATTCTGTTACACTCCCACTCGATTGTTCACCAATGAACACATAACCTTTGGAATGTTCGGAGTATCGTATAAATATACTCTTTTTACCTCGTGGACCCAATTTACCATGTTGATGAGACGAATCATGAACAAAGGCAGCGCATCCCCAAGGTCTCAGATTACTAAGATCTGGTTTTCTATTAGTCCAAAGTTCGTAAGGAGTTGAAGAAACAGATTTAGAAGGTACACGATTTAGAATATAGGCAGCAGTCAATAATGCATCACCCCAAAAATTAATTGGCAGATTTGCCTGAGCCATCATTGACCTAACCATTTCCAAAAGAGTCCGATTTCTCCTTTCAGCCACTCCGTTTTGCTGTGGAGTATATGGCATGGTTAGTTGCCTTAGTATTCCTTTTTCTTCGCACATTTGTTTGAACTCATCAGACAAATATTCGCGACCGCGATCCGTTCTTAAGGCCTTAACCTTTCTGTCTAATTGATTTTCACATAAAGTTATAAATTTCGTGAAACAAGCAAGAGCTTCAGATTTATGAGATATCAAATAAACGTGACCATATCGCGTATAATCGTCAATGAAGGTGATAAAGTATCTACCTCCATGTCGTGCCCTCACATTCATTGGTCCACAAATGTCAGAATGAATTAATTGCAATGGAAATTCAGATCTAGTTCCTGTTCCAAATGGTTTTCTTGCCATTTTTCCTTTTAAACAATTTTCACATGTTGGTAGACTAACCCTTTCAATTTGGCCTAACATGCCTTCCTTGGCTAATCTATCCATTCGTTGCTGTCCAATATGGCCTAATCTCATATGCCATACATTCACATCAACATTTTCATCAGCATATGATGTAATTAAAGAAAAATGGGTATTAGAAGTCATCATATTAATAACATCCAGAATAATAAAATCATTCGATACATATCCATAACCATAACACACATCATCCAGATACAACTTAATATTAGTACCACACATGTTCAAAGTAAATCCAAATCTAAGAAGAACTACTACAGATACAAGATTTCGTCGAATGTCAGGTGCAAAGAGAACATCATGTAAGAGAAGGGTTCGACCATCACGCATATCCAACTTGCATGTGCCTATACCCTTGACTGGTACACGAGAGTTGTTTCCTACATAAAGCCATTTTGAACCTTGCGGAATTCGACGAAAATCCACAAACAAGTCACGGTCTTTGGCTACATGGTCTGTTGCCCCTGAGTCCACAGTCCACAAAGGATGAGAATCAGCAATAAAAACAGAACTGGAAACATATGAAAAATATGAAAGTTTTTCAATAATTTGTACCTTGCGGGGCTCTTTGCATTCACGAGCATAGTGACCATTCTTGCCACAATTGAAACACTTGATCTTGGCCTTATTATGCTTCTTAAAATTCTGAGAAGCCTTTCCTTTGCCACGATCTTGCCCCTTATGCTTTTTCTCTTGTTTGCCCTTCTGACCATAATTTGACTTACGCTTCTGGCCTTGCCCTCCATGAGAGCTTGAACCAGCCAAATGCACAGCAGATTCAGTTTCTTGAGGCTTGGATGCCTCAATACGATCTTCCTCAAGTTCCAGATGCCTTGCTGCATCGTTGAGAGTTTTAATACTCTCATTGTGGGTCAGATTCACCTTCATGTGTTCCCAAGTATGAGGAAGTGAACGAATCACTGCTTGAAGTTGTTGCTCATCAGTCAAAACATGGCCAGCGTCTTTCAACTCACTAATCATATTTGACATCTCCCTGAGATGTTGCCGCATGCTATGATTAGGACGCTTCTTGTAAGTGTCAAATTTGATGGTGAGTTGTCTCAGTTTTGTAACAGAAGTTCCACCAAACTTCTGCTTCAAAGCAAGCCACATCTCTTTTGCAATCTCATATTGCCTAAACTCACGCATCAGATCATTTTCCATACTGCTCAGCAATGTAATACGAGCAATGGAGTTCTTCTTTTTCCAGGACTCATATGCAGCATTATCAGCAATGTGCTTTTCAGTTGTACCTTTTTCTGGTTCGGTTAGAATATGATCCAGGACCGAAAGAACCTCTTGTTCTTCCAGGACATACTGAATTTTCATGGCCCAAATTTCATAATTATCTCCATTCAGTTTTTCACCCTTATTGAGTTCTGCCACAATATTCCTAGATGCAGATGCCATTTCACTAAGAATTTACAATTAAACTAAGTTAGGACATATCACAATTCTGATGGCTTAATATAAATTATTTAATACCTAGCATAACACTTCTAGTTTTACAACAACTATGAAATAATTTAATAATAATAATACTTATAGATTAAAATAGAAAGATCACTAAGTTTCACAATCATCATTTAATTCTATAACTCTTATTATTATTAATTATTTCACTGTGCAAAAAAAAACTCCCACTTAAAATTCATAATTTAAAAAAAAATTATATCATTTTTTTTTTAAATATATATATAAGAACTGAATTTCCAGAATAACAGCAAAGTAATATAATTTCCAGAAAATATATAGAACTAATTGTACAAAGTATATAGAACAAATATAATACTTTTCAGAAAAAAAAACAGTCAAGTACAAGTTATATATAAAGAAAAACAAGAGAAGAACATGAAATTGATTTGGTGTAGTGGTAAGTATAGTCGGGTGTGACTCAAGAGGGCGCGGGTTCTAGCCCCGGAAGCCACAAATTCTAATTTTTTCGGGGTTCATGAGAAATTTATGGACCAAGTCCATTTAGTTTGAACCGGTGCATACAACCTCTCCATTTCAAACAGTAATGGACCCATCCATTGGCGCTGGTTGAACTAGAAATGGATTCTATACATTCCGAAAATTCTTGAGAAAAAATGGTTCTTTGGACGGTTGTGATTCATTTGGACCAAAAAAGTATCCAACCAGTTGTATTAGATCCATAAACAACAAAAAATGCATGGTTTTGCTTTGCATCTCCCATTTTCACTATACAACATCACTGTTTTGCAATGCATCTCCAAAAGATACACTTAAAAAATCTCCAAAAAAAACAGTGAATACAATTAAATACGTTTTTAAAATACAATTCGTATTTAAATTGATCAAATTTACAAAAAATAATTGTAAATTAAATCTGAAAATTTACCACTGTTATAATTTAACAAAAATAATTTTATAATTTCAAATTATTTCGTTTTTCATGAAATATGAAATTAATTTTCAGAAATTCTCAGAAAAAAAAAATCTGAAAATTGCTATACAAAATTTTCAGAAAAAAATAATTTCGAAAAATATAATTTTATAATTTTATGTTATGCGAATTTTCAGAACAATCCGTGTTATATATTAAAACCAGAATACATGCTATAAAAGCTCTGATACCAATGTTAATAAACGGATAAAACTTACATAATACTCCGTTAATCTTCGTGCGGAAGCGGATCTTGCGAGCGTAGCAGTATCACTGGTTCTGCAAGGAATCACAAGCCGAAGCCGGAAGCCTTGCGTTTTCCACGGCCTAAAACCTTCAATCCTTAACAGAGTTCTTCTTGGTGCTCTCTTTCTTTTCTCTCTAAATTTTGGCTGTTACTATTCACACGTTTTTCTGATTATTTTTTGAGAGAGAGATATGAATGGTTTATATAAAACCAATGCACCTATTCATAAAGGGTTGGCATCTATTCATAACGGGTCGGATATTTGATTTGGGTTTCCCATAACGGGCGTACCATTAAATAAATCCAACAACAAATCTAACCAAAATCAATCGTATTCCCTGATTCCATCAACGAAATAAGTTGGATTGAGAATAGGCTACTTTTGGAGTTAGGTTATTCGGAATAGTCTATTTGATATTTTGTTGGATTAAAATAGCTAGAATAGTGAATCCAAACTTTTTGTCTTATTAGAATAGACTATTTTCAAAAATTTTGAAATTTGACTATTTTAATAAGACAAACAATGACTATTCTTAATTTGGCTATTCTAACTATTCTTGTTTTACAACCAAACATACCCTTGGCACTGCAGCAGAAATAGAAGATCACAGTGGGTTTAGGGTTTAAGTGATATCTCGAGCACTATGGAAAGGAGTGTGTGAGAGAGAACGAAATTTTTTTTGATTCAGCGGAGTGATGGGAAAAGCATTGAAAGCGTACTACTTTCTTCTGAAGATTCGAGACTTTCTTTGAGGAGATGGAACTTTCCAGGAACGCCAACGAGAAAGAGAGAAAATGAATCGGATCTGACAGTGGGACCCGACTGGAGAGAGTAATGTATTAGATCTGACAGTGGGACTTGATTGGAAGTCTTACTGTTCGTTTTACTGTAGCATGCTATCAAATATTAAGTATATAGTAATAGATGGGCTATCGTTTTGAACAAGGTTCTAAATAGCATTTATAGTGTCGTAGCGGGAAGGCTAAAAAAAAGCTATAGCGAATAGCGTTTTTTTTTTACATTTCATATATTCAATATTTGTACTAAATATCAACATTATCTAAAGTCTCATAGAACAATAAATAACACCCAAGTAATTAAGAAATTATAATATTCATATTGAACCCGTACAAAGTCCAAATTGCGGTTCAAAATATCCATAGTAATATCATAAACTATCAATTTCTCCTATTAAAAATATCTTGAGCATCATGATTCATGACATAATCTATTTATTTTTTCTATTCAAATTTTAATTTCGGTTTGGACTTTTTTTCTATTCAAATTTCAATTTCTATTCTCAATTTCAAATTGATTTATCTGTAGCAAGTAGCAACAAATTCAATTGCGGTTTGAGATTTTTTTTATGTTTATTTAAAACTCATATGTATTGCTTAAAAAAAAAAACTCACATTATATAGCGCAAATAGGGCAAATAGCGGACCGCTATAGCGCTGTAGCGGCCGTAGCGCAAATAGCGCATTTTGATGTCATAGCGTAGCGTTTGGGGTCCAAAAACACTATAGCGCGCTATTTAGAACACTGGTTTTGAAGGATCTCGTGAGCATTGAACAAACGAACTCTCTGATACGATACGACATGTCGCAGCATGTTTTCACTTGTTTTTTTTTTTTTTTGATTAAAGCCCGTAGGCCATACACACACCCTTCCATTCTGCTTTCAGCAAGAATCGAACCCACGTTCTTCCGTAGGAGAGTGGGGATGTCATGACCATCTGCACTATGCAGCGGTGACTGTTTTCACCTGTTTGAATAATAGAGTTTGCACCATGCATGAGCAGATGAGCTCATACATCCCTCCTTAATTACTCTGACATCATCCTGTCGATCTGTTCCTTCCCAATATAAGTATATAATCAAATAATATTTGCGCCATGGTAACTCTGTAGGGAATGAGAGTAGGTCCGATGCCCATCGGACCTACCTTGGTTCGATAGGTGTGATGACCATCCGATTTGCATCAAGATTCGTGTGCTCTGCATCAAAATCCGTGCAAGTCTTATCAGTTTCCGTGCGCATAGATCTTGATGCTAATCGTATGGTGATAGAGCTAATTGAACCTAACTGTAGGTCCGATGTCCATCGGACCTACTCCTATCTCACTCTGTAGATGTGGTGTCTCAGTCAGAGAGACTTTGGGTAGATTTCCGGGAGATCATTAAATAATGTTACATGTCTAATTAAACTCTCCGTTAAACTTTGATGAGATTATTAATTACCGGGCTTTTCTAATGATAACATTCCATCAATACTTAGTACAACAAAGTTTGTAATACTTTGACAGCAGTAATTTACTTTGTTGTACAGTTGGGAACAAATTAACTAAATGACTATATTAAATTTTTTTACTAAAATTAAGAGAAAAATAACGAATAAGTGATCTATGATAGAATATGTCCGAAGATGTTTATTAATTCCTCATAAGTACTTCCCATTACCTAATCTTTTTAGGATAAATTTTGGTAAATGCGACTAAACTTTGTCCTTTTGTTACGAATTAGTCACTCAAATTTAATTTGTCCTTTTGTAGCCACTGAACTTTTCATTTTTCTCAATCAAGTCAATTTTTTTATCCAAAATATTAACGGAATATGCTCATTACGTCCAAAATACTAACGGAAAAATTATATTTTATTAATTTTTTGGATTAAATTTTTTTAGGGTGACTTTTTTTTTGAAGAAAATTGAGGGTCATGCCCGCAATTATATTAGATAAAAGGGTCCGTTACACAAGGGTGGTAACCACCATCATAAGAAAGAAAACAATGCTCAAAACATTTGAGCTGAATTTTAAAATAGAAATATGCAAAAAATAAAAATAAAATAAAGAAAGAAAAAGGTGCCAGTATGTTGCTTCTTTGCTGGTACGCTATTGCCAGCCACTCCTCCTCCCCTTTTTTCTTCATGGGGTTTGCTATTTATTCCATCTTTGCTTCACTGTCTAATTTATTGCTATGTTGCGTGTTCTTGCTTCATAGAACTGTATTTGCCAAAGCACTTCATTTTTAAGTTCCTCAATGTTCTTGACGCTGTCTGTGAATGTTCTTGCACACCGCTCGCGCCATATTATGAATTGTGTGATTAACAGCGTCGACTTCTGTTGCACTGGGGTCCTTGCACTTATCAGGGTTTGTATTCTTGACATGGCAGCATTCACTGGAGGCATCCTTTCTGGTATTGTTCTTGTCATCTCTTCATGTAGAGCTGTAGAGAAAGTGCAGTGATTGAATAGATGACGCCTAGTTTCTTGATCCGCCTTGCACAAGACACATCGACTAACTAATTGAAAACCTCTTTTCTTGAGGTTATCAATTGTCAACAGTCTATTTCTAAGTAGCAACCACCCAAATACCTTCATTTGTGGTGGTGTTTTTAGTTTGCAAATTCGATGTATCGAGCTTCGTATTCTAGGTTCGTCTTTCAATCTTTGATATGCGCTTTTCACCGTGTATATCCCTGTGTCTGACTATCTCCATCTATGCCATCTTCTTGCCCTTGTATTAATGTGACATGTGCAAACTTTTGTTTCAAGATTTCTAATTCTTCACTTGCCTTTTCTGTTAGCCTGTGTGTGAATAGTTCCCGTATTGTGCTGGCTCGTGAAGCTTTTGCCAGAGTGATATTGAGATCTTTGGCAGGGGTGTATAAGTTTTGTAATTCATTCCTTAATATTCCATTACTCCAGTTGTGATGCCAAAGAGAAGTTTTCTGCTCATTACTTGGTTTGTAGTCGAAGGACATACCACAAAATTGTGTACACTGCTTTGCTTCCTTTGTGAAAATGGGTACGTCTGGCAACAGTGTTTGTAGCATTGCACATTGCTGCATAGGCGGTTTCCATAATGTTCTTTCCGGCCTTCCCCATTGCCAAACCCATTTGATTATTAACGCTTGGTTGAACATCTCCAAATCCATGACTCCAAGCCCTCCAAAATCCTTGGGTGAGCATACTACCCTCCAATTGACCAAACTCATTTTTTTTGATTCAGCTGACACCCCATGCCACAAAAATGTTCTTCGTATCTTATCCATCTTGCTAATTACCCATTTGGGTAACTTTAGACATGTCATGAAATATATCGGTATTGATGTTAGGACTGCATTTATCAATATTATTCTGCCTGCAATGGAGAGATGTTTGGCGGCCCATCCCGCGAGACGCTTGTTCATTTTTTGGATCAAAGGTAAGTATGCTGCTTTCGGTAACCTCTTGTTTGATAATGGAAGTCCTAAGTATGTAAAGGGGAACTCGCCCAATTTACAACCAAGGACATTTGCTAATGCTTGCTGACCCTCCTGAGCTCCCATGGAGATCACTAATTCTGACTTAGCCAAATTAACCGATAGCCCTGATACTCTTTGGAAGACTGTGAGCATGATCTGTAAGGCTTGCAACTGCTGGATTTCGGGTTTGACAAAAAATAGCGCATCATCCGCATATAGCAAACAAGGCGTCATTTCTTGAAAAGGCATTCTCAATGCTTGTATGTCTGCAAGTTTCTGTGCATAGCGAGCAAGAAAATCTATTGCTAGAATGAACAGGAGTGGAGAGAGAGGGTCTCCTTGCCTAACCCCTCTCTTTAACACAATCTTTTTCCCCAGAAGGCCGTTGATCATGATTTGTGAGGAGCCTGTGAGAACCGATTTCTCAATCCAAGATAGCCATTCTCCTGGGAAGCCCTGATGCCGCATGACCTCAATTATAAATTCCCAACTGATCGTATCAAATGCTTTTGCAAAGTCTGCCTTGAAGATAGCAATTGGCAGTTTACTTTGCTTAGCTCTGTGCAATATGCATTGGGCATAGATGAAGCTTTCCGCAATATGTCAATTTTTCTGAAACCCTGTCTGCGCATTGTGCAACAACTTTGGTATCTTATGTTGCAGCCTGTTTGCTAACACCTTGGAAAAAATTTTTTGGACACCATGCAGTAGGCTTATTGGGCGATAGTCTTGAACCGTGTTAGGGGCTGTTTTCTTTGGCAGTAGTACAATGTACGAATTGTTCAAGAGTGTCAATGGTTCACCTTTTGTTGCTGCATTTTGATAGACTGAACAGAGCTCTGGTGCTATTAGGTCGCAAAAATGTTTGTAGAATTCTCCTGAGAAACCGTCTGGTCCAGGGCTCTTGTGGTTCGGCCATTGTTGTATTGCCTCCTTCACTTCTTGTGTGGTGATAGGCGCCGCCAGAGTGCCCAAGTCTGATGCCTCGTTTGCTATTGGGTACAGGTTGTCCCATTGTATGCATGGTACTGAGTTGGATTTCGTGCCAACCAAATTGACATAGTGATCGAAGAAAATCTTTGCCTTTGATGCCTGGTCTGAGTATGTTACTCCTTGGTTTTCAATTTCAGCAATTGAATTTTGGTTTTTTTTTATGGATGCAAGTGTGTGGAAATATCTCGTACCTTTGTCACCTTCTAATTCCCATCTGTTACGTGCCCTCTGTCTCCACATATCCTCTTCTTGCACTGCCAATTCTACGTATCTTGCTTTGATTATTGCCGTAAGGTATTTCTCAAGCTGTGTCAAGCATCTTCTTTCTTTGACTTTGTCGACCCATTCAAGATAATCTCTACATATCTGAAGTTGTTTTTTGATGTTGCCTGTTCTATTTTTCATCCAGTCTCTTATGCTTCTCTGAATTGCTAACAATTTTGATTTCATTTGAATGGCTGTGTGTGCTTGACCGAGGTTGGTCCATGTTTCGGTGATCATTTCTGTGAACTGTTGTACCCTTAACCAACAATTTTCAAATCTGAATATCTTAGATTTATCCCAACTTGTTTGTGCCATGTACAGGATGGGACAATGATCTGACGAGGTGTTTGCCAATGCCTTCTGGTTCGAATTTGGGAATTTTTGATTCCATTCTGTTGAGATTAAAAATCTGTCTAACCTTGCCATATGCGGTTGTTGTCTTTCATTTGACCATGTGAAGCGCCGTCCATGTAGTGTTGTGTTGATTAATCCCAACGATGAAATCAAATTTGCAAAATTTAGAGTTGTTCTCATCTCTGCTTGCGTGTTGTTGTTTCTATCTTCTAGTTCCACTGTGATGTTTAGATCTCCTCCTATGATCCATGGTGTACCATCCATTGGCCTTATTGCGGTCAATTCCTCATGAAATGTGCTTCGCCCTTGCTGTGTTGATGGCCCATAAATCCCCGAAAACCAGAATTTTGTTCCATCCACATTGTTCTTAAGTAAGATACTTAAGCTAAATGTTCTTGTTTCAGATTGCATGAGAGTGAACTTGGTCGATGTCCAAGCAATCAAAATGCCGCCCCTAGTCCCTTGTGCCTTTAGAACTTGATGCTGTTGTAATCTTAGGCCACATATTTCTCTAAGTGTTTTTGAGTTTATTTCTTCCAATTTGGTTTCTTGCAAACAAACCAAGTCCGGCTTTTCTAACAAGAAAGTTTCTCTTACTGACAATCTCTTTTTTCTTTCGTTTAGGCCTCTAACATTCCATGATATGAATTTGAGTTTGATGTTGTGACTCATTTAATCATAATAAACTCCATCTTTTTCTCTAAAAGACATTGCAAGATACAAAGGCTTCCAGCCTTGACATTCAAAATAAACTAACACCCCCATCCTTCTAACCTTTACTAATCTGTCCTCTTTCCTTAACATAGAAATTAAATAAACTTCTTAACTAACACAAAACAGCTAAAGACCTGATGCTATGAGACCGCATCCCTCCAGCCCTATCTTTTCTACTAAGTTGCTGTTGCCATGTTCGAGCTGCCCCCTTCACCGCAAACTATGTGCGAACTGCCCCCTTCATTATTCATCATGAATTCGAAACGTGCCTCCATCTCTTTGTTCATTTCTGCTCCTGCCGTGGTAGCTATCAGTTCAGCTTGAGTGATAGTCAGTGGATCATAGCTGCGGAGATAGTCCATCTGGACATTGTCACTGTGCAGACCCTTTCTCTTGTTTCTCATTGGTGTTGTGTATGTTTTACCTTCATATCCCAGAACTATACGAGCCTTGTCTATCGCAGATATATACTGGCCGTCATTTTTGGTTTTAAGTCTTGGGCTCCTTCTGATTTGCTGTTCTTCTATGAAACGTGGAGGTCCTTCAAAGCCCGGCGGGTATTGTGGTTCTTCAGGCCTTATTGGAGATTCAAGGCCTGCTGACAGGTCCGTGCCTTCAATTCTTTTTGGGATTGCCTCTTCATTAATTAAAAGCTGTGTGCAGCCTTTTAGGGGATTTGCTTGCGCTGGGCCTTGGAATAGAATAATAACTCCTTCTGGGCTTTGAATTGGGCCTTGCTTCTCACGTGCTTCTGTGGAACAAATATCTGAGTTGAAATCTGAGCTGCGCATGCCACCTGGATAGCGTGTAGGGTTGAGAAAATTGATTGTTTGCAGAGCTATCTTCTTTGTCTCACTGAGCTGCGCGTGAAGGAGAACATTTCCCAAGGCATTTGAAACGGCTACATACAGAGTACTTTTCTGTACTTTGTTCACCCTTTCTTTGTTCTCACCAGCTGGCTCCACCAGTTTTGCGATGGTTGACAGTGCTGTTGCGTCTCCCAGAACAGAAATTCCCTCTTTTCCCTTGTCCTTGTTGACAGTGCTCTGTTCATCTATCAGTACGAACCGTAGCTCTGTTGCCGAGTTTTGACCCAGCTCCATCTCTCCAGTACCAAGCAAAAAAGGACTCTCCATTTGCGGATTACCCAATCTCCATTGTTGAATTTGCCTCTCCCTTCTCGAATATGCTGAATCAGCCCCTCTATGGTACTCATCAGTGATGGAATTGTCGTTGTCACTCGAATCAGGGGAGTGTCTACGGCGGTTTTGTGGTGGTCTACGCGCGTCACCTTGTCGCGGGTCATTGATTCGACTGTCCCCTCCTCCGGGCAGCGTGGGACCAATTGGAATATGAAGCCAACCTTCCAATTTTAATTTAACCAGTTTTGCATATGGGTTTGAACGCATGAGAAGGGTTGCTGGTATGAGAATTGGGTTTTGGCAAGCTATCATGACCCTAACAGAGCAGTAGTTTCCATTTCTGAAAACCGGAGCCATCTTTGTTACATGCCCCAGGCCCGATAATAGTTGGTCTATATCATCGATGTTACAGTTGTGTGGAGGCACTCCGGAGATGTGAATCCTCGCCTTGTATTCGAGGGGATCGTACACCATGCCTTGAGGTCTCTTCCATTCCGCAAGTTGCACATATGAGTTGTAATCGACTGCAAAGACGCCCACGCTGACTGCATGATTGCGGAGGTCTTTTGTCGGGAAGATTACGATATTGCTTGCCATAGCCGGGTCTACTTGGCCGACTTCAAAATCACGTGGGTGGTGTCCCAGCTGAGCCGCCAAGGTCGTAGCCAGCCTTTGCGGCAGGGTGTGCTTGTTGACATTAGGACCGGCGTGCACTGCCGCTGCTCTGTCTAAGGCCTCATTTGAAGGATGGAAACCATCTCTATTCGGCACATAGACCGTCTGTTGGTCAGGTCTGACCCCCGGTAGGCGGTTTTCAGGCATCATGGGCATAGTTTGCCAGTTATCCATTGTTTCTGTTTTGTTCACCGCTTTGTTTTCCTTTTTGGTGTCAGTGGTTGTGTTCTCTCTTCGATTTTGGATTTTTGGTGGTTCTATGTTGCCTTGGGGTCTATTTGTATTCCTTGCAAGGCTGTGCTCCTTTTGCTTGTTGCATTTCCCCGAGGTGTGGCCGTGCTTGTTACAAGTAAAGCATTTAATACTGTTCCTGCAGTTCACTTGCGTATGTCCTCTCTCTAGGCATCTATAACATTTCCCTTGGCTTCTTAATATTTGTAATTTCTTTTCCAGATGAGGGTTGGTGAATTTGCTGCTTTGTATTTTGCGCACATAATTTTTCCTCTTAACTGTTGTCCATTCACCTTCATTTGGTTGTTGATGGCTATTACCTTCCTTCAATTTTTCTGCTCCAGCCGGCTGTCCTTTTGTTTCTTGTTCCAAGGCGTGCTTCTCCTTTCCAATTAAGCTTCTTGCTGTCGCTTCCTGAGTGGCTCTGAGAATAGCTTTAATTGTTGCTTCCTGTCGCAGTGAGAGGCTCCCTTGGGTGGTTATCGCTTCATTTACTGTTGCAGTGGTGGGTGCTACTACTTGGGCGTAGGTACGGCCGGGTTGTTGGGAGTAAATGGCTTGGCTTTTTGCAATCGCCCTGAATGGCTTTATGTTGAATTAACATTGCAAGTTTAAATTTAGATTATCTTTTTGTTCCTGGATTAATATTTTGTTGTCAGTTTTAGTAAATTTGAGAAATTTTGCTGGTTCTGTTATGCTGGATTTTTTTTTCTTCTGAAAATCTGATATCTGACGAGAGTCTAAATGTAAGGTATATATCACTCAACTAGATTTCACGTACCAAGTACCAGTCCGTACCAGTACCAGTCAGTAATCAAAAGTTATGGAAATCAATCAGTGACCAAAAGTCAGTGCCAGTTTTAAATACACGGAAATCAAACGTTGGGATATACTATGATTTTGCATACTCTTGACATCAGCAATTTTTGAAAATGCAATGTGATTTTGCAGTACCACTTAGTACCCTTTTTTTAGATGGCGACGATGAATCATGGGTTTTTCATTTTATAACTAATTTATTGGAAGTTTGTATTTCAGCTCAAAGTTTGTATTCATCATATTTACTCTACTCAAACTTTCCTTTTTCTTTGTATGACTAATGATGTAATTTGACAAGAAATTACACAACTTGGATATTCTTTATATTCATCTTTTAAGTTTTGTAAAAGTAAGAAATGTATGTAAGATATTGTCTCTACTGGTACTGGTACGAAGGCGTACCAGGAACAATACCATACCAGAAGGTACTGATACGAAGGTGTCTAGAACAATATTGTCTCTACAGGAAGAGAGAGCAATATTGAGAATTTGAAAACCATATAGAAAAGGTGTTTAAGATAACTTGAAAACCAGATGGTACTAGTACGAAGATGTTTAAGATGACTTGAAAATTAAGAACAATATTGGATCCGATAACAAAGTTAGGTTTTGTAAAAGCAAGAAATGTATGTGTGGGAAGGGAGGGACATTTTTGGATTTGACGGATGAATTGGAAAGAAGGCGATTAGTTAGGCAGGAAAGCGTCTCCTCTTTTTCATCTCTGTTGTTCAGTCCGGTTAGAAATTAATCCTGTTATAAATTAAAGGGATATCTCCATTTCAAACAGAAGAGTAAATTTGTCAGTTTGGTTTTTGAATTAATTAAATAAACTGTTAAATAAATCAAAGGGGACATAAGAAAGAAAGTTTAATTTATATGGGAATATTGGATATTATGATATATTAATGAATATATTGGCTATTTTGAAAGTTTGAATGGGCACACCGGAAATTTTCCCTTTATTTTTTTTAATTCAAAAGATGAAGGTCTAATCTAGAAATTTCTTTTAATTGTCCATAAAGAATTCTTCGTCCAGAACCTCCCACACACGGGAAGTGCTACATTTTACCACTATACCAAAAATTGAATCTTTTCCCAATTTTTTATTTCTCTTTTCTTTTCCGTATTACCTCACTTAAGCTGCATTATGTCAAATCTACTTTTTAGCCACCCACGACCCCACTTTATGAGGGATCTATTCATGGACCAAAAATCAAAAGACAATAAATAACACGCCTTAACAATTAATAATAAAGAAAAAAACTGTACCAAAATTAAAGGACAAGAACACCCCTTGAATAGTTGAATGAATATCTTCCCTATCTGGTACTCTGTAGTCTGTACTGCTATTATAAAGGCACCGTACCTCTTGATTATTCTTTGATAGAACTAGTTCCGTTTACTTAATTTGTTTCTTTTATGCTCTCACCAGCTGTCCCAGTTGCCAGACAGAGAAAGGGTTTTTTAATTGGTTTAAATTCCTCAAATTCAGTGCACTGTTATATGGAACCCCATACCATTACCAGATGTTGATTTTCAAGAGGGAAAAAAAAATAACCGTTGAATTGTACAAGCATACAGATAATTCTAATTAGTTAATACAATTTTAATTAAATATGGGCGTGACTCCTATTTTTTCTCAAAATTAATACAATTTTATTATTCCCAGAATCAGTCTCTAGTTAAGTGATAAAAATAATACATTCCATGTGAGAAGTTTTATATTCCAAATTGGAATGAAGATCTCTAAAAATATTAAATAATTAGATAATTTGATCTTTAATTTTCACAAAAAAATTTTCTCATTCCATTCTTAATGCTTCAGCCTTATATGTTTGATAAGGTATCATTGCTCAGGGGTCTCATAGGTCAATTGACTAATTAAAATAAAAACTTTTATTGAAGTAAATAATAAATTAAAGCATATTATACATCTTGTCAATAAAAAAAAATTCAATTCTATATAGAAGAACAAAATTGAATGCCTTTCGGTGTCTATATAAATATATGGTTTTCTGTTTTGATAGAGATTTATTGAGAATCTATTAACTTTATAATTTGTCAGCGGTAAAAAATATTTATAATATTAAGATTCCGATTTTTAAAATTTGATCTATTCTATGTTGCATATGAAATATAATAAATTTTGCTGTAACTTTTATCGTTCCACAAGCAAGTCAAAACTTATGTTTTATATTTGATGGTATTGATAAAAGAGTGATGCTACGGTGCTTTGGGAAGTAAAGATGGTGCTTTACTTCCCGCTCATATTTTTATTTTTAAAATTCAAATAGTCAATTGGAACCTCCTAACATGATCTTCATATTAAAATATGCTTGGAGACCAAATTTTACATTTTTTTGAAAATTTTTTACTATTTTTTTTAGAATTTTTGAAAATCATTGTTTTTCTGAATTTTTTATTATTATTTTATTTAATGAAAAGATGTGATTTTAAAAAATTCTAAACAAATAGTAAAAAAATTCAAAAAAAAATATAAAATTTGGTCTCCAATCACATTTTAATATGAAAATCATGTTGGAAGGTTCGAATTGATTATTTGAACTTTAAAAATGAAGATATGAGCGGAAAGTAAAACATCATATTTACTTCCCAAAGCATGATATCCTATCTCATTGATAAAATATCAAATGACACTTGACATTTATGAAATTTGATATACAATCAATTATAAGTCCAACCTTTTTCTTAAAATTTTTAAACTAATTTGCAATTTATTATCAAGATTTGCAATGTATTCACTTGAGGGATCCCACACCTTTTTGTTTGTACCAATTTGGCTCTTAAAATGGCTCTTAAAGAAAAGAGAAAGTCATGATCCGTACACAACCACACAATTCTAGTTGATCTATTATATATAGAGAGAGAATTAGAAGCCTAGCTAGTGCCCTAACATAAAACCCTTCGAAAGAGCAACGCTCCTCCTATCACCAAAAAGAGATACTATGCAAATAGATTTAGGTTGCTGCCAAGGTAACGGTAGGCTGCTCATCTCTCTCTCTCTTTCTTTCTCTAACTATTTTGAACTTAAAAGACTAATTAAGTTGTTAGACTTCCAAAATTATTTGGATCTTATTCTTACATGAAGGTAAGGTATATATGTTCATGCAACTGGTGCTCATTTACCACACTGATATATACTCTTTGATTTCATGTGAAACTAATTAAGGTCTGCGTGCAAATTTCTTTTATTCAGGAATCAGCATATGGAGAAAGAAGGTGAGTACCAGCTGTCCGGCTACACCGCCTGATATGTCGGCCAGCTCGAAATAACTAAAGAAGATCGGATTAAAATCGATCATAGGTCATGTTGCTAGCAGCTTCTTTAATTTCTTCTCTCTTATCTTAATTTCTCCTTGTCATGCTTTTCTTTTTTGTTATGTATGGATCATATATGGATGTTTGGGAAATGATGCATGGTCTCTTATTATTAATTAACAAACTAGTTTATTAATTTTATTGGACTTCTATCTTTCCTTCTTTTTCCCCTTAATTGTTAGTGTTGCTATGATTTCTACCTCAGAAAAATATAATTACCATCATTTTAGGTTATCTCTTCAATGATGCTAAGGTTAATTCTAATCATAAAACAATGCAAATTTAACTGGAACCTCATTATTTTGCTGTTTCTCAAGCATTATCTTTTTTGTTGTCGATTACAAGTATTTGGCTAAAACTGAGTTAGATTCAGCACCGTGTTTACGTTTCGATCAGTGCACACCTAAAAGTTTAATCCGATGATCATCGTTATTATTATATTAGTCATTAATTATAATAACATTACAACTGATGTTCTTGTGATTTTAATCAACATGAAGTGCAATGAATACCCGCAATTTCATTGATACTTTCTCAAATGTCATTGGATCGAATTCGGATAAAATTTTATTTTAATTTAAATACGAATTTATTAAAATTTTACAATATTCGTAAGCAAATTCATATTCAATAAAATTTAAAGGATTAAAATACAAATCCATAGTCCTTGTACGTTGTAGCGGATTTCGGATCATATTGAATATTTTAATTAAAATGTCTAAACTAATAAAATTCATACATAACATGCATAAACATAAGAGCATCTACATCCCTGGTATTATTAGAGTTTCTAATTTGATGTGGCAGTTTTTAATTCAGTTTCAGAGATGTGGGAGAGTTTCTTATTTAGAAACTATGCAGTACAGTTTCTTATTAAGAAACTGTTTATAAACTCTAAGTTGGCAAAATAATTGACTCAAATTATTTCTCCTTTTTAATTTGTTGCTGACGTGACTTAATAGAAACTCTAAAATTAATTTCAGGAATGTGAGAGTTAGAAACTTTAGAGATCTTAATTTCTAAAAAGTGGTTAACAGTTATTTAGAAACTCATTTGAGTTGCTAGGATGTAGATGCTGTAACTATTTTAATTATATTATGAATGCATAGATGAAGAGGAGTAAGAACTTTAACAAAATGATTAAACATGGAGGATGATATGGATCCGTATCCTCTATATTAACTCAAAAAAGAATATTTTGAGTTAATAAATTTCAACTGTCTAATTTTAAACATAGTCATTTCAGCTCGTGCCTATAACATAGGGAATCCTTTAATATTAGTGCAAATTTGTTCGAACGAATTTTAAAACAAAATAGATGATTGAAATGTATTAACTCAAAAGAGAATATCTTTTGAGTTAATGCAGAGGATACGAACTCGGATGATATATATATGCCAATGAAAGCCAATGTATATAAAATTCTTTCTATATCATATTCTACTTTAAAATAAATAAAAGTGCTCGTGTCATGTCTGAGTACGCCAGTTCGGTAAGATTTTGTGATACGCCTACAGTGCAATGTAATATACATGGGGTACAAGGCAAGACATGATGAAAAAAAGGAAGGCGGTACGGGGTACCTATAATTTTTTTCTGAGCAAACTCGGTTATTATTTTGATAAACGAATATATATTTTTCTCAGATAAATTATTCTGGGATTAATTGCACCTTTATCCGCATCTCACAAGTATACTTAATTACTTATTATTATTATTATTATTTTTATATCTGTACTACTCTAGATTAATATCTATAGTATACAAATTTTTTTTTTTTTTTTTCTGAATGATCATAAAAATAAATTGAAGGACTTTTTGTTGAATAAGTAAAAACATAATAACTTTGAAGATTTTAGTTCTAATATTGTACGGTGTAAATACGTTTGTCATTGGTTATGTTTGGTTATACCTCAAATAAAAGGTTTATACCTCACATAAGCTGTCAAAAGTGAATAGTTAAACTAATTTATAATGTAAGTAATTTAAGGCTGGCCTAACTTAAGCCACCCTAGTTGGCTAAATTTATTCTGTATGTCGCACTCTGTCAGTGACTAATTTTTTCTTCTTCTCTCTCATGTTTAACTTTTTTTTTTTTAAAAGAATTTTCAAAATCAGAAAGTTCAAAATCATGGGATCCCCTGATTACCTAGCAAAAAAAAAAACATATTTTGAACATAAAACTTTAAATTTTTAATCCATTTAATTGTCAGTGACATAATTGTTTTTATTAGTTGGAAACGAAAACTTGTCAATAATTACTTGATTTTATTGGGTGTTGGTTTTGTCCAAACGGCTTTAAACAAAGTCTCATTCAAAGCCGGAACCTAAACCGTCCGATCTACATCAAAATCCTCACAGACATTTAGATTTAAGGAGTCATTTAAATTTATTAAGTTTTAAATATATTTGCACGAATCTCAATACAAATCGGATGTTTAATCTTGACTTTGGATGAGGCTTCTCTTTAGACAAAACCCAATCCCGATTACATTAGCGACAAAACATTATCCTTTTAGTAAGAGGAGATTAGTTTGAACCATAAACTTTTAATGTTGTAATTTTCTTTCCTGAAAGTAATTAGTAGGTATATATTAACAGTGCTAAAGTCAAATTAAAAAGAAACGTATAAACTGAAGTGACATTAATAAAGTGCGAAAAGTACAACCAAAATTAAAGTTATTATATATTTAAAAAAAAAGAATAATTCTTTAAAAAAAATTATATATTAATAAAGTGCGAAATGTACAACTCCTTTCTTAAAAAAAATTATTTAAAAAGTTAAAAGAGATTAATTCAGTTCAACACTTATAAGTCATATTCTTTAATCACAACATTAAAAGTTGAGTCTATTACAAGAAGAATACTGCCTTAATTTATGAAGTTAGACGCATGCACATGAGGGTACATGGTTCTTACTTCTCCCCTAAGCTTAAATCTTTACATTGATAGCGATGTTAATCGATTTGGAAACTTGAAATGAGAAGTGATATAACCGAAAAACTTATCGACTTTAGAAGAGATGGGGCACGCCACAAAATATGACGCCTTCCTCGATGCAATATCGTTGGTATTCTGCATAAGCTTGGGGGTGAGTTTATTTTGTTAATGCTTGACAGGTGAGTACATTTTGGGTATATTTAGAAGTTAAGTTTTTTATTGTCGATGTTATTTTACTGCTTTTTTTAAATTTTGGTACAATGTAGGATGATTTAACTATGTTGGTCAATGCTTATTAGTAGCTTTCTACATCTTTTTCAATGTGTTTTTTTACACAAATCTTGATGAATGGGACACTGAGAATTTTAAAACAACATTGGGCTGGTACCAGATTAGTACAAGGAGGGAGGATTGTAGAATTGGAGCATGCTGATTTGCAGCAATTTCTTGTTATTATGTCCTTTGGTACATCCACGCAAATAGTATGAACTACAGTACATGCAAAAAATGTAAATCATATCCTTGTAAATCATGTAATAAGCTAATCATTTTCCCATGCTAATAGTCAGGTGGGACCCACGTTCCCTTGCCTTGCTAATAGTCAGATGGGACCCACATTCTCTAGCCTTGCAAATAGTCAGGTTGGACCCATGTTCTCTAGCCTTGAAAATAGTTAGATGGGACCCACATTCGCTCCCCTTGCAAATAACCAGATGGGTGAACTCTGAAAGTATTTGCATGCGCCCTTGTTGCAAGGGTAGTCTCATGTAACAAGTCAGAACAAAGTTGTTTCATGGGTGTCCTTGAAAATACTTAGTATTTGTGTCGATAACAGTTTCAAGGGCACTGTTACAAGGGTAAGTGCATGCAAATGACCTTTTCGGACTTGTTGCAAGAGTATTTTCGTGCAACAAGCCATTTTTCTGCACATGTAAAAAATTCATATTCTAGTAGTGCACAAACTACTAAATTGGAAAACTCTTATGATATAAATTAGTTTTATTTTATTTATATTACTTTAACAATGCATAGTAAAACTACGTATATATTTCCGCATACAAATCCGTATATACAACCGTTATGCAATAATTTCCGTATGTATGAACAAAACCGTATGCTAAACACTGAGTACATTGAATAGATACTTCATACTTTCATACATGTAAAATTCTTTGTATATCATAGTCTACTTGGAAATAAAAGTGCTGGCGTCATGCCCGTCATGTCTGAGCTCGCCAATTCGGTAAATCCACAGTAGGATTTTGTGATACGCCTACATGTGATTGTAATAAATGTGTAGTACAAAAGGAGACATGATCGGAAAAGGAAGGTGTACCATGTTCTGAGCCTTGATGGAAATCTTCAACAAACTCAATTATTATTTACTTTTATTTAGATAAACGAAAAGATGACGTAATAAGCATATAAAATAGCTTCTTCAGTACGTTTCATTTTTCTGATAAATTAGTTTAGTATCTACCTATTTTTTTATTTAAAAATAAAATATTATTTTCAGTTGGAAATGAAAGGAAAGGTTTTCGAAAAACAGATAAGTATAAACATTTTGTTATTAAGTATTACTATTTAAATATATATATATATATATATATATATATATATATATAGAGAGAGAGAGAGAGAGAGAGAGAGAGAGAATTTTGCTATTGTACTTCGCGAAGTAAAACCAATCTTTTACTTCACGCTCATATTTCCATTTTCAAAATCTAAAACGTCAATCCGACCGTTCAAGTTGTTCTCCATATTGAAATGTGCTTGGAGACCAAATTTTACATTTTTTGGAATTTTTTTACTATTTATTAAGCCACTTTGAAAATCGCTGATCCATTGGTCCAGAATTTTTTACTGTTTTTTACTATTCACAATGGATCAGCGATTTTCAAAGTGGCTTAATAAATAGTAAAAAAATTCCAAAAAATATAAAATTTGGTCTCCAAGCACATTTCAATATGGAGAACAACTTGAACGGTTCGGATCGATGATTTGGATTTTGGAAATGGGAGTATAAGCGTGAAGTAAAACTTCGTTTTACTTCGCGAAGTACAATAGCCCTACTCTATATATATATATATATATATATATATATATAGAGTTGGGCTAACTTGCTTTGGGAATTAAAGGGGGCGTTTTACTTTGCGCTCATATCTTCATTTTTAAAGTTCAAATAGTCGATTCGAACCTTCCAACATGTTCTTCATATTAAAATGTGCTTGGAGACCAAATTTTATATTTTTTGGAAATTTTTTACCATTTTTTCAGAATATTTGAAAATCATCACTTTGCTGAATTTTTTATTATTATTTTTTTTATTGAAAAGTTGTGATTTTCAAAAATTCTGAAAAAATAGTAAAAAATTTCCAAAAAATGTAAAATTTGGTCTCCAAGCAAATTTTAATATGAAGAACATGTTGGAAGGTTCGAATCGACTATTTGAACTTTAAAAATGAAGATCTGAGCGCAAAGTAAAACACTCCCTTTAATTCCCAAAGCAAGTTAGCCCAACTCTCTCTATATATATATATAGATGGGCTATTGTGCTTTGCAAAGTAAAGCTATCATTTTACTTCAGCCTCCTTTTTGGATTTTCAAAGTCCAAACAGTCGATCCGAAATGTTCAAGTTGATCTACATATTGAAATGTGCTTGCAGACCAAATTTTACATTTTTTGAATTTTTTTTACTATTTATTAAGCTACTTTGAAAATTGCTGATCACATGGCCAGAATTTTGTTGCACTGTTTTTACTATTCACCCGGATCAGCAAATTTCAAAGTTCCTTAATAAATAGTAAAAAAATTTCAAAAAATGTAAAATTTGATCTGCAAGCACATTTCAATATGTAGATCAACTTGAACGGTTCGGATCGACTGTTTGGACTTTGAAAATCCAAAAAAGAGGCCGAAGTAAAATGTTGTTTTACTTTGCAAAGCACAATAACCCATCTATATATATATATATATATAGTAGAACTAGGGTGCTCCTAAGCTCACCAAGCCCTTCCGTGAGCACGACTCTAAAACCTATCGAATTGACTTCAAACAATATTTCCAAACCGTTAGATGTTCAATCTATATTAAAATGGAGATAGGAGTAGGTCCGATGGGCATCGGACCTACAATTAGGTTCAATTAGCTCTTTCACCATACGACTAGCATCAAGATCTATGCGCACGGAAACTGATAAGACTTGCACGGATTTTGATGCATATCACACGAATTGTGATGCAAATCGGATGGTCATCACACCCATCGAACCAAGATAGGTCCGATGGGCATCGGACCTACTCTCATTCCATTAAAATGTGCTTGGAGATCAAATTTTATATTTTTTGAATTTTTTTTACTATTTATTAAGATGATTTGAAAATCGCTGTTTTTATTAAAATTCTGCACCATTGGAAAACAACGATTTTCAAACCATCTTAATAAATAGTAAAAAAATTTATCAAATTTTGGTCCCTTGATAGTTATCTTGCTTTGATTTTTTATTTTTTGTTATCAAATTTTGTGCGTTTTTCTTGCTATTGTTCATGTATATATCATGTTCATAAATATAAACTGGTTTGATTTTACTTCATTTTTTTTTACTTAATGGAAAACAAAATCCCACTGATGTTATAAAATGTTTTAATAAATTGATTGTTGAGATTCATTATAAGCTGTGGATAGACAGATTAAATTAAAAGCTCCAGGTATGAAGTATGAAAATTCTAACCAATTAGTCTTCAGAATTTTGAATCCCAACCATTTATATGTGTCTTACAAATTTAATTGCAGCAAGGTCATTTGCAATAGATGCTATCGACTCTGTCAATAAAGCCAGGTATATATATATACCACAGCATGAGCTTCAATTTATGTGAGCCAACAAACAAATCTAAGCAATGAATGAGAAGGTCTGATTTATCACTTCAAATTTCAAAGTTCAAACATAAAAATTATTGCCGATCGAGAACATGAGGCAAGTCAAACCAAAACTTATATTTTTGAACTTTTCCATTGACAAAAAAATAATCTTTATGTTGAATGAGCAATCAAATAAAATTAATATTCTATTTTAGCAGGGTGGCATGTAGCTAGGCGGAGGAACCATTTTGGCATCTGTACTGTTACCGTTTCTGGTTATAAATTAAAACCATGTCCATTCCCCAAACCATGTGCCGATCAACATGGCAATGCATGTACCAAACTCCAGGATTATTTGCCCTGAACCGGATCGTAGCCCAACCGTTTTTCGGTATACCAACTGTGTTCTCCTGCGGAGGATCGACCAAGTTGTAAGTTAACGGATCTTTTTTCTTGTCAAAGACACCCGATCCTCTACCGACGACATAGAAGCTATGTCCGTGCAAGTGCATCGGGTGGTTCTCGCCTGGTCCGAGAATGTTGGTCCCTTGAAACACAATCTCGACCGTTGTGTTGTACTTTAACACCTTCACTTTCGTCGCCCTTTTGGTGAGAAATCACTGTATCTGGACCAAAAATCACTGTATCTGGACCATTCAAAAAACAGTGATTTTGTACCTATCTTAAAAAATAGTAAAAAAATTGCAAAAATTATAAAATTTCATCCCCAAGCATATTTTAGTATGAATATCATGTTGAACGGTCGGATCGATAGTTTAGACTTTGAAAATGAAGATATATAACATGAGGTATGGATGAGGTATGAGGAGATGAGGCATTGGAACCCTCCTCTTTTTAACTACCGATGAGCTGATAATTGTATAATATCGTTGACAAGATCTAGGTACAGCACCAACTTTTCTACTTGGCACATGTTTGACTAGTAAATGGTAAACTCTCAGCAAAGCAACATATGTGATGTTACATACGAAAGAGCCAAATCATTAATTAAAAACACATCTTATCATCTCCTATTAATTTAATGGCCCGAGTATGCTAACTGCTCCCCTTGGTAGCTTCTACCAAGGTTTAAAAAAAAAGTATGCTAACTGCTAACATAAAAACTTTAGCCCTTGATCAATTCACATAGAACATTTCAAAGATAGACTAATTAGCCAACAGCTTCACTTGTATTATTTCCAATTTGTGAGGAACATTTCAAGCACCCTCTACTATAAATAACCATACAAGCTTTGGACATTAATTGTATAACCAAATAGCAATTTGCAACTTGCCCACACAAATCACAAGCTAACACAAGCTAAGATCGATACTTGAAAGAAATGGCTTACTGTACACTTCTTCTCCTCACTTTGCTTGCCTTGGCTTGCTCTCAAGCAATCGCTTCTGACCCTAGCCCACTTCAAGATTTCTGTGTTGCTGACACTTTCTCTACAGTATTTGTGAATGGTTTAGTTTGCAAGAACCCTGCTGATGTGAAACCAGAAGACTTCTTCTTCTCAGGCCTCGACAAGGCTGGCGACACTAGTAACAATCTCGGGTCAAATGTCACCCTAGTCAATGTGCAAAGAATTGCCGGACTCAATACCCTGGGAATTTCCATTGCTCGTCTCGACTATGCACCCAACGGCGGCCTCAACCCACCACACACCCACCCCAGAGCAACCGAAGTGCTCACCGTTATCGAGGGCACTCTGTATGTCGGATTTGTTACGTCAGCCCCAGACTTCAAGCTCTTCTCCAAGGTGTTGAACAAGGGTGATGCATTTGTTTTTCCTGTTGGACTCATCCACTTCCAGTTCAACATTGGACATGTCCCTGCTGTTGCATTTGCGGGTCTGAGTAGCCAAAATCCCGGCTTGATCACCATTGCAAATGCAGTTTTTGGGTCCAACCCACCTATTTCAGATGATGTGCTATCCAAGGCATTCCAACTTGATAAGAAGACAGTTGACTGGCTCCAGGCTCAGTTCTCCAATACCAACTAATCAAATGTGTCACCAACATGATATGTGACAACTTGTTTACAATTCAAATTTAGTGTGTAATCGGTTATTGTCAATAATAAAACCCTGCCTTCTAGGCATGTTTGCATTAGTCAATACAAGTTTCGATCAGTCATATATATCTTATAATTTATATTTATCGTCTTTGCCTCTGGATTGAGGCGACCATCTCGAGAGGTTAACCTTTAAAATAAATGAAATCTTCCAGGCTCCAGCACATCTGATCACCTTCTTTGTGAAGGTGGAGAGAGAACTGAGAAGTCTATGTTACTGAGTGTACTACCATCACCATTGTTAATACTGGGTTTAGCGAGAAGTAGAAAATTGGTTACACTATCGTCGGTGTCCAATCAGTACCAGTAAGGTACCAATCTTTATGTTGTCATTCTTTGGTTAGAATTTCATGGTTATTTACTCAAGCTCTAAAAAATCAGTTTTCATTTAATATAATAGTAATTAAAGTGGATAGGAGAATTTGTCCGGTTACATACGAGAATTACTCCAACTTGCCAACATGTTTCCTATTGTGATTAATTACAGGACTATCCACAACAATAAGTATCAAAATTCAAGGGGGGCAATTGAACAAAACAAGACCTCACAGTTTAAATAAGTCAATACCCTTTGTGGTTTTATGTACCATAGACCGATATAGTTTTTGTTGAGTGATGTTAATTGTTTAGACATGAATGTTAATTGATGTTGTTTGTATCAAATAGGATTAATATTATTATATGAATGATCTTCGTATTTGATTACTTCACTGTGCATAATGACTCTATATTATGAGAGATTATATATATTTGTTATTTGCTTAGACATCACTGTTATTTAAATTTGTTATTTGTTATTTATTTAAATTTTATTACCGGTTCACTATGTACTAAAGTAATTCGAAAATTTATAAATTTTATATTTAAACACATTATTTGTGAAATAGATGAGGAGTGAGGCTATGGTACTTCGGCTAGTGTACTACGGCTCAATATGGTACTTTTTTAAAATCCTAACGGTCGATCCGACCGTTCAATGTGATATCTATATGAATATGTACTTGCAAACTAAATTTTATATTTTTTCGAATTTTTTTACTATTTTTTTAGATAGATAGAATTTTGATGGTCCAAAATTTGTATAAAACACTGAAAATTCTACCTATCTAAAAAAATAGTAAAAAAATTCGAAAAAATATAAAATTTAGTTTGCAAGTACATATTCATATGGATATCAAATTGAACGGTCGGATCGACCGTTAGGATTTTAAAAAGTACCATATTGAGCCGTAGTACACTAACCATAGTACACTAGCCGAAGTACCATAGCCTCACTCATAGATGAGTATCCACAATTTGTCGTTTAACTCTTAGTGAGCTTAAGAACATCCCAGATTTACTATGTCATATATAGAGCTGGGCTATGGTGAGTTGCGAAGTAAGATGTCATTTTTACTTCATGCTCATATTTTTATTTTGAAAATCTGAACAACCGATCCGAACCGCTCAACATGTTCTCCATATTGAAATGTGCTTCGAGACCAAATTTTATATTTTTTGGAATTTTTTTACTATTTATTATGCCACTTTGAAAATCGCTAATCGAATGGTCCAGAATTTTTACTGTTCACCCGGATCAGAGATTTTCAAAGTGGCTTAATAAATAGTAAAAAAATTCCAAAAAATGTAAAATTTGGTCTCCAAGCACATTTCAATATGGAGAATATGTTGAGCGGTTCGGATCAGTTGTTTAGATTTTCAAAATGAAGTATGAGCGTGAAGTAAAATGACGTTTTACTTCACAACTCACCATAGTCAATCTCGTCATATATATATATATATATAGAGAGAGATATATATATGTATATATTTCCGCTTTTTGTAATTTAGATAATGTGCTTCAATTGTTCTATGTTATTAATTGTACATGTGCTCTCTCTCTCTCTCTCTCTCTTACTCTTGAACCAGCTGACAATAGCGCCACGTTCACTTCAAGAGAGGCTGCCCAGAAGTCGAAGGACCTTCTTCGTTGATGCATCTGTTGGAACTAAGATCGAAAAACTCAAAATTTCCATTAAAATTTATTTGCTTAAAATATCCATTTGTAATATTTACACACTCGATCGAGGGGTTAAAAATGTAAATCTCGTATCTAATCATTTTCAATTCCATTATACTCTCTGTTCTGTTACATAATAAAAAGAAGGGATGAGATAACAATACCCGGGTTGCTATCCCCCATTCATCCCCGGATAAGGTTGTTAATTATTGTTTAATGGTAATTAAGAGGGGACCACGATTTCCGCACTAAAAGACAACCAAAAACGCTTGATTAACGGGGACCACTAATTAAAAATGCGTTTTCAACTGGGGGGACTGCTAATTATCTGTTATTTAGCATTTAACTGCCGGTGGGGACCGATAACCAACTTGGAATATTCGGCAACAGAAAAGGAAAAGAAAAACATACTACTTTTTCATATTCATTACTATTAAAAGAAGTATTCATAGTTGCATTCTAGAGTATTCATATATAATGCATGAAGTATTCATATCTAAGATATCAAGTATTTAAAAAAAAACTGGACACATTATTTATCAATCTTTTACACGTTTTTAGAGGTGGTTTTTTTTTCTCCGTTCACTCTAACCAATATTTTTGATAATCTGTGAGGAATTTTGCAAATCTAAAACCACGAACGTCTTCTACGCAATTTTCTCTTTCAAATGAGATCCATGATGACATACTTTCGAGTTGTCCGTTGCACAAGTATTCATACCTTGTCATTCAAGTATTCATACCTCATCAAGCAAGTATTCATACCTCATCAGTATTTCACAAATAAAAAACTGGACACATCATGCACTCATTTTTACCGATTGAAATTTCATTACCACTCAATCATTTTTTACTTGATATCTTAGGTATGAATACTTGTTCGATGAGGTATGAATACTTGCTCGACGTGGTATGAATACTTGCATGACGAGATATAAATAATTTTACGAGTTATGAATACTTACACGACGGATAACTCAAAAGTACTTCATCATGGATCTCATTTGAAAGATAAAATTGCGTAGAAAACGTATGTTATTTTAGATTCGCAAAATTCTTCATAGATTGTCAGAAATATTGATTAGAGTGAACGGAGAAAAAAAAAAACCACCTCTAAAACCGTGTAAAAGATGGGTAAGTAATGTGTCCAGTTTTTTTTAAATACTTGATATCTTAGATATGAATACTTAATATATTATATATGAATACTTTATGTATTAGATATGAATACTTGTGCGCGTCAGTTGTAAATTTTTTTAAATATAAGCGGTCCCCCTAGTTAATTAGTGGTCCCCACGTAATTAATGATTGATACACGTTTTCTTTTGTCTTTTTGTGCTTGAAGTTGTGGTCCCCTAGATAATTAATGATTGGGGGATGAATGGGGGATAGGAACCGGGGAAAAAAAATCTTTATCCTAAAAAGAATAATAATTAGCCCAATGGGCGCTTAGGAACCGTTTAGTCTTTAATTTCTTATCCATTATATTCTTATTAATTAATTGCCTAATATTTGGATCCGTTTCCTTTCTTAATTCAATTCTCATTTACTTCGCATTCTCACCCGAAACAATATATCTAAAGAACTCTCTTTCTCAGTTGGATATACAGAGACAAAAATGAGTAACTGATTTTTCCTTGATAAAATATACAAATAAGAAAAACCATCTCTCTGGGTAACTCTATTTCAATTTGATATATTTTAATTAATTTATAACTATTTGAATATTCTCAAAATTTATTCCAACAATCTTAAGCGTATTTCTGTAATTTCGGATAGTAATAATTTAGATTATCATTTTTTCTGAAATTAAATTCAGTCATTGATATATGCATTAATATTGGTGGATTAAATGCATTATAAATTAAATTAGTTAATTTAATTTCTAACTATGATTGTGATTTTTGGAATATATTTTGTCATTATAATCAGAGCAATATCCAATATCAAGTATATACAAATTCTGCTTTAATTATTTATATAGTTAATTTTCAATTAAAATAGCATATAGTCTAGAATAATTATTGCTAATCAAAGGGGTTGTGATCTTATAAGATCTACAGTAAATCGAACTTACTATTGATGGATATATAGTAATTAATGATCTATTTAAACGATTGGGCTTAGTATTTCAGAAATATACTTTAAAGATCTAACCAGAGGTATTGATCAATATAAATCATACTATCAGATCACATGTGAAAAGGTGCGAATATATTATACTTGTAACTTTGAAAGTATGATCTGGTATAAAAAAGAAACTCAAATTCAATCTTATAATATTTGCTACTTTTATCATATATTTCTATTGAATGACCAATTATATACATCAAATTTTTATTAAAGTTAACTACTTTGAGTTTATTTCTACTAATATTGGGTGGATTATTCGTTTCAAGTATCTTAACTTGTGTTAGCTTGTGATGTGTAGGCAAGTTGCCAATTGCTATATTTTTTTTTTTTGAGAAACAATAAGGGTCATGCCCTTATTTAGATTAACCATAAGCGGTTACAAAGTTGTTAGATTTCCGGGCTGGAAATCCTATGATGTGTACAGGGGTAAATATGAAAAATAGAGAATGAAAAAGAATGCCTAGACAGTGGCCTAAGTGAAGAGAGGAAAAGATAGACAAAAAAAGAAAAGTAGCAACAGTAAAGCAATTTAAGCAAGCTTAAATTAAAAAAAGTTGTCTAATTATCCATTGTCTCTAAAACTTCGACCATCATCTCTTGCTGTGTGTGACAATATCCACTGGTGCGCTATGTCTTCTTTCAATTGATCCATCGTCTTGATTTTGTCATTTAAGATTCGATTACATCTCTCACGCCATATTATGAAGTTTGATATTAGAATTGTTTCTCTAATTTTCTTTGGTATTGCACTATCCACCATGTCTTCAATGAAATTCCAATTTCTGTCTTGTGGGATCGTCTCCAGTTGTTGCAATGCGCCTCTGGTAATTTATGTACTTCTCCAACATTCATTAAATAAATGGTTTGTTGATTCCCCATTATTTCTGCACATGAAGCACATTCCTGCCAGGATGAAGCCCCTTGCTCGGAGGTTGTTGGCTGTCAAAATTTTGTCATGGTAGAGTAACCATGCAAAGATTTTGAAACGGGGTGGAACTTGGAGCTTCCAAATTGTGTTCACCCTTGAAGTTGTTCCATGTGAAGCACACAAGCTGAAATAAGCCGATTTGACCGAGAAAAGGCCATGTCTGTGAGGTTCCCAAACAACTTCATCTTGAACTTCTTGAGTAGTGGCAACTTGTTGACACAGTGTTTGTCTCATGAGCTGCAGTTGAGACATCTGTTGCTGTCGTTGGTTCGATGGGAGTGGGTTGAAAAACCCGGCCATACCCATAGTTCCAATTATTTCTCTAACCGTGCAGTTTGGGTTTAGTGCATAAGAGTATAGGATAGGTAGTTCATCTCTCATGATACCTTGACCCCAATTTTCTTTCCAAAATTTGATAGTTAAACCCTGTACCGGTATTCGTCGGAATGTACCTTCACTTAGGGTTTGCGCCTCTTTCAAGTGTCTTGAGAAAAAAACAGAGTCATAAATTGCCATTGGACCCTGCTGACTGTATAAGGTTGAGATGATTTTTTTCCATATTTTCTCCTTCGGTTTGTGCCACTGCCACAGCCACTTTGTCAACAATGCTGTGTTGAAGTATCTAAGGTTATGAATACCTAAGCCTCCGAATTTTTTTGGTTTGCAAATCATCTCCCAGTTTGCTAAGTGAATCTTTCTTTGCTCCTGTTTTGCTCCATGCCACAGAAAGTTTCGACGAATGCGGTCAATTTCTGCAATAACCCATTGTGGTAAGTGGAAAACTGACATGAAATATATTGGGATTGCCGATAAGACTGCATTAATCAGAACGATCCTTCCGGCCAGTGAGAGGAACTTTGCTTCCCAACCCGAAAGACGCTGCTCTATTTTCCGGATTAGTGTTTTGTATGTTGCCCGAGATAGGGCTGCCTCTGTTAGTGGTAAGCCCAAGTACTTTAATGGCCAAGTTCCTTTCTTGCACCCTAGCCTTGCAATTAGGATGTCCATATTCCTTTCTTGCACATGTACCCCTACTAATTCCGATTTCTCCATATTTACCTTTAGGCCCGTCATTGTCTCAAAAGTTCTTAAGATCAGGTTAAGGATTTGAATCTGTTGCATTTCAGGTTTTATGAAAAATAATGCATCGTCGGCATATAGTAAACATGGTTCCATGGGATTGATTGGCATTCTAAGAGCTCCTGTTTGGGTTAGTTTTTGCATCCATCGAGGTAGGAAGTCCATGGCGATGATGAAGAGTAGTGGAGAGAGTGGGTCCCCTTGTCTTACCCCTCTTTTCAGTCGTATTTTTTTTCCGATGAGGCCATTGATGATTATCTGTGAGCTACCTTGTAAGGCCGAATTTTCTATCCAAAGTAACCATTGTGGAGGGAAACCCAATGCTTTCATTACCTTTAATAAAAAATTCCAATTAATTGTATCAAAAGCTTTGTGAATGTCGGCCTTGAAAATTGCAAGTGGTAGTTTGGATTTTCGTGCAAATTGTAGCATTTCTCTCGCGTATACGAAGCCTTCTGTAATTTGTCTCCCTTTCACAAAGCCCGTCTGTGATGGATGTAACAAGCTGTCGATGTGTCCTTGAAGCCTATTAGCCAAAATTTTTGAAATTTTTTTTTGACAGCCATGTACTAGGCTGATTGGCCGAAAATCTGTTGGCTGGTTGGGGTTGTCTTTTTTGGGCAATAGTATGATGTATGAGGAATTAAGATGTTCCAAGGTTTGGTGTGTGGTAGTGACCAAGGTGAAGACAGCCAACAGGTCTGGAATTAGCAACTTGGAAAAGGCTTTATAAAATTCACCTGTCAGTCCCTCGGGGCCCGGCGATTTGTTATTGGGCCATTCATGAATGACCCGCTCAATTTCCTCTTTTGTGATAGGGTTGGCCAAGTTTGATAAGTCTTGTTGAATTGGATATAGGTGATGCCAATTTATGTTCTGAAATCCCTCTTCTTCTTTCCCCATCAGATTTATGTAGAACTCGTGAAATATTCGAGCTTTGCTTTGTTGGTCTTTGTATGTTCTCCCGTTGTGTACTATCTCACCCACTGTTTTTTGTCTCTGTGAGGAAGTGGCATATGCATGAAAGTACGCCGTATTATTGTCTCCTTCAAAATGCCATTTAGTTTTAGCTCTTTGTTTCCATAGTTCCTCTTCATATACCGCTAGTGTTGTGTATCTTCTTCTCACTAAAGCCTTGGTCCTTCTTTCTAACTGTGTTACTTCTCTTCTTTCTTCTGCTTTGTCGAGCCATCCTATGAAATCTCTACATACACCTATTTGTCTTTTGATATTCCCAACCCGGGCCCTTGTCCATCTTGTAATCTTGCTCTGTATTGTTATTAGCTTCTCATGTAGTTGGATTGGTGTTACAGCCGGGGGTAGAGTGGGCCAGACCTGATGCATGAAGTTGCTGAAATCTTCTGATTTCAGCCATAGATTCTCAAATCTGAAAATTTTTGTTTTCTTGAAGGATGTGGTCGCTGTATACAAAACCGGGCTATGGTCGGAATTGGTATTTGGTAACACTTCCTGCTTTGAATTTGAGAAAATGGCACTCCATTCTGTTGATTGAAGGAACCGATCTAATCTAGCCATGGAAGGTGAGAATCTTGCATTTGACCAAGTAAACCTTCTCCCCAACATTCTCATATCTATGAGACCCAAATCTGAAATTAATCTAGCAAATTCTCTTGTCCATCTCCCATTTGTTGTATTTGTACTCCTTTCATTTGTTTGTAGAACTATGTTGAAATCCCCGCAAACTAACCATGGTGTACCGTCATGTGGATTTACCGATTGGAGTTCCTGAAAAAATTGAGTCCTTGTGTCTGCCCTAGCTGGCCCATATACCCCAGTTATCTTGATCTCTTCTTCTAAAAATGTGTCCCTTAGTTTAACCGATAAGCAATATTCTTGTGGATCCGAAGAAATCAATGTATACCTCTTTTTTTGCCAAGCTATGAGAATACCACCTCTTGTTCCTTGCGAATTCAGCACTTGGCATCCGTCTAATCTGCTGCCACATATTTCCTTTCTTAAATTATCATCCATTTGTCTCAATTTTGTTTCTTGAAGACATACAATATTCGGCTTTTCTATAAAGAAAGTTTGCCTTATTGCAAGTCTTTTATCCCTGTCATTGAGTCCCCGTACATTCCATGTAATTATTTTGACTTTTGTTTTGTAATTCATTGAGAACTGATTTTGACACCAAAGTAAGCAAATAAACTAGTTATATTAAGAGGTGAGGTCTTATAACATTGCCCTTGTACACATACATTCTTCAACTGTTTCAAACAAAAATTCTGAAAATCATATCCTCTAACCCCAAAACAGCTACTAATGTTGCTGCCTCCCTTTCTAAATCCTGAATAACGATAAACTACCCTTTTCAATCTCTTAAAGAGAGAAGCCACCCTTCTAACTAAACAGAACACCATTATCAAAGGTCTTTCTAACATTATAAACCAAAATTGCCTCACCCCTTGGTCCAGTTATGAAATTGTTTACTCCATGGCCACCGCCTCCATGGCGATTGCCTCCATGCGATCCTTTAGTTCAATGCCGGCTTGTGCAATTACCGCTTCAGCTTGACTGTCTGACAGTGGTTCCATAGTTTGGAGATAAGTCAGCTTGACTGGTGAGATAATACGCTTCCGAGGTTGCCTTTTCTTGTGAAAGGGGACAGAGTAAGGTTTTGTGACACGGCGTGCACGTTCCTCTGGGCACAGGTATGGTCCGTTGTTCTTTGATGCTAGGCGTGCACTGTGTCGGACTGGACCTTGGGTGAAACGGGGCGGACCCGGGAATCCAGGTGGAGAACCGGGAAGGTGGCTGTCAGTTATTGGCGGACTTGAGAAACCAGATGGGGAACAGGGAGGGGAGTTGTCATTGGGGATTGGGGTTGCTGGAAGAGAGTTTTCGGTTGGAGTTTGGGCAATTATTTGGAGGTGAGAAGGGGAATGAGGAGCAGACGGTGACACTTCTCCATTTTCTTCAGTTGCCGGGTATGTATTTAGACCCGCTAGGGGAAGGTGCTGGATAAGATTTGTATCAGCTGGCGTGCCCAAATTTTTCTCTGAAATGATCAGTGGGCCTATTTGCATCTTCAGGGAGCCCTGTTCTTTTTCTGGAGTTGGATCAACATAGAAAAGGCCCATTTGAGTTTCGGCCTGTTGGGGTTTTGGACCGTTAATTCCTGGAATTCTCTCATGTAACACTGTTGGGTCTTTGGTTAATTCCTGAGTAATTTCGAATATATCTGATGTGACTGGGGAATTAAATGACTGTCTTTCCCCAAGCAAAACAAATGAAGACTTTTGAGGCCAGTCAGAGGCAAAAATCTCCTTTGTCTCTGTTGAAAATCTACACACTGTTCCAGGAATGATAGCGCATATTACTACTCTAGATTGTTCCCCTAGCTTGCTTGTCACATTAATTTCCCCGTACATACCTGCAGCAGCATGCGCTATTTGAAATTTCGTAACGGATAAAATGGATGCTCCATTAGTTCTATTTTGCACCATTGAGTTGTTGGGCTCTCCAGTTGTGGTTTTCTTTGGCGTGTCCAGTAGAATGAATCTCTTGTCAGGAGTGTTTACCAGAACAAACCTCTTGTCAGTGTTGTCCCCATGGCCGCCTCAATTGCTATATATTTGGTTATACAATTAATGTCCAAAGCTTGTATGGTTATTTGTAGTAGCTGGTGCTTGAAATGTTCCTCATAATTTTGAAATAAAATAAGTGAAGTTGTTGGCTAATTAGTCTATCTTTGAAATGTTCTCTGTGAATTGGTCAAGGGTTAAAGTTTTTATCTTAGCAGTTAGCATACTTTTTTTGAAACCTTGGTAAAAGCTACCAAGGGGAGCAGTTAGCATATTCGGGCTCCTTAAGAAGAAGCAAAATGGGTTTCCGAGGAGGGTATTCACGGTATATTGGAAACCTCTTGAGGTAGCTTCAATAAAAGTTGAAACATATGATAGATACGATACCTCGTACCATTATTTTTGAAAAAAAAGGTTAAAAATATTACAATGCAACTAATTGATATTGCAATCATAAAAATCCATCAACATTCAGAAAATAAGCCAGTGGCAATTTACAAAAGGGGCCCAAAATACCGGGAGACATGTGGCTGCTCTTTTGAACCTCACCAATTTTTTGAGAATTACAGTTGACAAGAACAAGTACACGTCCTCATGAGAAGTGTAGATATATAATTTTCGAACGATTTTAATACCAACCTTAAACTTTGATTTGGAGATCCATCGGTTTGAGCAGTTTGGATTATTCGTTTGAAATTGATTCTAATTTTAGGATTTTAGCAAAAGTCGTAATGTTGCAAAATCTATCGGATTGGTTTCAAACAAAGAATCAAAACCATTCAAACTAATCTCCTTGATAACGCCTTCATTGACATATTAAATTTTGATATTTTTGAATTTATTTAGTACCAAGTTAAGTGGTCAAATTGGCAATTTTGAAAGTTTACATGAGCACGCTAGAAGTTCTCCCTTTTTTAAACATGTGATTAATTGGATGATTTAGTTTTTAGTTATCGAAATAAAACTGCAAATAAAAAAATGAATTATCTTAATGAATTTATGAATTAAATGAAACCAAGTACATAAAACAATCAAACTCCTGTTTTACACAAAATAACACAAAATTAGCCGAACCATCTTGAAAACCAACATTTAGAATCACAAACATGAAACATGGACAAAATATTAAAAATAAATTGCATGCATCTCATCTAACTTGATGACAATTAATTTTGGTTAAAGTTGGCAAGACAATAATGTAAAAATATATTACACGAAGTACATATCTCTTTTGCAGTCGTTCCTTGCTACTCAATATATAGGTGAAACCAGAATTACAAAATTTCACTTTTGTGATCTCGTCTAACTTGATAGCCATCTCAGGCGTCATGTGATTCTCCCAATCCCCCACAACAGCTTTCGTGAAGAAGTAATCATTTTGTACCTTACCAATTCCATTTATTTTGTTGACATCGATATCTTTGAGTTTATTGAAGCTACAAAACTTGACGATCTCATTTACCAGGCCATTTTTTATCTCCTCCTCAGAGAATGGGCATCCAATGAAATTTGCTAGACTCATCACACCATGTATTGGGTCCTTCATCATCTCCTCGTACTTGAGGAATAAAATTTTCTCAGGAGAGTGCAAGCTCACCATGTAATATTCGAGCACGTGATCCCAGATAGGACCGTCTAGTATTCGACCCTCATAGTTCAAAGGCTTGAGTAAAAGAAATTGATTTGTTGAACCTTTCAAATTTTTTAGCCATGTGCCAAAGGGAGACTAAGACATCTTTTGGCTCTCTACAGATATAAACAATTGGACATTTTGATGCCTTGATGCTCTTTGGGAGTGTAGAGTATGGCAAATCAGTTCCAAGAACTCTAGGAGAAGGGTCTCGAGATACTGTTCATCTCGCGTAGCATAGTGATAATCAATGAATGGAACACAATCAGGAGGATTGAGTTTAAGCAAAGGGTGAGACGAGAATGGATACTTGTTTGTTGTTTCGATGCATTATAGTGAAAGTAAAATGCATCACCTAAAGACTTAGGGCCTGATCGGAACCAATTCTACCTCTCCAAAACGAGAGAAGAATTCTCGCTTCAACGAATCACTGTGATTGGAACACAAGCACGAAGAAGAAATGATTCGATTCGACGCGATTTGGACAGCTCGAATTGACGCCGGGAAATCACATGAAAATAGGTGGGATTCGGCGAGAATTGGTTTACAAAAATGAAAAGGACAAAAATAGCCTCGTTTCTTCGGTTCTTCTCCATGCTGTTGTCGTTCTTCTCCATGCTGTTTTCTGCGCGCTTTCGACGTTCTTCTCCAGACTTCTGTTGCCGCTTTCGTCATTCTTCTCTTTTTTTTTACAGCGAAACCTTACTATTTAGGTAAATGGCATCCGTGGTAAATTAGGTAAACTTTAAGACCTTTTGTTCATTGTTTGATACTGAATTGAATTCTCTTCCTTCATTGTTTCGATCAACAAAATTCAATTCACAATCATATCATTTCTTTTCTATTCTATTGAAATGAACTGAATTTTTTACTCCAATGTGTTCCGATATAGCGTTAGACACTTTAAACATCATTCTAAAAGTGATTTTTTTCCTTTCTGCCTGACAATTATAAATTCCTAATCATATGGTATTAGGGCTGCACAAAAAATTCGTAGTTCGTAATTCGATTCGAGTTTGATTCGAAAAAGTTCGTAAAAAGTTCGATTCGAAATTGAGTTCGTTCGAAATTATTTCAAACCAAACTTAGTTCGAAATTAATTCAAACCAAACTAAAACTGGACCTAGTTCGTTCGAAATAGGTTCGCAAACCAAATTTAGTTCGAAATTAACTCAAACGTGAACCGTTAATTTTTGCTGATAACTTATGTTTACTGATGAAAATATAAGCCTTCCAGTCCATAATTGCTTTGAATTCTGACTTCTGAAATAGAAGCCCGGTCCAATTACAAGCTCAAATAAAAAAAATTCAACAACAAAGCCCAAAAGCCCAAAATAGAAAAATTAAACAAAACCAGTCATAACCCATAATCGTTGGTTGTTTAACTTTTGGTATTCTCACTATTGGTTGCGATTTGCAAAGAAAACAAGCAATAAAAAACGTAGTCGACTTTCCCTCTCTGTTGGTTGTGAACTTGCGATACCAAAGTCCAAATCCTAGAGTTTCTCTCTGTTGGCTACTTGGTTGCGATACCAAACCGGGACTAGCCGTGAGGCAAGGCGAGGCGACCCTCGTTGATCTCTGCTTTGTTGGTTGATTATTTGGACCGGCCGTGAGGCGAGGCGACCCTTTTTACCAGCCGTTTCTCTTTGCCCTTCTTGCGATTTGATCCTCTCTCGGGTAATTAAAAAGCACACCCTTTTTATTGTTGCTTGTTTTATATATCAAATAGCATTAACTTCTCAGCACTATGCCGCTATCCAGTTTAATTTTTTTCCTTAAAGATGACACTTTGGTGATTGTTCTGTATTTCTATTGATATTTAAAAATGTACTTTAAATACTTTGAAGTGCTTGAGTTTTTATTTAAATTGTATTTCTATTGATATTTGAGTTTTATTTAAATTGTACTTCTATGATATTTGAGTTTTATTTAAATTGTACTTTGAATACTTGAGTTTTTATTGAAGTGCTGTAATTTCGCACTATGGCTCAGTCATAAGTCATAACTCGTAAGTCGTAACAAAGTTCGTAAAGGTTTGAAATTGAGTTCGTAAAAAATTCGGTTCGAAATTGAGTTCGTTCGAAATTAATTCAAACCAAACCTAGTTCGAAATTAATTCAAACCAAACTCAAACTGGAGGTAAGTTCGATTCGGTTCGGTTAGTTTGCAGCCCTATATGGTATGTACTGGAAAATTCTCTTATCCACTATATTTAAACTGAAAACCGATTTTAAGGGTTTCTATAAATAACAGTGAAATTCTGACAAAAGAATGAACCATGCAAGTGTGATCACTTCAAGAATAAACTTATGCAAACATGCCAAAATGGCAGGGTTTTATTATGACAATATCAAATCAAACACTAAATACTAACAATTTATAACATACATATAATGACAAATCTTTAGCCGATTATTTCCTCATTTACTAAATTGACGATTGATTAGTTTGTATTGAAGAACTGAGCTTGGAGCCAATCAACAGTCTTCTTATCAAGTTGGAATGCCTTGGATAGCACATCATCTGAAATAGGTGGGTTTGACCCGAAAACTGCATTTGCGATAGTGATCAAGCCGGGATTTTGGCTACTTAGACCCGCAAATGCAACAGCAGGGACATTTCCAACGTTGAACTGGAAGTGGATGAGTCCCTCAGGAAAAACAAACACATCACCCTTGTTCAACACCTTGGAGAAGAGCTTGAAGTCTGGGGCTGACGTCACAAATCCGACATATAGAGTGCCCTCAAGGACGGTGAGCACTTCAGTTGCTCTGGGGTGGGTGTGTGGTGGGTTGAGGCCGCCGTTGGGTGCATAGTCGAGACGAGCAATGGAAATTCCCAGGGTATTAAGTCCGGCAATTCTTTGCACATTGACTAGGGTGACGTTTGACCCGAGATTCTTACTTGTGTCGCCAGCCTTGTCAAGGCCTGAGAAGAAGAAGTCTTCTGGTTTCGCATCAGCAGGGTTCTTGCAAACTAAACCGTTCACAAATACTGTAGAGCTATTGTCAGCAACACAGAAATCTTGAAGTGGGCTAGGGTCAGAAGCGAATGCTTGAGAGCAGGCCAAGGCAAGCAAAGTGAAGAGAAAAAGTGTACAGTAAGCCATTTCTTTCAAGCTTGTGATTTGTGTAGGCAATTAAGTTGCAAATTGCTATTTGGTTATACAATTAATGTCCAAAGCTTGTATGGTTATTTATAGTAGCGGGTGCTTGAAAATTGAAATGTTCCTCACAATTTGGAAATAAAATAAGTGAAGCTGTTGGCTAATTAGTCTATCTTTGAAATGTTCTATGTGAATTGATCAAGGGCGCCTAAAGTTTTTATCTTGGCAGTTAGCATACTTTTTTTTCAAACCTGGGTAGAAGCTACCAAGGGGAGTAGCTAGCATACTTGGGCCATTAAATTAATGGGAGATGATGGGATGGGGTCAAAGATGTAGACAACTTCAATCTCAGGTATGTAATCTAATTTAAAAGTTAGAACTTGTCAAACATGTGCCACGTACAAAAGTTGGTCCTAGTTGACCGATTAAAATTCGATGTCAATTTACATTTAAAGGTTCATTTTGAGATTCGTGCCAGATTAAAACCGATGACTCATATCTCATTATACTCAGTCAGGTTTTGCACTGGATATGAATTCAGAGCTTTGTATCCGTTCGACAACACATGGAAAGGTGAAGTATTCTCATAATTTTTAGATTTTTATAGATTCATAGAAAACCAATATGAAGTAAAAATTAAAATTTTTAGATCCGATAACGGAACGGAATTTGTAAACCAAAATTTCTCAAACTTATTTAAAGAAAAAGAACTTTTAATTACATCAAACGACATGTGTTTATACACCCCAACAAAACGGGGTTTCCGAAAAAAAAAATATGCACTTGCTTGAAATGACTCGAGTACTTTTATTTCAAAATAATGTACCAAAAATTTATTGGTCGGATGCTGTTCTCACCGCAACATATTTGATAAATAGATTGCCAAGTGTTAATTTGAATTATAAGAGCCCATTAGAAATTATTTATCAAAGAAAATTTAATATTGAACATTTGAAAATATTTGCTTGTACATGTTATGTACATAAAAATAAATAAGACAAGTTGGATGATACTTCTATTAAGGCTATTTTCTTAGGTTATTTATCACAAAAGAAAGGATATAAATGCTATGATTCTAAGGAGAAAAAATTATATATTTATAGGGATGTAACCTTTTTAGAAAATGAGCCATATTACAAAGAAAAAATTCATGAGAAATTTATTAGAGAATCCTTCAAGGAAAGTACATTACCCCACTTCAATCCATTAATAGAAGAGGTAAGACCAATGAGAGTTGAAACTCCAACCGAAAATGAAAATGAAAATGAATGTGAAAATGAGGAGAAAATAGAAGAAATTTTCTCAAATAGAGGAGATCAAATTATAGGAGAAACACCGATAAGAAAGTCGATTCAGACAACCCAACCTTCAACAAGGCTAAGAAATTTTATAACCTACAAGGTACAATATCCTATCCAAAATTTTATTAAATATGATAATGTCTCCTCCAATCATAGAACCTTCTTGATTTCAATTGAAAGAAAAACAAGAACCAAACCACTATGAGGAGGCCATAAAAAATCCCGTATGGAACAATGCCATGAAAGAAGAATTAAGAGCCCTTGAAAAAAATGAAACTTGGGTAATCGTTCAATTACCAAAAAATAAAAAGCCCGTAGGATAAAATGGGTATGCAAAATTAAATATAAAAGCGATAGTACTGTGGAAAGGTACAAGGCTCTCTTGGTTGCTAAATGTTACACACAAACATACGGTATAGACTATTATGAAACATTTGCACCTGTTGCAAAAATAAACACCGTAAGAATTTTATTTTCCGTTGCAATAAACCAAGGGTGAAAATTGTTCCAAATGGATGTTAAAAATGCATTTTTTCAAGGAACACTTGAAGAAGAGGTATATATGTCATTACCACCCGGTTACAAAAAAGACAAAAAATGTGACTTAGTTTGCAAATTAAAGAAGTTAATTTACGGGTTGAAGTAATCTCTAAGAGCATGGTATGGAAAATTAAGCTCTCATTTAATTTCTTGTAATTTTAAAGTTAGTAATGTCGACTACTCACTATTTGTCAAAATTGAAGAAGAAAATACGACTATTGTTTTAGTATATGTAGACGATATTATCATTACTGGAAATAATTTAGAGAACATTAAAACCATAAAACATCAATTAAAAGAAAAATTTGACATTAAAGACTTAGACTATTTAAAATATTTTTTGGGGATAGAAGTAGCATATTCAAGTCAAGGTTTATCTATATCTCAAAGAAAATATACTTTAGAATTGTTGGAAGAAACCGGAAAAATAAGGTGTAAATTAACCAACTTCCACACCAATAGATGGTAAATACAAACTAAACACTGAGGATGGTGAGCCGTTAGATGATATAAACCAATTCCAACGACTTGTAGGAAAATTAATCTACCTCACGGTAACCCGTCCGGATATATCATACTCGGTAAGCCAAATTAGCAAGTTTATGCATAGTCCAAGAACACTGCACTTAGAGGCTATAAATAGAATATTGAAGTATTTAAAAGGGACACCCGATATGAGAATTTTTATTAAATGTAATAATTCTAACAAAGTGTGTGGCTATTCCGATGCAGATTGGGCCGGTAGCTTTGATCGAAAATCAACAACCGATTTTTGCACGTTTGTAGGCGGAAATTTAGCCACATGAAAAAACATGAAACAAAACGTGGTGGCACGATCAAGTGCCGAGGCAGAATATCGGGCCATGGCATCAACCGCTAGTGAATTAATATGGATCAAACAACTCCTTAAGGATATGAGAATTAAAATTCAAGAACCAATGGAGATGTTTTGTGATAATCAAGCAGCAAGGCACATTGCATCCAATCCGGTATTTCACGAAAGAACAAAACACATCGAGGTGGATTGTCATTTTATTCGAGAAAAAATTCAAGACAAAGAAATCAAGACTCCTTATGTACAAAGTGAAGACCAATTGGTGGATGTTTTCACCAAAGGTATTAATCCGAAACCATTTACTAATAATACGAGCAAGTTAGGGTTAATCGATATCTACAACCCTAGCTTGAGAGAGAGTGTTACAAGGGATTAATCAGATCCAATAACCCTCAGACCTGTTTAGGATATCCATCATAGGGTTTAGATATACAAAAAGAGAGTTACTGTTTATAAATAAAAGCAACTCAATTTCTATGTACAGTGTTTCTGTAAAGTTACCGTTTGTACTTTTGTATAGGGTCAGAAACTAGGCAATAGGCTACCTTTATTTTTTTCCTTTCTTTCCAGCATAAATAGCATATACTGTAACAAAGAGAACATAAGAAATACAATTTCTTTCTTATTCACATTCTCTGTTTCAATCCGTAAAATTCATCACCAAAGAATGACAACATAAAGATTGGTACCTTACTGGTACTCATTGGACACTGACGAAAGTGTCCAATTTTCTACCGAGATTTTTATTAATACCCTAAAAAAACAAATAATAATAAAAATACCCTCAGTTTTAAAAAAAATTTAAAAATGCCCTAACCGCCCCATAATGGGGCGGTCCACTGATGGCAGAAAACCGCCCTATTTCTGGGCGGTCCACCTCCTCCAGAAAACCGCCCAGAGATAGGGCGGTTCAGTATTTTTTTTTTTTTCAGATTTTATATATTTTTATAAGGACATTATATTGATGTATATATATTTTAAGATGTATATATTGTTTAGATATATTTTTTTTTTTTTTTCATAAGATATATATTTTTAAGAGGTATTTTTGTTTGTAAATAAGATATATATTTTTATAAGAAAATTAGCGTTGATATATATATTTTTAATGATTTAAGATGTATATATTTTTAAGATGTAGATATTTTTATTGTTGTTTGGACTAATTATTAATGATTTATGTTGTATATTGTATTCCTTGAAGTATTTATTCCATCTAGTTATTGTTTATTTATGTTTTATGTTGTCAATCTGTGCATATTTAATTGCGTTATGAAAATAACAAAACTGAAGCATATAAAATAGTTACAAACTACGAATTAAATCAGTTAACAAACTCATCGACGACGACCGAACAAATTTAGAAATCGACGAGTTCTGGATCTGCTTCCAGTCTGTTGTGCGACACTACTACCGCTACCGGATGCCTCTGCATGACTACTACCGCTACCGGTGGCCTCAGCAACAACTCTAGCATTTTCTCTTTCGTTGGCTTCGTTGATGGCATCTGCATTCCAGGTCATAACTGAACCCTTCTCCCTATGTTTACGTAGTTTGCCCTCCACCCTTGTTGAAAATGCCTGGTTCCTGTCGAGTAATTCTCGTGCTTTAACACGTCGGTCAACGAACCATGCATCTATACTGATAACAGGTCTAATATATGGCACAGCTTGAATGCACGGACCAAACGCCCATGCTATGGCCTTGAACTGCATCGCGCCGTGCTTCTCAGGATCGGGGACATTCCAACATTCAAACTTTGTGCCGGGATTTGTACTTGATATGGCCTGGAGCAGTGGTGCAAGCAAGTTGTATGAACCCTTCCAACTACCGAACAATCTGCAAATCGTAAGTTCACGCCCTCTCCACAACCTGTTGTACTTTGGGGTTACATGGTCGTAAGCGTGTCTCACCGCTCTACCGACCTCCTTAAGGCTGATCGACGGGTCGTCCTTAACATCTCTCTCAATTACATCGGCAATAAGTGATGCCGTAAGTTGTGCATGGTCTGTCATTGACGACGCAGACTTGCATGTATGAGGTGGTTCACATTTCTTAATGATCCATGCGTCCCCCTTACCCACAGGGGTTGCATACAGTCGGAACTCGCATCGCGGTGAGTCTTTGCAAACAACAACTAACCTTTTTCGATCTCTCTTTTGTATTGTGCACTCCCAGTTGCCGTGAATATGAGTTTCTTGGACTTTCTTCACAAGTTCCTCTATGTTGGTATAAACCTGATTCGGAGCAAGTTCTGTGCTGTAAACGACACGCTTTCCAAAATAACTTATGTCTGCTTCTTCAAAAGCAGTAGTATCGTTGAATGTGGCTACCGGATGTCTGTCTGTCCGACCTCTAATAGGAAATCTTTCATGGCTGGGTGCATAATCTCCATCACCGTCTGATAATGCATCAGAATCCCAATCCCCGTCCCAACTATCACCCGAGTTAATTTCATGTTCCAGTATGGCATCAACCCCTTCAGCCTCCAGCATAGCATCTCTACGGGGAACAATAACAGGTACAATTATAGGTACGGACGGTGGTACAGAAGGAAATCTGGCTTGGATTACGGGTTGAATAGGAGGCGGTGGTGGTGGTGGTAGGTCGGTGGTATAATCAGTGATGTAATCAGTGGTATACTCAGTGGTGTAATCAGCGGTGTAATCAGTATGAACGGGTGGTGCATGACCGAAGTTTCGGTCACCTGAGTTGTCAAAACCCGAGTTGTCATAACCCGAGTGTTCAAAACCCAAGTGTTCAAAACCCGAGTGCTGCTGCACCGGGCTATCATGACCTGTATTGTCCGTAGAAGGTCCAACCCCGGACCGACGCAGGACCTTTCTGGAATATAACTCCATTATCGGAGTACCCGCAGATTGAAAAGTATTATAAACACATCTCCAACCATCCTCATCTGTTATTTGATACTTTACATAGTAAGGTCTATCCCTCCCTATGTCAACCCGAGTAACTAAATCTATGTCATACCGGTTGTTGTTTACACCAATCCTTTCGAATACCTTTTGCTTAAGTTCCATAAATGAGGTGTTTTCGTTAACCTCAAAGCCGTGGGTTGGATCTTTCGTGTAATATGCTCCCTCCACACCCACCACGAACTTCCCGCCCATATGCAATGTAACCAACATTTTGATAGCTACATTAATAAACAATTTTTTTATCACTTACAAAATAACAATACACAATTAAATTATTAGTAAACAACAACAATTAAAATTATATTAAAATAAAAAAAAATTACAAAAATAATAATAAATAATAAACAGTAATAATGAACGATAATAATGAACAGTAATCTGCATTAATCTACAGTAATCTGCAGTAATCTACAGTAATCTGCAGTAATCTGCAGTAATCTGCAGTAATCTACAGTAATCAGCAGTATCTACAGTAATCTACAGTAATCAACAGTAATCTACAGTAATCAACAGTAACCTACAGTATCTACAGTAACCAACAGTAATCTACAGTAACCAACAGTATCTACAGTAATCAACAGTATCTACAGTAACCAGCAGTAATCTACAGTAACCAGCAGTAACCTACAGTAACCAGCAGTAACCAGCAGTAACCTACAGTAACCTACAGTAACCTACAGTAACCTACAGTAATACACATTAACTAAATAATAATAAAAATAATAATATAAAAAAAAATACCTTCGGAGCATAGTAAAGAGCGAGAGGCGGGGCGAGAGCGAAAATGAAGTGTGAGAGAGAGAGTGCGCAGTGCGCTGGTTTTTTATAGTATGTATAGTGGACCGCCCCATAGGGGGGCGGTTTTCTCGGCCAACAGAACCGCCCAACCATAGGGCGGTTTGAATGATATGGTGAACCGCCCCATCATGGGGCGGTTAGGGCAATTTTAAATTTTTTTTCAAATTGAGGGTAGATTTGATATTTTTTTGTTTTTTTAGGGTATTAATAAAAATGTCGGAATTTTCTACGTCTCGCTAGACCCAGTATTCACAATGGTAATTATAGTACACTCAGTAATCATAGACTTCTCTCTCCACCTTCACAAAGAAGGTGATCAGATGAGCTGGAGCCTTGAAGACTTCATTAATTTTAAAGGTTTACCTCTCGAGAAGGTCGCCTCAATCCAGAGGCAAAGACGATAAATATTAACTATAAGATATACGAGGAGAGTTCCAATGCCTCATCTCTTCATACCTCATCCATACCTCATGTTATATATCTCCATTTTCAAAGTCTAAACTATCGATCCGACCGTTCAACATGATATTCATACTAAAATATGCTTGGGGATGAAATTTTATAATTTTTGCAATTTTTTTACTATTTTTTAAGATAGGTACAAAATCAATGTTTTTTGAATGGTCCAGATACAGTGATTTTGTACCTATCTTAAAAAATAGTAAAAAAATTGCAAAAATTATAAAATTTCATCCCCAAGCATATTTTAGTATGAATATCATGTTGAACGGTCGGATCGATAGTTTAGACTTTGAAAATGGAGATATATAACATGAGGTATGGATGAGGTATGAGGAGATGAGGCATTGGAACCCTACTCAAGATATATATGACTTATCGAAACTTTTATTGACTAATGCAAACATGCCTAGAAGGCAGGAGTCTGAATCTGTTGCGATCCTGGGTGGGCTCGCAGGATCCTAAAATTCCGAATCAACGGTTCAAATTTTTCTGTGCGCGGATCTCGAAAACACTTTGGAAAAGTAAATTTTCATGCACGCATCACGAAAAAAACCAACAGCTGAGATTCGGGATCGCAGGGTCCTGCGATTCCCGAGAATCACAGCAGATTTATTTTCAGAAGGCAAGGTTTTATTGTTGACAATAACATATTACACACTTAATTTGAATTGTAAACAAGTTGTTACATATCATGTTGGTGACACATTTGATTAGTTGGTATTGGAGAATTGAGCCCGGAGCCAGTCAACAGTCTTCTTATCAAGTTGGAATGCCTTGGATAGCACATCATCTGAAATAGGTGGGTTTGACCCAAAAACTGCATTTGCGATAGTGATCAAGCCGGGATTTTGGCTACTCAGACCGGCAAATGCAACAGCAGGGACATTTCCAACGTTGAACTTGGAAGTGGATGAGTCCCTCAGGAAAAACAAACACATCACCCTTGTTCAACACCTTGGAGAAGAGCTTGAAGTGTGGGGCTGATGCCACAAATCCGACATATATAGAGAGTGCCCTCGATGACAGTGAGCACTTCAGTTGCTCTGGGGTGGGTGTGTGGTGGGTTGAGGCCGCCGTTGGGTGCATAGTCGAGACGAGCAATGGAAATTCCCAGGGTATTGAGTCCAGCAATTCTTTACACATTGACTAGGGTGACGTTTGACCCGAGATTCTTACTAGTATGTTATTATTTTTGGTAAGAAAAATGAGATTTTTATTATTTTTGGAGAGACTGGTATAAACACCAAAAACATATTGATATCAAGTTTTAGTGTCCTGACATATGACTTGTATATTATATATTTAAATACTAAAAATTTGATATTCAATTCTCACGAAATAACTAATAACTTCACATGCTGAGTTTTGATATCAAATTTGCTGACTTCCAAACTACCGTTGACCAACTCAATTGATAAAATTATACTTCAAATGTTATACCATAACAATTTGAAGTATTAGCGTTCACAAGTTTTGAATTTTTCTTCTATTTCTTTGAAATGGAATAACTTTTTCAGCGAAAATAATTATATTTTCTTCAGAGTTCGTTGACATTTTTTCATATTTGGATTGTAAATAAAGGAAAGTATCAATTTATTGAACATTTTCTTTTGCTATATATTTCCCAAGCTTTTGTTTCATCTTTCCCCACTATTTTTTATCCCTCAAGTTATTGGAATTCTAGTTTAGTGGAATTGGTAATAACTTGAATTCAAATTAGGTATGATTTAAATAAATTTGGCATATTTACCTTGGTTCTATGCAAGGCCATGGACGAGCTAAAGAGTACCATAAAATGAGACATTTAGGATCAATCACAATTTTACAATTATTTTGAATTATGAGCAATATTTTTAATTTTTTTTTTTTTTTTTTTTTTAAAACACATTACAAGAGTCAGAATATTTTAATAATTTATTAATCAAAGAGGAAAGTTTCTCCTTACTACCACACTTTTCCGAACAATAACAAGTGTCAGTATATTTTTGACAAATTGGCGAACCGTCTAGGGTATGGATCCAAACGGATCATGTTGGTTGGATTTTGTTTAGGTCATCTATCCGATCCAGTGTAACAAAATGCGGTTCATGCGGTCGCATATGCGTATGCGGTTGGCAACAACATAAAAAATCAATATGCGGTTCTACATATTCGGCCTCATATTATCACATATTACCGCATATTACCGCATATTACCGCATACTTGTTTATATATATGAATTCTCATTTTAAAATCAACATATATAAGTACCGTATGAAAACCGCATATGCAGCTGTATACCGTATATGCGGTATGTGGTGGCCTTCCGCATACCACATGAAAACCGCATTTTATAACCTTGATCTGATCAGATTACAATCTTCTCAATCCATGACCAATCATAAAGATAAAAATCATTCAATCCACATTTTATATTAGGCGGTAGGATTTTGCTGAGTCTGACATGCAAGGTTTCTTTTGCAAAACTTGTCAGTTTCGATATAACAAAAATATGACATGTTCCTTACTAATAATACCATTGAGATTTTAATTGAAAATTGAAAATTAAGAATTAATAAGATACAATATTATTTCTATAATGATGCTACTATTATTATATAAAAATACATTGTTCTAAAAAATATAACGAACAACGGTCAAGTCGGCTTTTACTCGAAATTTTTACAAAATTCATATCCAAACTTTAAGTATTGGGTTAATCAAAATCCAACCGATATCTCTCTAATTAATTCCATATCCAATTATTTTTTGAGTCAAATTAGTCTTTCGGTAGGGTCATTCAGATTAATTAATTGAATTAAGCTTTGACTATTAGTTTAAAACACCAATTGCTTTTCTTTGATGTTTGAATTTTGTAAACAGGGCGTAACTACATGGTAAGAAAAGGTGGCTAAGCCCCCTTCCTTTAAATTTTTTTGCATTATTTATCTTCAAAATTTTAAATTTTACGAAATTATTATTAGCCCTCCTCATAATATAAAATTACATGACAATTATTCATCCAGCCTCCTCTATCTTAATTTCCTAATTCCACCCCTGTTTGTAAAGTACTCGTGAGTTGTGACACAGCCAAATGTCAATTTGATACTTGGATTGAATTATTTAGTTTTCTGAGAGTAGAGAAAAATAAAAAGTAATGAAAATAATCACATGATTGGATTTTTTTTTTTTTTTTACAGACATGCATGGTTACAAGAGCAATGGACAGAGTAAATTAATTTGATAAATAAAACTTCTTCTTTTTTTCCTTTTTTCTCTTCCAATTCTCATCCACTCTTGTGCTAAACAAAATCCAGAATTCCAGTGCACAAAGAACCGTTAATTTATATATATAAAAAATGTTCTGAGGTTGATCTCAACAAATATTTAGTGAGGTACCTCACCGTGTGAGCTTAGATCTGTACGGTTCGTTAAAAATCAACCCGAATTTTTTATTTATATCCAAAAAATAAATCAAATTACAAAAAATACCCATGTTATCTTGAAAATTCGAAAAATACCCAAACCGGAAATTTTTTTTCCGGATTTGGCCTCTAAACCCGGAAAATTTTTTTCCGGAAATTGAACTCCAAAACCGGAAAAAAAATTTCCGGTTTTAACATTTTTTTTTTTTTTTTTTTTTTAGAGTTTCCGGAAATTTTTTTTCCGGTTTTAACATTTTTTATTTTTTTTTTTTTTTTTTAGAGATTCCGGATAAAAAAATTTAACTTAACAATTTTTTTTTTTTTTTTTTTTAGAGATTCCGGAAATTTTTTTCCGAACTAAATAAATTTTTTTTTTTAAGAGAAAAATAGCTAAAATACTGAAATCTAACGCTAAAAAATCGAATTGTTTTTTTAAATATTTGTTTCATTAATTTAAAAAATTTCAAAATGGTGTAGAATAATTTAGAAATGATCAAAATAGCTAAAATACTGAAATCTAACACTAAAAAATCGAATTGTTTTTTACTACGAATAGGGCCGATTTTGTGCTAAAATACGGTAAATTTACTAAAATACGATAAATTACGCTAAATTACGTATAAATGGGGCTTATTTTGTGGCATCTTTCATAAATCATAAAAAATAGTAAAAAAAATTCCAAAAATAATAAAATTTGGTGTTCTAAAAGTTTATTACATAACTAATTTACTGAGCTACGTAGATTGAATAATAGAAATGAAAATCTTAATCGAAAACTTCAACTGAAGTTTTGAGGCTCTTCTATTTGTTTTTTGGCGATTCTGAATTTGGAAAACTGGCAAAGCAAGTCCGGACGCATGCGCATTTTCGCAAGCTTTCCGAAAAGTGGTCATTTGCTGAAATCGGACACTCGAGCGCCGTTTTATGACCGTTTGAAGTTTCGTCGTCGTTTTTCGCCTTCTCAGTGAAGATATTATCCCTATTCGTACGTAATTTAGCGTACTTTACCGTATTCTAGCATAATTCTACATAATTATTGTAATTTAGTGTAATTCAGCATAAATCAAGTAATTTGGCTTGTTTTAGTATAAATATGCTAATTATATATAAAAAAATGTAATCTAGCAAATATTTAAAAAAACAATTCGATTTTTTAGTGTTAGATTTCAGTATTTTAGCTATTTTGATAATTTCTAAATTATTCTACACCATTTTGAAATTTTTTAAATTAATGAAACAAATATTTAAAAAAACAATTCGATTTTGTAGCGTTAGATTTCAGTATTTTAGCTATTTTTCTCTTAAAAAAAAAAATTTATTTAGTTCGGAAAAAAAATTTCCGGAATCTCTAAAAAAAAAAAAAAAAAAAAAAATTTGTTAAGTTAAATTTTTTTATCCGGAATCTCTAAAAAAAAAATTAAAAAAATAAAAAAAAGTTAAATCGGGAAAATTTTTTTCCGGAAACTCTAAAAAAAAAAAAAAAAAAAAATGTTAAAACCGGAAATTTTTTTTCCGGAAACTCTAAAAAAAAAAAAAAAAAAAAAATGTTAAAACCGGAAATTTTTTTTCCGGTTTTGGAGTTCAATTTCCGGAAAAAATTTTTCCGGGTTTAGAGGCCAAATCCGGAAAAAAAATTTCCGGTTTGGGTATTTTTCGAATTTTCAAGATAACATGGGTATTTTTTGTAATTTGATTTATTTTTTGGATATAAATAAAAAATTCGGAAAATCAACACTAATTTCAAGCGGACTCATAAATTTCAATTAGGCTCTAATTTCTTACAGTCTGATCATAGTAACAAGACTCGCGAGTTATTTGCGAATAATTCGCGAATAACACGGATTTGAGTCTGAGCCGATTAAAACGACGTATAATTCGGTTGAACGAATTCTTTCCGAATTATTCGCAAATAATTTGCGAATTTAACTAATTTTACGAATTATTCGCATTTTTCTCACGTTTTGTTCGGAAATAAAAAACCACACTGCTGATTTTTAATTCATTAACCCGCACACTTGCCTCTCCAGTCTGCACAAAGTTCACGTCCTTTCAGCATTTAACCCACTTGAGAATTTTTGACTATATTACTACACTGTTGATCTTCTATAGCAAATACAAGCAATATCTCGTATAGCAAATCATCGGTAATGAATTAAATATGCACTGACTGTCTCGTATTATAATTCCGAATCATTCCCGAATTATACTTGAATTATTCCCGAATCACGAATTTTTGACCATGCCGAACTGAATCCGAATTATTCATTTGTTATTATAGTCTCGATGAGAATAAGTGTATAGCAAGTATAATAGAAAATCCAACGCTAAGTGAAGATTAGCAAGTGCACAGAAAATCCAACGCTAAGAAAAGAGGCTTTTTTCCGAGTATAGCTGAGATAAGATCAACGGAGTAGACGATCTCCTGTGGTCCAGTCAAACAAAATAGACGGCCCAGATTATTATAGTCCATCTAGTACTCGACGCGTGTCTTTCTCTCATGGGCTGAGACTGAGAGCTGACCCTACCATGTAAACTGATAGATGCTTGATAATTCTTCTGTGGCACTTCCTGAATAAAAGGCATCTGAACAATTATTCTTAACTCGTAAATCTTACAACTATTATTTGCTGCACATTTGGCTATAGCGTCAACTTCTCTGATAAAATAATTCCAAAAGACAAATCTGATCTGTTAAAATGAGATCTAAAGATTGTAAATAACAATCAAAGAAGTTAGTGTAACTTTTAAACCAGGATACAATTATACTTTGTCTTTTTGGCATGCTCTCTGGACTGATAATTGTAATTTAACTACTCAATTCCCACAATTATACAATATATGCACCACTCCTCATATTACCAGAACAGCTGTCATTAACTCTCAGGAGTCTGCTTTACATTTTAGAAGGAGTTTCAGTGACATACTACTGATAGAATAGCAACAAAATTCTATCTCTCATTAGTTCATGTAGCTTTACTCATCACATATGTAAAATTGCTTGGAGGTGGAAAACTACATGACATTATACTGTTAAATCAATATATCAAATTCTGAACTTTAGAGGAGTCAATAAGAATAAGTTTGTCATTTGGTGGGAACTTCCTATTCCTCTTAAAATTAGAATATTCATGTGGTTAGTGATGCATAATAAAATATTGACTAAATACAATTTACATAAAAAAGGTTGGAGGGGTGACTTAACATGTCAATTTTGCAACAGAAAATAAACTGTAAATCACTTATTTCTTAAATGTTCAGTAGCTCAGCAAATCTGGTTTTGGTTAGGCTACTGTCAGTCAATATTTGTACAATGGAACTCTTGTAAAGATATTTTTTTAGTTTGCAGGTACATTGGAAAAAGAACAAGAAGTTGTATTCCTAGTGATATTCAGTGCACTGTGTATGACTTTGTGGAAACACAGAAATGAAATCATTTTTCAAGCTACTTCAATTAAAACTGTAAGATCCCTCATTCTACTAATTATTTCTGTTTTTGAATATTGGTCAGGTCATATGGACAAGAGAATCAAAGAAGCTGCTGCTAATTGGTTCCCAAATGACCTCAATGCTATCCCACTGAGGGTGTGGGACCCTAATGACAGTCAAATGGTGCTCTACCAGGGAGGTACTGGTGCAGAACAACCATTACTCATAGAGGGAGCAGCTGGGTCACCAGCAGAATGACAAAATGAAGACTTCACTTAATTTTTGTATAAATCTTATCCTTTTTCCTCAGCCCAAGTGTAGGAGGCTTAATTCCAGTATACTTTTCAATAACTGTCTTTTGGTGGTTGTTAAAACGAAGAGCATTTATATCTTGCTCTTGTTAGCTTTTGAGTATGCTTTTTAATTGACTGTGAACAATTATCAGTAGTATGTAACTTACATATCATGTTTCATATATGAAACGAGCACTTATATGCCTTTTTTTCAAAAAAAAAAAAAAAAAAATAACAATCAAAGTGCAGATGAAACTTTCACAAACACAGCCCATTTCCAGCCCAAAATACTTCCAGCTTCAGCTTTAAAGGGTTTTTTTTCGGCCCATAGCCCGTATAAATTTTGTTTAAATGTCGAAGGTATGCGGTATCAAGTAAAATTTGACTAGATGAATCAACCTAATTAGAAATCAATCTATACATTTAAAGCGAACTGAACAACAGAACTATTTTAACCAAAAAACATTTTGCTCGGTTAAAACCAAATTGACCAAACCATTTGAACACCTCTACATGTGACAACCTTCAAATAGCACACATCAGTTTTTTGTACCTTTAAATAGCACACTAGATTTTTTGCACAAGAAGGTTATTTTTATTTTTGTTGGCAAATACTGCTTAATTTTATATTATCATTCTATTATAATTATCACAGAAAGTTTAAGCATTGCTGTCATTGTATTGACAAAATTTATTTCCAAGCTAGACGGATCAATAATTTCACACCCATTTGACTCAGCCTAGAATTAATGCATGAATTCTTCTTTACATTAGTCATAAGTACTGAAGGTTTCGTTAATAGCTAATACTTGAAAAAAAAATTATGTATATCCTTCATATTTTTTTTTAAGTAGGAAGTTTTCCTTCTCAAATTTATAATATCACATTATCTTTCTAAATATTAAAAACTCACAAATTTATCCAGATTATTGTCCTTTTTTATTAAAACTCACAAATTTATTCGGATTATTATCTTTTTCTGTTAAAACTCACTTTACATTTATAAAATTTCATTTTACCCTATACTAAACACTAAATATATATATATATATATGAGAACCAACATTTGGTATAATAGTGAAAAGCAACACTCTGACAAATCAAGATGAGAAGAGGTCCTTTATAGACATTGAATGAAAATTTGTATGTTAGACCTCCACCTTTCTTAAATTTTTTTTATAAAATATGTAGTACATGTAAGAAAAATGTTCAATCTTGTTTTGTGAGTACAAATTATTTATTTTCCTATTTGTGCATGCCCAATGACATTTAGGCATATTGTGGTGCTCATGTTGCGAGTAGAAAATGAATCATTTGTCCTCAACAAACTGACCAATTAGAAGAACTAACTTTCTCTTACATAAATTACACATTTTTTTTTTTTTTTTCATAGAAGTTAAAAAGAAAGTTTATATATAAAAAGTGAGTTTTAAAAGAAAAGACAATATATTAAATAAATTTGTAAGTTTTTAAAATTTAGAAGGATAAATATGATATTGTAAAAAATTTAAAATATATATTATTTTTTAAATTTTGAAAAAATATATAAAATTCTCTTACAAAATTACTCGGTCCATAAGCCATTTTTCTTTTTTGTTTCCGTTGCATTTAACAAATATAATTAGGGTTAAAACGCACTATTGATTTTATACTCCAATCATGCTCTACATCATTATTTCAAAGTCCAGATAGTCTATCTGAATTTTTATATGTATTTGGAGATTAAATTTTATATTTTTGAAATTAGTTTATTATTTTTTTAATAGATACAAAAACACTGTTTTAATATAATTCTAGACAATTCCAGGCGATTTACAGGACAAGTTGCTTCATGCGTTAGTGTTGGTTTGCTTGCCTCCCCCATATATTTACACATAAAATGAAGACTTTGGGAAATATGTATTTTAATTCTGTATTTAATTTTTGGTATTCTGTTGAATACTCTATTTCGTGACAACTGCCGTTGATAATTTCAATTTTCATGACCTAGTCGCTTTGTCTGGATATATTATTATTATTCCAAATTTGCTATATTTTCTCGGCGTATGGTATAATCTATTTCGTTCTCGGCGTATTCACTTTCGTGAAAGGTATCATTTTGACTACATGACTAGAAAATTTACCAATTATATATAAAAGAGATCTAGCTGCATGTCTTTTTGGCAGTATTAATTATATGGAATGATATACTTTATTCTTGGCGTATCCATTTTCGAGAGAGCTATCATTGTAGGGGTGCAAACGGATCGGATACGGATCGGATAGTGCTCAACCCATATCCGTATCCGTATTTTTTTTTCGGATACGGATACGGATCGGATACTAATCGGATACGGATACGGATCGGATATTAAACGGATACAGATACGGATCGGATATTTTCGAATACGAATACGGATATGGATATAATTCGGATTTCTAATTCAAAATTATATCTAATTAACTTGTTACGTCATTACAAAATATACATCTAATTAACTAAAATTCACCAACATAACCATAACTTTACTTAAAAATACTAACACAAAAGATATTATTTTAAGTCTTAACACATCAATCACTGTCACTATCTTCAAAACAAGATCCATCTTCTTCTGATTCCTCGATAAAATCAAAAACTGAAGTTGCACGACCTGAAATTAAAAATAATAATAGAAATTAATTTTTGATTCTTAAAAGAATTGATATTGTTCTCTTGTTCAAATAACATGAACTTAGTGTCTAAGTTACTAGAACCTAAACTTGTAAAATTGTTGCACCTAGTTACTGGAGCCTCAACAAAAGTTTTGTTGGTACTCTTATTTCTGTTGTAGCCTGGAACCTAAGCTTGTAGAATTGATATTGTTCTCTTATTGATTTTTGTTGGTACAATTCATAAAGAGCATTCCATAAGAAAAGTTTCTTAAACTCAGATATTTTCTTTAACACAGGATATTTAAAACACATGATATTTTCTTAAACTCAGATAGGAGACCACTATAAGAAAAGTTTCTATTCCCATCAGGGGCTCCGTTTTCCAGTGGAAGTAGAGTTACACCAGCTACAGTCGGTGGTAAAGTTGAGAGCTTTTCTAGGCTACAACAGAAATAATCAGCTGCAGTGTTGCCAAGCATGTAGAACAGAGCAACGAGCCATACAAAGAGAACTGCGACCAAGATACGCAAATTGCCGCAAGTGCAGTAAAAGAAAGTGAGGTAATCGAAAATACCTGTTCGATGCCAAGAGCCCAAGAGGGATTCGGTGAAGAGGAATGAATCGATGCTTGAGAGAAGCTACGTGAGAGAAATCGTTCCTTGAAGACCGAGGGATTGTGATTTGGGAAACACGAAATAGAAATTGAGAGAAGTGAGAAGTCTGTCTTGTGACTTGTGAGAGAAGTCGAAGGGGTGGATGTACCATACAAGGCCACAAGCCCACAAGGCCACAACAGTATTTTAATGTGGGTTGACCGGTTGAGCTCCTACAGTATTTAAATATGGGGTACCGAGAACTCCCACAAGACCACAACAGTATTCGTATAATATCACTATGAAATATCACTGAAATACTAAGTTATACGGATATCCGAAATACTAAATTATACGGATACGGATAATTATCCGTATCCGTATCCGAATCCGCATAAAAATATCCGTATCCGCATCCGAATCCGCAACTATCCGTATCCGGATATCCGAATCCGCAAAAATTCGGATACGGATCCGGATTCGGACGGGTAATATCCGACCCGTTTGCACCCCTATATCATTGTCATTGGGGTAAAGAGTTTAACAGATTAGTTTTGGCTTCATACAGCGCACGGACTATAGAATTTAAACATTGCTGCATATGGTTTGTAAACCCTAAACTCTAAACCCTAAACCCTAAACTCTAAATCTTAATTATCTAAACAACTGACACGTTTACTTTCTTATAACCTCACAGGGAGGTTCGAGCTCGCACCGTGCCTCCATGCCCGATGACGGTGATGATGGGGATAATGGTGATGATGGTACGTGTGTTACTATTATTATAATTATCACAGAAAGTTTAAGCATTGCTGTCATTGTATAGGACAAGTTGCTTCATGCGTTAGTGTTGGTTTGCTTGCCTCCCCCATATATTTACACATAAAATGAAGACTTTGGGAAATATGTATTTTAATTCTGTTGAATATTCTATTTCGTGACAAACTGACGTTGATAATTTCAATTTTCATGACCTAGTCGTTTTGTCTGGATATATTATTATTCCAAATTTGCTATATTTTCTCTTGAAAATTCGAAATTATATGGTATAATCTATTTCGTTCTTGGCGTATTCACTTTCGTGAAAGGTATCACTTTGACTACATGACTAGAAAATTTACCAATTATATATAAAATAGATCTAGCTGCATGTCTTTTTGGCAGTATTATATGGAATGATATACTTTATTCTTGGCGTATCCATTTTCGAGAGAGGTATCATTGTCATTGCTTGACTTCAAAATAAACCAATTATAAAAGAATCTAGTTGCAAACCTTTGCTGCAGTTGTTGTTGTTTATATTTATCCTTATATGTTTTTAATAGAGATGGAAGATTAAGCCATTCAACTATTTAATATATTTATTTTCATATTTTAGTATTTGATAATTATATTATTAATTAAGTTGAGATACAGTTTATCCTATACACTCGCATCATATCACATATTATGTTTAATTATGTATATTCTCTCAATTATTTTATATCAAGATTTTATATGATTTAATACCTCAAAATAAAATCTTTTTGAACTTTTTGAAGTGTTTAATACTTAAAAAAAAAAATTGGTAACCTCCTCTACACTGATCTCTTGTAATCATTGTAACCAATTTTAGTCAGTATTAATCATCAATATTAGTCATTGATGGTATCTAGGATCGATATATTTATTTATGATCCTAAAAGATAACATTATTTGACCGAATAGTTCGTATTGTTTGATACAATTAACTATATCGAATCGTGAATAGTTTCACTGAATCGGATGATTCAGATCATTCACAGCAACCTCGATTCACCCCCATACAATTTGCATCGATGCATGGAATCTAAATCATATCGAATACGTAAGATATGAATTGCATATCGCATGATTGTAAACACACAAAACGCAAGTGATGATAGGCTCCATAGTTACAATTCTTGAACATATGGTCTTTTGCAGTCAAGAGGAAATTAAAATTATTTCATATAAATATATTCAACCGTCCATGTTTTATTTATCGAACTTCTAAATTTAGATATCAATTAAGAGGCAGCAATTTGGCATTAAAAATGTATTTAATCTTGCAAATGTGAATCTAAATCCTTTCTTATCAACAGTAAGCATAGTGCATGTTAGTCCGTACTAAAAAAAAAATGTAAAATTTAAAAAAATAGTATTGGTAGCATTTATTTATGAGTGAGGCTAAGGTGACTATGTAGGGGTGAAAACGGAGCGAATACGGAGCGGATAGTGGTAAAACCATATCCATATCCCTTTTTAATTTTCCGGATACGGATACGGATACGGATCGGATCGGATATTTATTAAAATAATATTAAAAAATACCAAAGTTCATAATATTTATCTAATTTTAATGGTGAATAACAATATTTTTTCATAATATATATTAAAATATATGATATATATCTACTATTCGGATACGGATAATTGAAACGTAAAACCATATCAGTATCCATATCCACACGGATATTCGGATATCGGATATCCACATCTAATTTTTCGAATACGGATCGAATACGGATCGGATATTATCCATACCGTTTTCACCCCTATGACTATGCCGTACTAAAAAAATGTAAAATAAAAAAATAGTAAAATCGTTAAAAAATGTAAAATCTAGATTGTAAGTACATTTTCATATGAAAATCATATTAACGGTTCAGATCGACTATCACTTTGAAATTAAAAATATTAATCTGTAGTATGAATCAAATTAATATATGCACTGTGTATACTACCATGGTCTCACTCTTTATAAATCTCAGAAACCTTTCAACTTTTTCAATCAAAAAAAAAAAAAAAAAAAAAAAAAAGGAAGAAGAAACCTTTCAACTTTTATCCTGATTCATTGATGTGGGCCTTGCATGGGTTCCAAGTCCCAGTCGCACTATGGATCCAGTCCATGATGTATTCCTAGCAAGCAATGCTTTGTCTATATGGATTATGGACTTTATGGACCTAGTTTTTCAACTGGCAAAAAGTGAAGAGACGGTAAATGAAAAGGACTAGATCCATACTATTTTATTTATTATTATTATTATTATTATTATTATTATTATTATTATTATTATTATTATTATTATTATTTTTTGCATTGAAACTTAGGACAAAGTAGTATATGTTTCAATAAAGAGAAACATAACAACAACAATAACAATAACAATAATGATGAGGCTGAATTGTGATTGGGTTTTGGGGGTATTTGCATGATGGCCTATTGGCCTCAGCCGTCTGTTTTAGATGCTTGAACAAGTCTAGTTTTGCTCAAAATTTGTAACTCAGGGGTGTTTAATGGGTTTTAGCAACAATGTAATAGGACTGAGATTCTGTAAGAGGCCACAATTTAGGGGTTTCCAGTGGTACCGAAGGTAGTCAGTATCAGGCCGGCTATACAACTGACAATTGAACTCGGAACCAATGATGGGACAACTCAATGGCTGGTATGGCTGGTACGTGTCATCCCGTACCCATATACTGGTGAAGATGTCACAACTTGGTTGGTTCACAGTGAAACCAGTTGGTACGGGTTTCTTGGATACTTTGTGGTGTTTACTTAGGCCGAGAGCCAATGCTTTTGAGCTGAGAATTGTCTCAAGGATCAGCAATATTACTAGAACTGATGATACCATCCATCTGGTACAAGTACAACCCATTTGATGAAAAGGAAGAGAAAAACAAAAGGTGTGACTTAAATGCTTGATGTGTCTATTTATTGAGGGGTTATTTTACAAAATATATGGCTTGCTAGTTTTTGGATTGGCACGAGAAGTTTGGGGAGTGGTGCATGTGAGAGGTTAGCTGGATTATTCACATGAGGAGAATTTTTGTTTTTAGAGAATCAAGATTGGAGTTTGTGATTTGTGAAGCCAAATTAATAAGTTTTCTTCATGATGAGTATTGATTATTTGCTTTTGGGATGTATACTGTGGTGATAGAAAAGAGAAGTTGTAGACAAAGGTTGAAGTTTTTGGCAAAAGTAAGATAAGATAATAAAACAATGATAAAAGAACATGAAGCTATAGGTCCACAAATTTGTCATTGCCAGATAATATGTTATAATACAAATAGAAAGCCATCCATTGATTACAAGTCAAATCGGCTAACGTAAGGTATTAATTCATGGACAAGTTACATTTATAAAACTATAAAAGTAAGGTTGCTGTGATGAAATTTTGTGTAATGTGAAAAACGTGTCTAGTTAATTAATTGTGGAATCTGAATTTTCCTTCTCATCATTTCTTCTTGGCTAAGTTAATGTTTTTCGCATGGAGATCGCATCATCAAAATTTGATTGACTATTTAAAGTTATAATACTTGAAGTCCTTCGAAAAAAAAAAGCAAAGAAATTACTCATGTTGAAAATAATTAACAGCTACTTTTTAGAAATCATAATGTATTAGTCTAAAATGTGATGTAAAATAAAATTACTCATTTTACGCTGTGCAATTGTTTTTGTTTACTGTAGCTAATTCATACGCCAGTTTTTTAATGAGCAAAATCGGAAACTTGCACCTAACGCTGCACAGTTCAGATGGCTAAGGCTGCATGAATAGGGTGTGTGTGTTGTTAGTGTTGTGTGCCTACGGGTCTTAATAAAAAAAAATCGGAAACTTACAAGGTTCACACAAGTTATGACAGTAAAAAGCCTTACTCGGAGTATAAAACCTACTCAAAATGCACAAACATAAAGTTTTCAAATGTTCTCAGCTAAAATGAGAAGAAATTATGGAGAAAACAGGGGAACATCCCAGTGCACTGATACTACTATATCCTTTAAAAACAAATGAACAAGTTACAACATGTTTACAACGAAAAAACGAATAAAATAAAACATCAGACCTTTTATGTATATCCTATCCATTTATCTATTCACTTTGTGTCCTTTTATGTAAAATAGTACAAATCAATCCAATCCTATTACAACTATTTTAACAAAACCAATCGATTGAAGAAAGCAATATGTCACCGAAGATCGGTATCAAAACAGTTATTTGCTGGTACACTATAGCAATGAGGTTTGTCGGCAGGAGGGGGAAACATTTTTGCATCTGTACTGTTACCGTTCTTTGTTATGAATACAGTATCCATTCCCCAAATCATATGGCGATCCAAGTGGCAGTGCATGAACCAAACACCTATATTTTTTTTTTTATAAAAAGAGCAATTAATTCAATGATTAGTTTTGCTGTTTCTTTTTTCAGATAGCAACTAAAAATTAGGCAAAGTCCAAGTGGTCCAGCTGGGTAACAAGGACTAGCTACTTAATCAACTATTTTTTAAGCCAGTGTGACCTAGGGCTGCCAAAAAAGCTCGTCGTTTGTGATTCGATTGACTTCGATTCGAAAAAAAATTCGCAATTAACTAGTTCGTTGAAATTCGTTTTGAAACAAATCAAACAAGTTTGGTTCGAATCTTATTCAAATTCAAACTCAAACTAGAGTAAGTTTGATTTGGTTTGATTCGTTTGTAGCCCTACTGTGACCATACAAAAGAAAAATTAATCAATTAATACTAGTTCTTAGTTTTGTCAAATAGGCACCTATATATACAACTATCATAAAATAACCTGGCACAATATATAATGTTTCCTATAACCTAACAGAAAATTAATGTTAATTCAATGTTGGCATCTTATAACAAGAAACAAAAAATCAACCAAAAATTTAATTTAGTATCTTCTAACAAAAGACAGAATACAATATAAAAAAAATAATAAGTAAAAAACTCACCAGGATTATCTGCCTTAAAACGGATCGTTGCCCATCCATTCTTCGGCACACCTATTGTGTTCTCATATGGTGGATCAACCAAGTTGTAACTCAAAGGATCAGTTGCGTTGTTGAAGTTGCCGTTTCCTCTTCCAACGACATAGAAGCTGTGGCCGTGCAAATGTATCGGGTGGTTCTCTCCACCTTGTATGTTAGTTCCCTGAAACACAATCTCCACGGTTGAATTATACTCGAGTACCTTCACTTTTGTTGATTTATCCACAAAAATTAGCTCCTGTGGAATGTTGTCCTCTGTAAAGTTGAAGAAGAGCGGCGGTTGATCGGGAAAGTTGGGGGTGTAGACGCCAGATATTGCGCTGTAATATGCATCTAGGATATCAATTTGCGGGTTTTGGAAACTCTGGTTGTTCAAACTAGCTGCAAGCCTGCCGCCAAAAGGACCGGCACATGACGCATTAGGGCACTGTTCGACATTCACAGCTATTGTGATGTACATTCTCACGTCGACCGTTTTTGGCACGTTGACTGGATGCTCTGAGCTCGCTAGTGAGCGTAGACCGGCAGTGAATGAATCCGCAGCACTAGTATCATTGAAGCTTGGTAAGGAAGGGATAACAGGTACTGTTGGTTGTGCGGTACTGTTGGTTTTGTATTCCAAGATCGCTACAGTGGCATTGGGGTCACGTGAAACCGCACTACTTCCATCAAAGAATGGTGTGGCGTAAATGTAGTAGCGATAGGGTGCCGAGGAGTTGGGGAATTGGTTGGCCTCTAAGAGGAGGTCAAATGTTTGACCGGGGGTGATCATGATATATTCATTGACATAGGGTTTGGTGTAGCTCGCATCGCTTCCGACGACGGTCACATTGTGGCCGCCAACAGCGAAGAAGAACTCGTTGCTCATGGCTGCGTTTATTAAACGGAGGAGGTATCTTTTGCCTTGTTCAACTTGCACCTTGAATGTGTCTAGAGAATAAGAGAAAACAGAGTAAGTTAACAAATTTTGTCCATCTTAAAGTCAAGATAGATAAAGATTGAAAGGTAAAAATGTATTTCACATGACATTTCATCTTAACATTTGTTATTTTAATTAATTGATGATTACGTATAGAATATGTAAATAAACTTGACTACTTGAACTTGCCTTCTTCTATATAATACCATCAACTTTGTCAACAATTTGTGTTATTAATAAACAATTTTTACTCTTGCAAAAGGATATAAAATTTACCATTTGCTGAGCATGGTGCGAAGTCACCAGGCTGGCCATTGATGGTATTAGCATCGGAGATGTTAACTTCAGCGCCGCTCTGAACTGCAGAGTTGTACACGTCGGTTATGTTTTGGTTCCACCACTCTCCTAGTATTAGAGTAAACTCTTTGTGGGGCTTGGCGAAGGGGAAGCTGGTGCCGAGCTTCGGATGTATGACAATGGCGCCATGAACTGTGGCACGGTCAAATTCACTATGCGCATGCCACCACAGCGTGCCTTCTTCTTCTGTGACTTCGATTCGTTGTGTAAAGTTGCCTCCAGGTTGAATCGGGCACTGTGTAATATATTCTGGACCATCTGACCATGGGTTCCTTGGCAAATTTAGGCCATGCCTGGTACAAAATGTAATTCAAATATGAATTAATGTTTACTCGTGATTAATTGTTTTATAAATAGTATGGCTGACACATTATTTGCTATATGATGTGTATATATATTGTGATGTATACCAGTGGATGGTAATGTTTTTGTTCCCTTTGTTGATGACCTTGACGTACACTATGTCACCATAGTGAGCGGATATAGTAGGCCCTGGATATAATCCGTTGACAGTTAGAATGTTCTTTGTGTGATTGCAGAGTCGGGTGTAGGGAGCTTCTTGAATCTGTTTAAGGTAAACAGTTAAAAGAAAAAAATATATTAAGTTACAAATTCATAGTTTGATTTTCTGTAAACAAATTTTTTTTTTGAATTGGTACCGATCACTAGCTGGGTAGGTGACGCATATTTGGTAGCAAAAGCAAACGAGAGTTGATCATTTTTGTCCACTATTTTAAGTTTAACTATATTGTATTGATTAATTACGTTATCTAACCAATTAAAGCATGCACATCAACCGTTGTAATATTATGTACGAAATTTTATTACATGGATATTTTCTATAAGGTAAAAGGATAAAAAGAACAAAAGACAGGGAAAAGAACAATGCGCACTTATATAATAACCACACGCGACAAAATTTAAAATGGTGCAGCAGTTGAACAAATTTTGAAGCGTCTACAACTTGGGTTTTGTTAATTATGATTTTCAAATAATATGGGCCCGGTTGCTTTATCAAAAATTTGCTACAGAAAAGATCAATGATTGTGGATAGAACACAACGAGAAAGCACAAGAAATCCTTAATTGATAGCATGCATAAAACTGAAGGTTTTGTATAATATTGTTGTCTTTCTTCTTATAATAATTGTCTAACTTGAGTTTCTAATAACATGTTTTCTTCAATTTATTGTCTAACTCAAGTATGTTGCTATTTTTTTATCATCTAATTAACTTAAGTACATAGTAATATAGAACATGCATGCTTTGATCAATTTATTGTCAAACTTGAGCATATATATATATTGCTATCATAATTATTAATCTTTCTCTTCATAATTGTTAATTTTTAGATATAAGGATAATTAAACTAGATGTTGTGATAACAGAGAAATTGAGCACTTACAATGAAAGTACGGTGAAGAGTCTTGGCCAAGCCGAAGCTAGCGAAGAAACCGAATAACATTACAATACTTATAAGCGGCATCAGAAAGAGCCAACTAAATGTCGACATGGATGATCTTTTAGGATTTCAGAAGAAGAACAAAAGAAAATACAAATTGTTCTCTTATTTCCTTGTGTTACAAGTTTGTTTCTTAGAAGGAGACTGTATGTATAAATGTTTGTAAAGCACAAGACATGAGGGGGGGTATATATATATAGGAAACGAAATGAGAGATGGAGGAACGATATTGTCCTGTTGCCTTCCAATTTGTTCCATTTTTCCTCGTTTATACCAAATCAAGGGGACCATGCCATTGACTTAAAATTATTTCTATAATACATATATAATGCATATATACATATATGGAGACCAATCAATTTGCCAAAGAGATCGCTTGAGCTACATGCATGGTCACCGCGGCACGGCAATTTGTTGGAAGATATCAACGGTGTTAGGTAGAAATTAATTGAGGTACGTCATTCATTATTTCTGAACAGTGAGATCGATCGATAACAAATTAATGACCATGCATGGATTTGAGTGAGGCTATGGTGCTATGCATGGCACGGATGGCTAGTGTACTACGGCTCAATATGGTACTTTTTAAAATCTTAACGGTCGATCCGACCGTTCAATGTGATAACCATATGAATATGTACTTGCAAACTAAATTTTATATTTTTTCGAATTTTTTTACTATTTTTTCAGATAGGTAGAATTTTGATGGTCCAGAATTTTCAAAAAACACTGATTTTTCTACCTATCTGAAAAAATAGTAAAAAAATTCAAAAAAATATAAAATTTAGTTTGCAAGTACATATTCATATGGATATCACATTGAACGGTCGGATCGACCGTTAGGATTTTAAAAAGTATCATATTGAGCCGTAGTACACTAGCCATTGGTGCTATGCATAGCACCATAGCCTCACTCCATGGATTTTTATATTTATTCTTACACTTATCCACTTTGTGGTTAAATTAATTAAAAACATTAATTATATTGATAAATTGAATTAATGTATATATACCTAGCTTACGTATGATCGCTCGGTTGATTGTACTTAAATCCCTTGCTTTGCTTCTAGACTATGTTATATCTGTTTTAATTGATGCTTTTCTGGGTCTTGTGCAAGTACCATTATATATATTAAAAGATAATAAGTTTTGAATTTTCATTTCTAGTCCCTGCTTAACCTTAATTTTCTCATTTTTTTCATGCTTGTCCGGCAAGTAGTTGCCGACTAGAGTTGGAAATAATTCAGATGGAGATGGAGATGGAGAGCGTAATAGAATTTTAACTAGAGTAAATTTATCAAAGAGAGGTTAGCGCACGGGGTGATATAGGCTATATATGATCTTTTTGTAGTACTAATCCTGAATCTACTTGTCATTTATTTGTGACATATATGTTCAGTTATTTCTTTCATATGGCATTGTATTGCTTCTTGTAATGATTTAAAGTTTTAATTAATTATGCATCTATACATGACCTGTGGTAATTAATTGATGCTTACATTCCTCAAAAAGATTGATTTTTAACAGAATTACTTATATAGAGCAATTAATCATATGAACAATATGGCTTGAAATAAATTACTTGTGTTTTAGGGACTTTTTTTATTGTAAAGTCTTCAAAAGCTATTCTTTCATCCATTAATTAATTATAGCTCTCTTTTCTTTATAAAGTAATATTAAAAATGATCATATATTTTTTTAACCCATTTTACTTTTGCAGGGTAACAAATTCACAGCGAACATATTCGCCGGCGACGGCGAGGAATAAATTGTTGGAGTGCGTATCCTCTGAGATATCTTATATTTTGCGTGACCGGCGTGTCCAGTGCCTATTCGGGGGATAGCGCAGGGGCAATATTATTTGAGCTCTGAGATTTGTGCAGAAAGTATTTTAACGGTTGAGATTTTCCAAAAAGTAAACAAAATACCACTACAGCAAAACTGCTCTTCAGCGACCGGTTAAATCGCCGGTCGCTGAAGACCAAAAAAAAAAAAGGTTAAAAAATTAAAAAAAAAAGTTTCTGGCGACGGAACCTTCAGCGACCGGCGATAATGGGTTTCAGCGACCAAATTGTACCCGGTCGCTGAAGAGTGTAGCTAAAAATCCGGCGCCAAGTTTTTTCCTTCTCTCTGTCTGTCGAGCCAAGCTAGGTTTAGATAAAAAAAAAAACCCGACGGAAATCGCCGCCGTTCGACCCCGATTACCGCCCGACCCGCCGGTCCTCTTTCTCTCTCTCTCACTCGATCTGCCGCCCGACCCACATTGCTGCTGTCCGTTCCTCTTTCTCTCTCTCTCACTCGATCTGCCGTTCGACCTGCAGTGCTGCCGACCGACCCCGCCGCCCGACACCGAAGCCTGATCCACCGCCGCTCAACTCCGGTACTGCACTGTCATTGATTTGATTTGAATTTAAACCCCCACTTTTTCAGAATTGCAAACTCTAATTGATGTCCTCTAATTGATCTCCACAATCCAAGGGTAGAGCTAAATGAATGGATTTTGATGTTGATTTGCTTAATGTTATCTTAGGTAAATCTGTCAAGTTAATTATTTCTTAGGGCAAATTATGTTCATGGGCAATTTTTTGTTGAAATGCTTACTCTTTTTTTAAAGTAATGAAGTGTTCACTGTTTCTTCTTTGAGCAATTACTTCTTCTTTTTTATTATTTTTGTTGAAATGCTTCTCTTCCTCTAAAATGATACTGTTTCTCATGGTTTTGCGCATGATTTCATATAATGAGAAACTGTTGTAATAGGTTATCTTTTCTCTAAACACATGCTTACCATAATTAACCCTTTGAAGATGAACAAAAGGAATTTTCGGAATTTACAAGGTTCAGTTTGTATTTATTGCATTTCATGGTGCACTGTATTATATATCAATAATCAGGAGGTTCGTTTTCTGTTTTCTCTAATTAATGTCCTCTAATTGTTTTCAATGCAAATGTCGCAAGATGTACAAGGAGCCTTACGCCTAGGGATAACTCAAAGAATCGACTCTGATAACTCAAAGAATTAGAGTTAGTCAAGTTGGCCAGCAGATAAAGGTTAGACTTGTGCTCTTAAAATTTAAATTTATGTCGACTGAGATGGAAAGTTGGAAACTGGTTATAGAACGATTGTCGATTGGAGTTGGGCAATAGAACGAATATTCATAGAATGCCTAAACAATATGTGCATTTCTTAATAACTTTTCCTATGCAACGACTTTTCTTAAGAACACTGGCTTAAATGATGTCTATCCTTTTACTTGTAAGTCCAGTGCAAGTTGGCAAGTAGCAGATTTATAAACTTTTCATATTAAATAAAAAAGCCCATTTTCTCTAGTTTAATTTTTTATAGTTAGCATTCAATCTATATGCTTCTATTTTCAAGAGATAATTACAATCCTTGCACTAATCAACATGTGAGGAAATGGCATAGGAATAAAAATTCCCCAAACTTGCACTAATACAATATCACTACTGTCAAAATCAGTACTGGTACAGACAAACAGAGCCGAAATTGCACTAATAAAAAATCTGTTTTGATAGGTAATCAGTCAAGGTTCATGGTGCCAAGTACCTAAACCAGTCCCACATATGTTTATATACACTGTACCAGCAAAGAAACACAAGCAAAGTGTCACTGGTATATGAATAACACTAAAAAAGGCCAAAATGACCTGTGCTGACAGATTGATCCGTACAGATCAGCTCAGGGACTAAATTGAAAAATGGACTTAACCGGTAGATAGAAGACTTCAAAACACACAAAATGGACACAAATTTCACATTATTTAGATTTTATTTCAATTTATTATGAATTTCCAAAGTTCAGCTTTTAAAAAATAAAAATCTGTTATTTAAAATAACAAAATGACCTTCAATGCCCCTCTGTACATTTAACTACTTTAAAAATATAAATAAACCTCCAAAAATCATAAAACTTTGTAGAAACATATTTTACACACTATATGACAAGGGTATGAAGGAAATCAGTACACTCATTAACAAAATTAATAAAAATTTATGAGTTATATGTTGATAGAGTATGGGCTTTGTGTTGTGCTTCACCCAAAATATAAACTCAATAGGGCCGTAGCTGTACTGATTGGTTTGATTAATTGATATAAGGTAATTAATATTTGATTGGTTTGATTAATTGATTGGTTAATTGGTTTTTAGGAGTTGTAGAAGTTAGTTTAATCTCGGGAAGAAAGAAGAAGAGGACAAAGCTCGATCTTCAAGGGATCTAGTAATTGCTTTTAATTAGGCAAGTATTATCTCTTTCTTAATTCTATGCTGGTTAATTAAATTAGTAACTGTGTACTACAATTAGTTAGTTATTAATATAGTATTGTTTTATGATCCAACTAGACCAGAACATGTAGTATGCCTTTTAGGTTTATACCCGTTCAAAATTATCTAATAGGGATTAATTTTGAATAGTCCCCATTTTGAGGCTGCTTTTTGAATGCTTTGTCTCATCTAAGATGTGAAGAAATGTATGTGGATCTAGTATTTAAGAAAAATTTGGTATCATTTTCCCTTGTTGTTCCTACGAGTACGTATTGAATTACATGTCCAAAATGATGTGTCTCTAACGCGTACTCGGGGAACTAAGGGGAAATGCTGCCGGATTTTTCTTAAATACTAAATCTACGTACATTTCTTCACTGCTGGGACATAGCATTCAAAAAGTGGGATAGGATTGTACACCGGCCCTTTGTAAGCCTCAAAAGACTAATGAGTTTGAACCTATCAATATTTAACGTCATTATTTCATTGAAGTGTCAAAATAGTAAGTAAGGCATAATTTTAAGTTTAGTTTTGACCTCGTGCGCATTTTATTTTATTTAGAACTAATCAAGGCAAGGCAAGCTAAGCGTCCTCTCTCTCTCTCTCTGGTACGTATGTTTATATTCATAGTTTATGTAGTGTAGATGCTGCTTGTATGGCTGTATACAAGTCCTGTTGCATGGATGATGCAACACTTGATTGTAATTTCTTGATTTGATTGTGAATTTCTTCCATGACTTGCTTTAGAGGGTCCGTTATCAATTGATGATATCTGGAGGGTCTAAAGTATAGATCTGGATTTTTTGTTTGTTTGAGTCAAATTTTTAGTCATAATGCTAAAGTAATAGAATTTGTTATTCTTTTAAATTGAATGAATTACGGTGTAGTTAGGATTTGAGTCATGTCCACCTAAATTAGAATGTCATCTATTAATTATTGCATTTTGGTCATGTTTGTACAATATCTTACAAATGTGTGTCATAATTAGGAGAAATGGAGGGTGATCGTAGTTGGATGTACGGTCCTCGTTACGTGAACAAGCGAAAGAATCCCGTATTTGTGAAGGGTGTGGAGAGATTTTTTGAATATGCATTTGGTATTCAAAAAAATATAATTAATGGTGATCGCATTAGGTGTCCTTGTGCCAAGTGTGGGTGTACTAGATGGTTGGATATGGAAACTATCAGAAACCATATGATGAAATCGGGGTTTCGACCGTTTTACGAGACTTGGTACCTGCATGGTGAGGATCAAACAGTCCGGTTAGGGGAACAGAGCCAAACGGTCGTTGAAGAGTCTAGGTGGAGTCGTCGAATGCTGTGGTGGACATGGTTCTTGATGCTGCAGGTTCTTCATTTGATTGGACTGCAGACGAACCTCCGAATCAACAAGCTCAGGAGTTTTATAACATGATGAAAGCTGCCAATGAGCCGCTATGCGATAGTTGTGATAAGGAACATACTGTACTTGCATGTGTTACCGAACTCTTCAGCATTAAAGCCGACTGCGGCATAACCAAGGAGGGATTCAATCGCATCCTATCGGCCGTGAAGAAGTGGCTTCCGAAAGAGAATAGGTTGCCTCCAAATCAATATCAATGCAAGAAATTGGTGAAGGGTTGGGATTAAGTCATGTGAAGATCCATGCTTGTCCGAATGATTGCATGTTGTACTACGGTGATGATAATATTTCTAAAGACAAGTGGGATGTATGTGGACATGATCGGTACAAACAAAGCAACCATTTAAACCCCACAAAGCGTGTACCGTATAAAGAAGTGAGGTATCTTCCAATCACTCCGAGGTTGCTAAGGCTTTTTTTGACTTCAACGACCGCAGAACAAATGTGTTGGCATAAAGAAGGAAAGCGGGTAAAGGAAGGGGTCATGGTTCATCCTGCTGATGGTGAAGCCTAGAAAGAATTTAATCGTCTGCACCCAGATTTTGCAGTAGACCCTAGAAATGTGTATCTTGGATTTTGTTCAGATGGTTTCTTTCCTTTCAGTATGGGGGGTCGGTCTTACAGCAATTGGCCGGTATTTATAGTCGTTTATAACCTTCCTCTAGCTCTAGTGATGCGCGACAACAACATATTCCTGTCCTTGTTGATACCTGGGCCTAACAGTCTCACTAGAAGTATAGATATCTACTTGCAGCCTCTCGTGGATGAGCTGAACAAACTGTGGAATGATGGAGTGCTAACCTACGATAAATTCAAGAAACAAAATTTCACTATGAAGGCTGCCCTAATGGGGACTATTTATCAGGCCCTAAGTATGCTCTCAGGATGGTCAACGAAGGAAAAGCTAGGCTGTCATGTATGCATGGAAGACACGAAGGCTTTCCAACTTAAGGAGGGAGGGAAGGTCTCACTTTTTGATAATCACAGAAGGATGCTACCCCGTGATCATGAATTTCGATTTGAAAAAGATGCATTCAAGAAGGACACAATCGAGACTGACGCACCAAAAATAAGAAGAACATTCCTGGTTTTGGTGTGACGCGCAATTGGAAGAAGAGAAGCATATTTTGGGAGTTGCCATATTGGAAGGATCATCTGGTACGGCACCACATAGATGTTATGCACCTCGAAGTGAATTTCTTTAAAAACATATTTTTCACATTACTCGATTTTAAAGGAAAGACAAAAGACAATGCAAAAGCTCGTCTCGATATGGCACAGCTATGTCTTTGTCCTCATTTGGAGCTGACGACCAGCGATAAGGGCAACAAAGTAAAGCCACACGTAACCTACTGCTTGGACAAAAAACAGAGGCGTGAAATCTGCGAATGGGTCAAGAATTTGCAGTTTCCAGATGGGTATGCCTCTAATCTGTCGAATATTGTGGATGTGGATTATGTTTCTTTCAATGGGATGAAAAGTCATGATTGTCATATTTTTATGGAGCGCTTGTTACCGGTTGCATTTAGATATTTCCTTCCAAATCCAATTTGGGAGGCATTAACAGAGAGGTTAGTAACTTTTTTAGAGATATATGTGCTAGGGAATTGGACCCGGTTCATATTGAGAAGCTCGAGAGGAATATTATCGTCACAATGTGCAAGCTGGAGAAAATATTTCCGCCTGGCTTCTTTGACTCAATGGAACATCTAATTGTACACATCGCTTACGAAGCACGAGTTTGTGGTCCCGTTTCATTCCGTTGGATGTATTCATTTGAAAGGTTGACATTCTAATCTTTGTAGTTTATTCATTTCGATGTTATATATCAGTTCAAATTATTTCACCTTTTCGTTTCACGTGTTGGATGATATTGTAGATGCATAGGGCGTCTCAAAAGAAAGGTGACCAATAAGGCATGTGTCGAGGGTTCAATCGTGGAGGCATATATTGTTGAAGAGATGACCAACTTTATGTCTTCATATTTTGAAGATGATGTCGCTTCATGGTTGTATCGTCCAGAGCGATACGATGATGGCGGATTTGTCGAGAACGACATACGACTTCCTGTTGTAAGCTACCCTCGACGTGCAACGGTTTCAATTCCCGTCAGTGATCTTACAGATGAGGATCTAAATATGGCGCACTATTACATCATGATTAATTGTCGCTCCGAATTCGACCCTTTTATTGAGTATCTTTCAATTTTCAATTTTCGTGGTCCATTTTTATTAGATCTGCATTGTTCATGAAGTGGCTTAATTTTGCCTAATGCAGGCAATTCGATGCTCAAATTAGAGAAAAGAGGCCAACAATAAGCGCAGTTGGTCTCGATAGAACTTGTTTGAAAGAATTTGGTATTTTGATGCGTAGATTGGCGCTTAGTGGTAAAATTACAGATGAAAGGATTGCTAAAATTGCGCGTGGGACAATCACACGACGAGTTCAACGTTACAACATGTTCGATGTGAACGGATTTCGATTTCACACTGAGTCCTACGGGATAAACAGAAAAACAACAAATTATGGTGTTTGTGTTGAAGGGGAGAATTGGGATGGCACATCAAGGGACTATTTCGGCATACTTGAAGAAATTATTCGGTTGGAATACAGTGGCGTGAACAACAGGGTGTTCTTGTTCAAGTGTCGTTGGTTCGACACATATAGGGGGTTGCGGCTCGATGAAGAGCATGAATTAGTAGAGATAAATCATACAAGGCTTCTTCAAAAGGACGAGCATTTCGTGTTTCCATGCCAAGCGATGCAAGTGCATTACCTGCCTTATGCGTCATCGAAACGAGAAAGACAAGAATGGTGGGTTACTATCAAAACAAAAGGGAAAAGAAGACCACTTATTTTGTTCGATAGAGATGCGTCTGTGGAAAACACTCCACCTTTGACCGAGTTCTTTCAAGAAGATGGCCCACCAACACAATTTGTAGTGCGCGCTGCAGATGAGCTGAATGATCCAAGTCTCTTCCTTGATGGAGCCTTTCCTGAGATTGTAACAGAACAATAATTACAACAAAAAAATAATCAAGAAAAGAATAACAATAAAAGGAAAAAGAAAAAAACAACGTAACTTGTTATATTTGGTTAATATCTTTCAATTTACTTTTAATTGGAAAAACTATTTATGTAACGCATCATTTGTTTTGGGATTATTTGTGTAACTAATTGTTTTTTATCATCTCTACTCTAGATATGGCGCTGAGTAGAAAGGGAAAGGGGAAGGAGACGGCGGGATCCGAGACAGAGTGCAGTCAGAGACAAGTTCGCGGCAGGAATGCTTATATTGCGCAGCTGGCAGATCCGCAGACTCGGCAAGTGCTTAGGATGACGGGATACAGGTAATATTATAATTATGCATTAATTGTAATTATGCATTAATTGTAGTGATTGTAATAATCATTTCTATTTCCAGAACTTTTGATGCAGGTCATCCAGAACATACTGAGAAGGTTAACAAAGTTATTTCACAGATTGTACGTATTCATTATCCTGGTCCATTCTCCAGATACACTGATTTCCCCGAGAATATTCAATCCGGTATCAAGGCAGAATTTTTGGCTCGAAAAAAATTATTTTACAAAACCTCTAATAATTACTTGTTTCTTTTTTTTTTTAAGCTAACAAACGATATTAATTTTTAATTATGCATTGCAGAAGCACTACCAGTTTGCCGATGAGGTAGATGAAAAAGGGGCCTGGGAAACTTTTAGGAAGATAGCTGACAAACGGTTGCAAGACATGCTCAACAAGGCATGCAAAGACAGCAGCGAGAAAGTCATATGGAGATTCGATTCTCTCGTGGAAGGAGCATTCGGCGCCTCACCCGCACGGGTGGATCACGCCCGACATCTGGTCCGGAGTCGTGGATTATTGGTGCAGCAACGTATTTGCTAATCGGAGCCAGCGCAATAAAATCAATAGGGCCGCAGCTGGAGAAAGTTCAGATGCCACGACGGGCTCTGTGAACATGCTTGTTCACAAACAACGTTTTGTAAGTTCTTCATTAAGTTAATCAATTTTCATTTAAATTTATATTACCAAATTGTCTTTCAAATTGGTAATATAAAATGTTTATTTGACCAAAAGAGCAAAAAAGAACAAACCACGTGAAATGATTCATCTCCTACTCACTAAACTTTGTTCCTGATCCAAAAAAAGTGGTAAAAAGCAGATGAAGTGCAAACTTATGACAAGTTCACTTCTCCAAAATAAGAGCAAGTTTCTTTCGCTACTGTTGGAGAACACGCAGTCGATCTTTGGTGCGCCGCTGCTTAACAACAAACAAAGAATTAAACAACAGAACATTAATATATAAAAACCCATAAACTGAGTAACATTATTTCCCTTTATTCAGGCTGTTAGATTTCACACTCAAATAATTTGAAGATTGCTAGGTGTTTTTTTTTTGGAACAATTAATTAGCATGTGTCAATTTAACAACAATAATCACAACATATAATAAAAAAAGAAAATTGGACCAGATGTTATAATATATAGATAAAGTACGAAGTGCTTTTTTGATACAAGATATATAGATATGAGTGAGGCTATGGTGCTATGCATAGCACGGATGGCTAGTGTACTACGGCTCAATATGGTACTTTTTAAAATTCTAACGGTCGATCCGACCGTTCAATGTGATAACCATATGAATATGTACTTGCAAACTAAATTTTATATTTTTTCGAATTTTTTTTACTATTTTTTCAGATAGGTAGAATTTTGATGGTCCAGACTTTTCAAAAAACACTAATTTTTCTACCTATCTGAAAAAATAGTAAAAAAATTCGAAAAAATATAAAATTTAGTTTGCAAGTACATATTCATATGGATATCACATTGAACGGTCGGATCGACCGTTAGGATTTTAAAAAGTACCATATTGAGCCGTAGTACACTAGCCATTGGTGCTATGCATAGCACCATAGCCTCACTCTATAGATATTGTGATACAATACATAGTGATATTGAGAAAAATATATATATAGAGAGTCTGGCTAGCGTCAAAATGTTTGGATAAAGACATTTATCCAACTAAGTTTAGAATCGTTGGATGGACTTTTAAATCTGTGCTTTATCAGATCTATTGCTGATGAAAAAAATAAACAGAACGGAAAGTCTTGCTCCGTTAATTGTTTTATTTTTCTTTCTATTTTCCCGTGCCTTTCCATTTCTATTCCTCCAGCCCTGCCCCACAATCTCTCTCTCTGTCGTTGTCTTCTCCTCTTCTCCTCCGCCCTGATCTCTCACTCGCCTCCACTTCACGCTGTCCTCCGTCTCCTCTCCGCCCAGCACCTCCAACCGACTGTCTCTCCTCCGCGACCCTCTTCGCTGGCCCTTAGGTATTTCTAATTTTATTTGCCAAGTTCAACTCTTCTTGTTATTTCTTGATACCATACGAATACGAATGATCATCTTAACATGGAATTATAGCATTTTTTATTTAAGATACATGATTGTATAGTGTAATGGATCTGTTTCTTCATTTACTGCCACAACTTCTATCTTTAATTGGACCTTTGTGCCCTCTCAATCTACAAATCGCAAATCAAATTGGAAGTTCATTAAGAGACAACTCTTACACAGGTACTGAATACTTGTCAAAATTCATGTACTTTAACAGTGTTTTGCAGTAATATTTATTTCAATGTCTCTAATTTATCTTATAGGATCTTCACCTGTCATGTTGCTCTGCTGGCCAGGTTCTTGCAATATTAAAAGGGACTCTCTCTTGAGGTACCACTAACCTTTTCTTTAATCCAAAAATGTCATCATACCTGTTTATTGCAGTAATAAGGTTTTCATAGTATGAGTTTGTTCTTGCAAATTATTGCTTTTAAATCAACATTGTTAGCCTTTCAGGAATATTGGCGACTATATGCAAATATGGTATTACATGGGTTTAATTTGCAAGAAGTCTTAGTAACAGTAATAAGGTTTCTACTGGGCATTTCAAACGGGGCGATAACCTTCTGTTACAGTGAAATGATAAAGGATGCTCAATAATAGTAGTTACAATTAGGTGGCATTTCCATTATTCGTTAATTATATGATGTGATCTGCCTCATGAAAAAATGGTTCTGCTCAAACTGAAAAGCTAATTTGAAAGTTTTTTTTTTTTGTAGATAAATGGATAATTTAGGTGAAATGAAAGATATGGTAATGGATGAAACAAGAGAGGCAAGTTTCGAGCCTCACGAAGGAATGGAGTTCCCTAGTCAAGATGCGGCCTTTAATTTCTACAATGCGTACGGATACATAATTGGATTTAGTATTCGTATGCAAACCAAGTACAAGAATGTAGAAGGGCTAATCACTTCAACAAGATTGGTCTGTTCCAAGGAAGGATTCACCAAAAAAAGAAAGCATCAATTGGAAGAGTCATTGGAGAAGGATAATGGGTTAGTTGAAAAGACACCAGAAAAGGAGATATCAATCAAGAGATGTGGTTGCAAAGCGTCATGTCAAATTAGGCTGCATAAGGACGGAATTAGGAGGATAACGGGCCTCTTCAAGGATCATAATCATCCGTTAATTCCAAACACTCCCTCCAAAAGGCGACACCTAAGATCTCACAAGCGAATTTTTATGGAAGATAGGGTGGATATTGAGTTGTTGCATGAACAAAACGTTGGAGCTACTCAAATCAGAGAATACCTTACGGCAAAGGCCGGAGGTAAAGAGAATCTCCATTTTAGCAAAAAAGATGTGAACAACCACATTGCAAGTGCGAAGAGAAGTCTAGTTGGGGTTGATGTCAATGCAATGATAGACTTCTTCAAGCGAAGGCAACAAATGGATGCTGAATTTTTTTTCGCCGTTGACAAAGATGAAGATAATGTTGCCAAAACCATATTTTGGATTGATGGTCGTTCGAGGAGGGCATATCAGGAGTTTGGGGATGTCATCATCTTTGATACAACCTACAATACCAACAAGTACAGGATGCCTTTTGCTCCATTTGTTGGTGTGAACCATCACCAACAATCGATATTTTTTGGTTGTGCCCTCGTTAGAGATGAGAAGAAGACAACATTTGGTTGGTTGTTTAAAACTTGGTTGGAAGTACTGGGTGGAAAGAAACCAAAGACTATCTTTACCGATCAAGATCCCATCGATGAAAGCAGCAATTGAGATGGTTTTTGGTGGAGGTACCGTGCATAGAGTGTGTTTATGGCATGTGTTGAGAAATGCTCGGGATCACTTGGGAGTTTTGTATGGATCTATCCAAGGGTTTAAGGATGAATTGCTCGCGGTGGTAAATTTTAGTTGGACAATTACAGAATTTGAAACAAATTGGCGTGCCACACTTCAGAAGTATGAGATGGAAGATAATTCGTACTTGACTGTTATGTTTGACAAACGTGAGGAGTGGGCCCCGGCCTACTTTCGTGATACATTTTGTGCGGGCATGTGTACTACACAAAGAAGCGAAAGTATGAACGCGGTGACAAATATTTGGTTGGGATCTAATACCTCCTTGTATGATTTTGCAACCAAATTTGAGAAAATGGTGGAAGGTGTTTATGAGAGAGAAAGTGTTATAACCCGTAAATTTAAACTCAATTAATTAACTAATAACTAAAGTTTACAACTAATTAAATTTTTATTTTTATTATTATTATTATTATTATTATTATTTTTTTTTTTTTTTTTGTTAAGCTAGACATTAGTTAATAAATTTATATATAGATTGTTGATTTCTAAAATATTAATTTTAAATCAATTTATAAAATTTTATAACTTATTAGAGTTAAATATGAAATTAAAAATACATAACTTGATGACATGTTAACACTAAGTAAATTTATAGGATAAAAATATTGATAAAAGCTTATTAGGAAATTAATAAATTAAACCATGAAAATAAGTATAGAATAATTAAAACAACGAATACTTGGAATTGAGTATAAATTTATAAATCCCAAATACCAAGAAAGTTAACTTATGGCACGTATTCTGATTTATCTAAGTATGCTCAACTTATATTGGTTCTTGTATTATTATTCTTGGGAATATCTCATCCGTTCACTTTATGGCTGCACGCATCTTAAAGGGCCTTTCCCCTTTTTAATTCCTCGATTTCCCCCTGTCTCTCTTTTGTCTCTGCCGCAGGGTCCCCTCTCCCTCCAACCCGATCCGATAAACCCCCTCTCTCGCTGACAGCAAACCCCACCCCCGCGCCTCTCTGATTCCTTGCTTACAGGAGAAGAAAAGAGGCGAATCGCCTCTCTCCCACGCGCTGCGAACGCTATTTTCGCCGCTGTCACTTCCCTCGTCAGGGAGTCGTACGAACGAGAACGACTTAGTCGTTGTGTCCCGTAATGTCTCTGTTGCGCGCTCGCCTACTCTCTGACATGCCTTGAATATTTTGCGCGATTCATCTCACTCCCAGGTTATAAAGGCTTTACCCCTCCCTTGTTTGGTTCTTTTCTGTTGGCTGCTTGCTTTGCTCTCATGTGCTGAGAATTCTTTCTTTTCACCTCCATTTTATTTTCTGTTCTCCTCTGTGATACGATAACGAGACCCAAAGGAAGGGTTTTGCTGTTTCAAGGTTGCCGGTGCCGTTTGTTGCGATTTTCTGGTGTGGTGTACTTGCTGTGGTGCTTGCCGATTTCTTGCTGACGGTAGTGAGACGAGCGAGTTGCGTGGTACCGGCCAATGTTGAGTTCCTGTTGCGATTTGCTCTTCTATCGGGTAATTCCACCACACCCTTTTTCTGTTTTGTTGATTGGGTTAAGCCTTGGCTTGTGCCTTGCTGATTTGTGAGATGGCTCGTGGGATTTTAAATTTTTGATACCGAATGACGGGTTGTTGATTTCCCCGGCTTGATTGACTTGTTAGATGCGGTGTTGTGAGTTACGCGACCAATTACGATGCCTTGTTTGGTGCTGAATTTTGCTGGTTCGGTACCAGTTTTCTGGTGCGGTTTGAACTGATAGGGACCCTTTCGTAATTTCCTTAAGATTGGGGGTGAAATTTTACAAATTGCTGTTATGGTGTTAAGGTGGTAACTTAAGGGGAAAATTGGTTAAAATGGGGACCCTTGGTAATATATCCCAAAGTGAGGGACTTGCGTGTAAAATGATAAGTAAATTGAAATGAAAAAAAATGGGGTTCGACTCAAACTAATAAATCCGAATTGGGCCTCTATTTTTGGCTCGGACTTTGAGAGCTTGATTAAAATATTACGAAATTAACTAAGTAAATCATAAAACATGTCATTAATTAGAATTGATAATTTTAATAATTAAAATGTAGATGACAGATGCGATATTAAAAAGTGTAATTATTAATAAGAGATGTAACCATCATATCTAGTTTACTAAAATTTTAATGACTTGCATTACATTCTTCAATAGTATATGTTAAATATTTACATAACATATGCCCTAACAAATTATCAAAATTTAAAAGTCCCAACCATAGTTAATTAGGATAAACATATTTAAATTAGATTTAATTTAGTTAAGTAATTTATTTATCTATTTTAGTTAGTAATAAAATTTGTCATAATATTATAAGTATTTTAAGAATTTACAAAAGATATAAAATAGGTTGTATTAATGATTTTCGTATCATTTCGATTATTTAAAAATTGGTCAGTGACGTATTTTATTTATATACATACTTAGGAATAAATTAAAATGACCTATTAGAGAAATTAAAGAAAATACGTATTTTAAGTTACGAGCATTTAAACGCGATTAATTGTCATAATATTTAACTTAGTAAATTAATTACATGTTTTTAATCTCACAAGTAAATATGATTTCCTTTTTAAATACTTAGAGAATTTAATTAAAACAGTTTATTTTCAAATTAAAAGTTTACAAATAGTTTAGTTACGCTAAACTAAATTAAATGGTGTTGGTCGTAAATAATTATGCTCAATTGGAACCGAGTCGGACCGATTGAACCGACCGAACCGATTGAGTATTGTATCCCGTAATTGACCACTTAGGTTCGAACGCGCAAGTAAAAGTAATAACACAAGGGGATTAAAGGTTACGATAATTGGTTTAGACTAATGGAATCACGTACGAATTTCAGGTCATCAGACCTATCTTGATCCTGATCCGTGGATCGATCCTGCTGACGGTTATACCGGAGCACACGCGGAGCATGCGGATCACGGAGACGGTTAGAGCACGCGCCTTCAGCTAGCCTTACAGGTGTGGGATATCTGAATTATTTCTTTCGTGGCGTACTCTTACCAGTCGACCACTTGACCTGACATCTGCATTTAAATTAGTAGATGCATTAGAGCATGTTTACCTTTTTGAACTGTAATTAGAATTTGCATAAACCCTTCTAAATGAAAATTTACTGTTTATTAGGAGTAGAGTAACTTAATTACAGGTTAGATATTATATATATTATAGTTATTTTAGGTTATTAGTAGTCCTCTTCTCGTAGAGGACAATATATATTATATGTATAAACTTTGATTTTAAATATTATTTTCGATTATTTTACGATTACGTGTGGGCCGGACTCGAGCCTAGAGGTACGAAAACGAATCGAGCTTGGTCTCCTTTACATTAGAAGCTACCAGTCTTGTATGGCTTACCCCATTGCCCCAGGTCGCGTGTTGGGACCGTACGCCTCTGGGGGTCTCATACTCGTCCTGGATGGCACGCTCTAGTGAGTCTCATGCCCGGCGTGGATGACACGTCACTAGGGGTCGCATACTCGGCGAGTATGACACGCTCCGGAGGGTCTCATGCCCAGCGCGCCAGTGTGCTGTCCTGGGGGTGGCATTGTGATGAAGGTTGGGGTGACACGTCACTAGGGGTCGCATACTCGTCCTGGATGACACGCTCTAGTGAGTCTCATGCCCGGCGCGGATGACACGTCACTAGGGGTCGCATACTCGGCGAGGATGACACGCTCTAGTGGGTCTCACGCCCAGACCTGTGGTAAGAGGGTCTCATGCCTTTGAGGGTGACACGCCTCTTTGATTCCTGTCTGTGGCCAGACGATGGAGGGTTCCATGCTCATGAGGAAACGGATTAACTGATTTTTACGACTTGCTTATATGATTTATCATATTTCATATGCTTTGGTTGAATGATTGTTTTAGAGTAAGGAAATTACACGGATTGAAATATATTTATCTTGTGGGACTTTTAGTCCGATTGGCACAGCACGGGGTGTTAAATGTATTCGTATTATTATAATAACCTTCTACACACAGTACGTTAGTGCTGGACTCCGTATTGATAAATTGGAGAATACTCTCCTTGTATTTTATTTTGGGAACACTTTGCATGTTGTCATGATAGGATAATCGCATCATATCATCTACTATATGTATTTTTCTTTTAATAGTTATTAAATTAGGATTACTATATTAAATCATGTGCATTTAAAATTGCGACATTAAACTTACGTAGAATTAATATTAAAAGTGCTTTGACCGAAAGAGGATCCCTGAAGGGATAATTCTGGGTCACATACTGGGCAATTGTTTGCTCACCCACCTTTTGATGTGGGATTTTAGGTACAGAGTCTGGCGTTCCGCAGCAGGAGATGCCAGGAGCTGTTCCCGATGGCCACGTCGCTTGTTTATAGATTTTAGGTTCTTTTGCTTAGGGTTGAGAGTCCCGATGTTTTTGATTTATACATCGGACTCGATAGATCTTGTATTCCTTTCTTTAGTTTGTGAATTTATTTGTGATGTGGATTGTATGGACATTATATGTTTGTGTTTATTTATGGATGTATGACTTGTGCTTTTCTGGATTTTATTCATGCTTCCGCTGTTGTTATTTATTTGTATTTGATTAGCCTTGCGTGCTTATTAATTAATAAGCACGAGGCGAGGACTGATCACACCTTAATCTGGAAATTCTGATTTGGGGTGTGACAGAAAGCGATGAGGATTTCCGAACAATAAATGAGACCCCGCAGCTATGGTCGGGTGATGCAATAGAGGTTGAAGCGCGACAAGTATACACTCGAAGCATTTTCTCCCTTTTAAAGAACAGAATAAAGAAATCTGTTGCGCTTCGGGTTCGCGAGGTCGAGAAAGAAACACTCTATGAGGTACGTCCCGCGAGGATGCATTCGAACTATGAATGGTACAAACCAAATCGCATGGTACTCATCGATCGAACCAATGCGACGGCTGATTGCGAGTGCAAAGGTTTCTTGTATCAAGGAGTTTTGTGTTCTCATGCGCTTGTGGTTATGCGACAGGTGGGGATGGAGCCATTTTTTCCACCTCGTTACATTCACAAAAGATGGACTCGTGATGCCAATGCAAACGCAAAGAGAGGTACAAATGAGGATGAGCTTAAAGGGAAGGACCTACAATCTATCATGCGTAATGCACTAACCAAGCAAATGGAGAAAATCATGAACAAGGCTCTTACAGCTCATGTAGCATATGACAAGACTTGCAGAACATTGGATGAGCTCGACGAGGATTTAACTGAAATCATTGCAGAAATTGCTGAAGAAAGACCTACTGAACAAGATGCAATAGCTGAAACTTGTGTCAAGGATTCTCTTAAATTCAAGGATCCGCCGGTATCGCAATGTAAGGGCTCAAGGAAACCCAATCGATTCAAGCCTTTGGCTGAAATTAAAGCTGCGAAGAAGATGAGGACATGTAGTTATTGCCATAAAAAAGAGGGTCATAACATGCGAGCGTGTCCAAAGGTAAAATTAGTTGATTTATGGTATTAGGGTAAAATCAATTTAGTTTTTTGAATGAAATTTCCAGCTTTGCTCAGACAATGGACATGTTCTCAAGTTATCCTAATTGATCTCCAGCTTTGTTCAGAAAATTAGAGTAAACTTAGTTCACTGTAAAATGCTTTGAGATTGACAAAAATTAGGGTAAAATTATGATTTAATCAACTAATTTTTCAATATTTTCTTATTTTCTTATTGTAGAAAAGAAGAGATGAAATTGTTAGTAAGGGTCCAGAACTAATTTCCTTAGCAAGTGATGACAAAGATGACAGCGAATACATGTCTGGAAGTAATAGTGAAAATGACGAAGATAAGAGTGACTACAACTCTGAAGATGACATGTTTTGAAACTAGGGGCATTTTGTTATTGAATTGAAAAATGACTAAATTTTTTGTTCTTTACTGTAAGAAGAGTAGAGTGGCTTTGTATAGAAGTAACTTGATAGGATGCATTTATATTCAATTGGAACATGGCGTGGTATAGATAAATTAGAGTATACAATATAATGAATTTTGTTTTTGTGATGTTTTGATGTGTTATATTCGATTGTGCAACTCTTAAAATTTTGATATAGATTACGTTTGCAATTTGTTTCTTTGACATAATTTATTATCCATATTAAGTTTTTTTTCTAAAAGAAAATACAATAATGTAAAGTGTAGGGACTTAACTGCAGTTTTGTGCATTTTGTTCTGGCATCGCTGTATTGAACTAGTAATGTCCCCTAACATTAAATTGTACTCGAATACAAAAACAAAATAAATCCACTATAATTATTCTTCAAAGTTCTTCAGAAGTAGTTAAGTAGCAGAAAAAGATCTTTTCAGGAAAAAAATTCAAGTTCAGTATTCACAAAATATCTCTTCTATCCTAATACAAGTATCAGTATACACAAAATATCTCTTCTTTCTCAATATCAAAATCCCTTCTATCACTATGATTCTATCAATATTCTAAGAATGTTTACCCTCAAAAAAATATTCTAAGAATGCCCAAATATGCACATTCTGGAGTTAGCATTCCTTTAGTACCACCTGCAAGTAAAAAAAAAAAAAAATTGAAGTTCAGAAGATGAAGGTTCCCATTTGGATAATACGAGCAACACTTAGAAAACGAAGAATAGAAAGAAAGGATCATAGTATCAAATTTATATTATTAGGTAAAGCAATTGTAACTCGTTAAGAATTAAGATTCAAGCATGCAGCTACAGTAATCAAATTTATTCAACTTTTGGCTAAATCTTGACTATTTATGCCAAACTATGCCAAATTAACCATCAGTAAATGCACTCACAGAGATGACCTAATCAATTACTGGTTCTAATAAACTTGGTCGACAGGGGAAATTTAGTCATCTTTTGCTCATTTTTTTTGACAGGTTTTCATCATCTTTTAATCACCCAAACTGGTAGAGTTCTATTTGTATGGTATCATGATATACGAAGAAGAGTTGAACTTGGCAAAAAAATTTACAAATGGCAACTAATTAAGCCCCAAATTCAGGCCAACAAAGCAAAATTACAAGATAAAGCCTATAAAATTCAAAAATAAATCAGAGAACGAGAGAGAGGAGGATCATACCAAGAATGGAGAGAAGCGACATGATCTTTGGAGGCACTGGCCGAGGGTCAGTTGGAGGCGCTGGGCGAGGGAGGAGAGAGCAGGATAGCTGAGGAGAGACAGTCGGTTGGAGGTGCTGGGCGGAGAGGAGACGAAGGACAGCGTGAAGTGGAGGCGAGTGAGAGATCAGGGCGGAGGAGAAGAGGAGAAGACAACGACAGAGAGAGAGATTGTGGGGGCGGGGCTGGAGGAATAGAAATGGAAAGGCACGGGGAAATAGAAAGAAAAATAAACAATTAACGGAGCGAGACTTTCCGTTCCGTTTATTTTTTTGATCAGCGATAGATCTGATAAAACGCAGATTTAAAAGTCAATCCAACGATTCTAAACTTAGTTGGATAAATGTCTTTATCCAAACGTTTTGACGCTAGCCGGACTATATATATATATATATATATATATATATAGAGATGAGCTATTGTGCTTTGCAAAGTAAAGCCATCGTTTTACTTCGGCTTACTTTTTGGATTTTCAAAGTCCAAAACGTCGATCCGACCGTTCAAGTTGATCTACATATTGAAATGTGCTTGCAGACCAAATTTTACATTTTTTGGAATTTTTTTACTATTTATTAAGCCACTTTGAAAATTGCTGATCACATGGTCCAGAAAAAACAGTGCAACAAAATTCTGGACCATGTGATCAGCAATTTTCAAAGTGGCTTAATAAATAGTAAAAAAATTCAAAAAAATGTAAAATTTGGTCTGCAAGCACATTTCAATATGTAGATCAACTTGAACGGTCGGATCGACGTTTTGGACTTTGAAAATCCAAAAAGTAAGCCGAAGTAAAACGATGGCTTTACTTTGCAAAGCACAATAGCCCATCTCTATATATATATATATATAGAGTCCGACTAGGCTACTCCATGGAGTAAAACGACTTGGTACTCAACGCCATATCTTCATTTTCAAAGTTCAAATAGTTGATTCGAACCTTCCAACATGTTCTCCATATTGAAATGTGCTTGGAGACCAAATTTTACATTTTTTGGAATTTTTTTACTATTTATTAAGCCACTTTGAAAATCTGAAAATCCTTATGAACAGTAAAAAACAGTAAAAATTTCTGGACCGCCGGATCAGTGATTTTCAAAGTGGCTTAATAAATAGTAAACAAATTCCAAAAAATGTAAAATTTGGTCTCCAAGCACATATCAATATGGAGAACAACTTGAGCGGTTCGGATCGGTCGTTTGGATTTTCAAAATGGAAATAATGAGACGTGGAGCACCAAGTCGTTTTACACCATGGCTTAGCTAAGCCCAGCACTATATATATATATGAGTGAGGCTATGGTGCTATGCATAGCACCAATGGCTAGTGTACTACGGCTCAATATGGTACTTTTTAAAATCTTAAAGGTCAATCCGAACCGTTCAATGTGATATCCATATGAATATGTACTTGCAAACTAAATTTTATATTTTTCCGAATTTTTTTACTATTTTTTTAGATATGTAGAAAAAACAGTGTTTTTTTGAAAATTCTGGACCATCAAAATTCTACCTATCTAAAAAAATAGTAAAAAAATTCGGAAAAATATAAAATTTAGTTTGCAAGTACATATTCATATGGTTATCATATTGAACGGTTCGGATTGACCGTTAGAATTTTAAAAAGTACCATATTGAGCCGTAGTACACTAGTCATCCGTGCTATGCATAGCACCATAGCCTCACTCTATATATATATATATATATATATAGTGCTGGGCTTAGCTGTTCAGAAATTTTTACTGTTTTTTACTGTTCACCCGGATTTTCAGATTTTCAAAGTGGCTTAATAAATAGTAAAAAAATTCCAAAAAATGTAAAATTTGGTCTCCAAGTACATTTCAATATGAAGAACATGTTGGAAGGTTCGAATCGACTATTTGAACTTTGAAAATGAAGATATGGCATGGAGTACAAAGTCGTTTTACTCCATGGAGTAGCTAAGTCCATCTCTATATATCTATATATATATATGAGTGAGGCTATGGTGCTATGCATAGCACCAATGGCTAGTGTACTACGGCTCAATATGATACTTTTTAAAATCCTAACGGTCGATCCGACCGTTCAATGTGATATCCATATGAATATGTACTTGCAAACTAAATTTTATATTTTTTCGAATTTTTTTACTATTTTTTTAGATAGGTAGAAAAATCAGTGTTTTTTGAAAATTCTGGACCATCAAAATTCTACCTATCTGAAAAAATAGTAAAAAAATTCGAAAAAATATAAAATTTAGTTTGCAAGTACATATTCATATGGATATCACATTGAACGGTCGGATCGACCGTTAGGATTTTAAAAAGTACCATATTGAGCCGTAGTACACTAGCCATTGGTGCTATGCATAGCACCATAGCCTCACTCTATATATATATATATATATATATATAGAGTCCGACTAGGCTACTCCATGGAGTAAAACGACTTGGTACTCCACGCCATATCTTCATTTTCAAAGTTCAAATAGTCGATTCGAACCTTCCAACATGTTCTCCATATTGAAATGTGCTTGGAGACCAAATTTTACATTTTTTGGAATTTTTTTACTATTTATTAAGCCACTTTGAAAATCTGAAAATCCTTATGAACAGTAAAAAACAGTAAAAATTTCTGGACCGCCGGATCAGTGATTTTCAAAGTGGCTTAATAAATAGTAAAAAAATTCCAAAAAATGTAAAATTTGGTCTCCAAGCACATATCAATATGGAGAACAACTTGAGCGGTTCGGATCGGTCGTTTGGATTTTCAAAATGGAAATAATGAGACGTGGAGCACCAAGTCGTTTTACACCATGGCTTAGCTAAGCCCAGCACTATATATATATATATATGAGTGAGGCTATGGTGCTATGCATAGCACCAATGGCTAGTGTACTACGGCTCAATATGGTACTTTTTAAAATCTTAAAGGTCAATCCGAACCGTTCAATGTGATATCTATATGAATATGTACTTGCAAACTAAATTTTATATTTTTCCGAATTTTTTTACTATTTTTTTAGATATGTAGAAAAAACAGTGTTTTTTGAAAATTCTGGACCATCAAAATTCTACCTATCTAAAAAAATAGTAAAAAAATTCGGAAAAATATAAAATTTAGTTTGCAAGTACATATTCATATGGTTATCATATTGAACGGTTCGGATTGACCGTTAGAATTTTAAAAAGTACCATATTGAGCCGTAGTACACTAGTCATCCGTGCTATGCATAGCACCATAGCCTCACTCTATATATATATATATATATATATATATAGTGCTGGGCTTAGCTGTTCAGAAATTTTTACTGTTTTTTACTGTTCACCCGGATTTTCAGATTTTCAAAGTGGCTTAATAAATAGTAAAAAAATTCCAAAAAATGTAAAATTTGGTCTCCAAGTACATTTCAATATGAAGAACATGTTGGAAGGTTCGAATCGACTATTTGAACTTTGAAAATGAAGATATGGCATGGAGTACAAAGTCGTTTTACTCCATGGAGTAGCTAAGTCCATCTCTATATATCTATATATATATATGAGTGAGGCTATGGTGCTATGCATAGCACCAATGGCTAGTGTACTACGGCTCAATATGATACTTTTTAAAATCCTAACGGTCGATCCGACCGTTCAATGTGATATCCATATGAATATGTACTTGCAAACTAAATTTTATATTTTTTCGAATTTTTTTACTATTTTTTTAGATAGGTAGAAAAATCAGTGTTTTTTGAAAATTCTGGACCATCAAAATTCTACCTATCTGAAAAAATAGTAAAAAAATTCGAAAAAAATATAAAATTTAGTTTGCAAGTACATATTCATATGGATATCACATTGAACGGTCGGATCGACCGTTAGGATTTTAAAAAGTATCATATTGAGCCGTAGTACACTAGCCATTGGTGCTATGCATAGCACCATAGCCTCACTCTATATATATATATATATATATATAGAGTCTGACTAGGCTACTCCATGGAGTAAAACGACTTGGTACTCCACGCCATATCTTCATTTTCAAAGTTCAAATAGTCGATTCGAACCTTCCAACATGTTCTCCATATTGAAATGTGCTTGGAGACCAAATTTTACATTTTTTGGAATTTTTTTACTATTTATTAAGCCACTTTGAAAATCTGAAAATCCTTATGAACAGTAAAAAACAGTAAAAATTTCTGGACCGCCGGATCAGTGATTTTCAAAGTGGCTTAATAAATAGTAAACAAATTCCAAAAAATGTAAAATTTGGTCTCCAAGCACATATCAATATGGAGAACAACTTGAGCGGTTCGGATCGGTCGTTTGGATTTTCAAAATGGAAATAATGAGACGTGGAGCACCAAGTCGTTTTACACCATGGCTTAGCTAAGCCCAGCACTATATATATATATATGAGTGAGGCTATGGTGCTATGCATAGCACCAATGGCTAGTGTACTACGGCTCAATATGGTACTTTTTAAAATCTTAAAGGTCAATCCGAACCGTTCAATGTGATATCCATATGAATATGTACTTGCAAACTAAATTTTATATTTTTCCAAAAATTTTTACTATTTTTTTAGATATGTAGAAAAAACAGTGTTTTTTGAAAATTCTGGACCATCAAAATTCTACCTATCTAAAAAAATAGTAAAAAAATTCGGAAAAATATAAAATTTAGTTTGCAAGTACATATTCATATGGTTATCATATTGAACGGTTCGGATTGACCGTTAGAATTTTAAAAAGTACCATATTGAGCCGTAGTACACTAGTCATCCGTGCTATGCATAGCACCATAGCCTCACTCTATATATATATATATATATATATAGTGCTGGGCTTAGCTGTTCAGAAATTTTTACTGTTTTTTACTGTTCACCCGGATTTTCAGATTTTCAAAGTGGCTTAATAAATAGTAAAAAAATTCCAAAAAATGTAAAATTTGGTCTCCAAGTACATTTCAATATGAAGAACATGTTGGAAGGTTCGAATCGACTATTTGAACTTTGAAAATGAAGATATGGCATGGAGTACAAAGTCGTTTTACTCCATGGAGTAGCTAAGTCCATCTCTATATATCTATATATATATGAGTGAGGCTATGGTGCTATGCATAGCACCAATGGCTAGTGTACTACGGCTCAATATGATACTTTTTAAAATCCTAACGGTCGATCCGACCGTTCAATGTGATATCCATATGAATATGTACTTGCAAACTAAATTTTATATTTTTTCGAATTTTTTTACTATTTTTTTAGATAGGTAGAAAAATCAGTGTTTTTTGAAAATTCTGGACCATCAAAATTCTACCTATCTGAAAAAATAGTAAAAAAATTCGAAAAAATATAAAATTTAGTTTGCAAGTACATATTCATATGGTTATCACATTGAACGGTCGGATCGACCGTTAGGATTTTAAAAAGTACCATATTGAGCCGTAGTACACTAGCCATCGGTGCTATGCATAGCACCATAGCCTCACTCTATATATATATATATATATATATAGAGTCCGACTAGGCTACTCCATGGAGTAAAACGACTTGGTACTCCACGCCATATCTTCATTTTCAAAGTTCAAATAGTCGATTCGAACCTTCCAACATGTTCTCCATATTGAAATGTGCTTGGAGACCAAATTTTACATTTTTTGGAATTTTTTTACTATTTATTAAGCCACTTTGAAAATCTGAAAATCCTTATGAACAGTAAAAAACAGTAAAAATTTCTGGACCGCCGGATCAGTGATTTTCAAAGTGGCTTAATAAATAGTAAAAAAATTCCAAAAAATGTAAAATTTGGTCTCCAAGTACATTTCAATATGAAGAACATGTTGGAAGGTTCGAATCGACTATTTGAACTTTGAAAATGAAGATATGGCGTGGAGTACAAAGTCGTTTTACTCCATGGAGTAGCTAAGTCCATCTCTATATATCTATATATATATATATATATATATATAGAGTCTGACTAGGCTACTCCATGGAGTAAAACGACTTGGTACTCCACGCCATATCTTCATTTTCAAAGTTCAAATAGTCGATTCGAACCTTCCAACATGTTCTCCATATTGAAATGTGCTTGGAGACCAAATTTTACATTTTTTGGAATTTTTTTACTATTTATTAAGCCACTTTGAAAATCTGAAAATCCTTATGAACAGTAAAAAACAGAAAAAATTTCTGGACCGCCGGATCAGTGATTTTCAAAGTGACTTAATAAATAGTAAAAAAATTCCAAAAAATGTAAAATTTGGTCTCCAAGCACATATCAATATGGAGAACAACTTGAGCGGTTCGGATCGGTCGTTTGGATTTTCAAAATGAAAATAATGAGGCGTGGAGCACCAAGTCGTTTTACACCATGGCTTAGCTAAGCGCAGCACTATATATATATATATATATATATATATATATATATATGAGTGAGGCTATGGTGCTATGCATAGCACCAATGGCTAGTGTACTACGGCTCAATATGGTACTTTTTAAAATCCTAACGGTCGATCCGACCGTTCAATGTGATATCCATATGAATATGTACTTGCAAACTAAATTTTATATTTTTTCGAATTTTTTTACTATTTTTTCAGATAGGTAGAAAAATCAGTGTTTTTTGAAAATTCTGGACCATCAAAATTCTACCTATCTGAAAAAATAGTAAAAAAATTCGAAAAAATATAAAATTTAGTTTGCAAGTACATATTCATATGGTTGTCACATTGAACGGTCGGATCGACCGTTAGGATATTAAAAAGTACCATATTGAGCCGTAGTACACTAGCCATCTGTGCTATGCATAGCACCATAGCCTCACTCTATATATAAATAGAGGAGGGATCCGATTACACCTTTTTTGGTGACACACTTTGACACCTACCATTTTCAAAGTCCAAATAGTCAATTCAAAACGTTCAACATGATAAATATATTAAAATGTGCTTGGAGATCAAATTTTACATTTTTTTGAATTTTTTTGCTATTTATTAAGATGGTTACAAAAATCGTTGTTTTCAGACCATTGAAAAACAGCAATTTTGTAACCATCTTAATAAATAGTAAAAAAATTCAAAAAAATGTAAAATTTGATCTCCAAGTACATTTTAATATGGTGATCATGTTGAACGGTTCGGATCGACTGTTTGGATTTTGAAATCGCAAAATTGACCTATATAAAAAACGGTGTCATGATGTGTCACCAAAAGAGGTGTAATTGGATCCCTCCTCATATATATATATATATATATATATATATATAGATGAAGTACGAGATCATTTTTTGTTAGCATGTTTCTCAAACATAGACTTCATCAAATTTGGGAGAGACACGTATATAAACAATATTAATTACATGATTGACCTTGAGGAATATTATACATTAATAATCCAACCTGAAGAATATTTAAATGTAGAAATTGTGACTAATTTACACTTGTCCAAACTGTGTTCTCTCTTCATATTTAAAAATTGTTTACTGCATATGATTCTGCTTAAGAAACTCATGTTAAGTTTAATTTAATTTTTAATATATATTTACATTATTATTTTAGTGAAATCTGAATAATAATATATAAAGTATACAGTCCTTGCAGTATTCGTATGGAAGAAAGTTCAAAAATGGGTCGGAAATTATTTTGAGCTGTACTTTTGAATGGGGAACTGGATGGGTTGAACTGAAATTGGGTCTGGCCAATTTTTTTTAAAATCTACTTTTCCAAACTTCAAAAACCGGCACCAATATATTTCTGGTAGAAAAAATCAGAAATTGTTTCTACTTCTTTGGTCAGACTCACTTAATTTCATGCAATATCTAAATGTGCTTTGAATATTGTGAAGAATTAGAACCGAGACACCCATTAGAAATATTAGAGCGAACAATGAATTAACTATAATATAAATGTTTTATTAGCCAACAATCCAAAAACCATGCAGATAGCCAAATCTGGAGCCGTACTGCATGTAGTATATGTGAAGTACCTGATTGCTTATCCTATCTCAATCAGCAAACACTAATAACAATTCACAACACAGACTATTTTACTTATGTTATCTCAACAGTGTTTTATTTTTGGCATCAAGATCTACAATATCCAAAGCTAGTTTGCTGTATGCTATCAAAATTGGTAATATAAATCCTAACTACAGTCTCAAGTGAACATGCTATCCAAATTGTCTTTCAAATTCTTAACAGGAGAAAAAACACGGGCGCGAACCCAGATGGTCCGATGAGCTGTTTAAGCCGACCCATACGAGCAAGAAGACAGATCAATTTATTTCCGCCAAGGCTCAAAGGGCACAGGTAATAGAACATAAGAATCGTTGTATAAAATTCATTCTTTGTTGTACATAACATTATTGTTATATTTTACAAAATTTGCAGAAAAATTATGAGAGAGCTATGGTTTAGAAGTATGGAGATGACAGAAACATATGGCCTCCTTATGACGATGCCGTCTGGTATTCTGCGGCAGTTGATGATCATAATGCTCACGGCGATAACTATGGCCTCGGTGCTTTAGGTAAAATAAATTCCACCTTAAATTTTAAATTTATTTTTAAATCTGTAAGATAATACTAATTGTCTTATTTTTAATGTTACAGGCAAGACGAGGGTTATGGTTCGTGATGGTGGGTCCGGCAGTGCTCCGTTACGTTCTTCACAGTCATATTTTTCTGTGCCTCCACGCCTCAGACAAGAGGATATCGATGCGATATCTTCTCTGGTAATATCATCTATCATGCCCCATATCAGTGGGGAGATCACCGAGCAGATCACCATAGCTATCAGAGCTGCTCAGGTACGAAATTCGTTTGAAAGTATGTTCTAATTGTAAACCCTAAACTCTAAATCTTAATTATCTAAACAACTGACACGTTTACTTTCTTATAACCTCACAGGGAGGTTCGAGCTCGCACCGTGCCTCCATGCCCGATGACGGCGATGATGGGGATGATGGAGATGATGGTACGTGTGTTACTAATTATTATAATTATCACAGAAAGTTTAAGCATTGCTGTCATTGTATTGATAAAATTTATTTCCAAGCTAGACGGATCAATAATTTCATACCCATTTGACTCAGCCAAGAATTAATGCATGAATTCTTCTTTACATTAGTCATAAGTACTGAAGGTTTCGTTAATAGCTAATACTTGAACAAAAATTTATGTATATCCTTCATATTTTTTTTAAAGTAGGAAGTTTTCCTTTTCAAATTTATAATATCACATTATCTTTCTAAATATTAAAAACTCACAAATTTATCCGGATTATTGTCTTTTTTTATTAAAACTCACAAATTTATCGAGATTATTGTCTTTTTCTGTTAAAACTCACTTTACATTTATAAAATTTCATTTTACCCTATACTAAAAACTAAAAAAGCCAACATTTGGTCTAACAGTGAAAAGCAACACTCTCTGACAAATCAAGATGAGAAGGTCCTTTATGGACATTGAATGAAAATTTGTATGTTAGACCTCCACCTTTCTTAAATTTTTTTTATAAAATATGTAGAACATGTAAGAAAAATGTTCAATCTTCTAATTGATTGTTTTGTGAGTACAAATTATTTATTTTTCTATTTGTGTATGCCCAATGAAATTTAGGCATACTGTGGTGCTCACGTTGCGAGTAGAAAATGAATCCTTTGTCCTCAATAAACTGACCAATTAGAAGAACTAACTTTCTCTTACATAAATTACACATTTTTACTTTTTTTTCATAGAAGTTAAAAAGAAAGTTTATATATAAAAAGTGAGTTTTAAAAGAAAAGACAATATATTAAATAAATTTGTAAGTTTTTAAAATTTAGAAGGATAAATATGATATTGTCAAATTTTTTAAAAATATATTATTTTTTAAATTTTGAAAAAAATATATAAAATTCTCTTACAAAATTACTCGGTCCACAAGCCATTTTTCTTTTTTGTTTCCGTTGCATTTAACAAATATAATTAGGGTTAAAACGCACTATTGATTTTATGCTCCAATCATGCTCTACATCATTATTTCAAAGTCCAGATAGTCTATCTGAATTTTTACATGTATTTGGAGATTAAATTTTATATTTTTTAAATTAGTTTATTATTTTTTTAATAGATACAAAAACACTGTTTTAATATAATTCTAGACAATTCCAGGCGATTTATAGGACAAGTTGCTTCATGCGTTAGTGTTGGTTTGCTTGCCTCCCCCAAATATTTACACATAAAATGAAGACTTTGGAAAATATGTGTTTTAATTCTGTATTTAATTTTTGGTATTCTGTTGAATATTCTATTTCGTGACAAACTGCCGTTGATAATTTCAATTTTCATGACCTAGTCGTTTTGTCTGGATATATTATTATTCCAAATTTGCTATATTTTCTCTTGAAAATTCGAAATTATATGGTATAATCTATTTCGTTCTCGGCGTATTCACTTTCGTGAAAGGTATCACTTTGACTACATGACTAGAAAATTTACCAATTATATATAAAAGAGATCTAGCTGCATGTCTTTTTGGCAGTATTAATTATATGGAATGATATACTTTATTCTTGGCGTATCCATTTTCGAGAGAGGTATCATTGTCATTGCCTGACTTCAAAATAAACCAATTATAAAAGAATCTAGTTGCAAACCTTTGCTGCAGTTGTTGTTGTTTATATTTATCCTTATATATTTTTAATAGAAATGGAAGATTAAGCCATTCAACTATTTAATATATTTATTTTCATATTTTAGTATTTGATAATTATATTATTAATTAAGTTGAGATACAGTTTACCCTATACACTCGCATCATATCACATATTATGTTTATGTATATTCTCTCAATTATTTATATCAAGATTTTTATGATTTAATACTTAAAAAAAAAATTGGTAACCTCCTCTACACTGATCTCTTGTAATCATTGTAACCAATTTTAGTCAGTATTAATCATCAATATTAGTCATTGATGGTATCTAGGATCGATATATTTATTTATGATCCTAAAAGATAACATTATTTGACCGAATAGTTCGTATTTTTTGATACAATTAACTATATCGAATCGTGAATAGTTTCACTGAATCGGATGATTCAGATCATTCACAGCAACCTCGATTCACCCCCATACAATTTGCATCGATGCATGGAATCTAAATCATATCGAATACGTAAGATATGAATTGCATATCGCATGATTGTAAACACACAAAACGCAAGTGATGATAGGCTCCATAGTTACAATTCTTGAACATATGGTCTTTTGCAGTCAAGAGGAAATTAAAAAATATATTCAACCGTCCATGTTTTATTTATCGAACTTCTAAATTTAGATATCAATTAAGAGGCAGCAATTTGGCATTAAAAATGTATTTAATCTTGCAAATATTGTGAATCTAAATCCTTTCTTATCAACAGTAAGCATAGTGCATGTTAGTCCGTACTAAAAAAAAATGTAAAATTTAAAAAAATAGTATTGGTAGCATTTATTTATGAGTGAGGCTAAGGTGACTATGTAGGGGTGAAAACGGAGCGAATACGGAGCGGATAGTGGTAAAACCATATCCATATCCCTTTTTAATTTTCCGGATACGGATACGGATCGGATCGGATATTTATTAAAATAATATTAAAAAATACCAAAGTTCATAATATTTATCTAATTTTAATGGTGAATAACAATATTTTTTCATAATATATATTAAAATATATGATATATATCTACTATTCGGATACGGATAATTGAAACGTAAAACCATATCAATATCCATATCCACACGGATATTCGGATATCGGATATCCACATCTAATTTTTCGAATACGGATCGAATACGGATCGGATATTATCCATACCGTTTTCACCCTATGACTATGCCGTACTAAAAAAATGTAAAATAAAAAAATAGTAAAATCGTTAAAAAATGTAAAATCTAGATTGTAAGTACATTTTCATATGAAAATCATATTAACGGTTCAGATCGACTATCACTTTGAAATTAAAAATATTAATCTGTAGTATGAATCAAATTAATATATGCACTGTGTATACTACCATGGTCTCACTCTTTATAAATCTCAGAAACCTTTCAACTTTTTCAATCAAAAAAAAAAAAAAAAAAAAAAAAAAAAGGAAGAAGAAACCTTTCAACTTTTATCCTGATTCATTGATGTGGGCCTTGCATGGGTTCCAAGTCCCAGTCGCACTATGGATCCAGTCCATGATGTATTCCTAGCAAGCAATGCTTTGTCTATATGGATTATGGACTTTATGGACCTAGTTTTTCAACTGGCAAAAAGTGAAGAGACGGTAAATGAAAAGGACTAGATCCATACTATTTTATTTATTATTATTTTTTGCATTGAAACTTAGGACAAAGTAGTATATGTTTCAATAAAGAGAAACATAACAACAACAATAATGATGAGGCTGAATTGTGATTGGGTTTTGGGGGTATTTGCATGATGGCCTATTGGCCTCAGCCGTCTGTTTTAGATGCTTGAACAAGTCTAGTTTTGCTCAAAATTTGTAACTCAGGGGTGTTTAATGGGTTTTAGCAACAATGTAATAGGACTGAGATTCTGTAAGAGGCCACAATTTAGGGGTTTCCAGTGGTACCGAAGGTAGTCAGTATCAGGCCGGCTATACAACTGACAATTGAACTCGGAACCAATGATGGGACAACTCAATGGCTGGTATGGCTGGTACGTGTCATCCCGTACCCATATACTGGTGAAGATGTCACAACTTGGTTGGTTCACAGTGAAACCAGTTGGTACGGGTTTCTTGGATACTTTGTGGTGTTTACTTAGGCCGAGAGCCAATGCTTTTGAGCTGAGAATTGTCTCAAGGATCAGCAATATTACTAGAACTGATGATACCATCCATCTGGTACAAGTACAACCCATTTGATGAAAAGGAAGAGAAAAACAAAAGGTGTGACTTAAATGCTTGATGTGTCTATTTATTGAGGGGTTATTTTACAAAATATATGGCTTGCTAGTTTTTGGATTGGCACGAGAAGTTTGGGGAGTGGTGCATGTGAGAGGTTAGCTGGATTATTCACATGAGGAGAATTTTTGTTTTTAGAGAATCAAGATTGGAGTTTGTGATTTGTGAAGCCAAATTAATAAGTTTTCTTCATGATGAGTATTGATTATTTGCTTTTGGGATGTATACTGTGGTGATAGAAAAGAGAAGTTGTAGACAAAGGTTGAAGTTTTTGGCAAAAGTAAGATAAGATAATAAAACAATGATAAAAGAACATGAAGCTATAGGTCCACAAATTTGTCATTGCCAGATAATATGTTATAATACAAATAGAAAGCCATCCATTGATTACAAGTCAAATCGGCTAACGTAAGGTATTAATTCATGGACAAGTTACATTTATAAAACTATAAAAGTAAGGTTGCTGTGATGAAATTTTGTGTAATGTGAAAAACGTGTCTAGTTAATTAATTGTGGAATCTGAATTTTCCTTCTCATCATTTCTTCTTGGCTAAGTTAATGTTTTTCGCATGGAGATCGCATCATCAAAATTTGATTGACTATTTAAAGTTATAATACTTGAAGTCCTTCGAAAAAAAAAAGCAAAGAAATTACTCATGTTGAAAATAATTAACAGCTACTTTTTAGAAATCATAATGTATTAGTCTAAAATGTGATGTAAAATAAAATTACTCATTTTACGCTGTGCAATTGTTTTTGTTTACTGTAGCTAATTCATACGCCAGTTTTTTAATGAGCAAAATCGGAAACTTGCACCTAACGCTGCACAGTTCAGATGGCTAAGGCTGCATGAATAGGGTGTGTGTGTTGTTAGTGTTGTGTGCCTACGGGTCTTAATAAAAAAAAATCGGAAACTTACAAGGTTCACACAAGTTATGACAGTAAAAAGCCTTACTCGGAGTATAAAACCTACTCAAAATGCACAAACATAAAGTTTTCAAATGTTCTCAGCTAAAATGAGAAGAAATTATGGAGAAAACAGGGGAACATCCCAGTGCACTGATACTACTATATCCTTTAAAAACAAATGAACAAGTTACAACATGTTTACAACGAAAAAACGAATAAAATAAAACATCAGACCTTTTATGTATATCCTATCCATTTATCTATTCACTTTGTGTCCTTTTATGTAAAATAGTACAAATCAATCCAATCCTATTACAACTATTTTAACAAAACCAATCGATTGAAGAAAGCAATATGTCACCGAAGATCGGTATCAAAACAGTTATTTGCTGGTACACTATAGCAATGAGGTTTGTCGGCAGGAGGGGGAAACATTTTTGCATCTGTACTGTTACCGTTCTTTGTTATGAATACAGTATCCATTCCCCAAATCATATGGCGATCCAAGTGGCAGTGCATGAACCAAACACCTATATTTTTTTTTTTATAAAAAGAGCAATTAATTCAATGATTAGTTTTGCTGTTTCTTTTTTCAGATAGCAACTAAAAATTAGGCAAAGTCCAAGTGGTCCAGCTGGGTAACAAGGACTAGCTACTTAATCAACTATTTTTTAAGCCAGTGTGACCTAGGGCTGCCAAAAAAGCTCGTCGTTTGTGATTCGATTGACTTCGATTCGAAAAAAAATTCGCAATTAACTAGTTCGTTGAAATTCGTTTTGAAACAAATCAAACAAGTTTGGTTCGAATCTTATTCAAATTCAAACTCAAACTAGAGTAAGTTTGATTTGGTTTGATTCGTTTGTAGCCCTACTGTGACCATACAAAAGAAAAATTAATCAATTAATACTAGTTCTTAGTTTTGTCAAATAGGCACCTATATATACAACTATCATAAAATAACCTGGCACAATATATAATGTTTCCTATAACCTAACAGAAAATTAATGTTAATTCAATGTTGGCATCTTATAACAAGAAACAAAAAATCAACCAAAAATTTAATTTAGTATCTTCTAACAAAAGACAGAATACAATATAAAAAAAATAATAAGTAAAAAACTCACCAGGATTATCTGCCTTAAAACGGATCGTTGCCCATCCATTCTTCGGCACACCTATTGTGTTCTCATATGGTGGATCAACCAAGTTGTAACTCAAAGGATCAGTTGCGTTGTTGAAGTTGCCGTTTCCTCTTCCAACGACATAGAAGCTGTGGCCGTGCAAATGTATCGGGTGGTTCTCTCCACCTTGTATGTTAGTTCCCTGAAACACAATCTCCACGGTTGAATTATACTCGAGTACCTTCACTTTTGTTGATTTATCCACAAAAATTAGCTCCTGTGGAATGTTGTCCTCTGTAAAGTTGAAGAAGAGCGGCGGTTTGATCGGGAAAGTTGGGGGTGTAGACGCCAGATATTGCGCTGTAATATGCATCTAGGATATCAATTTGCGGGTTTTGGAAACTCTGGTTGTTCAAACTAGCTGCAAGCCTGCCGCCAAAAGGACCGGCACATGACGCATTAGGGCACTGTTCGACATTCACAGCTATTGTGATGTACATTCTCACGTCGACCGTTTTTGGCACGTTGACTGGATGCTCTGAGCTCGCTAGTGAGCGTAGACCGGCAGTGAATGAATCCGCAGCACTAGTATCATTGAAGCTTGGTAAGGAAGGGATAACAGGTACTGTTGGTTGTGCGGTACTGTTGGTTTTGTATTCCAAGATCGCTACAGTGGCATTGGGGTCACGTGAAACCGCACTACTTCCATCAAAGAATGGTGTGGCGTAAATGTAGTAGCGATAGGGTGCCGAGGAGTTGGGGAATTGGTTGGCCTCTAAGAGGAGGTCAAATGTTTGACCGGGGGTGATCATGATATATTCATTGACATAGGGTTTGGTGTAGCTCGCATCGCTTCCGACGACGGTCACATTGTGGCCGCCAACAGCGAAGAAGAACTCGTTGCTCATGGCTGCGTTTATTAAACGGAGGAGGTATCTTTTGCCTTGTTCAACTTGCACCTTGAATGTGTCTAGAGAATAAGAGAAAACAGAGTAAGTTAACAAATTTTGTCCATCTTAAAGTCAAGATAGATAAAGATTGAAAGGTAAAAATGTATTTCACATGACATTTCATCTTAACATTTGTTATTTTAATTAATTGATGATTACGTATAGAATATGTAAATAAACTTGACTACTTGAACTTGCCTTCTTCTATATAATACCATCAACTTTGTCAACAATTTGTGTTATTAATAAACAATTTTTACTCTTGCAAAAGGATATAAAATTTACCATTTGCTGAGCATGGTGCGAAGTCACCAGGCTGGCCATTGATGGTATTAGCATCGGAGATGTTAACTTCAGCGCCGCTCTGAACTGCAGAGTTGTACACGTCGGTTATGTTTTGGTTCCACCACTCTCCTAGTATTAGAGTAAACTCTTTGTGGGGCTTGGCGAAGGGGAAGCTGGTGCCGAGCTTCGGATGTATGACAATGGCGCCATGAACTGTGGCACGGTCAAATTCACTATGCGCATGCCACCACAGCGTGCCTTCTTCTTCTGTGACTTCGATTCGTTGTGTAAAGTTGCCTCCAGGTTGAATCGGGCACTGTGTAATATATTCTGGACCATCTGACCATGGGTTCCTTGGCAAATTTAGGCCATGCCTGGTACAAAATGTAATTCAAATATGAATTAATGTTTACTCGTGATTAATTGTTTTATAAATAGTATGGCTGACACATTATTTGCTATATGATGTGTATATATATTGTGATGTATACCAGTGGATGGTAATGTTTTTGTTCCCTTTGTTGATGACCTTGACGTACACTATGTCACCATAGTGAGCGGATATAGTAGGCCCTGGATATAATCCGTTGACAGTTAGAATGTTCTTTGTGTGATTGCAGAGTCGGGTGTAGGGAGCTTCTTGAATCTGTTTAAGGTAAACAGTTAAAAGAAAAAAATATATTAAGTTACAAATTCATAGTTTGATTTTCTGTAAACAAATTTTTTTTTTGAATTGGTACCGATCACTAGCTGGGTAGGTGACGCATATTTGGTAGCAAAAGCAAACGAGAGTTGATCATTTTTGTCCACTATTTTAAGTTTAACTATATTGTATTGATTAATTACGTTATCTAACCAATTAAAGCATGCACATCAACCGTTGTAATATTATGTACGAAATTTTATTACATGGATATTTTCTATAAGGTAAAAGGATAAAAAGAACAAAAGACAGGGAAAAGAACAATGCGCACTTATATAATAACCACACGCGACAAAATTTAAAATGGTGCAGCAGTTGAACAAATTTTGAAGCGTCTACAACTTGGGTTTTGTTAATTATGATTTTCAAATAATATGGGCCCGGTTGCTTTATCAAAAATTTGCTACAGAAAAGATCAATGATTGTGGATAGAACACAACGAGAAAGCACAAGAAATCCTTAATTGATAGCATGCATAAAACTGAAGGTTTTGTATAATATTGTTGTCTTTCTTCTTATAATAATTGTCTAACTTGAGTTTCTAATAACATGTTTTCTTCAATTTATTGTCTAACTCAAGTATGTTGCTATTTTTTTATCATCTAATTAACTTAAGTACATAGTAATATAGAACATGCATGCTTTGATCAATTTATTGTCAAACTTGAGCATATATATATATATTGCTATCATAATTATTAATCTTTCTCTTCATAATTGTTAATTTTTAGATATAAGGATAATTAAACTAGATGTTGTGATAACAGAGAAATTGAGCACTTACAATGAAAGTACGGTGAAGAGTCTTGGCCAAGCCGAAGCTAGCGAAGAAACCGAATAACATTACAATACTTATAAGCGGCATCAGAAAGAGCCGACTAAATGTCGACATGGATGATCTTTTAGGATTTCAGAAGAAGAACAAAAGAAAATACAAATTGTTCTCTTATTTCCTTGTGTTACAAGTTTGTTTCTTAGAAGGAGACTGTATGTATAAATGTTTGTAAAGCACAAGACATGAGGGGGGGTATATATATAGGAAACGAAATGAGAGATGGAGGAACGATATTGTCCTGTTGCCTTCCAATTTGTTCCATTTTTCCTCGTTTATACCAAATCAAGGGGACCATGCCATTGACTTAAAATTATTTCTATAATACATATATAATGCATATATACATATATGGAGACCAATCAATTTGCCAAAGAGATCGCTTGAGCTACATGCATGGTCACCGCGGCACGGCAATTTGTTGGAAGATGTCAACGGTGTTAGGTAGAAATTAATTGAGGTACGTCATTCATTCTTTCTGAACAGTGAGATCGATCGATAACAAATTAATGACCATGCATGGATTTGAGTGAGGCTATGGTGCTATGCATAGCATGGATGGCTAGTGTACTACGGCTCAATATGATACTTTTTAAAATCCTAACGGTTGATCCGACCGTTCAATGTGATAACCATATGAATATGTACTTGCAAACAAAATTTTATATTTTTTCGAATTTTTTTACTATTTTTTCAGATAGGTAGAATTTTGATGGTCCAGAATTTTCAAAAAACACTGTTTTTTCTACCTATCTAAAAAAATAGTAAAAAAATTCGAAAAAATATAAAATTTAGTTTGCAAGTACATATTCATATGAATATCACATTGAACGGTCGGATCGACCGTTAGAATTTTAAAAAGTATCATATTGAGCCGTAGTACACTAGCCATTGGTGCTATGCATAGCACCATAGCCTCACTCCATGGATTTTTATATTTATTCTTACACTTATCCACTTTGTGGTTAAATTAATTAAAAACATTAATTATATTGATAAATTGAATTAATGTATATATACCTAGCTTACGTATATGATCGCTCGGTTGATTGTACTTAAATCCCTTGCTTTGCTTCTAGACATATATGTTATGTTTTAATTGATGCTTTTCTGGGTCTTGTGCAAGTAGGGCTGCACAAAAAATTCGTAATTCGATTCGAGTTTGATTCGAAAGAGTTCGGAAAAAGTTCGATTCGAAATTGAGTTCGTTCGAAATTATTTCAAACCAAATTTAGTTCGAAATTAATTCAAACCAAACTCAAACTGGATCTAGTTCGTTTGAAATAGGTTCGCAAACAAAATTTAGTTCGAAATTAACTCAAACGTGAACCGTTAATTTCTGCTGATAACTTATGTTCACCGATGAAAATATAAGCCATCCAGTCCATAATTACTTTGAATTATGACTTCTGAAACAGAAAGCCCGGTTCAATTACAAGTTCAAATAAAAAAATTTAACAACAAAGCTCAAATAAAAATATTCACATGTTTATACCAGAAATTTTGCTTTTCATGGTAGGATTCTGAGTTTTTCGGATAATCCAGGATAATGATGCAAAAATAGTGTGGGATGTTGAAAACCTTGCTACTGCATCTATAAAGTCATTTGTAGATGTTCAATAGCGAGTTTAATGAAGCGGAATATATGGCTGAAGCTTTGGATACCTGTGAGGGTTTTTTAATTAGAAGGGTTTTTCAGTAGCTAGTGCCTAGTTGTAATGAACTTTAATGTTTTATTTAGGGTAATATTTGGGTTTGTAATAATTCTAAGACTTTGGTGATTGTTGTGTACTTCTATTGATATTTAAATTGTACTTTGAATACTTTCCGAAATTTTTATTAATAACCTCAAACAAAAGAAAAATATCAAATTTAATCTCAACTTGAAATTTTTTTCAAAAATGACCTAACCGCCTCATGATTGGGCGGTTCACCCTACCCACAAAACCGCCCAATCATTGGGCGGTCCACACGGCCAAGAAAACCGCCCCATGGTGGGGCGGTTAACTATTATTTTTTTTTTTTTAATTTTTTTTTTAAAGATATGTTATGATATTTTTTTAGTAGGATATATTTATAAGATATATATATATTTTTTAAGATATATTAAGACATGTTTGTTTTTGTAAATATATTTTAATTAAGATATATTTATAAGATATATATATTTTTTATAGATATATTAAATATATATATTTGTTTTGTAGATATATTTTTATTAAGATATATTTACAACATATATGAAGATATATTTTTTCTATTGTAATTTTTATATGAAAATGATTTATTTTTTTTATTGTAATTTTAAATAAAAATTGGTTGAATGTGGATGAGTCGTTTGACGTTAGAACTGTCGATTCTTTTATAATAATTGTCGATTTGGATAACGTGATAAACAGTGGAAAATATGTAATATAAATGGTAAGAAAAAAAATCCAAACTACGTAATCTAAATGTCCGCAACATAAGATAAAACACTCCAAACTGAATATACAATAGTAGAAAAGCTAGACTACAAGAACAAAAAACCTAACGAGGAGGACGAGGGCGACGACCGGAGAGATCCAACCTACGGGGTGGATGGCGGTCCCTATGCGGCTGTACACGCCTCACGTGAACCTCCTCCTCCTGTGCGGCTGTATCCGCCTCGGCCCACGGATCCTCCACCAGTGGGGGGATAGGCGGCATAGTAGGCACCTCCCATGGCTCCCAGGTCGATGGATACGTAGGCGGAGGAGGCGGTGTGCCAAATATAGCAGATGCATAGGCATCTGCATGCTGTGCTCCACTCCCACTGGCCTCGTCATCGTGCTGTCTGGCCTCCGGATATCGTGGCATGTGGAGGCTCCGTCTCTCATCCCCGGCATAATCTCCCATAAAGTCATCCATAATGAACTCCGGAGTGGAATGTCGTGGGGGAGCTCCACCCTTAATGGAAACAATGTTAGTTTTGCTACATACAAATAAGTAGTAAGTTGAATAAATAATAAATTTTTGCTACCTGTCCAACCTGCACCGGAACTCCATACTCATTGTAGTAAGCGCTCCACGCATTGTTATTCAACACCCATTCGTGGAAGCCCCAACCTGATTCATCCACTGCATAATTGAAGACAAATTAATTAGAATAGTTTTTGTACCGAGAAATGACTGTGTACGACAAAATCAAATTACCTGGAGGAGGTGGCGGCATCTCATCACCGTATAATGTAGGGATTTTAAATCGAAACACTAATTTTGTACCCTAAATTCTAATTTAATTCGCTAAAACCTAAACCCTAATTTAATTTTGTACCCTAATTTATAAACCCTAACACTAATTTATAAACCCCAATTTAATTTATAAATCCCAATTTAATTTATAAAACCTAAACCCTAATTTAATTTATAAACCCTACTTTATAAACTCTAATTTAATTTATAAAACCTAAACTCTAATTTAATTTATAAACCCTAATTTAATTTATAAAACATAAACCCTAATTTAATTTTGTACCCTAAATCCTAATTTAATTCGCTAAAACATAAACCCTAATTTAATTTGGTACCCAAAATCCTAATTTATTTCGCTAAACCCTAAGATAATTTTGTACCCTAATTTATAAACCCTAACTCCTAATTTTGTTCAATTCTATCTCGTCGGGAAAATCAACAACCCGCACAATTTAACAATTAAAATTTTAAACGAAAGTCTAAACCCTAATTAAACCCTAATTTAATTTCTAACCTAAACCGCACAATTTAATCGCGTCGGGAAAATCAACAACCCGCACACGATTAACACCTCAATTCCTACCAAAAATAAAATTATGAGTTACGATAACTTACCCGAAGACGATCGATCGAGAGGAAGAGATGGCCGAGAGAGAGAGAGAGGGCGAGAGAGAGGGTGGCCGAGAGAGAAAGTGCGGCCAAGAGAGAGAGAGGAGGGGTGGTGGTGGTGGCCGGCCAAGGGGAGGGGAGGGGAGGGGAGGGGAGGGGAGGGGAGGGGGCGGGGAGGGGAGGGGAGGGGAGGGGGAAGGGAGAGGGAGGGGAGGGCCGGGGGAGGGGAGGGGAGGGCCGGGGAGGGCGGGGCTGGGCGGCAGGGGGCGGGGCTGGGCGCTGGGCGGGGCTGGGGGGAGGCAGGGGGGGGCTGTGCTGGGCGGTTAGGGTAGGGGGGGGGGGCTGGGCGGGTTTTATTAAAAAAAAAAAAAATTCGTACTAAACCGCCCCATGGGGGGGCGGTTAGGGGGGGAGGGTAGACCGCCCAATGATGGGGCGGTTAGGGGGGGGGTGCGGACCGCCCAATCATGGGGCGGTTGGGTTATTTTTGAAATTTTTTTGGAGCTGAGGTTAGATTTGACATTTTTCATTTGTTTGAGGTTATTAATAAAAATTTCGGGAATACTTTGGAGTGCTTGAGTTTTTATTTAAATTGTACTTCTATTGATATTTGGGTTTTATTTAAATTGTACTTTGAATACTTGAGTTTTTATTGAAGTGCTGTAATTTCGCACTATGGCCCAGTCAGAAGTCATAAATTGTAAGTCGTAACAAAGTTCGTAAAGGTTCGAAATTGAGTTCGTAAAAAATTCGGTTTGAAATTGTGTTCGTTCGAAATTGAGTTCGTTCGAAATTAATTCAAACCAAATCTAGTTCGAAATTAATTCAAACCAAACTCAAACTGGAGGTAAGTTCGATTCGGTTCGGTTCGTTTGCAGTCCTATGTGCAAGTACCATTATATTATATATATTAAAAGATAATAAGTTTTGAATTTTCATTTCTAGTCCCTGCTTAACCTTAATTTTCTCATTTTTTAATTTCATGCTTGTCCGGCAAGTATATAGTTGCCGACTAGAGTTGGAAATAATTCAGATGGAGATGGAGATGGAGAGCGTAATAGAATTTTAACTAGAGTAAATTTATCAAAGAGAGGTTAGCGCGCGGGGTGATATAGGCTATATATGATCTTTTTGTAGTACTTATCCTGAATCTACTTGTCATTTATTTGTGACATATATGTTCAGTTATTTCTTTCATATGGCATTGTATTGCTTCTTGTAATGATTTAAAGTTTTAATTATGCATCTATACATGACCTGTGGTAATTAATTGATGCTTACATTCCTCAAAAAGATTGATTTTTAACAGAATTAATTACTTATATAGAGCAATTAATCACATGAACAATATGGCTTGAAATAAATTACTTGTGTTTTAGGGACTTTTTTTTTGTAAACTCTTCAAAAGCTATTCTTTCATCCATTAATTATAGCTCTCTTTTCTTTATAAAGTAATATTAAAAATGATATTATATTTTTTAAACCCATTTTACTTTTGCAGGGTAACAAATTCACAGCGAACATATTCGCCGGCGAGGGATAAATTGTTGGAGTGCGTACGTATCCTCTGAGATATCTTATATTTTGCGTGACCGACGTGTCCGGTGCCTATTCGGCAGCATTTCTCCTTAACTCCCCAAGTATGCGTAAAAACCACATACTCGTCGGAGCAATAAGGAGAAATACTGTCGAACTTTTCTCAAATACTAATTAAATCCCGCTAATACGTGTTCACATCCTAAATGAGACACAATATTCAAAGAGCAGTCCCAAACGGGGGACTATCCAAAATTAATCCCTATTGGATTAATTTTGAACGGGCATGGACCTAAAAGCATCAGTAAGTCGGTTATTGGACCACAATACACTAATTATTTACATTATCTTAACAAATCAAGCATTAAATAATAATTGACAGAAATAATTAAGCAATATTAATCAGTAACAGAAAATTAGATAAAGAAGAGGGAAATATATATATATATGTATGACTAACCTTGGCAATAGAGAGGAGAATGCGAATTAACTTCTAAGCTATATCTCAGATCCGGCCTCGTTCCTTGTGCGCAGAAATCAGACCAATTCAATACAGAGAGAGAGAGAGAAGTATTAATTGATCAAAACGGCGCCGGAAGAAGGCCTTTTATATAGTTCCAAACCCTAAAATAACATTTCTACACGGATGATAATCTATAAATCCGTGTAAAAAAAGCATTACGAGAGCTACACGGACTTTTACATATGTAGCCGTTTATAAAAGATAACATTTATACACGGACAATTATATAAACAACCGTGTGTAATATAAAAGATAAATTTTCTTCACGGACATTTAGAATTCTTTTTTTTTTCCTAATTTTTGTTTTATTTTTTTTGGTTTAGCCTTCCATTATTTCGAGCAAGTATCTTTGTTTTCACGGATATTTAGCTATAAATCCGTGTAGAAAGACACACAGACTTTTATATAAACAGCCGTGTAAATTATTTTTCTACACTGTTAATTAAACAAAAATCCGTGTACTATTTCTCGTTTCTACACGGCTCTTTATTAAACGTCCGTGTATCATTTTTTTTTTTTTTTTTTTTTTTTTGTCTGTCAGCTAGTTTTTTTCCCTATGTTTTTCAGAACAAACAATTTCCAAAACAGAGGAAGACATTTAAACTAAACATTCATGTACCCTAAATTATACAAAATTAAAGCATTACAAAAGTTGGAATAAAAAGTCATATTGTAAACTAAAAATTTCCATTAAGGACTAGAATAGGGTGGTTCTTTCCTTTTGGTGCCAGTAGGGTTTACAGAGGGTAATATGAAGATACATGTTTTACTAAAGAAAGAGTTGAGTAAAAAGTTGGATGAAGGACCTTCAGAGCAAAGGGAAGATGTGGATGAAGGACCGTCAGAGCCGGATGAAGAGTCGAATGAAGAGTCGGATGATCTCCGACTCTTCATTCGACTCTTCATCCGGCTCTGAAGGTCACATTCACCTCTTCATCCGGCTCTGAAGGTCCTTCACCCAACTCTTCACCCAACTCTTCGTCCAGTAAAATTGATCAGAATAGAGAGATAATTTTTTTTTCAATACTTCGATCGCATGGGAATTCGAGATGTAGGTTATCAATTGTACCAGATCGCTCATCTGTGAGCTCCCAAAACAGTAGCTCATATCGATCTAATTTTGCGATCTGAAACAATTGATAAACCTACATCTCAACCCAATTATTAACTGTGAGAGGGGAGAGTATAAGTTGATCAAAACGGCGCTGGGGAGAAGGCATTTTATATAACAAAAAACCTAAAATATCCTTTCTACACGGCTCTTTATTAAACATCCGTGTAGCTCCTACGGGTTATATACACGGTCATTTAAACAAACATCCGTGTACAATTTTTACCTTTCTTCACGGTTCTTTAATAAAATATCCGTGTAGCTCTCTCAAGGCTTTCTCCACTGTTATTTAAACAATAAGCCGTGTACATTTTCTTGTAAACGTCCGTGTAGCTCTCTCACGTCTTTCTACACTGATTCTTTTATAAATATCCGTGTAGAGATCCTACAGATATTTCAGGCATCCAAAAAATTACAACTTCTACACGGTTTTTCTATAAAATTGCCAAGTCCGTGTACAATGTGCCGTGTACAATGACCATTTCTGTAGTAGTGTTACATTCCTCAAAAAGATTGATTTTTAACAGAATTAATTACTTATATAGAGCAATTAATCACATGAACAATATGGCTTGAAATAAATTACTTGTGTTTTAGGGACTTTTTTTTTGTAAACTCTTCAAAAGCTATTCTTTCATCCATTAATTATAGCTCTCTTTTCTTTATAAAGTAATATTAAAAATGATATTATATTTTTTAAACACATTTTACTTTTGCAGGGTAACAAATTCACAGCGAACATATTCGCCGGCGAGGGATAAATTGTTGGAGTGCGTACGTATCCTCTGAGATATCTTATATTTTGCGTGACCGACGTGTCCGGTGCCTATTCGGGGGATAGCGCAGGGGCAGTATTATTTGAGCTCTGAGATTCGTGCAGAGAGTATTTTAACGGTTGAGATTTTCCAAAAAGTAAGGCAAAATATGAGATATCTCAGGGGATGCAAATTCCAGTTGTTGAAACTAGCGCTTGGGTATCGACTAGACGGACGGTGATCATAAATTAATTAAAAGAAATTAAAGATGCTATTAATTAAGCTTCTAAATCTAGTATACTTAAAAATGCTATTAGCTGTGTATTCGTTTTTTTATTCGGTGCCAAAACTATGTACTGCTCTTTTGGTAGTACGTAGCATGTGATTTCATCGTTTAGTCTATATGTAATATGTCCACGATAATATATAATCGTTTTGACAATTATTTTCAGGTATGCACTCATGAATTGAGTCCTAAAGTGAACAAAAAAAATATATAATTTATTGGATGAGAAGAGTTCTAAGAAGTAACTACCAAATCACGGCCATATACTTTGCAAGTCGAACACTTTTAATATATTCAATATTATGTGCCAGTCAATATATCATTCGTCACAAAGATTTCGGAATAGTATCCATATAAAACTTATATATTTTTCAGCACCTTGTTCAACGAAGGAGAATAATAATTATGATACTAGAATAAATTAATTAATAATTTTACAAACTTTATAAATACGATGCAATATATATTCAAATTATTTACAAAATTACTTTTTTTTTTTTTTTTTGCTGATTTCTAGAAGTATCTGTAGCTTGGTACATTGATCGTATTATAAGATATCAACTTTTTTTTACATTTACTTCATAGCAACATGAAAATAATTGAAATTTATTTGTTACTTTTACTAATAAAAAATAATTGGTAACAACTGAGATCTGTGAGATTATTACAATTATGTGGAGATTACACTATTTAGAGAGAGTCTGTAGAAAAAAATTGATTAAAAACCATGTTATTTGTAGAGATTATATGAAAACAATTCCAGTGTTATGTCGATATTATATATACTTAAAAAGGACAATTTAAGCAGATGATCATTAATATTTTAATAACTCTGAAATAATTATTTTATTTTAGCCACTGCCATGAGGTTCGTTAACATTTATTTGTCAGATGTCCAAGAAGAAGATAACATCAATTTGTTATTAAATTTTTATTTTTCATAATTGTACCAATTAAATAACCAATATAATCAATATCGTATATATGAAGGGCTCTCAATACGCATTTCGTATTCCTACAAATCATTTCTATCTTAACAGTCAAATTAACTGATCCCAATAGTCATTTTTTTTCATGCTTGTCCGGCAAGTAGTTGCCGACTAGAGTTGGAAATAATTCAGATGGAGATGGAGATGGAGATGGAGAGCGTAATAGAATTTTAACTAGAGTAAATTTATCAAAGAGAGGTTAGCGCGCGGGGTGATATAGGCTATGATCTTTTTGTAGTACTTATCCTGAATCTACTTGTCATTTATTTGTGACATATATGTTCAGTTATTTCTTTCATATGGCATTGTATTGCTTCTTGTAATGATTTAAAGTTTTAATTAATTATGCATCTATACATGACCTGTGGTAATTAATTGATGCTTACATTCCTCAAAAAGATTGATTTTTAACAGAATTACTTATATAGAGCAATTAATCATATGAACAATATGGCTTGAAATAAATTACTTGTGTTTTAGGGACTTTTTTTATTGTAAAGTCTTCAAAAGCTATTCTTTCATCCATTAATTAATTATAGCTCTCTTTTCTTTATAAAGTAATATTAAAAATGATCATATATTTTTTTAACCCATTTTACTTTTGCAGGGTAACAAATTCACAGCGAACATATTCGCCGGCGACGGCGAGGAATAAATTGTTGGAGTGCGTATCCTCTGAGATATCTTATATTTTGCGTGACCGACGTGTCCAGTGCCTATTCGGGGGATAGCGCAGGGGCAGTATTATTTGAGCTCTGAGATTCGTGCAGAAAGTATTTTAACGGTTGAGATTTTCCAACAAGTAAACAAAATATCACTACAGCAAAACTGCTCTTCAGCGACCGGTACCAGCTACCGGTTAAATCGCCGGTCGCTGAAGACCAAAAAAAAAATAAAAAAAAAGTTTCTGGCGACGGAACCTTCAGCGACTGGCGATAATGGGTTTCAGTGACCAAATTGTACCCGGTCACTGAAGAGTGTAGCTAAAAATCCGGCGCCAAGTTTTTTCCTTCTCTCTGTCTGTCGCGCCAAGCTAGGTTTAGATAAAAAAAAAACCCGATGGAAATCGCCGCCGTTCGACCCCGATTACCGCCCGACCCCGCCGGTCCTCTTTCTCTCTCTCTCACTCGATCTGCCGCCCGACCCACATTGCTGCTGCCCGTTCCTCTTTCTCTCTCTCTCACTCGATCTGCCGTTCGACCTGCAGTGCTGCCGACTGACCCCGCCGCCCGACACTGAAGCCTGATCCACCGCCGCTCAACTCCGGTACTGCACTGTCATTGATTTGATTTGAATTTAAACCCCCACTTTTTCAGAATTGCAAACTCTAATTGATGTCCTCTAATTGATCTCCACAATCCAAGGGTAGAGCTAAATGAATGGATTTTGATGTTGATTTGCTTAATGTTATCTTAGGTAAATCTGTCAAGTTAATTATTTCTTAGGGCAAATTATGTTCATGGGCAATTTTTTGTTGAAATGCTTACTCTTTTTTTAAAGTAATGAAGTGTTCACTGTTTCTTCTTTGAGCAATTACTTTTTTTTTTTTTTTTTTGTTGAAATGCTTCTCTTCCTCTAAAATGATACTGTTTCTCATGCTTTTGCGCATGATTTCATATAATGAGAAACTGTTGTAATAGGTTATCTTTTCTCTAAACACATGCTTACCATAATTAACCCTTTGAAGATGAACAAAATGAATTTTCGGAATTTACAAGGTTCAGTTTGTATTTATTGCATTTCATGGTGCACTGTATTATATATCAATAATCAGGAGGTTCGTTTTCTGTTTTCTCTAATTAATGTCCTCTAATTGTTTTCAATGCAAATGTCGCAAGATGTACAAGGAGCCTTACGCCTAGGGATAACTCAAAGAATCGACTCTGATAACTCAAAGAATTAGAGTTAGTCAAGTTGGCCAGCAGATAAAGGTTAGACTTGTGCTCTTAAAATTTAAATTTATGTCGACTGAGATGGAAAGTTGGAAACTGGTTATAGAACGATTGTCGATTGGAGCTGGGCAATAGAACGAATATTCATAGAATGCCTAAACAATATGTGCATTTCTTAATAACTTTTCCTATGCAACGACTTTTCTAAAGAACACTGGCTTAAATGATGTCTATCCTTTTACTTGTAAGTCCAGTGCAAGTTGGCAAGTAGCAGATTTATAAAACTTTTCATATTAAATAAAAAAGCCCATTTTCTCTAGTTTAATTTTTTATAGTTAGCATTCAATCTATATGCTTCTATTTTCAAGAGATAATTACAATCCTTGCACTAATCAACATGTGAGGAAATGGCATAGGAATAAAAATTCCCCAAACTTGCACTAATACAATATCACTACTGTCAAAATCAGTACTGGTACAGACAAACAGAGCCGAAATTGCACTAATAAAAAATCTGTTTTGATAGGTAATCAGTCAAGGTTCATGGTGCCAAGTACCTAAACCAGTCCCAAATATGTTTATATACACTGTACCAGCAAAGAAACTCAAGCAAAGTGTCACTGGTATATGAATAACACTAAAAAAGGCCAAAATGACCTGTGCTGACAGATTGATCCGTACAGATCAGCTCAGGGACTAAATTGAAAAATGGACTTAACCGGTAGATAGAAGACTTCAAAACACACAAAATGGACACAAATTTCACATTATTTAGATTTTATTTCAATTTATTATGAATTTCCAAAGTTCATCTTTTAAAAAATAAAAATCTGTTATTTAAAATAACAAAATGACCTTCAATGCCCCTCTGTACATTTAACTACTTTAAAAATATAAATAAACCTCCAAAAATCATAAAACTTTGTAGAAACATATTTTACACACTATATGACAAGGGTATGAAGGAAATCAGTACACTCATTAACAAAATTAATAAAAATTTATGAGTTATATGTTGATAGAGTATGGGCTTTGTGTTGTGCTTCACCCAAAATATAAACTCAATAGGGCCGTAGCTGTACTGATTGGTGTGATTAATTGATATAAGGTAATTAATATTTGATTGGTTAATTGGTTTTTAGGAGTTGTAGAAGTTAGTTTAATCTCGGGAAGAAAGAAGAAGAGGACAAAGCTCGATCTTCAAGGGATCTAGTAATTGCTTTTAATTAGGCAAGTATTATCTCTTTCTTAATTCTATGCTGGTTAATTAAATTAGTAACTGTGTACTACAATTAGTTAGTTATTAATATAGTATTGTTTTATGATCCAACTAGACCAGAACATGTAGTATGCCTTTTAGGTTTATACCCGTTCAAAATTAATTCAATAGGGATTAATTTTGAATAGTCCCCATTTTGGGGCTGCTTTTTGAATGCTTTGTCTCATCTAGGATGTGAAGAAATGTATGTGGATCTAGTATTTCAGAAAAATTTGGTATCATTTTTCCTTGTTGTTCCTACGAGTACGTATTGAATTACATGTCCAAAAGGATGTGTCTCTAACGCGTACTCGGGGAACTAAGGGGAAATGCTGCCGGATTTTTCTTAAATACTAAATCTACGTACATTTCTTCACTGCTGGGACATAGCATTCAAAAAGTGAGATAGGATTGTACACCGGCCCTTTGTAAGCCTCAAAAGACTAATGAGTTTGAACCTATCAATATTTAACGTCATTATTTCATTGAAGTGTCAAAATAGTAAGTAAGGCATAATTTTAAGTTTAGTTTTGACCTCGTGCGCATTTTATTTTATTTAGAACTAATCAAGGCAAGGCAAGCTAAGCGTCCTCTCTCTCTCTCTGGTACGTATGTTTATATTCATAGTTTATGTAGTGTAGATGCTGCTTGTATGGCTGACAAGTCCTGTTGCATGGATGATGCAACACTTGATTGTAATTTCTTGATTTGATTGTGAATTTCTTCCATGACTTGCTTTAGAGGGTCCGTTATCAATTGATGATATCTGGAGGGTCTAAAGTATAGATCTGGATTTTTTGTTTGTTTGAGTCAAAATTTTAGTCATAATGCTAAAGTAATAGAATTTGTTATTCTTTTAAATTGAATGAATTACGGTGTAGTTAGGATTTGAGTCCTGTCCACCTAAATTAGAATGTCATCTATTAATTATTGCATTTAGGTCATGTTTGTACAATATCTTACAAATGTGTGTCATAATTAGGAGAAATGGAGGGTGATCGTAGTTGGATGTACGGTCCTCGTTACGTGAACAAGCGAAAGAATCTCGTATTTGTGAAGGGTGTGGAGAGTTTTTTTGAATATGCATTTGGTATTCAAAAAAATATAATTAATGGTGATCGCATTAGGTGTCCTTGTGCCAAGTGTGGGTGTACTAGATGGTTGGATATGGAAACTATCAGAAACCATCTGATGAAATCGGGGTTTCGACCGTTTTACGAGACTTGGTACCTACATGGTGAGGATCAAACAGTCCGGTTAGGGGAACAGAGCCAAACGGTTGTTGAAGAGAGAGTCGAGGTGGAGTCGCCGAATGCTGTGGTGGACATGGTTCTTGATGCTGCAGGTTCTTCGTTTGATTGGACTGCAGACGAACCTCTGAATCAACAAGCTCAGGAGTTTTATAACATGATGAAATCTGCCAATGAGCCGCTATGGGATGGTTGTGATAAGGAACATACTGTACTTGCATGTGTTACTGAACTCTTTAGCATTAAAGCCGACTGCGGCATAACCAAGGAGGGATTCAATCGCATCCTATCGGCCGTGAAGAAGTGGCTTCTGAAAGAGAATAGGTTGCCTCCAAATCAATATCAATGCAAGAAATTGGTGAAAGAGTTGGGATTAAGTCATGTGAAGATCCATGCTTGTCCGAATGATTGCATGTTGTACTACGGTGATGATAATATTTCTAAAGACAAGTGGGATGTATGTGGACATGATCGGTACAAACAAAGCAACCAAACCCCACAAAGCGTGTACCGTATAAAGAAGTGAGGTATCTTCCAATCACTTTGAGATTACTAAGGCTTTTTTTGACTTCAACGACCGCAGAACAAATGTTTTGGCATAAAGAAGGAAAGCGGGTAAAGGAAGGGGTCATGGTTCATCCTGCTGATGGTGAAGCCTAGAAAGAATTTAATCGTCTGCACCCAGATTTTGCAGCAGACCCTAGAAATGTGTATCTTGGATTTTGTTCAGATGGTTTCTTTCCTTTCAGTATGGGGGGTCGGTCTTACAGCAATTGGCCAGTATTTATAGTCGTTTATAACCTTCCTCTAGCTCTAGTGATGCGCGACAACAACATATTCCTGTCCTTGTTGATACCTGGGCCTAACAGTCCCACTAGAAATATAGATATCTACTTGCAGCCTCTCGTGGATGAGCTGAACAAACTGTGGAATGATGGAGTGCTAACCTACGATAAATTTAAGAAACAAAATTTCACTATGAAGGCTGCCCTAATGGGGACTATTAGTGATTATCAGGCCCTAAGTATGCTCTCAGGATGGTCAACGAAGGAAAAGCTAGGCTGTCATGTATGCATGGAAGACACGAAGGCTTTCCAACTTAAGGAGGGAGGGAAGGTCTCACTTTTTGATAATCACAGAAGGATGCTACCCCATGATCATGAATTTCGATTTGAAAAAGATGCATTCAAGAAGGACACAATCGAGACTGACGATCCTCCTCGACTCTTGAGTGGACAAGAATTGCTCGATCGGGTCATGTCATTTGAGCAAGTCACATTTGGCACCAAAAATAAGAAGAACATTCCTGGTTTTGGTGTGACGCACAATTGGAAGAAGAGAAGCATATTTTGGGAGTTGCCATATTGGAAGGATCATCTGGTACGGCACCACATAGATGTTATGCACCTCAAAGTGAATTTCTTTAAAAACATATTTTTCACATTACTCGATGTTAAAGGAAAGACAAAAGACAATGCAAAGGCTCGTCTCGATTGGCATAGCTATGTCTTTGTCCTCATTTGGAGCTGACAACCAGCGATAAGGGCAACAAAGTAAAGCTACACGTAACCTACTGCTTGGACAAAAAACAGAGGCGTGAAATCTGCGAATGGGTCAAGAATTTGCAGTTTCCAGATGGGTATGCCTCTAATCTGTCGAATATTGTGGATGTAGATTATGCTTCTTTCAATGGGATGAAAAGTCATGATTGTCATATCTTTATGGAGTGCTTGTTACCGGTTGCATTTAGAGATTTCCTTCCAAACCCAATTTGGGAGGCATTAACAGAGGTTAGTAACTTTTTTAGAGATATATGTGCTAGGGAATTGGACCCGGTTCATATTGAGAAGCTCGAGAGGAATATTATCGTCATAATGTGCAAGCTGGAGAAAATATTTCCGCCTGGCTTCTTTGACTCAATGGAACATCTAATTGTACACATCGCTTACGAAGCACGAGTTTGTGGTCCCGTTTCATTCCGTTGGATGTATTCATTTGAAAGGTTGACATTCTAATCTTTGTAGTTTATTCATTTCGATGTTATATATCAGTTCAAATTATTTCACCTTTTCATTTCACGTGTTGGATGATATTGTAGATGCATAGGGCGTCTCAAAAGAAAGATGACCAATAAGGCATGTGTCGAGGGTTCAATCGTGGAGGCATATATTGTTGAAGAGATGACCAACTTTATGTCTTCATATTTTGAAGATGATGTCGCTTCACGGTTGTATCGTCCAGAGTGATACGATGACGGCGGATTTGTCGAGAACGACCTACGACTTCCTGTTGTGAGCTACCCTGGACGTGCAACGGTTTCAATTCCCGTCAGTGATCTTACAGATGAGGATCTAAATATGGCGCACTATTACATCATGATTAATTGTCGCTCCGAATTCGACCCTTTTATTGAGTATCTTTCAATTTTCAATTTTCGTGGTCCATTTTTATTAGATCTGCATTGTTCATGAAGTGGCTTAATTTTGCCTAATGCAGGCAATTCGATGCTCAAATTAGAGAAAAGAGGCCAACAATAAGCGCAGTTGGTCTCGATAGAACTTGTTTGAAAGAATTTGGTATTTGGATGCGTAGATTGGCGCTTAGTGGTAAAATTACAGATGAAAGGATTGCTGAAATTGCGCGTGGGACAATCACACGACGAGTTCAACGTTACAACATGTTCGATGTGAACGGATTTCGATTTCACACTGAGTCCTACGGGATAAACAGAAAAACAACAAATTATGGTGTTTGTGTTGAAGGGGAGAATTGGGATGGCACATCAAGGGACTATTTCGGCATACTTGAAGAAATTATTCGGTTGGAATACAGTGGCGTGAATAACATGGTGTTCTTGTTCAAGTGTCGTTGGTTTGACACACATAGGGGGTTGCGGCTCGATGAAGAGCATGAATTAGTAGAGATAAATCAAACAAGGCTTCTTCAAAAGGACGAGCATTTCGTGTTTCCATGCCAAGCGATGCAAGTGTATTACCTGCCTTATGCGTCATCGAAGCGAGAGAGACAAGAATGGTGGGTTACTATCAAAACAAAAGGGAAAAGAAGACCACTTATTTTGTTCGATAGAGATGCGTCTGTGGAAAACACTCCACCTTTGACCGAGTTCTTTGAAGAAGATGGCCCGCCAACACAATTTGTAGTGCGCGCTGCAGATGAGCTGAATGATCCAAGTCTCTTCCTTGATGGAGCCATTCCTGAGATTGTAACAGAACAATAATTACAACAACAAAATAATCAAGAAAAGAATAACAATAAAAGGAAAAAGAAAAAAACAACGTAACTTGTTATATTAGGTTAATATCTTTCAATTTACTTTTAATTGGAAAAACTATTTATGTAACGTATCATTTGTTTTGGGATTATTTGTGTAACTAATTGTTTTTTATCATCTCTACTCTAGATATGGCGCTGAGTAGAAAGGGAAAGGGGAAGGAGACGGCGGGATCCGAGACAGAGTGCAGTCAGAGACAAGTTCGCGGCAGGAATGCTTATATTGCGCAGCTGGCAGATCCGCAGACTCGGCAAGTGCTTAGGATGACGGGATACAGGTAATATTATAATTATGCATTAATTGTAGTGATTGTAATAATCATTTCTATTTGCGGAACTTTTGATGCAGGTCATCCAGAACATACTGAGAAGGTTAACAAAGTTATTTCACAGATTGTATGTATTCATTATCCTGGTCCATTCTCCAGATACACTGATTTTCCCGAGAATATTCAATCCGGTATCAAGGCAGAATTTTTGGCTCGAAAAAAATTATTTTACAAAACCTCTAATAATTACTTGTTTCTTTTTTTTAAGCTAACAAACGATATTAATTTTTAACTATGCATTGCAAAAGCACTACCAGTTTGCTGATGAGGTAGATGAAAAAGGGGCCTGGGAAACTTTTAGGAAGATAGCTGACAAACGGTTGCAAGACATGCTCAACAAGGCATGCAAAGACATCAGCGAGAAAGTCATATGGAGATTCGATCCTCTCGTGGAAGGAGCATTCGGCACCTCACCCACATGGGTGGATCACGCCCGACATCTGGTCCGGAGTCGTGGATTATTGGTGCAGCAACGCATTTGCTAATTGAAGCCAGCGCAATAAAATCAATAGGGCTGCAGTTGGAGAAAGTTCAGATGCCACGACGGGCTTTGTGAACATGCTTGTTCACAAACAACGTTTTGTAAGTTCTTCATTAAGTTAATAAATTTTCATTTAAATTTATATTACCAAATTGTCTTTCAAATTGGTAATATAAAATGTTTATTTGACCAAAAGAGCAAAAAAGAACAAACCACGTGAAATGATTCATCTCCTACTCACTAAACTTTGTTCCTGGTCCAAAAAAAGTGGTAAAAAGCAGATGAAGTGCAAACTTATGACAAGTTCACTTCTCCAAAATAAGAGCAAGTTTCTTTCGCTACTGTTGGAGAACACGCAGTCGGTCTTTGGTGCGCCGCTGCTTAACAGCAAACAAAGAATTAAACAACAGAACATTAATATATAAAAACCCAGAGTAACATTATTTCCCTTTATTCAGGTTGTTAGATTTCACACTCAAATAATTTGAAGATTGCTAGGTGTTTTTTTTTTTGGAACAATTAATTAGCATGTGTCAATTTAACAACAATAATCACAACATATAATAAAAAAAGAAAATTGGACCAGATGTTATAATATATAGATAAAGTACGAAGTGCTTTTTTGATACAAGATATATAGATATTGTGATACAATACATAGTGATATTGAGAAAAATATATATATATAGAGTCTAGCTAGCGTCAAAATGTTTGGATAAAGACATTTATCCAACTAAGGTTAGAATCGTTGGATGGACTTTTAAATCTGTGCTTTATCAGATCTATTGCTGATGAAAAAAAATAAACGGAACGGAAAGTCTCGCTCCGTTAATTGTTTTATTTTTCTTTCTATTTTCCCGTGCCTTTCCATTTCTATTCCTCCAGCCCTGCCCACAATCTCTCTCTCTGTCGTTGTCTTCTCCTCTTCTCCTCCGCCCTGATCTCTCACTCACCTCCACTTCACGCTGTCCTCCGTCTCCTCTCCGCCCAGCACCTCCAACCGACTGTCTCTCCTCCGCGACCCTCTTCGCTGGCCCTTAGGTATTTCTAATTTTATTTGCCAAGTTCAACTCTTCTTGTTATTTCTTGATACCATACGAATGATCATCTTAACATGGAATTATAGCATTTTTTATTTAAGATACATGATTGTATAGTGTAATGGATCTGTTTCTTCATTTACTGCCACAACTTCTATCCTTAATTGGACCTTTGTGCCCTCTCAATCTACAAATCGCAAATCAAATTGGAAGTTCATTAAGAGACAACTCTTACACAGGTACTGAATACTTGTCAAAATTCATGTACTTTAACAGTGTTTTGCAGTAATATTTATTTCAATGTCTCTAATTTATCTTATAGGATCTTCACCTGTCATGTTGCTCTGCTGACCAGGTTCTTGCAATATTAAAAGGGGCTCTCTCTTGAGTACCACTAACCTTTTCTTTAATCCAAAAATGTCATCATACCTGTTTATTGCAGTAATAAGGTTTTCATAGTATGAGTTTGTTCTTGCAAATTATTGCTTTTAAATCAACATTGTTAGCCTTTCAGGAATATTGGCGACTATATGCAAATATGGTATTACATGGGTTTAATTTGCAAGAAGTCTTAGTAACAGTAATAAGGTTTCTACTGGGCATTGCAAACGGGGCGATAACCTTCTGTTACAGTGAAATGATAAAGGATGCTCAATAATAGTAGTTACAATTAGGTGGCATTTCCATTATTCGTTAATTATATGATGTGATCTGCCTCATGAAAAAATGGTTCTGCTCAAACTGAAAAGCTAATTTGAAAGTATTATTTTTTTTTGTAGATAAATGGATAATTTAGATGAAATGAAAGATATGGTAATGGATGAAACAAGAGAGGCAAGTTTCGAGCCTCACGAAGGAATGGAGTTCCCTAGTCAAGATGCGGCCTTTGATTTCTACAATGCGTACGGATACATAATTAGATTTAGTATTCGTATGCAAACCAAGTACAAGAATGTAGAAGGGCACACTTCAATAAGATTGGTCTGTTCCAAGGAAGGATTCACCAAAAAAAGAATGCATCAATTGGAAGAGTCATTGGAGAAGGATAATGGGTTAGTTGAAAAGATACCATAAAAGGAGATATCAATCAAGAGATGTGGTTGCAAAGCGTCATGTCAAATTAGGCTGCATAAGGATGGAATTTGGAGGATAACGGGCCTCTTCAAGGATCATAATCATCCGTTAGTTCCAAACACTCCCTCCAAAAGGCGACACCTAAGATCTCACAAGCGAATTTTTATGGAAGATAGGGTGGATATTGAGTTGTTGCATGAACAAAACGTTGGAGCTACGCAAATTAGAGAATACCTTGCGGCAAAGGCCGGAGGTAAAGAGAATCTCCATTTTAGCAAAAAAGATGTGAACAACCACATTGCAAGTGCGAAGAGAAGTCTAGTTGGGGTTGATGTCAATGCAATGATAGACTTCTTCAAGCGAAGGCAACAAATAGATGCTGAATTTTTTTTCGCCGTTGACAAAGATGAAGATAATGTTGCCAAAACCATATTTTGGATTGATGGTCGTTCGAGGAGGGCATATCAGGAGTTTGGGGATGTCATCATCTTTGATACAACCTACAATACCAACAAGTACAGGATGCCTTTTGCTCCGTTTGTTGGTGTGAACCATCACCAACAATCGATATTTTTTGGTTGTGCCCTCGTTAGAGATGAGAAGAAGACAACATTTGGTTGGTTGTTTAAAACTTGGTTGGAAGTACTGGGTGGAAAGAAACCAAAGACTATCTTTACCGATCAAGACCCATCGATGAAAGCAAATTGAGATGGTTTTTGGTGGAGGTACCGTGCATAGAGTGTGTTTATGGCATGTGTTGAGAAATGCTCGGGATCACTTGGGAGTTTTGTATGGATCTATCCAAGGGTTTAAGGATGAATTGCTCGCGGTGGTAAATTTTAGTTGGACAATTACAGAATTTGAAACAAATTGGCGTGCCACACTTCAGAAGTATGAGATGGAAGATAATTCGTACTTGACTGTTATGTTTGACAAATGTGAGGAGTGGGCCCCGGCCTACTTTCGTGATACATTTTGTGCGGGCATGTGTACTACACAAAGAAGCGAAAGTATGAACACGGTGACAAAGATTTGGTTGGGATCTAATACCTCCTTGTATGATTTTGCAACCAAATTTGAGAAAATGGTGGAAGGTGTTTATGAGAGAGAAAGCGATGAGGATTTCCGAACAATAAATGAGACCTCGCAGCTATGGTCGGGTGATGCAATAGAGGTTGAAGCGCGACAAGTATACACTCGAAGCATTTTCTCCCTTTTAAAGAACAGAATAAAGAAATATGTTGCGCTTCGGGTTCGCGAGGTCGAGAAAGAAACACTCTATGAGGTACGTCCCGCGAGGATGCATTCGAACTATGAATGGTACAAACCAAATCGCATGGTACTCATCGATCGAACCAATGCGACGGCTGATTGCGAGTGTAAAGGTTTCTTGTATCAAGGAGTTTTGTGTTCTCATGCGCTTGTGGTTATGCGACAGGTGGGGATGGAGCCATTTTTTCCACCTCGTTACATTCACAAAAGATGGACTCGTGATGCCAATGCAAACGCAAAGAGAGGTACAAATGAGGATGAGCTTAAAGGGAAGGACCTACAATCTATCATGCGTAATGCACTAACCAAGCAAATGGAGAAAATCATGAACAAGGCTCTTACAGCTCATGTAGCATATGACAAGACTTGCAGAACATTGGATGAGCTCGACGAGGATTTAACTGAAATCATTGCAGAAATTGCTGAAGAAAGACCTACTGAACAAGATGCAATAGCTGAAACTTGTGTCAAGGATTCTCTTAAATTCAAGGATCCGCCGGTATCGCAATGTAAGGGCTCAAGGAAACCCAATCGATTCAAGCCTTTGGCTGAAATTAAAGCTGCGAAGAAGATGAGGACATGTAGTTATTGCCATAAAAAAGAGGGTCATAACATGCGAGCGTGTCCAAAGGTAAAATTAGTTGATTTATGGTATTAGGGTAAAATCAATTTAGTTTTTTGAATGAAATTTCCAGCTTTGCTCAGACAATGGACATGTTCTCAAGTTATCCTAATTGATCTCCAGCTTTGTTCAGAAAATTAGAGTAAAATTAGTTCACTGTAAAATGCTTTGAGATTGACAAAAATTAGGGTAAAATTATGATTTAATCAACTAATTTTTCAATATTTTCTTATTTTCTTATTGTAGAAAAGAAGAGATGAAATTGTTAGTAAGGGTCCAGAACTAATTTCCTTAGCAAGTGATGACAAAGATGACAGCGAATACATGTCTGGAAGTAATAGTGAAAATGACGAAGATAAGAGTGACTACAACTCTGAAGAGGACATGTTTTGAAACTAGGGGCATTTTGTTATTGAATTGAAAAATGACTAAATTTTTTGTTCTTTACTGTAAGAAGAGTAGAGTGGCTTTGTATAGAAGTAACTTGATAGGATGCATTTATATTCAATTGGAACATGGCGTGGTATAGATAAATTAGAGTATACAATATAATGAATTTTGTTTTTGTGATGTTTTGATGTGTTATATTCAATTGTGCAACTCTTAAAATTTTGATATAGATTACGTTTGCAATTTGTTTCTTTGACATAATTTATTATCCATATTAAGTTTTTTTTCTAAAAGAAAATACAATAATGTAAAGTGTAGGGACTTAACTGCAGTTTTTGTGCATTTTGTTCTGGCATCCCTGTATTGAACTAGTAATGTCCCCTAACATCAAATTGTACTCGAATACAAAAACAAAATAAATCCACTATAATTATTCTTCAGAAGTAGTTAAGTAGTAGAAAAAGATATTTTCAGGAAAATAATTCAAGTATCAGTATTCACAAAATATCTCTTCTATCCTTGTACAAGTATCAGTATACACAAAATATCTCTTCTTTCTCAATATCAAAATCCCTTCTATCACTATGATTCTATCAATATTCTAAGAATGTTTACCCTCAAAAAAATATTCTAAGAATGCCCAAATATGCACATTCTGGAGTTAGCATTCCTTTAGTACCACCTGCAAGTAAAAAAAAAAAAATTGAAGTTCAGAAGATGAAGGTTCCCATTTGGATAATACGAGCAACACTTAGAAAACGAAGAATAGAAAGAAAGGCTCATAGTATCAAGTTTATATTATTAGGTAAAGCAATTGTAACTCGTTAAGAATTAAGATTCAAGCATGCAGCTACAGTAATCAAATTTATTCAACTTTTGGCTAAATCTTGACTATTTATGCCAAACTATGCCAAATTAACCATCAGTAAATGCACTCACAGAGATGACCTAATCAATTACTGATTCTAATAAACTTGGTCGACTGGGGAAATTCAGTCATCTTTTGCTCATTTTTTTTGACAGGTTTTCATCATCTTTTAATCACCCAAACTGGTAGAGTTCTATTTGTATGGTATCATGATATACGAAGAAGAGTTGAACTTGGCAAAAAAATTTACAAATGGCAACTAATTAAGCCCCAAATTCAGGCCAACAAAGCAAAATTACAAGATAAAATCTATAAAATTCGAAAATAAATCAGAGAACAAGAGAGAGGAGGATCATACAATGGAGAGAAGCGACATGATCTTTGGAGGCACTGGCCGAGGGTCGGTTGGAGGCGCTGGGCGAGGGAGGAGAGAGCAGGATAGCTGAGGAGAGACAGTCGGTTGGAGGTGCTGGGCGGAGAGGAGACGAAGGACAGCGTGAAGTGGAGGCGAGTGAGAGATCAGGGCGGAGGAGAAGAGGAGAAGACAACGACAGAGAGAGATATTGTGGGGGCGGGGCTGGAGGAATAGAAATGGAAAGGCACGGGGAAATAGAAAGAAAAATAAAACAATTAACGGAGCGAGACTTTCCATTCCGTTTATTTTTTTCATCAGCGATAGATCTAATAAAACGCAGACTTTCCGTTCCGTTTATTTCTTTATCCAAACGTTTTGACACTAGCCGGACTATATATATATATATATATATATAGAGTCCGACTAGGCTAAGCCATGGTGTAAAACGACTTGGTACTCCACGCCATATCTTCATTTTCAAAGTTCAAATAGTCGATTCGAACCTTCCAACATGTTCTTAATATTGAAATGTACTTGGAGACCAAATTTTACATTTTTTGGAATTTTTTTACTATTTATTAAGCCACTTTGAAAATCTGAAAATCCTTATGAACAGTAAAAAAACAGTAAAAATTTCTGGACCGCCGGATCAGTGATTTTCAAAGTGGCTTAATAAATAGTAAAAAAATTCCAAAAAATGTAAAATTTGGTCTCCAAGCACATTTCAATATGGAGAACAACTTGAGCGGTTCGGATCGGTAGTTTGGATTTTCAAAATGGAAATAATGAGGCGTGGAGCACCAAGTCGTTTTACACCATGGCTTAGCTAAGCCCAGCACTATATATATATATATATATATATATATATATATATATATATGAGTGAGGCTATGGTGTTATGCATAGCACGGATGGCTAGTGTACTACGGCTCAATATGGTACTTTTTAAAATCCTAACGGTCGATCCGACCGTTCAATGTGATAACCATATGAATATGTACTTGCAAACTAAATTTTATATTTTTTCGAATTTTTTTACTATTTTTTCAGATAGGTAGAATTTTGATGGTCCAGAATTTTCAAAAAACACTGATTTTTCTACCTATCTAAAAAAATAGTAAAAAAATTCGAAAAAATATAAAATTTAGTTTGCAAGTACATATTCATATGGATATCACATTGAACGGTCGGATCGACCGTTAGGATTTTAAAAAGTACCATATTGAGCCGTAGTACACTAGCCATCCGTGCTATGCATAGCACCATAGCCTCACTCTCTCTCTCTCTATATATATATATATATAGTGCTGGGCTTAGCTACTCCATGGAGTAAAACGACTTGGTGCTCCACGCCTCATTATTTTCATTTTGAAAATCCAAACGACCGATCCGAACCGCTCAAGTTGTTCTCCATATTGATATGTGCTTGGAGACCAAATTTTACATTTTTTGGAATTTTTTTACTATTTATTAAGACACTTTGAAAATCACTGATCCGGCGGTCCAGAAATTTTTACTGTTTTTTACTGTTCACCCGGATTTTCAGATTTTCAAAGTGGCTTAATAAATAGTAAAAAAATTCCAAAAAATGTAAAATTTGGTCTTCAAGTACATTTCAATATGAAGAACATGTTGGAAGGTTCGAATCGACTATTTGAACTTTGAAAATGAAGATATGGCGTAGAGTACAAAGTCGTTTTACTCCATGGAGTAGCTAAGTCCATCTCTATATATCTATATATATATATATATATATAGAGAATGGCTAATATCAAAACGTTTGTTCCTGGGCTCAGGAACAAACGATTCCGTTCTCCCATTTCCAAAGTTCAAACAACAAATCCAAACCGTTAGATGTTCAATCTATATTAAAATGTACTTGGAGACCAAATTTTACATTTTTTGGAATTTTTTTACTATTTATTAAGCTGGTTTGAAAACCGCTGTTTTTCAATGTTACAGAAATTTCATAAAAACAGCGATTTTCAAACTAGCTTAATAAATAGTAAAAAAATTCCAAAAAATGTAAAATTTGGTCTCCAAGCACATTTTAATATAGATTGAACATCTAACGGTTTGGATTTGTTGTTTGAACTTTGAAAATGGGAGAACGGAACCGTTTGTTCCTGAGCCCAGGAACAAACGTTTTGATATTAGCCATTCTATATATATATATAGATGAAGTACGAGATCATTTTTTGTTAGCATGTTTCTCAAACATAGACTTCATCAAATTTGGGAGAGACACGTATATAAACAATATTAATTACATGATTGACCTTGAGGAATATTATACGTTAATAATCCAACCTGAAGAATATTTAAATGTAGAAATTGTGACTAATTTACACTTGTCCAAACTGTGTTCTCTCTTCATATTTAAAAATTGTTTACTGCATATGATTCTGCTTAAGAAACTCATGTTAAGTTTAATTTAATTTTTAATATATATTTACATTATTATTTTAGTGAAATCTGAATAATAATATATAAAGTATACAGTCCTTGCAGTATTCGTATGGAAGAAAGTTCAAAAATGGGTCGGAAATTATTTTGAGCTGTACTTTTGAATGGGGAACTGGATGGGTTGAACTGAAATTGGGTCTGGCCAATTTTTTTTAAAATCTACTTTTCCAAACTTCAAAAACCGGCACCAATTTCTGGTAGAAAAAATCAGAAATTGTTTCTACTTCTTTGGTCAGACTCACTTAATTTCATGCAATATCTAAATGTGCTTTGAATATTGTGAAGAATTAGAACCGAGACACCCATTAGAAATATTAGAGCGAACAATGAATTAACTATAATATAAATGTTTTATTAGCCAACAATCCAAAAACCAGATAGCCAAATCTGGAGCCGTACTGCATGTAGTATATGTGAAGTACCTGATTGCTTATCCTATCTCAATCAGCAAACACTAATAACAATTCACAACACAGACTATATTTTACTTATGTTATCTCAACAGTGTTTTATTTTTGGCATCAAGATCTACAATATCCAAAGCTAGTTTGCTGTATGCTATCAAAATTGGTAATATAAATCCTAACTACAGTCTCAAGTGAACATGCTATCCAAATTGTCTTTCAAATTCTTAACAGGAGAAAAAACACGGGCGCGAACCCAGATGGTCCGATGAGCTGTTCAAGCCGACCCATACGAGCAAGAAGACAGATCAATTTATTTCCGCCAAGGCTCAAAGGGCACAGGTAATAGAACATAAGAATCGTTGTATAAAATTCATTCTTTGTTGTACATAACATTATTGTTATATTTTACAAAATTTGCAGAAAAATTATGAGAGAGCTATGGTTCAGAAGTATGGAGATGACAGAAACATATGGCCTCCTTATGACGATGCCGTCTGGTATTCTGCGGCAGTTGATGATCATAATGCTCACGGCGATAACTATGGCCTCGGTGCTTTAGGTAAAATAAATTTCACCTTAAATTTTAAATTTATTTTTAAATCTGTAAGATAATACTAATTGTCTTATTTTTAATGTTACAGGCAAGACGAGGGTTATGGTTCGTGATGGTGGGTCCGGCAGTGCTCCGTTACGTTCTTCACAGTCATATTTTTCTGTGCCTCCACGCCTCAGACAAGAGGATATCGATGCGATATCTTCTCAGGTAATATCATCTATCATGCCCCATATCAGTGGGGAGATCACCGAGCAGATCACCATAGCTATCAGAGCTGCTCAGGTACGAAATTCGTTTGAAAGTATGTTCTAATTGTAAACCCTAAACTCTAAATCTTAATTATCTAAACAACTGACACGTTTACTTTCTTATAACCTCACAGGGAGGTTCGAGCTCGCACCGTGCCTCCATGCCCGATGACGGCGATGATGGGGATGATGGAGATGATGGTACGTGTGTTACTAATTATTATAATTATCACAGAAAGTTTAAGCATTGCTGTCATTGTATTGATAAAATTTATTTCCAAGCTAGACGGATCAATAATTTCATACCCATTTGACTCAGCCAAGAATTAATGCATGAATTCTTCTTTACATTAGTCATAAGTACTGAAGGTTTCGTTAATAGCTAATACTTGAACAAAAATTTATGTATATCCTTCATATTTTTTTTAAAGTAGGAAGTTTTCCTTTTCAAATTTATAATATCACATTATCTTTCTAAATATTAAAAACTCACAAATTTATCCGGATTATTGTCTTTTTTTATTAAAACTCACAAATTTATCGAGATTATTGTCTTTTTCTGTTAAAACTCACTTTACATTTATAAAATTTCATTTTACCCTATACTAAAAACTAAAAAAGCCAACATTTGGTCTAACAGTGAAAAGCAACACTCTCTGACAAATCAAGATGAGAAGGTCCTTTATGGACATTGAATGAAAATTTGTATGTTAGACCTCCACCTTTCTTAAATTTTTTTTATAAAATATGTAGAACATGTAAGAAAAATGTTCAATCTTCTAATTGATTGTTTTGTGAGTACAAATTATTTATTTTTCTATTTGTGTATGCCCAATGAAATTTAGGCATACTGTGGTGCTCACGTTGCGAGTAGAAAATGAATCCTTTGTCCTCAATAAACTGACCAATTAGAAGAACTAACTTTCTCTTACATAAATTACACATTTTTACTTTTTTTTCATAGAAGTTAAAAAGAAAGTTAATATATAAAAAGTGAGTTTTAAAAGAAAAGACAATATATTAAATAAATTTGTAAGTTTTTAAAATTTAGAAGGATAAATATGATATTGTCAAATTTTTTAAAAATATATTATTTTTTAAATTTTGAAAAAAATATATAAAATTCTCTTACAAAATTACTCAGTCCACAAGCCATTTTTCTTTTTTGTTTCCGTTGCATTTAACAAATATAATTAGGGTTAAAACGCACTATTGATTTTATGCTCCAATCATGCTCTACATCATTATTTCAAAGTCCAGATAGTCTATCTGAATTTTTACATGTATTTGGAGATTAAATTTTATATTTTTTAAATTAGTTTATTATTTTTTTAATAGATACAAAAACACTGTTTTAATATAATTCTAGACAATTCCAGGCGATTTATAGGACAAGTTGCTTCATGCGTTAGTGTTGGTTTGCTTGCCTCCCCCATATATTTACACATAAAATGAAGACTTTGGAAAATATGTGTTTTAATTCTGTATTTAATTTTTGGTATTCTGTTGAATATTCTATTTCGTGACAAACTGCCGTTGATAATTTCAATTTTCATGACCTAGTCGTTTTGTCTGGATATATTATTATTCCAAATTTGCTATATTTTCTCTTGAAAATTCGAAATTATATGGTATAATCTATTTCGTTCTCGGCGTATTCACTTTCGTGAAAGGTATCACTTTGACTACATGACTAGAAAATTTACCAATTATATATAAAAGAGATCTAGCTGCATGTCTTTTTGGCAGTATTATATGGAATGATATACTTTATTCTTGGCGTATCCATTTTCGAGAGAGGTATCATTGTCATTGCCTGACTTCAAAATAAACCAATTATAAAATAATCTAGTTGCATACCTTTGCTGCAGTTGTTGTTGTTTATATTTATCCTTATATGTTTTTAATAGAGATGGAAGATTAAGCCATTCAACTATTTAATATATTTATTTTCATATTTTAGTATTTGATAATTATATTATTAATTAAGTTGAGATACAGTTTACCCTATACACTCGCATCATATCACATATTATGTTTATGTATATTCTCTCAATTATTTATATCAAGATTTTTATGATTTAATACTTAAAAAAAAAATTGGTAACCTCCTCTACACTGATCTCTTGTAATCATTGTAACCAATTTTAGTCAGTATTAATCATCAATATTAGTCATTGATGGTATCTAGGATCGATATATTTATTTATGATCCTAAAAGATAACATTATTTGACCGAATAGTTCGTATTTTTTGATACAATTAACTATATCGAATCGTGAATAGTTTCACTGAATCGGATGATTCAGATCATTCACAGCAACCTCGATTCACCCCATACAATTTACATCGATGCATGGAATCTAAATCATATCGAATACGTAAGATATGAATTGCATATCGCATGATTGTAAACACACAAAACGCAAGTGATGATTATGCGATAAGGAGACGACTGGAAAAGATGGTTCTCTTCCCCACCCAGGAGCACAAGAAGGCAACCCAGGAAGCCATTGCCACTCTCAATGCTTCATTCCCCAAACCATCCTACTCTAGGATAACAGCTAGCTACTTACCTCGCATCAATCACTCTCTTCCCATTAATCACCCTCCCACCAAACCAACAGAGAGAAAGATAAATGCACTGTACCCTTCCAGAACCCACATGGACCAGCAGAATATCATTGAAGAACAGCAGACAAACAACTTCATGACGGCGCAATCCATTATCCAAGAGACAATACCAGGTTCTACTGACTTTCTCAATGCTCCTGGCAGCAACAGTATCATAGAAGAAGGATGGACGACAGTACAAAGAAAGAAAAGCATGAAGGGCAAACACCTCCAAAATTTAGGTAAGTCCACCCACCCTTTGCTTCTTAAGCAAATGCAAACACCTAGAGAACAAGGAAAGTGCTATAAGTGCACAGAGAAAGGTCATTTGCAAGCAGCTTGCAGGAATTCAATGAAGTGTTTTAAGTGTCAAGGATTTGGACATAAGTCGGGTAGTTGCAAATTTAAAGAGGTGAAGCCTATAAAACGAGCTACAGTACCAATCATAGTACAACCAACAAAAACCAGTAAAGAACAACACCCCAACAAAAACAACGAGAATAACGACATGGAGAATTGGCAAACAATGCCCATGCTCCACCCTTCGAGGCTACCGGCAGTACGTCACGAACTGCAAAGGGCATACGTGCCAAACAGAGAAGGTTTCCACGTCACAAATGAGGTGTTAGACAGGGCTGCTGTTATTCACATGGGGCCAAATTGCAATGATCGAACTCTGCCACACCGTCTTGCTACCACCTTGGCCGCACAGCTGCACCGCCACCCACGAGACTTCAAAATAGGCAAGCTTGACCACACCATGGGTCATTTCCTAGCAATCTTCCCCACCATGGAGTTGAGGAACCACGCGGTAGATGTCGGTGTTTTTGCAATCGACTATAACACACATGTGCAACTCGCCGAATGGAAGCCGAGTTTGGGTATGACATACGACCTTATTGCATACAAAGCACGACTCCTACTGCGCGGGGTACCATTAAACGCCTGGAACATAGTAGATCTAGACCATCTCCTCGCCGGCATTGGCCACGTGCTCAAACTTGCACCGGTTTTCACCAACGAAAACTTCGACACCCTACGAGTCTTGATATCCTGCCACAACCCGGCAAGCATCCCACCAACCCTATTATACACTGCCAACCCCTATTCAAGGACAGTGTTTGTCGACATGGAAGGTTGGTTACACTCCCCAATTGGACAGATCCCAACACCGGGAGGAGATGACCCCCGGTTACAGAGGAATAATGGGAGGCGTGCACCACCGAGCCCGGAGAGATACTCGCCGGATTATGACGATTACTCGAGAACACTAGACACATATCAGGCAGGGGCCGACTCCTCGTACTCCTGGCGCACCAGGCCGGTACAGGAGATGCCGGTACAAGATGAACAGTTAACAATGCGAAAATTCAAACCTCAACTGGAGACTATAGTTGAATTTGAATTTGGTCAAGAGAAAGAAAGGCTTAACAAGGAAAAAGAAAGTATTGTCTGTGGTGTCCGAAAGCCATACCTGCAACACATAAAAGTAGTGTCAACAATCCTTTTTAAAAGAACATGGGACAGTGTGTCTGTACAAGCACAGTACTCAACAGAAGGAAAAGTGGCATGCACAGTCTGGAAAATCTCCCTAGCGCAATCCCCTCACAGCCTAGCATCATCGAATTGGGCCAACAGTGGAGAATTAATAACTGGGCCGGCCACTTTCAGTTTTCAAAAGGAAAAACCACCTCTTACTTTCGGTCCAGCAAGCCCATCGAAGATTGGCCTGCCCTTACCAGCTGCGACGGCCCACATTTCAGGATTGGAAAAAACAGCCCCCCGTGCAGAAACAGCCAACACAGCCCCAAGTGCAGATTTTTTGTCATTTCTATATGAGGATGGGCCCTTACCCATGGTAGAAACAGTGAACTCAGATACAGACCTACAAACATATCCATTTGCTTTCCTTTTTAGAGATGGACCACCATCAGGCTTTGAAAAAAATATTAAATTCAATACAAGGAGAAGCCCCAGATTTAAAGAAAAAGTAGCAGGTCCATACATCTCCTCAGAACAGAAGGCCTGCAAGCTTCTAGGGGATGACTTCATAGCTCCTTCTCCCAAAAGAACTCACAAACGGAGAAACCCATCTGCACCTACAGCTCATAAATTGGACTACCTGAGCACTCTCGAACCTCTCTCTGTCTCTCAGGCCGAAGTAGTGGTGAATGCAGCAGGGGTAGAATTTGAAGGGGACCTTCATTTCAAAATTGCCCAACTCAAAGAACTGGAGGTGGCGGCCACTCCCCTGTCTGATGGGCCGACTCTCATAGAGGCCTGAAGAATCTTGGACAAGGCTCAATGAACTGTAGTGTTTTTCAATGTTTTAATGTGTAACAAATTTCTGTCTTTAATTTTGGGCAAGGGGAAGGTTCTAGATAGGTTAGCAGAAGGATGGAGTTTTTACTTTATCGAGTTTGAATCGGCTAGGAGCCGGATATATCAGTATATTGTGCAAGGGAACAAGTTGGTGTTTTTAGTTTCGCAATGACTCACAACACAACTTTAAAATTTATTTCATGGAACGTGCGTGGCCTAAATCAAAAGGATAAGCGATTAGCGGTGAGACAAACACTACTACTTGAAAAACCGGATTTGGTTTGTCTCCAAGAAACCAAATTAGAGAACCTGGACAGTAGAATGACGAAACAAATATGTGGAAACAGACTAACACAAGTGGAAACCTTGGCAGCACAAGGAACCAGAGGGGGAATATTGGTAGCATGGGCGCCTGCGAAATTTACCATGATAAGTAAACTGATCTTGCGATACAGTGTCAATGTGCTTCTAATGCACAAAGAAGATGGAAAGAATTTCTGGTTCTCAGGAATTTACGGGCCCTCCATGGCGAGGGGTAGATCGGCTTTCAAAAAAGAACTAAGCGAGATCAAACCGGTCAATGGCATTCCATGGTTAGTAGGAGGAGATCTTAATATTACATTAACACTTGAAGACCGTACCACCACATCAGCAACTGAATGGCGAACGACAACTGCATTTTCAGCTCTAATCTCCACACTAGGACTCATCAACATGCCTTTACAAGGACGGCAATTTACTTGGTCAAATGAAAGAGAGCATCCACACATGACGCGACTGGATCGATTTATGTTCTCTGACGAATGGAACCAGGCTTTCCCAAATGCAACACAGATAGCTCTCCCAAACACCTCATCTGACCACTGTCCCATCGCCTACACGGCAAAGACAAGGTATAAAAAAACACGATTTTTCAGGTTTGAGAATTGTTGGCTCCGTTTCAAACAATTCCAGGAACTCATTGTACAGACTTGGCAAGAGCTAGGAACAACAACAACACCGGCACAATTACACACCAAATTGCAAACAATTCAAAAAAAAACAAAAGAATGGGCCAAGAAAAGAATAACTACAATTAAGAGGGAAATCGGCACATGTAGAGATTTCCTAGGATGGATCGATTTAGTTAAAGAGACGAGACAAACAACTTTGCTAGAAAAATTCGTAGTTGCCAAAATCAAAAAGAGGTTTACAGAACTGTCAGTGCTTGAAGAGGATATTTGGCGGCAAAGGGCACGCACTAAATGGGAATTAGAAGGCGATAGAGGTACAAAATTTTTTCACGGTTTGGCCTCTGCAGCAAAGAAAACAAACACCATCGGACAGATTGAACACCAAGGAGTAACTTGCGATGACCAAACCACCAAGGCACAGGCCTTCTTTCATTTCTATGTGGATTTGATAGGTCAGCAATCCTCTGCAACACCGAATATTCAATGGGAAAACCTATACCACAACCGATCCCAAGAATTACAAACTCTTCAAGAAGAAATAACGGTACAGGAGGTAACGCAAACAGTCAAGCAATGGCCAAATAACAAAAGTCCGGGACCGGATGGATTTTCGGGAGAATTCTACAAGCACTTCGTGGATTTACTCGCCCCAGATCTATGCAGAGTGTTTCAACATGTCACAACACTAGAGATTTCACTTCAACCGCTCAACTCATCGTACATAGTACTTATTCCGAAAAAAGAATCACCGACGATGGTGCAAGACTACAGGCCCATCAGCTTACTACATGGCATACAAAAGATCCTATCGAAGATTCTTGCAAACAGGCTACAATCAAAATTACCGACCCTTCTTCACAAAGCACAAACGGGTTTTATGAAGAATCGACACATATGCGAGTGCTTCATATATGCCCAACATGTCTTACACACCGCTCGAAAAGAACGGTTACCAATAGAACTTTTCAAAGCAGACTTCACAAAAGCTTTTGACACAATCAGTTGGGAGTTCATTATGGGAGTCATGAAGGCTCAAGGATTCCCACCCATGTGGCTTTCCTGGATCCAACAGTGCATCCTGGTGGGAACTTCCCAAATCATGATCAACGGACTACTGGGCAGGAAAATCGATCTCAAGAGAGGCGTAAGGCAAGGGGATCCCCTTTCCCCACTTCTGTTTATATTGGCAATAGACTTCCTCGCTAGATACGTCCAAAAATTGACAAACATGGGAGCACTAAGGATGCCTTTCAAAGATATGACTCCATGCCTTCTTTACGCGGACGATGCCATGTTCTTTATCAAACCAGAAATTCAACAACTACAAGCGCTTCAGATTGTTCTGACGGTGTTTAGACAAATTTCGGGATTGTCGGTCAATTTGACCAAATCTGAATTACTGATATCCATGGACACATTGACACCACAACAAGAGCTAGCAAATGTCCTGGGATGCAAATTGGCAACTTTACCCTTCACTTATCTAGGTTTGCCCCTGTCCAGCAAAAAATTACCGAAAAATGCATACCTCCCTCTAATCCAAAGAATGAACAAAAGACTGAGTGGATGGGCGGCAAAACACCTGTCCATTGCGGGACGAATTGTATTGATCAACTCCGTCCTATTCTCACTCCCGACATATTTTATGTCATGTCTAAAACTACCTGAATGGGTTATAAAAGACATCGACAAAATAAGGAGATCTTTCCTTTGGCATGGGACATCACCTACACCGAATACGAAGATGAATCCAGCAAAATGGAGATTGACGTGCACTCCAAAGGAATTCGGAGGTCTAGGTTTGATGGATTTATCGACCTTCAATCAAGCTCTTCTTTTGAAATGGTATTGGCAATGGGGGAAACCACAGGTGTCACTATGCAAATCAATATTTCGGCACCATATTGCCCACAATGGACTGCCAGATACACCACTCTTCATCACGGCAATGAGAACATCACTCAAATTTTGCAAATTTGCCTTCACATATCAACCAAGAAACGGAAAAAATATCAGGTTTTAGGATAACAGATGGGAAGGAGACACAATAAGGTCACACATGCCGAATCTATATACTTTTGCATTGGACATGGACATTACACTACAACAGATGAAACACAGCGCTTCCCTCGAATCACAATTCAGACATGGACTATCCGAGATCGCGCAAGAAGAACTGGGGAGGCTACAGGGACTCTTAGCGGGTATTTCTCTAGACCCGCTAACACAAGATGAGATAATTTGGCCATGGAGCAGTACCGGTACTTACACAGTACGAGGAGGATACCGAATGATGAAGAACACCCCGCGAATTTATGGCAATGCACACAGGATTTGGAAATTGCCTGCACCGCCTAGAATGAAAGTCTTCGGGTGGTTGATGCTACTTAACAAGCTATTCACAATCGACAATCTCAACAAAAGGGGTTGGCCTTTGGTTAATCGATGCGTTCTTTGCAAGGTACAAAACGAATCGATTAAGCATATGTTTCAAGCATGTTCCTTCTCCAAATCAGTGTACCATGAATTGGCAAGTGTGATACCTGATAAGATGTCCAAATTAACTGCCGTGATTCCAACAAAGGTGCTTATGGATAACACAATTCCAAAGGAACAAAGAGGCACAATGTTGATAGCACACTTTTGCATTTGGAGGGAGAGATGCAATAGAACTTTTACAGAAGAAACTAAGGAGCCGAAAAATATCAGAGATGAAGTACTATGGCAACTGCAATTCACCTCACAAGGAGCAACAGTGAGAAGAGAGTAATCCCCCAGGCCGCAAATCAAGTTTTTGGCCTTCTGCAATTTTCTTATTTTCTTTCCCTTTTCATTCTCTTTGTTTTCTTAGTCTACTTACTGCTACCCCTTTTCATTTCTTTGGTACTCATTATGTTTTGAGTACAATCGCTTCTTAGCTTATGTAGTTACATCACCTATGTAACAGAACATTATATTTTAATTAAATATGGGCTAGACCCCTATTTTTCATCAAAAAAAAAAACAAAACGCAAGTGATGATAGGCTCCATAGTTACAATTCTTGAACATATGGTCTCTTGCAGTCAAGAGGAAATTAAAAAATATATTCAACCGTCCATGTTTTATTTATCGAACTTCTAAATTTAGATATAAATTAAGAGGCAGCAATTTGGCATTAAAAATGTATTTAATCTTGCAAATATTGTGAATCTAAATCCTTTCTTATCCACAGTAAGCATAGTGCATGTTAGTCCGTACAAAAAATGTAAAATTTTAAAAAATAGTATTGGTAGCAGATTTAACTTTGTATTGGTAGCATTTATTTATGAGTGAGGCTAAGGTGACTATGCCGTATTAAAAAAATGTAAAATAAAAAAAATAGTAAAATAATTAAAAAATGTAAATTCTAGATTGTAAGTACAATTTCAGATGAAAATCACATTAACGGTTCAGATCGACTATTTCCACTTTAAAATTAAAAATATTAATCTGTAGTATGAACCAAATATATGCACTGTGTATACTACCATCGTCTCACTCTTTATAAATCTCAGAAACCTTTCAACTTTTATCCAGGATTCATTGATGTGGGCCTTGCATGGGTTCCAAGTCCTAGTCGCACTATGGACCCAGTCCATGATGTATTCCTAGCAAGCAATGTTTTGTCTATATGGATTATGGACTTTATGGACCTAGTTCTTCAACTGGCAAAAAGTGAAGAGACGGTAAATGAAAAGGACTAGATCCATACTATTTTATTTATTATTATTTTTTGCATTGAAACTTAGGACAAAGTAGTATATGTTTCAATAAAGAGAAACATAACAACAACAATAACAATAATGATGAGGCTGAATTGTGATTGGGTTTTGGGGGTATTTGCATGATGGCCTATTGGCCTCAGCCGTCTGTTTTAGATGCTTGAACAAGTCTAGTTTTGCTCAAAATTTGTAACTCAGGGGTGTTTAATGAGTTTTAGCAAAAATGTCATAGGACTGAGATTCTGTAAGAGGCCACAATTTAGGGGTTTCCATTGGTACCGAAGGTAGTCAGTATCAGGCCGGCTATACAACTGACAAATGAACTCGGAATCAATGATGGGACAACTCAATGGCTGGTATGGCTGGTACGTGTCATCCCGCACCCAGATACCGGTGAAGATGTCACAACTTGGTTGGTTCACAGTGAAACCAGCTGGTACGGGTTTCTTGGATACTTTGTGGCATTTACTTAGGCCGAGAGCCAATGCTTTTGAGCTGAGAATTGTCTCAAGGATCAGCAATATTACTAGAACTGATGATACCATCCATCTGGTACAAGTACAACCCATTTGATGAAAAGGAAGAGAAAAACAAAAGGTGTGACTTAAATGCTTGATGTGTCTATTTATTGAGGGGTTATTTTACAAAATATATGGCTTGCTAGTTTTTGGATTGGCACGAGAAGTTTGGGGAGTGGTGCATGTGAGAGGGTAGCTGGATTATTCACATGAGGAGAATTTTTGTTTTTAGAGAATCAAGTTTGGAGTTTGTGATTTGTGAAGCCAAATTAATAAGTTTTCTTCATGATGAGTATTGATTATTTTGCTTTAGGGATGTATACTGTGGTGATAGAAAAGAGAAGTTGTAGACAAAGGTTGAAGTTTTTGACAAAAGTAAGATAAGATAATAAAATAATGATAAAAGAACATGAAGCTATAGGTCCACACATTTGTTATTGCCAGATAATATGTTATAATACAAATAGAAGGCCATCCATTGATTACCAGTCAAATTGGCTAACGTAAGGTATTAATTCATGGACAAGTTACATTTATAAAACTATAAAAGTAAGGTTGCTGTGATGAAACTTTGTGTAATGTGAGGCCTACGGGCATGAGACAAAAAAAAAAAAATGTCTAGTTAATTAATTGTGGAATCTGAATTTTCCTTCTCATCATTTCTTCTTGGCTAAGTTAATGTTTTTCGCATGGAGATCGCATCATCAAAATTTGATTGACTATTTAAAGTTATAATACTTGAAGTCCTTCGAAAAAAAAGCAAAGAAATTACTCATGTTGAAAATAATTAACTGCTACTTTTTAGAAATCATAATGTATTAGTCTCAAATGAGATGTAAAATAAAATTACTCATTTTACGCTGTGCAATTGTTTTTGTTTACTGTAGCTAATTCATACGCCAGGTTTTTAATGAGCAAAATCGGAAACTTGCACCTAACGCTGCACAGTTCAGATGGCTAAGGCTGCGTGAATAGGGTGTGTGTGTGTTGTTAGTGTTGTGTGCCTACGGGTTTTAATAAAAAAAAATCGGAAACTTACAAAGTTCACACAAGTTATGACAGTAAAAAGCCTTACTCGGAGTATAAAACCTACTCAAAATGCAGAAACATAAAGTTTTCAAATGTTCTCAGCTAAAATGAGAAGAAATTATGGAGAAAACAGGGGAACATCCCAGTGCACTGATACTACTATATCCTTTAAAAACAAATGAACAAGTTACAACATGTTTACAACGAAAAAAACGAATAAAATAAAACATCAGACCTTTTATGTATATCCTATCCATTTATCTATTCACTTTGTGTCCTTTTATGTAAAATAATACAAATCAATCCAATCCTATTACAACTATTTTAACAAACCAATCGATTGAAGAAAGCAATATGTCACAGAAGATCGGTATCAAAACAGTTATTTGCTGGTACACTAGCAACGAGGTTTGTCGGCAGGAGGGGGAAACATTTTTGCATCTGTACTGTTACCATTCTTTGTTATAAACACCGTATCCATTCCCCAAAGAGTGTGGCGATCCAAGTGGCAGTGCATGAACCAAACACCTATATTTTTTTTTTTTATAAAAAGAGCAATTAATTCAATGATTAGTTTTGCTGTTTCTTTTTTCAGATAGCAACTAAAAATTAGACAAAGTCCAAGTGGTCCAGCTGGGTAACAAGGACTAGCTACTTAATCAACTATTTTTTAAGTCAGTGTGACCTAGGGCTGCCAAAAAAGCTCGTCGTTTGTGATTCGATTGACTTCGATTCGAAAAAACATTCGCAATTAACTAGTTCGATTGAAATTCGTTCTGAAACAAATCAAACCAGTTTGGTTCAAATCTTATTCAAACTCAAACTCAAACTGGATATAGTTCGTTCGAAATTGGTTTGCGGACTATTTAGGTTTGAATCTCAAATTAACATGTACTGTTCAAATTAGAGCAACGTTAGAGGCTCAGTGCAAAATCAAGGTTTAATTTCAAATTGGTACAAATAGGTACCTGATATGATCAGATAAGATCCAATGCAATGTTTAGTTTAAGTTATCTAATTTTCAAAATAACTAAGGATGGTAGGGCTGCAAAAAAATCCCTTAATCTGTGATTCGATTGACTTCTATTCAAAAACAAATTCGTAATTAATTCGTTCAATTGAAGTTTATTTTGAAACAAATCAAACCAGTTCGGTCCGAATCTTATTCAAATTCAAACTCAAACTAGAGTAAGTTTGATTTGGTTTGATTCGTTTGCAGCCCTGGGACTGTGACCATACAAAAGAAAAATTAATCAATTAATGTTCTAGTTCTCAGTTTTGTCAGATAGGCACCTATATATACAACTATCATAAAATAACCTGTTTCAATATATAATGTTTCCTATAACCTAACAGAAAATTAATGTTAATTCAATGTTGGCATCTTAAAAGAAGAAGCAAAAAATCATCCAAAAATTTAATTTAGTATCTTCAAACAAAAGACAGAATACAATATAAAAAATAATAATAATAAGTAAAAAACTCACCAGGATTATCTGCCTTAAAACGGATCGTTGCCCATCCATTCTTCGGCACACCTATTGTGTTCTCATATGGTGGATCAACAAAGTTGTAACTCAAAGGATCCGTTGCGTTGTTGAAGTTGCCGTTTCCTCTTCCAACGACATAGAAGCTGTGGCCGTGCAAATGCATCGGGTGGTTCTCTCCACCTAGTATGTTAGTTCCCTGAAACACAATCTCCACGGTTGAATTATACTCGAGTACCTTCACTTTTGTTGATTTATCCACAAAAAATAGCTGCTGTGGAATGTTGTCCTCTGTAAAGTTGAAGAAGAGCGGCGGTTGATCGGGAAAGTTGGGGGTGTAGACGCCAGATATTGCGCTGTAATATGCATCTAGGATATCAATTTGTGGGTTTTGGAAACTCTGGTTGTTCAAACTGGCTGAAAGCCTGCCGCCAAAAGGACCGGCACATGACGCATTAGGGCATTGTTCGACATTCACAGCTATTGTGATGTACATTCTCACGTCGACCGTTTTTGGCACGTCGACTGGATGCTCTGAGCTCGCTAGTGAGCGTAGACCGGCAGTGAATGAATCCGCAGCACTATTATTAAAGAAGCTTGGTAAGGAAGGGATAATAGGTACTGTTGGTTGTGCGGTACTGTTGGTTTTGTATTCCAAGATCGCTACAGTGGCATTGGGGTTACGTGAAACCGCAGTACTTCCATCAAAGAATGGTGTGGCGTAAATGTAGTAGCGATAGGGTGCCGAGGAGTTGGGGAATTGGTTGGCCTCTAAGAGGAGGTCAAATGTTTGACCGGGGGTGATCATGATATATTCATTGACATAGGGTTTGGTGTAGCTCGCATCGCTTCCGACGACGGTCACGTTGTGGCCGCCAACAGCAAAGAAGAACTCGTTGCTCATGGCTGAGTTTATTAAACGGAGGAGGTATCTTTTGCCTTGTTCAACTTGCACCTTGAATGTGTCTAGAGAATAAGAGAATACAGAGTAAGTTAACAAATTTTGTCCATCTTAAAGTCAAGATAGATAAAGATTGAAAGGTAAAAATGTATTTCACATGACATTTCATCTTAACATTTGTTATTTTAATTAATTGATTACGTATAGAATACGTAAATAAACTTGACTACTTGAACTTGCCTTCTTCTATATAATAGCATCAACTTTGTCAACAATTTGTGTTATTAATAAACAATTTTTTCCTCTTGCAAAAGGATATAAAATTTACCATTTGCTGAGCATGGTGAGAAATCACCAGGCTGGCCATTGATGGTATTAGCATCGGAGATGTTAACTTCAGCGCCGCTCTGAACTGCAAAGTTGTACACATCTGTTATGTTTTGGTTCCACCACTCTCCTAGTATTAGAGTAAACTCTTTGTGGGGCTTGGCGAAGGGGAAGCTGGTGCCGAGCTTTGGATGTATGACAATGGCGCCATGAACTGTGTCACGGTCAAATTCACTATGCGCATGCCACCACAGCGTGCCTTCTTCTTCTGTGAATTCGACTCGTTGTGTAAAGTTGCCTCCAGGTTGAATCGGGCACTGTGTAATATATTCTGGACCATCTGACCATGGGTTCCTTGGCAAATTTAGGCCATGCCTGGTACAAAATGTAATTCAAATATGAATGTTTACTCGTGATTGTTTTATAAATAGTATGGCTGACACATTATTTGCTATATGATGTGTATATATATTGTGATGTATACCAGTGGATGGTAATGTTTTTGTTCCCTTTGTTGATGACCTTGACGTACACTATGTCACCATAGTGAGCGGATATAGTAGGCCCTGGATATAATCCGTTGACAGTTAGAATGTTCTTTGTGTGATTGCAGAGTCGGGTGTAGGGAGCTTCTTGAATCTGTTTAAGGTAAACAGTTAAAAGAAAAAAAATATATTAAGTTACAAGTTCATAGTTTGGTTTTCTGTAAACAAATTTTTATTTTGAATTCACTAGTTGGGTTGGTGATGCATATTTGTCCACTATTTAAGTTTAACTAATTTTCGTTTGGGAAGAGGCTAACTATATTGTATTGATTAATTACGTTATCTAACCAATTAAAGAATGCACATCAACCTTTGTAATATTATGTACGGAATTGATCTTTTATTACATGGATATTTTCTATAAGGTAAAAGGAAAAAAAAGAACAAAAGACAGGGAAAAAGAACAATGCGCACTTATATAATAACCACACGCGACAAAATTTAAAATGGTGTTGAACAAATTTTGAAGCGTCTACAACTTGGGTTTTGCTAATTATGATTTTCAAATAATATATATGGGCCCGGTTGCTTTATCAAAAATTTGCTACAGAAAAGATCAATGATTGTGGATAGAACACAATCCATAATATATAGCATGCATAAAACTAAAGGTTTGGTATAATATTGTTGTCTTTCTTCTTATAATTGTCTAACTTGAGTTTATAATAACATGTTTTCTTCAATTTATTGTCTAACTCAAGTATGTTGCTATTTTTTTATCATCTAATTAACTTAAGTACATAGTAATATAGAACATGCTTTGATCAATTTATTGTCAAACTTGAGCATATATATATATTTCTATCATAACCTTTCTCTTCATAATTGTTTTTAGATATAAGGATAATTAAACTAGATTTTGTGATAACAGAGAAATTGAGCACTTACAATGAAAGTACGGTGAAGAGTCTTGGCCAAGCCGGAGCTAGCGAAGAAACCGAATACCATTACAATACTTATAAGCGGCATCAGAAAGAGCCGACTAAATGTCGACATGGCTGATCTTTTAGGATTTCAGAAGAACAACAAAACAAAATACAAATTGTTCTCTTATTTGTTTCTTAGGAGGTTGTATGTATAAATTAATGTTTGTAAAGCACAAGAGATGCATGAGGGGGGTATATATAGGAAACGAAATGAGAGAGATGGAGGAACGATATTTTCCTGTTGCCTTCCAATTTGCTCCATTTTTCCACGTTTATACCAAATCAAGGTGACCATTGACTTAAAATTATTTCTATAATACATAATGCATACATATATGGAGATCAATTTGCCAAAGAGATCGCTTGAGCTACATGCATGGTCACCGCGGCACGGCAATTAGTTGCAAGATGTCAACGGTTTTAGGTAGAAATTAATTGAGGTACGTCATTCATTCTTTCTGAACAGTGAGATCGATAACAAATTAATGACCATGCATGGATTTTTATATTTATTCTTACACTTATCCACTTTGTGGTTAAATTAATTAATTAAAAACATTATTATATTGATAAATTGAATGTATATATATATATACCTTACGTATGATCGCTCGGTTGATTGTACTTAAACCCCTTGCTTCAAGACTATGTTATGTTTTGATGCTTTTCTGGGTCTTGTGCAAGTACCATAATATTAAAAGATAATAGGTTTTGAATTTTCATTTCTAGTCCCTGCTTAACCTTAATTTTCTCATTTTTTTTCATGCTTGTCCGGCAAGTAGTTGCCGACTAGAGATGGAAATAATTCAGAGATGGAGAGCGTAATAGAATTTTAACTAGAGTAAATTTATCAAAGAGAGGTTAATTAGCGGGGTGATATAGGCTATGATCTTTTTGTAGTACTTATCCTGAATCTACTTGTCATTTATTTGTGACATATATATGTTCAGTTATTTCTTTCATATGGCACTGCATGTATTGCTTCTTGTAATGATTTAAAGTTTTAATTATGAATCTATACATGACCTGTGGTAATTAATTGATGCTTACATTCCTCAAAAAGATTGATTTTTAACAGAATTACTTATATAGAGCAATTAATTAATCATATGAACAATATGGCTTGAAATAAATTACTTGTGTTTTAGGGACTTTTTTATTGTAAAGTCTTCAAAAGCTATTCTTTCATCCAATAATTAATTATAGCTCTCTTTTCTTTAGAAAGTAATATTAAAAATGATCATATATTGTTTAAACCCATTTTACTTTTGCAGGGTAACAAATTCAGCGAACATATTTGCCGGCGACGGCGAGGAATAAATTGTTGGAGTGCGTATCCTCTGAGATATCTTATATTTTGCGTGACCGACGTGTCCAGAGTGCCTATTCGGGGGATAGCGCAGGGGCAGTATTATTTGAGCTCTGAGATTCGTGCAGAGAGTATTTTAACGGTTGAGATTTTCCAAAAAGTAAGGCAAAATATGAGATATCTCAGGGGATGCAAATTCCAGTTGTTGAAACTAGCACTTGGGTATATATCGACTAGACGGTGATCATAAATTAATTAAAAGAAATTAAAGATGCTATTAATTAAGCTTCCAAATCTAGCATACTTAAAAATGCTATAATTAGCTGAGTATTCGTTGTTTTATTCGATGCCAAAACTAATAGTTGCATGTGATTTAATCGTTTAGTCTATATGTCCACGATAGGAACAAACTTACTGTTGGTAAATTTAGCTTTAATATCTTTTTCAACTGTTGGTATCAGCGATTTGGTATCTTTGAAAATAAGTAAGATTAAATGGTGGGTTCTCTCTACTTTTATAAAAAAAAATTAAAGGTCAGAAATGGAGAGCGACCAATCTAAATTCTTGTTTGGTTATTTATTAATTCTATTGATCTTGGAATATGAAATGAGGGCCATCTTTAATTAGCTCTAGCTTAATGTTTTCAAGAATAGTTAATAAATTAACATAAATTACGAGTTTTTACATCATTAAGTGTTAAAGAAATGCTATTAACTTTTGCAAGCACTAAGACATAAGTGGTTGCCTTAATTGCTTGCATTTCAATAATTCTTTCATGTCTTTTAAAAAACAATTATTGTATGGAATATATTATAATTTAATTTTAGGCCCATATCCTAGCAGAAAATTGGAATTCAGATCCTCCCGGTACTGTAATAATGGAGAATCTTTTAGAATTACTGGATTTGGACCGTTCTTTTTAACTTGGCACGAATCTCAAAGCTCAATAATACTGCCCTGCGCTTGTCCAAATCTTAAAGTGGCTGGGAGTTAATCTCAAACCGTTAAGTGGACATAATCTTTTACAATATCGGAGAGGATACTTGTCCAGAAAATTGTCGGCCTGCAAGCCATCTAATCTTTGCTGACATTTTTAAATATACCCAAAGTTAATTACAGTTTTATAAAAATACCCAGACCATTTAATAGCTAAAAAAAAATTAAATCAGGAGACCGGCCATTTAATGGCCGGTTTGGGTATTTTTAAAAATAGTTAGCGGGTCTGGGTATTTTTATTAATCTGTAATTAACTTTGGGTATATTTAAAAATGTTGGAATCTTTGTAATGAAAAATGGTGTTTGGAATAAAATATATATAGTCTAGCTTCTCTGTGCTTCTCCTTTATTTTATTTTATTTTTTTATAAGTTAAATATATATATATATATCACACGCTTAATAGCCAAAACTTTCTGATAAACTTTCGTTATTGCTGATATCACACACTAAATTACTGATCAACTTTAAATATTTATAGGTTCACTAACGACAAATTAAGGTACTATACATGCAAAGATACACATCTCCATTCATGCATGCCCCTACATGTACAAAACTTTGTATGTATACATACGGACAAAATTCGGTTGGACTATTAGAAAGTTTGATTTTCATTTTCAGAGCATGGCCTACAAGAAGATCGATGGTCTACATGCAAGAATATTTAAAAAAAACATGGATGGAGACTTGGAGAGGAGACAGAATGATCGATTCATCTTTTTCAAATAGCTAGCTAGGTTGATATGTGAGCACATGCAATAGGGTAGGGTAGGGTCGGTGGAGATGGACCACAGATTGCAAGACTAATTCAATTAATAGCCTCTTTAGACTTGTTCATCTCCACCATTAGCGCCAACTGCCAAGGGCATAACTCTGTTGACTGTTTTCATTTTTCTTAGAATCAATCAAAGATAATGGCATGTGAGGATCTGATCGGAATCGGATCGATCCTCGGATCGGATCGGATCGGATCGATCCGATTCCGATCTCGATCTGTTCAAAAATAATACTAAAATATTTTTAATGCAACTGAATCTGTTGACAATTCTATTTGTACGTGGCGATCGAGCCATACCAGAGATAATTTACAAAATTATTAAGTATAATTTTTTCACCAACTTTATTAAAATTATTATTTTTTACTTTATGCTTATGTTCTCAGGCGATCTTTTAATTAGTAAAAAGATAAAATATTTTTTTGTTTTGGACTTTTGGGTTGGTTAGTCTTTCGGTGGTTCTAGCCTTATATTAATTCAACGTATGAACAGAAGCAAACTGTTTACAAATCATGCGTCATCACCGATTAATTAAGACTGGTTAAGGGCAGCCAGGTAAGTTTAATTACGAAATCTTGTGAAATTACGGAAATGCCAGATTTTATTTTTATATGGATTTTTAAGGGACTATGTATCTCATTTTAGAAAAAAAAAAATTAAACTGACTATATATATATATAGGAAATGGCTACGGTGCTACGCGTAGCATATAGCGCCTCCGTGCTACGGCTCAATTTTTGAGTTTTCAAAATCCTAACGGTCAATCCGAACCGTTCAACATGATCTCCACATGAATATGTACTTGCTAGCCAAATTTTACATTTTTTAGAATTTTTTTACTATTTTTTTAGATAGGTAGAAAATCACTTGATATGAATGGTACAAAATTTTCAGATCAAGTGATTTTCTACCTATCTAAAAAAATAGTAAAAAAATTCTAAAAAATATAAAATTTGGCTAGCAAGTACATATTCATGTGGAGATCATGTTGAACGGTTCGGATCGACCGTTAGGATTTTGAAAACTCAAATATTGAGCCGTAGTACGGAGGCCCTCTATGCTACGCGTAGCATGCTAGCCATTTCCTATATATATATATATATATATATATATATATATATATATATATATATATTGTATTTAAACTGTTTTGTCGTGAAAAAATATTATTCTTGTTAAGATTTATGTTAGAAATGTTCAGTATTATAAATTAGTTAAAGAAATACTATAATTTAGCTTAATTTTTTTTTTTCAAATAATGCTATTAAGTTCGTCTTTTAATGTTAATTACATAGTATGTTTAACTGCATATTTTAATTAAATAATTGTCCGGAATTGATAATGATACACTAAATTATATGTTCTTTTAGATTAATTTTACTTACAAGTTTTTACACACTTCTTTAAATTTATTGTTCTTTTGCATTGATAATATATATTACCAACAATTTTACATTCTTTATATTTATTTTCTGTCAAAAATACGTATGTAATTTTTATTGAAATTTTATTCTTATAATGAAAATTACTACATAACAAAATGAAAAAAGTCACCTACTGCGTGATACTCATTACCAAATAAATGCCTCATTTTCTTAAAAAAAAAAAAAAAAAAAAAAAAAAAAAAAAAAAAAAAAAAAAAAGAGTAACAAAGCGGGTCGAAGCAACACGAAACCTCGCATTAGGACAATTGACATGAAAAACTAGATAGCGTGAGAACATAAGCAAAAAGTCAAAAATTGAAGAGCTGGCTTATTGGATCTGTTATTGTTTTCCTTGTGGCGCCACCATACTTGACAGTTGACAGAGATACTTGATTCTTTATGCAGCAGTAAAGGACAAATTGAAGAGATTGCTTATTGGATGGAAATTTGGATTGACATGTAACGAGGGCTGCACAAAAAATTTGTACTTCGCAATTCGATTCGAGTTTGATTTGAAAAAATTCGGAAAAAATTCAATTCGAAATTGAGTTCGTTCAAAATTATTTCAAACCAAACTTAGTTTGAAATTAATTCAAACCAAATTCAAACTGGACCTAGTTCGTTCGAAATAGGTTCGCAAACCAAATTTAGTTCGAAATTAACTCAAACGTGAACCGTTAATTTCTGCTGATAACTTATATTCACTGATGAAAATATAAGCCGTCCAGTCCATAATTGCTTTGAATTCTGACTTCTGAAACAGAAAGTCCGATCCAATTACAAGCTCAAATAAAAAAATTCACATGTTTATACCAGAATTTTTGTTTTTTATGGTAGGATTCTGAGTTTTTCGGATAATCTAGTCTCAACTCTCTCGTTTTTTTCTTTGTTTTGATAAAGTTATTATTAATTTGATAAATTTGTTCAATTAATTTCAGCTTTAAGAAACTATTAAATAAAAAAAAAAATATTGTAACTTTAATATTTTTTTGACAGCAATACATTTTTTGGCATTTTTTGCATTTATTTTCGGACCGTTCGTTTTACCGCGGGAATTCAACGGTCGATCTACAACAAAATCATTCCAAATCTGATCTAGAATGATCAAGGTACAATATTGAACGTAACCAACATAAAAGTTCAGAAGTTTTATTATGTATGAGCTTTGATCCAACACGAAATGTTTATGGCCATACGATGCTTCAATTTTCGATCAACTAGATGGATGGGTAAATGAAAACAAAATTTTATCAAACTTTCATGGAAGATGATAAATGCAATGCTCTTTGATTTCAACGGCCCCGATTGGTCAACGGACGATATGTTTACGTGCGCCTTCATTAACTTAGAAAGCAAGAGTATATGTTTCATGAGACATAAACTCTTGCCTTGTGAGTTAATGAAGGCGCACGAAAATATATCATCTGTGGTTCGATCGGGACCGTTGAAATCAAATAGCATTGCATTTATCATCTTCCATGAAAGTTGATAAAATTTTGTTTTGATTTACCCATACATCTAGTTGATCGAAAATTGAAGCATCGTATGGCCATAAATATTTCGTGTTGGATCAAAGCCCATACATAATAAAACTTCCAAACTTTTATGTTGGTTACGTTCAATATTGCACCTTGATCATTCTAGATCAGATTTGAAATGATTTTGTTGCAGATCGACCGTTGAATTCCCGCGGTAAAACGAACGGTCCGAAAATAAATGCAAAAAATGCCAAAAAAATGCCAAAAAATGCAAAAAAAAATGTATTGTTGTCAAAAAAAATAAAAAAAATGCTGTAAAAATGATCAAGGTACAATATTTCTTTTATATGTCTAAAAAATGCAAAAAATGTTGTTATTGATCAGCTATTCATTTAGAAAAAAAAAATTATATGTATTGCTGTAAAAAATATTTAAAAAATGCAAAAAATACTTATTTATTTGATAAAAAAATAAAAAAAAATAAAAATAAACATGCAAAAAGTAAAAAAATGTAAAAAGTTTGAAAATATATTTTTTTATTTTTTTTCAAATTATTTGCTGCCTAATTTTATTTTGTATCACTGCAATGCACTTTTAGACTCACTCAATAAAATATTAAATAAAATATTAACTAAGCGAGTGACCCCACAAATCCTGCAATCCGATCACCTCAATAATTTCACACCCTTAGATCTATCCTCTTACCAACGTCTAGATCTTTTCCATGTCATCAATCCGCTCCTTTTCCATTCAACCAATTAACCCGCTATTTTTTCCGCCACTGCCTCCAATTTTTTTCCCTTTTTCCGCTAATTTACGCCAAAACCGCTCGCCCAAATTCCTCTCCCGCTAAGTACCAAAATAATATCCCTCACATTTTCTCTCTCTCTGGTGGCCTCTCACAACAAAGACTCCTCTCTCGCCCAAATCCCCTGTTGCGTACATTCAAACTGAGTGTGGTATTTGGTTATAATTAATTTTGGAGTGCTTGAGTTTTTATTTAAATTGTACTTCTATTGATATTTGAGTTTTATTTAAATTGTATTTTGAATACTTTGGAGTGCTTGAGTTTTTATTTAAATTGTACTTCTATTGATATTTGGGTTTTATTTAAATTGTACTTTGAATACTTGAGTTTTTAATTTTTTATTGAAGTGCTGTAATTTCGCACTATGGCCTAGTTAGAAGTCATAAATCGTAAGTCGTAACAAAGTTCGTAAAGGTTCGAAATTGAGTTCGTAAAAAATTCGGTTCGAAATTGGGTTCGTTCGAAATTGGGTTCGTTCGAAATTAATTCAAACCAAATCTAGTTCGAAATTAATTCAAACCAAACTCAAACTGGAGGTAAGTTCGATTCGGTTCGGTTCGTTTGCAGCCCTACATGTAACGATAGTCTCACATAATGAATGCACTTTGAAAAATACATCAGTATACTAAAGTGGGAAAATGTCACATAGGACATATAAAATAAGAAGAGTAAAAGAGGCAACTGCCTATGATTCCAAAAAGGATATGATTTGTTTTAAATATTACTAAGGACGGCCGAATACTATTTGCCACTCCATGTATACGTCATCACAAAAGGTGTCGGAATAATTTATTATACTTGTAACGAGCAGAAATCTGATTAGATTTTTCTTGATGACACACTTTTGGCATATATCATTTTTAAAGTCTAAATAGTTGATTCAAACTGTTCAACATGATGGACATATTAAAATGTGCTTGGAGATCAAATTTTACATTTTTTTGAATTTTTTGCTAATTATTAAGATGGTTACAAAAATCGTTGTTTTCAGACCATTGAAAAACATCGATTTTGTAACCATCTTAATAAATAGTAAAAAAATTCAAAAAAAATGTAAAATTTGATCTCCAAGTACATTTTAATATGGTGATCATGTTGAAAGGTTCGGATCGACTGTTTGAATTTTGAAATCGCAAAATTGACCTATATAAAAAACGGTGTCATGATGTGTCACCAAAAAGATGTAATTGGATCCCTCCTCACTTATAATTTACACAACAAACTAAGGAGAAAATTCTAATTTATTATACTTATACAATTTTATTTTTTTAACTTTCTAAATTTCAGTATATGTTGAACATAAGACTTTAAATTATTAGAATTGATCACAAAACTACTAATAAATATATATTAATCATAAAGTAGTATTAATAACAAGTCTTTCAAAAAGAAAAATATAATTTTCATGAATTTATTTCTCAAATTTGAATTTTTGACAATTATTTTCAGGTATGCACTCATGAATTGAGTCCTAAAGTGAACAAAAAAAATATAATTTATTGGATGAGAAGAGTTTTAAGAAGTAACTACCAAATCATAGGGATATTATTTTGTTTTAAATGTTACAAAGCACGGCCATATACTTTGCAAGTCGAACACTTTTAATTAATATATCCAATATTATGTGCCAGTCAGTATATCATTCGTCACAAAGATTTCGGAATAGTATCCATATAAAACTTATATATTTTTCAGCACCTTGTTCAACGAAAGACAAAATAAATTAAAATCTGAGAATAATAATTATGATACTAGAATAAATTAATTAATAATTTTACAAACTTTATAAATACGATGCAATATATATTCAAATTATTTACAAAATTACTTTTTTTTTTTTTGCTGATTTCTAGAAGCATCTGTATCTTGGTACATTGATCGTATTATAAGATATCAACCTTTTTTTTTTACATTTACTTCATAGCAACATGAAAATAATTGAAATTTATTTGTTACTTTTACTAATAAAAAAATAATTGGTAACAACTGAGATCTGTGAGATTATTACAATTATGTGGAGATTACACTATTTAGAGAGAGTCTGTAGAAAAAAATTGATTAAAAACCATGTTATTTGTAGAGATTATATCACTACTAGAATTTCCGCATTTTCCAACGGTAGCAATTGTTATTTCCAACGGGAGGAAGGGTCGATGGAAATGAAATTGCGTTTTCTGACACCATTAACAATTTCCAACGGTATCCCAATGGAAATAGTCGCCGTTGGAAATCCCTGTTGTTTCCACATGGAAATGTTTCCTATCCGCCGTTGGAAATACTTTTGCATGAGCCATGACCCGCCAAATAGACCAAATATTATATTTTATTGAAAGTTGATGGAAATACCTCTCCCCATGCCGTTGGAAATAAGTGTGAAGTAGGAAGACATATTATTTCCATGAGCTACCGTTGGAAATATTTTTTGTAATCTGTTTATATTATTTTATAATAAAGGTTCATGGAAATACTGAAGCACTCTGCCGTTGGAAATGTTTTATTGATTCAGTTTATATTATTTTATAGATAGACTTATCATTTCCATGAGGCTACCGTTGGAAAAGCTAAGTTCCTGAAGACAGAAACGTTTTTGTTTATTTGAGATCTCCCTTTAAATGGTGCATAAAAATAAATCACAGCAACAAGCAATATTTAATTGAGATAAACTTAATTTTAGAATGAAAACATAAATTTTGGTCTTTAGAATAAGCCAATGTATTTAATTGAGATACAAAATATTGTGTCAAATAAAAACAGTATATAAGATCTCTCTTTGAACGTCTCTTTTGTCCTCCTGCAATATATGTTTTTAAACATATTAGTGTTACTAAATTAGAAAAATTAGCATAAAATCAAAGTAAAAAATAAAAATTTACTTGAAGCAAACATAGAAGCCTAAAATATTCACAACTGAAATCCATGAGATACTACTGAATTCCCCATTATTCAGTATTGACCCACTTAATTTAAAGAAAAATTACTTGTTGCTCATCAATTTAACCAAAATATCAAGTTTTCTTGTTCTTAATTTAAGAAAAATCCATATACAAGATTTTCATCTCTATTTTGATATTTCAATCTATTAGATGTGTGAAAGTACTAGCATATTGATATGACATCTAAAAATTACTCAATTAGCACATTGATATCGGTTTCACACAAGAGAAACTAAACACTAGTGGAAAATTACATTTTTATCCATATCAGGAGGGTAGAAGTTAGCACCAGGGGGTTTAATCAAAGGAAATGCAGCTCTGTATTCCAGCCCTTTCCATTCCAGCCCTTTCCATCCAGTGTTATGTCGATATTATATATACTTAAAAAGGACAATTTAAGCAGATGATCATTAATATTTTAATAAATCTCTGAAATAATTATTTTATTTTAGTCACTGCCATGAGGTTCCTTAACATTTATTTGTCAGATGTCTCAAGAAGAAGATAACATCAATTTGTTATTAAATTTTTATTTTCCATAATTGTACCAATTAAATAACCAATATAATACTAATTTAAGAAAATATCGTATATACGAAGGGCTCTCAATACGCATTTCGTATTCCTACAAATCATTTATATCTTAACAGTCAAATTAACTGATCCCAATAGTCATACTAAATTGAATTTGCTGCATGTGTTATTTGAAATCTAAAAGTAACTTTAAGATAAACAATATAAACTCTAGCATTTCCTCGTTGGTGCCATCATACTTGACAGAGATACTTGATTATTTAAGTACGTAGCATTAACTAATTAAAGAGCTTGCATGTTAGATTGAATTTTGGATTGACATGCATATATCAAGCCCACAAGTAATGGACCAGTATACTAAAATATATATGTGGAAGAGTTTTAACAAGTAACTACCTAAGATTTGAAAGGGATATGGTTTGTGTTAAATATTACGTACTCAGCACGACTGAATGCTTTACACATGGACGCTCTTAATATATCCAATGATACTATTGCAGTCAATATACATGCGTCAAAGATTTGGGAATATCTCCATTCCATTATTAAGCACGTTGGGTGTCTGATCCGCCAACGGCTATGATTGAAAGATAAAATTTCGGATTTAATCTCAGCCCTCCAATCACATAATATGTCTTCTTTTGATTAAATACATATGTTTTATGTGTAGAAGTCTAAATTTAGTTAAACACATACTCACCACACGTACTGCCACACGATACGTTACAAGTAATACCAATAATTGAGCAAATGGAATTAACATTAAATATTTATTACCATATCTCTCTCCAGTTTTAATTGGTGCATAAAAAGATTAATTTCCAATTTAGACAGATACCATATCTCATTTCTGAATTTTCTACCTCTTATTCATTTTTGGAAGAGAACAAAAAAGACATATTATTGATTTATTCTGTACGTAGCAGCTTTCCACATTTAATTTAATTTAATTATAACGCAAAAATTGTGTATGCACTGCCATGCAAAGAATGTTGTTGTATTAAAACAGTCATTTGTTGTTGTTTATTTTATTATTATTTATTATTTGCCTCTTTATATTTAAATCTTATAATATGTCCCGTTGCAACGCACGGGTACGATACTAGTATATATATATACACACACATGAGGAGGGATCAAATTACACCTTTTTTTTGACATACTTTAACACCTACTATTTTCAAAATCCAAATAGTCGATCCAAACCGTTCAACATAATGGATATATTAAAATGTGCTTGGAGATCAAATTTTACATTTTTTTGAATTTTTTTTACTATTTATTAAGATGGTTACAAAATCGTTATTTTCAGACCATTGAAAAACAGCGATTTTGTAACCATCTTAATAAATAGTAAAAAAATTCAAAAAAATGTAAAATTTGATCTCAAAGCACATTTTAATATGGTGATCACGTTGAATGGTTCGGATCGACTGTTTAGATTTTGAAATCGCAAAATTGACCTATATAAAAAACGGTGTCATGATGTGTCACCAAAAAAGATGTAATTGGATCCCTCCTCTCTATATATATATATCCATATTAAACTTGTATTATTTTTTCAGCTCTTTGTTGAACGAAAGACAATTAATTAAAATGTGAGAATATTAATTTTGATAATGTAATTATTTAATAATATACGAATTTACATATATGATGCAATTTATATCCAAATTATTCACAAAATTTATTATTTTTATTGAATTCTAAAAGTATCAATATTTTGTGGTACATTATTCAGATTCTAAAGTATTATTAATTTTTAAATATATACGTACGTACGTACTATATTCAAAGCTCTTTTTTTTTTAATTTTGTAATGTGTTACTATGCATGGCTATGATTTTTCTAAGTCAATTGCATCATTAGTTGATCATGGCCGACAAGTTTTGGGTGCTTACGCTTCTTAGAATACTTTTATTTTTTTATTTCTTCTCAAGTTCTCATTCGTTATCTTTTGTTTTATTTTGGGTTTGTAGTCTGAACGTTGAGCGCTCGTCCTCTCCCACGCTCCCAGGATTCCCGTATATAACATCTGCTGTTATATTTAAACATAAATAAATCTCCGAATTTTTTATTTATATCCAAAAAATAAATTAAATTACAAAAAATAATCATTTTGGTGTTGAAATTCGAAATCTACCCAAACCGGAATTTTTTTTTCCGGATTCAACATCTAACTCCGGAAATTTTTTTTCCGGAAACTCAACTCTAATTCCGGAATAAATTTATCCAGATTCTAAATCCGGAAATTTTTTTTCCGAACTTAACAAATTTTTTTTTTAAGAGAAAAATAGCTAAAATACTGAAATCTAACACTAAAAATAGAATTGTTTTTTTAAATATTTGTTAGATTACTTTTTTTGATAGCATATTTATACTAAAATACGCTAAATTACTTGAAATTATGTTAATTTATGCTGATTGACACTAGATTACTTTAAATTATGTTTACTTTTTCTTAAGAGACAAATAGTTAAAATGCTGCAATCTAACACTAAAAAATCGAATTTAGTTTTAAATATTTGCTAAATTTCTTTTTTTTTATATATAATTAGCATATTTATACTAAAACACACTAAATTACTTGATTTATGCTGAATTACACAAAATTACACTAAATTACAATAATTATTTGAATTATGCTAGAATACGGTAAAGTACGCTAAATTACGTACGAATAGGGATGATATCTTCACTGAGAAGGCGAAAAACGACGACGAAACTTCAAACGGCCATAAAACGGTGCTCGAGTGTCCGATTTCAGTAAACGACCACTTTTCGGAAAGCTTTCGAAAATGCGCATGCGTCCGAATTATCTTCACAAGATTTTCAAATTCAGAATCACCAAAAAACAAAGGGAAGAGCCTCAAAACTTCAGTTGAAGTTTCCGATTAAGATTTTCATTTATATTATTCAATCTACGTAGCTCAGTAAATTAGTTATGTAATGAACTTCTAGAATACCAATTTTTATTATTTTTGGAATTTATTTAACTATTTTTTATGATTTATGAAAGATGCCACAAAATAGGCCCCATTCATACGTAATTTAGCGTAATTTACTGTATTTTAGAATAATTCTACATAATTATTGTAATTTCAGCATTTTAGTAAATTTACCGTATTTTAGCACAAAATCCCCTATTCGTAGTAAAAAAACAATTCGATTTTTTAGTGTTAGATTTCAGCATTTTAGCTATTTTGATAATTTCTAAATTATTCTACACCATTTTGAAATTTTTTAAATTAATTTAACAAATATTTAAAAAAATAATTCGATTTTTTAGTGTTAGATTTCAGCATTTTAGCTATTTTGATAATTTCTAAATTATTCTACACCATTTTGAAATTTTTTAAATTAATCTAACAAATATTAAAAAAAACAATTCGATTTTTTAGTGTTAGATTTCAGTATTTTAGCTATTTTTCTCTAAAAAAAAAAAAATTGTTAAGTTCGGAAAAAAAATTTCTGGATTTAGAATCCGGATAAATTTATTCCGGAATTACAGTTGAGTTTCCGGAAAAAAATTTCCGGAGTTAGATGTTGAATCCGGAAATTTTTTTTCCGGTTTTGGTAGACTTCGAATTTCAACACCAAAATGGTTATTTTTTGTAATTTAATTTATTTTTTGGATATAAATAAAAAATTCGGAATAAATCTTCTGTTATTCCAGTGGAATAACATGAACCTGTAATTCTAGTGGGATAAGAGGAACCTGTTATTCCGATCTCAATCATTGATTTTTGTTCATATTTGTGCATGAAAAAATTTCTTTGTTAAGATTTACACATAGAGTAACAGCATATTTAATTATTTTCATTTAAGCAAGGAGAGTTGATGAGACGCGATCCGAATGGGATGGAACTAGGGCTGTAAACGAACCGAATCGAATCGAACTTACCTCCAGTTTGAGTTTGGTTTGAATTAATTTCGAACTAGGTTTGGTTTGAATTAATTTCGAACGAACTCAATTTCGAACGAAACCAATTTCGAACCGAAATTTTTACGAACTCAATTTCGAACATTTACGAACTTTGTTACGACTTACGATTTATGACTTCTGACTAGGCCATAGTGCGAAATTACAGCACAAGTCAGTACACTTCAGCAAAAGTCAGTACACGACTTACGATTATTGAACAAGTGATATAACCCTAACATCTTAAGTACACCTCTAATCTAGAGATAGAAATAGCACAAGTCAGTACACTTCAGCAAAAGAGCATATAAGAAAACTGATAATGAGTTTTGTGTCTTGTAATATACAATTTATTCTCTTGGTCTTCTTGTTTCCACTGGGGTCATTTGCTTAGTTAATATTTTATTTAATATTTTATTGAGTGAGTCTAAAAGTGCATTGCAGTGATACAAAATAAAATTAGACAGCAAATAATATGGAAAAAAAATAAAAAAATATATTTTCAAACTTTTTACATTTTTTTTTACTTTTGCATGTTTTTTTTTATCAAATAAATAAGTATTTTTTGCATTTTTAGAATTTTCTTTTACAGCAATGCATATAATTTTTTTTTCTAAATGAATAGCTGATCAATAACAGCATTTTTTTTCATTTTTTAGACATATAAAAGAAATATTGTACCTTGATCATTTTTTTGACAGCAATAAATTTTTTTGCATTTATTTTCAGATCGTTCGTTTTACCGCAGGAATTCAACGGTCGATCTGCAACAAAATCATTCCAAATCTAATCTAGAATGATCAAGGTGCAATATTGAACGTAACCAACATAAAAGTTCGGAAGTTTTATTATGTATGAGCTTTGATCCAACACGAAATGTTTATGGCCACACGATGCTTCAATTTTTGATCAACTAGATGGATGGGTAAATCAAAACAAAATTTTATCAAACTTTCATGGAAGATGATAAATGCAGTGCTCTTTGATTTCAACGGTCCCGATCGAACCACAGACGATATATTTTCGTGCGCCTTCATTAACTCACAAGGCAAGAGTTTATGTCTCATGAAACATATACTTGTGCTTTCTAAGTTAATGAAGGCGTACGTAAACATGTCATCCGTTGACCAATCGGGGCCGTTGAAATCAAAGAGCATTGTATTTATCGTCCTCCATGAAAGTTTGATAAAATTTTGTTTTCATTTACCCATCCATCTAGTTGATCGAAAATTGAAGCATCGTATGGCCATAAACATTTCGTATTGGATCAAAGCTCATACATAATAAAACTTCCGAACTTTTATGTTGGTTACGTTCAATATTGTACCTTGATCATTCTAGATCAGATTTGGAATGATTTTGTTGTAGATCGACCGTTGAATTCCCGCGGTAAAACGAACGGTCCGAAAATAAATGCAAAAAATGCCAAAAAATGTATTGCTGTCAAAAATTTGATCAAGGTAAAATATTTATTTTATTTATTTATTATTTATTATTTAATAGTTTCTTAAAGTTGAAATATCAAAATAAAGAAAAAAACGAGAGTTGAGACTGAATTACCCAAAAAACTCAGAATCCTACCATAAAAAGCAAAATTTCTGGTATAAACATGTGAATTTGTTAATTTGAGCTTTGTTGTTGAATTTTTTTATTTGAGCTTGTAATTTGACCGGGCTTTCTGTTTCAGAAGTCAGAATTCAAAGCAATTATGGACTGAACGGCTTATATTTTCATCAGTGAACATAAGTTATCAACATAAATTAACGGTTCACGTTTGAGTTAATTTCGAACTAAATTTGGTTTGCGAACCTATTTCAAACGAACTAGGTCCAGTTTGAGTTTGGTTTGAATTAATTTCGAACTAAGTTTGGTTTGAAATAATTTCGAACGAACTCAATTTCGAATCGAATTTTTTCCGAACTTTTTTGAATCAAACTCGAATCGAATTACGAACTACGAATTTTTTGTGCAGCCCTAGATGGAACAGTGACATTCGTATTTGTTTTTATTTTTCGGCTACAAATATAAATTTGACATTACACAGATTTATAGAAAACTAAACGTATATAAATACAAATTGAAAATTAAATACAAATATAATTCAAATATCTAATTTAAATATTTAAACAAAATTAGTATATTATTAAATATATTATTTGTTTATTAGAAAATTAAAATAACATAAAATGCGGATATTTAATTTTAAATACGAATCCGTATTCGCACGGATACAAATACGAATCCGAATCTATATTCAAAACTTAAATACGAACATCCAAATATCCGTATTCGCACGGATACAAATATAATTTTAAATTTTAATTATCCATATTCGTTTAATATCCAATATGTATCCATATCCGTATGTCTAATATTCAATCTCATTTTATCCGAAAAATAAAAACATATATGAATATAATTTTACCACCATATCCGATCACCCTAGTAGATCTTGCTTTTCTTTTAAAGACAGTAGGCTCACAGGCCAAATCACTATTTTCCTTAAAATATGTTTTATTCAAGATTCTAAATAGCGATTATTTGCGTCATTGCGGAAAAATTAAATAAAAAACTATCGTGAATAACGTAGTTATAGCGAAAGCTATCATACATAGCGTTTTTTGTTTTAAAAAAAATTATGTTTTTTATATTTCTACTAATTATCAACATTATCTAAAGTCTCATATAGCAACAAGTAACGCAAAATTGATTAAGGAATAAAAATATTCATATTGAACCAGTACAAAGTCCAAATTACTATTCAAAATATCTCTAATAATATCGTAAATTGTCTATCTTTTTCCATTCAAAATAACCTAAGTATCATGACATAAACTATATATATTTTTTCTATTAAAAAAACCTAAGCATCATGGCATAAACTATATATTTTTTTTTATTTAAAAGCAAAAACAATCCGGACCTTGAAAACAATTAATCCTTAAAAAAAAAAATTCAGTTTGGACATTTAAATAAAAGTCTATGTAGCATTGCGTGCGCTATAGCGCGTAGCGTGTAGTGCAAATAGCGGACCGCTATATATTACCGCTATAGCGGTCATAGTTGAAATAACGTCCTTTTATCCCATAACTTAGCGTTTAAGATTCAAAAACGCTATAGCGCTGCTATTGCGTCGTTATAGCGCATTATCTAGAATATTGTTTTATGCAATCAAGGTTACAGGTGGACTAAAAGATTTCAACGCAGGTACCAAGGCCTTGGCAGTAGACTTGCTGTCTGTAGGTTCCACCCAAGAAGATATTAGCAAACAAAGAAAGCACCTTGAATTGAATATGGGAAATATATCTAGAACAAGTCTCCTTTATCAAGAGTAAAAAAGGACTAATTAACAAATCCGTGTATTAGTTCGGTGTGAACTATGAATTTTTGGGTACCAATAAAATACCTTGAGCTGGCAAGGTTTCATATACTAGTCAAATTTGTGGGCTCCTTGAGTCTTTTCTTTCCTAGAAAAAGCCTCATTTGGTAAATTTCATTGGCATTTTTATAGTGCAAGAAGCTTAGTTTTCTTACAATCATCCCCATTTGGTTCTTTCCTGAAAAGGTCTAAGTTAGATTTTGTTTGGTATAGGTTAGATTTGCAATCATGTCATTTCCTGGAAGAATCAAGCAGATTTCAGATACCATGCAGCAAATACGCAGCTTGCTTCTTCCTGAAAAGGATTTGAATTAGGGACCCTTTAAAATATTTTATGCATATTTTTTCAAAAATTTGAAATTATTAATTTCTCTTTAAATTTTTAAAAACACACACACAAACGTTCAGTCTGTGTATTCGTGTTAGAGCCCAATATAATAGCTTTTATCATAAAACTCATTACAAATTTATAAAATTTTCATTTTATTATTTATTAAAAAATAAAAAAAATGTGTAATATGTATAGAAAAAAATATTCAATATTTTAATATATCAATTTGTGAGGATAAATAATTCATTATTGTTACACAAATGCCTTTTTTCTGAATTTGATCAATTGAGAATTTTGTGGTGCGCTCAATACTATGAATTCATATCCTCTGCATTAACTCAAAAGAGAATCTTTTGAGTTAATGAATCTCAACTGTCCAATCTGTTTTAAGATTTGTGCGAACTAGTTCTGCACTAATATTAAAAGGCCCCCTATGTTATAGACACAAGCCGGATTGGCTCCGTTTAAAATCAGACGGTTGAAATTCATTAACTCAAAAGATTCCTTTTTGAGTTAATGCAGAAGATACGGATCCCAATACTATGGACTTATGGGCCAAGTATTTCTTCTAGGAGGTGATATTTTAGCTGAGCCCAATAAGTTGAGTTACATTTTGGGCCTACAAAATATTCACCAATGGATCTCGTATACCATCAAGTAAATTAACTAAAACTAATTACCACAAGCTGGTAGACTGGTAGTACAAGTAATGAAGCCCAAGTGACAATAAACTTTACTTAATTTCTGATTTCGACTCTTAACACCTTTAAATTTTGCATATCTCGGTTCCCCAATCCATTTTATACTCTGCTGTCTTTTTCATATATAATCTACAATTCTTTATCCATCTGTTTATCCATTTACAAATGTATAACAAATTAAAAATCCAACCATAATTTTAACGAGGAAAAGCTATTTATTTTCTTTACTAATATACAATAAATTAACTAGTGCGAACTCACCTTTCGATAACACAATACAGTGCTAAAAAAAAAAGAATCAGCAAGAGGCTTGTCGGCAGGGGGAGGCAATGTTTTTGCCTAATTTTTTTTTATTAGTAACCTTAAAAAAGAATCAAAATTACAGAAAATAATCTGGTTTTTTGGAAATACACAAAACTAATATTTTCGTTGAATTATCCGGTTCAAAACAGCTGGATGATCCAGCGAAATTGAGACGTTTGATTTAATGTTTTTAACGGTTTCAAACGTTTGATTGAATATTTTAATATTGAAAATAATCATGAAGTTTTGTCTTTTTCGTTAAAATAACAGAAGCGTTTGAATATTTTAATATATAAATTCATCCAAACGTTTTGACTCAAATGAGTTTGAAGCTTTTGATTGGCCATCAATTCAATAAAATAATCAGTACTCAATTCTATTATTATTGACGATGAATTGAATTTATAATTTTTTAATGCAAAAATTGTGGTGAATTGGTCGTTCTGCTAGATTATTCCAGCGATAATAGAGTTTTCAGAGAGAACGAGATTTCCGAGAAAAATATCTTTCCACTGAATTATCCAATAATTTTAGGCTGGATTTCTCCAGCGAAAATGTTAATTTTTGAATTTTCCAAAAAAATCAGATTATTTTCTATAATTTAAATTTTTTTATAGATTATTAATAAAAATTTCAGGTATTTTTACCTCTGTACTATCACCATTCTTTGTTATAAACACAACTTTTATTTTCCATATTGTGTGTCGATCATAGTGACAGTGCATGTACCAAAGTCCTAATTTTATTACAAAACCAATATATGTTGAGGATTAGTGTCTGAAAAACACTCAAAACAATAATTAATCTACTATTTGATTAATTTTGCCTAGCTGCTCAGTCTGAGTCAACTATATAATTAAGTATTGCTAAACAATCTGTTCTCATTGTAATTGTGTAACAACTTTGATTGTCAAAACCAAGGTTCTAAATAGCGATTATCACGTCATCAAGGAAAATCTAAAAAAATGTTATAGTGCTGAAAACAGCTGATGGCACCATAGCTTTTGAGATCCAAAAACGTTATAGTGCCAATTAAACAATGCAGTCAGCACTAAGTAAGCACGAATCAATTCCTCTAAAGAAAGAGGTCACAATTTCACAACTTGTGCTTCTACACCAAATTTCTCAGTTAGGTGTTACAGATGGAGAATGGCGACCCAAGGCAAATGGCAGATAGTAACGTGTCGAAGACGGTTCCCTGATAGCTGGCTCACCCCGGCAAATGACGCAATCGACAAGGTTAGACCGTATGTGCCCTATGTTATGTTGAAGAAAAGCTATGCCCAAGTGGTTGCCGCCCAAACCCCATCACTAACCTCCACAGCCGGCTCTGTTTCTTCTACCTGCTCGAATAGCTCTACCCTGGTGTCTTCCTGTCCACCCACCCCTTCCACACCACCTGGTGCCCAATATTTCCTCTCCCCATATAGTCTAAAATGAGATGTAAAATAAAATTACTCATTTTACGCTGTGCAATTGTTTTTGTTTACTGTAGCTAATTCATACGCCAGTTTTTTAATGAGCAAAATCGGAAACTTGCACCTAACGCTGCACAGTTCAGATGGCTAAGGCTGCATGAATAGGGTGTGTGTGTAAATTGTTAGTGTTGTGTGCCTACGGGTTTTAATAAAAATAAAATCGGAAACTTACAAAGTTCACACAAGTTTTGACAGTAAAAAGCCTTACTCGGACTATAAAACCTACTCAAAATGCACAAACATAAAGTTTTCAAATGTTCTCAGCTAAAATGAGAAGAAATTATGGAGAAAACAGGGAAACTTCCCAGTGCACTGATACTACTATATCCTTTAAAAACAAATGAACAAGTTACAACATGTTTACAACGAAAAAAACGAATAAAATAAAACATCAGACCTTTTATGTATATCCTATCCATTTATCTATTCACTTTGTGTCCTTTTATGTAAAATAATACAAATCAATCCAATCCTATTACAACTATTTTAACAAAACCAATCGATTGAAGAAAGCAATATGTCACAGAAGATCGGTATCAAAACAGTTATTTGCTGGTACACTAGCAACGAGGTTTGTCAGCAGGAGGGGGAAACATTTTTGCATCTGTACTGTTACCATTCTTTGTTATAAACACCGTATCCATTCCCCAAAGAGTGTGGCAATCCAAGTGGCAGTGCATGAACCAAACACCTATATTTTTTTTTTTATAAAAAGAGCAATTAATTCAATGATTAGTTTTGCTGTTTCTTTTTTCAGATAGCAACTAAAAATTAGACAAAGTCCAAGTGGTCCAGCTGGGTAACAAGGACTAGCTACTTAATCAACTATTTTTTAAGTCAGTGTGACCTAGGGCTGCCAAAAAAGCTCGTCGTTTGTGATTCCATTGACTTCGATTCGAAAAAACATTCGCAATAAACTAGTTCGATTGAAATTCGTTCTGAAACAAATCAAACCAGTTTGGTTCGAATCTTATTCAAACTCAAACTCAAACTGGGTATAGTTCGTTCGAAATTGGTTTGCGAAATATTTAGGTTTGAATCTCAAATTAACATGTACTGTTCAAATTAGAGCAACGCCAGAGGCTCAGTGCAAAATCAAGGTTTCATTTCAAAGAGGTACAAATAGGTACCTAATATGATCAGATAAGATCCAATGCAATGTTTAGTTTAAGTTATCTAATTTTCAAAAAATAACTAAGGGTGGTAAGGCTGCAAAAAAATCCCTTAGTCTGTGATCCGATTGACTTCGATTCAAAAACAAATTCGTAATTAATTCGTTCGATTGAAGTTTGTTCTGAAACAAATCAAACCAGTTTGGTCCGAATCTTATTCAAATTCAAACTCAAACTAGAGTAAGTTTGATTTGGTTTGATTCGTTTGCAGCCCCAGGACTGTGACCATACAAAAGAAAAATTAATCAATTAATACTAGTTCTCAGTTTTGTCAGATAGGCACCTATATATACAACTATCATAAAATAACCTCGCACAATATATAATGTTTCCTATAACCTAACAGAAAATTAATGTTAATTCAATGTTGGCATCTTATAACAGAAACAAAAAATCAACCAAAAATTTAATTTAGTATCTTCTAACAAAAGACAGAATACAATATAAAAAATAATAATAATAAGTAAAAAACTCACCAGGATTATCTGCCTTAAAACGGATCGTTGCCCATCCATTCTTCGGCACACCTATTGTGTTCTCATATGGTGGATCAACCAAGTTGTAACTCAAAGGATCCGTTGCGTTGTTGAAGTTGCCGTTTCCTCTTCCAACGACATAGAAGCTGTGGCCGTGCAAATGCATCGGGTGGTTCTCTCCACCTAGTATGTTAGTTCCCTGAAACACAATCTCCACGGTTGAATTATACTCGAGTACCTTTACTTTTGTTGATTAATCCACAAAAAATAGCTGCTGTGGAATGTTGTCCTCTGTAAAGTTGAAGAAGAGCGGCGGTTGATCGGGAAAGTTAGGGGTGTAGACGCCAGATATTGCGCTGTAATATGCATCTAGGATATCGATTTGCGGGCTTTGGAAACTCTGGTTGTTCAAACTGGCTGAAAGCCTGCCGCCAAAAGGACCGGCACATGACGCATTAGGGCATTGTTCGACATTCACAGCTATTGTGATGTACATTCTCACGTCGACCGTTTTTGGCACGTCGACTGGATGCTCTGAGCTCGCTAGTGAGCGTAGACCGGCAGTGAATGAATCCGCAGCACTATTATTAGAGAAGCTTGGTAAGGAAGGGATAATAGGTACTGTTGGTTGTGCGGTACTGTTGGTTTTGTATTCCAAGATCGCTACAGTGGCATTGGGGTTACGTGAAACCGCAGTACTTCCATCAAAGAATGGTGTGGCGTAAATGTAGTAGCGATAGGGTGCCGAGGAGTTGGGGAATTGGTTGGCCTCTAAGAGGAGGTCAAATGTTTGACCGGGGGTGATCATGATATATTCATTGACATAGGGTTTGGTGTAGCTCGCATCGCTTCCGACGACGGTCACGTTGTGGCCGCCAACAGCGAAGAAGAACTCGTTGCTCATGGCTGCGTTTATTAAACGGAGGAGGTATCTTTTGCCTTGTTCAACTTGCACCTTGAATGTGTCTAGAGAATAAGAGAAAACAGAGTAAGTTAACAAATTTTGTCCATCTTAAAGTTAAGATAGATAAAGATTTGAAAGGTAAAAATGTATTTCACATGACATTTCATCTTAACATTTGTTATTTTAATTAATTGATTTCGTATAGAATACGTAAATAAACTTGACTACTTGAACTTGCCTTCTTCTATATAATACCATCAACTTTGTCAACAATTTGTGTTATTAATAAACAATTTTTACTCTTGCAAAAGGATATAAAATTTACCATTTGCTGAGCATGGTGCGAAGTCACCAGGCTGGCCATTGATGGTATTAGCATCGGAGATGTTAACTTCAGCGCCGCTCTGAACTGCAGAGTTGTACACGTCGGTTATGTTTTGGTTCCACCACTCTCCTAGTATTAGAGTAAACCCTTTGTGGGGCTTGGCGAAGGGGAAGCTGGTGCCGAGCTTCGGATGTATGACAATGGCGCCATGAACTGTGGCACGGTCAAAGTCACTATGCGCATGCCACCACAGCGTGCCTTCTTCTTCTGTGAATTCGATTCGTTGTGTAAAGTTGCCTCCAGGTTGAATCGGGCACTGTGTAATATATTCTGGACCATCTGACCATGGGTTCCTTCGCAAATTTAGGCCATGCCTGGTACAAAATGTAATTCAAATATGAATGTTTACTCGTGATTGTTATATAAATAGTATAGCTGACACATTATTTGCTATATGATGTGTATATTGTGATGTATACCAGTGGATGGTAATGTTTTTGTTCCCTTTGTTGATGACCTTGAAGTACACTATGTCGCCGTTGTGAGCGGATATAGTAGGCCCCGGATATAATCCGTTGACAGTTAGAATGATCTTTGTGTGATTGCAGAGTCGGGTGTAGGGAGCTTCTTGAATCTGTTTAAGGTAAATAGTTAAAAGAAAACAAAATATTAAGTTACAAATTCATAGTTTGGTTTTCTGTAAACAATTTTTTTTTTTGAATTGGTACCGATCACTAGCTGGGTAGGTGATGCATATTTGGTAGCAAAAGCAAACGAGAGTTGATCATTTTTGTCCACTATTGTAAGTTTAACTATATTGTATTGATTAATTACGTTATCTAACCAATTAAAGCATGCACATCAACCGTTGTAATATTATGTACGGAATTTTATTACATGGATATTTTCTATAAGGTAAAAGGATAAAAAGAACAAAAGACAGGGAAAAGAACAATGCGCACTTATATAATAACCACACGCGACAAAATTTAAAATGGTGCAGCAGTTGAACAAATTTTGAAGCGTCTACAACTTGGGTTTTGTTAATTATGATTTCAAATAATATGGGCCCGGTTGCTTTATCAAAAATTTGCTACAGAAAAGATCAATGATTGTGGATAGAACACAACGAGAAAGCACAAGAAATCCTTAATTAATAGCATGCATAAAACTGAAGGTTTGGTATAATATTGTTGTCTTTCTTCTTATAATTGTCTAACTTGAGTTTATAATAACATGTTTTCTTCAATTTATTCTCTAACTCAAGTATGTTGCTATTTTTTTATCATCTAATTAACTTAAGTACATAGTAATATAAAACATGCTTGCTTTGATCAATTTATTGTCAAACTTGAGCATATATATATATATATTGCTATCATAATTAATCTTTCTCTTCATAATTGTTAATTTTTAGATATAAGGATAATTAAACTAGATGTTGTGATAACAGAGAAATTGAGCACTTACAATGAAAGTACGGTGAAGAGTCTTGGCCAAGCCAGAGCTAGCGAAGAAACCGAATAACATTACAATACTTATAAGCGGCATCAGAAAGAGCCGACTAAATGTCGACATGGCTGATCTTTTAGGGTTTCAGAAGAAGAACAAAAGAAAATACAAATTGTTCTCTTATTTGTTTCCTTGTGTTACAAGTTTGTTTCTTAGAAGGAGACTGTATGTATAAATGTTTGTAAAGCACAAGACATGAGGGGGGGGGGGGGGGGGGGGGGGGGGGGGGGGGGGGTATATATAGGAAACGAAATGAGAGCTAGAGATGGAGGAACGATATTGTCCTGTTGCCTTCCAATTTGCTCCATTTTTCCACGTTTATACCAAATCAAGGTGACCATTGACTTAAAATTATTTCTATAATACATAATGCATACATATATGGAGATCAATTTGCCAAAGAGATCGCTTGAGCTACATGCATGGTCACCGCGGCACGGCAATTTGTTGGAAGATGTCAACGGTTTTAGGTAGAAATTAAAAGATAATAAGTTTTGAATTTTCATTTCTAGTCCCTGCTTAACCTTAATTTTCTCATTTTTTTTCATGCTTGTCCGGCAAGTAGTTGCCGACTAGAGTTGGAAATAATTCAGATGGAGATGGAGAGCGTAATAGAATTTTAACTAGAGTAAATTTATCAAAGAGAGGTTAGCGCGCGGGGTGATATAGGCTATGATCTTTTTGTAGTACTTATCCTGAATCTACTTGTCATTTATTTGTGACATATATGTTCAGTTATTTCTTTCATATGGCATTGTATTGCTTCTTGTAATGATTTAAAGTTTTAATTATGCATCTATACATGACCTGTGGTAATTAATTGATGCTTACATTCCTCAAAAAGATTGATTTTTAACAGAATTACTTATATAGAGCAATTAATCATATGAACAATATGGCTTGAAATAAATTACTTGTGTTTTAGGGACTTTTTTTATTGTAAAGTCTTCAAAAGCTATTCTTTCATCCATTAATTAATTATAGCTCTCTTTTCTTTATAAAGTAATATTAAAAATGATCATATATTTTTTTAACCCATTTTAATTTTGCAGGGTAACAAATTCACAGCGAACATATTCGCCGACAACGGCGAGGAATAAATTGTTGGAGTGCGTATCCTCTGAGATATCTTATATTTTGCGTGACCGACGTGTCCAGTGCCTATTCGGGGGATAGCGCAAGGGCAGTATTATTTGAGCTCTGAGATTCGTGCAGAAAGTAATTTAACGGTTGAGATTTTCCAAAAAGTAAACAAAATATCACTACAGCAAAACTGCTCTTCAGCGACCGGTACCAGCTACCGGTTAAATCGCCGGTCGCTGAAGACCAAAAAAAAAAAAAAAATTAAAAAAAAAAGTTTCTGGCGACGGAACCTTCAGCGACCGGCGATAATGGGTTTCAGCGACCAAATTTTACCCGGTCGCTGAAGAGTGTAGCTAAAAATCCGGCGCCAAGTTTTTTCCTTCTCTCTGTCTGTCGCGCCAAGCTAGGTTTAGATAAAAAAAAAAACCCGACGGAAATCGCCGCCGTTCGACCCCGATTACCGCCCGACCCCGCCGGTCCTCTTTCTCTCTCTCTCACTCGATCTGCCGCCCGACCCACATTGCTGCTGCCCGTTCCTCTTTCTCTCTCTCACTCGATCTGCCATTCGACCTGCAGTGCTGCCGACTGACCCCGCCGCCCGAACCGCCGCCCGACACCGAAGCCTGATCCACCGCCGCTCAACTCCGGTACTGCATTGTCATTGATTTGATTCGAATTTAAACCCCCACTTTTTCAGAATTGCAAACTCTAGTTGATGTCCTCTAATTGGTCTCCACAATCCAAGGGTAGAGCTAAATGAATGGATTTTGATGTTGATTTGCTTAATGTTATCTTAGGTAAATCTGTCAAGTTAATTATTTCTTAGGGCAAATTATGTTCATGGGCAATTTTTTGTTGAAATGCTTACTCTTGTTTTAAAGTAATGAAGTGTTCACTGTTTCTTCTTTGAGCGCTTACTTTTTTTATTTTTGTTGAAATGCTTCTCTTCCTCTAAAATGATACTGTTTCTCATGCTTTTGCGCATGATTTCATATAATGAGAAACTGTTGTAATAGGTTATCTTTTCTCCAAACACATGTTTACCATAATTAACCCTTTAAAAATGAACAAAAGTAATTTTCGGAATTTACAAGGTTCAGTTTGTATTTATTGCATTTCATGGTGCACTGTATTATATATCAATAATCAGGAGGTTCGTTTTCTGTTTTCTCTAATTAATGTCCTCTAATTGTTTTCAATGCAAATGTCGCAAGATGTACAAGAAGCCTTACGCCTAGGGATAACTCAAAGAATCGACTCTGATAACTCAAAGAATTAGAGTTAGTCAAGTTGGCCAGCAGATAAAGGTTAGACTTGTGACCTTAAAATTTAAATTATGTCGACTGAGATGGAAAGTTGGAAACTGGTTATAGAACGATTGTCGATTGGAGGTGGGCAATAGAACGAATATTCATAGAATGCCTAAACAATATGTGCATTTCTTAATAACTTTTCCTATGCAACGACTTTTCTTAAGAACACTGGCGTAAATGATGTCTATCCTTTTACTTGTAAGTCCAGTGCAAGTTGGCAAGTAGCAGATTTATAAAACTTTTCATATTAAATAAAAAAGCCCATTTTCTCTAGTTTAATTTTTTATAGTTAGCATTCAATCTATATGCTTCTATATTCAAGAGATAATTACAATCCTTTCACTAATCAACATGTGAGGAAATGGCATAGGAATAAAAATTCCCCAAACTTGCACTAATACAATATCACTACTGTCAAAATCAGTACTGGTACAGACAAACAGAGCCGAAATTGCACTAATAAAAAATCTGTTTTGATAGGTAATCAGTCAAGGTTCATGGTGCCAAGTACCTAAACCAGTCCCACATATGTTTATATACACTGTACCAGCAAAGAAACACAAGCAAAGTGTCACTGGTATATGAATAACACTAAAAAAGGCCAAAATGACCTGTGCTGACAGATTGATCCGTACAGATCAGCTCAGGGACTAAATTGAAAAATGGACTTAACCGGTAGATAGAAGACTTCAAAACACACAAAATGGACACAAATTTCACATTATTTAGATTTTATTTCAATTTATTATGAATTTCCAAAGTTCAGCTTTTAAAAAATAAAAATCTGTTATTTAAAATAACAAAATGACCTTCAATGCCCCTCTGTACATTTAACTACTTAAAAATATAAATAAACCTCCAAAAATCATAAAACTTTGTAGAAACATATTTTACACACTATATGACAAGGGTATGAAGGAAATCAGTACACTCATTAACAAAATTAATAAAAATTTATGAGTTATATGTTGATAGAGTATGGGCTTTGTGTTGTGCTTCACCCAAAATATAAACTCAATAGGGCCGTAGCTGTACTGATTGGTTTGATTAATTGATATAAGGTAATTAATATTTGATTGGTTTGATTAATTGATTGGTTAATTGGTTTTTAGGAGTTGTAGAAGTTAGTTTAATCTCGGGAAGAAAGAAGAAGAGGACAAAGCTCGATCTTCAAGGGATCTAGTAATTGCTTTTAATTAGGCAAGTATTATCTCTTTCTTAATTCTATGCTGGTTAATTAAATTAGTAACTGTGTACTACAATTAGTTAGTTATTAATATAGTATTGTTTTATGATCCAACTAGACCAGAACATGTAGTATGCCTTTTAGGTTTATACCCGTTCAAAATTATCCAATAGGGATTAATTTTGAATAGTCCCCATTTTGAGGCTGCTTTTTGAATGCTTTGTCTCATCTAGGATGTGAAGAAATGTATGTGGATCTAGTATTTAAGAAAAATTTGGTATCATTTTTCCTTGTTGTTCCTACGAGTACGTATTGAATTACATGTCCAAAATGATGTGTCTCTAACGCGTACTCGGGGAACTAAGGGGAAATGCTGCCGGATTTTTCTTAAATACTAAATCTACGTACATTTCTTCACTACTGGGACATAGCATTCAAAAAGTGGGATAGGATTGTACACCGGCCCTTTGTAAGCCTCAAAAGACTAATGAGTTTGAACCTATCAATATTTAACGTCATTATTTCATTGAAGTGTCAAAATAGTAAGTAAGGCATAATTTTAAGTTTAGTTTTGACCTCGTGCGCATTTTATTTTATTTAGAACTAATCAAGGCAAGGCAAGCTAAGCGTCATCTCTCTCTCTCTCTGGTACGTATGTTTATATTCATAGTTTATGTAGTGTAGATGCCGCTTGTATGGCTGTATACAAGTCCTGTTGCATGGATGATGCAACACTTGATTGTAATTTCTTGATTTGATTGTGAATTTCTTCCATGACTTGCTTTAGAGGGTCCGTTATCAATTGATGATATCTGGAGGGTCTAAAGTATAGATCTGGATTTTTTGTTTGTTTGAGTCAAAATTTTAGTCATAATGCTAAAGTAATAGAATTTGTTATTCTTTTAAATTGAATGAATTACGGTGTAGTTAGGATTTGAGTCCTGTCCACCTAAATTAGAATGTCATCTATTAATTATTGCATTTAGGTCATGTTTGTACAATATCTTACAAATGTGTGTCATAATTAGGAGAAATGGAGGGTGATCGTAGTTGGATGTACGGTCCTCGTTATGTGAACAAGCGAAAGAATCCCATATTTGTGAAGGGTTTTTTTAACTATGCATTTGGTATTCAAAAAAATATAATTAATGGTGATCGCATTAGGTGTCCATGTGCCAAGTGTGGGTGTACTAGATGGTTGGATATGGAAACTATCGAAAACCATATGATGAAATCGGGGTTTCGACCGTTTTACGAGACTTGGTACCTGCATGGTGAGGATCAAACAGTCCGGTTAGGGGAACAGAGCCAAACGGTCGTTGAAGAGAGAGTCGAGGTGGAGTCGCCGAATGCTGTGGTGGACATGGTTCTTGATGCTGCAGGTTCTTCGTTTGATTGGACTGCAGACGAACCTCCGAATCAACAAGCTCAGGAGTTTTATAACATGATGAAAGCTGCCAATGAGCCGCTATGGGATGGTTGTGATAAGGAACATACTGTACTTGCATGTGTTACCGAACTCTTCAGCATTAAAGCCGACTGCGGCATAACCAAGGAGGGATTCAATCGCATCCTATCGGCCGTGAAGAAGTGGCTTCTGAAAGAGAATAGGTTGCCTCCAAATCAATATCAATGCAAGAAATTGGTGAAAGGGTTGGGATTAAGTCATGTGAAGATCCATGCTTGTCCGAATGATTGCATGTTGTACTACGGTGATGATAATATTTCTAAAGACAAGTGGGATGTATGTGGACATGATCGGTACAAACAAAGCAACCATTTAAACCCCACAAAGCGTGTACCGTATAAAGAAGTGAGGTATCTTCCAATCACTCCGAGGTTGCTAAGGCTTTTTTTGACTTCAACGACCGCAGAACAAATGTGTTGGCATAAAGAAGGAAAGCGTGTAAAGGAAGGGGTCATGGTTCATCCTGCTGATGGTGAAGCCTAGAAAGAATTTAATCGTCTGCACCCAAATTTTGCAGCAGACCCTAGAAATGTGTATCTTGGATTTTGTTCAGATGGTTTCTTTCCTTTCAGTATGGGGGGTCGGTCTTACAGCAATTGGCCGGTATTTATAGTCGTTTATAACCTTCCTCTAGCTCTAGTGATGCGCGACAACAACATATTCCTGTCCTTGTTGATACCTGGGCCTAACAGTCTCACTAGAAGTATAGATATCTACTTGCAGCCTCTCGTGGATGAGCTGAACAAACTGTGGAATGATGGAGTGCTAACCTACGATAAATTCAAGAAACAAAATTTCACTATGAAGGCTGCCCTAATGGGGACTATTTATCAGGCCCTAAGTATGCTCTCAGGATGGTCAACGAAGGAAAAGCTAGGCTGTCATGTATGCATGGAAGACACGAAGGCTTTCCAACTTAAGGAGGGAGGGAAGGTCTCACTTTTTGATAATCACAGAAGGATGCTACCCCGTGATCATGAATTTCGATTTGAAAAAGATGCATTCAAGAAGGACACAATCGAGACTGACGCACCAAAAATAAGAAGAACATTCCTGGTTTTGGTGTGACGCGCAATTGGAAGAAGAGAAGCATATTTTGGGAGTTGTCATATTGGAAGGATCATATGGTACGGCACCACATAGATGTTATGCATCTCGAAGTGAATTTCTTTAAAAACATATTTTTCACATTACTCGATGTTAAAGGAAAGACAAAAGACAATGCAAAAGCTCGTCTCGATATGGCACAGCTATGTCTTTGTCCTCATTTGGAGCTGACGACCAGCGATAAGGGCAACAAAGTAAAGCCACACGTAACCTACTGCTTGGACAAAAAACAGAGGTGTGAAATCTGCGAATGGGTCAAGAATTTGCAGTTTCCAGATGGGTATGCCTCTAATCTGTCGAATATTGTGGATGTGGATTATGTTTCTTTCAATGGGATGAAAAGTCATGATTGTCATATTTTTATGGAGCGCTTGTTACCGGTTGCATTTAGATATTTCCTTCCAAATCCAATTTGGGAGGCATTAACAGAGGTTAGTAACTTTTTTAGAGATATATGTGCTAGGGAATTGGACCCGGTTCATATTGAGAAGCTCGAGAGGAATATTATCGTCACAATGTGCAAGCTGGAGAAAATATTTCCGCCTGGCTTCTTTGACTCAATGGAACATCTAATTGTACACATCGCTTACGAAGCACGAGTTTGTGGTCCCGTTTCATTCCGTTGGATGTATTCATTTGAAAGGTTGACATTCTAATCTTTGTAGTTTATTCATTTCGATGTTATATATCAGTTCAAATTATTTCACCTTTTCGTTTCACGTGTTGGATGATATTGTAGATGCATAGGGCGTCTCAAAAGAAAGATGACCAATAAGGCATGTGTCGAGGGTTCAATCGTGGAGGCATATATTGTTGAAGAGATGACCAACTTTATGTCTTCATATTTTGAAGATGATGTCGCTTCACGGTTGTATCGTCCAGAGCGATACGATGACGGCGGATTTGTCGAGAACGACATACGACTTCCTGTTGTAAGCTACCCTCGACGTGCAACGGTTTCAATTCCCGTCAGTGATCTTACAGATGAGGATCTAAATATGGCGCACTATTACATCATGATTAATTGTCGCTCCGAATTCGACCCTTTTATTGAGTATCTTTCAATTTTCAATTTTCGTGGTCCATTTTTATTAGATCTGCATTGTTCATGAAGTGGCTTAATTTTGCCTAATGCAGGCAATTCGATGCTCAAATTAGAGAAAAGAGGCCAACAATAAGCGCAGTTGGTCTCGATAGAACTTGTTTGAAAGAATTTGGTATTTCGATGCGTAGATTGGCACTTAGTGGTAAAATTACAGATGAAAGGATTGCTAAAATTGCGCGTGGGACAATCACACGACGAGTTCAACGTTACAACATGTTCGATGTGAACGGATTTCGATTTCACACTGAGTCCTACGGGATAAACAGAAAAATAACAAATTATGGTGTTTGTGTTGAAGGGGAGAATTGGGATGGCACATCAAGGGACTATTTCGGCATACTTGAAGAAATTATTCGGTTGGAATACAGTGGCGTGAATAACATGGTGTTCTTGTTCAAGTGTCGTTGGTTCGACACACATAGGGGGTTGCGGCTCGATGAAGAGCATGAATTAGTAGAGATAAATCATACAAGGCTTCTTCAAAAGGACGAGCATTTCGTGTTTCCATGCCAAGCGATGCAAGTGTATTACCTGCCTTATGCGTCATCGAAGCGAGAGAGACAAGAATGTTGGGTTACTATCAAAACAAAAGGGAAAAGAAGACCACTTATTTTGTTCGATAGAGATGCGTCTGTGGAAAACACTCCACTTTTGACCGAGTTCTTTCAAGAAGATGGCCCACCAACACAATTTGTAGTGCGCGCTGCAGATGAGCTGAATGATCCAAGTCTCTTCCTTGATGGAGCCGTTCCTGAGATTGTAACAGAACAATAATTACAACAACAAAATAATCAATAAAAGAATAACAATAAAAGGAAAAAGAAAAAAACAACGTAACTTGTTATATTAGGTTAATATCTTTCAATTTACTTTTAATTGGAAAAACTATTTATGTAACGTATCATTTGTTTTGGGATTATTTGTGTAACTAATTGTTTTTTATCATCTCTACTCTAGATATGGCGCTGAGTAGAAAGGGAAAGGGGAAGGAGACGGCGGGATCCGAGGCAGAGTGCAGTCAGAGACAAGTTCGCGGCAGGAATGCTTATATTGCGCAGCTGGCAGATCCGCAGACTCGGCAAGTGCTTAGGATGACGGGATACAGGTAATATTATAATTATGCATTAATTGTAATTATGCATTAATTGTAGTGATTGTAATAATCATTTCTATTTGCAGAACTTTTGATGCAGGTCATCCAGAACATACTGAGAAGGTTAACAAAGTTATTTCACAGATTGTACGTATTCATTATCCTGGTCCATTCTCCAGATACACTGATTTCCCCGAGAATATTCAATCTGGTATCAAGGCAGAATTTTTGGCTCGAAAAAAATTATTTTACAAAACCTCTAATAATTACTTGTTTCTTTTTTTTAAGCTAACAAACGATATTAATTTTTAACTATGCATTGCAGAAGCACTACCAGTTTGCCGATGAGGTAGATGAAAAAGGGGCATGGGAAACTTTTAGGAAGATAGCTGACAAACGGTTGAAGACATGCTCAACAAGGCATGCAAAGACAGCAGCGAGAAAGTCATATGCCCCTTCGATTCTCTCGTGGAAGGAGCATTCGGCGCCTCACCCGCACGGGTGGATCACGCCCGACATCTGGTCCGGAGTCGTGGATTATTGGTGCAGCAACGTATTTGCTAATCGGAGCCAGCGCAATAAAATCAATAGGGCCGCAACTGGAGAAAGTTCAGATGCCACGACGGGCTCTGTGAACATGCTTGTTCACAAACAACGTTTTGTAAGTTCTTCATTAAGTTAATCAATTTTCATTTAAATTTATATTACCAAATTGTCTTTCAAATTGGTAATATAAAATGTTTATTTGACCAAAAGAGCAAAAAAGAACAAACCACGTGAAATGATTCATCTCCTACTCACTAAACTTTGTTTCTGGTCCAAAAAAAGTGGTAAAAAGCAGATGAAGTGCAAACTTATGACAAGTTCACTTCTCCAAAATAAGAGCAAGTTTCTTTCGCTACTGTTGGAGAACACGCAGTCGGTCTTTGGTGCGCCGCTGCTTAACAGCAAACAAAGAATTAAACAACATAACATTAATATATAAAAACCCATAAACTGAGTAACATTATTTCCCTTTATTCAGGTTGTTAGATTTCACACTCAAATAATTTGAAGATTGCTAGGTGTTTTTTTTTTTGGAACAATTAATTAGCATGTGTCAATTTAACAACAATAATCACAACATATAATAAAAAAAGAAAATTGGACCAGATGTTATAATATATAGATAAAGTACGAAGTGCTTTTTTGATACAAGATATATAGATATGAGTGAGGCTATGGTGCTATGCATAGCACGGATGGCTAGTGTACTACGGCTCAATATGGTACTTTTTAAAATTCTAACGGTCGATCCGACCATTCAATGTGATAACCATATGAATATGTACTTGCAAACTAAATTTTATATTTTTTCGAATTTTTTTACTATTTTTTCAGATAGGTAGAATTTTGATGGTCCAGAATTTTCAAAAAACACTGATTTTTCTACCTATCTGAAAAAATAGTAAAAAAATTCGAAAAAATATAAAATTTAGTTTGCAAGTACATATTCATATGGATATCACATTGAACGGTCGGATCGACCGTTAGGATTTTAAAAAGTACCATATTGAGCCGTAGTACACTAGTCATTGGTGCTATGCATAGCACCATAGCCTCACTCTATAGATATTGTGATACAATACATAGTGATATTGAGAAAAACATATATATATAGAGTCTAGCTAGCGTCAAAATGTTTGGATAAAGACATTTATCCAACTAAGTTTAGAATCGTTGGATGGACTTTTAAATCTGTGCTTTATCAGATCTATTGCTGATGAAAAAAATAAACGGAACGGAAAGTCTCGCTCCGTTAATTGTTTTATTTTTCTTTCTATTTTCCCGTGCCTTTCCATTTCTATTCCTCCAGCCCTGCCCCACAATCTCTCTCTCTGTCGTTGTCTTCTCCTCTTCTCCTCCGCCCTGATCTCTCACTCGCCTCCACTTCACGCTGTCCTCCGTCTCCTCTCCGCCCAGCACCTCCAACCGACTGTCTCTCCTCCGCGACCCTCTTCGCTGGCCCTTAGGTATTTCTAATTTTATTTGCCAAGTTCAACTCTTCTTGTTATTTCTTGATACCATACGAATGATCATCTTAACATGGAATTATAGCATTTTTTATTTAAGATACATGATTGTATAGTGTAATGGATCTGTTTCTTCATTTACTGCCACAACTTCTATCTTTAATTGGACCTTTGTGCCCTCTCAATCTACAAATCGCAAATCAAATTGGAAGTTCATTAAGAGACAACTCTTACACAGGTACTGAATACTTGTCAAAATTCATGTACTTTAACAGTGTTTTGCAGTAATATTTATTTCAATGTCTCTAATTTATCTTATAGGATCTTCACCTGTCATGTTGCTGTGCTGACCAGGTTCTTGCAATATTAAAAGGGGCTCTCTCTTGAGGTACCACTAACCTTTTCTTTAATCCAAAAATGTCATCATACCTGTTTGTTGCAGTAATAAGGTTTTCATAGTATGAGTTTGTTCTTGCAAATTATTGCTTTTAAATCAACATTGTTAGCCTTTCAGGAATATTGGCGACTATATGCAAATATGGTATTACATGGGTTTAATTTGCAAGAAGTCTTAGTAACAGTAATAAGGTTTCTACTGGGCATTTCAAACGGGGCGATAACCTTCTGTTACAGTGAAATGATAAAGGATGCTCAATAATAGTAGTTACAATTAGGTGGCATTTCCATTATTCGTTAATTATATGATGTGATCTGCCTCATGAAAAAATGGTTCTGCTCAAACTGAAAAGCTAATTTGAAAGTATTATTTTTTTTTTGTAGATAAATGGATAATTTAGGTGAAATGAAAGATATGGTAATGGATGAAACAAGAGAGGCAAGTTTCGAGCCTCACGAAGGAATGGAGTTCCCTAGTCAAGATGCGGCCTTTAATTTCTACAATGCGTACGGATACATAATTGGATTTAGTATTCGTATGCAAACCAAGTACAAGAATGTAGAAGGGCTAATCACTTCAATAAGATTGGTCTGTTCCAAGGAAGGATTCACCAAAAAAAGAAAGCATCAATTGGAAGAGTCATTGGAGAAGGATAATGGGTTAGTTGAAAAGACACCAGAAAAGGAGATATCAATCAAGAGATGTGGTTGCAAAGCGTCATGTCAAATTAGGCTGCATAAGGACGGAATTTGGAGGATAACGGGCCTCTTCAAGGATCATAATCATCCGTTAGTTCCAAACACTCCCTCCAAAAGGCGACATCTAAGATCTCACAAGCAAATTTTTATGGAAGATAGGGTGGATATTGAGTTGTTGCATGAACAAAACGTTGGAGCTACTCAAATCAGAGAATACCTTACGGCAAAGGCCGGAGGTAAAGAGAATCTCCATTTTAGCAAAAAAGATGTGAACAACCACATTGCAAGTGCGAAGAGAAGTCTAGTTGGGGTTGATGTCAATGCAATGATAGACTTCTTCAAGCGAAGGCAACAAATGGATGCTGAATTTTTTTTCGCCGTTGACAAAGATGAAGATAATGTTGCCAAAACCATATTTTGGATTGATGGTCGTTCGAGGAGGGCATATCAGGAGTTTGGGGATGTCATCATCTTTGATACAACCTACAATACCAACAAGTACAGGATGCCTTTTGCTCCGTTTGTTGGTGTGAACCATCACCAACAATCGATATTTTTTGGTTGTGCCCTCGTTAGAGATGAGAAGAAGACAACATTTGGTTGGTTGTTTAAAACTTGGTTGGAAGTACTGGGTGGAAAGAAACCAAAGACTATCTTTACCGATCAAGACCCATCGATGAAAGCAGCAATTGAGATGATTTTTGGTGGAGGTATCGTGCATAGAGTGTGTTTATGGCATGTGTTGAGAAATGCTCGGGATCACTTGGGAGTTTTGTATGGATCTATCCAAGGGTTTAAGGATGAATTGCTCGCGGTGGTAAATTTTAGTTGGACAATTACAGAATTTGAAACAAATTGGCGTGCCACGTACACTTCAGAAGTATGAGATGGAAGATAATTCGTACTTGACTGTTATGTTTGACAAACGTGAGGAGTGGGCCCCGGCCTACTTTCGTGATACATTTTGTGCGGGCATGTGTACTACACAAAGAAGCGAAAGTATGAACGCGGTGACAAATATTTGGTTGGGATCTAATACCTCCTTGTATGATTTTGCAACCAAATTTGAGAAAATGGTGGAAGGTGTTTATGAGAGAGAAAGCGATGAGGATTTCCGAACAATAAATGAGACCCCGCAGCTATGGTCGGGTGATGCAATAGAGGTTGAAGCGCGACAAGTATACACTCGAAGCATTTTCTCCCTTTTAAAGAACAGAATAAAGAAATCTGTTGCGCTTCGGGTTCGCGAGGTCGAGAAAGAAACACTCTATGAGGTACGTCCCGCGAGGATGCATTCGAACTATGAATGGTACAAACCAAATCGCATGGTACTCATCGATCGAACCAATGCGACGGCTGATTGCGAGTGCAAAGGTTTCTTGTATCAAGGAGTTTTGTGTTCTCATGCGCTTGTGGTTATGCGACAGGTGGGGATGGAGCCATTTTTTCCACCTCGTTACATTCACAAAAGATGGACTCGTGATGCCAATGCAAACACAAAGAGAGGTACAAATGAGGATGAGCTTAAAGGGAAGGACCTACAATCTATCATGCGTAATGCACTAACCAAGCAAATGGAGAAAATCAAGAACAAGGCTCTTACAGCTCATGTAGCATATGACAAGACTTGCAAAACATTGGATGAGCTCGACGAGGATTTAACTGAAATCATTGCAGAAATTGCTGAAGAAAGACCTACTGAACAAGATGCAATAGCTGAAACTTGTGTCAAGGATTCTCTTAAATTCAAGGATCCGCCGGTATCGCAATGTAAGGGCTCAAGGAAACCCAATCGATTCAAGCCTTTGGCTGAAATTAAAGCTGCGAAGAAGATGAGGACATGTAGTTATTGCCATAAAAAAGAGGGTCATAACATGCGAGCGTGTCCAAAGGTAAAATTAGTTGATTTATGGTATTAGGGTAAAATCAATTTAGTTTTTTGAATGAAATTTCCAGCTTTGCTCAGACAATGGACATGTTCTCAAGTTATCCTAATTGATCTCCAGCTTTGTTCAGAAAATTAGAGTAAAATTAGTTCACTGTAAAATGCTTTGAGATTGACAAAAATTAGGGTAAAATTATGATTTAATCAACTAATTTTTCAATATTTTCTTATTTTCTTATTGTAGAAAAGAAGAGATGAAATTGTTAGTAAGGGTCCAGAACTAATTTCCTTAGCAAGTGATGACAAAGATGACAGCGAATACATGTCTGGAAGTAATAGTGAAAATGACGAAGATAAGAGTGACTACAACTCTGAAGATGACATGTTTTGAAACTAGGGGCATTTTGTTATTGAATTGAAAAATGACTAATTTTTTTGTTCTTTACTGTAAGAAGAGTAGAGTGGCTTTGTGTAGAAGTAACTTGATAGGATGCATTTACATTAGGTCTTGGAACACGGCGTGGTATAGATAAATTAGAGTATACAATATAATGAATTTTGTTTTTGTGATGTTTTGATGTGTTATATTCGATTGTGCAACTCTTAAAATTTTGATATAGATTACGTTTGCAATTTGTTTCTTTGACATAATTTATTATCCATAGTAAGTTTTTTTCTAAAAGAAAATACAATAATGTAAAGTGTAGGGGCTTCACTGCAGTTTTTGTGCATTTTGTTCTGGCATCCCTGTATTGAACTAGTAATGTACCCTAACATCAAATTGTACTCGAATACAAAAACAAAATAAATCCACTATAATTATTCTTCAAAGTTCTTCAGAAGTAGTTAAGTAGCAGAAAAAGATCTTTTCAGGAAAATAATTCAAGTATCAGTATTCACAAAATATCTCTTCTATCCTTGTACAAGTATCAGTATACACAAAATATCTCTTCTTTCTCAATATCAAAATCCCTTCTATCACTATGATTCTATCAATATTCTAAGAATGTTTACCCTCAAAAAAATATTCTAAGAATGCCCAAATATGCACATTCTGGAGTTAGCATTCCTTTAGTACCACCTGCAAGTAAAAAAAAAAAAAAATTGAAGTTCAGAAGATGAAGGTTCCCATTTGGATAATACGAGCAACACTTAGAAAACGAAGAATAGAAAGAAAGGATCATAGTATCAAATTTATATTATTAGGTAAAGCAATTGTAACTCGTTAAGTCATCACCCCCAAAAGAAACCTCAAAAAAGAAAGAAGTCTTCAACAGAACAATGGCTGCCCCTAGAGATTGGGCAACGATGGCGATGAATGAGGGAGCAGTCCTTTGGCAGCAAAGGCCTCGGTCTTTAGACGTCTACCTTGCACCAAGGGTGGAGCTCAGTCCGGCAAACAGGTTCCTGGAGAAATCAGCCTTTATTTTTGCTGGTCCTGGAGGCAACGATCCATATCTCAAGAGAAGAATAGCAGACTGTATGGGAAGACAGTTTCGCATCGATCCCTCTGAATTCACAGTATTCACCATTTATCCAGATTTTGGAGATGTTCTTCTCATATTCCCAACAGCTGACATGGCGCAGGCAGCCATTGATCGTGCTTCGTTCTATATTGGTAACAACATAGAAATTTTACTTCATCCTTATTCCCCTGATTTGCAAATGGCATTTGATCCATTGGGTGGTAGAGCACGTATTAATCTATATGGATTGCCTCTACAACACTGGAACCGATTTGATATGCATACTCTTGTTGCTGGTTTTGGATATCCCCTTAGAGTTGCTCCATATTTCCAAAATGGCAACTACGAATATCTAACGATGTTTGTGGCATGCAAGAAGCCTGAAAAGGTGCCATTTATGCTTAAGCTCAAGGTTAATCCATACAAGAAAAGAATTAGAGTGGAACTGGATGGATGGTTGGACAACCAGGGGCCTCCACCACCACCTAATAGGGAAGGAAACAATGATGAAGAAAGAAACAGGGGAAGGAGAGACCAGGAAGAAGATGTGCACAGGGGAAGGTCATATCACCAGGACAGGTCAACAGAGGGAAGAAGAACCAGAGGCCGGGACAGAAGCAGAGGGCCACGACACCAAGGTTCTGCCTCAAGTACAGGATCCAACTGGAATATGACTGCCTCCCCATGGGTGGAAGACTTGCGTAAAAGACTGGAAGAAGCAGGAATTCTCAACAAGGCAGGTGATCATACTCCCATTATTTCGAAGGAAAATCAAGGTTCTGGGACAGCTTTTGAAACAGGCACTATGGTGACGAGTAATTTTGAAGAAAGGCGATTAAGCATTATGCAGAGGACAGGGTATGGTAATCTCTGTCTTTTAACAACAGTGCTGAATATAATGAGGGGAAGCAGACATGGTGAGGGAACAGTCATGTTCAATTTGGAGAATGGTGAAATGTACATGGGGAAGGAATCAGGATTCAGAGGACAACAAATGGAAAGGAAAAAGAGTTCAGTGATAATTGAGGAGTTAGAGAAAACTGGACAGGATGAGAATACTATGGTACTGACAATAGAAAAAGAGAACATGAAACAGGTCATGAGGAAGTCTGGGGTTGAAAGTGACCAGGGCAGTGATAAGGAACTTGACTATGCAAATGAATTAAGTCAGGCAACTGAAGTTCCTATGGATGGAGGAATAGTTTCAGACTCAGTCACTGAGACTGTTCCTACAGGGATTGTGCTGGAACCAGTAATGGAAGAAGGCAACAGTCAAGACGTTTTGGGGCTACTTGAAGGGCAGGAAGGCAAGATTAAGAGGAGTGCGAGGATAAAAGCTCAAAAGAACAAGGTCAATTATAGTACAGCTGTTGGCAAGAGGTCTTACAAAAGGAAGTGTAACAAGGCAAAGAATGCATCATTGGAATATCTCAAGTCTCTTCAGCCTTTGGATTTGGAACAAGCCAAGTTAGTAGTGGAACTGGCAGGTGTGGGATTGAAGGGCAACATGGAAGAGAAGATGGCCGAGGTGATCAAATTTTAGGCAAGAATTTGTGCAAATGAAAGTTTCTGGCTGGGGGGTAGTGTTAAGATTGTCTTATGTATCTTATGTGTGTTTTATTGTTTTTAGTAATTTGGGATTTTGGCTGGTTGGTTAGACAGTATAGTATGTCTAAGGGAGGTAGGTTAAGATATAGTAAGAAGGAGGTGCTTTCTAAATTTGTTTGTCTTTTTATATTGGATAGTCAAATGTTGGAGAAGTATGATAAGGCAGCAGAGGTGAAGTCTAGGTGGAACTTTTTGAAAATGATGTGCTGGAGGGTATGGAAGTTTGTAAGCCCTTTCAACACTAATAGTAAGATGATGATTAGTTATTATGGATTTTGTCCCAAAAATTAAAATATTGGCATGGAATGTGAGAGGTCTGAATGTCAAGGAGAAGAGATTAGCAGTAAGACAAACTATACTGCTAGAAAAACCAGATGTAGTGTGTATACAGGAGACAAAGTTGAGTGACATAAGTAGAACATTAGTACTTCAGACATGTGGAAGGAGGATGACACAATTTCAGTATTTAGAAGCGGATGGGACAAAGGGCGGCATTTTGATTGCTTGGAATGGGAAAAAGTTCAAGATGATAAACAGTACAAAAGGTTCTTTCTCAGTGTCAGTAAACTTGGATTATGTAGGGACAGAAATTCTGGTATCTTCTGTCTATGGACCAACTTTGGCAAGTAGTAGAGGACAATTCTTTCAAGAATTAAAAGATATACAACCAGCAAGGGAAATGCCTTGGTTAATCTGTGGTGACTTTAATGTCACACTCTTACAAGAAGATAGAAATAATGTGAATGCAGTTAACTGGAGGGAATCAGTCAAATTTTCAGATTTGATAATGGAGTTAGAGCTTATCAATTTGCAAATGGAGGGCAAAAATTATACATGGTCTAATTCAAGGGCAATGGCCAAGTTAGATAGATTCCTGATTTCGGCAGCATGGAGTAACTCTTTCCCTAATTCAAGACAAAAAGCTTTAGCTAATACATCTTCAGATCATAACCCAATTCTGTACACGGCAGAAACAGGTTTCAAAAGGACAACCTTCTTTAGATTTGAAAATAAATGGCTGCAATCTACCCTTTTCAAGAATTTTGTAAGAACATCCTGGGACGAGATACCATTGGCCTGTACAGCAAAAGAATTGCATGAGAAGTTGAAAAAGATGCAATTGGCAATAAAGGAGTGGACAAAGGGTCAAATTGGAAATATCAAGCTTCAACTCATAGTTTGTAGAGACTATCTGGACTGGATAGGGAAAGTTGAAGAGCATAGAGAGTCATCAAATCTAGAAAAATGGGTCAAAGCTACAATTAAAAAGAGATTTACTGAACTAAGTGTCTTTGAAGAGGAGATGTGGAGGCAAAGGGCCAAGATCCGATGGGAGCTGAAAGGTGATAGAAACACAAGATACTTTCACTCTTTAGCAACATCAGCTAAAAGAGCAAATACAATTGGTGTGATTGAGCATGAGGGACAGGAAATCAGAAGTGAATCCAGGAAAACCGAAATTTTCTGGAACTTCTATGTGAATCTGATGGGAATGGAATCAGAGAACATTCCAAACATTAACTGGTGCAATCTATATGAGACAAACTCTGTTCTACAAGAAATAGCAGGTGCAATAACAATGGAGGAAATTGATGAAGTGATTAAGGAAATGCCAAGTAATAAGAGTCCAGGACCTGACGGGTTCACTGGAGAATTTTACAAGGAATTCAAAGACAACATAGTGCCAGATTTATTTAGAGTTCTCAACAGCATATTGGACAGGGGATTGACTTTAGAAAATCTTAATACATCCTACATTGTACTAATACCAAAGAAGGAAGGAGCCAAGAGTCCAAAGGACTTTAGACCAATCAGTCTCATTCACAGTGTGCAAAAGATACTCTCTAAAATTCTGGCAAAGAGATTGCAACCACATATACAACACCTTGTCAAGGATAATCAAACAGGATTTGTCAAGGGAAGGCAGATAACAGAAGGTTTCTTATATGCCCAGCAGATCATTCAAACAGCAAAGAGTGAACACATACCATTAGCAATGTTTAAGGCTGATATACACAAGGCCTTTGACACTATCAAATGGGATTTTCTGCTCAAAGTGATGAAAGGTTTAGGATTTCCTGTCAAATGGATCGGATGGATAGCTGAAAGCGTACTAAAGGGAAGTTCACAAATAATTGTCAATGGATGCCTAAGTAAGAAGATTGAATTAAGAAGAGGAGTTAGGCAAGGAGATCCATTATCTCCTTTGTTGTTTATATTGGCAATTGACTTTATATCTAGGTGGTTGGATAAATTGGTTCAAAATGGTACTTGGCAGCTTCCATTTCTAGGAATGAAACCTTGTTTGCTGTATGCAGATGATTCATTGTTCTTCCTAAAGCCAGAAGTAAGACAAGTGCAAGCATTGAAAATACTCTTCACAACATTCCAACAGATATCAGGGTTAGCAATCAATATGGAAAAATCTGAAATAATAATTTTGGGAGAAAATCAAAATCTTTCTCAGCAATTGGTGGATACACTGAGCTGCACAAAGGGTTCCTTTCCATTTTCATACCTTGGTTTGCCTTTATCTGACAAAAAGTTACCTAAAGCATCATATTTTCCCCTAATCCAAAAAGTTAACAACAGACTCCAAGGTTGGGCCGCTTCTCAGCTGTCAATTGCTGGCAGGCTAGTACTCATTAATGCAGTTTTGTCTTCGATACCAACCTATTTTATGTCTGTGTTCAAAATTCCGCAATGGGTAATTTTGGAAATAGATAAAACAAGAAGAGGGTTTTTATGGAAGAAAGGAACCTTACAGGAAAAAGGTTTTTCTTTAGCAAATTGGGAATCAGTTTGCAAACCAAAAAAGTTAGGGGGGCTTGGTATTATTGATCTGAAGGTTTTTAATGATGCTCTTTTAGCAAAATGGTATTGGTATTGGGTAAAACCTGAGATGAGATTATGGAAATCTTTGATAATGACAGTATACGAATTGGATAGACCAAGTGCACTCCCAGATTGTAAATTTTTCAAGCAAACTCTGAGAAATGCGCAGGTATTCAGTGATTGTTTCATGACACGAATCATAGGAGATGGTTCAACTATACAATTTTGGAAGCATAATTGGGGGCAAGGATTATTATATTCGAGTTTCCCAGAATTGTTCAAGGAGGCTAGAGACCAAGATATTTCATATCAGGAATTCATGCAGGCGCAAAACATTTTGGACATGTTTCATAATGTAATGTCAGAGGACTCTGAGAAGGAGTTAACTTTGCTTCAATGTCTACTAGAACAACAAGATGGTGTTCATACAGATCAAGATGATGTCAGATGGAACTTGAACAATTCAGGGATCTTCTCAGTCAGATCTGCTTACTTAGGACTGAAAGGAGAACCCATGATTACATCACAGGTACATCGAATTTGGAAGTTGAAGGTTCCCCCAAGGATACAGATATTTGGATGGCTTGTACATTTCAGGAAAATCTTAACAGCTGAAAATTTGCAAAGAAGAGGATGGAATTTGTCAAGTATATGTGTTATGTGTAGATCAAATTGTGAATCAGTGATGCATCTTTTCACTGAGTGTATCTTTACACAGAACCTGTATAGTGCAGTAACACACAAATTTGGTCTACAATCTAGGGATTGGAAAATGGTTCTGAGAAATGAAGGGGCGCACAAATGGATTGTCAAGAAAGGGGAGGATAAGAAGATTAGAGAAGTAATACTCTTATCCATGTTCATCTGTTGGAGAGAGAGATGCTCTAGAATTTTTAGAGATCAAGTCAAAGAGATGCAAGTTTTGATTGAAGAAGTGCATCAGCAATGGCAATATCTCCAGTAACAGAAGAGTTTTAATATTCTTTTTCTTTTTTTTAGTTTTTGTTTTAGCTTTCTATCAAGGATTTCAACAATGTTGAATAACTTTTAAACTGTAATCTGGTTTCATCTTGAAACCTATTATCAATAAAACAAATAGAGACTGGATCTCTATTTTTCATCAAAAAAAAAAAGATTCAAGCATGCAGCTACAGTAATCAAATTTATTCAACTTTTGGCTAAATCTTGACTATTTATGCCAAACTATGCCAAATTAACCATCAGTAAACGCACTATCACAGAGATGACCTAATCAATTACTGGTTCTAATAAACTTGGTCGACTGGGGAAATTCAGTCATCTTTTGCTCATTTTTTTTGACAGGTTTTCATCATCTTTTAATCACCCAAACTGGTAGAGTTCTATTTGTATGGTATCATGATATACGAAGAAGAGTTGAACTTGGCAAAAAAATTTACAAATGGCAACTAATTAAGCCCCAAGTTCAGGCCAACAAAGCAAAATTACAAGATAAAACCTATAAAATTCGAAAATAAATCTTAGAACAAGAGAGAGGAGGATCATACAATGGAGAGAAGCGACATGATCTTTGGAGGCACTGGCCGAGGGTCGGTTGGAGGCGCTGGGCGAGGGAGGAGAGAGTAGGATAGCTGAGGAGAGACAGTCGGTTGGAGGTGCTGGGCGGAGAGGAGACGAAGGACAGCGTGAAGTGGAGGCGAGTGAGAGATCAGGGCGGAGGAGAAGAGGAGAAGACAACGACAGAGAGAGAGATTGTGGGGGCGGGGCTGGAGGAATAGAAATGGAAAGGCACGGGGAAATCGAAAGAAAAATAAACAATTAACGGAGCGAGACTTTCCGTTCCGTTTATTTTTTTCATCAGCGATAGATCTGATAAAACGCAGATTTAAAAGTCAATCCAACGATTCTAAACTTAGTTGGATAAATGTCTTTATCCAAACGTTTTGACGCTAGCCGGACTATATATATATATATATATATATATATAGAGATGAGCTATTGTGCTTTGCAAAGTAAAGCCATCGTTTTACTTCGGCTTACTTTTTGGATTTTCAAAGTCCAAAACGTCGATCCGACCGTTCAAGTTGATCTACATATTGAAATGTGCTTGCAGACCAAATTTTACATTTTTTGGAATTTTTTACTATTTATTAAGCCACTTTGAAAATTGCTGATCACATGGTCCAGAAAAAACAGTGCAACAAAATTCTGGACCATGTGATCAGCAATTTTCAAAGTGGCTTAATAAATAGTAAAAAAATTCCAAAAAATGTAAAATTTGGTCTGCAAGCACATTTCAATATGTAGATCAACTTGAACGGTCGGATCGATGTTTTGGACATTGAAAATCCAAAAAGTAAGCCGAAGTAAAACGATGGCTTTACTTTGCAAAGCACAATAGCCCATCTATATATATATATATATATAGAGTCCGACTAGGCTACTCCATGGAGTAAAACGACTTGGTACTCCACGCCATATCTTCATTTTCAAAGTTCAAATAGTCGATTCGAACCTTCCAACATGTTCTCCATATTGAAATGTGCTTGGAGACCAAATTTTACATTTTTTGAAATTTTTTTACTATTTATTAAGCCACTTTGAAAATCTGAAAATCCTTATGAACAGTAAAAAACAGTAAAAATTTCTGGACCGCCGGATCAGTGATTTTCAAAGTGGCTTAATAAATAGTAAACAAATTCCAAAAAATGTAAAATTTGGTCTCCAAGCACATATCAATATGGAGAACAACTTGAGCGGTTCGGATCGGTCGTTTGGATTTTCAAAATGGAAATAATGAGGCGTGGAGCACCAAGTCGTTTTACACCATGGCTTAGCTAAGCCCAGCACTATATATATATAGAGTGAGGCTATGGTGCTATGCATAGCACCAATGGCTAGTGTACTACGGCTCAATATGGTACTTTTTAAAATCTTAAAGGTCAATCCGAACCGTTCAATGTGATATCCATATGAATATGTACTTGCAAACTAAATTTTATATTTTTCCGAATTTTTTTACTATTTTTTTAGATATGTAGAAAAAACAGTGTTTTTTGAAAATTCTGGACCATCAAAATTCTACCTATCTAAAAAAATAGTAAAAAAATTCGGAAAAATATAAAATTTAGTTTGCAAGTACATATTCATATGGTTATCATATTGAACGGTTCGGATTGACCGTTAGAATTTTAAAAAGTACCATATTGAGCCGTAGTACACTAGTCATCCGTGCTATGCATAGCACCATAGACTCACTCTATATATATATATATATATATATATATATATATATATATATATATATATATATATAGTGCTGGGCTTAGCTGTTCAGAAATTTTTACTGTTTTTTACTGTTCACCCGGATTTTCAGATTTTCAAAGTGGCTTAATAAATAGTAAAAAAATTCCAAAAAATGTAAAATTTGGTCTCCAAGTACATTTCAATATGAAGAACATGTTGGAAGGTTCGAATCGACTATTTGAACTTTGAAATGAAGATATGGCGTGGAGTACAAAGTCGTTTTACTCCATGGAGTAGCTAAGTCCATCTCTATATATCTATATATAAGTAGGGCTATTGTACTTCGCGAAGTAAAACTTCGTTTTACTTCACGCTCATACACCCATTTCCAAAATCCAAATCGTCGATCCGACCGTTCAAGTTGTTCTCCATATTGAAATGTGCTTGGAGACCAAATTTTACATTTTTTGGAATTTTTTTACTATTTATTAAGCCACTTTGAAAATCGCTGATCCATTGTGAATAGTAAAAAACAGTAAAAAATTCTGGACCAATGGATCAGCGACTTTCAAAGTGGCTTAATAAATAGTAAAAAAATTCCAAAAAATGTAAAATTTGGTCTCCAAGCACATTTCAATATGGAGAACAACTTGAACGGTCGGATCGACGATTTGGATTTTGGAATGGGTGTATGAGCGTGAAGTAAAATATTGGTTTTACTTCATGAAGCACAATAGCAAAATTCTATATATATATATATATATATGAGTGAGGCTATGGTGCTATGCATAGCACCAATGGCTAGTGTAATACGGCTCAATATGGTACTTTTTAAAATCCTAACGGTCGATCCGACCGTTCAATGTGATATCCATATGAATATGTACTTGCAAACTAAATTTTATATTTTTTCGAATTTTTTTACTATTTTTTCAGATAGGTAGAAAAATCAGTGTTTTTTGAAAATTCTGGACCATCAAAATTCTACCTATCTGAAAAAATAGTAAAAAAATTCGAAAAAAATATAAAATTTAGTTTGCAAGTACATATTCATATGGTTATCACATTGAACGGTCGGATCGACCGTTAGAATTTTAAAAGTACCATATTGAGCCGTAGTACACTAGCCATCTGTGCTATGCATATATAGCACCATAGCCTCACTCTATATATATAGAGGAGGGATCCGATTACACCTTTTTTGGTGACACAATTTGACACTTACCATTTTCAAAGTCCAAATAGTCAATTCAAAACGTTCAACATGATAAATATATTAAAATGTGCTTGGAGATCAAATTTTACATTTTTTTGAATTTTTTTGCTATTTATTAAGATGGTTACAAAAATCGTTGTTTTCAGACCATTGAAAAACAGCAATTTTGTAACCATCTTAATAAATAGTAAAAAAATTCAAAAAAATGTAAAATTTGATCTCCAAGTACATTTTAATATGGTGATCATGTTGAACGGTTCGGATCGACTGTTTGGATTTTGAAATCGCAAAATTGACCTATATAAAAAACGGTGTCATGATGTGTCACCAAAAGAGGTGTAATTGGATCCCTCCTCATATATATATATAGATGAAGTACGAGATCATTTTTTGTTAGCATGTTTCTCAAACATAGACTTCATCAAATTTGGGAGAGACACGTATATAAACAATATTAATTACATGATTGACCTTGAGGAATATTATACATTAATAATCCAACCTGAAGAATATTTAAATGTAGAAATTGTGACTAATTTACACTTGTCCAAACTGTGTTCTCTCTTCATATTTAAAAATTGTTTACTGCATATGATTCTGCTTAAGAAACTCATGTTAAGTTTAATTTAATTTTTAATATATATTTACATTATTATTTTAGTGAAATCTGAATAATAATATATAAAGTATACAGTCCTTGCAGTATTCGTATGGAAGAAAGTTCAAAAATGGGTCGGAAATTATTTTGAGCTGTACTTTTGAATGGGGAACTGGATGGGTTGAACTGAAATTGGGTCTGGCCAATTTTTTTTAAAATCTACTTTTCCAAACTTCAAAAACCGGCACCAATTTCTGGTAGAAAAAATCAGAAATTGTTTCTACTTCTTTGGTCAGACTCACTTAATTTCATGCAATATCTAAATGTGCTTTGAATATTGTGAAGAATTAGAACCGAGACACCCATTAGAAATATTAGAGCGAACAATGAATTAACTATGATATAAATGTTTTATTAGCCAACAATCCAAAAACCATGCAGATAGCCAAATCTGGAGCCGTACTGCATGTAGTATATGTGAAGTACCTGATTGCTTATCCTATCTCAATCAGCAAACACTAATAACAATTCACAACACAGACTATTTTACTTATGTTATCTCAACAGTGTTTTATTTTTGGCATCAAGATCTACAATATCCAAAGCTAGTTTGCTGTATGCTATCAAAATTGGTAATATAAATCCTAACTACAGTCTCAAGTGAACATGCTATCCAAATTGTCTTTCGAATTCTTAACAGGAGAAAGAACACGGGCGCGAACCCAGATGGTCCGATGAGCTGTTCAAGCCGACCCATACGAGCAAGAAGACAGGTCAATTTATTTCCGCCAAGGCTCAAAGGGCACAGGTTATAGAACATAAGAATCGTTGTATAAAATTCATTCTTTGTTGTACATAACATTATTGTTATATTTTACAAAGTTTGCAGAAAAATTATGAGAGAGTTATGGTTCAGAAGTATGGAGATGACAGAAACATATGGCCTCCTTATGACGATGCCGTCTAGTACTCTACGGCAGTTGATGATCAGAATGCTCACGGTGATAACTATGGCCTCGGTGCTTTAGGTAAAATAAATTTCACCTTAAATTTTAAATTTATTTTTAAATCTGTAAGATAATACTAATTGTCTTATTTTTAATGTTACAGGCAAGACGAGGGCTATGGTTCGTGATGGTAGGTCCGGCAGTGCTCCGTCACGTTCTTCACAGTCATATTCTTCTGTGCCTCCACGCCTCAGACAAGAGGATATCGATGCAATATCTTCTCAGGTAATATCATCTATCATGCCCCATATCAGTGGGGAGATCACTGAGCAGATCACCATAGCTATCAGAGCTGCTCAGGTACGAAATTCGTTTGAAAGTATGTTCTAATTGTAAACCCTAAACTCTAAATCTTAATTATCTAAACAACTGACACGTTTACTTTCTTATAACCTCACAGAGAGGTTCGAGCTCGCACCGTGCCTCCATGCCCGATGACGGTGATGATGGGGATAATGGTGATGATGGTACGTGTGTTACTATTATTATAATTATCACAGAAAGTTTAAGCATTGCTGTCATTGTATAGGACAAGTTGCTTCATGCGTTAGTGTTGGTTTGCTTGCCTCCCCCATATATTTACACATAAAATGAAGACTTTGGGAAATATGTATTTTAATTCTGTTGAATATTCTATTTCGTGACAAACTGCCGTTGATAATTTCAATTTTCATGACCTAGTCGTTTTGTCTGGATATATTATTATTCCAAATTTGCTATATTTTCTCTTGAAAATTCGAAATTATATGGTATAATCTATTTCGTTCTCGGCGTATTCACTTTCGTGAAAGGTATCACTTTGACTACATGACTAGAAAACCAATTATATATAAAAGAGATCTAGCTGCATGTCTTTTTGGCAGTATTATATGGAATGATATACTTTATTCTTGGCGTATCCATTTTCGAGAGAGGTATCATTGTCATTGCCTGACTTCAAAATAAACCAATTATAAAAGAATCTAGTTGCAAACCTTTGCTGCAGTTGTTGTTGTTTATATTTATCCTTATATGTTTTTAATAGAGATGGAAGATTAAGCCATTCAACTATTTAATATATTTATTTTCATATTTTAGTATTTGATAATTATATTATTAATTAAGTTGAGATACAGTTTACCCTATACACTCGCATCATATCACATATTATGTTTATTTATATTCTCTCAATTATTTATATCAAGATTTTATATGATTTAATACCTCAAAATAAAATCTTTTTGAACTTTTTGAAGTGTTTAATACTTAAAAAAAAAAATTGGTAACCTCCTCTACACTGATCTCTTGTAATCATTGTAACCAATTTTAGTCAGTATTAATCATCAATATTAGTCATTGATGGTATCTTGGATCGATATATTTATTTATGATCCTAAAAGATAACATTATTTGACCGAATAGTTCGTATTGTTTGATACAATTAACTATATCGAATCATGAATAGTTTCACTGAATCGGATGATTCAGATCATTCACAGCAACCTCGATTCACCCCATACAATTTGCATCGATGCATGGAATCTAAATCATATCGAATACGTAAGATATGAATTGCATATCGCATGATTGTAAACACACAAAACGCAAGTGATGATAGGCTCCATAGTTACAATTCTTGAACATATGGTCTCTTGCAGTCAAGAGGAAATTAAAAAATATATTCAACCGTCCATGTTTTATTTATCGAACTTCTAAATTTAGATATAAATTAAGAGGCAGCAATTTGGCATTAAAAATGTATTTAATCTTGCAAATATTGTGAATCTAAATCCTTTCTTATCAACAGTAAGCATAGTGCATGTTAGTCCGTACTAAAAAATGTAAAATTTTAAAAAAATAGTATTGGTAGCAGATTTAACTTTGTATTGGTAGCATTTATTTATGAGTGAGGCTAAGGTGACTATGCCGTATTAAAAAAATGTAAAATAAAAAAATAGTAAAATAATTAAAAAATGTAAATTATAGATTGTAAGTACATTTTCAGATGAAAATCATATTAACGGTTCAGATCGACTATTTCCACTTTAAAATTAAAAATATTAATCTGTAGTATGAACCAAATATATGCACTGTGTATACTACCATCGTCTCACTCTTTATAAATCTCAGAAACCTTTCAACTTTTATCCAGGATTCATTGATGTGGGCCTTGCATGGGTTCCAAGTCCCAGTCGCACTATGGACCCAGTCCATGATGTATTCCTAGCAAGCAATGTTTTGTCTATATGGATTATGGACTTTATGGACCTAGTTCTTCAACTGGCAAAAAGTGAAGAGACGGTAAATGAAAAGGACTAGATCCATACTATTTTATTTATTATTATTTTTTGCATTGAAACTTAGGACAAAGTAGTATATGTTTCAATAAAGAGAAACATAACAACAACAATAACAATAATGATGAGGCTGAATTGTGATTGGGTTTTGGGGGTATTTGCATGATGGCCTATTGGCCTCAGCCGTCTGTTTTAGATGCTTGAACAAGTCTAGTTTTGCTCAAAATTTGTAACTCAGGGGTGTTTAATGAGTTTTAGCAACAATGTCATAGGACTGAGATTCTGTAAGAGGCCACAATTTAGGGGTTTCCATTGGTACCGAAGGTAGTCAGTATCAGGCCGGCTATACAACTGACAAATGAACTCGGAATCAATGATGGGACAACTCAATGGCTGGTATGGCTGGTACGTGTCATCCCGCACCCAGATACCGGTGAAGATGTCACAACTTGGTTGGTTCACAGTGAAACCAGCTGGTACGGGTTTCTTGGATACTTTGTGGCATTTACTTAGGCCGAGAGCCAATGCTTTTGAGCTGAGAATTGTCTCAAGGATCAGCAATATTACTAGAACTGATGATACCATCCATCTGGTACAAGTACAACCCATTTGATGAAAAGGAAGAGAAAAACAAAAGGTGTGACTTAAATGCTTGATGTGTCTATTTATTGAGGGGTTATTTTACAAAATATATGGCTTGCTAGTTTTTGGATTGGCACGAGAAGTTTGGGGAGTGGTGCATGTGAGAGGGTAGCTGGATTATTCACATGAGGAGAATTTTTGTTTTTAGAGAATCAAGTTTGGAGTTTGTGATTTGTGAAGCCAAATTAATAAGTTTTCTTCATGATGAGTATTGATTATTTTGCTTTTGGGATGTATACTGTGGTGATAGAAAAGAGAAGTTGTAGACAAAGGTTGAAGTTTTTGGCAAAAGTAAGATAAGATAATAAAATAATGATAAAAGAACATGAAGCTATAGGTCCACACATTTGTCATTGCCAGATAATATGTTATAATACAAATAGAAGGCCATCCATTGATTACCAGTCAAATTGGCTAACGTAAGGTATTAATTCATGGACAAGTTACATTTATAAAACTATAAAAGTAAGGTTGCTGTGATGAAACTTTGTGTAATGTGAGGCCTACGGGCATGAGACAAAAAAAAAAAATGTCTAGTTAATTAATTGTGGAATCTGAATTTTCCTTCTCATCATTTCTTCTTGGCTAAGTTAATGTTTTTCGCATGGAGATCGCATCATCAAAATTTGATTGACTATTTAAAGTTATAATACTTGAAGTCCTTCGAAAAAAAAGCAAAGAAATTACTCATGTTGAAAATAATTAACTGCTACTTTTTAGAAATCATAATGTATTAGTCTAAAATGAGATGTAAAATAAAATTACTCATTTTACGCTGTGCAATTGTTTTTGTTTACTGTAGCTAATTCATACGCCAGGTTTTTAATGAGCAAAATCGGAAACTTGCACCTAACGCTGCACAGTTCAGATGGCTAAGGCTGCGTGAATAGAGTGTGTGTGTGTTGTTAGTGTTGTGTGCCTACGGGTTTTAATAAAAAAAAATCGGAAACTTACAAAGTTCACACAAGTTATGACAGTAAAAAGCCTTACTCGGAGTATAAAACCTACTCAAAATGCATAAACATAAAGTTTTCAAATGTTCTCAGCTAAAATGAGAAGAAATTATGGAGAAAACAGGGGAACATCCCAGTGCACTGATACTACTATATCCTTTAAAAACAAATGAACAAGTTACAACATGTTTACAACGAAAAAACGAATAAAATAAAACATCAGACCTTTTATGTATATCCTATCCATTTATCTATTCACTTTGTGTCCTTTTATGTAAAATAATACAAATCAATCCAATCCTATTACAACTATTTTATCAAACCAATCGATTGAAGAAAGCAATATGTCACAGAAGATCGGTATCAAAACAGTTATTTGCTGGTACACTAGCAACGAGGTTTGTCGGCAGGAGGGGGAAACATTTTTGCATCTGTACTGTTACCATTCTTTGTTATAAATACCGTATCCATTCCCCAAAGTGTGTGGCGATCCAAGTGGCAGTGCATGAACCAAACACCTATATTTTTTTTTTATAAAAAGAGCAATTAATTCAATGATTAGTTTTGCTGTTTCTTTTTTCAGATAGCAACTAAAAATTAGACAAAGTCCAAGTGGTCCAGCTGGGTAACAAGGACTAGCTACTTAATCAACTATTTTTTAAGTCAGTGTGACCTAGGGCTGCCATTAAAGCTCGTCGTTTGTGATTCAATTGACTTCGATTCGAAATTTTTTTTGCAATTAACTAGTTCGATTGAAATTCGTTCTGAAACAAATCAAACCAGTTTGGTTCGAATCTTATTCAAACTCAAACTCAAACTGGATATAGTTCGTTCGAAATTGGTTTGCGAACTTTTTAGGTTTGAATCTCAAATTAACATGTACTATTCAAATTAGAGCAACGTTAGAGGCTCATTGCAAAATCAAGGTTTAATTTCAAATTGGTACAAATAGGTACCTGATATGATCAGATAAGATCCAATCCAATGTTTAGTTTAAGTTATCTAATTTTCAAAATAACTAAGGATGGTAGGGCTGCAAAAAAATCCCTTAATCTGTGATTCGATTGACTTCTATTCAAAAACAAATTCGTAATTAATTTGTTCGATTGAAGTTTATTCTGAAACAAATCAAACCAGTTCGGTCCGAAATCTTATTCAAATTCAAACTCAAACTAGAGTAAGTTTGATTTGGTTTGATTCGTTTGCAGCCCTACTGTGACCATACAAAAGAAAAATTAATCAATTAATGTTCTAGTTCTCAGTTTTGTCAGATAGGCACCTATATATACAACTATCATAAAATAACCTGTTTCAATATATAATGTTTCCTATAACCTAACAGAAAATTAATGTTAATTCAATGTTGGCATCTTAAAAGAAGAAGCAAAAAATCAACCAAAAATTTAATTTAGTATCTTCTAACAAAAGACAGAATACAACATAAAAAAAATAATAAGTAAAAAACTCACCAGGATTATCTGCCTTAAAACGGATCGTTGCCCATCCATTCTTCGGCACACCTATTGTGTTCTCATATGGTGGATCAACAAAGTTGTAACTCAAAGGATCCGTTGCGTTGTTGAAGTTGCCGTTTCCTCTTCCAACGACATAGAAGCTGTGGCCGTGCAAATGCATCGGGTGGTTCTCTCCACCTAGTATGTTAGTTCCCTGAAACACAATCTCCACGGTTGAATTATACTCGAGTACCTTCACTTTTGTTGATTTATCCACAAAAAATAGCTGTTGCGGAATGTTGTCCTCTGTAAAGTTGAAGAAGAGCGGCGGTTGATCGGGAAAGTTGGGGGTGTAGACGCCAGATATTGCGCTGTAATATGCATCTAGGATATCAATTTGTGGGTTTTGGAAACTCTGGTTGTTCAAACTGGCTGAAAGCCTGCCGCCAAAAGGACCGGCACATGACGCATTAGGGCATTGTTCGACATTCACAGCTATTGTGATGTACATTCTCACGTCGACCGTTTTTGGCACGTCGACTGGATGCTCTGAGCTCGCTAGTGAGCGTAGACCGGCAGTGAATGAATCCGCAGCACTATTATTAAAGAAGCTTGGTAAGGAAGGGATAATAGGTACTGTTGGTTGTGCGGTACTGTTGGTTTTGTATTCCAAGATCGCTACAGTGGCATTGGGGTTACGTGAAACCGCAGTACTTCCATCAAAGAATGGTGTGGCGTAAATGTAGTAGCGATAGGGTGCCGAGGAGTTGGGGAATTGGTTGGCCTCTAAGAGGAGGTCAAATGTTTGACCGGGGGTGATCATGATATATTCATTGACATAGGGTTTGGTGTAGCTCGCATCGCTTCCGACGACGGTCACGTTGTGGCCGCCAACAGCGAAGAAGAACTCGTTGCTCATGGCTGAGTTTATTAAACGGAGGAGGTATCTTTTGCCTTGTTCAACTTGCACCTTGAATGTGTCTAGAGAATAAGAGAAAACATAGTAAGTTTGTTATTTTAATTAATTGATTACGTATAGAATACGTAAATAAACTTGACTACTTGAACTTGCCTTCTTCTACATAATAGTATCAACTTTGTCAACAATTTGTGTTATTAATAAACAATTTTTTCCTCTTGCAAAAGGATATAAAATTTACCATTTGCTGAGCATGGTGAGAAATCACCAGGCTGGCCATTGATGGTATTAGCATCGGAGATGTTAACTTCAGCGCCGCTCTGAACTGCAAAGTTGTACACATCTGTTATGTTTTGGTTCCACCACTCTCCTAGTATTAGAGTAAACTCTTTGTGGGGCTTGGCGAAGGGGAAGCTGGTGCCGAGCTTTGGATGTATGACAATGGCGCCATGAACTGTGTCACGGTCAAATTCACTATGCGCATGCCACCACAGCGTGCCTTCTTCTTCTGTGAATTCGACTCGTTGTGTAAAGTTGCCTCCAGGTTGAATCGGGCACTGTGTAATATATTCTGGACCATCTGACCATGGGTTCCTTGGCAAATTTAGGCCATGCCTGGTACAAAATGTAATTCAAATATGAATGTTTACTCGTGATTAATTGTTTTATAAATAGTATGGCTGACACATTATTTGCTATATGATGTGTATATATATTGTGATGTATACCAGTGGATGGTAATGTTTTTGTTCCCTTTGTTGATGACCTTGACGTACACTATGTCACCATAGTGAGCGGATATAGTAGGCCCTGGATATAATCCGTTGACAGTTAGAATGTTCTTTGTGTGATTGCAGAGTCGGGTGTAGGGAGCTTCTTGAATCTGTTTAAGGTAAACAGTTAAAAGAAAAAAAAAATATTAAGTTACAAGTTCATAGTTTGGTTTTCTGTAAACAAATTTTTATTTTGAATTGGTACCGATCACTAGTTGGGACGTTGGTGATGCGTATTTGGTAGCAAAAGCAAACGAGAGTTGATCATTTTTGTCCACTATTTAAGTTTAACTAATTTTCGTTTGGGAAGAGGCTAACTATATTGTATTGATTAATTACGTTATCTAACCAATTAAAGCATGCACATCAACCTTTGTAATATTATGTACGGAATTGATCTTTTATTACATGGATATTCTATAAGGTAAAAGGAAAAAAAAGAACAAAAGACAGGCACTTTTCGCGAGGATAAAAAGTGACTTTTTGCGACGGAGTACCGTTATAAACGTGTTTTTTCTATTTGCGACGGTACTTTTCGCGACGAAGTCCCGTCGCGAAAAGTACCTACTTTGTTGTTGTTAATGCGCACTTATATGATAATCACACGCGACAAAATTTAAAATGGTGCAGCATTTGAACAAATTTTGAAGCGTCTACAACTTGGGTTTTGTTAATTATTATTTTGCAAATAATATGGGCCCGGTTGCTTTATCAAAAATTTGCTACAGAAAAGATCAATGATTGTGGATAGAACACAACGAGAAAGCACAAGAAATTCTTAATAGCATGCATAAAACTAAAGGTTTGGTATAATATTGTTGTCTTTCTTCTTATAATTGTCTAACTTGAGTTTATAATAACATGTTTTCTTCAATTTATTGTCTAACTCAAGTATGTTGCTATTTTTTTATCATCTAATTAACTTAAGTACATAGTAATATAGAACATGCTTTGATCAATTTATTGTCAAACTTGAGCATATATATATATATTTCTATCATAACCTTTCTCTTCATAATTGTTTTTAGATATAAGGATAATTAAACTAGATGTTGTGATAACAGAGAAATTGAGCACTTACAATGAAAGTACGGTGAAGAGTCTTGGCCAAGCCGGAGCTAGCGAAGAAACCGAATACCATTACAATACTTATAAGCGGCATCAGAAAGAGCCGACTAAACAACATGGCTGATCTTTTAGGATTTCAGAAGAACAACAAAACAAAATACAAATTGTTCTCTTATTTGTTTCCTTGTGTTACAAGTTTGTTTCTTAGGAGGTTGTATGTATAAATTAATGTTTGTAAAGCACAACACATGCATGAGGGGGGTATATATAGGAAACGAAATGAGAGAGATGGAGGAACGATATTTTCCTGTTGCCTTCCAATTTGCTCCATTTTTCCACGTTTATACCAAATCAAGGTGACCATTGACTTAAAATTATTTCTATAATACATAATGCATACATATATGGAGATCAATTTGCCAAAGAGATCGCTTGAGCTACATGCATGGTCACCGCGGCACGGCAATTAGTTGCAAGATGTCAACGGTTTTAGGTAGCAATTAATTGAGGTACGTCATTCATTCTTTCTGAACAGTGAGATCGATAACAAATTAATGACCATGCATGGATTTTTATATTTATTCTTACACTTATCCACTTTGTGGTTAAATTAATTAATTAAAAACATTAATTATATTGATAAATTGAATGTATATATATATACCTTACGTAATATCGCTCGGTTGATTGTACTTAAATCCCTTGCTTCAAGACTATGTTATGTTTTGATGCTTTTCTGGGTCTTGTGCAAGTACCATAATATTAAAAGATAATAGGTTTTGAATTTTCATTTCTAGTCCCTGCTTAACCTTAATTTTCTCATTTTTTTTCATGCTTGTCCGGCAAGTAGTTGCCGACTAGAGTTGGAAATAATTCAGAGATGGAGAGCGTAATAGAATTTTAACTAGAGTAAATTTATCAAAGAGAGGTTAATTAGCGGGGTGATATAGGCTATGATCTTTGTAGTACTTATCCTGAATCTACTTGTCATTTCACTACAGCAAAACTTGTCTTCAGCGACCGGTATCAGAGACCGATGCTGTCGCCGGTCGCTGAAGACCCCCCAAAAAAATAAAAAACTAAAAAAATTAAATGTATCGGAGACGAACCCTTCTGCGACCGGCGCATTACCCTTCAGCGACCGATTTTGCCGGTCGCAGAAAGGTGCCTCCTAAAAATAACAGCGCGAGTTTTTCTGTCTTCTCCCGCGTCCTGCGTTTTAGGTTTAGTCAAAAAAAAAAGCTGCCGCCCCCGACTCGCCCGACCCCTCCGCCCCCGCTCCGTTGACCCCGACTCGCCCGACAGCACCATCTCTCTCTCTCGCGCTCTCGCCTCATACCCCGACCCCAGCACAGATGCGCGCCGTCAGCTCTCCGTCAGCTCCAACCTCGCTTCTCGCTCTCCAGTTGTGACGGTGCAAGACGAGATGGTGAGGTTTCTCAAGCACCGCAATCGTGTGATTTTCGCTCATCTCTTCTTCAGGCACGTTTTCTTTTCTTTTTTCTGTTTTTTTTTTCTCTTTTGTCACCCGATTTAGGGTTTTGTTGATTTTGTGTGGAATCTAAAACTAAATTTATCCTCTTTTGCTTCTTCTGTGTGCAAGGTCGTCCACTAGCGATTTCCAATTTTTGAGTGGAATCTAAATCTAGAATTGGGGGTTAATGTTGTCGAACTATTGCCAATTTTTTAGTTTGATGAGTTGGAATTCCAGAGATTTCCAAATCCAAGGGATCATATGGTACTTTTTCTTCCTTGCTTTTATCTCTTAGAAGTTTACAACTACTAAAATGTACTGGTACCAGTATCTTACCCATTTTGCAGTGAGTTTTAGTTACAGTATAAGATTTTGACAATTAATAACCTCTAGAGATGCTTACTAGTACATGTGCCTTGAGGCTTCTGAGAGAGGCAGAATAAATTTGATTTTTTATTGTGTTCCATGGTGTTGGTGTACCATTCAGCTTAATACCAGTACGTTATGTGGATGGAAATTGGAAAGTAATTAATTTAGCCTTCTATGTGAACTAGATGATAACATTAATTTTTATTGTTTTCAGACGAAGTATAGAGAGCGTGTACTGGGTTTGATTCTCATATCGCCTCTATGTAAAGCTCCCTCTTGGACAGAATGGTTCTATAACAAGGTACAAGTTTGTAAAACAATTGCAAATTCGAGAAGAAATTAATTATGAGAGTTTTTGACAGTATGCATTGTATTTTCCAAAACATAGGTCATGTCAAATTTGTTATGTTATTATGGACTGTGCAGTGTAGTCAAGGAGTACTTGCTTCAGCACTTCTTTAGTAAGGTTTGTTTAATTAAAGATCTTTTAAGGGCACCATTTCTAATTACACCTCATCCCCTGTGCATTTTATTTATTTTAATAATGTTTATTATTATATTCTTTTTTTGGTATTAGGAGGTGACAGGGAGTTCACAAGTGCCAGAATCAGATATGGTGCAAGCTTGTAGAACTGTAGTGTCAATTTCATCTTTTCTTTCATACAATTTGGCAAATTAACAATTCTGGAGGCTAACTTCTCGCATATCACACCTTGAAAAATTCTATTGTAAAATCTTTGGCAAAACTGATGTTGCATGAAAAATTTGTATTCTTGCATAATCTCTAATAAAATAAGGAAAGATTTATGTAAATGATTTTTGTAATTTATTAATGCAGTTGTTTGAAGAGAACTTGTGTTATATGCATGGATACCAGTTTGTTTGTACTGGTACCAGTTTGTTTGTTATATTTGTTTCATAAATTTCGTACTAATTGGGAAAAGAAAAATAACAAAAAAAATGTCAAAAAAAAAAAAAATTACTCTTCTGCGACCGATTATTGGATCATCAGCGACCGTCATATCGGTCTCTAATGGTCTTCCTGCCACGTCAACATATACCATCAGAGACCGATCTCATCGGTCGCTATAGGGTCATCTGCGACCGGCGCTTTACCCTTCTGCGACCGATGACGTCAGCGGAAGGGCATCAGCGACGGAGCCATCTGCGACCGAGACCCTCTTCTGCGACCGGCGCCATAGTCATCTGCGACCGATTTGGCCGGTCGCAGATGAGTCTGTCTGCTGTTGTGTTTATTTGTGACATATATGTTCAGTTATTTCTTTCATATGGCACTGCATGTATTGGTTCTTGTAATGATTTAAAGTTTTAAATATGAATCTATACATGACCTGTGGTAATTAATTGATGCTTACATTCCTCAAAAAGATTGATTTTTAACAGAATTACTTATATAGAGCAATTAATCATATGAACAATATGGCTTGAAATAAATTACTTGTGTTTTAGGGACTTTTTATTGTAAAGTCTTCAAAAGTTATTCTTTCATCCAATAATTAATTATAGCTCTCTTTTCTTTATAAAGTAATATTAAAAATGATCATATATTTTTTAAACCCATTTTACTTTTGCAGGGTAACAAATTCACATCGAACATATTCGCCGGCGACGGCGAGGAATAAATTGTTGGAGTGCGTATCCTCTGAGATATCTTATATTTTGCGTGACCGACGTGTCCAGTGCCTATTCGGGGGATAGCGCAGGGGCAGTATTATTTGAGCTCTGAGATTCGTGCAGAGAGTATTTTAACGGTTGAGATTTTCCAAAAAGTAAGGCAAAATATGAGATATCTCAGGGGATGCAAATTCCAGTTGTTGAAACTAGCACTTGGGTATCGACTAGACGGTGATCATAAATTAATTAAAAGAAATTAAAGATGCTATTAATTAAGCTTCCAAATCTAGCATACTTAAAAATGCTATTAGCTGAGTATTCGTTGTTTTATTCGGTGCCAAATTAAACTAATAGTTGCATGTGATTTAATCGTTTAGTCTATATGTCCACGATAGGAACAAACTTACTGTTGGTAAATTTAGCTTTAATATCTTTTTCAACTGTTGGTATCAGCGATTTGGTATCTTTGAAAATAAGTAAGATTAAATGGTGGGTTCTCTCTACTTTTATAAAAAAAAATTAAAGGTCAGAAATGGAGAGCGACCAATCTAAATTCTTGTTTGGTTATTTATTAATTCTATTGATCTTGGAATATGAAATGAGGGCCATCTTTAATTAGCTCTAGCTTAATTTTTTCAAGAATAGTTAATAAATTAACATAAATTACGAGTTTTTACATCATTAAGTGTTAATGAAATGCTATTAACTTTTGCAAGCACTAAGACAAAAGTGGTTGCCTTAATTGCTTGCATTTCAATAATTCTTTCATGTCTTTTAAAAAACAATTATTGTATGGAATATATTATAATTTAATTTTAGGCCCATATCCTAGCAGAAAATTGGAATTCAGATCCTCCCGGTACTGTAATAATGGAGAATCTTTTAGAATTACTGGATTTGGACCGTTCTTTTTAACTTGGCACGAATCTCAAAGCTCAATAATACTGCCCTGCGCTTGTCCAAATCTTAAAGTGGCTGGGAGTTAATCTCAAACCGTTAAGTGGACATAATCTTTTACAATATCGGAGAGGATACTTGTCCAGAAAATTGTCGGCCTGCAAGCCATCTAATCTTTGCTGACATTTTTAAATATACCCAAAGTTAATTACAGTTTTATAAAAATACCCAGACCATTTAATAGCTAAAAAAAAATTAAATCAGGAGACCGGCCATTTAATGGCCGGTTTGGGTATTTTTAAAAATAGTTAGCGGGTCTGGGTATTTTTATTAATCTGTAATTAACTTTGGGTATATTTAAAAATGTTGGAATCTTTGTACTGAAAAATGGTGTTTGGAATAAAATATATATAGTCTAGCTTCTCTGTGCTTCTCCTTTATTTTATTTTATTTTTTTATAAGTTAAATATATATATATATATATATCACACGCTTAATAGCCAAAACTTTCTGATAAACTTTCGTTATTGCTGATATCACACACTAAATTACTGATCAACTTTAAATATTTATAGGTTCACTAACGACAAATTAAGGTACTATATACATACAAAGATACACATCTCCATTCATGCATGCCCCTACATGTACAAAACTTTGTATGTATACATACGGACAAAATTCGGTTGGACTATTAGAAAGTTAGATTTTCATTTTCAGAGCATGGCCTACAAGAAGATCGATGGTCTACATGCAAGAATATTTAAAAAAAACATGGATGGAGACTTGGAGACAGAATGATCGATTCATCTTTTTCAAATAGCTAGCTAGGTTGATATGTGAGCACATGCAATAGGGTAGGGTAGGGTCGGTGGAGATGGACCACAGATTGCAAGACTAATTCAATTAATAGCCTCTTTAGACTTGTTCATCGATCTCCACCATTAGCGCCAACTGCCAAGGGCATAACTCTGTTGACTGTTTTCATTTTTCTTAGAATCAATCAAAGATAATGGCATGTGAGGATCTGATCTGATCGGATCGGATCGATCCGATTCCGATCTCGATCTGTTCAAAAATAATACTAAAATATTTTTAATGCAACTGAATCTAGCTGTTGACAATTCTATTTGTACGTGGCGATCGAGCCATACCAGAGATAATTTACAAAATTATTAAGTATAATTTTTTCACCAACTTTATTAAAATTATTATTTTTTACTTTATGCTTATGTTCTCAGGCGATCTTTTAATTAGTAAAAAGATAAAATATTTTTTTTGTTTTGGACTTTTGGGTTGGTTAGTCTTTCGGTGGTTCTAGCCTTATATTAATTCAACGTATGAACAGAAGCAAACTGTTTACAAATCATGCGTCATCACCGATTAATTAAGACTGGTTAAGGGCAGCCAGGTAAGTTTAATTACGAAATCTTGTGAAATTACGGAAATGCCAGATTTTATTTTTATATGGATTTTTAAGGGACTATGTATCTCCTTTTAGAAAAAAAAAAAATTAAACAGACTATATATATATATATATATGAGTAGGGCTATTGTACTTCGCGAAGTAAAACGAAGTTTTACTTCACGCTCATACTCCCATTTCCAAAATTCAAATCGTCGATCCGAACCGTTCAAGTTGTTCTCCATATTGAAATGTGCTTGGAGACCAAATTTTACATTTTTTGGAATTTTTTTACTATTTATTAAGCCACTTTGAAAATCGCTGATCCATTATGAACAGTAAAAAACAGTAAAAAATTCTGGACCAATGGATCAGCGATTTTCAAAGTGGCTTAATAAATAGTAAAAAAATTCCAAAAAATGTAAAATTTGGTCTCCAAGCACATTTCAATATGGAGAACAACTTGTACGGTCGGATCGACGTTTTGGATTTTGAAAATGGGAATATGAGCGTGAAGTAAAATATTGGTTTTACTTCATGAAGTACAATAGCAAAATTCTATATATATATATATATATTGTATTTAAACTGTTTTGTCGTGAATATTATTCTTGTTAAGATTTATGTTAGAAATGTTCAGTATTATAAATTAGTTAAAGAAATACTATAATTTAGCTTAATTTTTTTTTTCAAATAATGCTATTAAGTTCGTCTTTTAATGTTAATTACATAGTATGTTTAACTGCATATTTTAATTAAATAATTGTCCGGAATTGATAATGATACACTAAATTATATGTTCTTTTAGATTAATTTTACTTACAAGTTTTTACACACTTCTTTAAATTTATTGTTCTTTTGCATTGATAATATATATTACCAACAATTTTACATTCTTTATATTTATTTTCTGTCAAAAATACGTATGTAATTTTTATTGAAATTTTATTCTTATAATGAAAATTACTACATAACAAAATGAAAAAAGTCACCTACTGCGTGATACTCATTACCAAATAAATGCCTCATTTTCTTTAAAAAAAAAAAAAAAAAAAAAAAAAGAGTAACAAAGCGGGTCGAAGCAACACGAAACCTCGCATTAGGACAATTGACATGAAAAACTAGATAGCGTGAGAACATAAGCAAAAAGTCAAAAATTGAAGAGCTTGCTTATTGGATCTGTTATTGTTTTCCTTGTGGCGCCACCATACTTGACAGTTGACAGAGATACTTGATTCTTTATGCAGCAGTAAAGGACAAATTGAAGAGATTGCTTATTGGATGGAAATTTGGATTGACATGTAACTAGGGCTGCACAAAAAATTCGTAGTTCGCAATTCGATTCGAGTTTGATTTGAAAAAGTTTGGAAAAAATTCGATTCGAAATTGAGTTCGTTCGAAATTATTTCAAACCAAACTTAGTTTGAAATTAATTCAAACCAAACTCAAACTGGACCTAGTTCGTTCGAAATAGGTTCGCAAACCAAATTTAGTTCGAAATTAACTCAAACGTGAACCGTTAATTTCTGCTGATAACTTATATTCACTGATGAAAATATAAGCCGTCCAGTCCATAATTGCTTTGAATTCTGACTTCTGAAACAGAAAGTCCGATCCAATTACAAGCTCAAATAAAAAAATTCACATGTTTATACCAGAATTTTTGTTTTTTATGGTAGGATTCTGAGTTTTTCGGATAATCTAGTCTCAACTCTCTCGTTTTTTTCTTTGTTTTGATAAAGTTATTATTAATTTGATAAATTTGTTCAATTAATTTCAGCTTTAAGAAACTATTAAATAAAAAAATAATAATAAATAAATATTGTAACTTTATCATTTTTTTGACAGCAATACATTTTTTGGCATTTTTTGCATTTATTTTCGGACCGTTCGTTTTACCGCGGGAATTCAACGGTCGATCTACAACAAAATCATTCCAAATCTGATCTAGAATGATCAAGGTACAATATTGAACGTAACCAACATAAAAGTTCAGAAGTTTTATTATGTATGAGCTTTGATCCAACACGAAATGTTTATGGCCATACGATGCTTCAATTTTCGATCAACTAGATGGATGGGTAAATGAAAACAAAATTTTATCAAACTTTCATGGAAGATGATAAATGCAATGCTCTTTGATTTCAACGGCCCCGATTGGTCAACGGACGATATGTTTACGTGCGCCTTCATTAACTTAGAAAGCAAGAGTATATGTTTCATGAGACATAAACTCTTGCCTTGTGAGTTAATGAAGGCGCACGAAAATATATCATCTGTGGTTCGATCGGGACCGTTGAAATCAAAGAGCATTGCATTTATCATCTTCCATGAAAGTTGATAAAATTTTGTTTTGATTTACCCATACATCTAGTTGATCGAAAATTGAAGCATCGTATGGCCATAAATATTTCGTGTTGGATCAAAGCCCATACATAATAAAACTTCCAAACTTTTATGTTGGTTACGCTCAATATTGCACCTTGATCATTCTAGATCAGATTTGAAATGATTTTGTTGCAGATCGACCGTTGAATTCCCGCGGTAAAACGAACGGTCCGAAAATAAATGCAAAAAATGCCAAAAAAATGCCAAAAAATGCAAAAAAAATGTATTGTTGTCAAAAAAAATAAAAAAAAATGCTGTAAAAATGATCAAGGTACAATATTTCTTTTATATGTCTAAAAAATGCAAAAAATGTTGTTATTGATCAGCTATTCATTTAGAAAAAAAAAATTATATGTATTGCTGTAAAAAATATTTAAAAAATGCAAAAAATACTTATTTATTTGATAAAAAATAAAATAAAAAATAAACATGCAAAAAGTAAAAAAATGTAAAAAGTTTGAAAATATATTTTTTTATTTTTTTTTCAAATTATTTGCTGCCTAATTTTATTTTGTATCACTGCAATGCACTTTTAGACTCACTCAATAAAATATTAACTAAGCGAGTGACCCCACAAATCCTGCAATCCGATCACCTCAATAATTTCACACCCTTAGATCTATCCTCTTACCAACGTTTAGATTTTTTTCATGTCATCAATCCGCTCCTTTTCCATTCAACCAATTAACCCGCTATTTTTTCCGCCACTGCCTCCAATTTTTTTCCCTTTTTCCGCTAATTTACGCCAAAACCGCTCGCCCAAATTCCTCTCCCGCTAAGTACCAAAATAATATCCCTCACATTTTCTCTCTCTCTGGTGGCCTCTCACAACAAAGACTCCTCTCTCGCCCAAATCCCCTGTTGCGTACATTCAAACTGAGTGTGGTATTTGGTTATAATTAATTTTGGAGTGCTTGAGTTTTTATTTAAATTGTACTTCTATTGATATTTGAGTTTTATTTAAATTGTATTTTGAATACTTTGGAGTGCTTGAGTTTTTATTTAAATTGTACTTCTATTGATATTTGGGTTTTATTTAAATTGTACTTTGAATACTTGAGTTTTTAATTTTTTATTGAAGTGCTGTAATTTCGCACTATGGCCTAGTTAGAAGTCATAAATCGTAAGTCGTAACAAAGTTCGTAAAGGTTCGAAATTGAGTTCGTAAAAAATTCGGTTCGAAATTGGGTTCGTTCGAAATTGAGTTCGTTCGAAATTAATTCAAACCAAACCTAGTTCGAAATTAATTCAAACCAAACTCAAACTGAAGATAAGTTCGATTCAGTTCGGTTCGTTTGCAGCCCTACATGTAACGATAGTCTCACATAATGAATGCACTTTGAAAAATACATCAGTATACTAAAGTGGGAAAATGTCACATAGGACATATAAAATAAGAAGAGTAAAAGAGGCAACTGCCTATGATTCCAAAAAGGATATGATTTGTTTTAAATATTACTAAGGACGGCCGAATACTATTTGCCACTCCATGTATACGTCATCACAAAAGGTGTCGGAATAATTTATTATACTTGTAACGAGCAGAAATCTGATTACATTTTTTTTATGACACACTTTGACATATATCATTTTCAAAGTCTAAATAGTTGATTCAAACCGTTCAACATGATGGACATATTAAAATGTGCTTGGAGATCAAATTTTACATTTTTTTGAATTTTTTGCTAATTATTAAGATGGTTACAAAAATCGTTGTTTTCAGACCATTGAAAAACATCGATTTTGTAACCATCTTAATAAATAGTAAAAAAATTCAAAAAAAATGTAAAATTTGATCTCCAAGTACATTTTAATATGGTGATCATGTTGAAAGGTTCGGATCGACTGTTTGAATTTTGAAATCGCAAAATTGACCTATAGAAAAAACGGTGTCATGATGTGTCACAAAAAAAAATGTAATTGGATCCCTCCTCACTTATAATTTACACAACAAACTAAGGAGAAAATTATAATTTATTATACTTCTACAATTTTATTTTTTTAACTTTCTAAATTTCAGTATATGTTGAACATAAGACTTTAAATTATTAGAATTGATCACAAAACTACTAATAAATATATATTAATCATAAAGTAGTATTAATAACAAGTCTTTCAAAAAGAAAAATATAATTTTCATGAATTTATTTCTCAAATTTGAATGTTTGACAATTATTTTCAGGTATGCACTCATGAATTGAGTCCTAAAGTGAACAAAAAAAATATAATTTATTGGATGAGAAGAGTTTTAAGAAGTAACTACCAAATCATAGGGATATTATTTTGTTTTAAATGTTACAAAGCACGGCCATATACTTTGCAAGTCGAACACTTTTAATTAATATATCCAATATTATGTGCCAGTCAGTATATCATTCGTCACAAAGATTTCGGAATAGTATCCATATAAAACTTATATATTTTTCAGCACCTTGTTCAACGAAAGACAAAATAAATTAAAAATCTGAGAATAATAATTATGATACTAAAATAAATTATTTAATAATTTTACAAACTTTATAAATACAATGCAATATATATTCAAATTATTTACAATTTTTTTTTTTTTTTTTGCTGATTTCTAGAAGTATCTGTATCTTGGTACATTGATCGTATTATAAGATATCAACCTTTTTTTTTTACATTTACTTCATAGCAACATGAAAATAATTGAAATTTATTTGTTACTTTTACTAATAAAAAAAATAATTGGTAACAACTGAGATCTGTGAGATTAAAAACCAAGTTATTTATAGAGATTATATGAAAACAATTCCAGTGTTATGTCGATATTATATTTACTTAAAAAGGACAATTTAAGCAGATTATCATTAATATTTCAATAACTCTGAAATAATTATTTTATTTTAGCCACTGCCATATATTATAGGTTCGTTAACATTTATTTGTCAGATGTCTCGAGAAGAAGATAACATCAATTTGTTATTAAATTTTTATTTTTCATAATTGTACCAATTAAATAACCAATATAATCCTAATTTAAGAAAATATCGTATATATGAAGGGCTCTCAAATCTCAATACGCATTTCGTATTCCTACAAATCATTTCTATCTTAACAGTCAAATTAACTGATCCCAATAGTCATACTAAATTGAATTTGCTGCATGTGTTATTTGAAATCTAAAAGTAACTTTAAGATAAACAATATAAACTCTAGCATTTCCACGTTGGTGCCATCATACTTGACAGAGATACTTGATTATTTAAGTACGTAGCATTAACTAATTAATTAAAGAGCTTGTTAGATTGAATTTTGGATTGACATGCATATATCAAGCCCACAAGTAATGGACCAGTATACTAAAATATATATGTGGAAGAGTTTTAACAAGTAACTACCTAAGATTTGAAAGGGATATGGTTTGTGTTAAATATTACGTACTCAGCACGACTGAATGCTTTACACATGGACGCTCTTAATATATCCAATAATACTATTGCAGTCAATATCATTCGTCACAAAGATTTGGGTATATATATATAATTGTGCTATTGTACTTCGCGAAGTAAAACGAAGTTTTATTTCATGCTCATATTTTTATTTTCAAAATCCAAAACGTCGATCCGAACCATTCAAGTTGTTCTCTATATTGAAATATACTTGGAGACCAAATTTTATATTTTTTGGAACTATTTTACTATTTATTAAGCTACTTTGAAAATTGCTGATTTATTAGTCCAGAATTTTTTACTGTTCACAATGGATCAGCAATTTTCAAAGTGGCTTAATAAATAGTTAAAAAATTTAAAAAAATGTAAAATTTGGTCTCCAAGCACATTTCAATATGGAGAACAACTTGAACGGTTCGGATCGACGTTTTGAATTTTGAAAATGAGAATATGAGCGTGAAGTGTTTTACTTCGCGAAGTACAATAGCCCTACTCTTTCTCTCTCTCTCTCTCTCTTTATATATATATAGAGAATGGCTAATATCAAAACGTTTGTTCCTAGGCTCAGGAACAAACGGTTCCGTTCTCTAATTTCCGAAGTTCAAACAACAGATCCAAACCATTAGATGTTCAATCTATATTAAAATGTGCTTGGAGACCAAATTTTACATTTTTTGGAATTTTTTTACTATTTATTAAGCTAGTTTGAAAACCGCTGTTTTTATGAAATTTCTGCAGCATTGAAAAACAGCGGTTTTCAAACTAGCTTAATAAATAGTAAAAAAATTCCAAAAAATGTAAAATTTGGTCTCCAAGCACATTTTAATATAGATTGAACATCTAACGGTTTGGATTTGTTGTTTGAACTTCAAAAATTGAAGAACGGAACCGTTTTTTCCTGAGCCCAGGAACAAACGTTTTGATATTAGCCATTCTCTATATATATATATAGGGAGCGGCTAAGTTGCTGCCGGCAGCATTTTGGCGAGGTGCTTACGGGGACATATCTTGCAATTTGATGTTCAAACAACAAATTCAAACCGTTAGATGTTCAATATATATTAAAATCTACTTGGAGACCAAATTTTATATTTTTTGGAATTTTTTTACTATTTTTTAGGCTGGTTTGAAAACCGCTGTTTTTATTAAATTTCTGAAGCATTGAAAACAGCGGTTTTCAAACTAGCTTAAAAAATAGTAAAAAAATTCCAAAAAATGTAAAATTTGGTCTCCAAGTAGATTTTAATATAGATTGAACATCTAACAGTTTGAATTTATTATTTGAACATCAAATTGCAAGATATGCTCCTGTAAGCACCTCGGCCGAAATGCTTCCGGCAGCAATTTAGCCATACTCTATATATATATATGAGGAGGGATCCGATTACACCTTTTTTGGTGACACACTTTGACACTTACCATTTTCAAAGTCCAAATAGTCGATTCAAACCGTTCAACATGATGGATATATTAAAATGTGCTTGGAGATCAAATTTTACATTTTTTTGAATTTTTTTGCTATTTATTAAGATGGTTACAAAAATCGTTGTTTTCAGACCATTGAAAAACAGCGATTTTGTAACCATCTTAATAAATAGTAAAAAAATTCAAAAAAATGTAAAATTTGATCTCCAAGTACATTTTAATATGGTGATCATGTTGAACGGTTCGGATCGACTGTTTGGATTTTGAAATCGCAAAATTGACCTATATAAAAAACGGTGTCATGATGTGTCACCAAAAAAGATGTAATTGGATCCCTCCTCTCTATATATATATATCCATATTAAACTTGTATTATTTTTTCAGCTCTTTGTTGAACGAAAGACAATTAATTAAAATGTGAGAATATTAATTTTGATAATGTAATTATTTAATAATATACGAATTTTACATATATGATGCAATTTATATCCAAATTATTCACAAAATTTATTATTTTAATTGAATTCTAAAAGTATCAATATTTTGTGGTACATTATTCAGATTCTAAAGTATTATTAATTTTTAAATATATACGTACGTACGTACTATATTCAAAGCTTTTGTTTTTTTTAATTTTGTAATGTGTTACTATGCATGGCTATGATTTTTCTAAGTCAATTGCATCATTAGTTGATCATGGCCGACAAGTTTTGGGTGCTTACGCTTTCTTAGAATACTTTTATTCTTTTTATTTCTTCTCAAGTTCTCATTCGTTATCTTTTGTTTTATTTTGGGTTTGTAGTCTGAACGTTGAGCGCTCGTCCTCTCCCACGCTCCCAGGATTCCCGTATATAACATCTGCTGTTATATTTAAACATAAATAAATCTTCTGTTATTCCAGTGGAATAACAGGAACCTGTAATTCTAGTGGGATAAGAGGAACCTGTTATTCGGATCTCAATCATTGATCTTTGTTCATATTTGTGCATGAAAAAATTTCTTTGTTAAGATTTACACATAGAGCAACAGCATATTTAATAATTTCCATTTAAACAAGGAGAGTTGATGAGACGCGTTCCGAATGGAATGGAACAGTAACATTCGTATATGTTTTTATTTTTCGGCTATGAATATGAATTTGATATTACACAGATTTATAGAATACTAAACGTATATAAGTATGAATTGAAAATTAAACGGATACAAATAATTCAAATATCTAATTTAAATATTTTAAAAAAATTAGTATATTATTAAATATATTATTTGATTATTAGAAAATTAAAATAACATAAAATGCTGATATTTAATTTTAAATACGAATCCGTATTCGCACGGATACAAATACGAATCCGAATCTGTATTCAAAACTTAAATACGAACATCCAAATATCCGTATTCGCACGGATACAAATATAATTTTAAATTTTAATTATCCATATTCGTTTAATATCCAATCTGTATCCATATCCGTATGTCTAATATTCAACTAATATTCAATCTCATTTTATCCGAAAAATAAAAACATATATGAATATAATTTTACCACCATATCCGATCACCCTAGTAGATCTTGCTTTTCTTTTAAAGACAGTAGGCTCACAGGCCAAATCACTATTTTCCTTAAAATATGTTTTATTCAAGATTCTAAATAGCGATTATTTGCGTCATTGCGGAAAAATTAAATAAAAAACTATCGTGAATAACGTAGTTATAGCGAAAGCTATCATACATAGCGTTTTTTGTTTAAAAAAAATTATGTTTTTATATTTCTACTAATTATCAACATTATCTAAAGTCTCATATAGCAACAAGTAACGCAAAATTGATTAAGGAATAAAAATATTCATATTGAACCAGTACAAAGTCCAAATTACTATTCAAAATATCTCTAATAATATCGTAAATTGTCTATCTTTTTCCATTCAAAATAACCTAAGTATCATGACATAAACTATATATATTTTTTCTATTAAAAAAACCTAAGCATCATGGCATAAACTATATATTTTTTTTTATTTAAAAGCAAAAACAATCCGGACCTTGAAAACAATTAATCCTTAAAAAATAAAAATTCAGTTTGGACATTTAAATAAAAGTCTATGTAGCATTGCGTGCGCTATAGCGCGTAGCGTGTAGTGCAAATAGCGGACCGCTATATATTACCGCTATAGCGGTCATAGTTGAAATAACGTCCTTTTATCTCATAACTTAGCGTTTAAGATCCAAAAAAGCTATAGTGCTGCTATTGCGTCGTTATAGCGCATTATCTAGAATATTGTTTTATGCAATCAAGGTTACAGGTGGACTAAAAGATTTCAACGCAGGTACCAAGGCCTTGGCAGTAGACTTGCTGTCTGTAGGTTCCACCCAAGAAGATATTAGCAAACAAAGAAAGCACCTTGAATTGAATATGGGAAATATATCTAGAACAAGTCTCCTTTATCAAGAGTAAAAAAGGACTAATTAACAAATCCGTGTATTAGTTCGGTGTGAACTATGAATTTTTGGGTACCAATAAAATACCTTGAGCTGGCAAGGTTTCATACTAGTCAAATTTGTGGGCTCCTTTGAGTCTTTTCTTTCCTAGAAAAAAGCCTCATTTGGTAAATTTCATTGGCATTTTTATAGTACAAGAAGCTTAGTTTTCTTACAATCATCCCCATTTGGTTCTTTCCTGAAAAGGTCTTAGTTAGATTTTGTTTGGTATAGGTTAGATTTGCAATCATGTCATTTCCTGGAAGAATCAAGCAGATTTCAGATTCCATGCAGCAAATGCGCAGCTTGCTTCTTCCTGAAAAGGATTTGAATTAGGGACCCTTTAAAATATTTTATGCATATTTTTTCAAAAATTTGAAATTATTAATTTCTCTTTAAATTTTTAAAAACACACACACAAACGTTCAGTCTGTGTATTCGTGTTAGAGCCCAATATAATAGCTTTTATCATAAAACTCATTACAAATTTATAAAATTTTGATTTTATTATTTATTAAAAAATAAAAAAATATGTGTAATATGTATAGAAAAAAATATTCAATATTTTAATATATCAATTTGTGAGGATAAATAATTCATTATTGTTGCACAAATGTCTTTTTTTCTGAATTTGATCAATTGAGAATTTTGTGGTGCGCTCAATACTATGGATTTATGGGCCGAGTATTTCTTCTAGAAGGTGATATTTTAGCTGAGCCCAATAAGTTGAGTTACATTTTGGGCCTACAAAATATTCACCAATGGATCTCGTATACCATCAAGTAAATTAACTAAAACTAATTACCACAAGCTGGTAGTACAAGTAAAAGAAGCCCAAGTGACAATAAACTTTACTTAATTTCTGATTTCGACTCTTAACACCTTTAAATTTTGCATATCTCGGTTCCCCAATCCATTTTATACTCTGCTGTCTTTTTCATATATAATCTACAATTCTTTATCCATCTGTTTATCCATTTACAAATGTATAACAAATTAAAAATCCAACCATAATTTTAACGAGGAAAAGCTATTTATTTTCTTTACTAATATACAATAAATTAACTAGTGCGAACTCACCTTTCGATAACACAATACAGTGCTAAAAAAAAAAAGAATGAGCAAGACGCTTGTCGGCAGGGGGAGGCAATGTTTTTGCCTAATTTTTTTTTATTAGTAACCTTAAAAAAGAATCAAAATTACAGAAAATAATCTGGTTTTTTGGAAATACACAACTAATATTTTCGTTGAATTATCCGGTTCAAAACAGCTGGATGATCCAGCGAAATTGAGACGTTTGATTTAATGTTTTAAACGGTTTCAAACGTTTGATTGAATATTTTAATATTGAAAATGATCATGAAGTTTTGTCTTTTTCGTTAAAATAACAGAAGCGTTTGAATATTTTAATATATAAATTCATCCAAACGTTTTGACTCAAATGAGTTTGAAGCTTTTGATTGGCCATCAATTCAATAAAATAATCAGTACTCAATTCTATTATTATTGACGAAGAATTGAATTTATAATTTTTTAATGCAAAATTGTGGTGAATTGGTCGTTCTGCTAGATTATTCCAGCGATAATAGAGTTTTCAGAGAGAACGAGATTTCCGAGAAAAATATCTTTCCACTGAATTATCCAATAATTTTATGCTGGATTTCTCCAGCGAAAATGTTAATTTTTGAATTTTCCAAAAAAATCAGATTATTTTCTATAATTTAAATTTTTTTATAGATTATTAATAAAAATTTCAGGTATTTTTACCTCTGTACTATCACCATTCTTTGTTATAAACACAACTTTTATTTTCCATATTGTGTGTCGATCATAGTGACAGTGCATGTACCAAAGTCCTAATTTTATTACAAAACCAATATATGTTGAGGATTAGTGTCTGAAAAGCACTCAAAACAATAATTAATCTACTATTTGATTAATTTTGCCTAGCTGCTCAGTCTGAGTCAACTATATAATTAAGTATTGCTAGACAGTCTGTTCTCATTGTAATTGTGTAACAACTTTGATTGTCAAAACCAAGGTTCTAAATAGCGATTATCACGTCATCAAGGAAAATCTAAAAAATGTTATAGTGCTGAAAACAGCTGATGGCGCCATAGCTTTTGAGATCCAAAAACACTATAGCGCCACTATTAGAACACTGGTTGTCGAGTATTTTGTATATAATGATTTTGAGTCAATTCTATACTCTTTTTGTTTTTAAATTTATATACCAAATACTTAAAGGAAAGACGGCTTCAAACGCACAAAGAAAAAAAAAAGAATAAAGACACCAATTAAACAATGCAGTCAGCACTAAGTAAGCACGAATCAATTCCTCGAAAGAAAGAGGTCACAATTTCACAACTTGTGCTTCTACACCAAATTTCTCAGTTAGGTGTTACAGATGGAGAATGGCAACCCAAGGCAAATGGCAGATAGTAACGTGTCGAAGACGGTTCCCTGATTGCTGGCTCACCCCGGCGAATGACGCGATCGACAAGGTTAGACCGTATGTGCCCTATGTTATGTTGAAGAAAAGCTATGCCCAAGTGGTTGCCGCCCAAACCCCATCACTAACCTCCACAGCCGACTCTGTTTCTTCTACCCCGCTCGAATAGCTCTACCCTGGTGTTTTCCTGTCCACCCACCCCTTCCACACCACCTGGTGCCCAATATTTCTACTCCCCATATAGTCCAACGCTTCTCCGCTTCCCACCAATACCCTCTTTTTCTGAGTGGAAGGGGCGTTGTTTCTGCTGTTGTCGCCTTGGCCATACCTCGTCCAAGTGCCATAACCCGCATAAATGCGGCAAGTGCTGGTCGGATGGCCACATTGCTAGCAAATGCACCATTGCCGTCCTCAACCCAGCGGCAAAACCGTTCCACCCTCAAACAAACAAACCTAAACCAAGGCAGTACGAACCCACCTACGATGATCTACTAACAGGCCCAATCCCCTCCCAGAAACCGATACTACCAGATGATAGACTCAACAAAATCATGTGTTTCATTGAAAGATGGGAGCTGGAGAGATCTCCCATCTTTTTGTGGAAATACTAACAATCAATTTTGTGGAAATACTATCATTGTGGCATCAAGTCTTCTGTGGCCTGAACCATCTTTCAATGAAACACATGATTTTGTTAGGTACGGTCACAAGAATCAACGTTGATCCTCAAAGATACGATGGAGTGCCACACGTAGAGAAGGAGACAAACATCCGAACTGATGGGGAAACTGACGCAAGATCAGACCGGGGTACGAAACTGCAAAGGCCAGGAAAGGAAAAAGATGCACCTACCCTAATGATTCTATCCAGGATGACATCCAACCCACCCAACAAAGATGTAATGGATCAAGATACAGGTAAATCACAACCTGCCACACAAACTCACACGAATGGTGTGTTGCATAACACCAATGAAAGACAAAAAGTGGGGACAGCTGTCAAACGCCAACCGGGAAGGTTCTTCACCTATCCCACGATTAGTGGTTCGAGGCATAATCGTCTTAGGGGCATGATTGGTAGAGGAAGAGGGCGCACATGATCGGGAATGCCAACTCTCTTCAAAAACAAGTGGGTGGCGAGATAGGAGGGCCGAAAAGCAACTTGAAATGGCTATCAATCCGGGCCCAATCCATAAACAATCCCAAGCTCTAGCACTGTGCCTCAGTGTGAAGAGTCAAACAATACAGAAGTAGGACCCACCGCAGCCCTGAGTGAAGCTGATCGGATGTTAGACTCATGGATCATGCAGACAAGCGTGCCTTCATCAACTCCAAAGGTAATTCCTTTAAATTTACAGGCCTAAAGGAGGAATGGCCAGGCCCAACAAAGAGAGTGCCCCAACAACAAGAGGAAGCCTGCTACATCACCAACAAGGCCAGATGGCGCCTCAAAGAAGCTCACCCACTAGGGATCCAACCTCCAGGAACCCGCTCGGGTTGTTTTGAGCCCGGAAGGGGTCATCCAAGTCTCGGTGGAAATGGGCCTCTGCTCTGATATAGCCGGAGGAAGCGGCCTCATAATTGAAGATGTAATTGAGACCCTCGAGCTAGACAACAGCGAACGGATCGCTGCCCATGCGGTTGCCTCTAGAGGGGATCCACGCCAGGTGCATGCAGAAGATGAGATACATGAGGCCAGGTTTGAACCTGACTCTGCTGATGAATTAGACTCAGAGGAAGATTGATTTCCATCCTTATCAAGTGGTTTAATTAAGAGAGGTTTTTTATTATTTTAATATTATTTAAACAAATCAAATTTCTTTCTTGAAACTGTAGAGGTTTTGGGGTGTTGGACAAATGTAATGTGGTCCGTAATGTTGTAAGATCCTCGAGGTGTGATGTATGTTTGTTACAAGAGACAAAAATTAATGAAGTGAAATTGAATTATGTTTTGTGTTTCCTCCCCTCTTACTTTGACCCGAAATGTGCCTATGTCAATGCCATCAACACCTCGGGTGGTTTGATTATAGCTTGGAAGAAAAATTTTGAATTGCAAACTAGCTGGTCCACACGTCATTCGGTTTCTATCTTATCAAATAATTTAGGAACTGAAACCAAATGGTGGTAACAGTGGTATATGGACCAAGTGCCGATAGTGAGAAACCACTGTTTATAGAGGAGTTGCAAAAGCTTGTTTCAAATATACATCACCCTTGAGTTATTGGCAGTGACTTTAATTTGGTAAGATGGTTGATTGACCGATCCAGAGACTTACGGGGTTTCTAACTGATGAATCAATTTAATGACTTTATAAGAGATGCGGGTCTAGTCGATATCCCTTTAAAAAAATATACTTTTCACTTGATCCAACAAAAGACCAATCGCAACCCTATCCAAGATTGATAGAATATTCACCTCTCATGAATGGTCACTTCAATTAATACCTGATTATAATGTTGGAAGCTTTCGAATCCTAATTCCTATTTAATACAAGCAAGTTGACAAAATACTTTATAGTGTGTATGCATGCTTTTAGCCTAAGAAAAACATGATACAATTGTTTTTAACTAATTTGATTTATACTTTACACACGTCAACATGGTACTTGATTTTTCTCTGGTTATGAGTTGGTCAAGCAGCGGCCACCATCAATTCAAAGATGCATGCATATGACTTTAGTTGCACAAGACAAGTATCTACTAGAGCAACTTGTGTAATAAATTACGCTTTCGAGCATGCATTTGTAAGGGTGCAGACAGTGGATAATTATAAAGCTGTAATTGATCGCTTGGGATCACAAATTGTCACAAAAAAAATGATAGTTTAAGAAACTGATTGTTAGTATTTAAAATTTGAATAAAATTGATTGTGACAAATGAAGTTGATTGTTTGGAAGGATGTATATGATAATTGGATTTTTACTTCTTTTTTCTAATTCAGACATCGTATCGAGTAGCCCTTAGCTAACATCTTTTGCGTGAACACGTTAACTGGAAAAGAAGAACAAGGTTTGATTTCTAAATTGTTAAAAGGATACTCCTTGTCGTTTCATTGAAAATATCTTATTCTCGGTATTAATTTTAGAAGTGTTTTTATCTAAAATAGATATTTATTTATTTTTATTTGAATTAAAATAAAAAAAATACATAAATATCTATAATAGATAATAATACTTCTAAAATTAATACCGAGAATAAGATATTTTCAATGAAATTTTCAGATTTCTTACAAAAACTTTTGGGTCCGAAAAAGTTACAGACTAAGTACACCCAATAATGAATATGATATTTTTGCAAGTGTTTTAGAATATAATCGTAATGTGAAATTTGATTTTTTTTTTTTTTTCAATTAAAAGTTACGTATGTTTAACGTTTGAAATTTTATTTGTATATTTTGTTAGATTTCTTCGCCTGTACTTCTTTTTGTCAATCTAAATTAGAAAGTTCTCAGCAACCTGCTCTGCATCAATCACCTCAATCATTTGTCATCTTTCAACTTCCAATTTCTGAATATGTAACACTACTCAAATAAAAATTAGGGAGCGCCTAGCTGTCCCTCTGTAACTATCTCTTGTGTTAGTGTTGGTGTCCTAGACCCAGATCATATTTATGATATGTTTAGTTTATTAGTGAATGATTTTTATCATTTTGTACCTTGAGTATTCATATTAGTGGATCATTTGAGTTGATGACTTAAATTGTAGAACTTCACAATGAATAAATTTGTTTACTCTTAAATGTCCCTTATCTTGGCAATCAGCAAGGTATACTGGTTGACCACATAAGATAAGTGTAATGATTAGATGATGGCCATGTTCTACAGGTTATACGATAAGGAGTTATCGATCTAATCACACATGTGCATACATGGAGATGTATGGCACTGGACAGACCTAAGAATGAAATATCATATGGATTGTGTTCTATGTCATTGATATTTCATTGTGTCTAGAATTCTTTGGTTGAGATATTTATTTTTCTTACATAAGAGATGTGTATTGTTGGTACTGTCCAACGCTCTCTTTAACCAGGAGTTATATAGGCAGTTACTGCAGTGCATATAACTTATGCGGAAGAACGATACGTATCAAGAAACCATTGTCCCTTATATGTTAATATAAGCGGTGATATCTCTGGGCCCCTTGATAAAGTTTGTATTATGTGCATGCAATATGATTATATGATAATCATATCATAATTAAACTTCAGGAAATCAAGAAAGAATAATTGGTAAGAATGACACATTCCTACCTTACGATTATTTGGATATCATGTGGCAAGGAATTGACACAACAACATTTTTAATGTTACAAGGATCGTGATTTTGCATTGTGCTTTTTCATCCACATCATTTGGGTAATCAATATACCATGGCTAGTTATATCATTGATTTATGGAATTAAAATGTTTAATTTCATTGCCATAATGATGAGATCCCATAGGGTCACACCATATGAAAGATTAAAAGAAAATATATTAATAAAGCATATGTGATATGTATATAATATGTGCTATGTTAATTATAAGGAGTTATAATTAATTTGTACAAATTATATGTTATTAATATATGAACAATTTTTATAACATGGTGATGTTGTAAAATAATCCTAGTAATATTTAAAGTATGTGTGACATATTTTAAATGGCTTTTGACACATGAGAGATGCATATAAATTAATATAGAATATTAATTTATATGTTGGCATTTTAATGTATGGGATTGTGGACTTAATTAACTATTAATATGATTAGTATGTTTAAGCCCAAAGCCCAAATATATGCTGGGGAGAATTGATTAGTGATGGCATGATTTAAGAAATATTTAAATATGTCATTAAATCTAATCAATCTCATTAAAGAGTGTAGCTACCGTGCTACTGGACTGACACTTGACTCAACCTCTTAAGTGTGATATAAAATTTATTTGGAGTCGCCACCCGTTAAAAAACGGGAAATACCATTTACTTTGGTCTACAGAGATAACAGGTTCGTATCTTGGTTATGAATGTGGAAGGTGTTAGGCACCACACTCACCCGAAAGAAAACCGGTCTTTACTAATTTCTAGCTTTCAAAAAAAAAAAAAACATAATATTTCAACAATTACTCAGATTACAAAGTGAAGTGGACAAAACATAACACTAAAAAAGGAAATAGAGAAAAAACGAAATAATTAAAAGGGAAAAAAAATAGAAATTTCAAGTCGCGTAGATCATCATCTTCATTGTTAGAATGACTGGCGGTTGAGAGTTGAGGACTTAGTTAATGAGAAAACATATTTATTATGTCTCTCATTTAAACTCACTACACTAAACTCTCTACTAAAATGCTTCTCAAAAACTAATTTTTCTTCACTCTATTTTTTGGGCTGATCTCCTTTCCTCTTTTTGCTATGTTTTTCTTTTTTTATCTTATCAGCCGTGCCATGAGAATGTGGATATGGAGGGGTATTTATAGTTGTTGATGTCTTCCTGTAGCTCCTAGCGTCTCAACATATCACATATTAGTTGTCTCCTGCATTGAACACAATTTTGATATTATTTATCTCCTAAAGTAACACTTAAAACAAAAGACAAACTTATCTCAGGTGCTTTAGATATTTAACATGCACATTCTTAAAACATCAAATATATCTAGGAACATGGCAGCCATATTCTCGCTATATGCATTAATATGAGTTGATTGATATATTCTTCTATAGTGTTTGTATAGTGTTTAGATAGTATTTCCTATAGTTTAAAATAGTACATGATAGTACCATGTCTCACAAAATCAGCCACAATGTCCATAGCACTTTTTTTATTAAACTCGTCGGATGGTAGTGCATACTATGTACATGGTAAAATCTTATATGTAGTTGAAAATCTAAGACAAACTTGCATATGGTAAAATCTGATTAATATATATGCATATGCTTTTTTAATTATCTCTTAAGATGATGATCTGCATGGTAAAATCTAAGACAAACTTGCATATGGTAAAATCTGATGAATATATATGCATATGCTTTTTAATTATCTCTTAAGATGATGATCTGCATGGTAAAATCTAAGACAAACTTGCATATGGTAAAATCTTATATGTAGTTGAAAATACAATAATATGCATGGTACTTTTTTTCAAATACTATAGTTTGACATTTTAGCATTAGCATGTGATATAAAATTTACCATGTAGATCGTAATATTTACTACGTGAATGAATGTCAGAATAGCTAGGGCATCACATTCTTTTAAGTACTATGCATATTATTTATTACTCCACTGAGTTGCTACCAGTAGCATGCACTACCATCCTTATGTTGCCCTTTTTTTTTTCATTAAGGGTAAAAATATTCTTACTTGCTATAGGGTCAAAAATTTACCTTTGCTAAAGTTTTTACTCAAGCCCTGACATGGTTGCTATAGATTCTCCTATAGTTTTGATATAGTATTTGAATAGTATTTCCATAGAGTGCAAATTTGAGACTAGTGTACTAGGCAACGACAAGGTTTTTAATTGAAGTCTATAGTTGGCCACTATTGCATATTTCTAAATATGGTGCAAGTAACGTCAGAACATGTTGAAGTCTATAGTTGGCCACTATTGCATATTTCTAAATATGGTGCAAGTAATGTCAGAACATGGTACATATATATTAGGCTCCTATTTCTTGTGCAAATCTCATACTTCTAAATGATACGTCTCACATAGGTTTCTAATTAGAGAATAATTGCATGGCTTCTTATATGTAGTTGAAAATATATAGTATGACAAAACTAGTTGAAATAGTATTATATGGTGTGACACGTAAAGTGATGGGCCATAATATATCCATGATGCATATGGGTGTAAATGGAGGGTCACAAATAAGCTAGTACATACAGTAAAAGGCTTTAAATAAGCTAACTATATATATTTATGATAATTTATGTTGATCTTTAGGATATATTTATGTGACATATTAATAAGCTCCTCAAACTAATCAGCGTTTAAAATTGTAGATATACAAATATTCTAATGATTCATATAGGGAATATATAATATTTAAGTCGATGTAAAACTTTGACTGACCACTAACTAGAAATTTGTCTAATATGAACTAATAAAAAATATTAGGATTGCGATGACCAATAACTTCTTTTTATTTTTATTTTTTGAAAATCATACAAACCATGTGGATTATTTAAGGAAATAGATTCTATTAAAGCTATTATCCTTCACTAGGAGATGTTATTATCAAAACAACTTATGGTGCTTGAATTATTGCACCAGCAAAAAGAGACAATTACTGCTTATGTCAGCGCATTCTAAGATTTCCAATACAACTACTTGATCAAAATATCATAAGTCTCATAAATGCAAAAATTTGATGGCCTCACACGGACCAAATGTATGGCTCCATTTATAGTATATTAGTAGGTAAATAGTTCCACGCATGGATTGTAAAAGATGACAATAGGTGCCGTGTAGATTTTGCCTAAACCATTGCAGTTCACATATTTTGGCTACTGCATAAATATTGATAGTTACCATGGTAGAAAATTTTGTATGCGGTAGTCACATATCATAGTTGAAACTTGATAATCAATTTTAACACACTTTCGTTTGCTCTAAATTATTTGTGGTGTAATTTAGTGCATGGAAGAATTAAGGTGACTATAGTATAATATTATTATAGTTCAAACTAGTGATTTTTTGTAGCAATAATATAGTACGATATTACTATAGTTAAATAAAGTATGCATTGTGGCATCAGAAAGTCAATTATTACGCAAACTAAATATATTTTTCCCATTATATTTTATCTTAAATTTATGAGATAATATACTTTAGAAATATATTTTTCTCATTATACTCTTAGATTTTATCTTTATTAGATGATATATATACTACTAGAATTCATCTTAAAACCGTAGATAGAAAAATCAACGATCAAAATGACTGACGTGATAAGTATTCCCGCAGATAGAATTATTTGAGAAATATATGTTACAATATTTTCTTTCTTAATGTCAAGTATTAAAATCATTGTCGTAATTTATTCGTCCAAATTAAGGCATAAAAACTTATGCGATTTTGGCATAACATGAATTCTTTTAAGCTTAACCCAATAATATTCAACTTGTTGTGTGCATATTCAACTAAATATTAACTGAAAATTGAATTGTAAATCATACCTTTTATAGAAGCATGAATGTTACATCCTTGATTTTAGAACTCGTGTTCGGTGCAAATATATTACTTGCTTTCAAGATTATACAATGTTGGGTGTCTACAAAGAGGAAAGAAATTTCTGGACAGATTTTTTAGGTAAATTTGAACTGGAATTTGAAAGGGCAAATCTTAACCATTCTGGACGTATGACCTATGTAATCTGTAGCCCTTGGAGTCTAGAATCTAATGGTGAAGATTTCAAGTCGTTTGGAGTTACCTAGAAAAAGATATAAGGGTTTTAGTACTGAAAGGTCAAAATTCTGTGAATTATATCTTGGCCGAAATTTGCTCTTTTCTCCTCTCTCTCCCATTTTTCTCTCATGAGTTGAGATCTAGAAATCCTCTAAGAAGTTTTCAGAAATTAACAAGAGGGTTAAACTAGGAGTAAGGTTCTACTTGTTAATCTCTTACTAGCCTTAGAGATACAAGTATTTCTTTAATCTTTCGGTGGATACCTAAGGAGGCTCGTCATTTGAAGAGCTAAGCACAACCACCATTGAAAGAGAAAGGGAATAAGAAGTTGCTAAGCAAGACAACCCTTCTTGATTTGATTTGGAGATCAAATCCAAGGTATTAGTTTATTCCTTTTTTGATTAGGCTAATTAAGATTGTTTCTTGCACTTACAATAACTAGATCGTTTGTTTTGAGTCGAATAATTTTTTTGTTTTATTCCTTGCTATCTAAGCATCAAAACTTTCATCTTGTTGGGTTGAATTTGCCGCTAAATTCTAAATTGCTTAGAATTTACCGCTAAATTCAGTTTAGACTTATGGTGCGGAAAGAACGCAAAATCAAAAATTTTACTTCTACCATAAGCCATAAGATCTACTCGTCGATTGATTTCTAAACATGTATTTATTTAACACTTAAATAAATTAAAACAATGATTGTACCTTTTTCCAAATTCGAATTGGAATTCAGTCTGACTGAGATTCGTAGCACCAGAAATCTAGTGTCTCTATTAGTATCCACCAGGAACTACCAGATAGTTAGTATTTCTTTTGCCAGAAATACTATACCAACGATATTCGGAAAAGTCACAGTTTTCAGTAAATCACTATTCACCGAAATACAAAATTTCTGACAAAACACTATTCACAAGAATAACTTTTATTCTCACAAGAATATATATATGGATTATCAGATTTTCTGCAAATCACTATTTGGGAGAGAAAATTAGATACGAATCGAATCGGATTCTGATTCGTACTTCTATTCGGACTTGGAATAAGATTCTTATATTTTTTCTCTCCACTTCCACCCTTTATATAGCCAATTTGTGGCGGTTCAAAACAGCCAAATTACCCTTGGTTTTTGGTGAAATTACCAAAATGCCCTTTGGCTCAAAATTCAAAGAAATTAATTTGGGCTTTTATATTTTATTTAATTTAGGTTTTTTAATTAAATTCTAAATTTAATTTTGGCTCAAATTCAAATTGGTCTTTTGGCCCAAAATATTAATTCATAATTAATATTTTAATCCATTGAATATATATATACAATTATTCTGAATAATTATATTTCTTGCGTTTACGATTGCGATTAAATTTATACGACGTGTCATACACGTTATAAATTGAATCCGGTTTAAGCATGTCATCTCCATGACATATATTTTATTCTTAATTATAACACTTTATAATTAATCATAAAATTTCTCTGATTACTTTCCTATTGTGTGACCCGATAGGATCTATGCTATGTTGGCAATAGAATTAAAACCCATTTTAATTCTATAAATCATAAGAGGCATCTGACATATACATTACGACTATCCAATTGACACAGATGATCTTGTACAGTACAATATCACGATCCTGTAAACAATTTACTCGTGTTAATTCTTTTGTCTCATAGTATCAGATCAGTTCCAAGGTAGGTTTGTGTCATCCTTACAAACTTAATCTTTTCTCGATCTTAAGTAGATTATCATATATGATTAACTCTTTAATCATATTGTGCACATATAATCTTACTTCATCAAGAGGCCCAGTGATACTATCACTCGTATTAAATACGAGGGACAATAGTAGTCTTGGTGAACATCTCCCCTCCATATAAGTTATGCATACTGGAATGTTATCTGTATAGCTACTTTTTACGGATAGCGATGGACAACACTCACGAATACAACTTCCTATGTAGGAAAGACAAATACCTCATACTTTAGAATTTAACACTGAATGAAAACATTAATGACACGAACACAATCCATTTAATGTTTCATTTAGGGTATGTCTAATACCATGTTCTCTAACATGTATCTGTGTGATTAAAATGACAACTCTTTGTCTATGGTTTGTAAAACTTAACCATCATTTAATCCACACACTAACATTTAAACGGTCAATTAGTGTTCCTTGCTAATTACCACGGTTAGAGACTATCAAGAGTATTTATCATCTATATTATGAAGTTTTACAATTTCAAGTCATGAACTCGAAATGATTTATAAATTCGATAAATCTCAAGGAACAAAATGATTAATCATCCATCACATGAACAAAATATATAGAATATAATTATCCTATGATTGACTTCTAGATTATTACACTAACATCTCTTATTTTGTCTCCCGACATTAATTACCTAAGAGACCACTAACTACCTTGGGGGACCATTAACTACTTGAAAATCGTCTAATATTTGAAAGATTTCACAACTAGCGCGCGCAAATATGAATACCTATGCTCGCAAGTATTACTAAGTAATATATCAAGTATTCATACCTAAGATATAAATATTTAGAAAAAAATTGGACACATCACTCACCCATTTTTTACACATTTTTAGAGGTGATTTTTTTTCTCTGTTCAATCTCGCCAATATTTCTGACGATCTGTGAGAAATTTTGCAAATCTAAAATCGCGAATATCTTCTACACAATTGTCTCTTTGAAATGAGATTCATGATGACATATTTTTGGGTTGTCCATCGCACAAGTATTCATACCTCGTAATGCAAGTATTCATGCCTCATCGAGCAAATATTCATACCTCGTCGTGCAAGTGTGAATAGTTTATATATCAAGTGTTTTGTATCTAACAAATTATATCAATTTTTTTTCATATGGCACTGGATGATGTCTGAAAGTATTAATATCAAGTATTGCAAGTATTCATAGCTCGTCATGCAAGTGTGAATAGTTCATGTATTAAGTGTTCTAACAAATTCTATCAATTTATTTTTCTATATGGTACTAGATGATGTCTGAAAGTATTAAACTACTTGTAAATATTAGATTGACAATTGACAAAATTGTTAGTGTAATAATCTAGAAGTCAATAAAATAGGATAATTATATCCTATATATTTTGTTCATGAATTGGATGATTAATAAAATATCATTTTGTTGCCTTGAGTATTATTGCATTTATGAATCATTTCGAGTTAATGACTGGAATTGTGAAACTTCATAATATAGATGATATATACTCTTAAAAAGTCTCTAACCGAGGTAATTAGCAGGAACACTATATTAGCACTACAAGGTTAGTATGTGGATTAAAAGATGGTTAAGTTTTACAAACCATTGACAAGAGATGTCATTTTAATCACATAGATACATGTTCCAGGAACATGATATTTGACAGACCCCGAATGAAACATTAAATGGAATTGTGTTAGTGTCATTAATGCTTTCATTCAGTGTTAATTTATAAAGTATGAGGTATCTATCTTTTCTACATAAGAGATGTGTATGTGTGATTGTTACCTAACGCTATCCGTTATAAGTAGCTATAACGGTAGCACTTCGGTATACATAACTTATGCGGAGGAAAAGATGGTTTACCAAAAAGTGTTATTGTCCCTCGTATCTCTATACGAGTTATAGTATCACTGGACTCCTTGATAGAATAAGATTATCTGCATGCGGTATGATTACAAGAGTAAACATATTTGATAATCTGTTCAAGATAAAAAAAAGATTAAATTTGCAAAAATGATACACACCTACCTTGAAACTGATATGATAACTATGAGACAAAAGAATTAACACGAGTAAATAGTTTACTGAATCGTGATATTGTACAGTACATCATCATCTGTGTAATTGGATGGTCATAGTGCATTCTTCCATATGCCTCCTATGATTTGTAGAAGTTAAAACAGTTTTAATTCTATTTATCAACATAACACAGATCCTATCAGGTCACACCATATAGGAGCTAATTGGAGAATCTTATTGATTAATTATAAATTGATTATGATTAATAATAAGATGGTTATAATTAATTATACGCGATATAATTGAATTATAAATGTCATAATAAGATGACAAGCAAAAACAATGGTTAATTTATAAACGTGCACGACACGTTGTATAAAAGTTACCGAAAGAACTGTTAGTGTAATAATCTAGAAGTCAATAAAACGATAAATATATCATATATATTTTGTTCATGAATTGAATGATTAATCATTTTGTGTTTAATCATTTTGTTACCTTGAGTATTATTGAATTTATGAATCATTTCGAGTTCATGACTGGAATTGTGAAACTTCATAATATAGATGATAATACTCTTAAAAGTCTCTAACCAAGGTAATTAGCAGGAACACTAATTACCGCGATAATGTTAGTGTGTGGATTAAATGATGGTTAAGTTTTACAAACCATAGACAAAGAGTTGTCATTTTAATCACACAGATACATGTTAGAGAACATGATATTTGACAGACCCCAAATGAAACATTAAATGGAATTGTGTTTGTGTCATTAATGTTTTCATTTTAGTGTTAAGTTCTAAAGCATGAGATATTCATTTTTCCTACATAAGAAATGTATATGTGTGATTGCTATCTAACGCTATCCGTAAAAAGTAGCTATAAGGATAGTTCTTCGGTATACATAGCTTATGCGGAGGAAAAGATGGTTTATCAAAAGTACTATTGTCCCTCGTATCTCAATATGAGCTATAGCGTCACTGGGCCCCTTGATAGAATATGATTATCTGGATCCAGTATGATTACAAGAGTAAACATATTTGATAATCTATTCAGGATCAAGAAAAGATTAAGTTTGCAAGGATGACACACACCTACCTTGAAACTAATCTGATAGCTATGAGACAAAAGAATTAACACGAAGTAAATCGTTTACTGGATCGTGATATTGTACCGTACAACATCATCTGTGTAATTGGTGTCATAATGTACTTGCCAGGTGCCACCTATGATTATAGAAGTTAGAACAGTTCTAATTCTATTTGCCAACATAACACAGATCCTATCGGGTCACACCAATAGGAAAGTAATCAGAGAAATTTTATGATTAATTATAAAGTGTTATAATTAAGAATAAAATATATATGTCATGGAGATGACATGCTTAAACCGAATTAAATTTATAAGCGTGTATGACACGTCGTATAAATTTATCGCAAACGCAAGAAATACAATTATTCAGAATAATTGTATATATATATTATATGGATTAAAATATTAATTATGAATTAATATTTTGGAACAAAAAAGTTCAATTTGAATTTAGGCCTTAATTAAAACCTAAATTAAATTAAATTAATTAAATGAAAATGTTTAATTAAAATATATTAAACAAATTAACAAACTCAATTTGGTTTTGACATCTCTTAAAACCGACTTTGTTAAACCGCCATATATTGGCTATATAAAGGCATGAAATGGTAAGAGAAAAAATGAACAAGTTCATTTCTAAGTTCTAATCAAAGTACGAATCAGAATCTGATTCGATTCGTATCTAATTTCTCTCTCAAATAGTGATTTGCAGAAAATCTGATTATCCATATATATATTTTTGCGAGAATAAAAGTTATTCTTGTGAATAGTGTTTTGTCAGAAATTTCGTACTTTCGGTGAATAGTGATTTACCGAAAACCGCGACTTTTCGAATACTGTTGGTATAGTATTTCTGGCAAAAGAAATACCAACTATCTGGTAGTTCCTGGTGGATAACCGATAGAGGCACTATAATTTTGGTGCTTGCTTAACCGGGTCAGACAGCCGGGTCAGACGCATTCCAATTTGAATTTGGAAGCAAGGTAAAGAAATGTTATATTAATCTATTTAATTGTGAAATAGATTTAATCTTTTAGAAATCAATCAAAGGAGTAGATCTATAAACTGATTAAAATACAAGTAAATACGGTTTTACTACTTTGGGTCTATACAGGATTAATCTGGTATGTAACTCTCGGTTATTATCCGACATACTACTTAATCTATGATCTGAATTAGTAAAGTTTTACTTACGGTTTTTAATCTAAGAAAAGGATTGAACAGGTATGTAACTCTCGGTAGATTATCCGACATACCACTTCAATCCTTTTGGCTTAAGTTAGAAGTAAAAATTTTGTTTTACGGTATTTCCGCAGCTTAAGCCTAATGGCTTTGGGTAGCCTCAAAACCCAACAAGAACAACCGAGAGAAATATAATTGTTCAGAATAATTATATGGATATGAAATGAATTTTAAATGTTAATTATGGATTAATATTTTGGGCCTAAAGCCCATTAGAATTAAAGCCTTAATTAAATTTAAAAGCCCAAAGTCAAAGCCTAAATCAATTCAATTTATTTTGGGCTGAAAACACTGTAGCGCCGACCTAAAAACACTGTAGCACCGACTTATGAGGGTATTTGGTAATTTTGGGCCATATCCATTTCCTATAAATAGAGGGATAGGGGTAGAGAGAAGATCACTAATTCACTTGATATCGAATCGATCTGATCGATCGATAATCTAATTTTCTCTCTTTCTCGGTTTCGTTTACGGGATTGGAAAATAATATATTTGTGAAAGTCATGGTATTTCTGTTTTTGCTTATTTAGTGAATCAGAATAACTGCGGGTCGTGAATATTGTTATTTCATCTTTTCTCGGTAATAGTGTTTTTGCCAAAGTCCGCGGTTTACGGTATTTCTGGCAAAAGAAATAAACCGCTCTCTAGTTAGTCTTGGTGGATAACTGATAGAGGCATCAGACGTTTGGTGCTCCGAGACGAATCAGTCTTCATTCCAATCAGAATTTGAAAACGAGGTATAAATGTTATATTAATTTATTTAATTATTAAATAGATTTAATTTTTAGAAATCAATGAAGGAGTAGATCTGTAGAGGATTAAAAGGGCTTGTCAAGTGAAAGACGGGAACAGGAACGTTCGGTACTTTTTCTGACATACCTCTTTAATCCTTGACTTAAGTTAGAATTAAAAATTTTATTTTACGGTCTTTCCGCAACTTAAGCTTAATGGCATTGGGTAGCCTCAAAACCCAACAAAAATAAGGAAAAAAAAATTATGGTCATGTTCTAATCCTATTCCCCATGTTTGATTGTGGCCTAAAGGGTGGAATAAGGGGTTTAGTTCTTGTTATTCCACCAAACGAGCATTAATTGAGCCGAACTAAGATGGAATAAGCCAATCTTTAGGCCGGCGGCCTAAATTAAACCACTTCATATGGTGGTTTAATTTTATTACATGTCATGGTCTAACTCGAATGATTATAATAATATATTATTAGTATATAATGATATAATTAATATCTTATAATGTTAATATATTAAATAATTATTTTAATAATATTATATAATTAATATCTTTTTATCAATAATTATTATGAATATATAATTATATAATTAATATGTTATATTGTTAATATATTAAATAATAATTATAATAATAACTATAATATATTATAGTTATTATTAATATATTAATATTATATAATTAATATGTTGTATTGTTAATATATTAAATAATTATTATAATAATATTATAATATATTTTTAGTTATTATTAATATATTAATATTATATAATTAGTATCTTATTCTTACTAATTATTATTAATATATAATTATATAATTAATATCTTATATTGTTAATATATTAAATAATAATTATAATATATTATATTTGTTATTAATATATTAATATTATATAATTAGTATATTATTCTTAATAATTATTCTTAATATATAATTATATAATTAATATCTTATATTGTTAATATATTATAGTTATTATTAATATATTAATATTACATAATTAGTATCTTATTATTAATAATTATTATTAATATATAATTATATAATGAATATCTTATATTGTTAATATATTAAATAATTATTATAATAATATTATAATATATTATAGTTATTATTAATATATTAATATTATATAATTAGTATCTTATTATTAATAATAATAATTAATATATAATTATATAATTAATATCTTATATTATTAATATATTAAATAATTATTATAATATTATAATATATGAGTATGGCTAATTTGCTTCCGGAAGCACTTCGCCGAGGTGCTTACGGGAGCATATCTTAGTATTTGATGTCCAAACAATAAATCCAAACCGTCAGATGTTCAATCTATATTAAAATGTACTTGGAGACCAAATTTTACATTTTTTGGAATTTGTTTACTATTTTTTAAGTTGGTTTGAAAATTGTTGTTTTCAATGCTTCAGAAATTTAATAAAAACAGCGGTTTTCAAACCAGCTTAATAAATATTAAAAAAATTCCAAAAAATGTAAAATTTGGTCTCTAAGTACATTTTAATATAGATTGAACATCTAACAGTTTGGATTTGTTGTTTGAATATCAAATACTAAGATATGCTCCCGTAAGCACCTCGCCGAAATGCTTCCGGAAGCAAATTAGCCGGACTCATAATATATTATAGTTATTATTAGTATATTAATATTATATAATTATTATCTTATTATTAATATATTAAGACTAAAATATTACTGTGGCTTGTTAAAGAAGGTAGAGTATTAACTAAGGACAATTAGTTAAGCGAGGATGGCAAGGTGATGTCACTTGTCATTTATGTAATTCTGTTGAAACCATTGATTATTTGTTTGTCACTTACTCTATTGCATCAACTATTTGGTCTTGGATTGCAACCCATAATAATTGTCTTTAATTGTGAAACTGTCTGAGATTTATGGCTTTTAGATGCTTGGATACCTCTTAAAGATAGATTTTTAATTGAACTGATTAGGGCAACCATTATTTGGGTTATTTGGCTTGTAAGAAATAATGTTTGCTTTAATGAATCTGTTATTCCCACTTGTGCTTCATTAGCTTCTCAAATAATAGCTTTGACTTCTTATTGGTGTAAATCAAATTTAGATGAATTTTTTTTTAAAATTAACTTTAGTTTTACCTATGGATGTTTCTACTTTATCCCAAGCATGCAATATTATAATTCTGTCGGATACCGATACCCAAGAAGGGGGAAGCAGTACTAGGGACTCAGAGGAAGATCCAACACTTGAGTTAGAGAGTTCAGACCTCTCTAATTCCCTCAGAGATCATGTTGTGATAAATGCTTTGGATGCAACTCCTCCTTCCTCTGATCCTATTACAGCTGATACTTGTTCCTCCTTTGATAGCAATTATGCAGTAGTCTAGTTTTGGTTTTGTTTAGTCTTTTATGACTTTGTATTATCCTGGCAAACTGTTCTGCTCTTACTTGTTTAGATATCCCCTTGGTGCTTCTCCACTTGAGGGATTGGTAGATATCCCAATATTGCTTCTCAACTTGTGGATCTTTTCTTTGTTTAGGTGATATTTTGTTAAGTCTCTGGTTTGTATGAACTATTTGTTTCTAATGAAACATGTGGCAATATGTCACTTTTATCAAAAAATAATAATAATAATTATTATTATTATTATTATTATTATTATAATAATAATAATTATTATTATTATTATTATTATTATTATTATTATTATTATTATTATTATTATTATTATTATTATTATTATTAGTATTATTATTATTATTATTATATTATTATTATTATTATTATTATTATTATTATTATTATTATTATTATTATTATTATTATTATTATTATTATTATTATATTATTATTATTATTATTATTATTATTATTATTATTATTATTATTATTATTATTATTATTATTATTATTATTATTATTATTATTATTATTATTATTATTATTATTATTATTATTATTATTATTATTATTATTATTATTATTATTATTATTATTATTATTATTATTATTATTATTATTATTATTATATGTTCGCTTCCCTCATTCTAAATTTCTGATGGTTGAATTTACCGAACATATTTGAAATAGACTAAAAAGAATAATCAATTTTCAATTCCATAATTTCTCTATTCTTTAACTATCCTACAAATATTTGTATATAGAATGGATTAATAGAGGTTAATCCAGGTACCCTGGCACCGACATTTTTATTAATACCCAAACTTAATTACAGATTAATAAAAATACCCAGACCATTAACTATTTTTTAAAATACCCAAACCGGCTATTTAATGGCCGATCCTTATTTAAAAGGGAAACCGGCCATTAAATGGCCGGTCCCCTGATTTAATATTATTTTTTTAGAGACAAATAGCTAAAATGCTGAAATATAACACTAAAAATTGAATTTTTTAGTTAAAATACTTGTCAAATTAATTTTTTGATAGCATATTTACCGGGTTTTTTATTAAATATATCACACGGACTGTTTCTTGTTTGAACATACAAAATGAAAGATACTCAATATTAGGATGCTGGTTATTGTCAAATTAAATTCACTAGTCGCATGCGAACACTAAACATCAGATCAGTAATTTTGATACAAGTTCTGACTTTTACCATGCTGCATACAACACTGTCACTAGCCGCAAACGGATCGTTGTGTGTCTACCGATCATAAAAAAACTTTAACTCAATTTTGAGACACTGAATGAAGTTTTTTGGCAATTCTAACTTCGTCGCTCCCCTGGGGGTGACTCCGAGGCGCCATTGCCCCCGTCTCGTCCCAAACTTTCTGAATTGGGGTCGTACGCGCAAATCCGAGTTTCCTAACCAAAGTTATGGCCGTTTAAAGTTTTTTTAAAACAACGATGCTTTCGTGCAAAAACACCGATGATCCACCAATGCTTTATGCACGGCTTATCAACGACAGAAGTGTATCGATGTTTAATTAAAAAAATATCAGCGACGCAGCGATGTTTTATTGGAATTTAGCATTAGCAATTAAGCAGGGTAGTGCTCTGATCGATCGGCTCAGCTTTGATCTTTTGTGTGTATCGCTTGCTTTTGTGGTTTGGTTTGTATGTGTCAAGTGGTGATGCTTGATATGGATAGCATGGTGATCTATATATGTATGGCATGGTTGTGTATAGTATATACATCTATACATTATACGTATAATACGGAGATGGAATGATACATGCGGTGAAATTGATGGGAGACAAAGAGGACATCGCTTGGTCGAGCAGTATTTCCTAAAGCTATCAGTAAATTACATGGCTGGACCGGTCTTGGTCAGCTTGCACTGTTCCATCTTCACTCGGGTCTCGGTCTAATCGACTCGTCACAGGGAATGGGTGCAGCCAATGCCGGTTTAGTATGTTTCGATGGTCGCCTTCTCGCCATGTCAGAGGATGATTTACCGTACCAAGTGCATATCAGTTTAGACAGCGATTTAAAAACCGTGGGTTGGTATAACTTTTGTGGCCAGTTGAAATCATCCATGATTGCGCACCCGAAGGTCGACCCAATGACCGGTGAATTATTCTCTACTTGAGAATTCATATATACATCATAGTGGTTGTGTATCGCTTGTTTTCATGGTTTGGTTTGTGTATGTTTTAATAAGTAGTGATGCTTGATATATGTATAGCATGGTGATCTATATGTGTGGCAAGATTGTATATACATCTATACTTATAATACAATAATAATTTGTACGCTTTGTATATGAATTCTCTGTTTTTCTGCTGAGCATATTCAGGGGAGTTTTGCTGCTTTTGCATAATGGGAAATATGACCCGTTAATTTCAAGTCTGTCGAACTTATTATTTATTTATAAATATCGGTAATTGGGGTCCCTGTATAATTATTTCCTGTGATAGGGGACAATTACATTCAAATGTACGATTAAATAACAATCATCTCAATTGTACAAATACAATGGGGGCTAGCTTGACCCTTATTTTTACTGAAAATAATGTACAAATACATAACAATGATTCTTTTGCATATTTGAAAAATGAAAAATATCGTCTTACATTCCAAGTAATAAAAAAAAAAATTAACTCAAAAGGAAACCAAAAGGCACAGATACCATGATCTATTTTGCATTGCTGGTATCCGTATTGTTTATATATTCACTCATATTACTAAAACAATAAATTAATTAATTAACCAATCAACCATCCTAATTGAGGTTTACTACGTACACACATATTCACATATATGCAGATGACTATCCTAATTAGGTGATTTATTACTATATTGATTGTATTTAATTAGCATGGGGGCCTGTTTGGAGGAGGGCGCATAATTTGAGCATTTGTACCGTTGCCATTCTTTGTTATAAAGACCGTGTCCATTCCCCAAAGAGTGTGGCGATCAAAGTGGCAGTGCATGAACCAAACACCTACATAATATTATGCAATTCACAGTTAGCACTATAGAGCAAACTAACATTGGAAACAAGTTTAAAAAATACTCAAATTTAAAAAAAAAATTGGATGTATATATACAACAAATTGATTGAACAAACTTACCAGGATTAGCTGCTCTGAACCGGACTGCAGCCCACCCGTTTTTCGGCACGCCGACGGTGTTTTCCAACGGCGGGTCAACCAAGTTGTAACTCAAAGGATCTGTAGTGTTATCATAGTTGCCAAATCCTCTTCCAACAACATAAAATCTATAACCATGCAAATGTATTGGGTGGTTCTCTCCAGTTAACATGTTTGTCCCTTGGAACACAATCTCTACTGTTGTGTTATACTCAAGCACCTTTACTTTTGTTGATTTCGATGTAAAGGATTGATTAAATGGAATATCACCGGTGAAGTTAAAGAAGACCGGTGGTTGGTCAGGGAAGTCTGGCGTGTACACGCCGGCAATGGAGCTGTAATACGCATCTAGAATGTCAACTAAGGCTGGGTTTTGGAAACTGGCGTTGTTCAGACTAGCACCAAACCTGGTACCGAATATACCAGAACATGTAGCATTATTGGGGCATTCTATTTCATTCACCGATACTGTGATAAACATGTGTTCATCAATTGTTTGTGGTACATTAACCGGGTGATCTGAGCTCGCCAGGGAGCGTAGACCATCAATGAATGCAGCCGCAGCAGTGGTGTTATCGAATTCTGGCAAGGAGATGGAAACAGGTACGGTCGCTGGCATTGTACCGTTAGTTTTATATTCTAGAATAGCCACTGTCACGTTGGGGTTTCGAGAGATGGCCACACTTCCATCGAAAAATGGTGTGGCAACGATGTAGTAGCGATAAGCTGCCGAGGAGTTGGTGAATTGGTTGGCCTCTATGAGGAGGTCAAATGTTTGACCGGGGGTGATCATGATATATTCATTGATATAGGGTTTGGTGTAGCTCCCATCGCTTCCGACGACAGTCATGTTGTGTCCGGCAACAGCGAAAAAGAACTCGTTGCTCATGGCTGAGTTTATGACACGGAGGAGGTACCTTTTGCCTTGCTCAACTTGCACCTTGAAAGTATCTATAGAAAATAAATAAAATGAAAAAGAAGTTAAACACTTTTGACTTTGAAATATTGGTGATGACTGATGAGGACTCGATCTGAAGCTTCCTCACTTGTATTCACATTAAGATGTCAAAATTGTTGAAAATTAAATCATAATTCATAAGTGATGATTGGGCTCCATTTTTCTCATTTATTTTTTTCACTGGTCAAAATAAGTACAACAATTACTGTAAAAATAATTAAATAAACAACTTCAAAAATTTGTAGAATTTGTAGAATTATACAACAACTTCAAGACAAGTACTACTGTGTATAGATAGAAGTATATAGATCTATGTATTAAGTTTAAATAAAAATCATTACCAACAAAAATAAGTAAAAAATTTGAACCTGTTTAATTACAGCTCGATCTGTTTGTAGAATTTTGTTGTCTGAAAATTTTGAATATTTGTGTTCAACTGTATACATAAAGGGGGGTTTGTTTCAAACAATTACCATTCGCTGAGCATGGTGAGAAGTCACCAGGCTGGCCGTTGATGGTGTTAGCATCAGATATTTCAGGATCACCTCCCGTCAAAACCGTAGTTTCATACACTTGTGTTACATCCCGATTCCACCACTCTCCTAGAATTAGGATGAATTCTCCATCTGGCTTAGCAAAGGGGTAGGTGGTGTTGAGCTTCGGGTAGATGACAATCGCACCATGAACCGTGGTACGGTCAAAATCACTATGTGCGTGCCACCACACCGTGCCTTCTTCCTCTGTGATTTGCACCCGCTGCGTGTAGTTGGCTCCAACTTGGATCGGGCACTGAGTAATGTACTCTGGTCCGTCCGACCATGGGTCCCTCGGCTGGTCGATCCCATGCCTAATATGTCAAATGTTCATGTGTTATAATATAACCTTTGTTTAATCTAACAAAAATATTCAGAAATATATGCATGAAAATGAAGAGTGCGTTATTTTACCAGTGAACGGTGATGTTCTTATTTCCATTGTTGATGACTGTGACAAAGATGGTGTCGCCTCCGTGAGCATAAAGGGTGGGGCCTGGGTACGACCCATTAACAGTCAGGATGTTCTTCGTGTTGTTGCAAAGCCTGGTGTATGGTGCTTCTTGAATCTGTTAATTTCATGCATGTAACATAATGTAATTAATTAATCATGTATAATAGCAAACAAATAGTTAGATTCTGATTTGAAGGTTAAGCAAACAAATTGTAATTTACAAACTGTCAGTGTCAGAATTAGGTGAAAGTTGAAATGGAGATATCAACTTCTTAGTTACACTTTTTGTCTGTTAGAGATTTCTATTTTTATATGAACTAACCATGCATTGCATGTCTATATCAACCCAGTTGAACATCTTGAACATTTAATGCGAACTACAGATGCATGCTTCCAAGTAATTAGTTACTTTTCATCTGAACTAATCAAATTAACTTGGGGAGATCAAAAGTTAGTTAATTATATGGTGCTTAAGTGCATGAATTTGTACAACTCAAAAGCAGTACTGAAATAAGAAAGAAAACAATCTGACACCAACAATGCTTGAAACATATGATATTTGAATCTGCATCTGAAAACAAAGAATTAATTAAATGGAGTTTAATTAACAAGAAGAACTTACAACAAAGGTCTGGTAAAGGGTAGCAGCAAAAGCAGGGCTAGAAATGAAACCACACAGCATTAGAAAGGCTCCAAGCCTAACCAAAGAAAGCCCCATTGTGTAAGTAATAAATGTTCTTTTGTTTTCTTTCAAAGTTGTATAATATGTGGACATTAGATCTCCAGGCAACAGCACTACTATTTATATGCAAAATGATGTGGAGAAAGTTCCTAGTTGTTTATCCATTGTTACACGTTTTTTAGTTGATTTTGACAATCATGCATAAAGACTACTCACCAATATAGACTAGCCAGTAAAAAAGAGACTCAACACATATACAGTATTTCCTTTCATTTTGATTTTGTGTTGTGCTAGGCTGAATAGGACCTGACCTTGATAGTTCTGGAACAGGCCAATTGGTTTAGGTACATGTGAGAGGTCAGCTTTTGACTTTTAAGTAACTAATTCATTAATTAATGTTTAAGAGTGTCTGATATTAAAGAAGGATTTTAATGTGCATGCCATGCAGTCATGCATACACACGTCGGTAATACTTACGTACGTTTGAAGTATATTTAATGCATTAATATATGTAAGTAAATCCAGTACCCTTTCTATCATTATGATATCAAATTTCTCAAAGAATGCATTTACTGCTTTAATATATAATTAAATAGCCTATTTATTAATTATTAGAATTATTATTGTTGTTGTTGTTGTTTATTTTTATATTCGTTTATTTATTTTACTGTATGTACAAAACTCCAACAAATTAAAAAATGAAACATTCCGAACCTTTCAATCCTAATCCTAATTACGGTATTAATTTGCAAGTTTTTTATTGAGTAAAATAAGGATCAAGGTCTAAAAGGGTTTGGGTTTCGAAATGAAACCCATTTTAATTAGAAACAGATTTAAATAGTCAGGCTCAAGAAGATTAATTGATGCCTGATGAAAAAAAAAAAAAATGTAAACTAATTAAAAATCTAAATATTAATTTGCACGTTGACAAAATGCTTTATAGTTTGTACGCATGTTTTTGGCCTAAGGAAAATATGATGCAATTGTTTCTAACTACCACTTTGATTTAATTTGTCCTTTACACACGTCAACATACAATTACTTGATTATTAATTGATCATAATTAATCAGCGGCCACCATCAATTCAAAAGATACATATGACTAGTAGCACAGGACAAGTATCTACTAGAGCAACGTGTGTAATTACGCTTTTGAGCATTTTCATTTGTAAGGGAGAGCGGAGAGTGGGTAACAATCTGTCATGGATCGCTTGATCAAATTTTCACAAACATATTGATAGTCTAAGAAAGTGATTGTTAGAACTTAAAATTTGAATAAAATTAATTGAGTGTGATAAATGAAGTTGATTGTGTTGGAAGAATATGATAGTTGGGTTTCACTTCTTTTTTTGTACACTCTTATCTTCTTTCGAATTAACACGTTATTCGAAAAAGAAAAGTAGGCTTTATTTCTACTTTGTTGAAAAAATACATCCGTCCTCTTCTAAAAGACTATTTTGAATAGATATAAAAAAAACTTTTAATTCAGAAATTAAGAAATTCAACGAAATTTTTTGGCTTTCTGACCAAAACTTAATTTGGTCTGAAAATATCCATTATGAGGTGTGTCCAATAATAATTAATATCAAGATTCTAAATAGCGCGCTATTGCGGTGCTATTTAGACATAACGCTGTTTTTTTAGCTATTTCGCTATGACGCGATAAACGCTATTTAAACCTTTAATTAATATAGATCTTTCTGCAAGCTTTCAGATTAAATCAGAATAAAATCAAAATAAGAAATCGGATTTCGTCATCAAAAGTTGTACTTGCCTATATTTAAAATTGTCATTTACATTTTTTTTGTTAGATTTCATTGAGCGATCTACTCTGCATCATCTCGTCTCTTACCTTTCAACTTCCAATTTCTGAGTATTTAACACTACTTGGATAAAAATTGAAGCATGTCCAAACAAATGATATGAATGATATAAAGAGCTATGTTAGAAATAACTAAAAGGCTTCTAGACTTTATGATCATTTCTCTTCTTCTCCTTTTTTAAAATAATAAATTAGTTGTCAATTACCGACGTCTTTTTTCTTTTTTTTTGTCGTTCGGCAACCATATATCCAAATAGCGTAATAGTAGCAAGCGTGGTATTCTAGCAAAAAAGGGCAAAGATTAGAAAGTTTAAAATTGTTTCAAAAAAGGATAATCCGTTATTCCACCGAATTAGTCTCAACAGTATGCAGGATATTGACTTAACTGAAGTGGTTCTTATCATCATTATTTAAAATATGAGTGATGCTTCTATGGACATAAGGACTTATTTGTAAAATGAACATATTTTCATTTAAATTTCGAAACTTCGAAAACTCACAAATTTATAGAAAAACTCACAAATTTACCCTTCTAAACTTCTAAACTTCGAAAAATGTCAGTCTTTCAATTGGTCGGTTTACCCTTCTAAACTTCGAAAACTCACAAATTTATCAAGTACTCATTTTACCCTTCATTTAAATAAATACTAATAGCATTTTATAGAAAAATGTCAGTCTTTCAATTGGTCGGTTTCCGAGAACAAATGGGTCATTCTCTACTTCCGACACTTACACGAGCATATACCTAATTATCATTGTGTAAACGTCAGAAGTAGAGATCAAATTACTCATTTGCACTCGAAAACCGTCCAATTAGAAGACTGGCATTTTTTTTTTCTAAAACATGTTACATATTTTTTATTTTGTAATAAAGGGTAAAATAGATACTTCATAAATTTAAAATGAGTTTTAATATAAAAGACATTAAAATGAGTAAATTTGTGAGTTCTGAAGTTTGGAAGGGTAAACATGCATGATATTATTGAATTTTAGAGGAGGAAATACATAATTCCAAGTTTTTGAGGGGTATACATGAAATTACTCCATTATTATTACTGATTAAATTATGAGGAGGGTTCAAATTTCTCCATTTTTCATGCCTCCATCATGCCTTCATTTTTAAAAACTTTAATAACTCAAAATTTAAAACTTAAAATTCAAAATAAAACCGTTGGATATGATCTACATCATTTTATCTATGCACGTGTAAAAATTTATGACATTTCAATTTTTGTTTCGTTGTCATCAAGAGCTTGTAAAAAACGTACTAGTGTGGATAATTTCTAGATGTTGATTTTTCAACTTATTGATTCACAAAAAACAAAATCAAAATGTGATAATTTTTTATGAGCACATAGATAAAATGATGAGATCATATCCAACGGTTTTATTTTGACTTTTAAATTTTAAATTTTAAATTTTAAATTTTGAGTTATTAAAATTTTTTAAAATGGACGCACAAAAAATAAAGGCATTTGAATCCTCCTCTTAAATTATATATTATATTTATCATTTTATTGTTAGTTTTATACTATTACAATTATGTAGTTATTCATTCCATTATTTCAACTCGTATTTTGATTTTCGAATAGTACTAATATATTGTTATAATTACTATTGAATCTACTACCTACTTTTATTATTTAAATAGCACAATTTTAATTTTTTTTGTTTTGTAATTAAATAAGTCCTTTTTTTTCTTAGAATCTATTCCGGCAGCGGATTTTCCTATGTGCAGCAAATCAAATTTAATTGGATGTTCGATCTTAATTGCAATTTACATTGAGATTCATACGGATGGATTTAGATCTGCACAAATCTCACACCTTGTGAATCTAAATTGTTTGTTCAAATCTCAAACCAAATTTGTTTTAATGCTCACTGAAAACACAAACTCTCTCCCCCTCCCTCCGCCCTGCATTTGGAATTCGCATCCTCTGCATTAACTCAAAAGGGAATCTTTTGAGTTAATAAATCTCAACCGTCCGATATGTTTTAAGATTCGTACAAACTAGATATGCACTAATATTAAAGGGCCCCCTATGTTATAGGCACGAGCCAGATTGGCTCTGTTTCAAATCAAACAGTTGAAATTCATTAACTCAAAATATTCCCTTTTGAGTTAATGCAGAGGATACGGATCCCTGCATTTGTCGATCGCTTACCCCGTCGCTCAATTCATGCGGCACAATAGTCCTTAGCCTTGCTATCCACCATGGTCGCAAATTTTAATTTTAGCCAAAATATTATTCAATTATGCCTGATTAAGTAATTTAAGTGTGTGTTAATACATATGTGGTCATGGTCTAAACGGATTGAAAGGTGCAAAATTAGCCATCGTTTTCATAGAAGGGCAATTACCCACGATGCTTATAGGAATATATTGACCAATACTAATAAATTGTGGCTAGACAACTGTTAGAGTGTTACGTTAAGAATATTGCACACTATATCACCTTTTTTGCCTTTTTCTTTTTTCATGTAATTCACAAATCCTGTACTACTTAATAATGTTTTAATAAAATAAATTACCAAATAAGCGAAGAAAATTAGAACGATCCCAGGAGAAATGAAAATCATAATAAAGCTCTTGACAATTGAAAAATCTTTTAGTATGTTCAATTATAATGCTTCACTCACATGCAAAGGCACAAGTTTCTCTTTTTGTATAAACATTTTCTTATCAACAATGAGTCAGTTCAATTACAATTGCAAAATTTAATCAATGGTGGTTATGAGTTGTCAAATTAGTACCGACTTTAAAATTACCGGCCACCTAATGCTTGCGTCATGTATACTACAAAAAAAAATAAAAAACAATTTGTTAGACACAAAGTGGCGAAGAAAGGAGAGTCAAAATTTGATACCAATAGACAACCTGACAAAAGGTGATAGACAATTACAAACACGCAAACAGCGTGAGAATCAGATAATTAATGCACTCGAAAAATAATATTATATTTGGTCGTTTTAACTGCATCATCATTTCAATGGATTGAAATTGAATAATTATATATTAATGTCAATTCCTTATATCTCAGAACTACAAAAATTTTGCGACTTCTTATGTTGAAAATTGTGCATCATTTTACCAAATGATTTTCGTCAAGATATAATATGATACAAGATTAGTCAATCACTAAGCAAAATACAAATTTTGCATGCTAGTAGCAACTATTTGACTTGTCAACTTAATGGTGATTATTGTAGGCATACAAATTCTTAGCAAACAACCAAAACCCATGATTACTTGTTCCGATTTTTGACAGCTGGATCCAACTGGACGGTGCACAGATTTTTCCAGACCTAATTTGAATTTTCTTGTCCTAGTTACAAATTGAGGGTAGAAAATTGGTGATGCAAGATTAGGGTTGAAAACCGTATGGATAATACGATAATATCCGATACGTATTTGATCAATATTCGAAAAATTAGATATGAATATCTAATATCTGAATATCTGTGTAGATATGGATACTGATATGATTTTACGTTTTAATTATCCGTATCCGAATAGTAGATATATATTATATATATTAATATATATTATGAAAAAATTATTGTTATTCACCATTAAAATTAGATAAATATTATGAACTTTGATATTTTTTTAATATTATTTTAATAAATATCCGATCCGATCCGTATCCGTATCCGTATCTGTATCCAATTGATATCCAATCCGTATACGTATCCGGAAAATTAAAAAGAGATATGGATATGGTTTTACCACTATCCGCTCCGTATTCGCTCCGTTTTCACCCCTATGCAAGATACAAGGAAATTTCCTAAAAAATTTCAAAAAATGTAAAATTTGGTCTCCAAGCACATTTCAATATGGAGATCATGTTGAGCGGTTCGGAACGGTTGTTTTGGATTTTCAAAATAGAAATATTGCGTGGAGTAAAAACTTGTTTTACTCCACGTCTCACCATAACCCATCCATATATATATTGTAAAATGCAAATAGACTCGTTTTCATATATTCATTTAATTAGAATTAATTAATACATTGAATAAGAACCAGAAAGGCACAAACCACACGGATTACGGAGAATTTTTTCTAGAGAAATTAATAGAAAGAAAGAGAGAGAAATAGAAAGAATGCATCAAGTTTTTTGAATTGATAGAAAAATCAATTGGATTTCTACTAATTCTAAAAATAAAAAAGTTCCCACTAAGGTGGACCAGAGTGGCACGAGTGTTTGGAAATGGACAGCATCGGGTTCATTCACAACTTCCTCAACATACGAAGTGATGCACAACCCGGGAATCATAAGTGTCTCCCACGCGAAACTCTGGAAACTAAAAGTTCCTACTAAGGTGAGGACTTTTGTGTGGCTGCTCCTCCAGGACAGTATTTTGACACAACAGGTGTTAATAGCAAGAGGGTGCGTAGTGACTGCGGGCTGCGGCTTGTGTGGGAATTCGGATATAGAGACGAGTACACACCTCCTATGGACATGTCAGTTCGCAAAACGGTTTTGGAGAGGCCTACTGATGCACTTCAACTTGCCAATTCCGAATGCCAACTTAACGGACCTGCAGGATACTTGGTGGAAGCATAGATTCAAAGTGAATAGCCAAGAACGCCTCTTTTGGATACAGCATGGGCGTCAGGCATGTGGGCATTGTGGCAAGAAAGGAACATGAGGTTCTTCTTGTTAGTGTAATAATCTAGAAGTCAATCGTAGGATAATTTTATTATATGTATTTTGTTCATGTAATGAATGATTAATAAAATTATCATTTTGTTCCTTGAGATTTATCGAATTTATGAATCATTTCGAGTTCATGACTTGATATTGTGAAACTCTATAATATAGATGATAAATACTCTTGGTAGTCTCTAACCGTGGTAATTAACAAGGAACACTAATTGACCGTTTAAAGGTTAGTGTGTGGATTAAATGATGGTTAAGTTTTACAAATCATAGACAAAGAGTTGTCATTTTAATCACACAGATACATGTTAGATAACATGGTATCAGACAGACCCTAAATGAAACATTAAATGGTGTGTGTTCATGTCATTAATGTTTTCATTCAGTGTTAAGTTATAAAGTATGAGGTGTTCGTCTTTCCTACATAGGAAGTGTGTATTCATGAGTGTTGTCCATCGCTATCCGTAAAAAGTAGCTATACAGATAACATCCAGTATGCATAACTTATGCGGAGGGGAGATGTTCGCCAAGACTACTATTGTCCCTCGTATTTAATACGAGTGATAGTATCACTGGGCCTCTTGATGGAGTAGGGTTATCTATGCACAATATGATTAAAGAGTTAATCATATATGATAATCTACTTAAGATCGAGAAAAGATTAAGTTTGCAAGGATGACATAAACCTATCTTGAAACTGATCTGATACTATGAGACAAAAGAATTAACACGAGTAAATTGTTTACTGGATCGTGATATTGCAATGTACAAGATCATCTGTGTCAATTGGGTAGTCGTAATGTATTCTGCCAGATGCCTCTTATGATTTATAGAATTAAAAGGAGTTTTAATTCTATTGCCAACATAACACAGATCATATCGGGTCAACACTAATAGAAAAGTAATCAAAGAATTTTTATGATTAATTATAAAATGTTATAATTAATAAATGTCATAAAGATGACATGCTTAAACATATTAAATTTATAAGTGTGTACGACACGTTGTATAAATTTATCACAAAACATACTAAAGAAATATAATTATTCGGAATAATTATATAAATGACTAATGGATTAAAATATTAATTATGAATTAATATTTAAGCCCAAATTGAATTTATAATTTAAATTCAAAAGCCCATTTGAATTCGGGCCCAAATTAAATTTAGAATTTAAATTCAAAAGCCCAAATTGATCGAATTAAATTATGGGCCTCGAGGGCATTTTGGTAATCAGCCAGTGGCAAAATTCAATTTGAGTTTGTCAATGGCAATTTGGTGAATACCACAAAAATCAAGGGCATTACGGTCATTTACGAACCTCCTCATTTGCCTATAAATAGAGGGGTAGGGGTAGAGAGAAACTTACTAATTCCGATAGTTCGAATCCTATCTGATCGATTCGAATCTGATTTTTTCTCTCCCGATTTCTCTCTCAAATAGTGATTTGAGTGAATAGTGTTTTAGCGAAAGTTTGTGAATCTGTTTTGCGAAAGTCGTGAATCAGTTTTTACGATATTCATGAATAGTGTTTTTACGGTGAATAGTGTTCTCGTGAAAATTCATGAATCTATTTTTGCGTTTGACGTAAATCAGCTTTTATGAATTTTGTGGTGAATAGTGTTTTTGCGTTTCCCACTGATACAGTATTTCTGGCAAAAGAAATATCAGCTCTCTGGTTGTTCCTGATGGATAACCTATAGAGGCATCATACGTTTGGTGCTCCGAGACGAATTGGTCTTCATTCCAATCAGAATTTGGAAACGACGTATAAATATTATATTAATTTATTTAATTGTTAAATAGATTTAATTTTTAGAAATCAATCAAGGAGTAGATCTGTAGAGGATTAAAAGGGCTTGTCAAGAGAAAGACGGGAACAGGAACGCTCGGTACTCTTTCTGACATACCTCTTTAATCCTTGGCTTAAGTTAGAAGTAAAATTTTTGTTTTACGGTTTTTCTGCAACTTAAGCCTAATGGGCATTGGGTAGCCTCAAAACCCAACACTTCTCACACAAAAGCAAGACTGCAGAAATTTTAATTATTGAGACGACATTGAAAATTCAATTGTGGAACCAAGCGTGTTGAGTCCCAAGTGGGTAAAGTGACGAGGGTGCAAAGAGGAAATCACGCAAGCATTTACTGCGCGTTGCTTAGTGTTTTATTTAATCTATGAATTTTGATGTAAGTAGGTCCAGACTTTCTGGCTTGTAAATAATTTTCTTATCAATACAAAACGTTGGCGGGCTTGCAGCCTCCAACCTTTAAAAAAAAAAAAAGTTAAAATCGGTAGGAATTCTACCGATCCAAACCAGTTATTTGTCTTTTAATTTTTCTAGTAATGTAAATTTTTTTTATGAAAATAGATAGAGTATTATAAAATTTAGATATAATAGAAACATTCCATCTAATTTTGAAAAACTTTTTATATTTTACTAGATAACTAATAGAAGAATTTTCTCCATCTATGCATCAAATTTAAAAAAGATAACTAAATTTAGTTAAGTAAAATTCCTACCGATTTAAACTTTTTTATTTTTAAAATCAGTAGAAACTCTACCAATTTTTTGTTTTTCTCTTTTTTTTTTTATTAATTCTAGAGAAAAAAAAAATTCCCGGATTACAACCGGATTTTGAATGTAATCATTATACAAGCAAAATTACTATGTGAACGCACCTCATTTTCCGTGTACTAGATTGAAACAATTTCAACTTCCAACGCTCTTCTATTTTCTTGGTCACTGTCAAAGGATTGAAAGATTCGCTAATCTTTTTTTTTCTTTTGGAAAATTTGTTTATTATTATTTTTTATTTTATGATGTGTTTTGATTGGAGGATGACGAGTTGGAGATATTTAGCAGCCTTTTCTGAATGGTAAGCAGAGTAGGTACTAATTACGTGCTCACATTAAGAAGTTGAAAAACTTGAAATGCGCCCCCTGTGTTTTTTTTATTTTGGAAAAATAGCGATATGATTTTTTTAGCGAAGTCTCATTGTCATATACCGGCAATTAGTTATCTGAGTAGGGGTAATTGTTAGGCTATTGTTTGTTTCATTTTTTATTTCGGATAATGACACGTTCTAGAATTATGGGGATGTAACCGACCTGAGTTGTTTATTTTATATACCAACTAAGTTACGAGGCTTGATTCTTATTTTTACTCAACAAAAATACCAACTAAAGTTATTTTTTGTTTGAATGCGAAATAAAATTGGGTCTGGCCTGAAATTCATCACGAGAGAAAGAGAAGAATCAATTTTGTATTGATAGGCTCAGAGTGTTAACGGGAACGAAGCTGTCAAAAATAATAATAGAACAACTCAAGAACACAAGACTCCCATAAATCTCCCTTCCCTCCCTTTGTTTATTTCAATCAATCTATTTTTTCTTACATAAAAAACTTGTCCTCTGTGCCTCTATTTATCTCCTTCATAGAGCCGCACAGCCATATTAATTAGAAAAGGAAATACATCAAGTTTAGGAGAAATAAATCACTAGATAAGTCAACTATGGAAACCACTATTATACCATTCAAATATTGCCTATACAGAAATCGTCTAGCCTTATATTAACCAAATTAAATATTCTTCTATTGATTTCTTTCTTCATCTTTCTCCGGATAAAATGTGAAACTTGATGTACGTATTAGCTTGTAACTTCAACATAAGCATTTTTTATATCCTTGTCCGTTATGTTAATGAAACAAATATTTTATCCATATCTAATAAGTTAAACAAAATTAGATAGATGAATAAACTACCGTTATAAGATGAAAAACAACTAGAAAAATATGTAAAAATAACTAGTAGAAGATTAAAGACAACTAGAAAAAAGATAAAACACAACTAGAAAAACATGAAATGCAACATATAACAAGATGAAAAAAAAATTACAAGAAGGTGCAAAACAACTAGTATAAGAACAAAAACAACTAGAAGAATGTGAAAAACAATTATAAGAAATTGAAAGATCACTAGTAGAAGATAAAAGACAACTAGAAGAAGATGAATCACAATCAGTAGAATATATGAAAGATAACCGGTTTAACATGAAAGACAATTAGAGAAGATGCGAGACAACTAGAAAATGATTAAAGACAACTAGAAGATAAAAAACATCTAGTATAATATGAAATACAACAAGAATAAGATGAAATACAAGCAATAGTAGATAAAATAAAACTAGAAGAAAATAAAATACAACCAGTACAAAATTAAAGATGAAAAATACGACTAGTAAAAGATGAAACACAACTAAAAGAAAATGAAATACAACTAGATGAAGATTAAATGCAATTTGTTGAAGATGAAAGACAACTAGAAGAAGATGAAATACAACTACAATAAGATGAAAGACAACCAGTAGAACATGAAAGACAACAAGAAGAATATGAAACACAATCATACAAAATGAAAGACAACTAGAAGAGAATGAAGGACAATTAGAAGAAGATATAGACAACTAGAAAAACATGAATGACAACGAGAATAAGATAAAAAACAACTAGTAAAAGATGAAAGAAAATTAGTAGAACATGATAAACAAACAATACAAGATGAAAGACAAATAGTAAAAGAAGAAACACAACCAGTAGTGGATAAAAGAAAACCAGTATAACATGAAAGACAACCAGTAGAACATGAAATACAACTAAAGAACATAAAATACAACCAGTAAAACATGAAAGACAACTAGTACAAGACGAAAGACAACAAAAGAAAATTAAAAACAACTAGTACAAGATGAAATACAACTTGTTGAACACGAAAGACAGTCAAAACTAGTTGAACGACAACTAGTTGAACATGAAAGACAACTAGAAGAAGATTAAATACAACCAGTAGGACATGAAAAACAAACAGTATAAGATGAAAGACAAACAGTATAAGATGAAAGACGACAAGTAGACCATGAAAGACAACTAGAAGAAGATGAAACACAATAAGTACAAGATGAAAGATAACTAATAGAACATGAATCACAACCGGTAGAACATGAAAGACAATCGATATAACATGAAAGACAACTACAAGAAGATATAAGACAACTAGAAGAGCATGAAATACAACCAGTAGTAGATGAAAGACAACTAGTAGAACATGAAAAACAACTAGTACAAGATGAAAGAAAACCAGTAAAACATGAAAGACAACTAGAAAAAGATGAAACATAACCATTAGTAGATGAAAGACAACCAGAAGTACATGAAATACAACTATAAGAACATGAAAGACAACTATAATAACATGAAAGATATATAGAAGAAGATGAAACACAACCAGTAGTAAATGAAAGACAACCAGTAGAACATGAAAGACAACTAGTAGAACATGAATAACAACCAGTACAAGATGAAAGACAACTAGAGGAAGATGAAAAACAATAAGTATAACATTAAATACACCTAGAAGAGCATGAAATATGACCAGTGGTAGATGAAAGACAACTAGTAGAACATGAACAACAACTAGTAAAACATGATAAACAACTAGAAGAGGATGAAAAATAACTAGTAGAGATGAAAGCCAACCAGTAGAACATGAAAGACAACCAATACCAGACGAAAGACAACTAGAAGAACATGAAAGATAACTAGAAGACGATGAAACACAATCAGTACAAGATGAAAGACAACCAGAAGAACATGAAAGACAAATAGAAGAACATGAAATATAACTATAATAAGATGAAACACAACCAGTAGAAGATCAAACACAATCAATAGAACATGAATGACAACTACAAGAAGATAAAAGACAACTGGAAGAACATGAAAATACATCTAGAAGAAGATGAAACACAACCTGTAGTAGATGAAAGACAACAAGTAGAACATGAAAGACAACTTGTAGAACATGAATAACAATCAGTACAAGATGAAGAACAACTAAATAAGAAGAAAAACAACTAGTATAAAGTTAAATACACCTAGAAGAACATGAATTACAACCAGTAGTAGATGAAAGACAACCAGTAGAACATGAAAGACAACTTAAAAAGATTAAAAAAAAACTAGTTAGGATGAAAGACAACAAGTAGAATACGAAAGACGGCCAATACCAGATGAAAGACAACTAGTAGAACATGAAAGAAAACTAGATGAAGATGAAATACAATCAGTAAAAGATGAAAGACAACTAAAAGAACATGAAATACAAATAGAAGAACATGAAAGATAACTATAATAAGATGAAACAAAACCAATAGAAGATGAAAGACAACCAATAGAAGATGAAAGACAACCAGTACAAGTTGAAAAACAACAGGTTGGATTTGGAAAACAACCAGTATAAGATGAAAGACAACCAGTATAAGATGAATGACAACCAATACCAGATGAAAAACAACCAATAACAGTTGAAAGACAACTAGGAGAACATGAAAGTAACTTGAAGATGATGAAACACAATAAGTACAAGATAAAAGACAACTAGAAGAACATGAAAGACAAATAGAAGAACATCAAAGATAATTAAAATAAGATGAAATACAACCACTAGAAGATGAAATACAACTAATAGAACATGAAAGACAACCAGTACAAGATGAAACACAACTGGTTGGATATGAAAAACAACAACTATAAGATGAAAGACAGCTAATACCAGATGAAAGACAATTAGTAGAACATCATAGACAACTAAAAGAAGATGAAACACAACCAGTAGAACATCAAAAACAACCAGTATAAGATGAAAGACAGCCAATACCAGATGAAAGACTATTGGGAGAACATGAAAGACAACTATAATAACATGAAACACAATAAGTACAAGATGAAAGACAACTAGAATAACATGAAAGGCAACCTGTAGAAAATGGAAGACAACTAGAAGAATATGAAAGACAACCAGAACAAGATCAAAGACAACTAGAAGAAGATGAGAGACAATTAGTAGAAAAAGAAAGACAACCAATAGAATATGAAATACGACCCGTACAAGTTTAAAGACAACTAAAAGAAGTTGAAAAACAACTAGAAGAAGATGAAAGACAACTAGAAGAGCATTAAAGACAACTAGAACAAGATGAAAGACAAATAGATGAACATGAAAGACACTTAGAAGAAGATGAAACACAATCAATACAAGATGAAAGACAACCAGTTGAACATGAAAGACAAATAGAGGAACATGAAATATAACTAGAAGAAAATGAAACACAACCAGTAGTAGATTAAGGACAACCAGTATAACATGAAAGACAACCAGTATAAGATGAAAGACAACTAGTAGGATATGAAAAACAACTAATATAAGATGAAAGATAGCCAATACCAGATGAAAGACAATTAGTAGAACATGAAAGATAACTAGAAGAAGATGAAACACAACTAGTAGAACATGAAAAACAACCAGTATAAGATGAAAGACAACCAATACTAGATGAAAGAAAACTATGAGAACATGAAAGACAACTAGTAGAAGTTGAAACACAATAAGTACAAGATAAAAGACAACTAGAAGAACATGGAAGACAACAAGAACAAGATGAAAGACAACAAGAAGAAGTTGAAAGACAATTAGTATAAGAATAAATCTAACTACTGTAAGTTCTTGGCAGAATCAAGAACTTGTAAATTAAACAACAAATAAATAAATATTAAAGTGCAATATAGTAAATAGATAGAGTTAGAGAAATTGACACAAGAGTTGGTAACAAAGTTCGATCACTGAAGGACCTACGTCTCCGGAGCAACGCAACCTTAAGAGGGGCGCCTTTCTATTACCCAATAAAGAAATGAATACAAGTTATGACCGGTACGAGACAACACTCATGCGATCCACACAAACGACAAATTGAGCACAACAGCTCAAAGGAAAGAAAGGTGAGCACACAGGCTCCGGTATAAGCGAGCTCGCAATCCAACCATTCACTGGCTTCACTCTAATCTCACAATGGATCAAATTAGGTGAAGTATATTTGAGGTTACTGGAAAGATAATTGAAGTTTGAGCACAAACAACAATGGACTAGGCTAAACCTCTCAAAAGGATTCTAAAGTGTAAGATTTGTGAGGGTATTCTCTCGTCAATGAGACAGGAGACGTAGCCCATTATTTATTATGGAATTCAAAGGAGAGCCAACGGCCCTTTGCAGATCACAAGATCTACAACATAATGGTTAATCCAATTTTTCTTGTGCCCAAGTTTCCAGTATTTATCATACCTAGTAATTTGAATTTCAAATTTGATATCCAGCCAAGCAACGGCTAGACTCAGGTGATCTCAGTCCCAGATCTACTTTACCATACTTTTGGACATAAATAAAAATAACAACACAAAATGGTAACGTGTGATCTTCATAATCTTCATGATCTTGATCTCCATACGATCTTCCGTAATATTCATGATTCAACATCTTCATGGATATTCGACATTCCAAATGGCTCATGCAAATCTTCCAACAAGTATTTATCAAATCATTCCTTGTAGCTCGAGGAGATCATGTGCAGCTTGTCACGTTCCGATTTGTCATGATATGTATGTTGACTTCCGTTGACCTTCGGACGCACCTTGTTACGCCAACTTGTCATAATATGAATCGTTGACTTGCTTTGTCTTTGATCGTGACTGTTAAACCTGCACACATCTCAAACAAAGAAACTATAAATTTTAATGATTATATATGTTTTGCAAATTAGTCAAATGATCACTCAAAAGAGAGCGATGTTTCTTTTAAAATTTATAAACTCGGAAATGCTATCGGTTCGGATCGCAAGCGCACAATCCTTATCGAGTAGTATAATCGAGGTCGATCCACATGGAATATTGGTCTACAGTCTTGAGCGATCAAATCACAATCTTTCGAAAGGCTAGACAAAATCTGAAAATTGAGAGTTTGGAATTGTGATCAATGTAAATTTGGCAACAATTAAAAGTAATTAAAATAAAGATAGAGATGAGAATTCCTAGGGTTTCGGCACACCATTGCTACTCAATCCACTTTGATATTATACTTCTGTCCGGTCTGATTACCTGTTGTTGTTAATGGAAGACACTACATAGGACACTGCGAGTCACTTATGCAAATGACAGGACTTCCACCGGGATACTACATAGGACACTGCGATTTATCTTACGCAAATGACAGATTCCTTAAATACACAAGTTACTACATAGGGCACTGCGATTTATCTTACGCAAATGACAGAACTTGGTTTGCGTTTTGTGGTTCTGATTTATGGTTTCCTCGCGAAGGTTTTCTTCACATAAATCTAATGGCTCCCAACGAGGCTAACTCGTCCATCATAGTCGTTCTACCGATAAAGTACTGTCACTACTCTAGGATTAGACTAGATTATCGAAATCAGGTGAAGGAAGAATAAATTGCAAAAGCATTTCAATCAATAACAAGAAATCATAATCAACAGAAAATATATATCAAAGCATCATGAGTAACAAGGTTTACTGCCTAGCCCCTAAGAAAAGAACTTAGCCGCGGAACGGCATCATTACAACACTCCTCTCTTCTCACTTCAATTAAATCTAACCCTAACTACCAAAATTACAAAGATAATTTTCTCTTCTGTCCAAGGGCCTTATATAGGAGTGAGGGGACGTCTGGAGATGAGTGGAGGCCAAGAAACACGATCTGGACACGCTTGTGGCAGTTATTCCCCAAAGGGCACCTTGGTTACCGACCGTATCAGGTGATACGGTCCGTATTCACACCTTGTCGTTGAGGGTTTTAATGCGTATCACACCATCTCCTGGTCCGTATCCAGCTAGGTCCGTATCAACTGTTACGGACCGTAACAGAGCCTTAGTCGATGAGCGTCGCTTGTCCGATTGACCTAATTCTTGCTCCATTTGATGTGAAATAGTCCCAAAACCTGTTTTCTGCAATAAAACATAAAGAAGGGTGACAGTAACCTTTTTCTCTAATTAAATAAACATAAGTGTGAGATAATATGCAAAACCTAAGCCAAAACCCTACGTAATTCATCATCATTTTGACTCTGATCATCAAACATCACAGAAGATTGCTTATAACAACATATATAAGGAGAGGTAATGGAGTTTTCTATTAAGCAATTTTCTGAAAATTCTTTCCTTCTCTTCCTCTCATATTATTAGTCTCTCTACTGAAGGATTATTAGAAGAACAAGAAGGGTTATTAACTAGGTTCTAAGCTTAGATTAGATTAAGATCTTTAGCAAGGTCTTTATAATCCTTGTTTAGTGCAAGGTGAACACTAGGAGGCCATTTCGATAAATGATGGTATCCAAGAGACCTAGAAGTGAATACGACTTCTCTAAATTTACCAAATTTGCATTTGGTAGAGGTATATCCAGATCTTATTTAGCAAATAGATTTGTGATGGATGAATGAGTAGATAATTATTTGTGCATATGAATTACTTGAATAGAATTAACATAATAAAGTACGTCCGTCGATGGTTGTAAAAGGGTTAAAAAATTTAATTTTTAACGCCTTAACGCATCATGAAATCCTTTAACACAATCAGTAGTAGATGAAATACAACCACTAGATGAAAGAGGACTAGTAGAACATGAAAGACAACCAATAGAACATGAAAGACAACCAGTAGTAGATGAATGACAACTTGAAGAAAATGAAAAACAATTAGTAGAAGATGAAATACAACCAGTAGTAGATGAAAGAAAACCAGTAAAACATGAAAGACAATCAGTAGAACATGAAACACAACTAGTAGAAGTTAAGACAACTAGAAAAGGATGAAAGACAACTAGAAAGATTTGAAAAACAACTAGTACAGGGTGAATGGCAACTAGAAAATGATGAAAGACAACTTGAAAAAGATGAAAGAATAACTTGAAAAAGATGAAAGACAACTAGAAAAAGATGAAAGACAACTAAAAGAAGATGAAACATAACTAGAAGAAGATGAAACACAACTAGTAGAACATGAAAGACAGTTAGAAAAAAATAAAACACAATGAGTACATGATAAAAGACAATTAGAAGAAAATGAAAGATAACTAGTAAAACATTAAAGACAACCAGTAGAACAAAACAAACAACAAGTACAAGGTGAAATATAACCACTAGTAGATGAAAGAGAACCAGTAGAACACAAAAGACAACAAATAGAATATGAAAGACAACTAATAGTACAAGAATGACAACCAGAAGAAAATGAAAAACAACTATTAGAAGATGAAATAGAACTTGAAGAAGATGAAAGACTAAAAGAAAATGAAAAATAATTAGTAGAAGATAAAATACAACCAGTAGTAGATGAAAGACAAACCAGTAGAACATGAAAGACAACTCGTAGAACATGAAAGACAACCATTACAAGATGAAAACAACTAGAGGAAGATGAAAAACAACTAGTAGAAGTTGAAAGACAACCTATTGAACACGAAAGATAGCCAATTCCAGATGAAAGAAAACGTGTAGAACATGAAAAACAACAAGAAGAAGATGAAATACATCTAGTAGAATCAGAAGTGAATCTTAGTGTACTTAAAAGGTGCCTAAGCCACACCCATGTTTCTAATTTTTTTAATTATGTATATTAAAATTTAACTGAATTTTCTGTTTTTTTATATTTTTATATAGATTAGCCCCCCTCATAAAATAACAAATGTTTACTAATAGCCTAGTGTTTAAACTTGCCCATTGGGTTGTGGAAGATCTTTGGTTCAAATCCCACCTCTCACATTATATACTATTGCATTTTATTTCCTAGAACCAGTACTGGATCAAAAAAAACTAGTAGAAGATGAATAACAACCGATAGAACATGAAAGACAACTAGAAGAAGATGAAACACAATTAGTAGAAGTTGAAAAACAGCCTATAGAACACGAAAGACGGCCAATAATATGAAAGACACCTAGTACAAGTTGAAAGAGAACTAGAAGAAGTTAAAAAACCACTAGTACAAGATGAAAGACAACTAGAAAATGATGAAAGACAACTAGAAAAAGATGAAAAACAACTAGTAAAAGATGAAAACCAACTAGAAAAATATGAAAAACAACTAGAAGAGGAATTAAAGTCTACAAGTAGAAGATGAAACACAATTAGAAGAAGATGAAACACAACCAGTAGAAGATGAAAGACAGTTAGAAGAAAATGAAACACAATGAGTTCAAGATGAAAGACAACTAGAAGACAATGGAAGATAACTAGTAGAAGATGAAAGACAATCTGTATAACATGAATAACCACCGGTAGACATGAAAGACAACCAGTATAACATGACAGACAACTAGTAGAACATGAAAGACGCCCAATACCAGAAGAAAGACAACTAGAAAAACATGAAAAACAATTAGAAGAAGATGAAACACTATCAGCACAAGATAAAAGACAACTAGAAGAAGATGAAAGAAAATCAGTAAAACGTGAAAGACAACCAGTAGAACATGAAAATCAACTAGAAAAAGATGAAACACAACTAGTAGAAGTTCAAACACAGCCTATAGAACATGAAAGACAACCAGTAAAACATGAAAGACAACTAGTACAAGTTGAAAGACAACTAGAAGAAGTTGAAAAATAACTAGTACAAGATGAAAGACAACTAGAAAAGGATGAAAGACAACTAGAAGAAGATGAAACACAACCAGTAGAGCATGAAAGACAGTTAGAAGAAAATGAAGCACAATGAGTACAAGATGAAAGACAACAAGAAGAAAATCAAAGATAACTAGTAAATCATTAAAGACAACCAGTAGAACAAGACAAACAACAAGTACAAGGTGAAATATTACTAGAAGAAGATGAAATACAACCACTAGTAGCTGAAAGAGAACCAGTAAAACACGGAAGACAACAAATAGAACATGAAAGACAACCAAAGTAGAAGAATGACAACCAGAAGAAAATGAAATAGAACTTGAAGAAGATGAAAGACAACTAAATGAAAATGATAAATAATTAGTAGAAGATGAAATACAACTAGTAGTATATGAAAGACAACTAGTAGAACATGAAAAACAACAATTACAAGATGAAAGATAACTAGAAGAAGATGAAAAACAACTAGTAGAAGTTGAAAGACAACCTATTGAACACGAAAGATAGTCAATTCCCGATGAAAGACAACAAGAGGAAGATGAAATACATCTAGTAGAACCAGGAGCGAATCTTAGTGTACTCAAAAGGTGCCTAAGCCACACCCATGTTTCTATTTTTTAATTATGTATATTAAAATTTAATTTAATTTTCTGTTTTATTTTTATTTTATATAGCCCCCTCATAAAGTAACAAATGTTTCCTAATAGCCTAGTGGTTAAAGTTGCTCATTGGGTCGTGGAAGATCTTTGGTTCAAATCCCACCTCCCACATTATATATTATTGCATTTTATTTCCTAGAACAAATAGTAGAAGAAAGACAATCAGTAGAAGATGAATAACCACCGGTAGACATGAAAGACAACTAGTATAACATGACAGACAACTAGTAGAACATGAAAGACGCCTAATACTAGAAGAAAGACAACTAAAAAAAATATGAAAAACAATTAGAAGAAGATGAAACACTATCAGCACAAGATGAAAGACAAATAGAAGAAGATGAAAGAAACCAGTAAAACATGAAAGACAACCAGTAGAACATGAAAGACAACTAGAAGAAGATGAAACACAACTAGTAGAAGTTCAAACACAGCCTATAGAACACGAAAGACAACCAGTAAAACATGAAAGACAACTAGAAGAAGTTGAAAAACAACTAGTACAAGATGAAAGACAACTAGAAAATGATGAAAGACAACTAGAAAAAGATGAAAAATAACTAGTAAAAGATGAAAGCCAACTAAAAGAAGATGAAAGACAATTAGAAGAGGATTAAAGACTACAAGTAGAAGATGAAACACAACTAGAACAAGATGAAACATAACTAGTAGAGCATGAAAGACAGAAGAAAATGAAACACAATGAGTACAAGATGAAAGACAACAACAAGAAAATCAAAGATAACTAGTAAATCATTAAAGACAACTAGTAGAACAAGACAAACAACAAGTACAAGGTGAAATATTACTAGAAGAAGATGAAATACAACCACTAGTAGCTGAAAGAGAACCAGTAAAACACGAAAGACAACAAATAGAACATGAAAGACAACCAATAGTAGAAGAATGACAACTAGAAGAAAATGAAAAACAACCAGAAGAAAATGAAATAGAACTTGAAGAAGATGAAAGACAACTAAATGAAAATGATAAACAATTAGTAGAAGATGAAATACAACTAGTAGTATATGAAAGACAAACCAGTAGAACATGAAAGACAACTAGTAGAACATGAAAAACAACCATTACAAGATGAAAGACAACTAGAAGAAGATGAAAAACAACTAATAGAAGTTGAAAGACAACCTATTGAACACGAAAGATAGTCAATTCCCGATGAAAGACAATTTGTAGAACATGAAAGACAACAAGAGAAAGATGAAATACATCTAGTAGAACCAGGAGCGAATCTTAGTGTACTCAAAAAGTGCCTAAGCCACACCCATGTTTCTAATTTTTTTAATTATGTATATTAAAATTTAATTGAATTTTCTGTTTATTTTTATTTTTATATAGATTATCCCCCTCATAAAATAACAAATGTTTTCCTAATAGCCTAGTGGGTAAAGTTGCTCATTGTGTTGTGGAAGATCTTTGGTTCAAATCCCACCTCACACATTATATATTATTGCATTTTATTTCCTAGAACCAATAGTAGATGAAAAACAATAAGTAGGAGATGAATAACAACTGGTATAATATGAAAGACATAGAACATGAAAACCGCCTAATATCAGACGAAAGAAACACGATCAATACAAGATGAAAGCCAACTAGAACAGAATGAAAGACAACTAGAAGAATATGAAAGACAACTAAATGAAGATGAAAACCAACAAGAAGAAGATGAAACCCAACTAGAAGAGAATGAAAGACAACTAGAAGAAGATGAAAGACGAATAGAAGAACATGATAGACAACTAGAAGATAATGAAACACAACAAGTAGTAGATGAAAGGTAACAAGAAGAACATGAAAGACATCTAGAAGAACATCAAAGATAACTAGAAGAAGAACATGAATAACAACCAGTAAAAGATTAATGACAACTAGAAGAAGATGAAAAACAACAAGTAGAACATTAAATACAACTAAAAGAACGTGAAAGACAACTAGTAGAACATGAAAGACAACCAGTAGAACATGAAAGACAACTAGGAGTGAAAAACAACTAGTAGAAGATGAAAGACAACAAATATAACATTAAAGACAGCCAACACCAGACGAAAGAAAACTAGAAGAACATGAAATACAACTAGAAGAACATGAAACATAATCAGTATAAGATGAAAAACAACTAGAAGAAGATGAAAGCCAACTAAAAGAGAATGAACGACAACTACAAGAAGTTGAAAGACAACTGGATGAACATGAAATACAACTAGAAGAAGATAAAACGCTTCATGTAGTAGATGAAAGACAACCAGAAGAATATGAAAGATAACTAGAAGAAAATAAAACACATCATGTAGTAGATGAAAGACAACAGTAGAACATGAAAGATAACCAGTTGAACATGAATAACAATCAGTATAAGATGAAAAACAACTAGAAGAAGATGAAAAATAACTTGTATAAGAAGAATGGCAACCAGTAGAACATGAAAGACATCCAATACCAGACGAAAGACAATTTAGAAGAAGATGAAACATAATCAGTACAAGATAAAAGACAACTAGAAGAAGATGAAAGTCAACTAGAAGATAATGAATGACAACTACAAGAAGTTGAAAGACAACTGAAAGAACATTAAATACAACTAGAAGAAGATAAAACACATCCTGTAGTAGATGAAAGACAACTAGAAGAACATGAAAGACAACTAGAAGAAAATGAAACACAACCAATAGTAGATGGAAGACAACCAGCAGAACATGAAATACAACCAGTACAAGATCAAAAGACAACCGGTAGGACATGAAAAACAACCAGTATAAGATGAAAGACCGCTAATACTAGATTAAAGACAACCAATACCAGATGGAAGACAACTAGTAGAAGATGAAAGACAACTAGAAGAAGATGAAATACAACATGTAGAACATGAAAAACAACCACTATAAGATGAAAAACAGCCAACACCTGATGAAAGAAAACTAGGAGAAATGAAAGACAACTAGATGAAGATGAAAGAAAACATGTAGAGATGAAAGACAGCTAAAATAACATGAAAGACAACCAAAATAAGATCAAAGACAACCAGAAGAAGATTAACAATTAGTAGAAGAACAACTAGAAGAAGATGAAAGACAACCAATAGAACATGAAGTACGACCAGTACATGATGAAATGCAACTAGAAGAAGTTGAAAAACAACTAGTAGAAGATAAAAGACAACAAGAAAATGATGAAATCCAACTAGAAGAGCATTAAAGACAACTAGAAGAAGATAAAAGACAAATAGATGAAAATGAAAGACACCTAGAAGAAGTTGAAACACAAAAATATTGAATGAAAGACAACTAGAAGAACATGAAAGACAACTAGAAGAACATGAAAGATAACTAGAAGAAGATGAAACACAACGAATAGTGGATGAAATACAACCACAAGTAGATTAAAGAGAACCAGTAGAACATGAAAGGCAACCAGTAGTAGATGAAGGACAACTAGATGAAATTGAAAATCAATTAGTAGAAGATAAAATACAACCAGTAGTACATGAAAGACTACTAGTAGAACATGAAAGACAACTAGAACATGAAAGATAACAAGAAGAAGATGAAACACAACTGGTAGTTGATGAGTCCAAATTGAACAACTAACTTTCAGTATAAATTAATATACCTTTTAACCCTAATTCTACTTGCGTTCATATCACAAGCGCATGATCCTACCGTGTAGTATAATTGATTTAGGTTTAGGTTCTACTTGCGTTCAATTAAATAGAGATTCTCTAAGGTTTAGGTTCTCTCCTTCTAAATTATGCAAAAGTATATATTCAGACCTCTCTAACCCGCATGCGGCTTGTCACCCCGTATGCGGCATAGATTTGTCCCACAGCTACCCCGCATGCGGCACTGTCACTATCCCGCAGGGCGTGCTGGGTTTCTGTGTACGTGATTTTTATAAGTATGCAATTAACTCACACAAACCTAATTGTTCATATCTTATTCTACCCCTCAATTAATTATCCCAAAGACCCTACCTAAACTAGGTATCTCATAATACAATTCAAGTTACCAATTTACTCTGCCCTGCCAAGAGAGCCTACTGGGTTATAACCCTAGTCTTTGATGTCAGGCCTCGTTAGCCGAAGTGTTACATATACTTACATGCATTTCCCACTCACACCAGGAATGCAACGAAATCATACACCTATTGGTATGTGGAGGGTCACTAGCATATATTAGACAGAACTATGTATGCAAGGGAATTATAAAAAGGGTTCAAACAATAAAGCAAACACAAATCAACATACACAAAACATAAACATATATTAAAACATAACTAGAATTCAATTACAACCCTCACCTTAGAGATGTGAGAATTAGCTACTCATGGCCATAGCAAAATAAAATGAATAAAATAAAGAGAACATAAATTACAACCCAATTGAAGATGGATGACGCCTTCTTCTCTTGCTTGACTTCCGATGGCTACTCCTCTCTCTCTAAGTAACTATCTAACCTAACCTACCATGAGGATGCTAGTCGATTCTACGGACTTAACACAATTAAACACTCACACTAAACTCATTTACAAGAGGGGCTTTTATAGCCTTCCTAAAGGAGAGGCGGAGTAGTGGAAGGAGTAGTGGAAGTAGTGGAGAAGGTGGAGACTTGGAGTGCAAAAGCCAAAAATAACGAAGTAAACTTGGCTCTGAAGCAATTGTCTGCTGGCTAAGACGGGACTTAGCCGCAGAATAAGTGGGGAGTCAAATCGAGAGTTTGGCGACCCGCAAACCTGACTTGGCGACCCGCAAAGTCCTAACAGGCCACAACATACTACTGACGGGCCGCCACTACCACCTGCCCTAAGAAGGAAATCAGACCGAGAGTTTGGCGACCTGCACCTCCATCTGGTGGGGCGCGACTTCTCACTGGCAACCCGCGACCATCTCTTGGCGGGCCGCCATCTACCAGCTCTCGAATTCGGGAAAAGCACAAAATTCGAAACCTAGCGAGCCGCGAGATGCCCCTGGCGGGTCGCCGCCTAGCTAAAAATTAGCCTTCTTAATTAAGGCGCTTGATTTGTTTCCTAATCTGTCCAACCACCTCCTAAATGCGATTTTGAACCTTCTTAAGAGGCACAGGGGTCCTGGAACAGATCCATCTTCCCTTCCATAGTTTGAAAAGATTTTTCTCCATTTCTTCTCTTCTCTCTCAAGGAAACAAAAGCGAAAGGACAACGGGTTGCGGAGCATTTCTTGGAGCGGTAAGAGATCGACTTTTGTATTGGTTTAACCTTTACATTTTCCTTCTTTTCTGCCATTTGAGATGTATTTTCAGTCTTGCATAGTTGTTGACATTGCTATGAGAAGCTAGTCGTCCCTTCTAGGGGCGACGACTCGTAAACTTGATGGATTATTTTAAAATCTACCTTACTTGGATAGTTATAATTTGTGTTATGATTGTTTATGAAATTGTTTGTGCTTGTTTTATTATTCTTGTGAATGCATATTTGTGTACATGAGACTATCTCATTTTAGTTGAAATGGGGTTCTACTAGTACTTGATACCGAATATAATAGAAAGGAATTAATCATGATTTGGTATTAGTTCTACCTTAGCTCTAAACCAAACCGGACCACAAGTATTATAATCTATAGTTCATGGCAAAAAACTAAACGTGAAGTCTAAACTATTAATTAGGTTTATCAAGCTATTATCGGTATCGATCACAAAAAGCTAAACGCGAAGTGTCGGTAGTTGAGAGTAGCTTGACTAGTCCAACATCTTGACCAACTTGTGGCAAAAAACTAAAAGTGAAGTCCAATATGGTTAAGACACGTAGTCAGTTAGTGATAAACTAAACGTGAAACTTCTTGACTCAATATTTATACTAGAAACCACAATTACACAAACATGAATGCAAACCAAGTATATTAGCTAATTCGGATAGTGAGCCGTAGCCCCTAGACCTTCCCAATATTGTTTCAAACCACCATTTTAAGTTTGTTACATTTTAGTTCACAACAACTCTCTTCGGGCATTGAGACCACAACACTGTCACGGCTTGCGACCAGAGTACGACCTGCGAACTAGACTTTAATTCACCTTTTTCTCATTCCCAAAAATTAAGATTAAACTAGTAATTGGTATTGTCTCCCTTTGTCCTTGTGTTCGACCCCGATACTACCACGAAAGGTTGTATGCTTGCAACCGATCAAAATTTGAGTATTGGATATAAATTTAAAAGCAAAAAGAGTATTAAATCGACCCCAAAAATACATATACAAAATACTCATCAAAGAACATGAAAGACAACCAGTACAAGATGAAATACAACTTGAAGAAAATTAATGACAAGCAATAGAACACGAAATACAACCGGTACATGATGAAATACAACTTGAAGAAGTTGAAAACCAACTAGTAGAAGAAAGACAACTAGATGAAGATGAAAGACAACTAGGAGAAGATTAAAGACAACCAGAAGAAGATTAAAGACAACCAATAGAACATGAAATACAACCAGTACAAGATGAAAGAGAACTTGAAGAAGTTGAAAAACAACTAGTAAAATATGAAAGACAACTAGAAGTCGATGAAGGACAACTAGTAGAAGATGAAAAAAATAGAAGAAGATGAAACACAACTAGAAGAAGATGATACACAACCCGTAGAACATATGAAAGACAACCGGTATAACATGAAAGATAACTAGAAGAAGATGCGAGACAACTAAAAGAGAATGAAAGACAACTAGAAGCAAACGAAAAATACTAGTAGAACTTGAAATACAAGTAGAAGAAGATAAAATACACAACTAGTAGTAGATAAGAGACAACTATTAGAACATGAAAGACTACCAGTATAACATCAAAGACACTAGAAGAACATGAAAGACAACTAGCAGACAACTTGTAGGGAAAGAAAAACTACTAGAAGAAAATGAAACACAACTAGAAGAAAAGATGAAACAAACCAGTAGAACATGAAAGACAGTTAGAAGTAAATGAAACACAATAAGTACAAGATGAAGCACAACTACAAGAAGATGAAAGATAACTAGAAGAGAATAAAAGATCAGAAGAAGATGATAGACAACCAGTACAACATGAAAGACAACCAATACAAGATGAAAGACAATATGAAGAAAATGAAAGACAATTATTAGAAGATGAAACACAACCAGTAGTAGATGAAAGACAACTAGTTGAATATAAAAGACAACCAATAGAAGAATATGAAATACAACTAGAAGAAGATGAAATACAACCACTAGTAGATGAAAGAGAACCAGTAGAACATGAAAGACAACCAGTAGTAGATGAATGACAACTAAATGAAGATGAAAAACAACAACTAGACAACTAGAAGAAAATGAAAAACAATTAGTAAAAAATGAAATACAACCAGTACTAGATGAAAGACAACTTGTAAAACAAAAAAAGACAACCAGTAAAGACAGTCACTACAAGATGAAAGACAACTAGATGAAGATGAAAAAACAACTAGTAGAAGTTGAAAGATAACATGTAGAACATGAAAGACAACCAATACAAGATGAAAAACAACTAGAGGAACATTAATGACAATAGGTAGAACATGAAAACAACTAGAAGAGCATGAAATACAACTAAAATAACATGAAATACAACTAGTAATAGATGAAAGGCATCAATACAATATGAAAGACAAGTAGAAGAAGATCAAAAACAACTATTAGAAGATGAAAGACAGCCAATACCTGACGAAAGACAACTAGAAGAACATGGAAGACAACTAGAAAAGGATGAAACACAATCAGTACAAGATGAAAGATAACTAGAAGAACATGAAAGACAAATAGAAGAACATGAAAGACAGCTAGAAGAAGATGAAAGTTAAAAGACAACCAGAAGAAGATGAAAGACAACAAGAATAACATGAAAGAGAACTAGAAGAAGATTAAACACAACCATAAGAAGATTAAACACAACCAGTAGTAGATGAGAGACAACGAGTAGAAGATGAATGACAACTAAAAGAAGATGAAACACAACCAGTAGAACATAAAATACAACCAGTAGAACTTGAAAGACAACTAGAAGAAGATAAAAACACAATCAGTACAAGGTGAAAGACAACTAGAAGAAGATGAAAGACAATTAGAAGACATTGAAAGCCAACTAGAAGAACATCAAAAACTAGTAAAAGGTAAAAGATAACCAGTAGAACATGAAAAACAACCAATACAAGATGATAGACAGTTTGAAGAACGTGAAAGACAATTGCAAGAAGTTGAACCACAACCAGTAGTAGATGAAAGATAACCAGTAGAACCTGAAAGATAACAAGTACAAGATGAAAGGCAACTAGATGAAGATGAAACACAACTAGTAGAAGAATAATGACAACTAGAAGAAGATGAAAGAAAACCATTTGAACATGAAAGACAACCAGTACAAGACGTTAGACAACTAGAAGAAGTTGAAAAACAACTAGTAGAAGATGAAAGAAACAAGAAGAAGATGAAACATAACTTGAAGATGATAAAACAACCAGTAGAACATATAAAAGTCAACTGGTATAACATGAAAGACAACTGGAAGAGGATGAAAGATAACTAGTAGAACATTGTTGAGGCATTTTTATCGGCCTGTTATTTTGGTGTAGACCGGCGTGAACGTCTCTGCAGATACACTCCCTCCCATGAGTAGGTAAAGGGGAAGAAGCTTATTGTTTGATTGTAGGGATTCTTTTCCTTCCGACAGGCGCAAGCCCCTGTCGTTAATTACCCTGGATAGTACCCAGGAACCTCCGATTAAGGGGCTAGACGAAATGACATGATTAAGGTAGGGTAAATGAAGTGCAATTAAGAAAAGAGGGCGATACTGAATCAGAGGGGTAGTACTAATTCAACCCTCGAGGGGCATACTAACAGTGTATGCCTAGTATTACTAGGGCTTTTGTTTAATTTGGGGTTGCCTATTACATGCAAGGGCTTTAGCTGGTTTGAGTGTGCCTAGGGTTTTCTAGGGCTTTTGTTTGAGGTGCCTGTTTCGTGCAAGGGCTTTAGCTGGACATATATGTTATGGGCGACGCCGGGCTACGTGAGTGGGCGTCTGGAACACTTCGACAGCCTATGGGTCGGACTAGCGCAGATGGTTTATACAAGGGCGTATCATATGCCCGTGGTGTCTGTAGGGTTTTCCTTCCCTTGGGGTGCCTATTACATGCAAGGGCTTTAGCTGAACTTATGTATTGTTGTGGTGGCATGGGAGCCTTTGAAATTGGGTGGCATGAAAGCCTTTAGTTTGAGGTGGCGTGGGAGCCTTTGGTTTTGGTTGGCGTGAGAGCCTTTGACTTCGGTTGGCGTGGAAGCTTTTGGTTTCGGTGGCGTGGAAGCCTTTGGTTTGGGTTGGCGTGGAAGCCTTTGTATTTGGGTTGGCGTGGAAGCCTTTGTATTTGGGTGGCGTGGAGCCTTTGTATTTGGGTTGGCGTGGAAGTCTTTGTATTTAAGTTGGCATGGAAGCCTTTGGTTTGGGTTTGGATGGCGTGGAAGCCTTTATTTGGGTTGGCATGGAAGTCTTTGGTTTGGGTGGCGTGGAAGCCTTTATTTGGGTTGGTTTTGATTTTGATTTTGATTTATGGAGATCTTTTGGGTTTGGCTTGAGCTTCGTATTTAATATGGGTTTGGTTTGAAGTGGAGTAGTCCTTTGGTTTAAGTTTTCGATATGGACTTGTTTCATATTTGTTTTAGGCTCTGACTAAGATGTGATTTGTGTAAGGATGCAGTCACTTGGTTGAAGATTGAGCAAGAAGGAAAATGTTTTGGTCGCTCCGGTGAGATTGACTTCTTTTATTCTTTTAAGCTCAAATCAATATATTTCTCTTTTCTTTTGTGTGTGTGTTCCAGAACTATGGAAATGAAACTTGTAGGATATGTAGTGAGTTTTATGCTTCAGTATATGTTACTACAAACTTTGATCAGAAATCGTGCCATCGCATAGTATTTATACGACCTTGATAAGAAATTATGGCATGGAGCTACATATAATTCTCCAAGAAGTGACTTACATGCTCAACGTTATAATTACAATATAATACCCAAAGCATCAACATATCACTTTATGCTTTGTTTTGTTGTTTTCTTATTTTTATTTTTATGCCCAACGTTGACTCAAAATATCACCATGTCATTTTATGTACATGTATATACATAGTTTGATATTTCTCATGTTCTGTCACTCTATTCAATTATCATTTTTTTTTGTTCCCAGCAACGTTTCACTTCAATTTTTTTTTACTCTCGAACATTTTATTTTGTATATCTATTCAATCAAGTATGACTTTTTTCATTTGACTTTTTTTTCATTCAAGCTGCGTACTTTTTTTTATTCTTTTGAAATTTCAGCAGCATCTCAGCCTCGATTTTACTCTTTCAAATATTATTTTTCATGTCTAATCAAGAGGGAATTTCGACAGCATTTCTGCCTCGTTCGCACTCATGGTTAGAATGATTATGGCATCCTACGCGCACCGAGTGCTTCGGATCCTTTTTTTGTTGGCGCTCTACTCCACCGAGTGTTTCGAGCCCATTGAATCACCCTATCGGCACCCTACGCGCACCAAGTGCTTCGAGTCCGATAGTAGCGAGTGTTTGTGTAATTTTACCCAACCGGCACCCTACACGCACCGAGTGCTTCGGGTCCGGAAGTGGCAGTGTATTATTTCAAACGTGTTGTGACCTTTGCTTAAAAAAAAAATTTCTTTTTTTTTGTTTATAAAATCTGAGAAAAGGAGGGATATAAGAGAGTTAAAGATCGAAGTATTCAGCTCATGAATAATGCAAAACCCTTTTTCTTTTACCTTTCTTTCTTGTTCGGCGAGAGAAACTAGTATATCTCTCTGTGTATTTTTCTTTTCACTCAATTAACTCACTTTTTTTGTTGATCTCTGTCTTTGCACTCAATTTCTATATTTTAATTTGTGTATAATTTTCACTCTTGTCTCTCTCTGTTCTCTCTTCTGTCTCTCTCCGTTCTCTGCTCCTCTCCTTCTTTTTTTTTTTCTGATTGTTGAGTTCTCTTTTTATAACGTGAGTAAGCGTACTCGCTGCCCAAAATCATGCCCCATTATTCTTCATTAAATCAGCCAACCCAGCAGCTTTTAATCAGAGATATTGCTGTATCAATGTTATGACGGTGTATCTTTTCTCAAAAGATATCGATGTTGACCCGTTGTGCTCCTCGTTATTTGCTTCAGTTTCATTTTTGTGTTGACGATTTTAAATGCGTATAATCATAATATTTACAAGCGGTGATAAATACAGTTAAGGCGTGGATCTTATCATCAAGCTTTTGCAAGGAATTCGGACAGGATCTACCGCCAGCCAATAAGAAATCAATTATATTTATTGACGGTGCTGCTAAAATGGGGTCTCAATTTTGTTGCACGTATATTTTTTGTTTCTACCGTTAAAGACTTTGACTTGTTCTTATTACATTGCATTGTCTCAATTTTATTGCACCACATTTTAGTTTTCACTGTTAACGACTTTGATTTTTATATTTTTATTTTTTTTATCATATTGGCACGTGTACATAGACAATTTTATGAATCAATCTTCATTTGTATTTCGGACTATAATGTGTTAATGGTGACTTTAATATATTTAAGAGTCGTTATAACAGTGATACGTGTCGTTGAGTAAAAGAGTGATTTGGGCATGATATATAGCTCAAGGAGCGATTCCAGCAAGCGAAAAATCTTTATTTTACTGGCAGTGATAGACATCTTTATTGTCAGAGCAGTTTCAGCATACAGCTCGTGTTAATTAATAACATCACTGTTATAACGGTGCACTCAATGGGTTGAAAAAGGCTTCTTGTTAGCGGGCTAAAATAAAATGGTAGAAATTGGTAGCTCATGATGCGGCCCATCTTGAATCGAGTAGGCTCGTCTGACTTAATTTCAAAGATTTCTATCTATAGCCTTTAATTGAATTCATGTAAATGAAGGACTTGATTCAAAAGGAGCTGAATTCGCACAAAGAAAATTTTTATATTTTTTTTTATTTCATTTTATTTTATTGTTATTAATTTTTTTTTTAAAATGTTATTTACAAGGGTAAGTGAGAGGTGATTTATTTTTCATATGTTACATCGGTCTTTAATATTTTCCTTATTTTTTTTTATTTTCTCTTCGATATTTTCTTTTGATACATTGTACCAAATTCTTCTCCTTTTTTTTTTTTTTTTTTGAATAATTGTTGCCATTTTAGACATGTCTCACAACACTCGAGTTGTATGAAGTTGGGTTGTTCAAGCGTTACATTTTTAGGGTAAAACAAACATGAAAGACAACCAGTATTACATGAAAGACAATTAGAAGAAGTTAAAAACAACTAGTAAAAGATGAAAGACAACTAACATGAAAGATAACTAGAAGAAGATGAAACACAACCAAGAGTAGATGAAAGACAACCAGTGCAAAATGATAGAGAACTAGAAGAAAATGAAATACAACCAAAAGAGGATGAAATTCAATTAGAAGAAGATGAAATACATATGAAAGACAACTAGTAGAAAAGGAAAGACAACCAATAGAAGATGTAAGACAACGAGTAGAAGATGAAAGATACCTATAAGAAGATGAAACACAACTAGTAAAAGATGAAAGACAACCAGAGAAAGATGAAAGACAACTAGAAGATGATGAAATATAATTAGTAGAAGATGAAAGACAACTAGAAAAACATAAAAGACAACCAATACTAGATGAAAGACAACTAGAAGAAAAATAAACACAACTAGTAGAAGAAGAAAGACCACAAGAAGAATATGAAAGACCACCAATAAAACATAAAAGAAAATAAGTACATGATGAAAGACAACTAAAAAGAAGTTGAAAAACAACTAGTAGAAGATGAAAGACAACTAGAAGAAGATGAAAAACAATTAGCAAAATATGAAAGACAATTAGAAGAAGATGAAATAACTAGAAGAAGATTAAACGACTAGAAGATTTTAGACAACTAGATGAAAATAAATAAAAGCTATAAGATAATGAAATACAACTAGAAAAAGATGAAAAGACAAATTGAAGAACATGAAAGACAACTAGAAGAAGATGAAAAACTACTAGAAGAAGATGAAACAACTAGTATAAGATTTTAGACAACTAGAACAAGATAAATGACAACTAAAAAATAATGAAAGACAACTAGAAGAAGATGAAAAGACAAAAAGAAAAACATGAAAAACAACTAGAAGAAGATGAAAAACAATTAGTAGATAATGAAATACAACTAGAAGAAAATAAAATACAACATGTAGTAAATGAAAGACAACTGGGAGTAAATGAAAGACAACCATTAGTACATAAAGGACAACCATTAGTACATAAAGGACAACCAGTACAAGATGAAAGACAGCTAGAAGAAGATAAAAAACAGCTAGAAGAAGATAAAAGACAGCTAGAAGAAGATAAAAGACAACTAGAAGAAGATGAAAAATAACTACTAGATGATGAAATACAACTAGAAGAAGATGAAATACAAAATGTAGTAGATGAAAGACAACCGGTAGTACATGAAAGATAACCAGTAGTATATGAAGGACAACCAGTACAAGATGAAATACAGCTAGAAGAAGATGAAAGATGACTAGATGAAAATTAAAACAACTTTTAGAAGATAAAAGACAACTATTAGAACACGAAAGGCAACCAATACAAGATGAAAAACAACTAGAAGAAGATGAAAAACAACTAATAGAAGATAAAAGATAACTAGTATAAATGAAAGACAACTAATATAAGATGAATGGCAACTAGATGACATGAAAGACAACATGTACAAGATTAAAGTATATTAGAAGAAGATGTAAAACAACTAGTTGAAGAAAAAGACAACCAATACATGTAAAAGACAACTAGTAGAAGATGAAGACAACTGGTAAAACATGAAAGACAATCAGTACAATATGAAAGATAATGAGTAGAAGATGAGAGACAACTAGAAGAACATGAAAGGCTACCAGTACAATATGAAAGACAACTAGAAGAAGATGAAAAATAACATGTAAAAGAAGAAAGACTACTCGAATAAGATGAAAGACAACCACAAGTATAATATGAAAGATGACCAGTGCAAGTTAAAAGACATCTAAAAGAAGATGATAAACAACTAGTAGAACATGAAAAACAACTAGTAGAACATGAAAGACAACTAGATGAAGATAAATAAAACAACAAGTAGATGATGAAAGACAACCAATAGAACATGAAAAACAATTTGTTAAAGATTAAAAACAACTAATAGAAGATGAAAGACAACTAGAAGAAGATGAAATACATCTAGAAGAAGATGAAATAAGCAGTAGATGAAAGACAACCATTGGAACATGAAAGACAACCGATAGAACTTGAAAAACAACCAAAAGTAGATGAAAAACAATTATAGAAGATGAAAGACAACTATAAGTAGATGAAAAACAACTAGAAAAATATGAAAGACAACTAAAAAAAGATGAAAAACATCCAGTAGAACATGTAAGACTACTTGAAGAAGATAAAAAACAACCAGTAGAAAATGAAAGACAACCAATACAAGATGAAAGATAACCAGTACAAGATGAAATACAACTAGAAGAAGATGAAATGCAACTAGTAGAAGATGAAAGATAACTAAAATAAGATGAAAAATAACTAGGAGAAGATGAAATTCATCAGTAGTAGATGAAATACAAGTAGTTAGACATAAAAGACAAACTGTAGAACATGAAAGATAACCAGTAAAAGACGAAAGACAACGAGAAGAAGTTGAAAACAACTAGAAGAAGTTAAAAAAAAAAACTAGTAGATGATGAAAAATAACTAGAAGAAAATGAATGACAAATATAAGAAGATGAAAAACAAGATGGATGGATTAAAGAAACTTATTTCCTCTCCTGACATGTTCTTATCGACAGAACGCTGAACGTCCCTCATTTCTCTCTCATTTTTTTTAATTAACATGCGCAGCGGCAACAAAGTACTCTCCTTCTTTCTTCTGACAAAGAGACAGAGCGATAAATTGTGATGTTTGGAGTTGTGCTCACCAAACTCTCTTGGTAAGCACAATACACGTTAGCTGTATTCCATATGTAAACTATATATAAAACTTATAATTTATCTTTTTAATTATTACCTTAGAATAACGGGTAAGAAGTGGTCTTTACATTATCCTTACCCGTTATGTTAACAAGAAAAAAAAAACTTTACCCTTATTTGTACCCGATAAGATAAAGAACTTTTATTCATATAAATCAATAAAAAATGAGAGAGAAAAATAGAAAGAGTACAAAAGTTTTTACATCAATTGAAATGTCAGTGTCAATGTTTTGAATCCAATATTTGAATCGGATTCAATGCTCCCGATCCAATCTCTCTATTTTTTTTTGCATTTCTCCTTAGCAACACGAAATTGCATAGAAAACACCATATAAATTATTCTTCAGTTTTGTGAAGGGATAAAGACGAAAGACAGGGAAGAAAGACAAACTTTTGATCTACTTTCGATCTGTTGGGGCTACTCCCATGTTAATCCGTGAAAATAAAAAAAAGATTGGATCGGGACCATTAAATCCGATCAAAACTTTTGGATCCAAAATATTGACTCTGATCTTTCTATCATTCTAACATCTAGTATACTCTTTTTACTTCCATCTCTCATTTTTTATTAATTTCTATGAATAAAAGGACCTCGATAAGCTAAACGAAAAAAAAACTTATTTGTATCCATTTATCGAATATAACACGGATAAGTTTGAATCGGAAATATTGACTTCGATCTTTCTATCATTCTAGAGTATTATTTTTACTTCCATCTCTCATTTTTTATTAATTTCTATGAATAAAAGGTTCTCGATAAGTTAAATGAAAGAAAACTTATTTGTATCTGTCTATCAAATATAACACGGACCGGATAAACGGGTAAAAGGGTGTTATTGACACAACCCTATGATAGCATCTCATAGACGAGATAAGATGAATTATCTAAATATGTTATTTAACTTGTAAGCCGACATGCGTTCATCATGTATTCATGTTAAACTGGTTTAATTATTTCATATTTGATAATCAAAATAAGAACATAATAATACGGATATGAATTTAAATAGAGCCAGACACATGAATCGAATATATAAAAAATATATACAAACTAGCAAAAAGCCTCGCTTTGCTTCGGCATGGATAATAAATATAAAGTATAGAAAAGAAAACATAGTGCATATCATAGAACAAAGCATATAAAATGTAATAAGATGACCATCAAAAATAAAACACAGTACATATTGTAGTTTCATAGTTTTAGATTTTTTTGCTAAGCAAAAAAATATTATGTTTGGCAGAGTTATAAGTGGGATATAATTTTGTGTTATCCCTACATCAAAGTGGTATGGTATCAAACACAGTCATTCTAAGTGTTTCTAAGGGAACAGTGCACTCATTCTTCCTTATTGGTATGACAATATGCACTCCTAGACTCAAAAGAAAGCTTAACACCAAAGCAGCTTACATCAGCTCATGCTAGAAATTAATCTCTTGAGAATATATTTTATTCTCTATAAATTTTGTTTATTTTACCTTGTTCCTGGTTTTTTTGGTTGGATGCTCCTCAAATAATTGTCTCCGTGTATCCTTCAGTCCCCTGCAACATAAATATATTTTTTTCAAATAAAAAGAAAAAGAAGAACATTATGTTGATTTGGCTTTATATATAAAAATAGGAGGATCTGTTATTGTTTATTTCTTTCTTTTTTTATTCAAAACAGACCCATAGGTCATCACAGTTTACCAGTATCCTTCTTTAGAACTATTCCTATTACATTAATCTGTATCCCCCTATAGTTAAGTACCTAAACAGATTTTATTCCAAACCTATTACATAAAAGGAGGAGCTGTTATTGTTTATTTCTGTAGCAGCATAACAGGTTATAATAATTTTACACGAAGGATCCCAATTTTCCTATATGGTTAGTGTAGTTGATTAAGTTCTTCAACTGGAACAACAAAAAGGAAGGTAAGTTCTTTAGCTGAAAATTCTATTGCAAATAAAAATTCTAGTGACCAAATTAATGAAGAGAAAAATTACATTATAAGAGATGTCTTTACACTTATAAGGAATTAGAAGCAGCAATACCCATACCTTAATGTTTAGACAAATGTTCTAAAAGAATAAGCCATAGCAGCATATATACACGAAACTATTAAAGATTAATAAACCAATAGCATATAGAACCACCATTTCTTGTCGATTCAGTTAATAAAACTATTAAAAGATTGAAAACAAAAATCTAATTTGTATACACATTTTTCATATCATTGCCACAATTTTCTAGAAATATAACAGAAATTATTAAGTTGCTTTTGTAGCCTAAAAAAATTATCACAGTTTTTGTGAAACGATTGTCAAAATAGCATATAAAAGACCATTTTTTTTAAAGTTGGAGTTGTACCTTGCTAGCTTGAGTAGACGCAGATGGCTCCTCATATTATATTCTTTGTTTTTGCATTGGTTCTAGAAACAATTCTAGTGCTCAAAATTAGATCTATCATCCTGTTATTGCATTGATTATATAGTAGTTAACTCACAAATGTTTTCAAATAAGTAAATAATAATAAAAGGAAAGCTTGATATTGTTGTTTCCCTTCAGGCCTTGTAATCTTCATCTTTGCACTGTCTTAGTCTTCTTTGCTTGCCCCTCTCAATTTTATCTTTTATCATCTAGTCCCCTAAAATAAAAGGTAATATATGAATTAGGTACTGGTACGATTAACTGGTGAAGATGTGAACCAACTCCAGATTAATAATCCAATACTCATTTGGAAGTTGGAACAAACATTGCATCATTTGATAGAAAATAAGGTCCAATACGAACTGTGGAAGCAACGCTTCTTATTATATTGTAATTACATGCTTCAACTCTAATTTACACACATATATATTGACCGAACTAACACAACTTGTTGAAGTTCTTTGTGTGCAATCTTGCATTTGTAATTAATCAATGAAACAATAATTTGCAGATTTAAAATATCCACTTATAAAAATTCTAAAAGATAAACAAATAACTCCTAACTGATTGCAGCAGACAAGCTATTAGAATAAAGCTTTCAAATGAATTGTGTCCCTAACCTAGCTGCAGTAAGGTATTAAAACACAGCACAATAGCAGCACACTCACTGTCCAATCTCATTTATTTTCTAGAAATTATTTGTTTCCAATTGAAAACCTTCAGCCTAACTTTGTGACTCCGATTGGGTGTCATTTCTAGCCTACCCCAACTTGTTTGGGACTAAAGGCTTGGTTATTGATGTTGTTGTTATTGTTTGAAAACCATCAGCCTACACAGAAAAACACAGACTTTCACCTAACCAAATCAAGCTAATAATCTAATTCTCCCTGAGAGATGATTTTTCAATCTCAGTTGTTAGCATTAAATGAAAAAAAATCTGACAGGCTTTTATTATCTTTCAGCAAAGTATATTTCATAAGATCTTAGCCTAGTCAGATTAAATAAAGAAGTACAAACATTATTAACTAAATTCTTAGCAAATCTCGTCACCAAATCAATGTTTTCATTATTTTATAACAACTTAATTGTATCCATGAACTTACCTTTTATATTTTTTTTTCACTTTCAACTATGATTCTGTGAGGTTGTGTAATATTACCAACTAAGTCTCTATTTAATTGAAAATCAATTCCAACTTAAATTTAATTGATACCTAACCTCCATGTAGATGCAAATTACACTGTTGAAGTACTCATCAAATTTAAAGGAACTCAATCAAGAACAACAAACTAAAGGGCACAAAACATACATATATAGAGAGTCTGAGAAATTTAAAAAAAAAACTAACATATTGATTAAATAGGGTGCGCGAGTAAAGGCCCAAATTTAACAACAGCCTTGAAAGCTATTCTCACATCTCTACGGCAGTACATCATTAGCACTTAGATCTCAGTTTGGCAACCATGTACAACAATTAACAGTGAACTTTGACCTGAAAGCAATTATGTTCACCCAGAATTCAAATGCTGGTTTCATTCTCTAAATTCCAGCCTTTTATTATGCATGCCACTTTGCGCCATGGTTCCTCTGACCAGTTAAAATTCTCAACCTAGGGAATTTTGTAAATTTTACCCTTTATGTATTATTTTTTGTAAATAAGCCCCTGGAGCAATCGGAATAAACTACCAGTAAGCACAACCAAACTGGTAAGGATGGGTATGTACCAATATTTGAAATGAAAAAAATAAGAAGAATGGTTTTGTACGTTTCTATGTCAAAACTTATCAGTGAGAAGATCTTGTACAATACTGTGGAAGATATTGATTTAGAGATGTGGGACACCAATTAAAAATTGTTGGTTTCTCAATTTCACCTCTTTTGCACGGATGAACCTGATGCAAGCACACTGCTTCTGTGCAATGTATTTCCTGTTATATTTAAAAATGAAAAGAAATTGAAAATATAGACAAACAACTCAACAACTCTTTACTGTTAACTATTACTCAAAATTTTGCTACTTGGCATAGAGCCTCTGCCTTTGCTGGTAAATTTATCAGTGGCAATTTTTTTTGTCTTAAAAAATTTAGCTAATTACCCTTGCAAATCAATTGAAGAAAATAATTGAAACATAGTCTTAAACTTCTGAATTATTAAAATCATATAAAGAAGATAGTGTTTTACATTTCGTTAAAATAAAACAATGGATATGGAATTCAAATGCAATAAGGGACACAGAGACATAAATTAATGAATTGAATCTCTCAATTATCACCTACCTATTAAGCAAGCTTAAAGTTTGAATCAACAGTCAAACAACACCTCAAGTTGCCTAAAGCTTCAATTTTGCAAAACCCTAAACCTTGAAATCTATAATTGGCCATATGTTGTCAAAATCGCACAGCTAAAAACTTGAAACAAACCCTAAATCCCAAAATCTACCCAATGTGAAATCAACCATTGTTTTAGAACCATTGCTAGAGAAGAAATCCACAGCAGCGAAAAACGTAAATGAAATCGGTTTTAAATGTTACCTCGGCCTGGCTGTGGTTGAAAATCTTATTGCTCGGAGAACCGACAATGTTTTAGAGAGTGGAAATCGCTGCAGAGTTTGATCTGTCGCGCGAGATGGAGAGCAGAGAGCGTGAAGAACGAACTTCCTTTTAGAATGGAAGAGACGATTTTTTGAATTTTTTTCAAAGAGGAAAGACGGTATAATTCTCGGGAGGGAAATGGAAGGAGCAGGGTTTAGAAAACTTTTTAGGTGAAGAGAGGAGATGAGGAAAGGAAGATAGGTGTCGATGGTAGGAACCAGAGGAAAGGGGAAGGGGAATTAGGGTGAGGGTTAAGGGAAGGGGAAGGAGAAGGGAGAGTAGTGGATACCGGGGCTACTGGGGTCGGTCGGTGGTGGGAGACGATTTCGATTTGAATATGCGGCATTGACGGCATTAGCGTCTGGGGCGAGGAGGAAAGAGGGAATCGAGCTTTTGAGTAAACGGAGAACATTCTGGAGAGAACAGGAGGATACGGAGAAAGATGAGAAGAGGGAGTTTTGAGAGAGAACGAAGGCGGAAAAAAAATCGGAGGGAGTTCGTGGCGCTGACAGTGGGGCCCGTCTGTCGGCCTCACTGTTCACGAAACTGTTCACTCACCGATCCAAAATTAAGTTATAAGATAGATAGATACGAGTATCAATAAGAATTGAATAATTATCAATTAATGATTTGATATGAATATACTTTGGATAATGACTAACGCAATGTGTATTAAACTCATTATAAAGTTTACTTTCTTTATTTGTTATTATAGAAGTTGCATGAACTTGTTATATATTCAATATTACGTGTAACAATCAAATATCCTTTTAGGAATTAGCACACTAAAAATTTTGAGAAAAAAAACACACAAGCCCGAGCATATTTATTTAGCACTTAGGAATGTAGAAAATAAAAATTAATTATGATGCCCAAACTCTATTAGAAATTTGACCAGTAAACGAATATTTATTTTTCTTTATAACTCCGAATAATTGAGAATTATATTTACTTTAGTAACTTAGACGATGTTCTTTATATAAAAGGTCACATGTTTGAAATTCAATTAAAAAATCTTTTATGATTATTTAAAATTAAAAAACTTGACTATTTTTTTTTTTAAAGAAACTCGAGATAAAATTTATATGTGTCTACTTTTTTTTTCAAAATAATTTGTATATTTGCTTAAACATTTTGATTAAAAGTTACAAAATATCATATTCCTCTTCTCATTTAATTGTAAGAGCAACTACCTCCGGGATTTCTTTTCGATTTCTAAATCTCCGCTGGCAATTTCCTTTTTAATTTCAGCGCTCTGCACGCCAATTGCTAATTTAGTAAGTTTACTTATTAAGAAAACGTTTTCTAAAACCACGCTGGCAAAATTCTCAATTCCTATTCGCTCCCATCTCTCTCTCTCCTCCCCAGCAATTCGAAAACCAGAAACAAAAAAAAAAAAGAGATTTTCTCTCCAATCATTTTTCTCACAAACTGCTAACTATCGACAAATTTTTGCTTCTTTGATACCTTTGGTTAGTTCGCTGTCCTCTCCTATGCATTTTGAGGTCCCGATTGCCTAGGTTTCTTTTCTACTAGAATGGGGGTCGGAATGTACGATGAACTCATCAAGGGGCATGATTTGTGCATAGAGGTCCAGTTCATTGAGTTGAGACAGCTATAGGCTATAACGTACACAAGGTAGTGGAAAGAAGGTTCGCCTAATTTGAAATAGAGAGATATATAGGACCAAGCGAGTTGCATCAGACGGAGAGAGCGTGCTGGAAAGAGAGAAGGCTTGTGTCAAACATAGGCCTTCGTTGTTCTCTCACTCTCGATTTTTGTCATTTTTACCCCCCAACAAATTCTTTTTTTGAAACTATCCTCCAGCAAATTCAGATTTCATTTATGTGAAGAGAAAAAAAAAGTTGGGAGAGAAAGAAAGAGTTGGGAGAGAGAGTTAATGACATGGCGTTAAAAAGAAATTAATATTAACTTCAGCGATGCAGCTGTTTTGAAATTAAGATTAACTTAATTTTTATTTGACACTGGATAGCTGTATTTTTATTGTATTTAATTTCTTTCTAATTTCACCGTTGTGATGCTCTAATTGTAGTAATTTTAGATTGGTGTACAGCACCTTGATAACAACATGCCAATTAGTATAGACTACAGATTTCTACAAGTACTGTTAGATTGGGGTACGGCACCGTACCTTAGACAAAAACACGTCAGTGGTAACTTGGTATAGATTGCATAGCTACAGTTAAGAGTTTCAACACTCAATAACTAAGAACAGTCGCTGATCTAGGAACTACTATATATGGACAGAATATCTAAAGATAGTATTGATCATAAAGTAATATTTGGTAACAGAATACCAAAAGATGAAAGGCATGTTTGCCACCTCGATTACGAGACGGATTTGTGAATAGATTTACTTATTTGTTGAACCCAAGTTATTTTATATATTTTATTTACAATGATATATAGTAATGGTTATGTTTTCTTACTTGCAGATATTTTTCTAAATTAAGATTTGCTTTAATATACAAAACATATGTTGATTGTGTACACATATAACAACTCACAATGATTTGCTCTAAAATTAATATATCTATATTTATACGTATTGTTCCTATTTTTTGTACTAATTTATTTTTAAAATAAAGTGACCTTTAGGATCACTGTTTATATTAAAAATACAAACATAGTTCATACAACAAAATAGCCAACAAATATATATTCTCTATCCGATCAGTTATTTATATTTATAATATAAATATTAACATGAACGCATAATTATTTATAAGATTACATTAAAATAATTTGTCGCTTGATGACATCATATCTGTCTGGAAAAATCATTTTGTTATTTACAACACGCTAATTTTTAAGAGATAGGAGTAGGTCCGATGGGCATCGGACCATCGAACCTACTTTTAGGTTCAATTGACTCTAGCACCGTACGATTAGCATTAAATCTGTGCACACGGAAATTGATACAGCCTCGCATGAATTTTGATGCAGAGTGCACGAATCTTGATGCTGATCGGATGGTCATCACACCCATCGAACCAAAGTAGGTCCGATGAGCATCGGACCTACTCTAAATTCAATTTTTAATGAGGATTAGAAACAAAAATAATAGTTCATCCAGGAATTATTGGGTCAATTTGGGCTCACATTACCGTGTGCGGCCACTGGTTGGGCTTTTATGGAACTTTTATTGGTTTTTTGGTAATTTTTTCTTCGCTGAAACGACAAAGGGAGAAATAAAATCCAGATTGTAAAATTCTAGACCTAAATCTGTCTACTAGAACAAAATGTTAGATTGGGGCCTGGAAGGCAGTACAGAACTACAGATGCAGAAAAAAGATTTGTCAAAAATCACCAAAAGTGGGTAGTAACTACCTAAGGTTGGGAATAATAAAAGAAAAAAAATAATCAGTCATTGAAATATGCCGCACCAAACATACTATCTAGGCCTCTAGGGATGATATTTTCTGACCATGTTATTTAATTCTGTAATAAAAAAAAAAAATTGCACTGTAGATATAAGTAACAACTCTGATAGTCATTTGCTCTTGCAATGGCTTTAAGCTGAAGCTTGTGATTTTTGAGATCCCAAGTAACACACAATGCCTCACTTTCAAAAATATTAAACCGATATTCCAGTCAGACCTCAAGTAAATTACAGCTGCTTATATTGATCATCCGAACCCTTTATTCCCCTTACTACAACCATATCTCAGCATTCTTCCAAAACCCTAAGTCCCTCCCACAATCCTGTTCTTCATTTTTCAAGACCAATTCTGAGCACAATTGAACAGCTTAAGCAAGGGACCATTGAGGTTCTTAAAAAGAGAAACATCACATCTACAGAGCAACCACAGAAGCAAAAGAAATAATTAACAGATGGCCTCACAAATATAGAAAGAGATCATCTGGTCTTCCTTTTACCAACATGTCAGATGTTGGTACGAGACCTGAGGAACTAACCTAATGCAATCCTGGAGACAATGTTCGATGTGCATGGTGTCCACATACCTCATTCATGTACCTCTTAGCATTTTGAACTCTTCAAAACAAACACAGACATCCTCAAACACAATAACAACTCTATAATATCTAGCAGCAGTTAAAAAGAGTAAAATATTAAACAAAACACAACATCAGGAAGTTGTGTTTAAAACATCAGGACGTTCAAAATAAAGAAATGAAAAAAACTTCAGGAAGTTAAAAAGAGTATAACATTTAGCCTAGGCTTGCGACCTTCAAAAAAAATCAGGAAGTTGATTAAACTACAGAGCACTTTAAAAGATACTTTTTAGTCTGAAAATAAATAAATGAAAAAAATAAAATAGAAGGCAAAATTTTAGTTTTGTATTTTATCTAACTAGTTGCATGCTCAAATCCTTCATGAGCAAAACTTCAGTAGTGCTAGAAGCTAATCCCAGTCCCGTATCGTTATTGAATTAGATACACCATGAGAACACATATGCACTGCCGTCATTAAAATTCTTGATTCCTGTTATATTATGAAAAGTGTGATTCATATATCTTACTATGATTGGAAAATCTAAGCATTTCAATTGCAATTCATACACCTTATAACCTTTATTTATCTCTCTATCACACCTTCTACGGCAACTACTGCACATGCAATAGTACAAGTAATTCACCAAGTTCCCTAAAGCACATTCATACTTCAGCAGTGCTGCATATATGCATCTTTACTAAAGAATTTGCTAGCGTTATAAAACAAAGAAATCAGAACATTTTCTTTACAAAACAAATATTTACAACTTGCTTAGGTTCATTGAAGTCCCTTTTTCTTTTGAAATTTTACAAAGAAATGTTCCTCAGCAGAAGAAGACAGTTTTCTGTCCTCTAATCTTAATTTACAACTGGTGGACATCTTGGAGAATTTTCAATTTGGGTAACTAATATTTTCTACTTTTCGGTTCACTAAAATTTCCATGTGCCAGTCTACCAACAGCATTTGTGACTGCCATGCCATTTCTTTTAAGGGCATGTAATGTTACAATCGCAGTGATTGATCGATACAAACAAACTTTGCGTGATTACATCAATGAATGTAACTGCTAACGACAAAATATGATTTGTAACTACTAATGACCATTTTAAATCAGTTAGAAAACATGTCCATATATTTAATGCTACCAATGACTAAACATACAATATTTACCGTATTGTCACCATAGCAGTAACAACAAAATGTGCTTTTAAAATTGCTAATGACCATTATAAATCAGTTAGAAAACATACATAGAAGCTGCCAATGACATAACATACAATATTTATCTTTTATAAAAAAAAAAAAAAAAAAAATAGGAGTTAAAAATCAGTACCTGTTAGAAGCAGGACAGCTAGATAAGGCTAGGTGTAACCCACAAGGACAATCCACGTACTGTAGAAAACACATCTTCCCACAAGGGCTTATGTGGAACCACCTTCCCTCTTTCAAGATTAGCCCGATTTATGCCAACACGAAAAGAATCTACGGTCAAAGAATGCCTGATGTTATAGTATACTTCATTCTCTTTCTTTTCATCCCAATGCAGACCAACCAAATGCAGGCCATCGAGAAAAAGCACCCGCTTTCCAATATACTTCACTCGACGCCATATCTGCAGATGATCACACCACCTAAACGCAAAAATCATAATCTTCCCAGGATTTTGAAAAGTTCGAAAAGTTCCGACTATAAGGGGTCCACTAGAATCTGCATCTCCCTCAACCAACATTATCTGAGTAGGAAAATAATTATAGTAGAAGTTGATTTTGGAAGGGAAGGTACACAAGGGACAGCCCTGAAGGTCGTAAACAGATATTCCCATTTGAGTATTCACCGTGTAAACCAAGTTATTATAGAAAGCGAAATCCCGCACCACTAGACCCGCATCCTGCTTCATTTTAGTCCATTGAGAATCCCCAATTCGGCATAAGCCCAAGTGCCAATTTGATGAAAGTAGACAAAACAAAGCCACAACAACGCAACCAGGCTTGGAAGGAGTGCAAGACAGACTCGCCTTCTTTATGCAGGGAAGGAAGGTCGATGCATCTCTTGGTAATTGGGTTGAGCAACGATACTCTGGGTAGATATTCCAGCACAAGCCAGCCATGGGAGGAGCCACAGCAGTACTTGCCCCTCATGTATGGCAACCAAAGCCGATATGTTTTGACTGAGCGATGTCATAGAAGATTACATAAGGATCAGATATCCGGCGGGTACGGAGTTGAGGAGGGAGCATGAGCCATGGGACTTGGGGAGGGAGATGGTGCGGGTGGGGGGTCAGGGCTCTTCGCCACGCCCTACAAACTGCTCTGAGGTGAATGTATTGTATAGTGGTGCTGGAAGCTTTCTCAGCGATGATCAGTATGTTGAAATTACAGCACCAACCCAAATCAATTTGGAAGAGGCCCAAAATTCACTCTATAAAATTCTAGAACTTTCTAACCAACGTATATAGTAGGAAATAATGGAATGTGGTAGAAACCTCTTATGATATTTTATATTTAAAGTTTTCTAGACTTTTGTACACAAAGTATAATCTAGAAATATCCTAACCGACTTTAGGATAGTATAAATAGATGTAAAGAATATATAGTGAGGCGTGAGTGAGAATCATAGCCTTGTAAAATCTTGTATACTCCTTTAAAAAGGAGATCAAGTTATATAAAACTCCTCTCTTCTACCATCCACAATCCGAGTTCAATTTCCAACATTTGGTATCAGAGCTCCAGGTTCGAGTATCAAGTTAGCGAAGTAGATAAGGGCGTTCGTGTAATATAAGAAGCATCCTAAGACGATGTCTTCCTGTATTGACGTAACTATGGCGCAATCGATGGTTCCTGTATTTATGGGAGAAAATTATGCCATGTGGAAGATCAAGATGCGGACGCTGCTACTCTCGCAGGGATTGTGGGATGTCGTCGAACAAGGTTTTACGGTGCCAACAGGAGAATTGACACGGGAGCAAAAACAACAACAAATGAAGGATGCCAAGGCCCTGTTTCTAATTCAACAGGGTGTTGTCGAAAGTCTATTTCCACGAATAAGTGGAGCAACTACATCTAAGAAGGCATGGGAGACTTTGAGAGAGGAGTTTGAAGGCTTCGAGAAGGTGAAAGCAGTGAAGTTGCAAACGCTAAGAAGACAATTCCAAAACCTCCAAATGAAGGAGTCGGAGAAGATCAAGGAGTACTTCTCGCGAGTCGTCGAAATTGTCAACCAGATGCGGACGTATGGAGAAGACATCTCTGATCAGAAGGTAGTCGAGAAAATCTTAATTAGCCTCACTGACAAGTACGACTACATTGTTACTGCTATAGAAGAATCGAAAGATCTATCAACACTTTCGATTCAACAACTTATGGGTTCCTTGGAGTCGCATGAAGAGAGAAAGCTCCAACGCGAAGCAAATTTGGTAGAAGATGCATTCCACTCCAAGCTGAGCTTCAAACCTCGACATAACCCCACGAGTCAACGAAATATCCAAGAAGAAGAGAGACAAGATGCAGACAAGCAGTCGTCGCAAAAGGAGAAAGCACCAGGTTCGAGTTATTCAAATTTATGGTGCGATATACACAAAAGGTCGAACCATAGTACATCTGAATGTTGGTCAACAAAGAGATGCAACAAATGCAAGAAGATCGGCCACATAGCACGAATGTGCAGAACAAGAATTAACGACCGAGCGAACTTCATAGAAGAAAAGGAGAGTCATGAAAGCATTTTCTATGCATGCCACTCAGTCAAAGAAGAAAAAGGCGATATCTGGTTCCTTGACAGTGGTTGCACAAATCACATGACTGGGAACCGTGAATTATTTCACCACATCGACACTTCATATGAGACAAAGGTACGCATGGGAAATGGCTCAATTGTTCAAGCAAAAGGAAAAGGAAGTATTGCCATACAAACTAAGATGGGTCTGAAATTTATCCGAGATGTACTATTGGTTCCGGACCTAAAACAAAACCTGCTGAGCGTGGGGCAATTAGTGCAAAATGGGTATGCAGTTTATTTTGAAGATGGAGGCTGCAAAATTTTTGATCGAAGAAATAAAAATCAAATGATAGCAAGAATACAAATGGAGAAGTCTAGAAGCTTCCCACTCCACATAAGCTACGCTCCGCATTTGGCACCAAGAAATAAGGTGATCGAGCCACGAGAGAAAGGTGATACACAGCGCCAAGACAGGTCAAGTTCAAGCACTACTTCAAGTCCAGGATCAAACCCAAGTGCTAAAGAAGTGGCTACGATATCAGAGTCATCCCCCAAGCAAGTAAGATTTTTACCCAAAATTTAGGAGTCATCCAATTTCTCAATAGTTGAACCTCAAAGCTTTGAAAAAGCCGAGAAGCATGGTAATTTTAAGAAGGCCATGGAGGACAAAATCCACATGATTGAGAAGAACAACACTCGGAAGCTTGTAGATCGACCAAAAGATCGTGAAGTCATTGGTGATGAATGGATCTACAAGATGAAGTTAAACCCCAACGACTCATTTGAAAATCATAAATCCAGATTGATGACAAAAGGCTTCATACAAAAATCCGACATCAACTATTGGGAGACCTATGTTCCGATGAGAAGGCTAGAAGTTCAAAAGAAGTGGCGATCATATCAACATGCAGTTAAATCGACATTTCAGGATACGAAATTTCAAATCAAGGGGGAGAGTATGGTGGATACGAAAAAATCGATCGGCAAATTAAAATTTTGAGAGGATCATATTGGTGCTGAGGGGGAGTGTTGAAATTACAGCACCAACCCAAATCAATTTGGAAGAGGCCCAAAATTCACTCTATAAAATTCTAGAACTTTCTAACCAACGTATATAGTAGGAAATAATGGAATGTGGTAGAAACCTCTTATGATATTTTATATTTAAAGTTCTCCAGACTTTTGTACACAAAGTATAATCTAGAAATATCCTAACCGACTTTAGGATAGTATAAATAGATGTAAAGAATATATAGTGAGGCGTGAGTGAGAATCATAGCCTTGTAAAATCTTGTATACTCCTTTAAATAGGAGATCAAGTTATATAAAACTCCTCTCTTCTACCATCCACAATCCGAGTTCAATTTCCAACATTAGCAGATCACCTGGGAGATTGGCCCAATTAAAAATCTTCTTGGCTTCCTTCAATAGTAACTGCTTGGAATGGCGCCTGGACCTAGAAGATGAAAGAGAGAGTAATCTGCTTTCCATCCCTGTACCTGCTTTAAAATAGATATATTACTCATTAGAGAAAAAAAGAAAGATATTAGTCAGCATTTTACATGTCTAGCTGAAGTGGAAGAAATGGCAATTTTATTTTTCCTACCAAGGATTAAGAGTCGTAGGCCACAAACATATATAATCAGATGCAGTCCTTCACTTGAAGAAAAACCAAGTAAAATGTTATTGTTAGATCTGATTTTGCAAAAAAAATACAGCTATTTCAAACAACACGCATCCTTCAAACATCTACATGGAAAACACTAAGCCAAAATTTAGGCATCCAACCAAACATGACTTCTTTGATAGAAAAATGACAAATGATAGTGATTTGTATAATTTTCAAATTTAATCCTAGACAAAATTTATCACTGACTGTCATAGTGTGTAAACATTAGTGGAAATCAACCTAAAACTTAATTTCAACCCCTGACAAATTAATTGTAAAACTAAGTCTCGGTGCAGTCCAAGTTAGCTAATGAAAACCCTTCAAGTGAACTTCATTTCCTCTGTTATTCTTCCGGTCTTCCCTAGAAAATGCAAGACCCTTTTATCATTTGGACTGTCGGATTTAAACCGGATGGAATCAAATTCACATCAACCCCCACAGCATCAACGACATCAACAGATAGATCAGTCGTACATTTTAAATTGGATTACCTAAACCATAAAACTAGGGTCCTTTCTTAACAGAACAATAGCAGGTACAGACGCTTTGGTGCCTAAAATTTGGTTCCTGTTAGTTCCAGTTATAGATGCTTCCCTGAGATCCATTTAAGAATAAAAGATAGATAAAATATTTATGATTTGTCACACAAATCAGATGAGTACCTAATGATTCAAAGTATAAAAGATAGATAAAACATTCACATTAAATACATACCTACTAATAACCCACTGAGGATTCCTTGAACTTAGCCAAGCATTTTTCTACGAATCCACCACTCCTAAAATCAATCAAAAAGTTGAACATCGAGAAAACTAATATTCACATGAGAAGATCTGATAACATATGAAAATAGAGAAAGGCACTACACTGACAAACTTGAAAATCAGCTACACGCTAATTTGCAAAGAACACCAAAAAAATCACTTAGTTCCTAAGAAGTGAGAACATAATGGTGTGTAATGTATATATAGATAAAGACAAAACGCAAACTAGATTTAAAGAGATCGACATTTGGGGTATGTTTGGTTGTAAAACAAGAATAGCTATTGTTTGTCTTATTAGAATAGCCAAATCTCAAAATCCTTAGGAATAGTCTATTCTCATAAGACAAAAAGTTTGGATTCACTATTCTAACTATTCTAATCCAACTAAACATCGAATAGGCTATTCCGAATAACCTAACCTCAAGAATAGCCTATTCTCAATCCAACCAAACATACCCCTGTAACAACAAAATAAATATGTAAGGAATTTTCTCGAACCTTTTTGTAAGCAATATTTAGTGCAAAATTGAACAAAAAATCGTTCCAACTGATAATATAATCGACTTATTAAAAACAGGAAGCTAGAAGGAAAAACAAACAAAATTTGAGAGAAAACAGAAGAAATATACCTCATCTCACGAATAGACTAAAGACCGAAAGGGAATTTAAGAGATAGCGACACAAAAGAGGCAAGAGAGAGCTCTGGGCAGAGAGGTGGATGAGCTTAGGCTAGGGTTAGGGTTTTGCGAACGGAAGTGGAAGAGGGAGCGAATAGAATGGGAAGAAGAGATATTGATCGACTAATCGAGAGCAAAAGAGCGGGAGCGAAAATGGGGGAGTAACCTTCCATGAATCACCACGAGTCCGGATTGACTCAAATTTTGAGTTTAGATCCATACCGCCCGGTGGTGTGGAAAAAACGTGCCGTGCCGTGCCGTGCCGTACGTGACTTTGATTTTGTGTGCCGTGCCGTGAATAAGTTAATTTTTTACGTGCCGTGTCGTGCCGTGATTAAAATATCAATGATAGTTACGGCACGCGAATGGTCACGCCACGTGAGTCACGCCGTAAGTAAACGTGGCGTGACCATACGTGAGTCGCGTGACTATTTAATTATAATTTAAGTTAGTTTATTCAAGATTCACCATTAAATCAATATCTAATGGTCCTAATTACACGTGACTACGTGCCGTGACTAAATCTTTTACGTGCCGTGCCGTGCCAAAGTTTCAAAAGATGAACACGGCACGTAACTGATATGCGTGCCGTGCCGTTCTGTGACGGAGCCGGCTCTGCCGTGCCATTTTTCCCACTCTACTGCCCGGTCAATCCAATCCAAGGTGGAAGAATTCCTTTGATATTTGTGCTGAAGTAGATCGGACAATTCGGATCTAAACTCAAAGGGAAAATTTCTGGTGTGCCCATAGAAAATTTTAAAATATTCAGTTTTCCCATGAAAACACTCTAATATCCAAAATCTCATCAAGACTTCAAATTCTTTCTTTTATGCTCTTTCAATTACTTCACTTTTTATTTAATTATTTTAAAAACTGAATAGACCAATATTCCCTTCAATCTTTCTTCGTCCCCTCTCTCCTTGTGTTTCTTCAGGAGTTTACTTAGCAAAATGGTTGAACTAGCAACGTCACAAAATAAACAATAATATTCACCCCAATTGTACTACTCCGTCTATGTGTCTTCCTCTCTCCCTCTATCTCCCTCCGAATTTCTGTTGCAAATCCTCCCCTTTGCGATGAGCTTATATCCCTTATTTGGGGTAAATCCCTAACTAAATTAGTTTATTTTCTTCTTTGCAACAGTTTAAGGTTTGATAATTTTCAGTCAGACCCATCAGTCCTAATCTCAAATGGTTTTGATTTTGAGGTTGTCCAATGCCAATGATTTGTACTGATATCATAGAAAATGTCATTGTGGTTACCATCATAAGAAATTGTTAACTTGGTCAATAATAGTAACATTAGAGGTAAGTACGTAGCAAAATTTGTCAAGCTAAGAAAAATATCTCTTTGAGTCTTGACTCTATTTTAAAAAATATGTTTTATCTTCCATAGTAAATTTGTTAAAAAAACACGGGGGAGAGGGGTGGAAGAAAGATTGAAGGGTATATTGGTCTATTCAGTTTTTAAAATAATTAAATAAAAAGTGAAGTAATAGAAAGGGCATAGAAGAAAGAATTTGAAGTTTTGATGGGATATTGGATATTAGTATGTTTTGATGGGGAAATTGGCTATTTTAAAAGTTTCTATGGGCACACGGGGAATTTTCCCAAACTCAAAATACGAGTTAACTCAGGTGTAATGAATTCAATTACCACCGTTATCTATCGTAGATGTAATATCAGCCGTTATGATTATCAGAATGAGTAACATCTGAACACTGGACTTAGTTGATAAACATTTCGTTGTTCCATAATAACATGACAGAACTAATTCAAATTATAAACTAGTAGAATTTCATACTGTTTTAATAGAAAAGATAGCCAAATTCTAGTCCATATATAATTAAAAATAAAGAGAATCTATATAAATTAGAAAGCACAATTAATTGGAAATACTTAGCATAGCTGTTGCAACTTCGGGCATTATCAATTATGTCGTTGAAGCTTTCACATTAATACATTGCTCGTAAAGAAAATAAAACTTAAAGCTATGTCAACTGTATTTTTAAATTATAAATTAGAAGCATAGTAGGTCTAGTTAAAAGGAAAAAAGTAATGATATTACTACAGGGCGAAGCTGTGCTCTATAATGTAATTTAATTACAGAAGAGTGTATATAATTCTAGACAGATGCTGTTTAACTGCTTGGCCAAAAAGAATATTTTTTTTTTCCAAAGTGGAACACCTCCAGCGTAAAGTTATTTTAAATAAAATCGCTCTAAATAATTAACATATAAGAAACTTTTCATTCATCTTCCTCTTGCATATTTGATGCAATTTACACAAAATGCTTTCGTCAAAGCCCGGACTTAAACAATAAAAAAATTATTTAAAACAAATGCCAGAATCTCTCCTAAGCAATCAATCTCTGGATTTTATCCAATGCCTGAAAAACAAGAGGGATAAAACATTAGAAATGCATTGAAGAACAAGATAGAAGCTGAAACAATTATTTTAAAGAGTAGGGTTCAAATGCTTCGTGTCGTTCATGCCTCAATCATGCTTCACATCCTTATTTCCATTTCAAAGTTCAAACAGTCGATCCGAAGCACTCAACATGATCTCCATACTAAAATGTGTTTGAAGACCAAATTTTATATTTTTTGAAAAAAAAAAAAATTAACTATAATTTTAGATAGGTACAAAATCACTGTTTTTAGATGGTCCAGAATCTTCTGAAAACACTGTGATTTTGTACCTATCTAAAAAAATTATACAAAATTTCCAAGAAAATATAAAATTTGATCCCTCAGCACATTTTGATATGGAGATCAAGTTGAGCAGTTCGGATTGACTATTTGGACTTTAATATAGGAGATAAGGATGCAAGGCACGATCCAGGCATGAAAGACATGAGGCATTTGAACCCTCCTCTATTTTAAAATTGGTAATTTATGGCATAAGTACCTCTAAAGCAATATCTTTAGGTGATAATGTAGAAACATCCTCATGGCCCTTTTTAGCAGCCATCTCTGCAATTATCAATTAACTCAGATTATACACATAAAATACATATATTCACAAAAGAGTTGCACAATCAGCACTATGCATACCTTCTAGGGATAATCTTACGTCTGCATTTGCATAGGCATCATATCTCTGCTCAATAAGTGCAGAGAGTTTCGCAAAGGCCTGAAAATAATTTCTTATTAATTACTGATAAAAACCTAACATTCTGAACCTAAATGGTACAGTGTTGAACCAACTGTTGTACCAGTAATTCCATTTCTTCAGGTCTTGAAAGGCAGTACAGTGGCACTGTTTAATTAGACATTACAGAAATTAACCCTACACGTGCTATTGTGGACTTGAGTGTTACAGCACCAAACCGGCACCGCGACTGTACTTGCAGTATTACTGTTATTAAAAATATGGTACCTTGGTGTAAGGATCGCCTAATTCTTGATCCAAAAGCGGCCTAGAAGCGGTACCAACTGCGGCAATTCTTCTGGCAAGAGCTTCCAATGGGACATCTAACCAAACTGAAATCCCCGCTTTCATATATCTCCTGAGAATTAACCAAATTTGAGAAATATCTCCTGCAAAGATCTTCTAAAATGAACAACTATAGATTTACAAAGTAAATACCAGTTGATGGGACGAACAACCGCACCCCCGCCAGTTGCCACAACTAATCGCTTCATTTTCGACAAGTCCTTCAAAACTTGACTCTAAAGATAAAAAAAAAAAAAAAACACATAAAAACATAAATCTAGATAACTTATATTTCATGAAAACCATCTTATGATGAGGAAGATTTTTATTGAAAAGAAGCATACCTCGACATCTCGAAAGAAGGCCTCACCATGTACTTGAAAGATCTCAGCAACAGATGGCATGCCTGCTGTTTGTTCGGCCAATTTGTCACTGGAAATAAGAAATAAAACAAACTAAGCTTTTGCTTGCCTGATACATTATGTGTCTTAAGGTACTTAAGCTCAACCCAAAATAAAAGAATTTATTTATAGTGCTATTAGATCGGTACAAACCTGTCAAAGACAGAATAACCCAGAACCTCTCCTACGATCTTCCCAACAGTTGTTTTACCAGATCCCATCAATCCTGTGTAAATTAAGAATAAGGAAATTTTTTAGGACTAAAAGGCTTTTTTTAACTACTTGAAAGAAAAAGTAAAGGAAAACAAACTTACCAACAAGATAAATGCAGCGGCCATCCAAGTGTAATAATACATCTTCTGACTTTTTCTGAAATTGCATTATATAAATTATCAGTTGGATAATCTTTTAGAAAAAAAAAGCAAGTTACTTGGTAAACTAAATCATCAACTAATTTGCTTTTTAGCTGTACCTTCAAAATGATGGCTTCATCTGTGTGATGTTGCAAGATCTCAGTACCTGTATGCAAATTAATATCAAACAATTCAATTCAAGAATAAATTTAGAAATACTGATCAATGATAATCTTTGAAATTTTCACTGGCAATCATACAGTTGTTATTCGATATTTCTATTTTAGGAAGTAGCTGTATATTCTTTTTAAACTTATTAAACATGTAGAAATTTCAGATTTAGAAAGCTGAAGTCAAAGAAGGACCCAATTTCTTTTTCCCTTCTTCAAAATTATCAATTATTACCTAGCAAATATGAAATTGGATATTCAAATTTAACAGAAACTTATCCAACAATTCAAGCAAAATTACCTGAGTATTTCGTGGCACAGGAAGTAATTACGGGCTGGATCCTTGTTCTGCCTCGGACTGAAACCCGACCCGTTTTGTGATTTCCCAAACTAATAGCTTGAATCCGCTTATCTTCCAACGGAGCATTGTGAAGCCTGAGATTGAATCCCGACGATCTCCGACTGGGTTTATCTCCGGCGATCCAAGAACCCGTTTGCAACCGGAAGGCAGTACTAGCCTCCATTATCTATATATCTTAATCGGACGGCTGAGATTGAATCTGGAAAGAGGCGAGATATTAGCAGGCGGAGGAGGTAGGCAGTGGATCTATTCGGCTAATTTATATAAATCTAAAACTAGAAGCGCTAATCTGCCAGAGTCATACGGCATCGAGTTGTTGCGTTTTCTAGAAATGTAATGACGATAACACCCCTGGAGGATATTCCTTTGCAAGGAAACGAGGACTGGAGAAGATGGGAATTATCCGCTGGGAGGAAGGGTATTTTAGGAAGGAAAATGTTGTGGGGTTGGTAGCTCTGTCCGAGTCAGATTTGGATCAAGTGGGGTAGAATGAAACTCTGGAGAAGGATCCCCCAACGGGTTGACCCACCAACCACATCTCCGGTAACCCGGTCTCCAGCCTCCACAATTTACATTGGTAGTTGGCGTCTTGGCGAGTATTATTGACCAGGAAGAGGATTTTCTCGGAAGCCGATTCAATTTCTTAGCGAATCTTTTATCCGGAATCCGCTAAAATATTCATGAGCTTATGAAAAAAAAAAGGTTAATGGGTTGGTAAATTGATTCAAAACTTAGATTCGGATTTTTTTTTCAGATTCCGCCCTAAAAACTAAGCGGAGCACCGATATAGTCCTAGTCTATTATCATAAATTCATAATAGACAATTGAAGAGTGATAAAAAAAAAAAAAAACCCAGATTTGTTTATATTGAGTGCACCAAGATTTTGTTGAATGATCCATATTATTTGAGTTACGTTATGTTGTTGAGATTTTTTTAAAATCAAATGATAAGAATATAAAGTAATTTTATTATAATTCATATTTATTAGTGAATATTTTCTTACCAAGATTAAATATAATTCTTAAAAGCAAAACAAGCAACTTCTACTTACCCTTATTTGAGAGAACAACTAAAATATTTAATATGTATTTCGGCTACTCAAGTTTTTGTTGGATGTTCATCAATTATTTCATCGGATGGTTATTATGTCGTTGATTGTTATATTGTTGAGATTTTTAAAATCAAATGATAAGAATATAAAAGTAATTTGTTATATTCCATATTTATTGATAAATATTTTCTTACTAAAATTAAATACAATTTTAAAAGTAAAATAAACATTCTCTACTTATTCTTATTTGATTGAAATTAATTACAAAATTTCTCTCACAAAATACATAATATGATGTAGTGGAGATCAACTCAAAAAATTATTCATAACATATTTAAATTATAGAAAATATATCCATAACTTTATTAGCGAGCTCTTATAATTGTTGAATAAATGTGTGTGTGTGTGTGTGTGTATTTTGTCTTCGAACAATAAAATAACATAATTGAATATCTTTTAGTAGCTATACTATGTACAAATTTATGCTCGTGAAAAACACAGAGAAATAAGAAAAACAAAAATAATATCAACTTGTTACCGGTGCTTAAAGGCTCTGGGAGAACACGTTGTACGCGTGGTGTAGCTCAGAGCTATACATTACAGCTAGCCTCAGTCTATGCACATTAAACTAGAGAATGGACAATAATGAATATACTATTACATTTTTCTTCGTACCAATGTAAGGGACGGATTCAAAAAATTTATCAAGAAGTAAAAAAAATAGCAAATCAAGTTCAAACATACTAACTAATCAGGTGTTAGATAAAAAAAATAATATACTCTAACTTATAATTTTCAATACTCTGACTTCTAATTTTCAATGTTCTAACTTCTATTTCTAATTATCAGTTAGAATTCAAGAAATTTATTCTAATTATAACTCTAAATTTAATCTTAATTACAAATCAGAATTCCAAATGAGGCAAATAAAATTGTAGAGGGGCAAAGTTGATCCGGCTCTATAAATCTCCATAAAATTTTAAAATCCAAGAGGAGGGGAGAGTTGCCCCTTGGCTCTTACTTGGTCCGCCTTTGTCTCTGTCTCTAATAATAACCCTTAGAAAGCTGATGTGTTGTGAAAATAGAAGAAAAGGTAGGAAGCAATTTCACTTCCTCTATATCTCAAATCAAGGGTGAACAAAATCAGAAATTTCTAAAGACAGTGCCCTCTTTTCTCTTTATCAAGGGTTAGTTATATTTATTTTTAAATTTCGAGTCGAATGTTCCAAAAAATGGAAAGGCATGAAATTAGATTTCGAAAAATATATCACTTTTATTTATTAACTTCTCGATATCTTCTTTTAATTTTTTGAGTTGTTGCTTAATTATTTCTAATTTGAACATAGTAATTCTTCAAATCCAAATTTTGCTTTCATTCGATACATAGACGCGTCAATATGCAATTTGCTAGCCTATAAAATATGCATTGCCCATATACTAGAAAAAAGAAAAGAAAAGAAAAGAAAAGAAAACATTACCCGAGGTTTGCTAGATATCACGATTTCTTAAAAAGTTTAACGAAAAAGGATATCGAATTCGAACCCCATGTATATTTCTCGAAAAAGTCAATTCTTCAATGAGGACTTGATGTCTCAGCCGTCGGATTTTGTTAAGACGGCACAAAATTATTTGGCGTTGGTTATCACTTATCAGAAGGGTCAAAAGCTGTCACAGAGTCAGCAAAAGAAAAGGGTATTTTAGTCTTTCAAATTCTGTGCTAAAGCTCCCAACAACCCAGAATTTTTTAATCCGTATCCTCTGCATTAACTCAAAAGAGAATCTTTTGAGTTAATGAATCTTGAGTGTCCAATCTGTTTCAAAATTCGTGTAAACTAGATCTGCACTAATATTAAAGGGCCTCTATGTTATAGACTTGAACCGGATTTGCTCCGTTTAAAATCAGACGGTTGAAATTCATTAACTCAAAAGATTCCCTTTTGAGTTAATGCAGAGGATACAGATCCAAAATTTTTGGAGTGCGTATCCTCTGAGATATCTCAACTTTTGTGTGACCGACGTGTACGGTGCTTATTCGGGGATAGCGTAAGGGCCAGTAATATTTGTGCTTTTGAGATTTGTGTATAACGTATTTGAACGGTTGAGATATTCTGAAAAAATACTCAAAGTTTGAGATATCTCAGAGGATGCAAATTTGAATTTTTGACAGGAGATGAGAGCAGGGTGGTGACTGGGAATCGGACTCCGCTGCTTTTCTGGGAGAAAAAGAGGACCCTCCTTTTCTGAATCGAACGATTCAAAATTCGTTGAGATTTGTGCATGAAAAAGTTTCTTTATCGAGATACGCAAATGGAAATTTTGAATCGTTGGATTCAGAAAAGTAGGCTCCTCCTTTTCTCCAAGAAAAGCAGCGGAGTCGGACTCGGTAACTGGTGGATACACAAAGTGAACATTTAGATTGTTTACCAACAATATCAACCGTTGGATCTAAAAACAAGGGGACTTATTGAATCCATTCTCTCTCCTCTGTGTTAAATGCAAATTCGTTCTCTCATTCGCTGCGTTAATTACCCTATTCTCACTACCTTTAATTATCTATAGATTGACCTTCATATACCGGAAAGAATAGGAGTACGTATGATATAATTTAGGAAGCTATATGAGTATCACGCTACAGTACCCGCACTGTATCCACACCTAAATTGTCATAACTGTTTGTGGGAACCGCAATTATTCTAAAATTGTAATTTTGTTTTACAAATTTTAATAGTAACACTGTGAAGTATATAGCTCAAACAGGGCAAGTATATATACCTATACAATGAACTACATATGATATATGAATTTTTCTAAAATAACTGTACCCGCACCTTTTCTTGAAAAATTCTCGTGTTGTTAGACCCGCATTAGGGGACCACTCAAACAGCATGTGGGGATCGCAACTGTTCTAAAACTGTAATTTTGTTTTACAAATTTTAATAACAACACTGTGAAGTATATAGCTAAAAAATGACAAGTATTTATACCTATACAATGAACTACATATAATATATGAATTTTCCTAAAATAACAGTGCGGGTACTGTAGCGCGTACAGTGCGGGTACTGTAGCGCGTACAGTGCGGGTACTGTTGCGTGGGTACTGAAATAATTATTCTATAATTTAAGTACCTTTTTGTAATAAAATATATATATATGATTTAAGAAATTTACCTCAATTTGTGGTTTCTATTTAATCTTTTGTACTATAGTAATTAATTTTAGTTTGCTTTTCTTTAATTTAGATACCTACAAAATTACATGTATAGCTATCGAAACACTATTTGAAATTATCAAAATGTTTTTATATAGTCTTTATATTTTTTATTATCAATAGTTTTTATTATCAAAATGTTTTTATTATCCAAAGTTGTAATTCACATCGCTTATCAATTTGTTAATGAAATTAATTTGGATCTAATTTGAACGTTTTTATTTCATCAAAATTAAGATTTTTTAAATGAAAAAAGTTGACATATTTTCAAATCAGCTGCTGCTGCAGGGTAGAGCATATTTTTTTTAATGAATGTCGATTCTTATATAATTTAATTTTTAAAAAAAATTACATCTTCACTACATCCGCTAAAAATCAAGGGCGGAGGCGTTGGACAAGGTGGGTCAAAAAAAAAAAAAAAAAAATTAAGATCTGGCATAATTTCATTTTAAATATACTTGTAGAATTTTTTATGAACAGAAATATAATTTTAGAGGAATATTTGACAAAATATTTTGTATATCGAAGTACAACATTATAATTACTTTTCAAATGAAGCATCCTTGTACAAATTTTGTCATTTGAAAGTATAGTTTTACAAAGATGCATCAATGTGATTCAAATCAAACGAATAGAACTTAAGTGGACAATCAACTAGTCCATTAATAAATCTTTTTTAGAGAAAGTGTGTTTTTGTCCTAAACAATTTCTTGAACTAAAATTGGTTTAAATTGACCTTTTCGTTAGTTACATATATATTTTTTAGGAGAAACACGTAGGTATATTATATTAATTGAAATAGTCTAAAGGTTACATTGCCATAAAAGAAAAATTCTAATAGGAAACACCATCAAACTACTTTAAACAATAAAGTCACCAAATTTATAAAAAGTAAAAACACCCAACTACCCGCCCCTTCCAATTTGTAAAAAGTGAAAAGGTGGAGGATCTATTGGCAACTTTCTACCTATTGTTCAGACAGCCTCATCTCCACTTACCAGAAAATGCAGCGGTGCCTCTGCTCCATCGCTGTTGTCACGATTTTGTACCAGCGATTGTTGTAGCTCATTTGTATGTTAATCAATTGGAGTTGTGTCGATACATTGGAAGAAATCTTGATTGAGTTGCATGCTCACAGTGAAGTTTAGAGTGCTTGCTTCCCCTATTGTACCTTCGAAAATTTGATTTGTTTGCCTTGCCCAATTTGCCATTTTGTGTGAGTCCGTAACTTCATCCCGTGATGCTTTTGATAGCACCACACAACCCCTTCTCTCATGATAAGTGCAAGCAATGCAGTACGGGCCATCGACCCGCTGCATAAGATACCTCTTCTGTTAGTAAGGTATCTCAAATCTGTTATCACTTCTGTGTAATATCTCTTTCTTTCATATATGTTTCCTCTTTTGTCGAATCACTCTCATCTCATCTCTTTCTCCTGCTAGTGGGGCCACTAGCATGGAGCAAAAGGAAAACAGGTCAAGTGATTATTTTGTGATCTGTTTTGAATACAATAAGTGCTAAGTGCTAACCATGGAGCGTTGGTTTTGAAGCTTTGCTTGATTTATCTTGTACTGGCACTTATTTATCAAGATAGAACTGGTTATTGGGCATATTTCAGTCCTGTTTATCTAGCTCCTAAGTCAAAATAGAAAAAGCAAAAAAAAACTTACCTTTAAATTCAGTTCGCTAAATTTGTAGTGCGGTCCTTTACAACAACAACAAAGCCTTTAGTCCCAAACAAGTTGGGGTAGTCCGGTCCTATAAGAGAAAATACAAAAGGAAAAAAAAAAAAACTCCATTCATCAGACTACACCAGTATAATTCATCATTAAGCATAAAAAATCAGAGCTCACACTAGTTTCATGATCTGAAAGCTCTCAAAAACTACCTTCCTTTCAAACATACTATATTACATTATAACTTCCATTTCTTCAATAAAGTCCATTCTAAAATATATGAACAACTTAAAAACCTAACACAAAGTCCAAAATCCTATTTTTGGTTCTAACAACAAGAGCAGAAAAACCAAATATCAAACATAATCCCAGTAGCAGTGGACTCACATCTTTGTAGTTATAAGATTGAAATATTTAAAACATTTGGAAGCATATTAAATCTTAACTTAGCAAAAGAGACATACCAAAACAGAACTTCAGTCTCTATTAGGTCAGTCTGGTACTTTCCTATCAAGAAAATTTAGAGATGGCGAAATAAATGTCTACATTAGCAGAAATTACACCGATGTGACATCTTATGTGCAAACATTTGATATCTATTTAGTTTACTGTGATGATCAGTAATGGTGACCCAGTTGGGACACACAAATATCAGTTGAAAGTTCCAGTAAATTTGCGAAAAGATCCATAAAGTTTAGAGAACTCCTTGGGAACTTACCAATGAAAGTCAGTCCTAAACCAGTTTAGAACTTAAAAGCTTAATCCCACCACTTGATTTATTTGAATTCCTAAACAATTTCTTCAACTAAAATTGGTTTAAGTGGACAATCAAATAGTCCAGTTGGGACACAAAAAGATCAGTTGAAAGTTCCAGCAAATTTGCGAAAAAGTCCATAAAGTTTAGAGAACTCCTTAGGAACTTACCAATCAAAGTCAGTCCTAAACCTGTTTAGAACTTAAAAGCTTAATCCCACCTTTGTAAGAAATTAAGAATTCATCTCAACCAACCACCCAAGGTCTCTAATGTTATGTTATATTAGTATAAAATCAACAAATAATGAGAATATTATATGTGCCTCTTTAAATCAAGCTGTAAAAAAACAAAGACTGCAAACAATTCTTATGATCATAAGAGCATTGCAAGCAAGAAATCTAATAAAACTCAATTACTTCAAAGCCTTTTCCACATATAGTATACTGATAAAACATTTGTTTATTGAGGAAGTAGAAACAAAAAATACAAATAGAAAGGAGAAGAATATGTTCGGTTTGTAATAACTCATTATTTTACTTCTCTGCAATAAAATTATGAAAATTAAATCACACCAGCCCTATAAATCATGCATGTATTGGATTCAGCATGAAATCAATTTGCATGTATTCCATATCTATTATAGTTTTGTTACTAAGTGAAGGTTACATAACATTGTAAAGCACAGCTCCTTTTTATGTACAAACCCTGGAATTGTGAACGACAGTTTAATCACCAAAAATCCCGACATGTACACTCATCACCTTCAAACCGGTGAAACCTAGCACGGTCCCGCACAATAATTACTCGATTATATGCCTTTGAAACCAGCTTAGCCACCGTATGGCAGTCCCCACATATCCTTAGGTTTTTTATAACCCTTATCTCCTCTCCGGGATCCGTGCTTATTAACCCAAAAGCAATTGCCAATTTTTCACTGTGACAATAGAGCTCGTGTTGCTTCTCCTCATCTCCTATATCGTGAAGCACATTTTGCACCTCAGGTACATAGCCCAATCCACGTATTCTCACACTAATCTCATGCAAAGCATTATAAATTTCTTTCCATCTTGGATGTGACTTATCATCTTTTATGAACTTGTGCATAGTACCATTAATCTCAATATAGCTAAAACCGGGTATCTTTCTCACATCATTATAATGCATCGTGGTCCTTACCCGAGCCACATCATGCCACCGGGGATTTGAGGCGTAGACATTTGAGAGGAGCACATAGTCACCATCCATGTTTGATCCTAGCTTGGCAACTTTTTCGGCTGCTAGCTCAGCAAGAGTAACATCACCATAGGTCTGGCTGGCACCAAGTAGAGTATGCCAGATTACCATGTCTGGCTCATAAGGCATGGAATTAATAACATCATATGCTTCAGAGAGCTTACCAGTTCGACACAACATGTTGACTATTGTACCATAATGCTTCATGTCGGAGGGCACCCTCATGGACTTGAACACTCTCATGCCGTCATCTACAAGGCCTGAATGGTTGCACCCGCAAAGCATGGCAAGATAGGTGATGGAGTCAGGCTCGATATGCTTTGGCATTTTGTCAAACATTTTAAGGGCCTCAGCTCCGTTCCCATGCATGGAAAGTGCATGAAGAATAGTATTGTAAGAGATGAGATTCAGGTCTGACTCAGATATCGACCTAAAGACTTCCAAGGCCTTATCGATGGACCCACACTTGGAGTACATATCTATAAGTGCATTCTGTACAATTATTTGTGAATCAAATTTCTGTGCACGTGCAAATGAATGAACATCTTCACCATCAGCAATTGTACCTAGCTGACTGCATGCAGCAATAGCAGCAATAACTGTAGTCGAATTGGGTGTTTCATGACGATTGAGTGATGGTAAACCACTGCACAGCTGACGAAAAAGATACAGTGCAAGGTGAGGATGGCTGCATAATACAAAACCAGATAGTAACACATTCCATGTGGCAATGTCTCTACGTGGCATTTCATCGAACACTTTTCTTGCACAGTCAATATTGCCGCACTTTGCATACGCATCAATCAGAGTGGTCATGAGAATTGTATCTGCAGATAAACCAAACTGAAGGAGGTGAGAATGAAGCTGAAGAGAGAAAGGCAAAGAGGCGCACCGAGCAGAGGCCTTGAGGGTGAAAGAAAGGGAGAGAGCATCAGGTCGAGGGGATGAACAAGAAATGAAACGGGAATAGAAGGAGAGAGCAGAGGAAGGAGAGGAAGAGGCCGCGAGACCGCGCAAAATGGAGTTGTAATCGTTGGTGTCGGGGTGGGGAGTGGAGAGGAAGGTGGAGAGAGCGTGGTCGAGGGAGGCCCAGGGGGAGAGAGCGCAGTGTTCGACGAATTGTCGGCGGATGGAAGAATGGGAGAGGAAGAGACCGGAGGTGAGGAGGTGAGCGTGGAGCTGCTTGATGTGGGAGAAGGTGGCGCATCGCTGAATCAGCGGATCTAGGTGTCCCATGCCCGTTGAATAGTAAATCCGAAATAACTCTGTTAGTACTTGGGGTGATCTCTTCTCTTGTAGGGCTTACCTGCAAATACACATCTTAAGAGCTATTTGTGTGGTTTCGTAATTTGCTTTGAACTTCCAACTTATATATTTCTTTTCCTTTCCTTAGAAGGTCCTTTTTTTGGCACATTGCAGAGAAGGCCGAAGGGACATCTTGGGTGAATTTTACATTAGGAAAAGAGGAGCTCGTTTCTGTACATTCGGAAAATATTGTTTTCAAGGCATTTGTCTTAGCAGACTTCTCTGCATTTTTTTCCTTCTCAAGTGTTGAATATTCTACTATAGGATGGAAAGGACCATTGCTTGGCCGAAATTTTTCAGTTACCACCGAAGAAAATTGGAATTAAATTAACACCACGGGGACTAAGTTTTCTCTATTCCTATCACCCACGCGGATCTAGTTTGCGCACCAAAATAGACTGGTGCGCGGACTGGGGAGGCACACCCTTTGGTGTGCTGACTGTGCAGGTGTACCAGTGGTGCGCGTACTGAGGAGACGCACCCCTTGGTGCGCAGACTGAGCTTGCGCACCAAGGAGTTTTTTTTTCTGCAATCAAATTAATGGTATGCGATAGATTTTCTTTTGTTTTTTTTTGTCTAAGTATTTCAGATTTTCAGTGCACATCAAAAGTAGCCGAATGTAAAACTTAACCTCTCAAGAAAAACTTTTTGTTGTTGTTGTTGTTTTATTAAATCTTTTCGATTATCTCCTTTCGTATAAAAAATATATAGCATTTTATCATTTTTATATCATAAAAAATACGTATTTAATGGTTTTTGTCGATATAAAGATTTATATATATATGTTCTTAATTTATCTCACATATTTTAATTATATAAGCACATAAACTAATGACACACAATGGGTCACACGATCCACAAAAAAGCACCTCGATAGAAGTGCCCAACAAGAATTTATAGAATCCGTATCCTCGGCATTAACTCAAAAGAGAATCTTTTGAGTTAATGAATCTCGACCATCCGATCTGTTTTAAATTCGTGCGAACTAGATCTGCACTAATATTAAAGGACTCTTATGTTATAGGCACGAACCGGATTAGCTCCGTCTAAAATCAGACGGTTGAAATTCATTAACTCAAAAGATTCTCTTTTGAGTTAATGCAGAGGATACGAATCCGAATTTATATCACCCAAGTAAACACAAATTTATATCACCTCGATTAGCTTGAGCACTAAGTCTACTCAACTCTTACTCCGCACATCAAGGGTGCGTCTATGCAGTCTGCTTACCAACTCATTTTGGTGGGTGGACTGGATCTGCATGGGTAGTAGGAATGGAGAAAACTTGATCCCGGTGATATTCATGTAATTCCGATTTTTTTCAGTGGTAACTAAAAAAAATTTCAGATTGCTTGGTCCATGAATATATTTACTATTGTTGCAAGGTGCATGGTCATGGCACTGGCAGTAGGTCTGTATGTGGTGCTAGCTCCTGTTGGCAATACTGGGACTGTAGTTTTAGTGTTTTGTTCCTACTTAGCTATCGTCAACAGTCCATTTGGTAGCTTGCAACAATTTAAGGGCTTCATACTACTGAAACACGTTCCAGATGGCGCTAGTAGTGTAATGCCCAAGTTCATTAGTGCAGCCAAAGAAATTTTATATTTATTATATCGAATTTATGTGCCCACTTTTGCCCCGTTGATCTTCATATTTGTGTTTGCACTACTTTAGATCATTGAGTGGTTTAAAATTACAAGAACTCAACTTGTACTGAATTATTTAGAGAATCCTGTAGCACAGTAGCAGTTCTTATGCTGCATCACTCAAGTTTCACTGGGTTTTTTTTTTATTTTAAACAATGATTATTATTTACATTTACCTGGATATGCATGCTTTTCTTGTAGCGTGCTTACATTTCCCCTTTTTTAAGATTTGTGGAAGTACAGTTAGGCAGTGATTGACCATATTATAGTTTAATAATCTGTTGGACGATAGTCACACACTCACTCTCTCTCTCTCTCTCTCTCTCTCTCTCTCTAGGAGAAAACCAAGTTCAAAATGTTTCACTTCCAAATCAAATTTTACATTTTTTTTAATTTTTTTACTATTTATTAAGATGGGTACAAAATTCAATGGTATGAATTTGACTAGTTTTTGTACCCATCTTAATAAATAGTAAAAAAATTCAAAAAAATGTAAAATTTGATCTGGAAGCACATTATATTATGGAGATCATGTTGAACGGTTTGGATTGACGATTTGGACTTTGAAATCGCAAAAAATAATTGTTGTAACATTGTTGTAACTCAAAATTGTTGTAACTTGATCCCTCCTCATTTTTCTTACTTACTAGTGTAATTTTTTCAATTAGTACAATGTGTTCATTTATGAAATTAGGGACCGGCTAAGTTGCTGCCGGCAGCACTTCGGCGAGGTGCTTACGGGGGCATATCTTGCAATTTGATGTTCAAGCAACAAATTCAAACCGTTAGATGTTCAATCTATATTAAAATCTACTTGGAGACCAAATTTTACATTTTTTGGAATTTTTTTACTATTTTTTAAGCTGGTTTGAAAACCGCTGTTTTTATTAAATTTCTGAAGCATTGAAAACAGCGGTTTTCAAACCAGCTTAAAAAATAGTAAAAAAATTCCAAAAAATGTAAAATTTGATCTCCAAGTAGATTTTCATATAGATTGAACATCTAACGGTTTGAATTTGTTGTTTGAACATCAAATTATAAGATATACTCCCGTAAGCACCTCGGCCGAAATGCTGCCGGAAGCAAATTAGCCATACTCATGAAATTAAGTTGTTATCATAAACTAAATTTAGTGATTTTATGTTGAAATGTTTCATTTCTTTCAAATAATATGTTATTAGTATTTGAAAAAGCTTAATTCTCAAATTTATTTTTCATTAAATAAATGTGTTACTTACACATGTAAAATGCTTATGTGTTAAGAAGAAATAAGCATAGTGTCATGTTATAATAATAAAACTAAGTTAAATTAAGTTTATTTGATAAGTTTAATGAGTTAAATAAATTATTTTTAATAAATTATGATATATATATATATACATAAATTTAATAAAAACGTTAAATTGTCCGCATAATTCCGATTAATTGGCGCATACCGATTAATCGCTTGGCGGTACCCCGTCCGTCCGACGACCGCATACCGTTATTTACAACACTGGTTCAGACACGAAAACGGTATGGTGCAATGTGACGAACGGCAACATCAGCGAAACATTTACAGCCGTTCATCTTGAATCCAACGGTAAGCAAGATGGGTGCTACTGTTCATCTGAGGCTGAAATCTCATTGAAAATTTTGAAAATTAAGGTATTATAATGACAACAATGATTTTTGTTTCCAGATATTTTGTATATAAAATATCTCGATTAATTATTAAATATTGATTGATTTATGATGGGTTAAATGTTGAATGACAGTTATTTAAATGCATACGTTCACAGAATGCTTCTAAACGGTCCAACCCCAACCCAGTTACAGGTATAAGACTGCAAGTAACATCTCAAAAAAAAAAAAAAAAAAATTATTGCTCAAAAGCATGGATTGAATCTTAAATTTCATTTTATTGTGCTTATTATTATATAATAGTTACCATTACAAATTACTAAATTTCTCCTAGCAAGCATTGTCATATGCAACACAGTATATGCAAGTCTAATAACAAGCTAATTCTTCTTCAATTCCACATCAACTACTAGTCTACCAAAGTGAAAAAACACTGAATGATCTCAATTGCTCTTGGGGAAAATTTATTCTTATTGGAAATCAATAAGCATCTTATGATTCATACATTAGAAGCTTTATAGCCAAAAAATATATAAGAAAATACAAAGAAAAATTAGTCAAAAGTAAAAAATGATAATAAAACAAGGCTACCTTTCCATATATCCTAGACAGCCCACTAATATAACATGATACTACAACATTAGATGAAGAATGTGACATTATGTTAAATATATGTTAGTTTACGAATCCAAAAGGTGTTTGCCTCCTGCTACCACCTTCACCATATTGTTCATTCCATCTTCGTAGTAAGTTCATGCTAGTCGCGTCATATGCAACAGATGGACTCACCTTTTCATACCAAAATTAAATGAACTTGAGATGCGGTGACAAGAAAAAAATACAAAACAAGTGAGAAAAAATGTCAAGAATAGATAAATTGTTACCTTTTCTTTAGCTTTGATAAAGTCCTCCAGCTTCAGGGGCCGAAGGAAAGGTCTTGCGCTAGCCACACCACCCTGATATATATTACAGTATTCTTTATTTACTGCACAAATGAATAATTCTCGAAAGAGAATTTGCCAGAAAAAAAAAGTGTATGGAAACTTACCGCCTTCTTTTCTTCCTCTAAAAGTTCTTGAACAGGTCTGTATGAAGCAGCAATACATAGATTCTACATCGAAGGTTACATTCAATTCAATAAGAACACGGCCACAAAAGGCAAAACTGGGTTCAAGAAAAGAAAAACTGAAGAAATCAACTGATGCTTAGAGTTATACAGTACCTTCAAGTCGCTCCCAGAATAACCTTCAGTGGCATTGGCTAGCTCTTCATAATTAAATTTCGGATCCAAGTTTTCTTTTGAGAGAAATATTCGCAGGATTTTTATCCTATTTTGCGCATTTGGAAGGTCCACATATATCCTACATATTTAAAAAAAAAAAGTTGAAATATAATTAATAGCCTTATCGAGTTATGCAGGATATGATACAAATGAAATTAGAAATTATTTTCAACTCAACCTTCTAGGTAATCGACGAATGACAGCATCGTCTAGGTCAAAGGGTCGATTAGTGGCTCCAAGAATAAGAATCCTTTGGGTATCTTTTGACCTTAACCCATCCCAAGCTGCCATAAATTCATTTCTCATTCGTCTTGTTGCCTCATGCTCACCACCACCTCTAGCACCGAGTAAACTGTCAACCTACAATTAAAAAAATAATAATAATAGTAATAATTTGATAATACAACTGGAATTCTAGCATATGATATCTGGGTACATTCAGATATTTACCTCATCAACAAAAATTATGACCGGAGCTAGCTTACTAGCAAAGGAGAAAAGTGCCTTGGTTAGCTTTTCGCCATCTCCAAACCACTGTTCAAGTGAATAAAAAATAAAAATTGAAACAATTAAAAAATAATGGAACACATTTTCACAATGATGCTCAATTTATACTACACAAAAATTTGGTCAGAGGCCGAAAATGTTTCACCTTTGATGTGATTGTTGATCCACTAACGCTAATGAAGTTTGCTCCAGCTTCTGTTGCAAGTGCTTTTGCCAGAAGAGTTTTTCCTGTTCCAGGTGGCCCAAATAACAAAATTCCTTTGCATGGCTGAAACCAAAGAAAAAATACAAAAGAAATGAAAAGAAGTCACAGTAATTGCTTGAATAAGATCTAAGAACATAGTGACATAAAAAAGAGAAAAGAGCTATAATGAAGTAATAAATTTACCCGTAACAAATTGCCATGTGAAAAAAGCTCGGGCCGTCTCATAGGCAGCGTGACAAGTTCATCAAGTGTTGCTTTGACATCCTCAAGTGCCCCAATGTCATCAAACTTCACCCCTATTTCATCAGGTGGCACCACGGCTGATATAAAATTGCGTTCATACTCGTCTTTGGCAAGACTCTACATTAGAAGTATTTGTTTGCATCTTAATCTAACACAAATATCCAACAAATATGATGACACACATATTTTTTTGCATCCAAATAACCCTCGAATGTATAATATTTGCAATTGCAAAGGAGGTAATGTGACATGAGCTTTCTTGTAAATACACCTAAAGTATTACAAGAAAAATGAGTCTGAGTACCTTCAGGTTTTGTGCAGGCTTCTTAGTAATGGTCTCTTCTCCTTTTAACCTTGAAATTGCCACGTCCAAACTGCTCAAATAGACAACATTGGGGTACTAAAAACAATATTTTCTTAATAAACTTATTTGATGCGCTGCAATATGAAAAGGGTTAATTGTACCTTTCACGTGGGATCATTAGTCTATCGCCCTTTGTCAAAGGAAGAACAACTGACGATAAATAATGATTTTTGGCCCACCCGGCAACTTTTTCGGCTTCTGTAATTTACAAAAGAAAAGTTCAAAACTCAAAGATAGAGCAGCCTTATAGCATCTCAACTAAGCCTTGCTAAAATCTGACATTATTTCCTTCTCTTTTTTTAGTGAGAGAAATGTGCTTACTTGCCCTGGTTAGAACCACATCATCAGATTTCACATGCAAAAGATCCAAGCAGGAGAGTTTGTTCTCTTCTAGGGCCTAAAAAAGAAATAACCAAAATTAAAGACATACATCTAAAATCCATTTTAGACATGATATTTTTCCAGTGGATAAGTTATCACACCTTATGAAGTTCAATGAGGTTCTGTCTAGAAACAATAATTTTCTTGTCTTCTTCGATTTGTTTTTTGAAAGTTCGGAAGCTTTCCTCTTCCTGAGAAAGAAATAACGGTGATAAGAATTACTCCCTTAGTCCTCCACTTTATTTCTGTATCAAACACAGCCCAAATGAACACAAACCTTTGGGACAGGTAGAAAGAAAGCATTAGTAAATAGTTTCCAAATTTTATCATTTTTTGAAGATTTTGTTTCTCTGGGTCCCTCTGCATGCTTCGACAACTGCATAGGAAAAATAAACATCAGTCAAGGTAAAAAAATCAAGTAATATGCTCTCTTTTTTTCTTTCTCTATTTTCAGAAGCAAGAAAGAATACCAGACGCGCAAGCCGGCCAAGTTGTGGGGGAAGGTCCATCTGAAAATTTAAAATGAGACAAGAAACAAGAAAAAGAAATTAGGAAATTAGGAAATTTTCTCATGCATCGAGCAAAACCTTAGACGGATCCACTCTATCAACTCTACTATGTTATCCACTATAAAGAAAGAATCTCTCTCCACATTTCATCATGAAGATACAAAAATAATCGCTCTTTACTAACCGCATGAGGAAAAGAAGAGACTATTTGGGATATTTCACATTTTTTTTAGGGTCAAATCTGAAATTATTTTGTTTTCTTGGCATGCTTACAGATAAGGCCTTCTTTGGGTAGAATTTCTCACTCACCTTTTAACTTATTTATAGAAATTTCTCCTGGTCTTACAACTGCTCTTTCACTTATATAAAGAGAAAGAAGAAACACAGGGTATACATATATTTGGGATAAATTTCAGAAATCACTAAACTATGCTCTGTCACAAATTGGTCAGTCGGGTGTGATTTGTATCTCAGTATCCATTGAACTTTATATTTGTTCTTATCAAGTCACTCCGTTACTATTTCTGTCTAAAATACTAACAGAATATGACGTTGCTTCCAACTCATCATGTTTGATAAATTGTGCAAGATATTTGGGGACACGAAGTATTTCTCACCCACTAACTTTTCCTCTCCTAGCATGTCTCTACTCTTATTTTTTTCAGCTATCCATTGATGGTCTCTCTCTTCACTAAAGAAAGCTGGTTCAGCTGCAAAGCAACTACTCCACTCCTTTTCTGGTAAAATAGAGCCAATTTGGAAGCCCCGGTTCTTGGCTAAAGAGAGCAAATGTGAATTTGTCAACAAGTGATCGAGCCACTGCACGTGCAGTGTTATATCTTTTGTTTTGTTACAAGCGTTCGGAAAGTAATTACTGTTTTAGGATGTCAGATGGTAATGTACTTTGAAATAGAAAGTCTTAACACACAGATCAGAGTACATTTTCGCCAAAAAACATCATAATTGTCTTCATATTAAAACATTACTTTAGTGAAGAGAGAGAACATCAATGGGTAGATGAAAAGGTTTTAAGAGTAGAGATGTGCTGAGAGAGAGGAAAAAGGAAAAGTTAGTGGGTTAGAATATGTCCCCAAAATAAGTTACACAATTCATCAAACATGATGAGTTGGAAGCCACGTCAAATTCCATTAGTAATTTAAATGGAAATAGTAACAGAATGACTTGATCGGAACAAATAGAAAGTTTAATGGCAACTGAGATACAAATCAAACTTGAGTGACCAATTCGTGACAAGGAGCAAAGTTTAGTGACCTCCAACGAAATTTACCCTATATTTTGTGTTTTGTATGGATTTAGGGGATATCATACGTTCAGAATTTTAGGATTACAAATCCTCTATCTAGTTTCCTTTCAAACATTTAATGAAGAACAGCAATAGAATCACAATCTTACATCTTCTATTTGCTCCTTAGGTGTTAATTTATCATGACCACAAATTAAAACAACTGGTCCTGTAAGTTGATCGAGCATCTCCTCAAGCTTTTGAACAAAGTCCTTTCGCTTGGATTCTGGTACCACCTTCGATAACCACTTAGAGCTGTCAGGGAAGTATACAATAGCTGGTTCCAGAGATGGCAGAATCTGTCATTTCACACCCAAATCAAAAAATTATACAAGATCACAAAAAGAAGGAAATGTGAATATGTCACAAGTTGGTAACACCAAAATACCTCACAAAGCGCTTGAACTGCCGCATAACAGTCTTCAGCTTGTGACTCTGTATCATGTTCGAGATCCTGAACTAAAAGAGGTACAGAAGGTCATTTAACTCATGCACTGTAGTATCTAAGGGTATGTTCGGCAAGTGTGGAAAAAGGGAATAGAGTGGAATAGAGGTTCTATTCCCGCCGACCGAGGAAAAAAATTGAGTGGAATAGTGTAATTGGGAAAAGTGAAATTGGTTTGAATTTTTGCAGTCAAACCTCTGCTTTTTACAACTAAGTCCCTCCTCTATTTCTCTATCTATGAGCCAATTCTCTATTCCAGGAGATGGTGGACCACAGAAATTGGCCTTTTCCAAGAGATGGAATTGACTCATTTACCGATACTGTTCTACTCTCTCACTATTCCACTCTTCCACCATCAACCGAACACAACCGGAATAGTACGAAATAGAAGCCTAAAACCAGATTCCACTTTTCCTCTATTCTTTCACTATTCCACCTATTGTCAAAGGGCATGATTTCCAACAAGAAAATTTATGGACCAACGAGGAATAGAAGCATACTATCAACCCAGCAGATAGAAGATGTTTCATCCTGTTCTTTTGCATCCTCACTTTTGCTTGCCTCCTCTAATTTGTCCTCAGTCAAGTCAAAAATAACAGCTACCTGATCCCCATTTATGTCAAACACCTCTCCTCTTGCTCCACTTGACAAACTCCTAAAATCAAATTGAAAGCAAAGATCAGCATAACAAGTCATGTAGTTGAAATATATGAAATTTCTAACGAGATATGATCACATAAGATTAGCACCATGCTACTTGAATTATACTTTTGCACCGCCCATTGAGTACATACATCCTTTAATTTAACATAAACATGTAGGCAACGAACCAACAAGAACCATGCAAATGGGAAGAAAACAACACTCGGAATCTTTTTATAGCACTCGACTAAATTCTTCATTTGTTTCATTTGCATGCGGAGTCCAAAACTTGAATCAAATGCAGTATATGGAAGAGATATAAATACACCTGCCACTAACATAAGTATAGGCATTCGTTGATCCATCAAAAGTAGGTATTTTCCCCAATATGATCCTGTGATGTGATAATACATTTGTTACTAATCAGGGCCCATGCATAATAGGTGTGATGCAGTGCTTGCATAATCTCTATGCGATGCTGTTCCTCCATACTTATATAATATTTTGTATTCGAGTAATGCAAGCTGGATACCTTTGAACAGCTTCATCAGGCACTGACTTGGGGATGTACTTGACCCTATGACCTGAAAAAGATTAACTAGTTCATATCTAACATTGGCAACCTGAAGATCTAACCAGAGGTGGATCTAGGTATAGCCCAGGGGGTGCTTAGCCACCCCCATGATTTCAAAAATTTAATCATGTATATTTAATTGAATTTTTATTTTTCTTAAGTTTTTATATAGTTCGGCCCTCCCACATGACATGCTAAATTTGTGCTTGTAGCCTAGTTTTAATAAATACATTTGATGATGTGGAGACTTGGGTTCAAATCCGATTATGCATTTTACATTTGGCCCCCTCAATCTAAATTTTCTAGTTCAGCCCCTGGATCTAACCTCAGAGTGGTATGAAGGAATACACAAGTAAAATACCTGTCTTGAGAAGCTTTTTTGACTCAGGCTCTGTGGTCTCTGATGATTCAGATGCCGAGGTGCTCTCATCTTCACCAGGTATCCTCTATTGCAAAATTCCAAGAAGAAAAAATTAGAGAAAAAGCAAATTCTTCAAAGACTATGTCCAGATATACTGGTGCAGATTAAAAGTGCACCAATTTCAATCTCCTAAAAGCTACCATTATTCCCCAGATAAAATTCTAGAAAAATTATTTTACACTGGCAAAGGCGGCCTCGATGCCAAGTTTGCTGGTGAGATTTTTGAAGGCCTCTGCAGCAGCAAGAGCGGCCTCAGCAGATTCTCTTACAGGATCGTACTCCTCATTTTCAATACATCTTGGCTCATTGTCGCTCATGTGCTCCTCATCATTGTTTGTATCGTTGGCGTCCTCTGTCTCAGATTCAGTATCTTCATCCATCTCAACCTCTGACAAGCTTTCCTTCCCAAAATCCTGCTCCAAAAATGTGAAAAAAAGAAGTAAAGTTAGCATTATAAGCTTAAAGTTGTCATTGTTAATATTTTAAATTGGTACTGTTGCATAAAGTTGTCATTATAAGCTTACAATGCTATCTTTTTCTATTACAGATGAAACTAAAACACTGCTGTCGAGGATCAACAGCGGAACTTGTAATTCACGAGCAACTGCTTTTATCACTCTCTCCATGTAGAGCTCTGTTCCTGTAATTTCGAACATTATGAGTTACATGGCGAAATTAACTTAAGTGGGGAAAAGGAATATATAATTAAACAGATTTCTCATTTAATATAAGGAAAAGTTACCTGGAAAGCTACGAAGCAAAATCCTTCCACCAGAAGAGACCAAATGGGATCCATATGATGTGGTAAAGTTTTTGTGCTTCAGATGTGAAGCCACGCACTCCACTAGCAAACTCTTGGTATTCTCACTGATCCGGAAAAAATAATCCAAGGGACAGGTGTTGTCACAACACAAGTTACTAAATTATTTCTTTTTAAGAAAATTGGAAATAAGGGACCATATAAAAAGTATATATAGTCAGTCTTACTTGATATAGTATGGAAAATTATCAAGGGAAAGATTGATCTTTTCCCAAGGAATGACCCTCCGTAAAATTTCATTTTTTAACCTTTGACGCTTGCTTAAAAACGGCAATTCCTTCTTATTATAATCAATAAAAAATCTCCCACCCATTAACCACTCCTGCTGATCTTGTTCACCAAGCCTTGCATGTTCATTTGCAAAACCCCTACCAACTGGAATATCCTCTTTGATACTTTCACTTTTATCCCCATTAACAGCATCCTTAACTGGTACGTGCTTTCCCTCACTAGCACTACTTCCATCACCTTTCGAACAGTATAATCTATGTGACATGTATGAGTTCCCTGCATTGTACTGCTTGATTTGGTACTGGTTCGGCCATGATTGACGCGAGTATATGAATTTTCTAGGGATATGTCGGTTCAAGGCTGAAACAAGACGAGCAGAGCTTACGCCATGGGGGTAATGTTGAGACATGACACGTGATCTGAAACGGGTCAGTACAAGGTCCCAGCTTTCACCTTTACACTTCAATGTCCTTGCATACATTGCATGTTTAACTTAAAAGCTGTTTATCTCATCCAATTTAGGCCTGATCAGACAAAAAAAGGGAGAAATTTTAGCTAGTTGAGTGGGTATGCGATGCTCATGTTACTTCATTGCCATAGATATATATTTAATGCAGATGAACATATAGACAGCTCGTATTTGTCATGGTAAAGATGGACATGGTGAGTTTGAAAATGTAAATTTTTCCAAATTTAATGTTTATAAGGTATGTTTGAGCAATCGTGTGAAAGCAAACATCTTATTGGATAATAAAACTGCGTAAGTTCACCTAGAAAAACTACCAGCTGACAATTCAAAATTTGACTTCCCCAGCATCGGAGTTAACGACAGAGAAATTAAACAATAGGGAAAATATCCCGTCGACATTGCCACGCATCTGAAAGCATCTCTAAAGGCATTTCTAATGCAGGAAAACCTATTTAATTGACGAAGTACCACCATAAAAAATTAACCAAGCGGGATTTAAAAAAGAAACTGACAGCAAATGAGGCAAAACTTGTTGAAAACAAAAAAGTAGCCCTAGAAAATCAGGGAAAGGAGAAAATACCGTGCTTTGTGTTGCTTCTCTTTTCTCCTTCTATTCGTTCTCTAACGGCGGAGCAAACAAACACCGGAGGCTGCCGAGAGAGATGAGACTTGAGAGATGAGCCGTGTTGAGAGATAACTAGAACTTGTATTATCTTTGTATTCTGTACCATCTGATCTGTGCTTTACGATTCCCGCCGCTCGATGGGAGGGTCATGAAGTGCACATTTCTTTGCTGCGTCCATGCTTAGATAAATTTATGTGTTGAGTCATTTAGTTCATGGTATGGCCCACTGTAGTAAAATGCGGTTCATGCGGCCGCATATGCGGCCGCATATGCGTATGCGGTTGGCAACCGCATGGAAAATCAATATGCGGTCCAATATGCGGTTTTGCATATGCGGTCGCATATTCGGCCGCATATTATCGCATATTACCGCATTTTGATTGTATGATACCGAATATTACCATATATTACCGCATATTACCGCATATTTCCGCATATTACCGCATACTTGTTTATATATATATGAATTCTCATTTTAAAACCCGCATATATAAGTACCGCATGAAAACCGCATATGCGGCCGTATACCGTATATGCGGTATGCGGTGGCTTTCCGCATACCGCATGAAAACCGCATTTTACAACCTTGGTATGGCCTATTGGCCTTTAGGCTTTAGCGCTTCCCGGGTGATTCATTTTTCCCTTGGTTTATTTTGTTCCACACCAGAGAATCAGATTATGCGGTCCTTGCCTCCTGGGTCCGGATCCCCTAAAGTAACCCAATTTTTGGGTTTTGGATCGGGACCGTCCGAATCAAATCCGTTGCTCGAGATTGTCTCGGGATTTGAACCTGTCTCTCGGGATACGTGCGCCCCACTTTAGTTGGATGGTCACGGATTCGAATCGGACGGTCCCGATCCAAAACCCAATTTTTTGATTACTTCACTGGATCTGAACTAAGGTCCTTGGGGAACCTTAATTTTACGAATTCGTATCCTCTGAGATATTTCATATTTTGAGTGACTTTTTGGAAGATTTCAACCGTTCAAATACTCTATACACGAATTTTAAAACTCAAACAATACTGCCCCCGCGCTATCCCCGAATAGGAACCGGACACGTCGGTCACGCAAAATATGAGATATCTCAGGGGATACGCACTCAATTTTACTTCCTAGTTTTGGTATATAAAACTGTGCGTACGCTGCTTTGTCTGGCACTGTATGTGGGGACAGGTTATCACGTTTTTGTTTATCTCGTGTTTTTCCTTTTGATGTGCCGTTTCTCTTTTCGCGTATTAAACGAATACCGGTTTCTAGAATTCATATCCTCCCGGTATCGTAAAAGGGAATCTTTTACAATTACTAAATCTCAACCATTCAAACTAGCGAACGGTTGGGATTAAATGAATTAAAATAACATGTGCTCACGTGCAAAAAAAATCGTCCTCTCCATCCCTTCTCTCGACTCTGAATTCCGATCAGTACCTTTCACTTTCCCGCGTAGTTCATTCTAGCGCGCTCCTTAATACTCTTGTCATTGTTCTCGAATGGCATAGCGAATCACTTCCGAGAGCCTTCCAGCGAGATTTACAACAATTCTGCACAACACCAACTTTGCCTCGAGCTGAAGCATACCCTCAGCTTAAAATTGTGCAAGTCCCTTTCTTTCTAGCTAATTTTTTTAATCTGTATACATATTTATATTCATTTAATATTTTATCTATATCTTGTTTTTTTTAATATTAAATTTGTATCTATATTCACAACTATTTGTATCCATAAATTTTTTTTTTAAAAAAAAAAGGCATATATGTCCATTTGCATTAGCAAAAGGAGTCTTAGTCACACATCCAACATAATCAAAAAGCATCCCGAAATACCCTGTAAAGATCATAAGAACAACATATCAATTCAACTCGGTATATAAAACAGCTAGATAATAGCATGGTAGCAACTAAGCAGTCTCAGCGGTAGTAGTGTCCTCATCAAACACCACAATCTCGGATGCTGCAGCCCATTCTCTTAGCGGAGTGTCTTCAATCTCATCAGGGGTTCAAGTTATTAGCTCTTGCACCACTTCTTCTTTGATGTTTCCTGACCAATATTGAAGTAAAGATAGTATAAGAAATATGAGTGATCTAATAGATTTGGGGTAGTGCCAATAAAGCAAATATCATTGCGATGCTTCCATACGGACCAACATATTGCACTAATCACTACTAGAGCAGTTGTTTTTTGTTGAGAAGGTAAAGTGTGAACAAAGGTTAATATAACATCAAATTTGGACCAATTCATGTAAACCCCTTGGAATTTCCCTATCCAGAACCATATAGTCCTAACAAAAGTACATTTTACAAATAAATGATGCATTATTTCTACTGAACCACAAAAGTGACACTGATTAGAACCAATTCATCCCTTTTTAACTAAACATTGTTTAGTCACAATTTTTCTATTAAACATTGTTTAGTCACAATTTTTCTATCTGGAGATGGGACCACACAGGAAAGTTTACTACTAAATCCATGTATACATTTTTGAATTTTAGAGGAATTTTACCTTTAGCCCCAGATCTGATTTGGTGGCGTTTACCAGTACCCTTCTAAAATAAGGGTTTTCATGTGGTTGACAGCCCATAATACCATCTTAACTAAGGATAATTTAGCTATGAGGGGATGGTCTGGAGATCCAAATTGCCAATTATGTACATGCACTGAAACTGTCACTCACTTATTTCTTTCTTGCTCTTTGGCCCAGCAGGTGTGGTTCTGGTTGGGACAAAGTCAGGATTACATGTCCACATGGGTTCATTTTACAGATATTGTTCATTTGCTCTACAATTACCAGCCATAAAAAATAGGGCTTTTAGTTGTTTTAAGTGCAGTCTGTTGGACACTTTGGAAGCATAGAAATGCTAGATGTTTTAATAATTGTACAATTAACTCTGCTCGTACTTTAATATTCCAAATTAAATCATTGCTATGCTACTGGTCAGGTAATGTCAAGTCAGACGTACAAGAGGAAATAGCAGACTGGATGCCGGTGATGGAGGATACTATCCCTTTAGCACATTATATGCCCTTGGAGTTGGTGGCTTACCAGCCACACGAGTCCCCTCCTCAACCATGAAGAATGCAATTCCACAATTTTTGTATCTAGAATATAACCTCAGCCCCAAGTTGTGTGGCTTAGTTCTCGCTTTCTTATCATACTTTTGGAGTTTAGCACTAGTTAAGGCTTGGCTCAGTTGGTTGATTTTATGTTTAATTCTCGCATTTTTCTTGGATGTTTAGATCATCTGTTGATCAGGTTTAGATTTGCCTTATCAGACACTTCATTTTCAGTTTTTGTCAAAACTCTGTAATTATTCTTCCCTATCAATGGAATGGGCTTTGCCTCTTTTATAAAAAAAAAAATTTAGGAGGAATAGGTACTTTCCTTTTGATCCATAAAATTGATATGGAAACATTTTGTTTATTATTTATACATCTAGTATGTTATTTTGACACAGTATAATGTGTGTTATGTATAAGCACATGCACAACGCAACATGATAAGCAATATGTGTGTGCCTAGACATGAGTATCATCACGCGTCAAGCACATGCATAACATACCGTGAGTACTAGCACATGTTGGTCATCTGGTGTCTAAACATGATATGTAAAGGCGGATCTAAGTATAGTCCATAGAATGCTTAGTCACTCTATAATTTCAAAAGTTTTAATTATGCATATTAAAATTTAATTTAATTTTTTTTTTAAAGATGCCCTCTCATAAAATGCTAAATGTGAGCTTGTAATCTAGTAGTTAGAATTTTATTTAGTAGTTGCGGAGAATTGAGTTCAACCACACATTATGTATTTTCACATATTATGCATTTTACGTTTCAATTTCCCTTATCTAAATTTTCTAATTTTGCAACTAAAGACATAGCATACACTATGTACGGACATGACATGACATGAGTACCATAACGTGTCTACCACGATATCCCGCTTTGATGTGTATAATTTTTTTTATTGAGTCGACACATTTTGTGCAAAAAATATGAATGTCACATTTCCAATTATTTTTTTCTGAATATTATTTTATTACGAAAAAATTAAATAAAATGGGAAGAAATAATAAATAAAATAATATGCAAAATTTTAAGAAACATTTCAAATTATTTCTCATATTTAATTTTTTCTAATTTTTTCTAAACTTTTTCTATTTTTTAGAAGAAAAAAAATCCAACTGGGACCATCAAATTCAATTTACAGCTCAAAATTAGGCAAAGAGGCGGTGTTTGGTAGGACCTAAACCATAGAATAAGGTGGTTATATCTCAATTATTCCAAAATAGTTTGTTTATGGGCTCATTATCTCTTAGGTTGTGCTCCAGAAACAACTCATTAAAAGAAAGAGAAGGGACGAAAGGGGAAAAAGTAGACAACGATTTCATCTCCTCTACACCTCAAATCGAAAGTGACAAAATCGTTAAATTTTTGCACGAGTTTTATACATATTTCACCTCTGTCTTTTTCTTTCTCGTCCATTCACCTCTGAAATTTATTGTTTCGAAACAAGTAAACAACACTAGTTATATCTGGTCAAGGTGCAATTTTTCTCAACTCTCCTTCCTTTCCACTACGTACCTCTTTCTGGAGCACACCCTAAGCATCTCCTTCAATAAAAGTAAACTTGAGTTGCAATCTTATTATTTTTGAATTGTGGCTAGGCTATTTTTGAATCTCCTCGACTCTTACAGGTTGCAATGATTTATTGTGGCTAGGCTATTTTTGAAGTTTTTGAAAAATAATGCTAAAAATTTGATTTATTATTTTATTAATGCTATGAATAAAAAAGTCGGCTCTTATATCGCTCAGATAAAACAAATTAAATCGGTTGTGTATTAAGTTAATAACTTGTTAAAGTTTTTTTAAAATAGGCCACAGTTTTCTTTTGAAAATCTAACTAATTAAGGTCGGTATCTCTATTTCGGCCATTTCAGTATAATTTGGCCCAAAATGGTTTATCATCATACTCGATGTTTTCAGTGTTTCCATTTTGAAAATAGTTGAATTAGAGTGAGGTTGTGGTACTTCGGCTAGTGTACTATGGCTAATGTATTACGGCTCAATATGATACTTTTTAAAATTCTAACAGTCGATCCGAACCGTTCAATTAGATATCCATATGAATATGTACTTGCAAACTAAATTTTATATTTTTTCGAATTTTTTTACTATTTTTTTAGATAGGTAGAATTTTGATGGTCCAGAATTTGTATAAAACACTGAAAATTCTACCTATCTAAAAAAATAGTAAAAAAATTCGAAAAAATATAAAATTTAGTTTGCAATTACATATTCATATGAATATCACATTGAACGGTTCGGATCAACCGTTAGGATTTTAAAAAGTACCATATTGAGCCGTAGTACACTAGCCATAGTACACTAGCCAAAGTACCATAGCCTCACTCATTGAATTAAATATTGATTCAGGGGATTAATTAATTTCAAATTCAAATTTACCAATAGTTTTATATATTTTTAGAATTAGTTCAAATTATGAATCCGCTGGCTTTTCATATAAAAACATTATAATAAATGAAACGGAACGACTAGTAAGTAAATTCATTGTATAAACCACATTATTATTAATTGTACAATTGAATGATATCCATTAGGGCTTCTAATGAGCCAAGCTTATCTCGTCATATAACTAAATAGGTTCAACTCAGGCTCGGCTCGGTCTTAAAAAAAAATTCCGACTCAATTTAATGAGTTTGAGCCTTCAGCTCGGCTCAAACTCGGCTCATAACTCGTGAGCTCAACTCATGCCAAGTATTAGAAAAACAAACATTAAAATCTAAAACTAATCATTCATGTTCTTTGTAATTATAACACTAAAACTAAATATTTATGAGCTTCGGTATATTATCTAAAACTAAACATTAAAATCTCCGTTATATCACATTTCAAATTCAAATTATAACACTAAAACTAAACATTCACGTGCTTTATAAAATATACTAAAATTAAAAAATTAACATATCATTTAGAAATATTCAAATTAATACTAAGCATTAGAAAAAAAAAACACAAACAACATATCAATCGACACAAGATAATTTGATAACCATCTCTCATCTCATGCTAAAAATAATAAAGGGCTTTTATTTTGCATAGCTCCAACATGGAATATTACCACATCTCTCTAAAATTCATAAACCTCATATGCATATCCTCTAACTCATTGGCTCATGAGCCGGTTCGGCTTGGCTCGGACTAGGCCCTGTTTGAGTGATAAAATATGAGCCGAGCCGAGTTCGAGCCTTATTTAGTTTAGGACCTAGCTCGATATAATTTATTGAGCTGTTCAACTCATTGGCTCATGAACCCGCTCGGCTCATTAGCAGCCCTAATATCCATTATCTTTGACCATATCTTTGACCATTTTATAATAGATACAATAGCATTAATGTATATTAATTATTAAACATATACTCACACAATGTAATGCAATCGGAATATTTTTTTTATTCGGATAGGTCATTCAAATTTCACATATAATATTTCATTTTTGTTGACAAATTACAAAAAAAAATGTTTATTAATTATTTTTTTCAATTGACATTTTATGAAATGCTCCCCAGTAGCCGTGTATATATATGTGTTGCTTCAATTAACAATACGATAAAAGAAAAGTGCATTAGTGTTTACGTATTGACATGTGATTTTTTAAAATAAAGCTTGATTGAAATGTGCGCCCATTGGCATGTGAATTCGTATTGAGTCCGGACCGTCCGATTTAAATCCGCACAAATATTAAAGGATCAGGTGCATTACAAGCAGGGTCAGATAGTTTCGAATTCTTATCGGACGGTCCATAGATAAACTAAATTTTTTTTTGAGTTAACTCAGAGGATCCGAACCCTTGGTATGTTACTAAAACGGTACACTATTCACTAAACACCAATTATATTTTTTTCCCCCGCCAAAGTCAATTCAAAATATCTTTTTTTTATATATAAATTAATACAATGAATAGGGATGATTTTGCAAACTATCAAAGTTGAAATTTGAAAGGCCATAATTTGCAAACCACCGAGAAAATTTACTAGCATTGCACTCAAATCCATGTATTTTTCAAAGAGACCAATACTAATTATGTTAGTTAATATTTCCACTTTTATTAAAGGAAAGTAATTATTGCATATATACACAAAATAAATGACATGGAGGCATTTTTTATCCATAGCAACGATATAAACTAGCTTCTGAAATTTTTATTCATAATTTGTGAGCCAAAAAGGAGGAGAAAGCCATGAAAGAGCTAATTAATATATTGTAAGAAAACGGCAATTCATGCACACAAAAAAGAAGATCAAAGCAACCAAGTAAATTCCCATAATAACAGAGGCTATTAGGCCCTGTTCGGCCCCGCCTTGGGAACGGGAACGGGAACGGGAATGGGCTCGGATCCAATTTGAACTGGAACGGTACTGTGCACATGGGGTTTTTTTCACGAAGTCAGAGTGAATTTTTTTTTCCCACGCGCACAATAAAACACCGAAGAGGACCTAAGAGGAGAGAATGATATGTACTCGTGAAAGCACCAGCGGTTTATGAAAGCTGTGCAATTAATTGAAATTTGTACTTTCTATTTTAATTGAGTTCATGATAGTTTTTTTTTCACTTAGAGTTCCTCATAATTTTTGTTTTCAATTTATTTTTTGCAATTCATTGAAATTGGTACTTTTATTTCAATTGAGTTCATTTTTTTTTTCAAAACATGCAATATATATAATGAACACATTTGAAATAAATAGTACAACTCCAACAAATTGCACCTCTCTCAAAAACCTCCGGTGCTTGTCACGAGTCCATATCATTGATCTCCTTTATCAACAGTGTTTATATATTAACAAATTACTAAGTTCCAAATTACTAAGTTCTCGAATATTCCTAACATTTCTTTTAAAAAAACTAGCTTTTAGTCTCGTGACAAAAATACCAGCAGTTTATGAGAGCTGTGTGCAATTGATTGAAATTTATATTTTCTATTTTAATTGAGTTCAAGATAGGATTTTTTACTTGAGTTCCTCATAATTTTTGTTTTCAATTGATTTTTTTAGATGTTATATGTGTATGTTTATTTATGAATTTTATGACTTATGTTTTTATCATTATTATTCACGCTTCTGCACTTGTATTTGGTTAGCCTTTCGTGTTTATTGATTTAATGAACACGAGACGAGAATTGATCACACCTTAATTCAGAGTTCTCGGTTTGAAGTATGACAAGTTCTTTGTGCATGGATATAGTTGTTAAAGTTCTAGTTAAAAGAAGATTAAAAAAAAATATATATATATATGTAGCAGAGGACATTATCTGTTTGCTAACTACTTGTGAATTAAATTCCTCGTTTTATATTATAAGATTATCTTATTGCACCATTTAATTAAGCTTTTCTAGGTAGGTAACGTTCGGCCGTATTGAGCTAATTGTATATCTCAAATGTTCTAGCAACAAAGTTCTATATACTCGGTGATTTAAATTTAGGTTTAGGTTTAAGATTGGGCTAAATGGGCTCCTTACTTTTGGGCCCTAGAAAATGAAAAATAGAGAAAGAAGCGTTTCAATATTTCTTATAATTTGGGGTGTTGAGTATTTTGTGTACGTATTTTAGTGGGTTATTTAATATTCTTTTGTTTTTAAATTTATACTTAATATTCAAATTCGATCCGTTGCAAGCATATAATTTCTCATTGTAGTATCGGAGTCGAACACAAAGACATGGGAAGCAATACCGATTACTAATTTAAACTTAATTTTAGAAAATGAGAAATAGTGAATTAAAATTTGGTTCGTGAGCCGCGACAGTGTTGTGGGCTTAATGTCCAAGATGAGTTGGTTGTGAACTAAAAAGTAATAAACTTAAAATGGTGGTTTGAAACAATATTGGGAAGGTCTAGGGGCTACAACTCATTATCTGAATTGGATAATCTACTTGCTTGATTCGCTAATTGCATTCATGTTTGTGTAATTATGGTTTCTAGTATAAATGTTAAGTTAAGAGGTTTCACGTTTAGTCTATCACCAATTGACAACGTGTTTTAACCGTATTGGACTTCACGTTTAGCTTATCGTCACAAGTTGGCCAAGATGTTGGTTTGACTAGTCAAGCTACTCTTAATTACCGACACTTCGCGTTTAGCTTATCGTGATCGGTACCTGATATCTCGCTATTTTGTCTATATTCCGACCGAACCTTGCATTAAAACCTGTGCCTAAAACTCTGAAATCGTGTTTATTTCATTGAATATCTGTAGGATGTGGTACTGCTGCGCTTTTGTTCTTATTTTGCAGGAAACGGGCGAAACCGAGGAAGAATCTGGAATCTGAAGGCCTATACACGGACCGTGCACCATCTGCATGCGGACCGTACACCCTCTGCTCGACTACAGACTGAAGACACACGACCGTGCACAATCCACCTCACCAGGACACAGGCACACGGTCCGTGCACCCATGCATACGGACCGTGCATGGCATTTCCGGAAACATAAATCAAAGATGAAAATAGAGGCCAGCTAGGGAAGGTCGGGAATAGATGGTATAAAGGCGAGATTCTTGGCAACAGAGAGATGATTCTGGAGCCTAGAACGAAACCTAGGGTTTGGAAAAAGGCGGCTAAGCTTGGAGAAGGAGAAGAGAGGAGGAAAATGCGAGTTTTGCGACGAATCTTCATTTTTCTTCGAGTTTTGTCATGAACTTTATCATTGTTATTTGTTTTATTAGCTTTTTTAATATGTTAGGCTAAACACTTTGTTTCTAGAGTTATTATGTAGTCGAATGCTTAGTTTTATTTGCTAGTTACTTGAAATTTGTGTTGAATCTTGTGCTTGCTTGTTGTGTAGTATTTTATTGCTTAGTTGAATTTGTTTGAATTGAATGGTTAGTCCGTTAGATGAAAGGCCTCATCTAGATGGTAATCGAATAACCCCGACATTCACTCGACCCAACTAGGTATATGAGATAGATTTGTGAACCGAGAGGTGAAACCAAGTAGTAGCCGAGAAGTGAACTTTTTCTCGCGTCGAGAGATCGAGGATATCTTTAGTAAACCAACAAGTAACTTAGGTTAATTAAGCCAACAAATGAAAGTTGAGATTTAAGAACCCTAAGAGGGCAGAAATTGAGTTTCGTACTAAGTAATTAAGCCAACAAGCAAGAGTTGAGGTTCAGAAACTCAGGTACGGTCAATAGAATCTCCTGCACAAAGAATAGAAACCAGTAGCTATTATATCAACTTGAAGGCCACACGGACCGTGTATGAGAGTACACGGCCCGTGCACATTACACACGGCCCGTGCATGAAAGTGCACGAACTAGGCACCTTGATGCTAAGCTGAGATGAAATCAGAAACCCTAGGAACCCTTTTTTATTCATTCTAAAACCAAACCAAAAATTCTTATTATTTTAAATATTGTTATTGATATGTTAGGATACGAAATACCCCAAAACCACCTTTGCAGACTTCTAGAATTTTCCGTAAATTAAGTAGAGTCCGGTAATATTCAAACTGTCCCTGTGGATTCGACACCCAGCTATACCCAACTTCTGTTGTAAGCTTGCAACTAAATTGAGTAGAGACTAGGTATTAAAAGCCTATATGTTTCCGAATGAACAGTACCGATTGTAGCTTGATAACCTAATTAATAGTCTAGACTTCGCGTCTAGGTTATCGCCATAAACTATTGATTATTGTGCTTGTGGTCCAGGTTGGCTTAGAACTAAGATAGAACTAATACCAAATCCTGAGGTTAATTTCTTGCTACTATACTCGGTATCAAGTACTAGAACTCCATTTCAACTAAAATGAAATAGTCTCATGTACGCGAATCATGCATTCACAAGAATAATAAAAACAAGCACAAACAATTATCACAAACAATCATAATACAAATTATAGCTATCCAAGTAATGTAGATTTAAACCAATTCATCAAGTTTACGAGCCGTCGCCCCTAAAAGGGACGACAGGCCTCTTATAGCAATGTTATCAACTATGCAAGACTGAAAATACATCTCACATAAAAGAAAGAAATGAAAATGTTAAACCAATATCAAAGTCGATATCTTGCCTCTTTAGGAAATGCTCCGCACCTCAAGTCCTTCCGCGCGTTGTTTCCTTGAAAGAAAAGAGAAGAAATGGAGAATAGTGGTCTCAAACTATGGAAGGGAAGATAGATATGTTCCAGGGCCTCCCTGCCTCTGAAGAAGGTTCAAATTCGCATGTAGGAGGGGCTTGAACAGATCAGGAAACATATCACGCGCCATAATTAAGAAGGCAAAACTTATGCTAGGCGGCGGCCCTCCAGGTTCCGGATTGATTGCTTTTCCCAGATTTGAAATCTTGAGAGCTGGCAGGTGGCGGCCCGCCAGGAAATGATTCATGGATCGCCAGAGGGAAGTCGTGCCCTGCCAGCTGGAGGTCGCGGGTCGCCAAACTCTCAGTCCGAGTTTCTTCTGGAGCAGGTGGTAGTGGCGGCCCGTCAGAGAAAGGTCACGGCCCGCAAGGTTGTCGCGGCCCGCCAGACTTCCATCTCATTTTGCGGCTAAGTCCTTAATGGCTGGCGGCCCGCTAGAAGACAATTTGACTTGTTTTCTTAGTATTTCTGCATAAAAATATATTCCCGGCAGTAACTTGATCCTTGAAGCACAATTTAATGAAAACAAAGAAATATAGAACTAAACAAAGATAAACACTTGAAATTTGGTACCATTTTACACTAAAACCTTAGCCAAATATAGGTATATTTGCGACCTATTAGGGGGGGTGCGATCACTCGGGATCATTCGATCCGATTTATAAGATTTATGTGATAATTTATTTCACACATGTTCAAATATTTTATGTTTTTCATGTCTCATCGTACCTCATATCTTATATTTCATATCCATATTAAAATATACTTGTAGATAAAATTTTATATTTCCATCAAGAATAATGATTTTGTACCTATCTTAAAATATAGTAAATAATTTTCAAAAAAAATATAAAATTTGCACTTCAAGTATATTTTAATATGGATATCATGTTGAGCAATTCGGATCAACAGTTTGAACTTTAAAGTTTGAACCCTCCTCTATTTTAAAATGTGTCATGTAAATCTAAACGGATATACAAATTTTGATGCAGATCGAATAATTCTAAGTTCTAATCGGATATCGGATCTGGTTCTGATCCGATTTAAGTTTTGTGCTTCAATTTATGCTAAAATCGTCCTGTAAATCTAAACGGACGCGCAAAACTTAATCTGATTCAAATAATTCAAAGTTCATACTGAATTTGATTCTATACCCATCTGAACGCCTCTTTCCCAATATCTCAAAACCGACTTCAAAAACACACATGATCTATAATTACCATTTACTCTAACTCAAGATATATCACATGAACCTAAAATATAGATAGATGTTTTGTTCTTATGCTTATGTCTAATTAATTGTTTATCGTGTGTGTGTGTGTGTGTGTGTGTGTGTGTAGCAATTGCATTAATCCGGCCTCCACCTAAAATTAAGACTTTATCTACAAATATGCCGGCTAATTAATAAATTATGACGGCCGAATATGTACCTAACAACCTTATCCAACCAAATGACATGTGAACCGTATTATTATTTTTTAATAATTTAATATAAACCGTCGGATACGAATTTTGGTAAACTTTATCAATGCAAGTTTATCATAGCACTTGAAGCTTTTTTTTATCTAACAAATATGAAATATGTGACTTGCTTAGATCAGACGGCTAACAGAGAATAAATATAATGATAGAACCAAATGATGAAATGATTGTTACCAGATGCAAAGCAAACAAAATTATTTTTAGAAATGTATTAAATATTTTGTATAAAATTAGAAAGATAGAACTTTTTTCAATGTCATAGAAGAAATTGAATCATTTTTTTTTATGGCGGCGGCGAAGTGTCGCCAGCAAATATATTGATAAGAAAAAGGTCTTATTTACAAATTTTAAAATACCGGATTAACCGGTAACCCGAAATTGAATCATTAATTCGGCTCTTTAGACATTTTCTAAACTACATGTTGTATGACATGTAAAATCATTAATTCATTTCATTAGAGTTTGTATGCATATCAGACATTTTTTGTAGCTAAAAATTTGAAACTTACATACAAATTTTTTAATTTAATCATTTTCTAGTACACCGAAAAACAATTCCATCTTTATTGTTTCCAACAACATATTTAATATATTTCTAATAATAAAAAAATTTATGGATGCAAAGAGAGACAAGGACCAGGGTTCCTTTCCAACTGTAGGATGGTTACTTCAGGTAGTATACTATGATCTGGTCTTGGACTCAGAGCAACAACCAACCAATGAACACTAAACAATTAATGTATTAATTTCCCTTGCCTATCTCTTGCTCTCAAAATAGACCCTAAACCAAAACAAGATTTTGAGGAGATTTAAGACAGCCCACCAATCAAATTTTTAATTAATCTCTATCTCTCCACTAATAATTACCTTTATTGCATTCCTTCACCTTTCCGCAAGTTATCACTATGTTCCATTTCATTTAAAAAGGAAGAAGAATGAAATGTATCATCCAAATTTGCACCCACAAAGAAAGAGAAGGAGAGAGTTCTAATTATTGTTTTGTTTGATTCATCATTCCCTTGGGAATGAGAGTAGGTCCGATGCCCATCGGACCTACCTTGGTTCGATGGGTGTGATGACCATCCGATCTGCATCAAGATTCGTGTATTATGCATCAAAATCCGTGTAAGACTGTATCAATTTCCGTGCGCATATATCTTGATGCTAATCGTACGGTGATAGAGCTAATTGAACCTAACTCTAGGTCCGATGCCCATCGGACCTACTCCTATCTCATTCCCTTGACGCGGAAGGAGATAGAATAATATTTAAGCTTTTCTATAGTATAATGTAATGTTACGTTATAATATACATTATGTTGACTAATTGTATACGTGCATAATTAATTAATTGATTAATTTAGTAACATAATTTAACTAACCCAATAATCACCGCCCAAGTTGTTGCCTCCAGAGTCGTTTTTTTCAAATAATTTTGAAAATGGCTAATATCAAAACGTTTGTTCCTGGGCTCAAGAACAAATGGTTATGTTCTCCAATTTTCAAAGTTCAAACAACAAATCCAAACCGTTAGATGTTCAATCTATAATTAAATGTGCTTGGAGACCAAATTTTACATTTTTTGGAATTTTTTTACTATTTATTAAGCTAGTTTGAAAACCGCTGTTTTTCAATGCTGCAGAAATTTCATAAAAACAGCGGTTTTCAAACTAGCTTAATAAATAGTAAAAAAATTCCAAAAAATGTAAAATTTGGTCTCCAAGCACATTTTAATATAGATTGAACATCTAACAGTTTGGATTTGTTGTTTGAACTTCGGAAATTGGAGAACGGAACCGTTTGTTCCTGAGCCCAGGAACAAACGTTTTGATATTAGCCATTCTCAATAATTTTAGAATTTAGTTTCTAAACTTTATTTAAAAAAATATATATATTTGATCCTTTAGCTTTCCAAAAAATAAAAAAATGTAAGTTGTAATCTGGACTTTCCAAAAACATTAAAATAGCCCTTTAACGTTTGACAAAAAATAAAGTTGATCCTTCAACTTCTCTCAAATTAACCAAATTAATCGTTCTAAAATTTCAAGGATCAAATTAATTTAGTTGTCTTTAGAAAATTTGAAGGATCAAATTTTCATATAAAAATTTAGAAATCGACATTATCATTTATTTAAAATTAGAAAACTAATTTTAACTCCATTCTAAAAAAAAACTAACTTTACTTTTTTACCCATTCTTTTTTTTTTTGTACATTTCCATTTTAAACAAAAAAGAAAACAACGCTTTCTTCAAATTTGACTCCTCGCCACCGACTGAACGACCCTTCCTTTCATTTCTTTCCTTTTTTATCGCCTTTTCTCGTCAATAAAGTTTCAAAATCCAAAATCCAACTTCTCTTCGCTTTTTCATTTCCACCGACTCCTTCCTCTCACCAATCTCTCTCCATCTCTTACAATCCAAAACAAGTACATATTTTGTTTAAAAGGTCAAACTGATGCTCCTGGAGCTACTTGGTATTACTATTATACCACCATACCAAGACCATTTCTCTCCTCTCCAGATTACAGATCTGACGAGTCTCTTTTTTTCCTCGAGGCGATAAATCCTTTTTTTAAATAATCCGATCAGGTAATATCTTCTGACACCCATAGAATGTTCTACTTGCTCCATTAATTGCTCTTGGATCACACGCAATTCTATCTGCCAATCTCAATCTCATCTCTTTCTCGGTTGCAGGTAACAGATGGGTTGTACAGGATCCAAACAAGCTCGAAAGAGCGTCCATGGCGTCAGCCCCTACATCCGGACCCAATCCCTCCCCATAACCTTTGTTAATTACGAACAATCTGTCACGCTCAAATCAACAACCCTCGGGTCGCTGGATCTCCACCCGAGTGCCGGTGCAGTATGCTCAGAGGAAATGATGAAAAATTCGAATGATAAAGCCGACGCAGTGCAATCTTGGGCGGAGATGATTGAGAAACACTGCAAGTGGGCCCCACTAACGCCGACCAAGACTCCACCGAACGAACCGGAGGTAATTAACGTGTGGGAACTTATGGAAGGGTTGGAGGATGCAAGCCCGATGCGCCAGTCCGGCATAGACCGATCGTTGTCCTTCGATGCTTCTAGGGATGCAAATGAAAAATCTAAATCGGCAATCAGAGAGTTAGACCCGGAAATTATATATGCTTACCTGAGCAAAAGAGAAATACCGAAGTTTACGGGTCTTGTTCGCGAAAGAATCGACGCATTTCAAGAGAGGATCAATGCAAAAAGGGCTAAGGCGGGCCCGCCTGGCGGTGAAAATAGAGTGGTTTTGTATTTTACCAGCTTGAGAGGCGTCAGGAAAACTTTCGAGGATTGCTGGGACACAAAGGTAATTTTACAGAGTTATGGGGTTGTGATCGATGAGAGAGACATGGCGATGCATGGCGGGTACAAAGATGAGCTTAAAGGGGTTTTAGGAGAGAGATTCACTGGTAAGTTGCCACAGGTTTTCGCAGATGGACGGCACTTGGGAGGAGCCGAGGAGGTGAAGCGAATGCACGAGGGGGGCAAGTTGGGGAAGGCTTTGGGGAGTTGCGAATCATTGCCGGTTAAAAAAGGGGTGCCCGGCCAGGAGCCATGCAGCGGTTGCGGGGGTATGAAATTTGTGCCGTGCGAGACGTGCTCGGGTAGTTGTAAGGTGTTTGTTTCAGAGGATGGTGAAGAAGAGAATGGTGGTTTTGTGAGATGCAAAGATTGCAATGAAAATGGGTTAATCAGATGCCCCCTTTGTTGCTGATTAAGTACAGTATTGATGTTTTCATTTGATCTAATAGATTGCTTGATTTTTTTCTTTTCTTTTATTTTTTACATTGTAAATAGTGAAATGATTGCATTTTTGATGTAATAAGATGTTAAGCATACTGAGAAAACAGCAAAGATAGAAGTAGTTTCTTTAGACATGTTTGTGTTTTTGTTCACACTTGGTAATTAGATTAATCATTGCTCCAGTTGGTATTATGTCATTGTTGTACATACATTTAAGTTACAATATTTGTTGATAGACCATAAGAAATTTCTATTTATTTATTATTTGAGTGCACTTTATATACTGGTAAACTGAATGTCATTTGAATCAATTAGGTGACTGTATTTAATTGAATCAATAATATTGCTGAGACCTTCAAAGAAGTGATATATATTAATGTTAAGATTATAATATAATTTGTCCATCTCATGTCCAATTCAAATTAAAAAAAAAAAGAAAAAAAAAAGATGCAAGCTCAAAATCCCTAACTGTGACTTGCTTGTAACTTGCTGTCACAGTGTCACAGTTAAGAAGAGATCACCTTCAGTGTCACTGTTTCTTGTGCTGTTTTTTTGCCTTGGTAGATGGATTCTGCTATTAAAATTGAACTGTTCAGATTGAAATTGGCGGGATATAACTATCTAGGCATTAAAACATGAGAAGCATTAGGAGGAAAAAAAAATAGAAGATTTCCTGACTGGAGACTCCTGTCCAATGATATATTTGTGCAATAGTACAGTGCAAGTAATTTTTCTTTTTTATTCCTGACTTCAAATGCAACATATTCATATTTTTTTTTTTCAAAAAAAAAAAAAAACACTATTTGGGTCTAATTTCACATAAGAATTCATCATCCATTTGATGAAATGTTGATGCAACCAGACGCAGACTTACAAGCAAACAATGGAAATTAAATTGACCTCCATATATATACATTTTTTTTTTTTTTCAAAATTTAGTGTATTGTATTGATGTTTTATTGTTACTTGTGAAAATTTATATATGTCTAATTTGACCCCTATAGTTCATACTAAATTATTTATTTTGACTCCGTACTTATAAAACAATAAGTAGTTTTAAAATAATAATCATACAATTATTAATTAATATATAGTTGATCCTTATAAAAAAGTTGTACATCAACTTTTTAGCAGCACTCAATTACGTGATCGTTAACATTAAAAAATTTAAGTATATATCAACTTTTTTTTAAAATTGTTTATATGTATTAGGAAAAATCCGTTCTATTATTATTTTTCTCTGGCAGTCACATCTATTATATATATATATATAGAGTCCGACTAGGCTACTCCATGGAGTAAAACGACTTGGTACTCCACGCCATATCTTCATTTTCAAAGTTCAAATAGTCGATTCGAACCTTCCAACATGTTCTCCATATTGAAATGTGATTGGAGACCAAATTTTACATTTTTTGGAATTTTTTTACTATTTATTAAGCCACTTTGAAAATCTGAAAATCCTTATGAACAGTAAAAAACAGTAAAAATTTCTGGACCGCCGGATCAGTGATTTTCAAAGTGGCTTAATAAATAGTAAAAAATTCCAAAAAATGTAAAATTTGGTCTCCAAGCATATATCAATATAGAGAACAACTTGAGCGGTTCGGATCGGTCGTTTGGATTTTCAAAATGGAAATAATGAGGCATGGAGCACCAAGTCGTTTTACACCATGGCTTAGCTAAGCCCAGCACTATATATATATATAGAGAGATGGGCTATTGTGCTTTGCAAAGTAAAGCCATCGTTTTACTTCGGCTTACTTTTTGGATTTTCAAAGTCCAAAACATCGATCCGACCGTTCAAGTTGATCTACATATTGAAATGTGCTTGCAGACCAAATTTTACATTTTTTAGAATTTTTTTACTATTTATTAAGCCACTTTGAAAATTGTTGATCACATGGTCCAGAATTTTGTTGCACTGCTTTTGAGAAAGGGAGTTGTTGAACAGAACAGTTGAGGAGGTACCGCGTATTGAACAATGACAAAATGACAGTAAAGCCCTTAGGTCTAACGTCCGTTTTTTCATTTGATAATTGAAAAATCGTATTAAATATGTAAGATATTAATTAGACGACTATTTTGGAAAATAGAAGAAACGCAGAACATATTCACGTACATATATATGAATTCATATCCTCTGCATTAACTCAAAAGAGAATCTTTTGAGTTAATGAATCTGGACTGTCCAATCTGTTTCAAAATTCGTGCAAATTAGATTTTCACTAATGTTAAAGGGCCCCTATGATATAGACACGAGCCGGATTGACTCCGTTTAAAATCAGACGGTTGAAATTCATTAACTCAAAAAAAATTTCCTTTTGAGTTAATGCAGAGGATACGGATCCCATATATATGGTCGACCTCAAAGCGAGAGTGGAATTTGTATCCTCTCCGGTACTCTAAAAATGGATCCTGACTATTCTTTTAATTTTGCACGAATCTCAAAGCACAAATAATGCTGGCTCTGCGCTATTCCTGAATAGGCAACGGCTTGGAGTAATCTGAACCGTTCTTTCAATAATTGTAAAAGATTCATTTTTATGGTACCGGAGAGGATGTGGATTCCTTCGAGTGAGAAGCGGTTCGATATCTAATCTAAATATCTAATATTTGAACGGAACCGTCCTATTCTTAATATTTATATCAAAAATCTTAATATTACTTGCATAATTATATATAAAACTAACTTATAATTAGAACTTAATTCTATGTTTAATTGAGGCTTAAATAGTGAAATAAGGATTTAAATCTAAAAACGTGATTTAGTTAGGTTGACGTAGGATGTGATAAGCATAGTGTCTAAAATGAGGAAAATTAAGCCACTTGTTAATTAAGGAGGTTTAAAGTTTAGTCTGTGCCTGTGGAATTAAATTTCAATCAAGCATACCTCTTAACAAATTTTAAATGAACGTATCTTATTTTACATATCAGCTAATCAAGTTGGGACCCACGTTAATCAACTCATTAATTAATCGGAGACTTCTCTGGTCAATTGTGTTTGAAATGGGATTGAATACAAATGAAAAGCTTCCACTTCTTTTTTTGTTTTACTGAAGATTGAGCATAATTTATATATTTTTTGTCACATATATAAATGTATATTATTTATGCATATACGTAATGTTACTCTTTTAATCAGCAAAACTTTTATTTTCTGTGAGAGAGGCATTTCGTTATTTGGAAGTTTCATATTGGCACTTTTATGGATGCAGTGTAATTGCAAATTTTAAAACATTTCACTAAATGAAAGTTTTCATCTCCACTTTCATTCGCTCTCAGCTAATCAAATTCGATGTCGTGACATTAAAAGCAATTGTTAATCAATTATATGAATGTAGGAGTTGTGAAATTAAGTTTGAAACTAATTTCTCTTTACTCTTTAACAGCTATTTAAAATTGCTAATTAATTTTATGTATAGAGATGCTCTTGGCCACAATATGGATGGACAATTTATGAGCAGGTACGTCTAGCTTCCCGAAATTTTTATTAATAGAAAAATAAATAAATAAATATCGATAATGATGAAGCATTTTGTGAAAATTTGATTTCTAGAAAAAACGTGAGAGTCCATAACGTCCAGTGGACGTTATAGATTATCGCGGCCAGTTTAACGAAATCAAGTTACCACTAATTAACCAAATTAAATTTTGGGCGTTGTATAGTATCAAGGCCTGGTCCTCAAGATGACCGTTGTTGTCTATCACAGCCAGAGACATGTAAAAAAAAAAAGTTTTCTGGACGTTGGTTTGTACAACGTCCTGTCGGCCAAAAAAAATAGTAAAAGTAGGACGTTATAGTCCAAAACGGGCATACCCCAACGGAAAAAAGTGATAATCTGGACCCAGCAGAAAAAAAGAAGAAGTGATATTCTGAACGTTACGGTCCATAAATACAACACCCGGGCACCCTTGTTGTGTACAAAACCTTCTCCTCTATTAAAACAAAATCTTCACGCATCTCTTCTGTCTCACACATCTCCTCTAAAAAAAACCTCTATATAAAAGGTAAATCTTCAATTATATAGCCTAACAAAGTAATTAAAGTGTTGTGAAGTTTTGCATTGTAAAATATATATTAGATATAGTTTCTTCTGCTCCCGTACCAACAGTTTAGTTTTGAATTTTTCTATGTCATTTATTGTCATAGACTGAAGCTAGATTTCACGGTGTGAGAACAAGAGGAACATATCTGTTTTTACGGTGCAAAGCACCCCATCACTTTGTGAGGTTCTCACATTATGAATTATAGCTTCAATCTATGTGAGTTATATATGAACATATTATTTTTAAGTTAACAACTATTGTTTTTTTTTCTTTTAGTTCTGAAGTTTTTATTATCATCCTTGATAAAAATAAACTAAAATTTTTATGTTCCAAATACCCTTCGTAAATATTTATAAGGCGGATATCGATTAATACTCTTAATTTGAGAGATAATTCTTTTTATTTGTTAGACATCACAGATCTATCGAATTCTTTAAAAACAAAGATACTTTTGACTTGAGATACGTTTCAGTTTAAACTAATTTCTATAAAACTAATTTCGGTTCTTATAGTTTTTTTAAAAAAATAAAATAATTATGCTGGTTTTGTAAAAAAAAAAAAATTTAATTATGGTTTATAAAAAAAGTTCTACCGATTCTGCTGATGGATCAATGTTAGGTGGGGCGTAATCTAATGGCTCGCCAGGTATGATGATGATGTGTGTCACATCGTAAAATGTCGCGAAGCAGATGTTTTCAGAGAGGGGTGAGGATATCGCTGATGGAGCATGGTAAGATAACGTCAGTAGTGCCAGTAGCAGAAGTGAGATGTGGCTAGAGTGGGAAAAATGGCACGGCCGAGCCGGCTCCGTCACGGAACGACACGGAACATGTGTCGGTTACGTGCCGTGACTCGCGTGTTTCGTGCCGTAACCATTCGCACGCCGTGATCAATTGTTGGCAAAGAAGACACGGCACGGCACGGCACGAAAATTGTCTTGGTCACGGCACGGCACGGAACAAGCGAGTCACGGAACGGTAGACACGGAAGACACGCCAGTTACGACAATCACGAAGCAATACACTAACATACCTTCTTATAAGGTTTAATTTTATTTTAATTAAAATATTTACATTTAAATTTCAATTAAAACATTTGAATTTTAAAGAATCGTTTCATTTTTTTTTTAAATGTTAAATGCGATCAAACATGACTAATACACGTTTGGTCACGGCACGACTTAGTCACGGCACGCGAGTCATGACGTAACCGACTCTCGTAATTTTTGTCACGGCACAACACGACACGTGAAAAATTTACTTGGTAACGGCACGGCACGTGACCAAAGTTACGGTGTGTTAGTCATGGCACGACACGTTTTTCCCATTCTAGATGTGGCAGTGCATTTTTCTAGTATGTACAATTCTGTTTTTTTAGTTACCACAAAAAAAATATAACTTAAATGATTACCACCCAGTGGAGTTATTTCAAAACATACCACCCATGCGTAGCCAGTCCGCGCACCAAATTAGACGGTGCACGTACTGGGCAGGCGCACCGATTCACTTAACCCGGTGCGCGTACTAGACAGGCGTACCGACCCACTTGACCCGGTGTGCGGACTGGGGAGGCACACCAACTTTTTTTTTTTAAGAAACAAATAACTAAAAATGGCGTTGAAACTTCAAACGGCCATAAAATGACGCTCGAGTGTCCGATTTCAGCAAATTATCACTTTTCAGAAAGCTTGCGAAAATACGCATGCGTCAGTGCCACAATGCCGGATTTTGAAATTTAGAATCGCCAAAAAACAAAGAAAAAAGTCTCAAAACTTCAGTTCAAGTTTCCGATTAAGATTTCATTTCTATTGTTCAATCTACGTAGCTCAGTAAATTAGTTATGTAATGCACTTATAGAATACTAATTTTTATTATTTTTGGAATTTTTGTACTATTTTTATGATTTATGAAAGATGGCACAAAATCAGCGTAATTTTGCATAGTTTAGCGTGTTTCATTATAATTAGAATAATTTAGCGTATTTCATTATAATTAGCGTAATTTAGCGTATTTCATTAATAAAAATGTCGGCTCAGATTGTACGTATAATTTGTTGTAGTAATTTTTAGTTCAAATTTAGTCCAAAATTTTATTTGTTAAACAAGTGCGTTTTATTTTCTACAATTTCACCGTCAAATGTTATGTGTACATATAATTACAAATACCACAGAACAAAATAGAATAGACCAGAAATTTTTTTTCAAACAATTCAGAACAGAACTAAAAAAAAAAAAATTTGGTGCGCTCGCTCAGTCCGCGCACCAACGTGGTGCGCCTGCCCAGTCCGCGCACCATTCAATTTGGTGCGTGAACTCAGTACGCGTGGATGGTATGTTTCACAATAGCCCAGATTGGGTGGTAATCAATTAATTTGGTTTTTTTTATGTGGTAACAAAAAAAAAACAGTGTACAATCTCATCCGAAAACAAAAACGTGTTGAATTTATTGATGTCTAATTAGTTTAATTCATATAATGTGTCCTGAATCGGTTTTATTATATCAAATATCTCATTAGTTCCCTCCAATTTCATAGTTAATAGTTATGAATAAAAATAGACATATTATTTGTTTATAAAACTAATTTATTTTAAGTATGCAAGTTAATATATTTGTACGACAACCGCAATACTAAAATTAATTGCATAGACACCTAAATACGGGCATGCAAGCATTGTCAATTTCATGCATACTTTTGTTCTTTTGAGGTAATTAACTTGAGAATTTATAATATCAATTGATTTACGTGTTATAAATTGATATCGGTATTCTATTGGTCCTGAGAGCTTAAGACATCTCTTACAAATTTAGAAAACAAAACGAATGAATCTAGAAGAGGGATCGGATTACACCGTTTTTTGGTGACATCGAATGACATCGTTCATTTTCAAAGTCCAAACAGTCGATCTAAACCGTTCAATATGATGGATATATTAAAATGTGCTTGCAGATAAAATTTTACATTTTTTTTAATTTGTTTACTATTTATTAAGATAGGTACAAAAATTCAATGGTCTGAAAACAACGATTTTGTAAAATACTTAATAAATAGTAAAAAATTCAAAAAAATGTAAAATTTGATCTGCAAGCACATTTCAATATGTCCATCATATTGAACGGTTTGGATCGATTGTTTAGACTTTGAAAATTTTAAAAATAGACAATATAATTCGATGTTACCAACAACGGTATAATCCGATTCCTTACAACATGATACTTTTGTCACCTTACAACATGATACTTTTGTCACATTTTAATATATTACCCAGAAGGTTTTTGTCATGCTTGTGTCGCCTTACAACATGATACTTTCATAAGATTACACGATATATTTGGGCTATTACTTGTTGCATCAGGAGAGAGATATGGGCCTTCATCAACGGTCAGATCATGATCTGGTAGTATGGTGTTGTTAGCCCATAGGCCTAACATAGTAATTCCTATATTAAGATAGCTGCTGGATATCTCCAGTGCTTAAATTCATTTTGATTTTTGAATTTCACTTGAGTTGAGCTGAGCCTTTCCTGGAGTTGAGCTGAGCCTTTCCTGGAGTGAGCTTGTCAGATAAACATTACAACGATAAAAGAATTCGAAACGAATTATAATAAAATAAAGAGTTAGTCTATGGTAGTATGCATAGTACGATTTGGTTCCTAATACATATTTTCGTTTTCAAAATTCTAACGGTCGATCCAAACTGTTCAACATGATTTTCATATGAATATGTACTTGCAGATTGAATTTTATGTTTTTTTACTAAATTTTTACTATTTTTTTAAGATAGGTAGAAAATCACTGTTTTTGGATGGTCCGGAATTTTCAGATCAAGTGATTTTCTACCCATTTTAATAAATAACAGTGTTGTAAATAGCGCGCTATAACATTTTTGGACCCTAAATGCTAAGCAATGACATAAAAATGTGCTATTTGAGCTACTTCCGCTATGTTACATGGATTTTTTTTTTTTGCAATTTACATGGAATTTAACCATGATGTTATTTTTTTGCAATTTGCGTACTATGCTTTATTAAACTTTTAATTATTAAATGAGAGAGCTATCCACGTATTGGGTAAATTATTTTTTATCACATCATTCTCATCGGGAGATGATGACATTGAAATTGCTTGTTAACATTGACTCAGATAATGAAGTGTCTGACTCTGACGAATCTATAGAATCACTGATTTGAATATGGAGTAACAAAATGATACTTACTATATGGTAGTTTAAATATTTTTAATAGAGAAAGATAGATAATATATGCCATGATACTTAGATTATTTTGAAATTTGAATAGAAAACGATAGATTATGCAATGAAGCTCAAGTTATTTTGAACATAAAATATCGATAGTTTATGATATTATTATGGATATTTTGAATAGTAATTTAGACTTTGTACTGGTTCAATATGAATATTATAATTTCTTAATCAATTTGGTGTTATTTATTATTCTATGAGACTTTAGATAATGTTGATATTTTGTACAAATATTGAATATACGGAATATACAAAAAAAACGTTATGTAGCATAGCTTCCGCTATAGCGACGCTATTCGCTATAGCTTTTTTGTAACCTTCCCGCTGTGACGCTATAAACGCTATTTATAACCTTGATAAATAGTAAAAAAAATTAAATAATAAAATTTAGTTTGCAAGTGCATATTCATATAAAAATCATGTTAAGCGGTTCGAATCTACCGTTAGAATTTTGAAAATAAAAATATTAATATGTATTACGAACTCATCCATAATAGCATAGACTCACTCTAAAATAAATAGGTACATTAGGACAAATGATTTATAAGATTAAAATTAATGTTTTTTTACTAAAGAGGTCGCATAATCGAAAATCAGATGGGATTTTTTGTGAATATTAATAATTGATGGCTTGATCCGAACCGTTACTTAAATAAAAGCAAAGGCTGATATGATAGCAGCTGTTGGTCAAAGATTAAGTGTTGACAACCTGTGAAGTGCTCCTCTCTTCCTGCTCTTTTTTCCGAGAGAAAAAAAAAAATCGATCACTAAGCCAATTAGAATCGAGGGTGCAGTATTATCGAAGCTCGAAGCATAGAGTTTTTACTCTCATCTTCACCAGAGCGTGACGGCTATCGGACAAAAACAGATTCGGTCATGAAGACAGATGAAGAAAGATATAATAGGTGTATAATAGTGTAAATCTCCATTTCATTATTAAGCACGTTGGGTATCCGATCCGCCAACGGCTACGATTGAAAGATGAAATTTCAAATTTAATCTCAGCCCTCCAATCACATAATCTATCTTCTTTTGATTAAATACATATGTTTTATGTGTAGAAGTCTAAATTTAGTTAAAAACATACTTACCACACGTACTACCACACGATACGTTACAAGTAATACCAAGAATTGAGCAAATAGAATTAGCATTAAATATTTATTACCATATCTCTCTCCAGCTTTAATTGGTGCATAAAAAGATTAATTTTCAATTTAGACAGATAGCATATCTCATTTCCGAATTTCCTACCTCTTATTCATTTTTGGAAGAGAACAAAAAATGCATATTATTGATTTATTGTCTAGCAGCTTTCCACATTTAATTTAATTGAATTATAATGCAAAAATTGTGCATGCACTGACATGCAAAGAATGTTGTTGTATTAAAAGAGTCATCTGTTGTTGTTTCTTTTATTATTATTTATTATTTGTCTCTCTATGTTAAATCTTATAATATGTCCCGTTGCAACGCACGGGTACGATACTAGTAAATATAATTAGTTAATTAGAATAGTTTACATTATTTTATTTTATGAAAACAAATAAGTTTAGATCTAAGAATGATAATCATTTGACTCGTTATAATACGTTTTTTATCAATAAAATTGTTAGTAGATATTTAAAATCACGAACTTTCAAAAATAAAATTGATTTTCAAAGTACACCAAATATGATACGCAGCTTATCTAAATTATACTAACTTTTTATGTTTTATATTTATTTATTTCCATAAATATTAATCCAATTGTCATTATTATTAAACAATATTTTTATTTATAAAAACTTTGCATAGCTATATGTATTTTGTCATCATTCATAACGACAATAATTATAGTTTAATTAGTTGAATTCTCGATCATTTAGGTATCCACCTATTTTAAACAAATTAATTTTGAAGATTTACTTTTAGAGAAGGGTTGAATGTTCCATTGCTTTCATGCTTCAATTATATTATACATTTTTATCTCTGAGTTCAAAGTTCAAGCAGACAATCTGAACTGCTCAATATGATATCCACATTAAAATATTTTTAGAGATTAAATTTTATATTTTTTTCAAACTGTTTTAACTATTTTTTAAGATAGGTACAAAATCACTATTTTTTTAAAAAAATTGGTCCGTATAAAAACAGTGATTTTGTACCTATCTTAAAAAATAGTAAAAAAGTTTCAAAAAATATAAAATTTAATCTCCAAGTACATTTTAATGTGGATATCATGTTGAGCGGTTTAGATCGTCTGTTTGGACTTTGAAATTTAAGATAAAAATGTGAGATATGATTGGGGCATGAAAATAATGAGACATTGGAGCCCTCCTTTTACTTTCAAACATATTCATTAAAAGACTTTACATTTTTTTTTCTATTCGTAAGCAAAGGAAAATTTACATCTATTTTTCTTTAAAAATGTAACAATTGATATAATTTTCACCGTATAATATAAACAGATATAATAAAATTACCTAAAATCTATATACTTGAAAAAGGACCAAATTTACCAATACTTTATCATCTGATTACTTAAACTCGGTGGTGGTATCACAATTCACACAAAATCAATCAACTAATTTTTATATCATACAAAAATGTTGGTCCCTAAAGGCACCTAGAGGGATGAATATGGGGCCTTTTAAATTTTAATACTTAAGTAAATTAATATTCACCACTAATGAATTTAACTAACGTGTGCGTAAGTTATTCTTGGCGGAAACAAGAATAAACTTAGACTAAGCAAGTGTACGTAGTAAATAGAAGAGTTAAAAGAGACACTTGACACGAGAGTTGTTTACGGAGTTCAGCACTAACGCATATGTCTCCGGAGATTCACGACCTTCTTGATGACGCGCCTTTCTTTACCTAATGAGAAAGGAGTACAAGGTGGAACCGGTGAGCCCTTACAAACCTTGAGAAGTCACACGGCCCGAGCACAGAATTAGCTCACAAGTACTAAAGCCTCAAGTGTTTGAAATAAACAAGAGATCTCATACAAATCACTCTAATTCTTACACAATATTGAGTTTGGTGAAGTATGCTTGAGATTGTTGTATAGATATTGAAGTTTTGTGCACGAGTAACAATGAGAAAATTTTAGATCTGAAAAGAATACGAAATATTGCAATTAGGGGCGGCTAGATTATTGCCACAAACCTAGATTTTGCTTCTATTTATAGAGAGAGAGAGAAACAAAATAAGGTAACTAGTATCAACTGTTGTAATGGTTAGTAAAGCGTTGCAACGGTTAGCTCCAGTTAGCGAATTTGGCTGTGCTAAAAACCCTAACGCTTGTCAAGCATTACAACGGTTGCTACAATGGAACTCTCTGGAAGTTTTGGGGCCCGAAATTGATTTATTTCGTTGCAACGTTTAGTTTATCCGTTGTAACGAAATAAATCAATTACACTGTGTATTTGGCATATGAATTATTATGTTGTAACGCTTTCTTAACCGTTGTAACGGTTTATATGAATTACCTCAATCTCAAACATATTTTACCAATTTCACAGATTTATAATTAATACTAATCTTGAGCTAAGTCTTCTTAGTCCATTTTTTGGTTCATTGCAGCACATTCTTGATATGTGTAGCATTTGAACCTGTATCATATCTCAAGACAAGAAACTGTGAAATTCAACAAATATTTTTTTGCAAATTTAGCCAAACAAACAAGTAGATTATTATACCATCTCACAAAAAAAATAGCAATACTAATATAAATGACGGGATAATGACCACTCAACATATTCTAATCTAACAAAGGGTTTTTTATTTAATAATTAGGAGTAGCGCCAAAGTACCAAAACACATAACACACAATCACACACCTATCACCTGGGACCCACCACAAAAATTGACCTGAAAAGAGAAAATAAATGAGACCTAGGCTAGGATAGACTAATTGTCTTTGTCTAAATACGGTTGATGCCACCATTCATCTCATAAAATAATTAAATAGTACACAAAAACTACTGATTAAATGATAACACCACCTTCTCTAATCCCAATCACCGTCCCTTTCATTTTACATTTTTTTCAATTTCATTTTCACATCTATTTACATTCATATGTCACTAGGTTTTATTGATTTGTGTCACTTTACGGCTAAATACGCCTACTAACCAATTTTCATTTCACACGTGAAGAAAAAGTCTATAATTGGGGGAATTTTAGTTTCTATTCAATTATTTAGACATTGTCAAAGTGTCCGTACACATATAGATTGCTTGTGAAATTAAGCGTTACAAATCAGCCAATTTTCTTTTTCAAAATAGTAGTCTAAACTTTTAAAATAATAGAAATAGTGCGTGAAACAAACATGTACTTCATTTATTGTTATAAATTATATGTTGCATAAAAAATGAGTTGAGAAACTGAAAAAAATATTAAATTAAATGTCACATAAATAATATATATCATATCTAATAATTTTATTCTGACATATAAATTTTATAATTTTTGTCATTAAAAAATTAAAAAGTAAAAGTACGTTGGAGGCACAAAAAATAAAGATATTTGAACTCTCCTCTTATAATTTTTTGTTTTGACAAAAGTGGATAAAACCCACTAGTTTCATTACGAAACTAAAATCAGTTTTACTATAGGGGCGGTACACACTACGTACCAGAGTTAGCGTAAGAAAGAAAATACAAAGTTTCACAGGCATCAGATAAGCCCGAATCCATCATGATATAGAGATAGGAGTAGGTCCGATGGTCATCGGACCTAGAGTTAGGTTCAATTAGCTCTATCACCGTACGATTAGCATCAAGATCTATGAGCACAGAAATTGATACAGTCTTACACGGATTTTGATGCAGAACACACGAATCTTGATGCAGATCGGATGGTCATCACACCCATCGTCGGACCTACTCTCATTCCCATGATATAAAGCAGTTAAATTTTTTTCTAGGAATTAAACTGATATTACAAAGCTTCACATAATTATTTTTCAAGTACCACCACTTTGAGAATGAGAGGGGGTATCATAAGCCAAGACAGAATCAGAGGACGGGATCAACCCACCAGCCTCATCAATGGCTCGGATTTCCTCCATCATTTTGGAGGTGCTCCTCCTGATCCGATCCGTCGAAACCAAGAATAGGGTCCTCCTCGTCCTTGGACTGGGAGCTTCCCTTTTCCAAGATATCGGAGTTTGCTAGGCAGGGGTAGACACAATATTGAACCAGGAGTAGGCACAGGAATAAAAATATACTGGATCTAAAAAAAAAGGTGAATTAAAGGGCAGGTCACAAAAAGTTGATTTACAGTTTCGGGTTGACCACAAAATTGACAGCTTACATCCCCTGTCCAACCCCGTTTACTAAGATTTACCTTGGTCAAGACTTTGTGTTGTTTAACTAATCATAAGAAGATTTTTTTTATTTTATAAGGTATATGTGAAGATTAAATAGTATCAAAATTGGTGTTAACAATGCCACTGTATTCTAACCAGACATACACTGAATGTATTGTAAAGAAACCAGTAGTTGTCCATCTCCAAAAGATGTGATCAGGATAAGATGCTCCTCTTATAATTATAAGAAGTCAAAAATTTCTTGCTAAAAATATAAATTAAACGCTAATTTTTTTCAGCTTTTCAAAAATCTGTTTTTGGAATTTTGAAGAGAAACATTTGGCACTCTTTATTACACATTTTTCAAAGGATATAGATATGAACAAGAGAAGGAAAATTTTGATTTTTCAAAAGTGGAACCTTAGAAGCCGGATAAATATTTGACTTTAGAGAGGAGCTTTCTCTAGCTTTTCAAAGACCCAAAATCAAAGCAACTGTTTTGAAATATTTTCTTATTCAAACAATTTGGGCATCTTAAAACAACTGGGAGACTTCTTAGAAAGTGACACCTGGAACAAATTCAATTAGTATTCTTTTCAAAATGAAGCAGTTGGGACAGATATCTAATTAATCATGCATTAATTAGATAGGCCGTTGGATTGGGAAGGGACAGTTTATATTGAACCAAATCATCCAATTTTTCAAAACAATTGTATGGATATAAATTTAAAGAGATGCCTAATTTGGACCATAGCCTCTTGGTCTTCTACAATTTGGTGGTCCAGCCATCACCTTTTATATAGATTTTTTTCACAAATTTGACCAGATATATATTCAGCATTACTCTTTTAAAGAAGAGTTTCTTCTATTTCAGCATCAAATGTTTGAATTCAACTTTGACCAGAGTTACAATTGGATGATTGTAGTTTGAAAGCGGTCCATTCATTAACTAGTTCATTTAAATAATTAGTTTTTAACATTAAACTAGTTGCTTGTAATAAAAATTTTGTTCTTGAGAAATGTCTTACAATGAACTATATATATGTTAAAAGAAATATGAATTTTTTTAAAAAATAAACATACGGTAACACACATCCATTTCGATAAATATATGTGAAAAGAACATAACTTATTGTTAAAGATAACTAATAGTGTTTACAGGAACTATGTATGGATTAAAAGAATTGGTAACTGTCTATACACATTAACTTATTGTTAAAGATAATTAATAAAGTGTTTACTGAACACAAAAATAAACACTCAAGGAGTTGACTATTCATAAAAATTTTAATTACATCTAAGTAGAATTAAAATGTTCTAGGATACAAAAATACTCACATCAAAATTAAAAAAAAGAGTCACTGGATAGATTCTGTAAAGAAAATAATTTTTTACAAGCTGGGCACTGATACTGCTTAACAAAGTTTATCTTTAAGCTTATATATATATATATATATAGTGATGTCATATCACTGCACCACTAGCTGAATTAGGACTAATCAAGTAATTAACAGTCAATTAATTACCAAACCTAATAACACATTTTACTTACTTTGACAACAACAAAAGATTGAGAGAGGATGCTTCCATGACAGCTGTACATGTAGATAAAAGCTGACAATTGATTGGATAGGATGAGAGTATATATAATTTGCAAAAGAATGGGAAATAGAAAAGGTGATTGAATGATACCCCCTTTTATTGTCATGTAACTCTCATCTGAATATTGGAAAAGGGCCTACCAAAGCAATTGTTGTTATTACTTATTATTAGTAGGGAGAGAGATGTATGCAAGCAATGCATCTATCACTCACTGTCTTGGTGTCACTCACTCAATTATTATTAGTAGAGAGAGAGAGAGAAATGTGTGCTCAGGGTTTCTTTCTTTCTACCTTTCTTTCCTTTGCTTAGTAAATCAAATACCTAACTAGGAGCAGCCTTTTTGGCAATGCCTTGGACCCTTTTTCCCTCTCCTCTAAGTCTCAAGTTACCATCACAATCATTTTCTAAATGAATATATATATATATATATATATATAGAGAGAGAGAGAGAGAGAGAGAGAGGAGAGTGGCTAATATCAAAACATTTGTTCCTAGCTCCTCGATGCTACCAAGTAGTTTTCTGATTTCCAAAGTCAAAACCGTCGATCAAAACCGTTAGATGTTCAATCTATATTTGTTGAGATATATTGTATGTTTACATGTTTCGGGATTTCTAGGGGCCTATGAGTAAATAGGTCATTACATAATTGTTTAGGGGGTTATTTGTAAGAGTGAGTTGTAAGGCTTATATAAGCCCGAGTCATTAATCAATAAAGTAACTTTTTGGCTCAAATCAATTTGGTATCAGAGCCTAAATAATTAGGGTTAGGGTTTAGTTACTGTAGCAGTCAAACCCGTTACTGTAGCACTCCGCTACTGTAGCGCCACCTCACAGCGGCAGCCGCCGCTGCTGCTCCGCCTAGGTCGCCGCCGCCTCTCTCAGGCCGCAGCCACCTCCGCCAGGTCGCAGGCAGGGTGTCGCGCCTCCAGCCAGCAGATCGCGCCTAGGTCGCGCCTCCGCCCAGGCCGCCTCTGTCAGGTCGCGCCTCCGCCCAGGTCGCCTCTGTCAGGTCGCGCCTCCGCCAGGCATCTCCACCAGGCCGCCGCTGTTCCACCCTAGGTCTGGCCGCCGCTGCACCACCCTAGATCTGGCCTCCTTCGCCTCACTGACAGCAACTCCGCCTCTTCTTCTCTAAGGCCGACAGCCACCACCTCCCTGCCTCTTCTTCTCTAAGGCCGACAGCCACCACTTTCTACTCGGTTTCTCTCTCTTCTCTAGGGCCGAAGGTAAGGAAGAGGGGGTTCTTTAGGTGATTTGGCCGGCGTGAGGGGCCTATACCTCACGATACCCGAGTAGCGGGTTTGGATCAGATTCTTGATCGGGTTTTGTGACACGGATCTTGATGACTTAAATCAAGATCGGGTCAAGAAGGAGATAGAGAGATTGGAGAAGTAGGAAGGATTCGAACTCAGATAGGTGTGTGAGAAGTGAGTCTGAGTCGGATCAATGGCAGGGGAAAGTCCGAACCTAATGGAGGAGGTGATGAGGAAACTGAGCGCGCCTGAGCTTCAGATGCTGATGCGAGCGTTCAGTATGGCTGTGAGCGAGAGCACACCGAGACCAGTACCGAGGGTAGACCTTCCACCGCTCGACAAGAAGCTCGATGGGCCAGCTTCGTATTTAAGCTGGTCACGTCGGGTAAGGTACACTCTGGAGGGGAAGGATCTCGAGGGGTACTTGACCGGGGACAAGAAGGAGCCAGCTGAGGGGTCTCCAGAGAGGGCAGAGTGGAAGTCCACTCACATGATAGTATACATGTGGCTTCTGAGTTCATTGACTCCTTCTATTGCATCCACAGTGGATGGCATAGATCGGGTCAAGGATGTCTGGGAGAAGCTGAAGAGGATTTATGATGGAGTTGGAAACAATCTGAGGGTGTTCCAGATTGAGAGGGAGATAGAGACAGTAGCACAGGGAGATAGATCGATTCAGGAGTATGCCACAGATCTGGAGCGACTGTGGGCAGATTATGATAATTTCTCACCAGCCGCATGCTGCAAAGACCCTGAGTGCAAGAGAGGGGCGCGCGACACTCAGAGGAGGACTATGCACTTCATGAGAGGGTTGAACCCGGCATTTGAGCCGAGGTGTGCAGTGTTGCTAGCCCAGCCGCAGATTCCCTCACTGGATGAGACGATCTCGGCCATGATACAGGAGGAGAGCAGGATTAGGCTCCAGTCTGGTGCAGCAGGACTTCCAGGGGTGAAGTCAGCACTTGCAGTCTCCAAGCCAGGTAACACAGGGTACAGGGGCGAGACCCGGGAGTGTTACAACTGTGGTGAGGTAGGCCACTTAAAGCAGGAGTGCACTAAGCCACCGAAGGAGAGGAACTCAGGTGGTAGAGGCCAGTCTGGAGGTCGGGGTCGAGGCAGAGGTGGCCGGAGAGGTGGAAGAGGAGGCTACCAGGCACATCTGACGGTAGCAGAGGAAGAGAGTGAGGAGACTGTGGTCTTTACTGAGGAGGAATATAAAAAGTTTCTTGAGGCATTGAAGAGGAAGCAGAAAGCAGCAGGTGAGGGGAAGAGTGTGCTCGATGATGCGTCCACCTCATCTTCATCAAGGGGTAACATTGCTTCCTTTGCTCACTCAGCCACAGGTACTTGTGATACACTTGCTCTCGCATCTATATCCACCACTAGATCACCAGATTGGATAGTCGATTCTGGTGCATCTCGACATGTGACTGGTGCTGCTAGAGAGTTTTCTTCCTATACTCACCTAGCGGTACCAGAGAGCATCCAGACTGCCGATGGTACGGCCCAGCCGGTGGTTGGTAAGGGTACTGTGCAATGTACCAACACTTTGACTTTGTCTAATGTTTTGCATGCTCCTTCCTTTCCTGTGAATCTCTTATCCATAAGTGCCATTATATCACAACTAAAATGTGTTGTTTTGTTTGATATTCCAAAGGTGATCTTCCAGGAGAAGGAGACCGGCAGGCGACTTGGGACTGGCACATGGCATAGTGGCTTGTGGTACCTGGATAGGGAGAGTATGGATTCGGCTCTTTCATCTTTTGTGGAGGGTACAGGAGGAGTTGGGAGGAGTGTGGAGGACTTACTGCTGCTTCATCATAGGCGCTTAGGTCATCCTTCTTTTTCTGTTTTGAGTAGGTTGTATCCGCCTTTGTTTGAAAAGGCTAATAAGGAGAAACTGGTGTGTGATGCGTGTGAGTTGGGGAAACACACTAGGAGCTCATATTCTAGTTCTGGGAGTAGGAGTTCTTTTGCTTTTGACTTAGTGCATTCTGATGTATGGGGGCCTTGTCCCACAACTGCTGTGAATGGATTTAGATATTTTGTTTCTTTCATTGATTGCTTTTCTCGTGTGACTTGGCTTTATTTGATGAAAAATAAGAGTGATGTGTTTGCTTGTTTTAAAGACTTTCATAAAGGGGTTCAGACTCAATACGGTGCAGTTGTGAAAGTATTGAGGTCTGACAATGGGACAGAGTACACCAACAGGGCGTTTGGGGAGTACTTGTCATCCCAGGGAATACAGCATCAAACCACCTGCCCATACACACCAGAGCAGAATGGGGTAGCCGAACGGAAGAACAGGCATCTTCTTGAGGTCACCCGGAGTATGATGATATCAATGAAGGTACCAAAATACTTGTGGGGGCAAGCAGTCCTGACAGCAGCCTACTTGATTAATAGGATGCCCTTGCGGGTTTTGGATTGGAAATCTCCGATTGAGATGCTGAAAGGCAAGAATGGAGATGGTTTGCCTCTCAAAACCTTTGGCTGTGTGTGCTTCATGCAGGACAACAGACCAAATGTAGGAAAACTGGATCCAAGGGCTGTGAAGTGTGTGTTCGTTGGGTATTCGGCTACTCAGAAGGGGTATGTTTGCTGGAGTCCGGTGGAGAGGAGATTGTTTGTTAGTATGGATGTCACATTTCGCGAGCTTGAGCCATACTACTCCTCTCAGGTCACATCGCCCTTTGGGGACTCGCTCGATACAGGAGGTATGAGGCGAGAGGGGGAGGATGATAGTGGTAGTGAGAGGAGGATGGTGAGTGTGGGGGATATTCCTTGTCCGATTGTGGAGTCGACTGTGGTGCCGATTGTGGAGTCGGCTGTGGTGCCGGACCATGAGAGGACCGAACCAGAGAATGGTAGGACTCAGGCTCAGGGGGAGCTAAGAGTGTACACGAGAAGAAGAAAACAGAATGAGGGAGCAGTGCCTACAGTGCCACTTGTGCCAAGTCCCTTGTCCCTGCCTCCTCCGACTCCTGAGACACCTACACCATCCACCTCAGATTCAGAATACACAGGTGATATGATTCCTCTCTCTACTCCTCCCACTCCCCTATCGGTAAGGAGGACTTCTCGCAGCAATGCGGGAGTTCCTCCTGATCGATATGGCTTTCCACATGACATTGCCCAGTTTGTCTCTTACTCTCACATATCACCTGTACATGGAGCATTCATTGCATCTTTGGACATTGTCTCTATCCCTAAGTGTTGGCAGGTTGCTAAGGAGGATCCAAAGTGGAAAGCTGCCATGCTAGAGGAACTTGGGGCCCTGGACAAGAACAAAACCTGGGAGCTTGTGTCACTACCACCAGGAAAAAAAGCAGTTGGTTGCAAGTGGGTCTTCACTGTGAAGCAAAACCCAGAAGGACAGGTTGAGCGCTACAAGGCCCGATTGGTAGCAAAGGGGTACAGTCAGACTTATGGCATCGACTATGATGAGACCTTTGCACCCGTGGCGAAGATGAGCACAGTGCGGACACTCATTTCCTTGGCAGCGAATGGGGGTTGGAGGTTGCACCAGCTTGATGTGAAGAATGCCTTTCTTCATGGTGATTTGTTGGAGGAGGTGTACATGGAGGTACCACCGGGGTTTGGCACAAAACAAACGGTTGGTAAGGTGTGTAGGCTCAAGAAATCTCTTTATGGGCTGAAGCAGTCTCCTCGAGCCTGGTTTGACAGGTTTAGGCGAGCTATGGTAGGCATGGGGTATCGACAGACCAATGCAGACCATACAGTGTTCTTCAGGCGACATGGAGTTCACATTACGGTGCTTGCGGTGTATGTGGATGACATGATTATCACGGGAGATGATGAGGGTGAGATTGCTTTGCTGAAGAAGAGATTGGGGAAGGAGTTTGAGGTGAAGGACTTAGGGCAATTGAGGTACTTTCTTGGGATTGAGATAGCTCATGGTGCAGAGGGGATTGTATTATCTCAAAGGAAGTATGTGCTAGATTTGCTTACAGAGACAGGTATGCTGGGGTGCAGGCCCGCAGTTGCTCCCATTGACCAGAAGTCCAAGCTGAGTGCTGAGGCAGGAGAGCCAGTTGATAGAGAGAGGTACCAGAGGTTGGTAGGTCGCTTGATCTATTTGAGCCACACTCGTCCCGATATATCCTTTGCTGTGAGTGTGGTGAGTCGCTATATGCATGATCCTAGAGAGGGTCACATGGATGCTGTGTACCAGATTCTGAGGTACCTGAAGAGTGCACCAGGGAAGGGGTTGATCTTCAGGAAGAATGGGCACTTGAACATTGAGGGCTATTGTGATTCAGACTGGGCTAGTTGTGCTGATGACAGGAAGTCCACATCTGGATATTGCATGTTTGTAGGGGGCAATTTGGTCTCCTGGAAGAGCAAGAAGCAAACAGTGGTTGCGAGATCCACAGCCGAGGCTGAGTACAGAGCCATGGCCTTAGGCGTGGCAGAGATGTTGTGATTGAGAGCTCTGCTAGTGGAGCTCAAGATGGACCAAGGGGCTCAAATGAAGTTGTGGTGCGATAACAAGTCAGCCATCAGTATCGCCAACAATCCAGTGCAGCATGATAGAACCAAGCATATCGAGATCAATAGGTTCTTCATCAAGGAGAAGTTGAACAGTGGACTACTGGAGTTAGGCCATGTTGCAACTAAAGACCAAGCAGCAGATTGTCTGACGAAAGGACTCAATTCGTTGGACTTAGCGAGAGGATGTGACAAGATGGGCTTAGTGGATATCTTTCGCCCATCTTGAGGGGGAGTGTTGAGATATATTGTATGTTTACATGTTTTCGGGGTTTCTAGGGGCCTATGAGTAAATAGGTCATTACATAATTGTTTAGGGGGTTATTTGTAAGAGTGAGTTGTAAGGCTTATATAAGCCCGAGTCATTAATCAATAAAGTAACTTTTTGGCTCAAATCAATTATATTAAAATGTACTTGGAGACCAAATTTTATATTTTTTGAAATTTTTTTACTATTTATTAAGATGGTTTGAAAATCGTTGTTTTCAATGGTGCTGAAAAATAATTCAAAATAGCGATTTTCAAACCATCTTGATAAATAGTAAAAAACTTCCAAAAAATGCAAAATTTGATCTCCAAGCACATTTTAATATAGATTGAACATCTAACGGTTTGGATCGACTGTTTGAACTTTGAAAATCGGAAAACCACTTAGTAGCATCGAGGGGCTATAAACAAACGTTTTGATATTAGCCTCTCTCTCTCTATATATATATAGTAGAACTAGGGTGTTCCTAAGCTCACCAAGCCCTTTGTGAGCTTGACTCTAAAACCTATCGAATTGACTTCAAACGACATTTTCACCATTAGATGTTCAATCTATATTAAAATGTGCTTGGAGACCAAATTTTATATTTTTTGGAACTTTTTTACTATTTATTAAGATGGTTTGAAAATCGCTGTTTTTATTAAAATTATGCACCATTGGAAAACAACGATTTTCAAACCATCTTAATAAATAGTAAACAAATTTCAAAAATGTAAAATTTGGTCTCCAAACACATTTTAATATAGATTGAACATCTAACGGTTTGGAAATGTCGTTTGAAGTCAATTCGATAGGTTTTAGAGTCGAGCTCACGGAAGGGCTTGGTGAGCTTAGGAACACCCTAGTTCTACTCTATATATATATATATATATATATATATTTGAATATATTAAGTTGGTTGAAATAATATAAGAAATAACACAAATAAAAAGGCAAAGGTAATCAACATCAACAAGTGCGTATGTGATTTGTAAGTTGGATCATATCAAACTCTTCGAGTCTGAGATGGTTTTGTCTTTGTCACTTTACAAGTGGTGTAAAATTGAAAAAATCATGCTCAAAAGTGATTAAAATTAAGTTTCTTTTTATTGCATTGAAACTGCAATTTTCACCGCACGTCATAAAAAGGAGAACCCAACTCAAAAGTTTAAAAAAAAGGCTGATTCTGTTCTTAACCAAAATAATTCTATTGCTATTATTTTTAAGGTCTGGTGCAAATTATCAACTGACCCAATTATTATAACAAATTGAGAATCAAATAATACCGCAGCGGAAATCAATTTCTCGAATCTTGTACAGTTCCTTTCTCGAATTCGCTAAGAATTCGAGAAATCAAATGCAGTTTCACAACTCAAATTTTCTTAGCAATTGATCAGTGTCTCGCGTCAAGAATCAATTTTCTCGCCTCAAATCAAACAAGAGGGGTACTGTTTCATTTTATAAAATCACTATATAGGAGTGTAGATATCTTATTTACTGTGAAGAGAGACAGATCGAGGAGTTGATTGGTATGAGGTTTTGGATGAAACAGTGTGTTCTGATCTCTATCAAAATTTAAAATAGTGTATGGCAGATCACGAGTTTGAAATCCGGATGAAATTTTTTTATGTGAATATTAAATAGTTTAGTAATTTGACCTTCAATCTTTACTAAAAAATTAAAACATAGCAAGAGCACATGGTTTATGACTCATGAATGAATAGGGTCGTAAACCCCGATTGGATCAGTTCGATTCGTTATCGGCTCTATTTTATTCGTTTCAAGTCTCAAACTAATTCAACTTGGCATTGATCCAAACTCCTCAGGAATGATCCAAACATCTTGAAATATACTCACCAATCTGCTCAACACTCCAAACTATAACAATCTCCCCCGCTTGAAGACTATTGATGACACCGCTCAATTGTTCATACATGAAAATAAGCCGTGTGATCTAGCGGTAGAGAAACATCCTTCCAACTTTAAGTATCACAAAAATTGTCCACCTAAATTTTGAACTTACAACCTTCCATATAAAACATATTGAGTTGTTAAGTATCAAGCCAATGCAATCATGTCAAATCATGCAAGTAATTTTTCTAGTGATAAATTTGGAAATTATGTTCAACCTAACTATGTTTAGGATTGAAATCTAAGACTTTTAAATAAATTGTATTGATGTAGTACCAAAATTTGTGGAACTATACACTCCGTATGTGAAGTTCACGAAGCATCTACATCCCAGCAACTCAAATGAGTTTCTAAATAACTGTTAACTATTTTTAGAAATTAAGGTCTCAAAAGTTTATAAACTCTACATCTCTAAAATTAATTTTAGAGTTTCTATTAAGCCATGTCAGCAATAAATTAAAAAAGAGAAATAATTTGAGCCAATCATTTGGTCAGCATAGATTTTATAAACAGTTTCTTAATAAGAAACTTTCATGCATATTTTCTAAATAAGAAACTCTCTCACATCTCTGAAATTGAATTAGAATCTGCCACATCAGAATAGAAACTCTAACAATTATTTAACAATCCATTTATAGTTTTGTATTAATTTAATTAAAATGAAGAGATCGTTATTTAGAAAATAAATATCTGGAGGTTAAAACCAAATCTAAGTTTGAATGATCAAATTGGGTATGAGATTTAATTACTGAAATTGCGAAATTAACCCTACAATAAAAAAAATCACATTATTACCACCACTAAGTTAAATTTAATTGCTAATATACCTGTACGTATAGCAACAAAGGGTTCACAAGTTCAAAATTCCACTTTTTTTTTAGTGTTTTCTTTGTCATCAAATTTGAGTGTGCAAAATTAATACGGTTTAGATATCTTTGTATGTTCACATAAAGTTCAAATATATGCTTTAGTAGCAACCAAATAATTATTTATCTGAGAACCAGTCTTTGATCTAGTGACAAAGACACATGGCTCTCATGTGAGAGGTCATGGATTCAAAACTCACAAATTGGAGAAATATTTTGTAATACAAACAATAATTTGAAAAAAAAACTGATAAGTTAGATCTCCACCTTTTATTTCAAAAAAATAATTATTTATCTATTGTATGATTTGGCTCAAACTTATAGATTCCACTTTCCCTATACACTTTTAGAATGAGCAGTATTCAAATCATTAATTACAAATTCCAAAGCTCTAAATATTTAACTGTGAATGATTAATAGTTGTATCCCTCTTGAGGATAATAAACTAGTAGAACTACTCGGAGGTGCTCTTTTGTGGGCTTTATATAAAATTATAAATCTTTAGGGAGTAAAGTGTAAGACTGTTATCACCTATTATACTATTATTACTTTGGTTTGTTATTGGTGTAAAGCTGAAGATAATTAATTTTCTAAAACACCAATTAATATTACCAAGTGATATTACAGATTTGCCAGTGCTGGTGGAGGAAGTTTTTTTTTTTTTTTTTTTACAGGATTCATAGGTTCAGCAACTCAAAGGCAATCTATTGGTCCGGAGGAGATCATGATAATAATTTTAATTTAATGATATTTTGAATCATTTGGAAGGATTGGTAGTATTCTTTATGTTTTTGGAAGTCTGTTGGCTGTTTAGGACTGTATTATTATAGTGTAAGTTTAGACTTAAATTTATGGTATCTAATTGTGGCACCATTGATTATTTGTTCTTTATTTTGTTGCTTTTGCCATTTTTCCAAAACAAAACAAAACAAAAAAACATTTATGCTCCTATGCTTGTTTCAAGGTGCGCTTATCCATTTTTTTTTTTTTCCCTTTTTACTAAAGGTAACAAATGTTTAATGGACCGGTGTTAATTCTGAAGTCGAAAATAATAAAAACATTTAGATATATGTCTACCGTGGATTTAACTTTTATGGTATATTCATTTGATAGCTTGTAGAATATCATTCAAATTAAAAAAATAAAATTAGACATGTTCTTATTTAAACATGGCACGCATCAAATTTGAAATTTAATTGGTCATCTATCATAAAATCATTAAAAAACTTCATCCCTTAAAGTTCTAAATTATTTGGCCCAAATTTAATACATACTCTATTTAAAAAGTAATAACACATCTATCATTTTTTTTACTTTAAATCATATTTTTAATATTATAATAAGTGTACATAAAAGAAGAATAGAAGCATGCAGGTGGTGGAATGGACTCTGCTGCTTTTCCGACAGAAAAGCAGGATCCTGTTTTTCTGCAATCCACTATTCAAAAAAATTTATTTCACGCATCTCGATACAAAAAAAATTTCATGCACAAATCTCAACAAATTTGAATGGTTGAATCTGAAAAAACTGACTGCTGTTTTTCTATCAGAAAAGCAACATAGTCGGACCCGCAGGTGGTACATAGTACTTGGAGAAGAATGAAAAAAAAAAAAAAAAACATTTTATTGGCATACATGACAAATAAAAAATGAATGCTGCAGGTGCAGGTGGTACATTGTACTTGGAAAAGGCGCTTCATTATGGCCTTAATGACATTTTTCTTTGATTACTGCTGCTTGTCTAACAGTGTTAACTACCTTCTCTCCATTAACCTATTAAATAGTGCCACTTGTATACCACTATACCAGCCACGTTGCGTACCGTCACTGGTTTCTGGGTTTATTTTATAGACCCCAAAATTTTAGTTTTGCACTTTTATTAAATAACTAAAGTAATATTGAGTTATTGACCAATTGGTATATATGCTCAGTATATTTCTCTAAAAAAGTATATTCCATTTCTATTAATTTCCAATATCTTATTAAATTTCATACTCCTTAATTAATTCCTGATAGAAAATTAAGAGAGAACATATTAAGAACTTTTACTAGTACAATAAAAAAAAAACAAAGAATATTAGGTGTACAAATAAAATCATATCAATTTATTTATTTATTTATGTTTGCTGCCAACTAATGAGATGGCGAGGTTTACAACACAAGATAATGGAAAATCCATGTAATTAAGATGTGCGTGTCTGAAATGCTTAGGATAAATTTATTTATGTTTTCTTGTATTTTTTTTTTCTCATGTCAACTCCAATACTAATTCAATTAATTGTATCTTAAACCATAAAAATATGCTTATAATGTTTTCCTACCTGAATTGAATACAAAAGGTTATACAAGTTGACAATGCCATATAATCAAATGATTTGTGACTTTGAATTTTTAATCATAGATTTGTACGTAGTCAAACTTAATTGTCAAATAACAACTAGCCAGTCCTTTGTAAGCAGCACTAATTAATTATTGTACTACGTTCAACATAAGCTGTTTAATGTCAAACCATTTAATATTAATATCAATATCTCCGTTTGTAACATTAATTTAAATGGAGTTTAATTAGGTCAAACTAATGCTTTTAAAGTTCATAATCTCAACTCTGTTCCTTCATAGTAACAACTATTCCTGAGTGGACATTTTTGGTATTCCTGAGGATCAACAATAAACTGTAGTTATATTTTTATGAGAGTAAAAAATAGTCTATATAATACCAAAAATACATGCAAATTATGACGGGACATTTTTGTATCAGTTTAAGATATTCATTTACTTAATTTGAACAATTTATAATTTTGTAATGAAACTAGTGGACTCATCCGCTATATATCAAGGCCTGTCAAATTTATTATCGGTGTGTTTGGATGTTGCAGCAGGAATAGCAAGAATAGCATTGTTTTGGGGTTAGCACTAACTCATGTTTTGGACGGGTTAGCGAGAACAGCATTAACCCAGAAAATAGCGCTATTCTTTGTTGATCCAAACGGAGAATAGCGAAAAGAATAGTGCGCTAATTCATAACAACGCTATTCTCTCTGCATCCAAACGCACCTATTATACTAGTTTTAACCTTTTTTGGAAAGTTATATTTTGTCACACTAATGTGTGTGGAGACAGAGAGATTTAGTTTACATTACTTTGAATAACACATATTAGCTGATTTTATGGTTCTTAATCTTGAATTTCAATGTTCAATTTAATTATCTGAACTACTTTATTCAATCTCCACATCAAAATATTCTAAGAAATCAAAACTTAAATTATTTTTGATAAAAATTATTTTTATAAAAAGGTTTATATTTTTTTTAATGATTTTTAATTTTAAAATAATAGAATTTGGATTAAACTTAATGCTTTCTTTATAAATCACAATTTCTAAAAGTTATTGATGACCCAGTTGGAAGTATTAGTTTAAAAAGCCTTTTATTGTCCTGTATAATCAAAATAAATATGAATAAAAAATGCTTGCTTCTACAAAAAAAAAGCTCGTTTTGAGAATCATTTTTTTGTATTTTTTTAGTCTAGTGACAAAATATAATATCTTCCGCAAGGAAGATCGTAAAGGTTCAAAAAACTCGGATGTGAATCTTTTATGAATAGTGAAACTTGAAAGAATAAATTTTCATCTTTTTCTTAAAAAAAAATTGCTTGTTTCAAATCGATTGGGTTTAGATTGTTTGATCCCTATTTTCATAATTGAACAATTATTTTCATAGTAAATTTCTGGAGCTATGTGCATAGCTACTAGGCTTGTTAATAGCTTTTACTTGCATTTTTTATATAAGATTGTTGACTTTTTTTTCCATTAAATTTTAACCTAAAACCATTCACAGATTGAACCTGATTGGTGCACATATGACCCTGATTGCATGCAGCTTTGACTTATATCATTATATGTAATCACTTGTACTATTTAATAAAAAATGGCAAACACCGCTCTGCATTGTCAACGTAATTAGGGTTAAAATGCACCATTGGTTTTGTGCCCCAACCATATCCTATATTTCTATCTCTGTTTTCAAAGTTCAACAGTCGATCCAAACCGTTCAATAAGATATCCATATTAAAATGTGCTTAGAGACCAAATTTTATATTTTTCGAAATTTTTTTACTATTTTTTTTAGATAAGAACAAAATCACTGTTTTTGGATGGCCCATAAGCAATGATTTTGTACCTATCTAAAAAAATAGTAAAATATTTCCAAAAAATATAAAATTTGGTCTCTAAGCACATTTTAATATGGAGATCATGTTGGGCGGCTCGGATCGACTGTTTGAACTTTGAGAACAGAGATATAGATATGGGGTATGGTTGGGGCACAAATCTAATAGTGCATTTTAACCCTACTATTTTAAATTAGCCCATATTTATTTTGGAAAAAAAAAAAACACTATCTATTTTTTTTTTATTTAAATGGATGAAGAAAATGTCATTGTTGCCCTATTTAAAAGCGAGGACATACAAAATGAGTTATATGATTTAAATTTGTGATTTGAGATGAAACATATTGTGCAGTGAATAGTAATAATGTAAGAAGTAAAGAAGAAATTTGATGATGATAAAATCAAATTTGGGGTGACATTATAGTTTTATATTGATTACGGCAACGGTAACGTAAAATTGTATTATGTGACGTAGTAGCAAGCTGATGACATGGCAATGAAATATGTGGTACTTTACATCTAACTTGATATGAAAAAAAAAAGTAGATGAAAATAATTTTATTTGAACATCTTCATGTTTGTGTATCAAGGTTCTAAATAGCGCTCTATAGCGTCATTATAGCGTTTTCGGAACATAAAAGCTATGACGCTATTGGCGCTATAGCGCGCTATTTCACGCTATAACGGCACTATATGAATATAGCGCCGTTTTTTCAACTGTTCCGCTATGACGCGATAAACGCTATTTAAACCTTTGGTGTGTATATATAAGTCTGGCTAGCGTTCAAATGTTTGGGTAGAGGTCCATATCTAAATAAGTCATTTTTGTTACTTTAATGTCCAAACAGTCGATCTAAAGCGCTCAACATGTTCTCCTTGTGAAAATGTGCTTGGAAACTAAATTTATATTTTTTTTGGAAATTTTTTGTTATTTTTTTAGAACTTTTGAAAATCACTGTTTGGATAAATCCATGGGGCAAGTATAGAGAGGGGTGTTATACTTATTTTTTTTATTATTTGCAATCGTATTTCTGATCAATCCATTTATTAGAAATATCTTATAATTATTATACCTAGAAATTAATTTCGAAAGACCCCCATTTAATGACCACTGCTATCTTTAATTTAATTTTAGAAAATTTTGAAATATCTATGATTTGGAAATAATAGTTATTATGAGACGACATAAACAAACTACATTAAATAATTAAGGGAGAATTTCGTATATACCACTCAAAAACGGTGAAATTACGTATTTACCAATCAAATTTCTGTAATTACGTATTTATTATATGAAAATCTAATAACTCACATATTTACCCAATCAATTAAAAAATAAGATTAATAAGTTTAATATCACATAAAATATAATTAATAAGTTATTTAGTCTCTTCTCCTTCTTTGCCCCTTCCTCTTCTGCACACAGAGTTATCTCTCATCTTTTTTGGCATAACTTTCCCCTTCTTGCTGAAACTCTCTCCTCATCTAGTCTCTCCCGCTGAAACTCAGAGAGAAGGGGGTAGCAGACTCGAAGATTAGAATTCCAACTCCAGCTTGATTGTTTAAAATAAGGTAACCACTCCACCTTTTTCAAAAGAACAACTCGTACTGAATACGACGCTAATATCACAACCCATTATCAAAGTAGTAACTAAGTTTGAGAATCTGCGTTTTGTTACTGACTTAGTTTCGAATATATGTTTTTAATCTCTTATATTGGGTATAAAGAGCAACGGATCTAAAGAAAGAAAGAGAGTGTGCTAAGTTAATCCTTGATTAATTATAGTTTAAAGAATATTGTACATAATTAATCTGAGTTTTAGGTATATTTGATATATACTAAAGTTATATTGGGTAATATGTGAGTTATTAGATTTTTAGATGGTTAATACGTAATTATAAAAATTTGGATGGTATATATGTAATTTCACAATTTTTGAGTGGTATACAATGAAATTCTCCCAATAATTAAATATTTGTCAGAAATGGAGAGTGGGAATATAACTTGAAAGAATAAACAAAGGGAGGTAAATAATAATAATATGAAATTAAACTAAACAGTGTGATACTCAGCAGACAAATTAATTTTTAATGAATGGTGATTAGATTAGGTGTCGCCAATTAAAATATAATTCTCTGCCCCTTGTCAAATTTTGTCATAAAAATTGTTTCCTGTTTTAGTTTTCCAAACCGCTTGCCATAATACAACGGCGCATGCCATGCAATGAGACAAATCTTTTTTTTTTTTTGTTTTTTCTGTGGTGCTCTCACTGCTTTTAACCGCTTGATTTAGGTTTATTAAAATACTATGAAATAATTAAAGTATAAATATTAATGTGAGACTTCTAGGAATGGATCCGTATCCTCTGCATTAACTCAAAATGGAATATTTTGAGTTAATGAATTTCAACCGTCTGATTTTAAACGGAGCCAATCCGGATCGTGTCTACAACATAGGAGCTCTTTAATATTAGTGCAGATCTAGTTTGTACGAATTTTGAAACAAATTGGACAGTCGAGATTCATTAACTCGAAAGATTCTCTTTTGAGTTAATGCAGAGGATATGAATTCTCTAGGAATACAAAAACAATTTGGATTTCTCCGTGATAACACTTTAATTCCATGAAAATCATTATAATGAGAACCATGCAGGGCAGCTACATATATAAAATATAAATGGTGTCATGTCAGGTGCATACAAAATATAAATTTTGTTTTCTACAATTTCCATATATTGATTAATTTAAGCAATTTAATCAAAACTTATAATTTGAGAGGGTTCCATGCTTTCGTTTTTTGTACGCCCATCATCTCTCCACTTTTAAATTTTTTAATGACAAAAATTTAAAATTTATATGCCAAAATAAAACAGTTAGATGTGATATATATATATATAATTTTTTTTATCATTTTCAATTTGTTTTTATATGAATCAATAAGTCAAAAAAATCAAAGTCCAAAAATTATGTACATCATTGTATTTAACAGTTTTATTTTGATATGCACATAGAAAAAAATGACATCAATCGTGGTTTTATTTTGACATATAAATTTTAATTTGAATTTATTAAAATTAAAATAGTGAAGACAATGAAAATCTCACAAGTGAAGAAGGTATTTGAAGCCTTTTCTAATTTAAAGTAATAGCATCGGAATACTATCCATAATACCATAACTCACTATAACACGAGGAGGGATCGGATTACATCATTTTTTTTGACACACTTTGATACCTACTATTTTCAAAGTCCAAATAGTCGATCTAAACCGTTTAACATGATGGATATATTAAAATGTGCTTGGAGATCAAATTTTACATTTTTTTTGAATTTTTTACTATTTATTAAGATGGTTACAAAATCGTTGTTTTCAGACCATTGAAAAACAACGATTTTGTAACTATCTTAATAAATAGTAAAAAAATTCAAAAAAAATGTAAAATTTGATCTCCAAGCACATTTTAATATGGTGATCATGTTGAACTGTTCGGATCGACTGTTTTGTATTTTGAAATCGCAAAATTGACATATAAAAAAAAACAGTTTCAAGATGTGTAAAAAAAAAAGATGTAATTGGATCCCTCCTCCTATGACATTTATTCTCTTATTTTTGTACGTCAAAAAATATATTTCATTTATTTAGATGCACTCGTATAAAAAGTACTGCAAAGATGCAAATTATGGGTCCAACTCCTCTCCAATATATATATTAATATATGCCTCTTTTGGTACTCTTAGCATTCTTTCCGAACAAAGTGAATGGAGGATATTCCAAAATTCTTCTTCCACTTCATGCTAATTTTTTGCAACAGTGTTTGTTATTCTTATTTTAGAAGAAGAAAAAACTAATGATTGTTACAAAAAATTGAAGAAATCATAATATTGTCCTAATTATTTTCTTTTTTGTGCATTACGTGTCATTGTCTAAAGAATATATTCTTCTTCTTCTTCTTCTTACTACTACTTATATATTTTTGCAGTTTTTCTAAAAAACTACCATTGCAGTAATATATGACGACGATGACGATAATGATAAATAGTACTAAGTAGGAAATACAACAAAAAATAATACCAACAACCAGGGGCGGATCTAGGATTTTCGTCAGGATAGGGCAAGATATTATTTATGCGGGTCCAATATTTAATCGGGTTTAAACCTACTATCTAATCGGGTACTAAATAAAAAACAATCAACATGCCAAATTTTTTTTTTTTCAAATCTAAACATGACATACAAAAATTTACAGAGGAGAAAGAGAAGAGGGCATTTGTTTCTTCCAGGGTAGGGCATTTGTTTCTTCCAGGGTGGGGCAAGATCCAAAAACCTAGTACTTAGAAACTAATTTTGAAATTCCATGGTAGGGCAGTTGCCCTACCCTGCACTATGCTAGATCCGCCCCTGCCAACAACAACACACCATTATCACAACAACGATAATGCTATTAGTATATTTTGCAACAATATATGATGATTTTATGAATATTATTTTAATATTTGAATAGTATGATAATAATTACTGTTATTATTGTTCTTACTTTTATTTTATATAAAAACATAATTACTGGAAACTTATCAGTAATAGAAAGAAAAAAAAAACTTTCTACCTAAAAGCACTAATATATCTTCCATTTTTTTCTTGAAAAACTTTACTCTGTTTAATTTTTCTGAATTTATTTGATTTTTTGGACTAAAAATTATTCTATATTGTGAAGTTTTTACAACCTACTATCTTATAAAAATCATAAAAATAAGTAGATGCATATTTTATTTTCAGGACGACTAAAAATCATTAATTCTAAGTTTTGTCCTTTCTTAGATAAAACAATAGAAATGTTTGTCAAGTATGTAAATAACTTTTTTTTTATCAATTATGAAAATTGCATTTATTAATACATAAATGTCAAATTTCCCACCAAATGCGATTAATGTGCAACATATAATAATTTAAAGTATTTGTAATATTTCAACTAAATAAATGGAGCAATCACGAGTTTAATTTAGGATCCAGTTTTGACAAAAACAAACGAAGAAGTGTAAATTACGCGTCATTTGCTGAATAAAAGTCAAATATTTTATTAAAATAATTTTGAAATTTGTCGTAATTGAATTGAAATCAGCAAACTGTCGGCAGCGATTAAACCTGATTAAACATGTATCAAAATATTATTTGTACACATTTTTTTATTGGGTTGAAAAGCCTTGGAATGATTACGAGGCAAAAAAAATCTTAAGTCAATATATTAAAAATTTAATTCAAACTAAACCGTGATAAAACAAAAATAATTATAAAAAATTAAAAGAATAAACCGGAGGAGACGCCAAAAATTGAAGACTGAATGAAAGAAAAACAGATTGCTATGTGGGACCCACCTACTCATTCAAAGAATATGTAGAGAAAATTAGTTTGAAGTATCATTTTCTCTGAGGTAACAGAATATTTATGTTTAGATCATGACTGTCCGATCAGAATCCGCACGAATATTATCTGGTAGAATGAACTGGATCTTTTTAATATTCGTGCGAATTCAGATCGGACGGTTTACGTCTGAATAGAAAATTTCTGTTATCTTCGGTGACATGAATTAAGAAATCAGTACCCGATAAAAAAATAAAAAAAAACCCCATTAAAGGTCGTTGGAAGGATAGCAATTATAAAATAAAGAGAAATGGGGGTGTGGTGATGGAGCGATAGAGAGAGAGAGAGAGAGAGAGAGAGAGGGGAGAGAAGGATAAAAAACGAAAAGGAGCCGCTTGGTACTAGAGAGAAAGGAGAGAAGGAGAAAAGAAGAGAAAGAAGAAGAATCGAGAATATGAAATAGAAATACAAAGAACTTTTTTTGATGAATTTGAGATTGCACAGGTTTTAATCGGGACCGCGACATTCGATTTATCGAACCCTTGGTAAGTTAATCATTGGTTTCTTCTTCTTCTTTCTCTTTTTAGTTAAAAACTCTTGGGACTGTATCCGAGATCTGATCTTGTTCTCTTAACTTGGTAACCGATTGAAAGGGGAATTTTTGGTAGTTTACTTGTTATTTTTAGGTCTTATAATTGCTACTTTTGTTTTGTCCTAATTAGATTCGTTTTAGCAAAGAAAAGATAATTTCTTCTGATAAATAGATGTCTGTTATTCGTAATTGCAATCCAGAGATACCAATTTTTCCTTCTTATATTTCTTTTTCTTTTCTTCACCAACTTCTTCTAGAAAAAATACTCCTTGCATCAACAAAATCTGTCAAGATTTTAATTCATCTACTCCATAATATTTTATACACTAGGCCATATTGTCTAAATCGTTGTGTTGCTTTCACATATTTTTTGGGCCGCAATTTATATTCATTTTAATTCAATTTGCTTACCTGGTGTCTCTCTATATCTCCATCTGTATTTCATAAAATATTTAAATCTTTGATGGAGTTGTTAGCTCAAATCCTTTGTTGCCTCTGCCAATCTATTGAGAGATTTCATAAAATACTTTACTCTTCTTCTGGGCCCAGCTGATAGCAATTCAAAATAAAAGATTCAATCTTGGTCGGCTCACAAAAGTTTCAATCTCTCCTGCTCTTATCAAAACCCTAGCTGATTTCTTTCTTTCTCCTTCTAATTTTTGAAATCTCTGTGCTAATTGAACTGAATAAGAATTCAATCATGAGCAATGATCTATGCACTGTCATTGACACCTCTTTTCTTTTTTCCATCCAGAGCATATAAAGATTTGATCTGTTTTGCAAAGCAGAAAAATCGGCGATTCCTTTTTCAATTTTAAAATGCTGGAGGGACAATTTTGCTTAAATTTTCGAGATTTGCCGAATTCGTGCGAACCTGAAGCAGCCTTGGCTTACATGACTTGCCATCTCCTTGAACTCACCAGCAAGAAACCCTCCTCCAAAAGTAAAAGACTGAAAGAAGAAGGAGATGAAGATGGAGTCGACGAAGAAAACCTAACCTTAACTCTGGCTCTCAAGCGCTCAAAAATTAGTTGCACCAAAAGTAGTAGCAGTAGCAGATCTAACAGCAACGCAAATTCCAGCTCCTTGATCAACCCGATCGGTCGTGACCTCTCTATAAGTTGCCTCTTGAGTTGTTCGCGCTCTGACTATAGCTCCTTGGCTAGTCTCAATAGCGGTTTTCGCTCTTTGATCCGAACTGGTGAGCTGTACCAGTTGAGACGCCTGTCAGGTATAGTGGAGCACTGGATCTATTTTTCTTGCAACGTGCTTGAGTGGGACGCGTACGACCCATTTCGCCGTAGGTGGATGACTCTGCCACGCATGCCGCACAACGAATGCTTTGTTTGCTCTGATAAGGAATCATTAGCTGTTGGTACCGAGCTCTTAGTTTTTGGTAAGGAGATTTTCAACATAGTGGTTCTTAGGTATAGCATTTTGACGAACAGTTGGTCTGCGGGTGTGGAGATGAACTCACCGAGGTGCTTGTTCGGATCAGCCAGTTTTGGAGAGAAGGCTTTTGTAGCGGGTGGGACCGACATGCAGGGAAACATATTGCGTTCGTCCGAGATGTACAACTCTGAGGATCAAACCTGGGTAACCCTACCTAGCATGACGAAATGTCGAAGAATGTGCTCGGGTGTTTACATGGACAACAATTTTTATGTGCTTGGTGGCATGTCTGGTAACAGCAACACTGATTTGTTGACTTGTGGAGAGGAGTACGATATAGAGAATGGCACGTGGCGGGTCATAGATGATATGGCTGTGGGTTTGAATGGGGCGAGTGGCGCCCCACCATTGGTTGCTGTTGTGAATAATCAGTTGTATGCGGCAATTTATGGGGACAAGGAAGTGCGGAAGTATAACAAAGAGTCTAACACATGGGTTACTCTCGGCAGATTGCCCGAGCGGCCCGATTCAGTTAATGGCTGGGGTATTGCTTTTCGGGCGTGTGGGGACCGGTTGGTGGTGATTGGTGGGCCCAGGGTCTTGGGAGGGGGGATGATTGAGCTCCATGCGTGGGTCCCCAGAGACGACAGCCCGCCTGAATGGGAGATGATGGACAGTAAACATTCGGCAAATTTCGTTTACAACTGTGCTGTCATGGGATGTTGAATGTTGTTTTAATGTCAATGATGTTGTTATTGTTATTATTTTTTGTTCATCATGATAATGTCGATGATAATGTCAATATCATGTCATGATGGTCAGTCGCTGGTACTGCACATAACCCCGACCTTGCACTCTGAGGAGAAAAAAAAAAAACGAGAGACTTGGTTTGATGAATTGAATGAACAACATAAAGTTTACTGATTCGTGATATTGTCTGGAAAGGGTAACTTAAATCTCTTTCTTTAATTTTTGTTTTTTTTGTTTTTTTTTCAAATTTGAATTTGAGATTATTCTATAAAGAGACTCTGTGATGATTCATCTAATGCTCTCTGGTGATAAGTTGTGTCTGCTACTACTCTCTTGAGTTTGTTTTTACTAGCAGTTGGCGTATAATCCAAGCATGCATTACAGGACAGGTTGTTTCTTTTGTGCATATGAAAAAGACATTCACCAACAATCAAAATTTGTGAATATGAATTCTTACTGGTGAATCTTACAAATATAAAATAAAAAGAACAGAAAAGAAAAGGACTTTTGTACTGGTATTTTCTTTTAGAAGGAACTGAGAAAACTTGAAATTTTCTATATAAGCAGATCGTTGCATGCAAAGTTAAACCATTGAACCAGAAAAAGAATTGACTTCTTTATATTACTTCTGATATTTAAAACTTTAGAAAGTTAAATTTTATTGTGAAATATCAGTAAATACTAAATACTGTGTCTTTTTATTTATTACTTGTTAGTCTAATTGGATTGTGATCATGTTCATTGTCAATCTGTTATACTTATACACATGCTTGTTTTACTTTTTACTGCTCAGTAAAGTTAATAATAAAAAAGAAAACAAAAATAAAGTTGGGATCAATTCTTGTGGTGTCATTGGCTAGTGTTTCGACACATGTTACACACTTAAACTTAAATTAATCTGGCAAACAATAAAGTGAAAAAGAAATCCACTAATAAATATTTAATATTTAACATTCATACTTGATGAACCGGGACAGGAGTGATGCGTGGCCTATTAGTAGACCATGTAGTGGAATTGTAACAACCATTGTTTATACATTATCATGACCTAATTTTTCTCCCTTTACATCCCTTGTATTTTTTCACCTTTTTAAAAATTGACATATATATTCTACTAGAATGCAATTTACTAATTTTTTTTTTATCATCGGTCACCTTTCACATCTTATAAAAAGTATTTTAAAATGTGATCGCATATGCAATGACATACTTTTACAATATAAGACCGCATTTTCACAATATATAATCACAAATTCAATAATTAACTCTAGTTTTTTTTTTTCTTAAATGTCATCTAGTTAGGAAGATAAAATATAAAATTGATGATATTACTCTATTATATAATAAATCTATGATTATGCAAGCATATTATTGTATTTAGTTTCCAATTTTTTTTTTTCAAAATACTAATCTACATACAATATTCACATAGAATACGGTACATGCATCCATATAGCGTATAAACATTACTTAAAATGTAAATGGAATGCAATCAACAAAAAGAATAATCATAAGAAAAAACAATAGTTTCCCATATTATATGTACCAGAATTTTTTTTTGTATTTCTGATTTTTTTTTTTAAATCATATTTTCTATATGAAACCATAAGTAGGAGGAAAGGAGCTCTCTCTGCATTATTAACATGCTATCTTTTTTCGTATTGACTTTGTTTTGTGTTCTACTTTAATTACTTGAATTTAATTTGCCTCCACAAAGTCGCTTTAATTTAATTCATTAAATCAGACGGCCAAAATTTAATCTGTAGGACCGACTTGCAATCTTTTTTTAAAGTCAAGTAGTATACGTCGGTTTTTTGTTGCATCACATTTCATCTAGACCGTTTGATCTAAATTTAGCGATTCAGAACTAACTGCGTGCATTCAATGAAGTTGTGCTAACGGTAACGGAGAGCAGTTCAAAGAGAGGGACCACGCTATTGCTGGACCACTTGAGCCCTTTCTGGGTGCAGCTAGTGGGGTTCCGATTCATTTCGACCGGTGTATTGGCTCGGCTCGCCACCGATGGAATGGACTCTGCTGCTTTTCTGACAGAAAAGCAGGGTCTTGCTTTTCTGCATCCCACCATTTAAATTTTTTTATTTCACGCATCTCGATACATAAACTTTTTCATGCACAAATCTCGACGAATTTGAATGGTTGGATCTGGAAAAGCTGGCTACTGCTTTGCTATCAGAAAAGCAGCAGAGTCGGACCCGCCACTGATAGGGTTGTTAAATTTCAATATGAATTTATTAAAATTTTATAAGATTCAGATGTAGATTAATATTTATTATTGTAGTGGATTTTGAATCGCGTTTGGATCATATCGGTATTTTAGTGAAAATGTCTAAAATAGTAAAAAAAAAAAAAAAAAATTTATAATAGTATTGAAAATATGATTGTTTTATATTATTAATGTTACTGCACTCCAAATTGCACACGTTCTTTTCAAGATGTCCGAGAGAAATCAAGCCGGGTTCCCCACTCGAGCAATCTTACTACAAAACAGTTTACCATTGAAAATCAATTGTTGTAGACATGAAAATTAATACATTTTCTTACTATTTGTTCGAAAACAATTGATGTGTTCAATAATTATTTGAGGCGCCTGATTAAACGAGTGTGTTTTGTACAGAGAAAATAAATATTTATTAATTTATGTAAGAGATAGATTTCATTCATTCCAAGATACATTCTATAAGGATGCTTATTAAATATGTGTAGATATACATTTTTTCCTTTTCTTTAGATTGAATTTTTTTTTTTTTTTTCAAATCACTGAATTCGTGTTAAACCTTGTACATAGAATATAATATATAAACAGCACGATAAGATATTACTCAATTTTATGGCACGCCTTTTTTGAATTTCTAGTACATAAATATAATTCTAACCAGTTTTCATTTCGTTCAAACATTTTATTTTGAATTCAACTGTTTGTTTGCTGAATAATTTGGTCAAATTAGTTACCTTTAACAGACATAATTTTAGAGCATAAAATATTATGTCAAATTATGCTAATTTATTTTGAAATCGCTCCTAACCATACGTCGACGTATATTAACACCTTATAATTTACACGAGGTGAAGAATAGAAGAGGAGGAAAAGAAACGGAAGAGAGGTTATAATATTTTTATTCATTGTTTTGTTTGATTTTTTTACATCCCTATTTGAAGAGTAATCAAATATAAGTTTTAGGAGGTTTAAATAGGTTAAAAGAGTAAATCTCATTAAACTTACATCCTCCTATTAAATATCTAATAAAAAAATAGAGGAGGGATCCAATTACAACTTTTTTGGTGATACATTTTGACACCTACAATTTTTAAAGTCCAAATAATCGATCCAAACCGTTCAACATGATGGATATATTAAATTGTGCTTGGAGATCAAATTTTATATTTTTTTGAATTTTTTTACTATTTATTAAGATGGTTACAAAATCGTTGTTTTCAGACCATTGACAAACAACAATTTTCTAACCATCTTAATAAATAGTAAAAAAATTCAAAAAAATATAAAATTTGATCTCCAAGCACATTTTAATATATCCATCATGTTGAACGGTTCGGATGGACTGTTTGGATTTTGAAATTGCAAAATTGACTTATAAAAAAAACGGTGTCATGATGTGTCACCAAAAAAGATGTAATTAGATCCCTCCTCAAAAAAATATTAATTATGAAGTTTCCTTGGCCTCTCTATTCCTCCATCTACTCCTCAATCCAAACAAGACGTAGTTAGAATTAAATGATGATTTAATATTATGGGCAAATATGAAAGGATTAAATAGTAAAAGGATACACAAGATATATTGAATAGTTAATAGGCAAATATGAAATAAGGAAGAGTTGTTGAAGAGTATATTTGCGACGCTAAAAACCGTTTAAATTTAGAATAATAAACAACTATGACATCTTGAGATCCAAAATCATGTGCCTCTAAAAAGAAGAACTTAGAAAAAAAAAAAACAAAAACAATAAATGATGATAAAGTATAAGAGGAGTAACCAAGCATGCATACAAATTTGAAAAATCTACAAGGGTAGATATGCAAAATAAATAGAAAATAATTACAAGCGGTTGTGTTTCAATGTATGAAATAATGGAATACATCATTCAAATGTGGTCCAAGTCCTTGCACCGTTTCAATGGGGACCAGTGGGTTTGTTATGGGCCCTTGGATTTGGTTCAAAAGGTGGCAATTGAATTGATTGAAGCAGATCACAAGGTTACATGCATTGATTTTGTCAACAGGTTATGAATGCTAGATGTAATTGCATGGGTATATATTTCAACATTATCCCCCTTTTTTTGTCCAAAAGTTGAAAGAGATATCTTCTTCCATTGACCATTTCAATTTTTTCATTTTTCAAGTCCAAGTAAAAATAAACAGTTGACAAGGGCGGCGGAGCCAAGGATTTTAGTATGGTGAGGTAAATTTTAAAGACAAAAATTTCACAATTATTTTGAATAGTAGGTATATTTTATATTTTTTTTTCAAGAAAAATATAGAAATAAAAGCGTATTTTGAGAGAAATTTTAAGATTAGGCATAATTTTTTTTGTTTTGAATTTTAAGTATATTTTATATATATATTTTTAAAAACCATATATATAAAAAAGCATGTTTTTAATATTATTTTTTTAAACAAACACTCCGATTCTATGTGACTCCGCCACTGAGAGCCGATATCCACAAAACAAAATTTGCTATTGACAAAATAACTTTTAATGTTTTTATATATATATACCTTATTTGAGATATTAAAAAAAATCAGTATATAAACTTTATAAGATAAATTTTTTTTTTTCCCGTATAAATGATTATCACTTTAAGGATTTCGAGAACAACATTGTCTAAGGAGAAGTTGCTTTGTCAATATCTTCTTTATGTTGCAGAATTTTGTCAATATCGCCAAAGGTAATACAGGTTTTAATTCGATCTAAAAGTATTCATGACAAAAACAGTTAGGTGAAAAGATGAGAGAAAATGGGCATTCCAGTGGCACAGCTTTAGGCTTTTAAAAGACTTAAATAATCAAATTCAAAATTCGAATTATTGGGCTCCTTTCCTTTACTTTATCCAATAATACTGGGCTTCAAGGCCCATAAACGAAATATAAAATAATAACAAATATATTGACAGATCAGTATTGGTTTCATGCAGCGCTGTTTCGACTCTATTGTCCGTGCGCTGCATAGATCAAAATCTGCACTGTCAATATCTTACCCGAAAATACAATAACATAACTAAACGAAAGAGAAATTATTTTAATGCGTACAAACTTGGTAACAATCTATGTAGCGAGTAAATTTTCTTCCATGTCAGGAACTTACTACGGAATGACAACAGCATTACAATGCATTGTTAAATTTCTTCCTTCGTTCTCTTCTCGTTTCCTCCAAAACCAGACTCTGACATGTGCTAGCGAAACAGATCAATGGCGACCTCCAGTTGTTCTTTTCCCTCTGCACCTCTATCGACGTCACTAAATCAATTCCTCGCGCAGAGATTTGGCACGAAGGAGGATTTGTCCAAGTCGTCTTACATCGAGCACGAGCTCAGTGTTGGGTGCGCGGATCTCGAGGCGACGCTGTCTGATCTCGACCGTAGGCTGTCCGAGACAATTTCTCTTTACTCTTCTCGATCTGATGAAGTTGAAGAGCATCTGAGAGGGATCAAACAGGGACTGGTTGTTCTTAAATCGTCAATCACAAATCCTGTTCATGGTAATGTTGATAGTACCATAAATTTCAGCCAGCTGCGAATTGGGAAAATTGAAATAACGAACTTCAAATTTTTAGTTATTTTATGCGATATTCAATGAGAATTTGCCAGATCAGATACCCAATTTTGTTTTGTGTGTTACTCTGAAGTAGTAAAGCACACAAAATATGCCTCTAACTATCTCCATGATGTATCTTTGATTCATTTATTGACTTTGCATTTTATATTATATTGAATCAATTTATTCCCATATGCAATTTGAACAGAGGAGAATGAGGAGATATTAGCAGAGGAGCTACCGGCATTGGCTAAGGAGGTGGCTAGAGTTGAGACTATTCGTGCTTATGCTGGTACATGAATTTAAAAATTGAAGTAATTTGTTACATGAATTTAAAACATTAGGTGCATTTTATATCATCTCAATTACATGTATATAAAAAATTGTAGGATTTCCTTATTTCGATAGCCATTAAGAGAGGCTGTAAATGGTTAAAATTTGGTCGGTTGATTTTGTTAGCTGTTGGTGCATACCGAAATAAAGTCGAAATGATATATATTTTTTATATGTCAGTTGTGTATGATATGTATAATATATCCAATCAATTAGTTTTGTTATTTACAAGTCTAAAACAGTTATTCGAGATTTAATCTTATTGGCACGGATTTGGTACCAACACCATTGTTGGCATTAGATCCCTCAATATATTATGATCTTTTCTTGTTACAATTAATCAAACTGAATACCTCGTAGGTTTGTAATTAACCTTGGTTATATTTTAAACACGGATCGAGCTCAATTTTTTTTTCTGGTAGTGAAATTCTCCATTTATCTTTCTCACATCCCTGTAGTAACATCCAAAGAAGGTTGGTAAAATGCAGTAGGAAAACCATTGGTGCCTTATCAATTTCCATTGTTGAGTATTAATTAAAGCACTACTCTATCTATAAAAACCGGTTAAAGAAAAATCATTGAGGATGACACTAATTTTAGGATGGTGCTTATTTTTGGTATCTCTAGTATATTACTACCTATGCATTTTTTTGTTGAAATCTCCATTTCTTCTGAAATATTATATTCACCCTCCAACAGTTGAGTTCGGATCTCATAAAGTAAGCCAATTTTTTAGTTTAGATCCGGACTGTCAGATTTGAATTGGGCCGTCAGATTAAAGGGCCCCATGCGCTCCACCTCAGGCCGGATTGGCCTGGATTCAAATTGGACGGTCTGGATCTAAACTCAAAAATTGGGTTACTTTAGGGGATCTGGACTCCCAACAGTTGCGTGCTTTATTGCTGATTTTAAAGTATCTCTCGCAATATACTTGACTTTTCCTCGAAACCCTCAATGATTGATGAACTTTCCAAACCGAACTTGGACCCCAAAATTGTTCTGTTACCTTTAGTATCATCCCATTGTCCTAAATCCTAATAGATCCTCAAACGCATGAGAGCGAAAAGAAAAATAATAATATTTAAAAACTTAAAAGAAGGATAGCTCTTATGTTGGTACATGCGTATCTCCTTTCAGTCTTTCGGCGTTGTTAGTTCTTCAATCAAGAAGAAAGTTTTTGAAGCTGACCCCACAGCCTAGGAATTCATATTGTGTGCAGTGACTCAAATTTTGAGTTACTGCAGAACAAATCCGGACCGTCCGATCCGTATTGGCACGAACATTAAAGGGCCCCGTGTATAACAGGCGTGGCTGGATTGGCCCGGATTCTGATCGGATGGTCGAGATCCTAATCCCAAGATCAAGTTAAATGTAAAGGATATGGACTCAGTGGGTGAGAAAGAGTTATATTTTCTGAATAACTGTTAGTGGTGTTTTAAATAGTAATGGATATGTTTATTGAACAACAGACTTTGATTGAAGAAATAAATTGCATGTTAAATGAAAAAGAGTTATTTTTTAATTACAGAAACGGCACTCAAGCTTAATGGCTTGATTGGAGATGTGGAGGATTCTGTCTCATCATCTGTTGCTGAAAAGCTGAAGTCTTCCTCTTACTCCGTTAACTCTGAGGTGAGAATTTATTAGAAACTAAGAGTGAGGCTATGGTACTATGCATAGCGCAGATTGGTCCGTACTACGGATCAATATCTTTGTTTCCAAAGTCCAAATAATCGATCTGAACCATTCAACGTGATCTCCATATGAAAATGTACTTGCAGACTAAATTTTTACTTTTTTTTATAATTTTTTTACTATTTTTTTAGACAGGTAGAAATCACTACTTTTGAATGGTCTAGAATTTTTGGATCAAGTGATTTTCTTCCTATCTAAGAAAATAGTAAAAAAAATATAAAAAATGTAAAATTTGGTCTACAAATACATTTTTATATGGAGATCACGTTGAACGGTTTAGATTGATTGTTTGGACTTCAAAAATGAAGATATTGATCCATAGAACAGACCATTATGCGCTATGCATAGTACCATAGCCGCACTCAGAAATTAATGTTAAAACATTGATAAATCATAGCCGCAAACTAAAGTTCTTATCATACGGCACCCTTTTCAGTACATACACTAGCAGTACTATTTACCTTGCTTCTTATTAACTATTTTAATTTTTTTTTTTTTTGGTCGGGTGTTTCAGAGGAACCATCAAAAGGCAATAAACTCTTTGAAAGAAATAGAGTCAATTTTGACATCAATTGCTAAGACAAGGCCTCATTGGACCCGCCTCGTGTCTGCTGTTGACAATAGAGTTGACCGAGCCTTAGCTGTCCTTCGACCCCAGTCTATCTCTGAACATCGATCTCTCCTGACCTCTCTTGGATGGCCCCCACCGCTCAGTGGCTCAAACCTCACGAACACAAGCAATTCAAAACCGACTGAGTTTTCAAATCCCCTTTTTTCACTTAAAGGTGACCTTAAAACCAAGTACTCTGAAAGCTTTCTATCTCTGTGCAACTTGCAAGAATTGCAGAGGAGGAGAAAATGTAGGCAATTGGAGGGGCATAATTTTGAACTAATCCGCCCCCCTCTGTGGGTTATTGAAGAACTGGTCAACCCGATATCTATTTTGACTGAACGGCACTTCTCCAAATGGTCTGACAAGCCCGAGTTTGTGTTTGCCCTTGTTTACAAAATAACTCGAGATTTTGTTGATTCGATGGATGAGATTTTGCAACCCTTAGTTGACAAAGCAAATCTTGTCGGGTACAGTTGCAGAGAGGAATGGATAGGTGGTACCGTGACCTCACTATGTACATACCTATCAAAAGAGATTTTCCCAATGTATATTGAAGCACTTGAAAAAGGTGGCTCAGATGAAATTTCGAGTAATGCGAGGACCTTGTGGCTTAATTTAGTTGATCTGATGATCTCTTTTGATAAGAGAACACAACAATTAATTAGTGATACAGGGTTATTGTTGTCTTTAAAAGAAGACGAAAATTTGCAACGGGTTTCTTCTCTTTCGGTCTTCTGTGATCGTCCCGATTGGCTTGAAATTTGGGCTGAAATTGAAAAATTTGAGGTCCTAGAGAAACTCAAACTGGCAATTGGAAAAGATAAAAACTGGAGCAGTGTTGTATCAGATGAGAATAAGGCCCCTGCAGTATCTGGCGCAGTCGTGAAAAGTTTGTCTCTATTGATCGACCGAGCCCGGCCTTTGCCAAGTGTTATGCTTAGAGCACGGTTTATCAGACTGACGTGTGGGCATGTCATATCAGAGTTTATTGATTGCATGGTGCATAGGTGCCAAGAGGCGGAGGGATTAACTGCCTTAACTGATGATGATGCCTTGCTAAAAGTGGTACGGTCAATAAATGCAGCCCAGTACTTTGAATCAACACTGGTGGAATGGTGCGAGGATTTGTTTTTCCTTGATATGGAAAGTTTGTCAGAAGAAATTGGCGGCAAATGTATTTTTCACGAGGAAATAAGTAAAATAAATTTTTTTCGAGTTGAGTGGGTGGAGAAAATCTCCACTGTTATTTTAAGGGGATTTGATTCAAGAACAAGAGACTACGTCAAAAACAAGAGACAATGGCGCGAGAAAATGGAGGGCTACGCTGTTTCTAGAACCTTCATTGATTCTTTAGATTATGTACAAGGTAAATTATCTAAGTTAGAAGAAGGGCTTAATGCGTCCGATTTTGTAACTGTATGGAGAGGTGTTGCTAATGGGATTGATCAACTGATATTTAACGGGGTTTTACTAGGAGGTGCAAAGTTTAATGATTGTGGGGTTGAGAGATTAGATGTTGATTTGAGTGTTTTATTTGGGGTGTTTAAGGCTTGGTGTCTAAGGCCAGAGGGTTTCTTTGCAAAGGTGCATGAGGGACTCAGAATTTTGAAAATTGATGAAATAGATATTAGGAATGGTTTATTGAGAGATAAGGAGAAATGGTTCAAGGAGAACGGATTTAGGCGTTTGACTTTGACCGAGGCCGATAGACTGGTGAAATATAGGGTTTTTGAAGGTTAAAAGTTTTTTTTATTTAACTTGGTAAATTGATTTAATCTAGGGAACTTTTGTACATTGGTATAGGGTTTTCAGTTCAGATAGCCCTGCATTTTTTTGAAAAAGTTTGATAATAACTGGTTGTAAAGAATTCTACTTTGGAATAGTAATGAGCTACAATTGAGTTGTGCTGCTTGGAGGTGGAGGGATGGTTTGTAATATGGATCAATATCTCAATTTTTATAGTTTCAACGATTAAACTGAACTATTCAACATGATCTCCATGTGAAATGTACTTGTAAATCAATTTTTTTTTTTTAGATATATAGAAAATCACTTGATCTAAAGATCCTAGAACATTCAAAAATAGTGATTTTTTATCTAAAATTCTAAAAAATATAAAATTTAGTAATTACATACATTACATGTGAAATCATGTTAAACAGTTTAGATTGACTACTTGAAATTTTGAAAACGAAATATTGATTTGCAGTACAGATTAGTAGCATAGCCTCATTCCGTTGCTTGGTTTGTTATAGTTGCTCTTCATCGGCTCCATGATTACTTTTATTCGATCAAAATAACGAATGTCTTTAATAGTCAAGCAAAGGTCGAGACTTTTCACAAGGCGTGCCATATAATTTTTTTGGGCTTATATATTTATTTATCATGCAAATTTCTTTCGTCGATGCTTCACCGACTTACACTGTTTCACATCATTGCTAACTTAGGGCCTGTTCAGCATGGTACTGTGCGCGTGAGGAAAAAAAAAAAATTACTTAGATTGAATTTTTTTTTTCCACGCACACAGTAAAATTCAATTCAAAATTTTTCTGTTCTCAAACCCATTCCCGTTCCTCTTTTGGCGCCGAACAAGCCTTTATAGAATCGGACAAGTATCCTCCCGATTTTTTTTAGATACCCTCAAAAATAAAAAAATAACAAAAAATATTCTTGTCTCCACTGTGAGGCGATGGAAAAAAAAAATTCATAACAAACTGTCCTACTATGGAGCGGTCAGGGTATTTTTCGAATTTTTTGAAAATTGAGAGTACTTTTGTTATTTATTTTTATTTTTTGAGAGTATTTAAAAAAAATCAGAGTATCCTCCCAGTACCGTAAAAGATTTCCCTCATTTTACGGTTTGAGATTTACTCTTGGTCTTTTTGGGATTCAGGCTAGTGCAGGAGCAGTATTACTGAGCTTTGAGATTCGTGCCAAGTTAAAAAGAACGGTCCGGATCCACTAATTGTAAAATATTCCCTTTTCAGGTAATGCACTGGATGTGAATTCATATAATCTAGACCCAAGTACTGGAATGCTCAAGTATCGGGCCCACAATTCAGTGAGGTGCACATCATGAGCAAATAGCCATATTGTACTTGAAAATGGCGAGTGACATGGTACCGTACAATTCAAATTTAGATCCCGTGCAGTACCTGACCGCGTAGAATAAGATATGAGTCAGTCAGTTTTAATCTGACACAAATTTCAAAGGGAACCTTTCTATATTTCAAATAGGCACCAAATTGATTTAAATTCGGCTGGAAATTAGTATTCTACTCGGTCAGGCAGTAGGGCAATACAAGGGGCATCATGATTGATTGATTTACCAAGATGAATCAAGAACATGGACCCGGGGAAGCAAATTGATGGATGCCTGATCGATGAGGTTAGCTGGCTTGTTTGGTACTGATCCGATTGATATCAGAAAATAACGATGAGTCATGAAAGCCTGAAAACTTAGAAAGAGTTTTCAAGACCTAAATAAATATCTATAGTCAGTAAAAGGAATTCATATCCTCTGCATTAACTCAAAAGGTAATCTTTTGAGTTAATGAATCTCAACCGTCCGATCTGTTTTAAGATTCTTACAAACTAGATCTGCACTAATATTAAAGGACCCCCTATGTTATAGGCACGAGCCGGATTTGCTCCGTTTCAAATCAAACGGTTGAAATTTATTAACTCAAAAGATTCCCTTTTGAGTTAATGCAGAGAATACGGATCCCAGTAAAAGATATTAGTAAAGTTGTTATTAAATCTGTTACAGTTATGGCACAGCCGCACAGCGTGGCAAATTATATTTGTCGGTCACGTGATGTGTATCTGTTTGTTAAAAGATGACATGTTGACTAATTTTTTCAAAATTGTTTGCTTATTTTAGTTTGTTTTGCAATTTCTTTTGCATATTATATAGAATTTATTCTAATTATTTTCAATGAACTAACTTAAAATTCGGAAAAAATAAGAAACGTGACCAATCACATATGATCACATCACATGTGGTCAATCACCCGTGTCATGACCATTTGCATGATATGTCTATTATACGTCATTTTAGGTACGTTATGTCATCCTAATGGACCGAACAGATGGGGACAAAAGCATACTACAAGCTTGAAATGAAATATTTATTTATTTATGTTCAAGTAATTAGTTAATGGTGTTCAGCTGGTTACATGACCAAAAAAAAAAAGTTGCTTTTGGAAACACAAATTGCTTAATTAAATTGTTGTTTGTTTCTGCATAATTAATGTCATGGTTCCAAATGACATAATTTTGCTAGTTACTTGAACTGCTATGTACAACTAATTAAAAAAGGAGGGTTCAAATACCTCCATTTTTTGTGTCTCCATCGTGCCTCTATTTTTAAAAACTTTAATAACTCTAAATTTAAAACTTAAAGTCAAAATAAAACCGTTAGATATGATCTACATCATTTTATCTATGTACATGTAAAAAATTATAACATTTCAATTTTGTTTTGGTTGTCATCAAGAACTTGCAAAAAACGTACTAATGTGGATAATTTCTAGACGTTGATTTTTCAACTTATTGATTCACATATAAACAAAATTGAAATGTGATAATGTTTTATGAGCTCATAGATAAATAACATAGATCACATCCAACAGTTTTTATTTTGACTTTTAAGTTGTAAATTTTGAGTTGTTAAAGTTTTTAAAAATAGAGACACGGTGGAGACATTTGAACCCTCCTCTAATTCAGGAGCAACCGGACATGCATACGGCTGTTAGTTTAAGTCTTTGTTGATTTTTGCATTTAAAATTTTGAATATTTGATATCTATAGGTCACATTCAAATAATAATTATTAAAATAACATCTAATAATAACTGAGTTGGATTTTTTTTTATTTTGAGAAGTATGTGTTTTTAAAATAACATTAAATAATAACTGCCACTAGATGCAGAATTTTTGACATTCTGATCTTGTACTAAGTGAACTCTAAATGTAATAATGTTTACGCATATGGTTATTGAACAAGATCAACATTTCACTTTGGTCATTTAAAATATTAAATATAATAGGGGGAATTTCACGTATACCCCTCAAAAACTTCAAAATTACATATTTCCCCCTCTAAATTTTGAAATTACGTATTCCCCCCTCTAAACATCAAAAAATCACATATTTACCCATTTTATTGTTTTTTATATTAAAACACATTCTAAATTCATAAAATACCCATTTTACCCTTTTTATTAAAAAACATAAAACGTCCATCTGACTCTAATTTGAATCTGAAAGATTCCTCTATCGTCTGAATTGCTTTACGATCTGTGCGTGCTAGGTCAGTACGAATCTTGAAGTGAACATGCACGGATATTGAAGCAATGTGCACATATCTTAATGCAATGCACACGGATCAAAAAAATTTTAAGATCTGTGCGTGCTAGATCAACGCGAATCTTGAAGCAAACACGCACATATCTTATTGCGATGCGTGCGGATCGGACGGTAGAGGAACCCTTTAGATTCAAATTTGAGTTCAATGGGGGTTTTATACTTTTAATAAAGGGTAAAATGGGTGTTTTATAAATTTAGAATGTGTTTTAATATAAAAGACAATAAAATGGGTACATATGTGAGTTTTTGAAGTTTAGAGGGGGGAATACGTAATTATAAAATTTAAAGGGAGAAATATGTAATTTTGAAGCTTTTGAGGGGTATACATGAAATTCCCCCAATATAATAATTCATAAACAACATTTGCTGTCATGATGTGCCACAAAAAAGTTATAAGTGAATTCACTCTCTATCGGAATTTATTTTCAATTTTAGTTTTGTCCAAATTTACTTTGAAAAATAAATAAATTATTAAGATATTTTAATGTTGAGCAAACTTGTTCTAATCCTAGATCATAGGTTTCTTATTAGATTTTGGACCCAATAATTCCTTTTTTCATAGGAGCTCGTTGGGCTGTGTTTGCACATGATTTAATAAAAAAGTTCAACCTTTTTTTAAACCATCTCTTCACAAAATGCTGGAAAAAAATTTATTCAATCAGATTTGTTGTTTTTTTCCCTCTGAGTTGAAAAGTTCACCCATCTCGCCCCTTTTTAGGTTGCATATATAGATATTTATTCTTCGGTTGATTGATATTGTAATCAATTCAATAATTTTTATTTTCTTTTAATGTTGAGTATTTAATAAATTTATATGTGTATTCTTAGTTAGGTATAATCTATCAGTATCGATTGTACATACTTTGATACTTCCTATCTCGGAGAGAGTAGGCTGTATGTGGTAAAGTTTCTGGGTTGGGCTCGTCCTGCCGTGGGATGGCAGGCCAAGATGTTAGTGAGTTGGGAACTCGGGTGGTTTTAGAGCCCCTAGAAGGAGATCCGAATCCCAGTTGTTCATTGGCCCAATAATGTATTTTAAGGGCTTTGGGAACATAGCCCTATCATATTTGTTTGTAAGTATTGTTGACGCAATCCAAGACAAAATTTAAAATTAGTTGATGGTTGCTGCAAATTGGTATAATCAGGTTGGATTAGAGAGAAAATTATTTTCAATTGGGTTCAAATTAAGGTGCTCATTTTGGTTTGTGGCATTTAAAGTCTCTAATATATTAATCCATTTACATAATTAATATTTAGTTTTTTTAATTGAATTAATTTGAGGCTTAATAAATTAGCACATTTTGTGTAAACCAACCCCATAATATATTATTTGTGGGCCCTTACCAAAAACCATTAATTCATGAAAACCAGCCCCATATTAACCCAATTTTCTCTTGATTAAATCACACCAGATACAAACCATAACTGTATAATTAGGCACCAATTAATTCTATGAAAGAACAATGATACTAAATTGCTTACATCAAGTCAAGTTAGATCTCCAACAAACAAACTTAAAACTTTGGTTTGTAGGTAGGTACAGGGCACTTGTACCAATTAAATCTTGAAGGATCTTAAGACTAATTTAACTGTATTCTGACAAAATTCTGGGTACTGGTAAACAGATGACCAAAAATTGGGCACATTTTTATTTTATTATTATCAGTAATACAACGAGTAGAACTAGGGTACGTTGTTTCTAAGCTCACCAAGCCTGTCACACCCCGTAGCCACGGGTCGCAACAGTTCCCTGCCGTAAACATACAACGCCGTGTATGTTTACAAGGCAATTAACCGTTCAATCAGAATATGTACAATTCATTAATATCAAACACATCCCTATGCATATATATATATAAATCCATATATAAGGTTATACAGTCTGGTCAAATATCATACAACAAAAGTATCTCGTACAGATACTAACCATCAGGCCTAACCCTAAACTATACAACAAAAGGGTAGATTAGGCCACACATATGCAACTACCAAGGGTCTATAGCCCGCGTGCCTCTCCGGATCCCGACGCCCCAGATCCTGTAAAATAACCCAAGAGTGGGGGTGAGAATAAATTCCCAGTGCGAAATTTGCCACAGTTTAGATTATTGGACTTGCAATCAAAATCTATATTCAGAAATGAAACCATACAAAAGCAATTCATACAGATGCATATTCATAAATAAAACAAGTGCATATGATCGACAACAATTTACCAAATGGAACACAAGTTACGGAATTTCCAAGATGAATCTCAAACACGCACATTTCTGGCTTAACTCAGTTTATTACAGCTGGTAGCACCTACGGATGTCCCACCGAGCTGGACCCTTTTCCAACCCACATCTGTAGTGTCACTGACCCCTACAGATGGCCCACCAAGCTGGACCCTTTATCTGACACCCATCCGCAGTGCTTTGGCTTAACCATTAACTAAGGTCTGGTTCATAATCAGATAGATATTCATATGCAATAAGCTCAGAATCGTCAATTCACAACACGTCAAATCAAACTGTCATTCCTGTCCCAGACTGGATATGACATCATTTCCTCGTTTCCTCACAGTCACCCAAAGTCTCCGTCACGATCAGTCATTGCCCAGCATTGACTGATCTTAATCAATCACTGCCCAGCAGTGATTAAATTGTACTCATATGCGCACATGGTTTCGAGTCATCGCCCAGCGTTGATTTTGAAACATTACCGACCATCCTAGATAGTCATAAATTGTTGGGGACTTTCGACCGTAGTTCCAAAACAAAAACACACAAACAAACGATATACCATTCAACATGCAAATATAACTCTAATATTCATTATGGACTAAAATGGGGTTATTGCGGCTCACAACTTAGTTACCAGACAATTTCCAGCTCCATTTGACATTTTTCAGGCTCTCATTGCGGCCCGCAATGGATCTCATTGCGGCCCGCAATGGATCTCATTGCGGCCCGCAATGGATCTCATTGCGGCCCGCAACAAAGCATTCAGAGGGTTTATTGAATTCTACTCTATTCATTGCGGCCCGCAACAAAGTATTCAGAGACTATCCTTTATTCTGCTACATTCATTGCGGCCCGCAACAAAGTAGTCAGAGAGCTGTCAGCCTGCATTTTAAGCTACGCAGTTGGTTGCGGCCCGTAATGGAAGTTGTTGCGGCCCGCAATAAGGCGATTTCAGTACATATCATTTCTAAATTAATACGGTTATGCATATGATTCAAACAATTCGATTATGCAATCAATCAAGCAGTTCAACATGACAATTGGAAGCAGTTTAATTCATGAATCTAAATTATCAAACAAGTCCAAGAATCCCGCACCTGCTGGCAATAGGCGTACCGCGTAACTATCGATCCGGCGCCTCGGAATGCCTCGCAAACCTTTGCTCACCCGAGCCTACACCTACATTACGTATACCATCTCAATTAGGTCTCATTCCGGTACTGGTTCGCTATTCTGGTTTACGCATCAATTCGATTGGCCGGTTGGTGTAACCCTAATTTGGTCGAAACCTCAATTTAACCATTACAAGTTCTAACCTTTCCCGATCCAGCGGTAACCCCACCGAGGACAAGTCTAGTCGGTCGGACTAACCTAATCAATCAATGCCGCGTTTCAATTCGGGATTTGGTATCAAAACCCTAGAATTGGGAAATCCAAATTGGGAGACGAAATCACAGAGAAAATCGGTAAACGAGAGATGAGAAACTCAAAGGAGTTAGAGTTCGATCAATTCTAACTCTAATCTCGGGTTTGAAACGAACAAACCGCGGATTCAAGAAATCTCTGATTTTCAAACGAAGAAGGGAAAAGAAAAATTACCGACAGAATGGCTAGGAGAGATCTACAGCTGCCTTCTCGGTTTCAACCTCGATTTCTCGAACGGTGGCGCAATCCGACGGGATTTCGGAGCTCTCTCTCTCTTTTCTTCTCTCTCTCTCTCTCTTTCTCTTTCTTTCTCTTTCTTTCTCGTTGGCAGGCCACACACAAGGGAGAAGAGAGGGGGGGTTAGGGTTTATTAAATAGGGTGCTTCGCGATTCGTGCTAGGATGGATCAATGGTCCGAATAATTCTAAAATTCAATATAAACCCATTTAACGTGTTTTAATTTCCCATTTCTCGCTCGTCGATCAGATTTCGATTCCGTTTTAACCATTCTAAATTAACAAATGATTTAAATTTTATTATAAAATTTTCTTAACGTGACAAAGCCCTTCGTGAGCTCGACTCTAAAACCTATTGAATTAACTTCAAACGACATTTTCAAACCGTTAGATGTTCAATCATATTAAAATGTGCTTGGAGACCAAATTTTACATTTTTTGGAATTTTTTTACTATTTATTAAGATGGTTTGAAATCGATGTTTTCCAACGGTGCATAATTTTAATAAAACAACGATTTTCAAACAGCGATTTTCAAACCCTCGAAATCAATTTTTTGTATCGATTAGAAATAAAAGGCATTAGATTTTAACTCTTATTTCGGGTCGATTAGAAAAATCGTGCTTAATCAAAAGGCTAATAAAAAGAAAATGAGATACTACCAGTTAACCTAAAGCATTAAAGTAAATGTTTCATGTATATGTAATGTCTATTGGAACTTATCAAAGTACATGATAAGCTAATTATTTTCATGTAAGGAAAATTAAATTCATTTATTGGATTTAGAAACAATTCAATGTATTGTGAAACTATCAAACTTAATTGCATTGTCCTTGTACAATGTTTGCTCCTATTTAATAAAATTTTGAACTTAAATTTGTTGTAGATACATTCCCTTAGAACAATAAGCAAATATTGGTTATATTGGGAGATACATGAATAGCCCAAAATGAACCAAGCATGATGATGCGTGACACAGCCAATTCAACAAATGAAATCAAGGACCACTAATATATGCAAAGATCTTGTTGTGGTCCAAATTCGGAGATGAATAGTAATTCAGAACAGTTTGTAGAGATACATAACGCCATCATTAGTGTACACAGAAGAGACCCGACCCGACCCGACCGGAGCGGGGCAACTCTACCGAGATTTTTGGGGTCAGATATACTCACCAGTCACCACTCAGATCAGACGAGATCTCTTCTCTCTGCCTTTTTACTTGAGATTCTTTGTATCCACTGCGCTGTGCTCACAGTTAAATAGGTCATATTGTCAGAACATAGTAACAAATTCAGATTAAAAAAATGACAATTCGGTAAGATTGTAAATTCTTATGATTTAATTATAATTCAGATTAAATAGGTCATGTTGTTAGGAATACTTCTTTTTTATGGGTCAATTGATGTATCGAATTATTAATGTTTTTAAAAGTAAAAAATGATCATCAATTACATCAGTAATTTGACTTTGCAGCTTCTGTGGAGCTTTTCAAAAAAAAAAAAATATTACATCAGTAATTTGAGGTAAATTGTCTATTCATTCAAGGAAGTGTTAAAAAAAACACTAGTACAAATATAATAAAATATCATTCAGAAATCTTATTACTGTAGTCTATAACAAATACCTAAATAAACAATCAAAATTCAAAAACTCAAATTTAAAAGAAGATGTTTGATGGTGCAATTTGATAAGAACATATGATTGTTTAGAAGGACCAATATATATTTGAGAGAGAAATTAAGAATTTTTACTCCAATTATACAATTCAAAATGTGTGCTTACTCTATATGAATACCAAAAAATTTGTCAAGTTTGTTCTTTCTGCACCAGCAAAGACTTTGCATTGTCATGACTCATGAGCACAACACAGATAAAAGCGGCAATTGCGAAAATAAAGATGAAAGAAATAAATATTCTGAATTATTGATAAAATGATCAAGAAAAACATGAAATGGTTGTGGTAACTGGTAGGTGTGATCATAGTAACATGACTCGCGAGTTATTCGCGAATAATTCGTGAATAAATCGGATTTGAGTCTGAGCTGATTGAAACGACGCATAATTCGGTTAAACAATTTTTTTCCGAATTATTCGCGAATAATTGGCGAATTTTATGAATTTTACGAATTATTCGCGTTTTTCTTGCGTTTTGTTCGGAAAATTTCTCGCCACAGTTCCCCATTTATGAAACCCACGTGAAACGCTGCCCCACGCGCATGAGATAATTCAAAAAAAAAAATAGGGAACTGTGGTCTTTTTGACTGGGAATTAAATGGGGTCCTGTTTGACTATGATCTTAATAATTTTAATAATCTCTGCACAGTTCTCATTATACTTTTTGACTGTGATCTTCTATGGCAAATATATACAGTATCTTGTATAGTAAATCATCGGTAATGAATTAAATATCCACTAACTGTCTCGCATTGTAATTCTGAATTATTCCCGAATCACGAATTTTTGACCTTGCCGAACCGAATCCGAATTATTCATTTGTTACTATGGGTGTGATGTGCAGTGAATGACAACACAAAGAGCTATATGGAAAGAATACACAAGCATCTGTAATAATTGGAGCTGTAATATAAGAGGCCCATTTAAAGCAAAGGAATATGGGGCCCAGATAAATCCAACTGCTACAATCAGAGGAGGAGGCAGGAATTCATCCTGATTTCCATTTGATGTACTACAAATGACGTAACGCAACAGGAATATATATGTATTAGGGAATGAGAGTAGTTCCGATGCCCATCGGACCTACCTTGGTTCGATGGGTGTGATGACCATCCGATCTGCATCAAGATTCGTGTGCTATGAATCAAAATCCGTGCAAGACTGTATCAATTTCCGTGCGCATAGATCTTGATGCTAATCGTACGGTGATAGAGCTAATTGAACCTAATTCTAGGTCCGATGCCCATCGGACCTACTCCTATCTCATGTATTAGATAATAACAATAATAAATAGATCCCAACTAGGTAACTACACATGCATAAGATATAAGAATTTTTTCTTTCTTTTTGACATTTAATTGCTTGCTATACTTAAAAGGTTCATTAAAATTGGGCAGAACGGTTATATAGGAAATAGACAGCAGATGATTTTGCACCCATTAATTTATTGATAGTTGGGCTAATATATTTTATGAAGGGTCATGTTTTATTTCATATTTATATATCTTATTTCAAAGCTCAAACAAACGATTTCAACTGTTAAACATGATCTTCACATGAATATGTTCTTGGTGATCAAATTTTATATTTTTAAGAATTTTTTCTAATTCTTTAGATATGTAGGAAAGTATTGTTTTTGGATGATTCATAAACTTTTAGATTAATGGAATTTCTACCTACTTAAAAAAATAGAAAAAAAATCTCTTAAATTGGTGCCTCGATTTCAGGTCTTAAAGTTAATTACGCCAAGAGCACTCTCATTCCTATCAACATCTCACCGACCGAATTGCCATGGGTCCAAGCAGTGCTGGGATGTCCTCTGGGTTATTTCCCGGTCTCATACCTCGGTCTGCCTCTAACAATTCGAAAGCCCACCAAGGATCTATTTATGCCTCTCATTGAAAGGCTAGAAAAGAAATTGGGAGGGTGGAAGGGCAAATTTCTTTCCAAAGGAGGTAGACTACAGCTGGTACAATCTGTGTTATCATCTGTCCTTGTTTATCATTTCATGTGTTTCAAAATACCGCAATGGGTGATTCATAAAATCGACAAGATTAGGCGTCATTTTCTATGGGAGAAGCCGCGGGATGGCACACAGGGGATCTCTCTTATTAATTGGGCAAGGGCATGTACACCGAAGTTCTGGGGAGGGCTTGGTCTCTCTAATTTGAAGTTGGTAAACATCGCGTTACTTCTAAGATGGTGGTGGAAAGCGTACCGAGAACCTACCTGCCTCTGGATAGCCACCATTATTATGATCAGGAAAAAAGGCAACATTGCAAATGGTCCGAAGTTGTGGTTAGCTATTGGTTCTTTCTTCTGGTACCAGCTACACAAGTTACGACCATTATTCGATTGGTGCACTACATGGCTGGTGGGACAAGGAACGGCTATATCCTACTGGCTGGACTTTTGGCAAGGCATGCCACGAGCCCGAGTAGTGGGGCTTACCAGCTCACAGGGGCGTATATCACTCCGGGATGCCTGGGCAAGGTTATCAGAGGTTGACCCATTAAACACTATGCCCGGCCCGATAAGATTTACCTCACAACCGGATGAAATCGTCTGGCGTTGGGAACGTTCTGGCATATACTCTGCGAAATCGGTTTATTCTATGTTATGTGGAGGTGGTTTGATTGCATGGCAATTCTACTTCATTTGGAAGATCAAAGTCCCTCCATCGGTGAAACTATTTGCCTTCTTCATGCTACAGGACAAGCTCCTCACAAGGAAGGTTCTCTTTAAAAGGGGGATGAATGTAGGATTGGAGTGCCCGCTGTGTCAAAACTGCCCCTCTAAATCACTAGTACATGTGTTGTTCTTGTGTCCAGTGGCGGTTGCAGTTTGGTTCCACGTTCAACAATTACTGGGGTATGGGATTTACAGGCCGGGAGGGACTGTGCATGAGGTATGGCATGTGTCCTGGGCTTGGTAAAAAATGCAGGGCGTTACATCAAGGGTGAAGTGGTCAGTCCGATTTATATGTGTTGCGTGGCAAATCTGGAAGCTACGGAATGCGGTTATTTTTAGAGGGGAGAGTAAATCGCCTAGGGTCATCGCTGATATTGCGGTGCATGAGATGAATCTTTGGCTAGAGTATTGTTGATTCGAATTTTCTATTTTGTGTTGCTTACAGTGGCTTACCTTAAGCTGTTATAGTGGTTTGTAATCTTAACTCCTTTTAATTCAATCTGACAGTGGCTTACCTTAAGCTGCTATAGTGGTTTGTAATCTTAACTCCTTTTAATTCAATCTGACAGCTGCTGTCAGTTTCTCAAAAAAAAAAAAAAAAATAGAAAAAAAACCTATAAAAAATATAATTTGATCTCAAGTACGTTTTTATATGAAGATCATTTTGAGTTGTTCTGATCGACGGTTTAAATTTTGAAAAGATGATATGAATGTGAAGTAAAATACAGTTCTTACTTTATAAAACATATCAGTCCATCTCAATTCAAGAAGTAATTATATATGTATGACATATATTATGTGGGTCAGATATATGTTTAGTCCACCTATCAAGGGCATGGCAGCCACTATTATAATATAGTTCCTAATTAATTTATCAACTGACCCAATTAGTAGTTATACATGAGACAAAAGTAAAACATTACTATTGTATATAGTAAACCTCTGTTTATCAGAAAGAGACTTGTCAGGTGGGATGCAGAGACAAGTAATTAAGCGACATATATTTAGATTAATCCAGAAATTAAACAATTAATGACTTGTTTTAAATTTCAGACTTTCTTTCTTCTGATTAAATCTATCACATCTCATATATCTAAAATAAGAATTATATACATCAATGTAGAAGGTGCATGCGTAGATGATATGAATTATCGCCCAAAATGAAGGGGAGGTTATATGATTGGGTATATGAATTAATTTGGGTGTGTGTGTGTGTTGGGGGGGGGGGGGGGGGGGGGGGGGGGGGGGGGGGGGGGTACATGATATGAACATGACCATGCAAATTATGCAACGTTATAAAGGCCACCTTTTTTGTATGGTTGGTGGCATGTCCCTTTTATGCAACTGTTTACCTGTTCCTGTCCTTTTCCTTGCAACAAATTCATGCCACATTCATTAGTTACATTTTTAGTTTAGATCATTCCATGAATTTAATTGGAGCAAAATTTAATGAATTTCCGAGATCATCTATATTATAGATTTTTTTTTTTTCCTATATATACTCTTACAATTTTATTTCCATAAATCTCGCCTTTTTTGGGACAAAATATGCACTCAGTTATAGCACTTGCTGCCTTAATTTATTTGACTAATTTCCAATAATAAAAAGGTAACATATTTTTGCTATGTTGCATGGATACGGATACGGGTATCGTATCGGATATGATACGGATACAGCGATATGTCAATTTTCAAAAATTCTGAATACGATACGGCTACTATATTTATTTTATTAATTTAACACTTGTATTATATAAATTAAATATCAAAAATCAACTCAAGTATAAGTTAAATGCAAAAGCTAGTAGTTTTAGACAACAAATGTTAGATAGTGTAGTGGATAAATGATATGTTGCTTATGCAACAGATCCTTGGTTCGATTCTTGGGTGTCGCTAAAAAAACAATTTTGCCATGCGCAGTTCACAGGACCCAGTCCATGCGTGTACGATGTTGTATCGGCCTGTTTCGGTCCGTATCGGAGCCGTATCAGATGGTTAGAGATACGCCACGTCATCCGATACGCCAGCTGATGTATCCATGTACGTATCGGGTCTGTATTGTACCCATATCCGTATTCAATACGCACCCGATACGGATACGGGGCCTTGTATTTTTGTTCACTTGCTATAGAAACAACTGATATATTGTTATAAATCTAGCAAGAACGGTTTCACTATTGGAGCAGTCCACATTTTTGATGCCATGAAATACACCATTTGATGCAATGTTTTGTTGTCTGTACTTTGTGTCTTGTTATAGTACTTCTTATAATTTCCAAACCAAACATATATAACTAACATGGATGTACTCTATATATTTCCTTTTAATTTTCTTGTACTGTACTTAATTGAGGTATCTTATAATCTAATTGATCAACTATTTTATACATGAGATGACAAAATTAATTTGGATGCAAATTATTGAATGCAACAGACATATATAAGCTAGGTACTATGTATCAGTGAGTAACATATACCAGTTGGAAGTACGGTTTGCAATATACACCTAACTGGACATAAATATTAATTAGGTAATGATTTGTATGTTATGATCCTCATTAATTAAGCATTGACCAAATTAATGTTTGCTTTGTCATTGCAAATCAATACATAGTCACGAGGCTACAAATATATTGTATTTATCAAAGTGCATTATATATCAGGTGGTAAATATATATACACAAAACTTCTCCAGTGAATTAACCGTTAATTTCACCTCAGACAAATATATATACAGGGCAGTGATGCATTGACAAGCATATTGAAATGCCAAATTTTATATTTTTTGGAATTTTTTTACTATTTTTTTAAATGAGTAGAAAATCACTGTTTTTGGATGGATTATGGACCATAAAAAACAGTAATTTTAAAAAATTCTAAACAAATAGTAACAAATTTCTAAAAAAAATGTAAAATTTGGTTTCCTAGCACATTTCAATATTAAGATCATGTTAAGCGGTTCGGATCGACTTTTTGAGCTTTCAAAAGTAGAAAATATGAGTGTGAAGTAAAACAAAACTCTTAATTTGCAACTCAAAATAGCCCATCTCTCTCTCTCTCTCTCTCTCTCTATATATATATATAGAGAGAGAGAGAGAGAGAGAGATAAGATGGTGCATGACATTAGGGGCGTAACTAGAAAATCTCGATAAGGGAGGCTAAAAATTTAAATGCACAAATTGTGGCTAGTGAGAATTGAACTCAAGCTCTCAACAATCACACATAATTAGTTCTTACCACTAGATTATAAGTAGACGTGTGATAATTTATGAGGGGGTCTGGATTATATAAATTGTTCCAATAAAATAAAATTAAATTAAATTTTAGTATACATAACTAAAATTTTAAAATCATAGGGGTGTAGAACTAGGGTGTTCTTAAGCTCACCAAGCCTCTTTGTGAGCTTAACTCAAAAACCCATCGAATTGCTTTCAAGTGACACATCCAAACCGTTGAAACCGATCTACTTCACGAGTGATGAGTTTACATGTCAAGTTTTTAAAATTTTGAACTATTTTAATATAAAGTCAAGCGGTCAAAAAATGATGAAAAATGAACACATTAAAATTAACTTATAAACCAATTTTTTTTTTTACCGCTTGACTTTATACTAAATTAGTTTGAAAATTTATAAATTTGACATGTAAATGCATCACTCGTGAAGTAGATCGGTTTCAACGGTTTGAATGCATCGTTTGGAGCCAATTCAATAGATTTTTGAATTAAGCTCACAAATAGACTCTGTGAGCTTAAAAACACTCTAGTTCTACTCGTGATTTAGCCACCTTTTGAATGGCTTTAGATCCGCCTCGCATGCCGCAACAATGAGAAATAATTGGGGAGACGGAATTCTAATGAGAGTATTAAAGTATAATATGTATGAATAAAAAAATTCGATTTCATTAAAGCAAAAACAGTGAAGTTTGATGGGGTAATTAATTAATTATTTACCTCAAGATTGAAGGAGAAGAGAACAAGCTAGATGTGCTTTTAATTTAATTTGTGTTCACGTCAAGGCAAGGTCACGTGTGGGTCCCACCATACCAATACCATGCATATATCCCCATGCATTTACGCCTGACATTGACCTCCATTTCCCTCTGCCACCTCCACCCAGCTCTACCTCTCCAGTTCTTCTCTATCCCTCTACCATGTAACTCGGATCCGTATCCTCCCAAGTACCTGACTCAAGACAATTTCAAGGGACGGCCCAGATTTACCCTCAGCAGGTGCCTATTCGGGATAGAGCAGGGGCCAGTGTTGCACACTTGCCCATATATTTGTCACTAAATTTGATCCACTTGATTACCAATTGATTCACATTTTTACTATTGAAGTTGTGATTGCTTTATCAACAAAAATATAACTTTTATACAGTAGAATGAGATAATTTTAATCAAGTTGCAGATAAAAGCAGTACTTAAGTTGCTTTCGCATTTTACTTTTTATATATTATTTAGTCTTATATTTATTACAATTAAATTGGAATCCAACAAATAAAATCATGACCTAGAAATTTCTCAATATTTACAAACATATCATAGAAAACATAATCTATATCTGAATTTGATCTTCGAATATGTAAAAATTTACATCGGAATATGTTCAAAGAATTATCAAATATGTTCGAACTGGATATAACGGAATTATAATAAGGCAAATTCTTCTATGGACATAAGGATCTATTTGTAAAATAAACATATTTTCATTTTCAAAGTTCAAACAGTCGATCCGACCGTTCAACATTATCTCCATATTAAAATGTACTTGGAGGTCAAATTTTACATTTTTTTGAATTTTTTTACTATTTATTAAGTATTTTACAAAATTCAATGGTCTGAATTTGACTAGTTTTTGTAAAATACTTAATAAATAGTAAAAAAATTCAAAAAAATGTAAAATTTGACCTCCAAGTACATTTTAATATGGAGATAATGCTGAATGGTCGGATTGACTGTTTGAACTTTGAAAATGAAAATATGTTCATTTTACAAATAGGTCCTTATGTCCATAGAAGCATCACTCTTATAATAAAGTTTAATGAGTAGAACTAGGGTGTTCCTAAGTGCACCAAGCCTCTTTATGAACTCAATTCTAAAACCTAACGAATTGGCTTCAAACAATGAATCCAAACCATTGAAATCCTTCTACCTTACGAGCGATGTGTCTACATGCGAAAAAATTAAAAATTAAAAATAATTTTGTATAGAGTCAAGTGGTCAAAAGGCGTCCAAAAAATGAATGCATTAAAATTAATTTATAAACCTTCTAATTTTGACCACTTGACTTTATACTAAATTAATTTGAAAGTTTAAAATTTTCACACATAGATACATCACTCGTAAAGTAGAAGGATTTCAACGGTTTAGATTCGTCGTTTGAAGCCAATCCGATAGATTTTAGAGTTGAGTTCACAAAGGAGCTTGGTGAACTTAGGAACACCCTAGTTCTACTCAAGTTTAATTGTTAACATTAAAGTTATGACAAGCTGAATGTGTTACCAAAATGATTTTGATTAGGTTCCTTGAGAAGTGAAGGAATCTCATTAGTTGATTTTCAAAATGCAAATAACCAACTAAATAATTAGCACATGTTTGATTTATTTTATAGTTGCATTGTACAATCATGCATAGTGACAAGTTAAATTTTACGAATATTCGACAAAGTCTAAAATTAGTGATACACATTATAATATAGGCATAAACTAAATAAAATTTTCTTCTCTTTTTAAATATAAACCAAAATTAAATTTGATGGCTTTAGAAACAAAATTATATATATAAATAGAGATGAACTTAGCTAAGCCATGGTGTAAAACGACTTGGTACTCCACGCCATATTTTCATTTTAAAATTCAAACTACCAATTCGAATTGCTCAAGTTGTTCTCCATATTGAAATGTGCTTGGATACCAAATTTTACATTTTTTGGAATTTTTTTACTATTTATTAAGCCACTTTGAAAATCGCTGATCCGGATGAACAGTAGCAAAACAGTAAAAAATTATGGACCAATGGATCAGCGATTTCAAAGTGGCTTAATAAATAGTAAAAAAATTCCAAAAAATGTAAAATTTGGTCTCCAAGCACATTTCAATATGGAGAACAACTTGAGCGGTTCGGATCGGTAGTTTGGATTTTCAAAATGAAAATAATGAGGCGTGGAGCACCAAGTCGTTTTACACCATGGCTTAGCTAAGCCAGCACTATATATATATATATAGTGAGTGGCTACTCTACTTACATGAGCATATGAGGGCATATGCTTATAAGTCATTTTTGTGTTTTTGAAGTCCAAATAGCCGATTTGAAGCACTCAACATGTTCTCCATATTAGAATGTGCATGGAGACCAAATTTTACATTTTTTGGAATTTTTTTACTATTTTTTTAGAATTTTTCAAAACAGTGTTTTAATATGACAAAAAAATATTAATTTTTTTTTTGAAAACACTGTTTTGAAAAATTCTAAAAAAATAGTAAAAAATTTCCAAAAAATGTAAAATTTGGTCTCCAAGAACATTCTAATTTGGAAACATATTGAGTGCTTCAAATTGGCTATTTCGACTTTGAAAATGTAAAAATGACTTATAAGCATATGCCCTCATATGCTTATGTAAGTAGAGTAGCCAACCTCTCTCTCTATATATATATATAAAGCTGGGCTATGGTGAGTTGCGAAGTAAGATATCATTTTTACTTCACGCTCATATTTTTATTTTGAAAATCTAAACGACCGATCCGAACCGCTCAACATGTTCTCCATATTGAAATGTGCTTGGAGACCAAATTTTATAATTTTTTGAATTTTTTTACTATTTATTAAGCCACTTTGAAAATCACTGATCGAATGGTCCAGAATTTTTACTGTTTTTTACTATTCACCCGGATCTGGGATTTTCAAAGTGGCTTAATAAATAGTAAAAAAATTCCAAAAAATATAAATTTTGGTCTCCAAGCACATTTCAATATGGAGAACATGTTGAGCGGTTCGGATCAGTTGTTTAGATTTTCAAAATGGAGTATGAGCGTGAAGTAAAACGATGTTTTACTTCACAACTCACCATAGTCAATCTCTCTCTCTCTCTCTCTCTCTATATATATATATATATATATATATTGTGAATGATTCTGAAATAATTCTGAAATAATTCGTAAAGTTTGTTAATTCAAGAATAATAACTTACAAATAATTTAAAAGTAATTTGTATATTTTGTAAATCCATCACTAGGAATGTACTACAGTCTACAAATGTTTTGCGAATAATTATGTGATTTATTCACGATTTTTTCTTTACACAACTTAGCAATTAGCATACCTGTACTAACATAATAACTTTGTATGTAATCCTACAATATAATCAACACAAATTGCAACTTTTGTTGAGGTCACAGCAGATCATGGGTACCAACTTGAGCACTAGCACCATGTTTGGTTGTGGCCTAAAGGGTGGAATAAGGGGTTTATGCCTCTTTATTACACCAAACGTGACTTAATTGAGCCGGCCTAGCATGGCATATGCCAAACTTTAGGCCGGCCTAAAACTAAACCACCTCACAGTGAAGTTTAATTTTATTCCACTTCATGACCTAACTCGAATAATTATAATAATATTTTATTAGTATATAATTAATATATCATTATTAATAATTATTATTAGTATATAATTATATAATTAATATCTTATATTGTTAATATATTAAATAATTATTATAATAATATTATATATATTATAGTTACTATTAATATATTAATATTATATAATTACTATCTTATTACTAATAAATATTAATATATAATTATATAATTAATATCTTATATTTTCATTATATTAAATAATTATTATAATAATATTATAATATTATAGTTATTATTAATATATTAATATTATATAATTAGTATCTTATTATTAATAATTATATAATTAATTTCTTATATTGTTAATATAAGATATCATTATTATAATAATATTATAATATTATAGTTATTATTAATATTATATAATTAGTATCTTATTATTAATAATTATTATTAATATATAATTATATAATTAATATTATATTGTTAATATAATAAATAATTATTATTAATATATAATAATACCTTAGGCCATGATTTAACTTTAGACCTCAACCAAACACAAATAATTGAAGCTGGTCTAAGTTGGAATAACAATTTAGACCACCTTAACTTTAGTCCACAACCAAACACCACCTAGATCCTCAGAGCTCTAAAAACAGTATAGGTGGCACTACACATTTTGTAGCATGATCTCTATTTCTCTAGCCTAACTCAAAAGGATATGGAAGCAAATACTTACAAAAGTAAAGTGGTAATTAATAACTATAAGAGGAGGGATCCGATTACACCTTTTTTGGTGGCACACTTTGACACCTACCATTTTTAAAGTCCAAATAGTCGATTCAAACCGTTCAACATGATGGATATATTAAAATGTGCTTGGAGATCAAAATTTTATATTTTTTTGCTATTTATTAAGATGGTTACAAAAATCGTTGTTTCAGACTATTGAAAAATAACGATTTTGTAACCATCTTAATAAATAGTAAAAAAAATTCAAAAAAATGTAAAATTTGATCTCCAAGTACATTTTAATATGATGATCATGTTGAACGGTTCGGATCGACTGTTTGGATTTTGAAATTGCAAAATTAACCTATATAAAAACGGTGTCATGATGTGTCACCAAAAAAAGTGTAATTGGATCCCTCCTCTAACTATAAATATATATACATATTAATTAAGCTCAACTATATTTCCTGTGCAGTCTAATTATGAAACACCGAATAAAGCCGGATTTGGAGAGGCAAAGAATTAGAAAGTCAAGGGTCTCTCCCACATAGAAGCACTCAAAAGGGACATTAGGTATGAGCAACAAATTAGGATTTTATACAAAAGTAGGGATTTGTGGGTGCATGCATAATTGCATAGAGTATAGACACTTTGTTTCTTTTATTTCTTTTATATATGGATAGCTATATCCCTATATATTTGTAGGATATGTATAGAGAGCTAATATAATATAGGTGTTCCCAAATAACATAGGAATAATGGAGCATGTGGCCACACCGTACTATATGTTGCCCATTTTTATATCAATGTATCTAGAACCCTAATCTTTGTATGGTTGAACTTATAATTTTTTTTAAAAATTTTATCATTCAATTTTGCAAAATTAATTATTTATATTATTTTGACAATATTTTTCTCATACACATAATTTATCATCTTGCTATCAAGAATTCATATCCTCTAAGGTAACTGAAAAATTGAGTTTAAATTCGGACTGTACATTACAAATTAGTACGAATCTTAAAGCTAAACATGTCTATCATGAGCAAACGAATAAATTGAATCTAACTTAAAAAATCCAGATTCTACCCAAACCCTCTCTCTCTAAGCCATCTAATTTTAGCACACTGTCATGTCACATGGTGTTGATCCCCACCACACAAATTACAGGGACAATTTTGACTTCTCTTCTTACGGTCTACCATGTAGTACCATTAATTGTAGCATTTTTCTTCCACAATTAGCAGTGTGTCGGTTGTATGACCATCTCATCCGATAATGCAAGTTACATTTGTTGGTTGGTTATTTTGGTCTTTTCTTTTGATGGAATTGGGAAGGTTCTTTTCAACAAGGACAAGTCATCACTATTCACCTTGTTAAATTAATTAGTTGGTCTGTGATTAATGAATGTCTGAAGTTACTAAATAGTGACACAACAGTAATATACATTTACTATAGCTAGTGTGTGTGTGTGTGGGTGGGGGTAGGAAGGGTTACATGTTAGCCCCCATAGGCATCAAGTGGGCTGGTCCATGCATGAAAATCAGTATTTTGATATTTTCTATGACCTAATTTAAGGCCTCCATCAGTCTTAACTTCCCTCTTCCTGTTGGAATCAGAGTAGGTCCGATGCCCATCGGACCTACCTTGGTTCGATGGGTGTGATGACCATTCGATCTGCATTAGGATTCGTGTGCTCTGCATCAAAATCCGTATAAGTCTGCATCAATTTCTGTGTGCATAGATCTTGATGCTAATCATACGGTCCTAGAGCTAATTGAACCTAAATATAGGTCCGATGCCCATCGGACCTACTCCTATCTCCTTGTTGTTGCCCATATCTAATTTCACTCTGCTTCTTTGTGCCCATCGTAGTTATGACTATATGTGAGGTCCATGTAATAATGGATTGCTTATTTTATTTTTAGAGAGAGAGGTCGGGGTTGAGCCAACCGACTATCTAATATTCATAAGAAATCTTTATCCGGATTTTGAATGCATCGATCTCTTACAAATAAAACATTACCTTTGTACTAGATCAAATGCTAGTTTTCGTAATAATGCAATGATCATTATATATATAAAGAGGAGGGTTCCAAAATTTATAAATATGCTTTGGGATAAAATTTCATAATTTTTGGAATTATTTTACCTATCTTAAAAAATAAAAAATAGTAAATAAATTCCAAAAATTATAAAATTTCATCTTCAAGTATATTATAGTATGTATATTATATTGAGAAGTTCGGATCGACAATTTTGACTTTAAAAACAAAGATATGAAATATGAGGCATGATGAGGTATGAAAAACATGAGGTATTGAAACCCTCCTCATATATTAATTAGTTAGTTAAAGAATCATATTTTTTTTTACAGTGGCTCATTAATTTTTTCCATTTCACTTATACGTAGATAGAACACGAAATTAAATATGGACCATATATAAAATTTTATCAAATTCAAATTATGTAAAAATATAAATTTGTGAAGAGTCCAAATTTATAAATAAAATTACAATAAATTATAGCATGTTTTGTTGGTGAACAAGTTATCTAAGCTATCATGATTTGTTCCTTTGGAGGGTATAAAATTAGATGAGATATTAATAAGTGTAGAGTTGGGACCGTCCTTTTTACCCTAGAAGTACAAAATGCTTTTGGCTTTTAAAATTTTACCCTTTTTTTCTTCTTAAAATAGACCCGTAGGTTTCTTTCATTAAACAACAAAGGATCTAGCCATAAAGGATAAATCTTCAAAATATAGGCTAGCATCATAAGTTCATAACACATTTGATCTTCTCCATTGCTACGAACGCTGCATGAATGCCGAGCTAATTAGTAGATACTAGCTGGCTATAACTTTTCATTACATATTTTTATGTAAAGTTTTTTTTTTTTACTATAAGTTGAGAATATTGTGAAATACTTTTGTTGAAATATATACAAAATTAGCAAATAGCATCCTCAAATAGAATTTAAACATATTCTAACAAAAAAGTCTATTTAAATGTGATATCTAATATAAATAATTTAAAGACATCGCCATGTATTTTAAAACGTGAATTCAATACTCAACACCAATTAAGCGGAGTAAATGAAGGAAAGTAAAAATACAATTGAGTACAGTCCAAGCTACTTAAGTTCGAATCAGGTAAGGCATCTTACCTTATAAGGTTAGATTCAGATCGTTTAATTTAAGTTTGTACGAATTTTAAAATGGAACTCCTTACATTCCAAATTGGTCCAAAAAATTTGAGCTCGGTTTTGACTTAGAGTATCTATATTCCAGCAACTCAAATGAGTTTTTAAATAACTGTTAACCACTTTTTAGAATTAAAGTCTCTAAAATTTTTAACTCTCACATCTCTGAAATTAATTTTATAGGTTCTATTAAGTCACATCAACAATAAATTGAAAATGAGAAATAATTTGAGCCAATCATTTAGTTAGCATGAAATTTATAAACTGAATTAGAAATTGCCACATCAGATTAGAAACTCTAATAGTACCAGAGATGTAGATGCTCTTAACCTGATACGGCCAGGTACCACATTATCCGCATAAGGCGGACTATAAAATGGATGACTCCATTTATAATGGTAATGGAGGGGAAGCAAACCTTATCCGTCCATAGAACAAGCGTCACATGAGGCAGTTAATGGGCCAATGGCCCATCAGTCGTTGCATCGGTACGCCATGTCACGTGGCTGTGCCGATGACTAGTACGGCCTATATCTCCTTCCTTCCGACACGTGGCATCCTTGTCTCCACGCTGGACTCTCCTCTCTCTCGGTCAAAACTCAAAACTCAAGAGTGCCTGAGGTGCGTGATTTGTGCATGTCCGGTGGTGAATGCTTCCAAAAACAGAAGCCTCCAATCCAATCTCCATGTTTGGTTTTGATTTTGTAATGATTTCATAATCATGATTCTGTCTTGTCCAAAATATAAAATTAATTAATCATGTATAGCTTAGCTAGCCTAGGTCTCTCCTCTCTCCTCTCTCCTCTCCTCTCCGTCTCTGTGATTAAGGACACTAATCTCCGTGACCGTCCGTGGGTCTTTTATAATTAAATAATATGGTAATTAAATTAATTAAAAAGGTTCCTTTTGTACACCTTGCGCCCAAACCGGAGTCTGCTTGCTCTCATATTTTAATTGCAATTAAACTGAGAAGAGCATAAAATGCTAAGTTGTCGTTTTCCTTCCATACTAATTAAGCAGATGAGATGAGTCTAATTAATATATGTGGTAATTCAAGCTTCATTTCTTTCTCTAAACTATATTTTTCTTTTTCATGAGACAGACACTCTTTTAATATTTGATCAAATTCGGTTTAATATTGGATTTGGATTATCGGATCGGGTCAAATTTTGTAAGTTTGATTTAGATTTATAGGACAGTTTATAATTTTTATTTTTGCACGAATATCAATGCTGATCGAATAGTTCAATTCAAATATCAGACTGAATATTGTCTGATGCTCATCGAATACCCCGCTCCCCTCTTAAAAGTAGTAAATTATTACAATATATATGTCCACTCAGTAATTTTTTTTATAAACCATAATTAAAAAAAATATTTTTACGAAACCAACATGATTATTTTTTTTTACAAAAACCATAAAAACCGAAATGCCATTTCGGTCTGTTGTTTTTTTATTATTCCGGACTGAAAGGACATTTCGGTCCGGTCCTATTTTTAGTTTTTTTGTGGCAGCTCATATGAAAACTTGTGAAATCAATACCACAGAAAATCCAAAAAGGGGACTGGACTGAAATGACATTTCGGTCCGGAATAAAAAAACAATAACGGACTGAAATGGCATTTCGGTTCTTATGGTTTTTGTAAAAAAAAAGTAATCATGTTGGTTTCGTAAAAAAAAAAAAAAATTTAATTATGGTTATAAAAAAAATTCTCCACTCAGTGAACACATGTAAATTAATTTATAAATGGAGTTGGAAACATGAAATATACACACACAATTTAATGTCTCTTGAGAAGCTATTTTTAAATTAAGATAGTCAATGGAGGTGCAACACTGCAACCGTAAGTAAATAATAAGACAGTTATATTAAGAGCAGGATGATTTAATTGTGTGAGAGATTTTCTCTGGGACATGGAGGAGACAAGGCATCTTTTGGGTCTACCGCAATTTTTGTTTCTTTATTGCATGCTATTAATTAGTCTATGTGTAACCTTCATTTGTTTATGTATCATTTCTTCTCAAAGCCGTACAGAGGCAATTAATTAATTATTAATAGAGTAATAGGTCTGCACGATAAACTGTAAATTTTAGAAATTTTATGCTCTAGGTAACATATAATTAAAAGTAGAAACACCCAGAGAAAGAGGGGGGGTCGGCCTCATCCTAGAATTATCTCACTAGAATATATATGGGACATTAATTTATTAAATATATAGCTTGGAAAAGTGGTTAAACATATTATCAGTTACATTTTATTATTTTTTACTGTGACCGATTGTTAAAGTTTTATTTATAGGGTAATTATATGGTCCCCGATCTTCCTTCCCCTAAACATCCCCCAACAGTTAACCATAAAACTCAAACTGTAGTTAACTGATCTAACTCTCTCCATTTACCTTCTCTCTCCTTCCACTCCATTTCTTTTTTTATTGCCTTCCCCTTCCTCTTTCTCGTTCGCCGACAATACAGCCATGAATCCTTCCAATCTCTCCTCCTTCAACCTTCACGTGTCCGATCTCTTCTCCAACCTCACCTCCGATTCGTCCTCCGCGCTGTCTCTAACGTCTAACCTAGACACGGAGTTCGAGGAGAAGTCCAGTGGAAAGGCCGTGATCCGGTGATCTTAAGCTTTCATGCGCGTATCATGGATGAAATTTTTCACAAACGGTAAAGTCTAAACTCAAATTTTGAATTTCATGCTGGGAGAGTGAGAGAGCAAAAGAGAGAGACGAGCGAAGAGCAAAAAATAGCATCCACCGGAGCAAATAACAAGAGATCGAAGGAAAGCAACGCTGAAAACCTTGTCGGGCTTGGATCTGATAAGAAGAAGTGGCAGAGGATGAATACTTTTTACATTAAGAATGTTACGTAGTATCCATTACATAGGTATATGTACTTTAATATGACATGATTAATACTTTTTACATTAGGAATGTATACTTAGTATCACAAGATGAATACATACTACCATGTCAGTGTGTACTAATACCAGTATTTTTGAATAGTAAGACTGTTTTTTTGGATGAATATTTAGATATGTAATGGATGAATACTTTGTTACAATTGTCATGTATACTAGTACGATTAGTTATGAATACTTAGTAAGGTTGTTTTTTGTAAATACTTGGATGATGAATGAATGAATACTTTATGTTACATAGTATAATACTTTGTAGTGTAGGAATGAATACACTATATAATCTTCAACAATTAATTATGCGGTGTATGAATACTTGATGTCTTAGATGTGAATACTTTAACGTATATGTATGAATACTTCAATAAAGTATGTTTTATTTCTTTTAAATATTGTTTTTGTTTTTTTTGTAACATTTTAATTACATGATCCGTAAAAAAAATTTAGATTATTTTTGTTTCGACAGTAAAACATGTGGCAACTATTTTTTATTTTCAAAAAATAAAATTGAACTAAAAAGCAATAAAACAATGTTCAATACTCTTGATACAAGAACTATACTTGTAATACTCTTGATACATGAACTATTTACACTTACACGACGAGGAATGAATACTTGCATGATGAGAGATGAATACTTGTGCAACGGACAGCTCGAAAGTATGTCATCATGGATCTCATTTGAAAGAGAAAATTGTGTAGAAGACGTTTGTTGTTTTAGATTTGCAAAATTTCTCACAGATCGTTAGAAATATTAGTTAGATTGGACGGAGAAAAAAAATCACCTCTAAAAACGTGTAAAAGATGGGTTAGTGATGTGTCCAGTTCTTTTAAAATACTTGATATATTAGGTGTGAATACTTGATGTATTACATGTGAATACTTAATGTATTATAGATGAATACTTGATGTTATTTCCACTTGCGGTGACGGTTATGCGGTCCCCCCGTAGTTAGTGATGGCGGTTGTGCGGTCCCCCACTTAATTACGTGTTTTCTTTTATTTTTAGCGGACGGCAGTTGTGGTCCCTTACTATCTCCGTGTAATTAACGCGTAATTAATGCTCTGAATGACATAATGTTTCCATATATAATTCTTTCTCAAAGATGAGTACTTTTATTTACATGGATGAATACAACTCGTGTTAAGTGTGAATACATTTTCGCAAATCGTCCCCCGGTAGTTATGCATTGACGGCAGTTGTGGTCCCCTACTATTTCCACGCAATTAAGTGGTCCCCTACTTATCTAAAGCGGGGGAAAAACGGGGGATGGATACCGGGGGATAGCTAGGCTCTCCCTTATTTATATTATATGATATTTAATGATGAGCTTAACCGTATCTCCGAAGATTTTATATAAAAATAATAATCAGCTCCAATTCCACTATGAATTTAGATTCTTTTTTGACAAACAAACGATTTAGTATATTTTGACATACATTGTTGCACCAGAAAGGTATAGTACAAAGTTTCAGTACAGTAAACTGTACCTTTTAAACCTTAAATACACTCTCGGTTCAGACTGCAAGTGCACAGTCCTATCGTATAGTATATTGTCGGGTATCGATCACAGGGACGGTTTGACAATTACCGAACTTTACTTAAACTACAGAGATTCTAGAAGTCTGCAAAGGTTGATTTTGAGGTATTACGTGTCCTATCAGTTCAATAACAGAATTCAAAACAATAAAGTAAACTTTGATTTTGTTTTAATATAATTAAAAAAAGAGTTCCTAGGGTTTTTGATTTCATCTCAGCTCAGCCTCGAGGTGCCCGGTCCGTGCACTTTCATACACGGGCCGTGTACTCTCATACACAGTCCGTGTGGCCCTCGAGTTGATACAGCAGCTACTGATTTCTGTGTTTCCTGTGCAGGGTTCTATTGCCCGAACCAAAGTACATTGACCTCAACTCTCGCATGTTGGCTTAATTACTTGGTACGGGATTCAATTTCTTTCCTCTTAGGGTTCTCAAACCTCAACTTTCGCTTGTTGGCTTAATTATCCTAAGTTACTTGTTGGTTTACTAAAGATATCCTCGATCTCTCGATACGAGGAAAAGTTCACCTCTCGGCTACTACTTGGTTTCACCTCTCGGTTCACAAACCTATCTCAAATACTTAGTTTGGTCGAATGAATATCAAAGTTATATAATTTCCATCTAGATGAGGTCTTTCATCTAACGGATCAACAATTCAATTCAAACAATTTCAACTAAGCAATAAAATACTACACAATCAAGCAAGCACAAGATTCAACACAAATTCTAAATAACTAGCAAGTAAAACTAAGCATTCGACTACATCATAACCCTAGAAACAGAAGTCTACTCAAACATAGTTAAAAAGCAAAATAAACAAGTAGCAATAAGAAAGTTCATGACAAAACTCGAAGAGAGATGAAGATTCGTCTCAATACTCCCGTTTTTCTCCTCAAAACTTCTTCTCCAAGCCAAGTTTTTCTCCCAAGAGCCAGCCGTCCTCTTTAGGTCTGCAATCTCCTCTTTTTAATGCCCAAAATCGCGTCTTAAAGCCCTTCCTTTTCGACCTCCCCAGCTGGCATCTTTGGATTTTCTGAATTTTCTGTGTACGGTCCGCACACAAATGTGTACAGACCGTGTGCCTGTGTTAGCCTCTTGCATGAAACTCTCTGTGTGGTCGGGCAGTTAAGGTACGGTCCGTATGCATAGGTGCAGGACCGTGTGCCTGTGTATCTAGCTCAGATTGTAGATCTTCTCGCAAGCTTTCTGAAAAGTGGTCATACACTCAAAACGGAGTTACGAGTCAAAAATCTATGACTGTTTTAATTTCAGGTGCTAAAATTTCAGCATCATATACAGGTCGTGTGGATGGTATCCTGGTCGTGTCTGTGGTCGGGCAGAGGGTTGTACGGTCCGCATAAGAAGGTACACGAACCGTATATAAACCTTCGAATTCCAGATTCTTCCTCGATTTCGCCCGTTTTCTGCAAAGTAAGAACAAATGCGCAGCAGTACCACATTCTATAGATATTCAATGAAATAAACACGATTTGACAGTTTTAGGCACAGGTTTTGGTACAAAGTTTGGTCGGAATATATATAAGAAAGCGAGATATCATACATTATTTCAATAACTTCTCTCTCTCATTTTTAAAAGCTTGATAGAAACTACTAAAATTGAATTAATAATAGTGTTTACAACAACAATTCCTACATTATTACATCAATTGCTATGTAATAGCGTCAATTCCCCTTGTTTACACATGACCTCTGCTTTCCACAATATCGCATCCATAGTTGCGCATCTCAATTCCTTTGCTCTTTTTGCCACTAGCCAAGCCGGTAGCTTTGCATCTCTGAAAATTGCTTTGTTTCTCTGCCTCCATAATGACCATAGTACTGACATCACCTCTGTGACCCAAGTTCGCTTCTGTGTGCAGGTGCCTTAAAGACTCCTAAGTAGTGTGTACCGTTTTCTCAACTCTGATAAAGTCAGTGAATCTTCCCCAAACTTGTTGAGCGTTTGAACATTGAAAGCTCTATGTTAGTTCTCAACATCACTTATCTACATCAAGTAATTAAAAAAAAAACTAAATAAATAAAAATTTCGCTACCAAGTTTTCAAAAAAAAAAGTAATTAAAAATTTGAAATATTTTTAACCAACTTTATATACTAGAAGCTATATTTTATTGATGAACAATTAATGAAATCCTATTTCTAAATGTTCTTCTATGCATACAGTAATATACTCATGCAAATGTGGAGTATTAATAGTAAATTATACGTAAGCTTCAGGTACACTTTGGCGAACTATAGTGCTATACTGAAATAAAGAGTAAAAGAAAGAAAGATTATTCTAAAAGAGGAAATTGTAGAGGCGTACGTAGTTGAGATAAACAATTGAAGACAAGGGCACGTGTCAAGGTGTGGTTTGTTGGTTTATGTCGCAAAAAGGAGACCGTGGGCTGCCCCCCATTGGGCCAGTAAAACCCCATGCCAAATTGCCAAAGAAGAGATGGAGAGACATGTAGGTTTCTCTCTTCTCTCTCTCCTCTTCTTCTTTTTTAATGTATGTAGGCCACCTCATCTCTTTTTTTTATATATAATAATATAACATATACACATCATCCCTGACTCCCTCCACCTCTCTCTCAGCTAGCTTTGATTTGAGTGAGCCCTTCACACACACACACACACTTTCTCTCTCTAGCGCCTGATTTGTGTCTATAAAAGCACCCTTTGTTGCCTTTTTGTGTCTCTCCCATACTCTCACTCTCTCTCACTCACACTTTTATCACCTCCTTTGTATTTCTTTTCTCCTCCCTCAGACTTAAGTTTTAATTTCTCTTATTTGAAAACAAAATTTATTATATAAGCACATATATATATACACTATCAAAAACAACAACAAAGAAAGCATGTCAAGCCGTAGGTCAAGAATCTCAGATGATGAAATCAATGAACTCATCTCCAAGCTCCAATCTCTCCTCCCCGAATCCCGCCGTCGTGGCTCCAACCGAGTACGTATCTCGCATTTCACATTCTAACTACTTGTATATATTTATGTACATTAACAACTATGTTTACATACATGGCATGTTAGATAGATATATAAATAGACGTACCATTTTCAACATTGTAATTAATTATTTTCACATGATGATAATGACATGCACATGAAACAGGCGTCGGCGACAAAGCTGTTGAAGGAGACGTGCAACTATATAAAGAGTCTACAGCAGGAAGTCGACGACCTGAGTGACCGTCTCACTGATCTCATGGCTGGCATGGACAACAATAGCGTGCAGGCCGACATCATTCGCAGCCTCCTCAGCTCGTAAATTAACCTCCCGGGCGCTACTGCTCGATCGGTCGATCGGTATATATATACCCTCTCCGGTCATGAACCTAATTAATTTCCCTCATGATGCATTATTAATTGCATTATTGCCTCTATCATTAATTATAATTAATATGGTTAATTTTGTTTTTATTTTAGGGTACTCTGGCCTAGATAGATCTCATCTCTTTCTAGTCGATCTCAAAATGTACCCAAATCCTATTTCTTTTTCTTTTTCTTTTCTTTTCTTTTTATATATTAGCTAGCTAGTTAGGAGCTTATCAAGAGTCTTAGTTGACTTCTCCTTAGTCTAGCTACCGGGTCTTCCTTTTTTTCTTTTTTTCTTTTTTGTGGATTATTATATGTACATCTGAATCGAGGTATGGATCGAGTTGTTTCACTTGCACGACAACCGACCGACCTCTGCTTAGAAAAATATCTTGTAGTAGATCGAGCTTATATTATATATATAATTAATGAATATGAATATAATGAGATCATATCATATTAATTAATGGTGTGTTCTTTTGTATTTGTGTTGTTGTTTTTTTTTTTAAAACAAAAGAAAGAAGGTGCTTCCTTCGTGGTGTAATATATCCGTACAATGTATGAAAAGGCATTCTTTTCATTTCTCAAGGAGACACATGTGAAAAAGGTTGCAGGTATCAAAAATCAACGTAACTGCCGCTATTATTTTATTTCCTGTTCAAGCCCCAACACTGTTATGTTACACCCTCAGACACACTTTAGTTAGCGTTACTCGTGCAAAATTTATTTTTTTATAGAAATTTTAAAAGAATAAAAAACTTAAGCAAGGTCCTAGAATATCATGATCTATGTATACAGATAAGAAAGTCTTAATTTATGTAAAAGTTTATTCTTTTTTATATTTTGCAATCACAACGTTTAATACAAAAAGGCTTTGCATTTATATTATTGGTAAACAACTCAATGGACAATTAATTTAACATTGTTAACATGGATTCCAACAACTTTATCCCACTATTATTTATAAGATGTAAAGTTAAAATTTTCAAGAAAATGGTGCATCTTCAAAATTAAAGTTAATTCAGCAGTTAATATATTTTGACGAACTTTTGTTTCATAATTAGTTGTGTGATCCGAACAAATTACAAAAATCAAGTACATAAAACTTTGATAATTTTTTCTTCTTGAATAAAGATATGATTTGTGAATTTCAAATTGTACCGGTGATAATTCATATTTACATGTCAATTACACCAGATATATTTTGGTTTTTGGGTAAATTTGTAATGCTGTTCCGGCGGAGCAAAGGAAACGAACACAAGAGACAGCGGGCGGAGGAATTCGTATCCTCTGCATTAACTAAAAAAAAATCTTTTGAGTTAGTGTATCTGGACCGTCCGATTCGTTTTAAGATTCGTGCGAACTCGATCTACACTAATATTAAAGGACCCTGAATTATAGGTTGTGGCCGGATTAGCTCTGTTTAAAATCGGACGGCCGACATGCCTTAACTCAAAAGATGCTCTTTTAAGTTAATGCAGACGATGCGGACTCCGGGCGGAGTGGGGGAGCACGATGTGGCGCTATCGTGGGACCCGCCTCATGGAGGCACGATCCCTATCAGGGAAACCCATCCAACGGCTGTTATTTCTCCTGGTCACTCATTTCTAGTCGCCTCGGCTCCACAACCTTTGTACAGTCTTTACTGCTCTTTGCTCAGATTAAACTCCCTTCCTCTCCATTTTTTTATTCTACTGGACATGTCCTGTTATTACAATCTGCCGTGTTCTTAAAAAATTTGCAAGGAGCAATTAATGAACAGTAAGTGCATTCCTGAAATATACACTACCAATGCTAATTATTCGAAAGGTAATAACTAATGAGAAGGTTTTGTTGTATTATTGACTTATTGTATAAATATTTATATTATATTTATCAATCACAAAAGCTAAACTTATACGAATAAAATACAACAATGTTTTTTTTAGTATAGTTGTCATGACTAGCGCATTGGAAAAAAATTAAAATAAATTAAAATAAAGTAACTCTCTCTCTCTCTCTCTCATAACTAGGATTTATCCATAAGACTTCTCTACGAAAAAGAATAATATATATTTCAGAATACATTAAATTTATAATGACATTTTTAAAGTCAGTTAAAGTTTGAACATAGATAAATATTTTTTCAAAACTCTAATAAACAGTATGATAAAATAGACAACATAATAAATCACATAAAAGTTCCTACTTTGTAATACAAACATAAGTCTCTAATTAAATGAGAAAAGAGTGCATAAAAAGTATGAGCCCTCTTATTGTAGTAAATAAGGAGAGAATTAGATTGAATGGATAAGATGATAATGATATTTCACAAGTAAAAAAAAAATTGAAACTTAATACAATATGATCATCTTAATTGTGGAACTTATAAGAAGACATTTTGGCAATGGTGAGAGTGAAGAAGGTTAAAATGATGGTAATTAACATATATTTTTTAATTAAAATATATTTTACAATACTACATATTTGAAATATTATAACACAATTTGGTAAATATATTGTATAAAAGATATACTTATCAACCTAGAAGGTCAATAATTTATAATATATTTTTATAAATGATAGCTCATCATTTTATACCAAATACTTAACACTTTTTGACATTAAAAGAAAAAAAAATACAAAAGGGATCTATTGACATTTTTATTTATTTTTAAATTTAATATATATTTTTTAAGATGAAATTAATATCAATTAAAGTCTTTTCAATTCACTTAATAAAAACATACTAAATTTCAACATAAGATGTACACGCAAATTAAGGGCTATTCCTAAGATAAAATAACAACAGTTTAATCGAGAGTATTTAAATTTAATATTTTTTTACTTTTAATATAGATATTAAATTTGAACATGAGATAACGAATTGTCTGACCGTGTCATGTTAGATCCAAATCGTTAATTATGTCTCTGTATAAATTTCAAGGTGGTACCATAAATCTAAACCGGTCCGAATTTGTTAAGGGCCTGTTCGGCGGACGGGAATGGGAACAGGAATGGACAAAGTTTGAACTGATTTTTACTGTTCACGTGGGAAAAAAAAATTCACTCTGAGGACCTGTTCGGCCATGTATTGTTCACGTGGGAAAAAAAAATTCACTCAGAGTGAATTTTTTTTTCTCACGTGAACAATAAAAATCAGTTCAAATCCTATACCCATTCCTATATCTAATAGTTCGCCAAACAGGCCCTGAGTGAATTTTTTTTACCCACGTGAACAGTAAAAGCAGCCGAACAGGCCCTAAATGGTTTGACTGGAAACTAATCCGACCACATCAAGCACAGCAGAGGATGCATGAGTACTATTCATTAATAACAACATTTGAATTATTGAGATTAAGATAAGAAGATGAGATTTTGGGCAATGGAGAGCAGAAAGATAGAGTTGTCAGAGGGAAAGGACATGGGGCCCACAAATGAAGGTGGTCCAAAGACCGGACCCCTACGGTTGTAGGAAGTTAGTTGAAGCGACGGTTAAAAGGGGGATGGAAAGTGGAAACCTTAAAGTGCTTTCTTTTTCCTTTCCCTTTACAACTTTAGCCCTGGTCTCTCCTTCAAATTTCCCAATTTATCCCTGTAAGAGACCCCTACAGTGGCACCGCAGAGAAGGGTACCAGTGTCAAAATTGGAAAAGCTGAGTGAGTACAGTGTACGAAAAATGGCAGGGAAAAGGTTTAGGTTGGGTCTGATCATGGAGACTGATCCAGTAGTACTGAGACCAGGGTTACCAGTGTAAATTCACTTGATTTGGTTTGGGTTGATACTGGTACGTACTGTACGAAAGAGGTTCTAGAAAAAGAGCATGTTTGTTTTGGCTACTGCCATACTGATACTCGTTTAATATTCAGATACAGAACATTACCATGCATTTTACCTGCTTTCTTTTCTTCTTTTCTTGATTTCATCCCTGTTTATTTGCTTTCTATCTTATATATTATAATGCATTGATTGTTTCCTTGAAGGTAAACTTGTGAGTTCAGAAACAAGACAAAGGAAAAGAGGCAATTTTATCATTTTATGTTAAGAGAAAGGTGGAAAAAATGAAATAAATATCACATATCAAATATCTAATAGAACCTAGGTATGACAATTTTAGCTCTCCCCTAGTGCCAGTACCTAAGATGCTTGGCACAATGGCACTAGTGCATGCGTTTCTCTCTAAAAGATTCAAATTAATTAAGTAATAGATGCAGAGGTTGCTTGATCATGAACCAAATAAATGAATAATGTTCATATATACCCAAATTAAGCTTAACATATCAGCATATATTGTCACGAGTTACCATTGATTTGTCATAAGTAATGAGAAGAGAGTTCATAGCTTTATCAGAAAACTTCATTTTTCATGTGATTGTTTTATATATGGTTCCTAGCTAATTGCACTTCACAACCTTTCATAGAAGAAAAAAAATTTAAAATTTTTATTGGAGCGTGTGTGAGACAGTTTCGTGTGAAGATAAATTCAAAACTGAAAAATATAATTAAAAAAAATAGTGTAGGGAATTCTGATAGGTTATTATGCAATAATTCGATTCAGTTCATCATTTGTTCACTACTTGAAAACCAGAATCAATGTGTAAATTAAAATCCAAAATAAACAGATTTTATCACCAGACATACACAACGGATAATTCGAGTCCCAGTAGTAATTTTTTCTCCTATTCGATCTTGTTTTGAATCAACGCAACAACACAACATCCACATCTTTATTGTTCTTTTTCGTGTCAGATGAACAAACCTACGACAACAGTTGCATCACTACCAGTATCCACACAAACAGATTCGAAAACAACCGTCAATCAGTATGCTTGTTACCGAATTGGCAGCCTCGCCTTTTCTCTTTCTTTCTCTATTTCGGTTTCTGAAGTGGTGCGAAAGACATATCAGATTTCCAGTTTTATCCAAAACCAAAAATATTGTTCCTCTGTTCCCTGTCTAATCCGAAACTTAACTGTTATTACTAAAATCTGATTGCACCCATTTCAGAGACATCTATGCAGACGATCAAAGAACTGATATTTCAGCCCATAGTCAATGAAGTCCAAAAAGACTTATTCATATTTAATTCTATAAATTAATTATTAATTTAGGGAAAAAAATATAGAAGATCATTGTAGCGTGTATGGGACAGTTTCATGTGTAAGAAATAGAGGAATCCTATGAAATACCAACAATATCTTTCTTTAATTCTAGTTTCTAGAGATTATATATACTTTCTCATTGCGATGTTTGTTTTGTAAGAAAGTAAAATCCTTCATGGTAATTTTTGATGTTCAATTTGCCAGAATTTAAATATGGTTGAGAACAGGGGTGTTTATCGGTTCGGTTTGGTTTCAACCGAACCGAACTAGGCAAACCAAAGTAATAATTCAGTTTCTAAAATAGAACCGAACCGAACCGATTTAGCATTGCAACCGAACCGAACCAAAGTTTTATTTCGGTTTGTTCGGTTCAAACCAAAATATATTAATTTTTTTTATTTAAAGCAATTGATTTATAATAAACCGAATTATATTAAAAAATAAACCGGGGTATTAAGAAATAAACGGAATATTAAGAAATAAACCGAAGTATTTAAATCAATTGATTAGAAATAAACCGGAACGGTCCGGATCAAATTCATAATATATAAAAGTTCAGTTGGTTTGGTTATTTCGGTTTTAAAAAATTACAAACCGAACCGAACCAAAATTATAATTTGGTTTTAAAAAGTAAATCGAACCGAACTATTAAACCGAACAAACCGAACCATTTGATCCAAACTAATTCGGTTCAGTTCAAAACCGATTAAACCGGACCCAATGAACACCTCTACTTGAGAAAGAAAATATCGTGTAAATGTTGTTTATCAAAAGATTCCATAATTCAAGTTGGTGAAATTTAAAAATCTATTCTATTCATTCAGGCCTGGGAGTATAGATCTACAAGTCACAACTGACAAGTCGCAAGAACTTCATTAATTTAAACTATATTAGGCTGTGTTTTCTAACGGTTTGAAAATGTAAAATTTGGTCTCCAATCACATTTTAATATAAATTAAACATCTAACGGTTTGAAAATGTAGTTTGAAGTCAATTCGATAGATTTTAGAGTCGAGCTCACGGAAGACCTGGTGAGCTTAGGAACACCCTAGTTCTACTCCATTCATATATGTACTAACTAGCTAGCTACACCTAGGCAGCTAGGCTATATATCAAAAATAGATTTTAGTGCTAGGTAAGTTCATTGATGAATCCAATGAACTGAGCAAGGTTAACACAAAAGTCAAATTCAATTTCCTAGAATTTTATGTATCAAATCCAAATTGATCTCCAAATCTTCAATCTGACAAGCCTCTTTCCAGTCTCAGATCCAGACCTATTTAGGCTATAGCTAAGCTACTCCTACTGTCTCTGCAACAGTTCTCCATTTCACAAACACTGGAGATGTCATTTTCCCTTCAGAATCATGAACATAAGATTATTTTTAACAAAGGAAGCAATTAATTATTTTGATCACACCAGTTATTCTGGTTGTCTGGTATCTAACTACCTACCTCCAAAAAACCTACCATACAATTACTACTGTACCAACAAACCTTCAATTTAGTACCAACAAAGAACTCCAAAAAATTTTAAAATTCCCCAATGAAAGATTACAATGCAGCCCGCCTATTTATCAAAAATAAGAGGGAGGTTATATGGTACTATGCATGGCGCACATTAGTCCGTACTATGGATTATCTTTGTTTAAGTCCAAACAATCAATTTGAGCCGTTCAACATGATCTCTATGAAAATGTACTTGCAGACTAAATTTTACTTTGTTAGAATTTTTTTAAATATGTTTTAGATAAGTAGAAAATACTACTTTTGAATGACCTAGAATTTTTAAATCAAGTGATTTTCTATCTATAGGTACATTTTCATATAGATACAATGTTGAACGGTTCAGATTGAATGTTTGAACTTTTGAAAATAAATATATTGACCCATTGTACTGAACAATCTGCATTGTGCATTGTACCATAGCCTCACTCGAAAAATAATATGCAAATCCTTTATATATATTCCTTAAGTTTGACCTATCTATTTATTATTATAATTAAAGAATAGTTATGGTTAGAGAGAGACTTAGCATTCTGCTAATTAATGGCCAAGGAATCTCAATCAACAACGTCAAACTAAACAAAGAAACTAGCTTGCTGAGCTATCTTAGCACATGTAAATTTTTATAAATGGGCTGCATTGATAGGTCCTGATATATTTGAAATTTAGGGTCTCGTATCATGCTTTACAAATTTGGATGAAAAAAATCAGAAGAGATGACAAGGATGTAAGGCATAAAATTTTCATGGAAAAAAAAATATAAAAGAGAACCAATAATATTTCTTTGATGTAAAAATATATAAAACAAAGATATAAACACAAGATTGAGGCTATGGTGCTATGCATAGCACGGATGGCTAGTGTACTACGGCTCAATATGGTACCTTTTAAAATCCTAACGGTCGATCCGACCGTTCAATGTGATAACCATATGAATATGTACTTGCAAACTAAATTTTATATTTTTTCAGATAGGTAGAATTTTGATGGTCCAGAATTATAAAAAAACACTGATTTTTCTACCTATCTAAAAAAATAGTAAAAAAATTTGAAAAAATATAAAATTTAGTTTGCAAGTACATATTCATATGGATATCACATTGAACGGTCGGATCGACCGTTAGGATTTTAAAAAGTACCATATTGAGCTGTAGTACACTAGGCATGGGTGCTATGCATAGCACCATAGCCTCACTCTAAACACAATATATTTCTTTGATTTGATGTACTGAAGACCCATTAACAAGTTGCATTGCATATATAGGAATCGGGCTTTTATGGGCTTCATGTTTTTCTTGATATAGCCCAGTTTGTCCTCTCTGAGTGTCTATTTTTTTTTTTGGTACACAATTTTCTCTGAAAAAGAAAATAATAAATCGGCTCAGGAAACATGTTCTGATTGTTTGCAGAATGACTAGTTGTAGTTGCTAATAACTAGAGAAACTCAGAGAAGAAGAAAGTGCCGATTTTTTTTATTAATACTCTCAGAAAAAAGAAAATAATAAAATATAACTTTTTTTTTTTTTTTAAATATGACCTAACCGCCTCTTCATGGGGCGGTTCACTACACCCACCAAACCGCCTTCCAATGGGGCCGTCCACCCGGCCAAGCAAACCGCCCCACAGGGGGCGGTCCACTATAAAATATTATAAAACCCGGTTTCTCTCTCTTTCTCCCTCACATTTCACTCCAATACAACAGAAATCTGTCTCGCACTTTACTATGCTGAATAAGGTAATTTTTTTTTATTATATTATTATTATATTATTATTGTTTATTATTATTTTATTATTTATTTTATTATTATTGTTTATTATTATTTTATAATTTATTTTATAATTTTTATTATTATTGTTTATTATTATTTTATTACTTCTTTTATTATTTTAATAAACAATAATAATAAAAAATATATAAAATTAATAAAAAATAATAATAAATAATAATAAAAATTAAAAAATTAAAAAATAATAATTAACATTAATAATAAACCGTAATAATAATAAAATAATAATTAAAAAAAAAAATTTATTCGGCACAGTAAAGAGCGATGTTGAGTACCGGGGGTGAGTGTGAATGTGAGGGAGAAAGAGAGAAAAATTCGGGTTTTATAAGTTTTATAGTGGACCGCTCCCCTGTGGGGCAGTTTGATGGGCAGGGTGGACAGTCCCATGGGGGAGGCCGGTTTGATAAGCATAGTGAACCGTCCCCATGGGGTAGTTAGGTTATATTTAAAAAAAAAAAAAAAACAGAGGTTATATTTGATTTTTTTATTTTTTCTAGGATATTAATAAAAAAATCGGAAGAAAATGCGAGTTGCGTCCAAAGTGATGACAACGTATATGACTACACTAAATCAGTCGCAGAAGAACCAAGAGAGTATTGCAGCACGGACCTCTCGATTTTGTATCCTCTGCATTAACGGAAAGTCCGTTAATATATTTGGACCGTCCGATTGAGATCAGCACTAATATTAAAGGGCCGCGCGTCATAGGCGTGGGTCGGATTGGCTCCGATCCTGATCAGACGGCTGAGATGTATTAAACTCAAAAGAGAATCTTTTGAGTTAATGCAGAAGATGCAGACTCGAACCTCCCTCGGCCTTTCCAACCTGGCACGCATTCCGAAGCTATCTCCTCTCTGTAATAATCAACGCTTATTAATTTGCCACGTAAATTTTTAAATTGATCCGAATAATTAACCAACGATCGGATTCCGAGAGAAAACTATACTGTCTCTTTCGATCAATCTATCGGGCATCAAAAGAAAAGGAAGGTACTCCAATCTATTTCTTCTTTCATTATTTTTGGGATTTATCTAATCTAACACGAGATAGGAGTAGGTCCGATGCCCTATTTTAGGTTCAATTAACTCTAGCACCGTACGATTAGCACTGCGCACGGAAATTGATACAGACTCTCGCGGATTTTGATGCGCAGTGCACGATCTTGATGCTGATTGGATGATCATCACACCCATCCTTTGGTCCGAACCAAAGTAGGTCCGATGGGCATCGGACCTACTCTGAATTCATCTAACACATGTGATCAGTTCACCAACAAATTATTTTTCTACTCAGGTTGTTAGCTGAGTAAAATTGAGCAAATGGAGGAAAGCAACGAAATTGCTATATTTGATAACGAGATCAGTTGCTATATTTGAACTCAGAATCTCACAATGAAGGCGCTTCATGTTCAAAGAAATATGTTGATTTAGGGGATAGCAAAGACGAGCATTGTGATTCTGGTAAAGTTAAAATTGAAGAGAGAGGCATCTCAGTAACTGGAGTTGTATCAACTGAGAGTTGCTCGAGAAGCAAAGCATCTGCACCAATGTCACCTGTTGATCGATCTTCGAATTATCACGGGGTTACTAGGTGAGTCAAAATCAAACTTGTAAATAATTGGCAATGTTATGTTTTGCCCCTGAAAAATAAAAATGAAAGAAATAGAAATCTGGTGGCCTGAAAAATTGAGAATTGCATTTATGATTATGAAATTTTAGGCATAGATGGAGTGGCAAATATGAGGCTCACTTGTGGGATAACACCCGTCGGATAGAAGGCCACAGGCGGAAGGGAAGACAAGGTAGTATATTTGCTCTATTTAAGAAAATATCTTTTTTTTTTTTGCTTTTTGCCAAGTGAAAATCTCATTATTAATTTAACATGACTGTTTGGAAAATAATAGAAATGTGTAAGAGATATGTATAATAAATTAATTCAATAATTAAAAATAAATTAGTAACTAAGTTGAAGTATAGAAATAGTAATTATAGAATGTTCTATAAGTAATAAAATGTAAGACTACAACTAGCTGTTTGATATATTATGCAACACTATTGGTAAGCATCTTTGATTTTAGTCTCCAAGGTGTATTTTGGGTAAAGAAATTGACAGAGCTATTTTGGCTTCACACATTGTATTAGTCATATAATTTTTCATTCTCTCTGTCGATTGTGCATTGCGCGAAGTCAAAATAGCTCTGTCAATATCTTTACTCGTGTATTTTACCTCTATTTTGCCGTGGTAACTGCCAATATTCAACTGTCCCCTTTATTCTCGGTATAGATTTACACATATTTCGTTGATTATAATTGTAAGTTCCGTAAGATAGTCATTCTTGGATTAACATGAGAAGTAATGTCAGTTCAACTTTTATATTAAAGAGAGAAACTTAAATTCTTTATTTAGATTATTACAATGTAGGAACATAGAACAATTGTATACTAGAATTTCATTTCTTAAATTGAAAGGATAATGTCTGGTACTATTTAACTCCGAATCCTTTCTAAAAAATCCGGACCCATCAGCAACTGACTACAACTGGACCCACAATTAACTGAGAAATACAGTGCCACTCCAGAATAATATGGGATTTCAAGTTCTATCATTTTTTTGAATTTTTGAATTTAGCAAATTTTCTTTTCCAACATAAATTCTTCCCATCTGCAGCACTCTGTTAATTATGTTATTATATTTTCTTTTCTGTCAATCTTACTGACAACTTTATATTTTTGATGGTTCTTTCTACTGGTCTGCTTCGTCAGTATATTTAGGTAAGTAATCCTGTTCTTTAAATTCTCTCTCAAATCCTAGTAACACTTATTACGAGCTTAATTCAAACGATAATATTTATTTATTTTCCTTGGCATTTGTTTCTCCTCCTAGGAAGTTATAATTGAATTTCCCGGTAATGGCTTCATGTCTTGTAGGTACCTGTGAATTGCTTTGATGATTTTGATCTAAAATATGGTGCACATTTTCTCAGGTTACCGAATATGGAAAACAATTGGAGAATGTTAAAAGTATGTCAAGAGATGCATGTGTAACATATATAAGAAGGTATATTTGACAAGAGTAGGGTTCAAATGCCTCACTCGTGCCTCACATCCTTATTCCCGTTTCTAAATTCCAAACAGTCGATCTGAACAACTCAACATGATCTTTATATTAAAATGTGATTGGAGACCAAATTTTATATTTTTGGAAATTATTTACTATTTTTTTAGATAGGTACAAAATTACTGTTTTTTAGAAGATTCTAGATCATCGAAAAACAATGATTTGTACTTTATCTAAAAAAAAGTAATTTTTTTTTCCAAAAAATATAAAATTTGATCGGTGTTTTGTTATAATTCCTTGCGTTTTCTGTTGTCATCTTTTTAGGCGTAGTTGTTTCTCAAGAGGAACTTCTGTGTATAGAGGGGTCACAAAGTAATCTTTCTTCTATCTGAATTTCTTTGAAGATTTTTTTTTTTGCTGTTTAAAAAGGTTTTTTTTTTTATATTTTTAATAATTACAGAAGGCAAAAGGATGGGAGGTGGCAGGCTCGTATATATTGGCTTAATTTGTGGGTCTAGAGACATCTACCTTGGAACATTTAGTAAGTTCACATTTTGTTTAAAAATTGACTAAATAAAAGAACTTGCTTGTTGTATTGTACTTCATCGAGAGAACTAAGTCCCAAATTTTGGTGCGATTTTGACTTCTAATCTTTATTTAATTATTTTTATTCTTTGTACCTTAAATGATTTTATCTGAATATGTTTTTTTCCAAATTGCAACTCCCTGTTTTACAGGATATAATAATTGTAAGTTGTTTCTGTTTGATTAGAATCAGAGGAAGAAGCCGCTGAGGCGTATGACGTAGCTGCTGTAAAGTTACGCGGGAGAAGTGCGATTACTAATTTGAACATCAGCAACTATGTCGACATGTCTTCCGATCATAAAGAAAAAATATGATCAAAGCATATCACCGTCTCTATTTGCAGAGTTTGAGACCATAATGAAGTGTCTATATGGTTGATCAAGGTCTCTGTTTGCAGAGTTTAAGACCATAATGAAGTGTTTATATGATTGATCAAGGTATCGGAAGAGGTGTAAGTATTTGCTTGAGCCTCTTTTTAAATGAATGCTGTGTACAAATCTCAATAGTAGTATATTTTTCTTTAAGCTGTATCTGTATGTTATTACCATGTCCAATTACTAAGGATGTTATGATGTTTTGCTGCCTAGATTAAGTTAGAAGTCAGGTTTTTTTTTTTATGTATATAAACTGAAAGAAGTCAAAATTGCGTTCTATACTGTGAAGATATTTGGTGAAGCAGTACTGGGAACTAACTTGCACATTTATTTTATTTGGGAGCTACATTTTTTACTGTAGCTCAAGTTAAGAGAAATTTGGTAAAGAAGTAGAAGAACAAACTAGCATTATCCTATCCTAGTATAATACTGCACAATTTCTGTTACAAACATTTGCAAGTTTAGTATAAAAATTGTATATTTGATTCTTTACAAGGTGAAATTTGCTATCTAAGAGGTAGTAAGAACAGAACCTTTTACAGTCGATCAGATCCAAAGAATTCAAAACCAGTTAAAGTTTAATCTTTTCAGTATAAATTCTCATACTCCTGCTGCTCTTCCTGCTACTTCGCATGAAATCTGGTTCAAGAATGTCAGTGTCTGAAAATCGTAAGACTTCAGATTTATCAGCAGAAAGAGTAAATCTGCAGTTACTAATGTCAATAAGTAGATCGGTTCTACCCCTTTTGATCAATGAATCTTCTTTGATGCTACTGGATCGTGAACTCGAACAGCTGCCTCAGATACAATACCGTATTTATCCTTTAGCCTTGGCTGGTTCTCATTCCACCATGCTTCGGCTTGTTGCTCGGTAAATTTTTTCTTACTGCATAGTTAGTTGGATAGTTTAAACTTTGAGAGAATCTAATGTGCTTTATTAAAATATGTTCTGACTATTTTGACCTTAATTAAAATATGTTCACTGCTTGAATTAAAAAAAAAAAAAATGTGCTTTATTTCTAGTAGGGCTATGTTTTCATCTGTTCAGAGTTAATTACGAGTGAGGCTACGGTATATTGGATCCATACCACAGATCAATATTTTTGTCTTCGAAGTTCACATAGTCGATCTGAACCGTTTAACATGATTTCCATATGAAAATGTACTTGTAGACTAAATTTTACATTAGAATCGTTTTACTATTTTTCGAGATAGGGAGAAAATCGCTGTTTTGAATGGTCTAGAATCTTTAGATCAAGTAATTTTCTAACTATATAAAAAAAATAGTAAAAAAATTCTAAAAAATGTAAAATTGTTCTACAAGTACATTTTCATATGGAGATCATGTTGAACGGTTCGGATTGATTGTTTGGACTTTAAAAATGGAGATATTGATCCATAGTACGAACCAATATGCACTATGCATAGTACCGCAGCCTCACTCAGCTAATTACATTCTATAAATGTTATAGTGTAACTAGTTGAGCGGGCTTCAGTTTTAATATGAATAAGTTGGTGAGACTGCAGAATGAAAAAGGGATATAAGATACTCTACAGTTACTAGATTATTTATAGACATTTTAAAAAATCTTCATGTACCTAAAACGAATCCGCCTGAGATTCTTATCACCAATTTGGGAGAAGGTTATGGTGATGTAAACACCTGGTTCAACTTGCTCAACTACTTCCTCCTGTGTTATAACATCGTGACAGTTGAATGACAGTTGCTGATGATCCGAGTGATCACTAGTACCGGCACCTCCAGTCGTACGCAAGTTATTTGAGCAATGGTGATCATAATTCTCTTCTGATGTCGATGCATGTGGAGTTCCCTCGTTACAGGTTGGCATTACATTTTGGTCTGTCTCATTCTCTGCTTCTTTGATCTCTTTCAACTACCAGAAAAAATAAATAATAATGCTTGTAATATTTTATATGCTAGTTTAGTTTAAAATATATAATTTATTTTTCACCTCTCTACCTGGTTGGTGAGAGAGAGAATGACTTCAGTGGCAGCCATGTTCTTGGCCCTTTCTTCTTCGGCACGGGCCGATGTTTCTCTCAACATTCTAGAAGTTTTTTCCAATTGATCCTTCAAAATATCTGATTTTCTTGTTAATTCCTCCACCTGCATCAATTCAAATTTCAAAAAGAGATATGGAGAAAAACGAGAAAAAAAATTCTTTTAATCCTCTTTACATGAATTTTTCGAGCTATATGAAGAGAGATCTAAGGATTACCTGCGACTTCAGCTTAGAGACCTCCTGTGCCAGACCATCATCTGCTAGGTGGGGCCCCAAGAAACCCATGTCAGGCGATGGAAAACAAGCTGTAGTGGCTGCCATTGCTGCAGTGGGTGTGCTTGCCATACGTGACAGAGGGGATGCTGACCGAGATGCCGCACGTGAGGCCGGTACAGATAACGAAAACATTCTCTTAGAAGACTTGCACGTACTAATAGTATTAGAAGAGTCGGTAGTACTCTGGTTTCCATGTCCTATTATTGACGAAGAAGGCGGTAAACGGATCATGTTTTTGCTAACCGAAGGTCGTGACTCAGCGGAAGAAAGCCGAGAGAGATTGCCGTAAACCCTAGTGTTACCGTTTCCATCTATGGATTCTTCAATAAGCAAAGATCCGCTTTGGTCCTTGGGAGTTTGTGGTCTAGAACCGTTACCGGACTCCTTCTTTAGCTTGCTGTAGCAATCTTCGCAAACACGGTATGGCTTATATAAACTCGGTGCCAGGGAAGCCCGCATTGCTTTTCTGCTACTACAGATTTTACAAAAGACCAAACCACAATTGTAACAGTTGTGACGCTTCCTTCGGAAATTAAAGGGTGACCTACAACCCGAACAGACCGACTGGTCAGCACTAGAGATCCACTTGTGGAGACAGATAGCAACAGTGAAATCTGACCCGCACACTACCATTTTCACTTGTTTGTCCTTCAATGCCTCGACAAGGGTAGGGGTATTTCTGTCTTTTGTGTCTCCATGCCCCAGACGGCCGTTCGCACCCTTGCCCCATGTGTACACCTCAGTTTTGGCTGTCAGAACTGCCACATGGTAGGCCCCACATGATATCTCCTCCACAAAACGATTTTTGATACTTCCTCCCACACATGTCGGTAACTTGACGGTAGAGTTGGGATCTCCTAGCTGCCCATATGCAGTACTGCCCATGGTGTAGACCCGACCAGAGGTGCACAAAGCAACAGTCATGTCATGCCCACAAACTACTCGACAGAATGCTGGCTCAGAGAGTGACATGACACAGCCCGGTAAAAGCTTGGGCTCGGTGTCCCCATGCCCTAACCGGCCTTTATCACCATCTCCCCATGTAAATAACTTACCAGATGGAAAATTTGGATCAACACGCATGTCAGGAACTTCTACAATGGCCGCGGTGTGCCACACACCACAGGCAACCTGCACGGTACGCATTTCTTTCAAAGTCTCAACCAATCTAGGTACTCTCACACTCTCTCTGTCACCATGCCCCAGTGCTCCGAAAGCACCGTCACCAAAAGTGTATAAGTAGCCCGATGAAGTTACAACAGCTGTGTGCCAGGGCCCACATGACACTGACGACACATGCAGGCCACTAACAGGACCACATAGCTGTTTAGGTATCCAATGGCTGGTGTCATTCCCATGGCCAAGCAATCCTGGACTGTGGGCCCCATCTCCCCATGTATAGAGATCACCAGATAAGGTCACTGCACATGTGTGAAACTCCCCGCATGCCACATGCTCAATACTCAAGCCACTTGTAGCAGTTATAAGCTTTGGATGAGATGAGTCAGCATCTACACCATGCCCAAGGCGGCCCCCATGTTCCTCCCCCCAACTGTACACCTCACCTTGCTTGTTTACAAGAACTGCATGTTGGGCCCCACAAGCCACTGAGTGAACGTCAAAAACACATGTCGACTCAAGTGGTCGTGGCAAGCTTGAATCAATGTTGCTGCTGTGCGCGCCCGGTGCATTACCCCAGATGAGCACATCTCCCATGGCATCAAAATCTTCCTGACCCGAGCCATAACTAGAAGAGCTGACTTGACTCGACATACTGACACGCAGGTTCTCATACGAGGAGACCCGACCCATTGCCTCACCGGTTGCAGGAGAGAATGAGACAGATGTATTCAGCTCGTTGCTGTCCAGATGTTTCAATGGAGCTGTGTAGAGTAACACGTCAGAGAGCAAGTTTAAACCCTTCATTGACTTGAGGCCATGACATGTATGTTGGTTTTGATAATTTTGAGGGGCATCTTTGGAAGCCTGAAAAAAAAAAAAAAAAGGGTAGTCGAAAAGTAAAGAGTGTTTACATTAAATATTATCAAACAAAGTATTGGTGCTCATGTTAGATTTTAGTTCTCATGTTAGATTTTGGTTCTCATGTTGTCTTTGGCAAATACCAATAAGATGCAATTGTTGTTTGCAAAATAAAATCTCATCGTTTGGATCCTAAATTCAGACCTTGTGCAGACGGTCACTGTCAGAGAAAGGCTGTGTCAATACTGAATCTTTGGTAGTTTGAGTGCTTAGACTATCACAAGAACTCCTGTCGCCTTTGAAATCTTTCTGCAATTTTTTATGGTTTTTTCGCGCAATTAGTGCCTTCAATCCAACAAACCATGCTTCAGCTTCATCCTTATCTTTGCATATCTGTCCATGTGTGTTCTAATTAGTACCAGAAGAACTGAAAAGAAAAATAATTACAAGCAAAAGACTTAAATGAAAAAAACGGACACACCAGATCTAAGGATCTTTCTCCATATATGAGAGAGAATGATTGGTACTCTTTATCAGGCCTTGGATATCGGTGAAATATAGCCTGAAAGGAGTAATTTTGAACAGGATGAGGTCATTAAATAATATATAAAAGCTTGGTGAAATTATAATTATAACAAAGGCCATATGAACTCACTGTACGCTGTCCAGGAATAATCTTAGAAACCTGGTCGAGATTAAGCTGTTTCTCTTGGCTTCCTGAGTACCAAATAAGAGCATTTTCATCCTTTAAAAAAAAAAGATACAACAAAAAGCACTGTGAGCAAAAATAATTTGCAGTAATTATTGCTTTTATTACTCGCCGGTTCAGTACGAAAACTTGCATCAACAAAGAAATCAAAGACAAACAAAATATAATAATGAAATATAGGAGAGCATACTTTGGAAAGCTTGAAGGGACAGAATTTGGGCTTTCCTCTACGTCCGTACTTCAACAGGTAGGCCCCTTTTTTAAGCAATGTTATGGCCTGATAATATATGCAACTCGACATTTTATTAAAAAAATGGAAGTATGTACAACAAGTAGCAAGTAGCAATTATCATGATAAAGTGCAAATTTATCTTTAACTCTTTTCTTTTTGGCAAGTATTTGTTTGACGTGGTGTGAAATGAATTGCAATTTTGTTAAATTTTAAGACAAATGTAACAACAACTCAGTCGAGTTCGGATCCAGTGAAGTAACCCAATCTTTGGGTTTTGGATCGGGACCGTCCGATTCGAATCCGTGAAAATCCATCGGCTAAGTGACGCACACATCCCGATGACGAACTCGAATTCCGAGACAATCTCGAGCGACGAATTCGAATCGGACGGTCTCAATCCAAAACCCAAAGATTGGGTTACTTTAGGGGATCCGGACCCAACTCAGTCTACCAGCATTAGTATAATTTACGATGTCTGGTAAAAAAGTATCCCTGGTGAAATAATGCATAATTCCAAAAATACAATATATAGTTAAATATCAGTAAAGGTGAAATTCTAGAAATTTAAACCAGATGAAGTAACCTTTTTACCTGATCAATATCCCTCCCAAAGGGACCGCTTCTTATGGAATCAGCCATACAGCATTCATGCAATACATTCAAAATATTCCCATCTTGAACCATATAATAATAATCTAAATTTATTTTTTCCTTGACAAATTTTTTTTCTTCTAGATAGGTTGATTGATTCTCGCCTCAAGAAATCAGCAGTGGCAAGAATCAACCACACAATAACCCCTCATCAGTCGCTTATCCCATTTCTCCCCATAATAAAACCCTAATGCAGCTCAACTCTCCGCACCTTCGCCCCACCATCCCCAAAAACTTTTCCTTTTATACCATGCTATAGCGGAAAAGAGCTCGAATCTATGATCAAAAATCACACAATCACAAACTGTGAGCAGAAGTGTGCGAAAATTTCGCAATTTTGATTCAGAAGAAGAAGATAATATCACCGCCTTGGGTATTTTTGCGAAAATTATTTGGAAAAGGGGAAAAAAAAAAGGAGTACAGCTAATAGGGGCTGTAGCACCCTTAAATGTTCGCTTTCTCTCTCTCCTTGGCGCGCTACGTCGCGGCGCGTAGGTAAAAAGATGAACTTTTGATTGGTGCTGCGGAGATGGACCATGTAATTGACAAGCACAAATTCACACTACCTAAGGTAACAGCATATATTTGTTTAGATCCATACCGTCTGATCAGAATCTGCACGAATATTAAAAAGGTCACGTGGAATCTGGATTGGCCCGAATTCTGATCAGACGGTTTGATTGTAAACAGAAATATTCTGTTACCTCAGAGGATTTGGACTCGACAAGCACCGGTTTCGTTACTCCCTGCGGCGTATGAATCTTTCATGATCGGGGAGTAAGTAAAAGTTTTTCTTGAGTATAGTAAGCAATCCCTTTACCGGGAAGTATGGCAAAGTGAGCAATGATAGTGATAGCGTGATACAATTTATTTTCTATTCTAATTTTCCTAAATGAGATTAATATTTTTTATTTTCACATATTTTATAATTTTACGTTTATTTTCTAATATATGTGATCAATAATAATATATTGACTCATACAGTTAAAAGACAGATCTTGACTGTTTATATTTACATCGTGATAGCGTGATAGATTTTTTTTTTTTTTCTATTTTCGATTTTTCTAAACGAGGTGAGTAAAATTTTCTTTTCAATTATTTTTATAATTCTACGTTTATTTTCTAAATATATGCGATTAGTAATAATATAGACGTGTGCAGTTGAAGAACAAATCTAAACTATTTATATTTACATGGTGATTGAGTGATAGAACTTATTTTCTATTTCCAATCTTTCTAAATGAGATGAACAATATTTTCACTTACAAATATTTTATAGTTTCACATTTATGTTCTAAATATATGCGATCACTGATAATATATTAACGCACGTGGTTAAAGGACAGATCTAGACTATTTATATTTACATTGAACAATTTTAAAATTATTTAATTTTGAGTAAAAATTTCGCCAGAGCCAGATGTCACTAAATTTTAATCTTTGCAACAAATTGATTTTTTGGTAGCTATTGAATTTTCTATTTATCTCGATCAAGTCACTCTATTATTATTTTCATCCAAAATGGTAATGATAAAAATAGTGACAGAGTGACTTATTCACACATAACTTGTCACTTTTCTTATTTGTATTTTGTTAGTTTTTTTATTTTTTTAGACAAAAATAGTGATAGATTGATGACCTATCCAAAATAAATAAAAAGTTGGATTACTATTTAAGAACAAATTAAAGTTGAGTGATTAATTCGTAATAAAAAAACAAATTTTAGTGACCTCAACGAATTTTACTCATTGATCTTCTTGATATTTTTCAATAAAATCCGTATAATTGGAGAGAAAATCATTCCTCGTTGCCACCTTATTCAATTTTCTACTCTTTTTTTAGATTGTGTGTCAGCTATTGATTTTATCACAAGCTAAGCTCTTTGTTATTATCAAATATAATCTCCAAAATACTTTATGAAATGTTCTTTGCAGGATATAATCTCAAATTGTCATGTTTGATTTACAGAAAAATTTCAAGGCGATTTTCCAAGTTAAAGTATCTGTAAAGTGACAATAAATTGTGCCAATTTAAACTTTTTTAATCAGTATGGCAATAACGATATTAATTTAAAAATTGAAAACGACATTTTCATAATTTCGTATTTCAAGAATCCAAATCAAAATTATCATTATTTCACAATATAATTTTTATTTTTGCGGTTCATTCCTCAAAATAATCACGTGATATGGACATATGAACTAACAGTCTGCACTCTGCACTGATTTAGCAAGTATATATCTTGTTTAATAAAGTATCTAAACTTATAAAGTGGAACTTTTCACTCATAAAAATGTGTGAAATGTTCTAATTTTGAATGTCGAAACTATGAAATCATATTCAGGGGCGGATCTACATTCACCCGTTCGGGTGCTAAGCCACCCTATAATTTTAATATTTTATTTATGCATATTGAAATTTAATTGAATTTTTACTTTTTTTAGAACATTTTATATAGCCCAGCTCCTCTTATGAAATATCATATGTTTACTTGTAGTATAGTGGTTAATTAGAGCTTACTTTATGATTGTAGAGAGCTAGGGTTCAATTTCCACCAACAATATATATTGTTCATTTTAAATTTTAGCATCCTCTATCATGAATTTCTAGTTCCGCCCCTGATCATATTTCCCAATTTTAAAAATAATAAGTATTTATTTGGTATTACAATTAACTGAACTCTTCCGAAAAATCAAAGTTTTATGAAACTATAAAGGGCTCTAAATATCAAAGGTAAAATAGGAACGTGGAGAGACTTTAAAATCTTGATTTTGGATATTTTCATTTTTTAAAATAACATACATACTTATTAAACTTCGGAATCTTGAGAAATTTTGAATAATAAGAACTAATTTTTTTTATAGTGATTAAGATAATATCTGTTGCATGTGTGGAAAGTCATAAGTTCAAAATTCGGATGAAGAAATGTCTTTTTAATAAAAAAAAAATTAAAGTTAGTCGTCTATATTCATTGGGATTTCTCAGCTGTATTTCAAACTTATAATCTTTCACACACGATGACACGAAGAACATTATATTTTGTCACTAAATGGAATGTTGATTTTTAAAAACTCCGATTTTAAGACATACATTCCAATAATATTCTTGTTAAAAGCTCATATTCTATTCATCTTTCTCAAACAAGATATGTGCATAACATTCTTGTTAAAGCCAAAATGGAAGGGGCTCGGCCTTGCTATACTCCAATGGCTCCTGGTGAACAACTCTCTTTGCACAATGGGGATCCATTTGCAGATCCTACTCAATATTGCTATGTGGTTGGTGCTTTACAGTATGTTACTATGTGACCAGACCTGATGTGCAATTTTCTGTCAGTAAGGTTTCACAGTTCATGCATTCCCCAACGGATCTTCACTGGTCAGCAGTGAAACACATTTTGCGTTACTTAAAGGGCTCTATGACTCATGGCCTTTGCTTAAAGAAACACGCCACTGTTGAACTTCATGCGTATGATGATGCTGACTGGGCCGGGTGTCTGGATGATCGTCGATCCACCATTAGCTACTTTGTTTATCTAGGATCTAATCTCATTGCTTGGAGCAGCAAAAAGCAGCCTACAGTTGCTCGCTCAAGTACTGAAGTTGAGTACCGGACACTTGCTATGCCTATGGCTACTCAAAAATTGCTTTGGATTCAATCGTTGTTTCGTGAACTTGCTATTCCACTCCAAGCCCACCCCGCCCCCCCCCCCAATTTTATGATGTGATAATCTTGGTACTACTTTTTTAGCCATGAACCCAGTTTTTCATGCCCGAACAAAGCACATCGAAATTGACTTTCATTTTATTCGGAAAAAGATCCATTCTAAGCAAATGGCCATTCGTTTTATCTGTTCAACTGATCAAATTGCTGATATTCTGACAAAAAGTCTAGGTTCTGCTCGTTTTGATCTGCTTCGTTCCAAGCTTACGGTCCGGCTCAGGCCCGTTGCGCTTGCGGGGGTGTTAGGAGATATATGTTGAAGATGTTATTAGGAGACCATTAGCAATAAAGCACTGTAAACAAATTCACTGTAATTAGTTAGGTTGTTACAACAGACTTTTACCAGTTGACTGCAGATGGTTATATATACAGTGTTAATGTAAACTTTGTCATAAATGAAAGTCATTCTCAATTTGTATCAATAATAGCTAATTTCCTATTTCTTTTGATAAAAAAAAAATTGTTGAATATCTTTTGGAACATAATATTGTTATCAAACAATTAATTAGACAAAAACATAAAATGAAAACATTTATATTTTAGGTTCATGTGATAACTTGAGTTAGAGGGGGTAGATAAATATTAATTAATACATGATGTGTTTTTTTGAAATCGGTTCGGAGAAATTAGGAAAGGGGTGTTCCGGTCCGATGTCCGGAGATGTTCGATCCTATTAAAATTCACACGATTGTTTAAATTTACGAGACATATTTTAAAATAATTTGTTGTACAAATTTTAAATTAGATCAAATGATTCTGAGATAGCATCATACTGAATTTGATTTGATATCCATAGAAGTTTAACCCGTTGAAACGCTTATTTCTCTATTTCTTATTTTCTCTTGAGCCCAAAAGTAAGGAGCATACATTTAGCCGAAAACCCTTGGATATTATTTGTATCATATAATATGGCCCAAGCTTAGACCTAAAACCAAAACAGCCCATTAGTATTTTGGATATACTTTTAGCCCAAATCTCACCTAATTGGAAAAATTAATTAAATCCTGCAATGAGATAATCTTGTAATATAAAACGAGTATAAGTTACAATGTTGAAGTCAAATTAAGAAAAATATTCAAACGGTATTATGAGACGCTGACAAATATATAATTAATTAGCAAGCTAGAACTCAACAAATAAAAACAACAGTCGTTATACGATTATATATGGAGACCCGTTCAAAGAAACTTCATTTTTCTCCAAATAAAGAGCAATGCAAGTTGCTGCTTTGTGCTGCTACATTATCCATGCACATAACAGTGCACATATATATATATATATATATATTTTATTTTTTTTATTTCCTAGCATTTTGAAGTAATTGCGCCTGCTTAATTACCAGTACTATAATATATAGGACTTAGAGCAGAAACAAATTGTTTCTTTATGAAGATGCACAGAGGCATGCAAGTCATGGAAAAGATGCATAGAGATTTACACTTATTGATCCTTTCTACTCCAATGGGTCAATGGTTTTTTGACAAATTGTTTTATTGAGTAGGATAAATAAATAAATTAGGACATTCATGTCAAGAATACACTGCCATAGCACATTGCAGAAGAATGCATATGCATATCTATATATCATCACTGTAAAAACTTGACTAAATTTGTGCCATTGATATAAATGCAATCCAACCCCTTAATATGGAAAGTCAATGACATCTAAATTTAAGTAAGAATAATATTGAGAAAAAGGAAGCCACAGCATGACAAACTAATATTCCATGCTTAATGAAAGTACAAGAAGAATTCATTAGTTCACACAATTCCTACTAATAATAAAATTCCCAAAGATAAGTTCAAACACAAACATAAAGAGCTCACAATGCAAGCAGTAAATTAAACACAGTCTCAAACACAAATTAAACATAACCTCAAGTATTGCAACCACTAAACGAATAAAATCTACTACACATCAATCGCAAAAATAGTTTGCGATATCGCCCTCCATCTCTTCCGCAGAGGAATTTTGTGCACTGTTCAATTTCTGAGTATAATCCGGCATGCCGAGTTCCAGGAAATGGTTCCATTCGGGAGACACCATCATTCCATGTTCCATAAGAAGTGACTCGAGACCGATGTCAAGCTTGATATTACTGTTGCTTGAGGAACCCGTTTCCTCGTCAGGTTTATTCTTCATGCCACCATCACTTGTCTCTCCAGTGCCATTTTCATTACTGAAAAGGGCACTCTCTGCTGTTCCGATCACATGGGGATTATCATTAAAAAATACGTTCACTTCATCCTCGAAAATTAATTCATCAATCATTGCCGAATCGTCTTCAGATCTTAGCAATGGGTCTCCAATTGACGGCATAATAGTGTTCTTGTTACTGCTTTCACCTGCACCTGCATAAATAATATTCTGCTCTGAGGAGCCGATACTCGTATTGTTTGGTACATTAAGGGGATTAACAAACACAGCGGCGTTGCTAGGGTTTTGCATCGCCACTTCTTGAACATTTTTTCCTTTGTTGACAGCTGCACTGCTCTGAGTTAAGCCCCATAAGCCATCACCTGAGGTTGGCGTGTACATTGCACCGCTCGGGTTGTAATTAGGCCAGCTGTAATTTGGAATTGAATTGGAGTTCATGACTTGAGGGGTGATCAGGTTTACGCCACTATTCTGTTGTTGCACCACATAGTCACTATCTCCAGTTAAATCTATAAGGGGATCAGCTGGATTCTTAAGCAAGGCCTCTATGTTGGCTTCTCGGTTAGAATTGTTATTCATGCTGCTTCTTCCTAACACAACAGGTGAGCGAACGAACTTCAGTTGGTTGTTTCGATCCGAAGCAAACTGGTTGAGGCACGGCAGCACCGAAACATATGGAGTCGAGAATTTTGGTGGCCAATTCCCCATTGTCCATGCTGGCGAGTTATTCGCATTCTCATACCCGCCAAAGGTATGGTTCGAATGTAACGGAGAGGCGCTGCTTGAAGAGGCTCCTTGCATTGTGAACTCATTACTTGAAGAAGCTCCTTGTGCGGCCATGTTTTGTTCTTTCATTTCTTCTTCCACCTGGAGTCTGAATTTCTGCATTTTCACCAGAGATCTGTATTCTGTAATTCTTAAATAGCACGTGTATTGAATTTGTGTTGAATTGAAAGACTTTTAGACTTTTAGTGTTCCATCAAATAACTTAAAAAATTTAATGATAGATTTTAATGGCTTTATGATACACTCCCTATCTAGATAATAGAGAACTCATCTAAAGTTTTAATTTTTAATTTTAATAATATGATTAAATATATATATTTTATATGTACCATAAAATTCAAATGTACTCTACAATTACCTAATTTATATAATTGCTATACATATGTCATTGGCGGACTCAAATAGAGTGATGTGTATTCAATGGGATAACATAAAATTTTAAGTTTTTCCAATGTAAATTTTGAAAATTGAATTCTCACTTACAATTAAGAATTTCATATTTATAATTAAAAGTGACACCAGTTATAACAAATCATGAAATTATATTATTGCCAGACCATACATAAAATTAAACTAAAGCTTACATGGCCTATACCTGAGTGAACAGCATAGTGTCTCCGGTAATCATGTAAACATAAATTTTAAATTTTTTTTTTAAGATTGTTAAATCAGAAAATTATTTATTTTGACAATTAATATCGACAATAAATTTTCAAAAAATTCAAATAAAACTGAAAATTTTAAACTAAATATATAGATATGTAATAAAATTTCATGCAATTTAATTATATTATTTGATTATGTATTAAGGAACACTAATTTTAGACTGTTCAAATTTTAAATCACTTGATATACGGTGTAACATGCACCAAATCTCATTATATTTTATAGATATCAATTATAAATAATATAGATCGTACCTATAATGTCGGATTTCAGATTGAAACTTTATTTTTGAAGATTTTACGAATTATCAATGAAAAAATTATCAGATACCCCCTCTATATATTATGCAATATTTTTTTTTTAGTATCCTGAAAAAGAAAATTTAGATATCTTTCAAACGCGACGAGAAATTACCTGAAGATGACTTGAAACATTTGCCACAGTAATTCCTGCCATGTCCATGGCGTTAAGTATCGTCTTTGGCCCGGCATCTAAGGAAAAAAGAGAGTACAAAAACAGTTTAAATACAAAAAAAAAATCATGTTGTTTTCAGAAAAATGCAAAAAAAAAAAAGAGAAAATTATCATGAACACAATTCAAATAACATAGTACCTATTCCAACTTTTTTCACAGCTTGCACAAACCTCTGGTGCTTATCGCGAGTCCATGACATTCTCCTTTTGCGTGTATAATTATTTTTCTGGTTATCAAGCAGCTGGTTGCTTTGATCTGCTTTATTTTGTTGATCCGCCATTTTCTTAAATTTCTCTCTTTTTTAGCTCACACACTATGAACAAAATTTTCAGAAGCTCTAGTAGTTTATGTTGTTGCTATATGGAAGTCACCATTGCACATTCATTTCCTTTTTATTATGCAATAATCACTGACCCTTCAAAAAAGAGGAAATATTAGCCAAGACCTAATTTTTACTTGCTTGTGTATACTCCTGACATGGCGAATTAGTATTGGTCACTATGGAAAAATAAAACATGGATATTAGTGCAATGGAAGTAAATTTTCCTGGTGGATCATGCAGTTTAGTGAATTTCAACAATTCAATTGTGGAGTATTATGTCCTTTCAAGCATCGACAATGATAATTTGCAAAATCACCCCTGACTCATTATATTAATTTACCAAAAAAAAAAGATATGTTGAATTATTCTGACGGGAAAATAATATAATTAGTGTTTAGTGAGTTAGTGCACCTTTTAGTAAACTAAAACACGTGCTTTCATTTTAAATAATTACATGTAAAGCCGTAGAAATACATTTTGAATTCAATGTTATTATTACGAACGTTCTGTGAGAAACATTTAACACTTTTTTTTGAGTGAACGATGCATTTTTTAATAGTAAATACATATTATTTCTTAATTGAAGCAACACATGCATGCACTAGTATGTCATTGGTGAATATTTTGTAAAATAAAAAAAAATTGTATACTCGAGAAGCTGTTGAAGAGGTGACTGAAGATCAAGTGATAGAGAACAAAGACGAATGGATAGAAGTCCGGCGACGCCGCTCCTACCCAAACAATTGGCGCCACTATCAACCAGCACCTCCTCAAATCAAAACCTACATTCCATACGCCCCATCTTACGCCCAGATTCTTCGCCGTGTCCCATCCCTCCCACCATGGCCGGGAGCCAACCAAGCTCAACCAAAACCACCCCAACCTCTTCTCACACTAACTCTCCTTCATCAACAGCTACCACTGTTTACTATGTCTCACCTCATAGCCCATCAAGACTGAGGTTCCCCTTATCTCCGTCCTTTCCGGAATGGAAATGTCGTTGCTTCAGGTGTTGCTGTACAAGACACTTTAAGGCCAAATTGTGCAACCCCAAGTGATGTGGCAGGTGTTGGTCCTTTGGACACATTGGCTCTAACTACAACCATGCGGTGATTCCACCACCACTACCAAACTCTCCACGGGCGGCAGTTAACAAGCTTCCTTCTTCTCAGACTGAGCCGGGTTTTGAAGAACTCCTGGAAGGTTCATACCCCTACCAGACCTCGGAGATGCCAACAGAGCGACCGATGCGCCTACACTGTTTCATCGAGAGAGATGACAAATACTATGTTGAGTTAGACCGCCTCAAGCAAGCGGTGGTCATGTACACCAAAGGTTCACAATGGGAACTCAGCTAGAGCAATGTCGGCGATTATGCTTGTTGTACCGGCTTGGTCACAAAGGATGAGATTCAGGTGTTCGAGCTCACCAATTCGCGATTCCTCATCATACTACCTGAGGGTCTGGATCCGGATACATTCATCAATGCTACTTCTCAAGCGGCATAGGACGAGGGTATTTCCTTCTAGCAATGGACGCCTCTTGAGGATGCAAAAATCAGTATACTAGCATACAAAGTGCTGCTTAACCTGGTAGGGATTTCACCTCACCTACTGAGGGAGAAGTTTATCATCCAGGTTGTTGCTAGATTTGGAGTTTACCTGGGCACGCTTAAACTGGAGAACCCGGCATCCATTGCCTCTTGCCTGATGGGGGTAGGAGTAGATGACATCACCTTGGTACCACCATATTTAGCCATGCACGTAGGAGGCACAATTCACAATGTAATCATTCATACGGTGGCTTGGAAGCGCACCCCGCTCTACACGGCAGCGGATATGCCTAAATACCCTAAGGCTTATCGCTGTCCACAACCGCCGCCTGCATCTCCTAAGTCGGACGACGACCACATGTAGGACAATCAACTCATCCCAATGAGCACCCAAATGCTTCGTTGCCGAGGCTGGACGGCGGACTCCTTGCCACAAGAGTTGCGTCAATTCGCCACTCTAGAGGAGATTCCAATGGAGGACCTTCACACGGATGTACAACCAATAGCCACAGTAGATCCAAGGTCTGAAGAACCTTCTGATACTTTGGATACATAGGCCAGGAGCCTAAAATCTGAAGAGGCAGCAGGCTAACGGTCAAATAATACTGAAGATACCCTTGTGCGGGAGTTCACATAACGGGTTAGTCGAAAGACACTAAAACCATTCGCAACATCAGTCAGGGAGCCTGTGGCCACACGGGATCTGCCCCAAAATCATCTCGCAAATTGTGTCGTTTCAACTAAAGAACAAAAACACAAATGGAAGTGCCTCTAATTCGGTGGCGGGTCAAACGTCCTCTTTACGGGGTTCGCACTCAGTAATATGCCAAACATCAGGGCCACATAAGATCTTACTGCGAGGTGATTCTTCTCGTTCTGGCGCACTTTTGTCACCATGTTTGGCCTCTGCACAGACTGCAATGTTGATTCCATCACCTACCTCGCTTAGCAACAAACATGAAAGCAAGACAAATAAAAAAGGCAAGGCACCTCTAGAGCTTGGTGGATTGAGCCACGTGTCCCGGGAATGGAATAGAAGGTAGATTCCTTTACCGAAAGGAAGGAGTTTTGGTCATGTGTTCAAGGCATGGAAGGAAAGGAAGATTTCCTTGACCAAGGAAATGGGCTCCAATTTGGGCCCAATTAAAGGAAGATTCGAGTTATGAAGGCCCAAGAGACCCAACACTGCTGTTATTCAATTTAATCAAACAACTCAGCCACCCAAAAAGAAGAATACACGCCAAGGAAAAAGAACTTCAATTGCAGGGCCCTCCAAGTCGGCCAATGACTCTTCAGCTCAAAATCAAGATGCTCATGTCTCCTTTGACCCGAGTGGATTCTACGAAGTCAAAGTCCACTATGAGCATGTCTCGAGGATGGCAACTGGCTGTGGAGGATGCGATCCAAACATAAAATCGGTTGAGGCAAGAGGTGCAGGCCCAACAGGTTCAACCAAATGAGGTCAATGAAGAAGAAGATAACTTGGACTACAACCTATCTAGGTTTGAACCGGACTCCAACAACGAGCTAATCTCGAATGAGGAGATGTGCTTATCAGCATTGAATCGGACTGAAGTCTAGTTGTTGATTTCAAATTTTCCTAATGTTAATTAAACTTAAGAAATTAAAACTTTTGTCGTGGAATTGTAGAGGGCTAGGCAATATGGACAAGTGTGATGTGGTTAGAAATGTGACTAGACAATCACGACGTGATGTTTGTATTTTGCAAGAAACAAAATGGAATGAATACAATTTAAATTATTACTCTCGTGTTCTGCCTTTGTTTTTTGATAGACAAGTTGTGGTGGTGAATGCAAATAACTCAAAGGGAGGCTTACTGATTTCATCGAAAAGAAGCTTTCAATTGGTGAATTCTTGGGCAACTAAACACTCATGCTCAGCACTGCTGCGACATGATAGCTCGGGTGGACTCTTTCTTATAACCAATGTATATGGCCCTTTAACTGATGATCTTAAATCGGCTTTCATTCGAGAATTAAAGGGAATGACAACACTGGTCAACCATCCATGGTTTTTGGGTGGTGACTTTAACCTAGTTCGTTGGCTGGTAGATAGCTCAGGAGATCGAAGCTGTTTCAACTTGATAGATCAATTTAATGATGTCATACGGGAGTTCTCGATCTCCTGGATATCCCTTTGAAGAATATAAGGTACATATGGTCTAGTAAGTTTTGTTATCTGACTGTTTCGATGCCCATACACTCCAGACTGGACAAGATATTCATTACACCTGAAATCTCACTACAATTCACAATGATATCGCTTCAGGCATTAGAAGTTTTGTTATCTGACCATGCTCCCCTGCTTCTCAATTGTGTGTCTCAACCAACTCTGAGAATGTCATTTAAAATGGAACTCTTTTGGCTTTCTAACCCTCAGGCTGAAATAATAATTAAAGCTACTTGGAATGAGGAAAATTCAAACTTGGTGCATGGATTACAGAGATTTCAAGAGAATAGTTGAATCATGCATGAACGTTTGCGAACCTGGCAGTGTTAGAATTATACTGAAGTGGAGAAGCAGTTGCAGTTTTGCAAAGACACAATCCTTTTCTTTGACTGCATTGAAGAAATGAGGTAATTAGCATATTATGAGTTCAAATTCATAGTTAAGGTGAGGGAGAGAGCTTATATGTTGGTTGGCATTATCGAATCGAGATGGTCACATAGAGCTCGATGCAAATGGCTAAGTAAGGGGGATAGGAACAGACGCTTTTTTCATGCTGTGGCTTCAACTAGACATAGAAGGAATAGGGTGTCAAGTCTTCTACATGAAGGCCAAGTAATAACGGAGGAGCATCTCATCAGAAACATTTTTAAGGCGCACATGAAGTCCATACTTGGAACAGATAACATGGTGACCAAATTTGATCCGCATGTTTTGTATCCGATTAACCCGGATCTGACACATGTTGCTCATCCCTTCACACAAATAGAAATCGAAGTTGCGGTCAGACAATTGGCAAGGAATAAAGCTTCCGGTCCAGATGGTTTGCCGAACGAATTTCTGCAAGTGCACTGGTCTAGCATCAAAGAGGAAGTGATTAGCATGGTGCATGGCTTTTACGATCACTCTCTGGACCTAACACTAATTAATAGAGCAAACATAATCCTAATACCAAAGGTGGAAACACCCTAAAAGGTAGGCAACTATCGACCCATCAACGTGATGAATGTGGTACCTAAGTTGATCTCTGAAATCTTGGCCAATATATTAAGGGTGTACTGTCATACCTGATCTCACCAAGCCAAACGGCTTTTGTAAGGGGCCATCAAATAACAGAGAACTTCAATGCAACACGTGAGATTTTGCATCACCTTGCAAAAAATGGCAAACCGGCCATGTTTGTTAAAATTGACTTAGCCAAAGATTTTGACTCTGTTAATTGGTCGTATCTCTGGGATGTCTTAGTAGCAAGGGGATTCCTGGATCGTTGGATAAGATGGATGAAGGACATACTGAGCATAGCTTCATCAAGAGTACACATCAACGGGGGTGAAACGACCTTTTTCAAGCACATGAAAGGTTTGAGACATGGGGACCCATTGTCCCCCCATGCTATTTGACATAGCAGTTGATGTGTTTCAGAGATTTATTGAGGTGCTAAATAGGTCATACCGGGCTACTTATCAAACCGCTTAAATAAAGTGGTCATTGCCCACCAGTATGCGGATGACACTACCCTTATATCATGTATCGATGTAAACACAGTAGTGACATTGAAGATTATTATGAGGCTATTCACTTCGGTTTCAGGCTTGAAAATAAATTACGACAAAAGTACATGGATATCGGTCAATGTCGATGCTCAATTCATACCAATCATCTCTGCGTTGCTCGGCTGTACCACATCAGCCTTTCCCATCAATTACTTGGACCTCCCATTAGCATTAAATCGCCCAACGAGAGCACTATATCTCCCTCTAATTGAGAAGATAGAATCCAAACTGGAAGGTTGGAAGGGCAAGCTAATTTCAAGAGCGGGCCGTCTACAGCTCATGAATTCGGTACTCAGCTCAATTCTGATTTACTTTATGGCCTCTTTTATTTTACCTCAGTGGGTTATTGATAGGATTGATAAAATTCGGAGGGATTTTCTCTAGGGCAAAACATACAATAAACGAGGCATTTCACTGATTAACTGGGAGCTCTATTCCTGGCTAGATGCTGGTTGTTGTGGAAGGAACATAATAGAATGATCTTTGATGGCAAGCTCAGAGAACTCACAGTGGTTGCAGAGAGAGCGATGCATGAGGCAAAGCTCTGGTTACAACATTGTAGATAGTTGTCATAGGCTGTATTTTTGAAGTTTTGAATGTTGTATAATTCCTTCATAGGAATGATGTAAATATTACCCTGATAGCCACTATCAGGATTAAAAAAAAGAATATTTCGTAAAATGTTAATTGATAAAATAGAATTAAATAAAACATTTTCTGTAATTTTTCAACAAAATTAAATAATATATGTGAAAGTTGAATGGTCTATACGAATAAAAAATATTCCGTATGATTATATTACATGGTGAGAGTATATGTTTATAGTACAATAAGGTTGTTGTCTGTATTATAAAATGGTAAAAAAAATAACGCATATCATTCAATAGTACAATTAATGCTAAAGTGGTTTATACTATGAATTTAAATACTAGTGGTTCCCTTCCATTAATTATAATGCCTTTATATGGAAAGCCAGCAGATTTTTTTTTCCAGGAAATTCAATGTTTCGTCAAATTTGAACCTAAAGCAATTAATCCAAATGGAAATTTTGAACTCCATTCATAATTTGAACTAATTCTACAAAATATTAAACTATTGCTAAATTCGATTTCGAAAGTAATGAATACTTTGCACCAACATTTTAATATTTTTTCAAAAATATTAAATAACATATGCGAAAAGAGGAGCATTCAAATGCTTCTATTTTTTGTGCCTTCACCATACCTCTATTTTTAAAAACTTTAATAAATCAAAATTTAAAACTTGAAAAGTCAAAATAAAACCGTTAGATGTGATCTATGTTATTTTCTCTATGTGCTCATAAAAAATTATCACATTTCGATTTTGTTTTTATGTGAATCAATAAGTTGAAAAATCATTGTCTAGAAATTATCCACATTAGTATGTTTTTTACAAGCTCTTGATGACAACCAATACAAAATTGAAATGTGATAATTTTTTACACGTGCATAGATAAAATAACATATATCACATCTAACCGTTTTATTTTGACTTTTCAAGTTTTAAATTTTGATTTATTAAAGTTTTTAAAAATAGAGGCATGGTGGAGGCATAAAAAACGGAGGCATTTGAACCCTCATGCGAAAATTGAATGGTTTATACGAATAAAAAATATTTCGTATGATTACATTACATGGTGAGAGTATATGCTTGCAGTATATTATTGTTGTTGTTTGTATTATAAAATAGTCAAATGATAACGGCATATCATTCAATTGTGCAATTAATGATAATGTGGTTTATACTATAAATTTAAATACTAGTGGTTTTCTTCCTTTAATTATAATGTCTTTATATGGAAAGCCATTGGATTTTTTTTCTAGTAAATTCAAAGTTTCGTTGAATATGAACCTAGAGCAATTAATTCAAATGAAAATTTTGAACTCCATTCATAATTTGAACTATTTCTATAAAATTTAAAACTATTGCTAAATTTGAATTTGAAAATAATGAATTTTGTGCACCAACATTTAATTCAATAATTTACAGAAGCGAAACATTGAAAACATGCATGAGTATGGTGATAAACGATTTTAAGGTCATTTTGAGCCAGAATATATTGAAATGGCTAAAATAGACATACCAATTTCAAAAGAAAATTGTGGCCCATTTAAAATTCCTCTAATGGACTATACACAATCGATTTAATTTGTTTTATCAGAGCAATTGTAAACGCCATGTAAATTAAAGATACAACTTAACTAAGATTTAATTTTTAATTAGACGAATTAGTAGGCCACAACAGATCCAATAATATTTAAAGGGAAAATTGGTTATTTGTCACTCCAAAATCTTCAAATTGTAAAAATGTCATTTCGAAATTTGAAATTGTAAAAATGTCACTCTAAACTTCATTAATTCCTAATTTTGCCATTTATACTATAAAAAAAAATTTAGGACTAAAATACCCTTCTCTCTCTCTCAAATTTTCGCAACAAGGTCCTGTCAGTTCAAGTTCGGTACCAGTGGCTACACTGGGCTAGTACCGACTGGTACCGACTGGGCTGGTACCGACTGCTACACTGGGCTGGTACCAACTGGTACTGACTGGGCTGGTACCGACTGGTACCAGTAAGCAAGGACTGGTGGCCGTACCAGTCACGCAAACAAGAGGCAGAAATCCAAGCAACAAGCAGCAAGCAACACAGCACCGAAAATTTGAGAGAGAAAGAAGGGTATTTTGAGTCCTAAATTTTTTTTTTATAGTATAAATGGCAAAATTAGAAATTAATGAAGTTTAGAGTAGCATTTTTATAATTTCAAATTTTGAGATGATATTTTTACAATTTGAAAGTTTTGGAGTGACAAATAACCAATTTTCCCATATTTAAATGTACCGACCAAAAGGGACCTCAACCCAATCAATTCTTTACAGTTCATATTTAATTTATTTTATCAGAACAATTGTCTGCATTCCATATTTAATTTGTTTTATCAGACCAAAAGAGGCCTCAACCCAATCAATTCTCTGCAGTCCATATTTAATCAATTGTGGCCCATTTAAAATTCATCTAATGAACTATACACAACAAACATTTGTTTTATCAGAGTAATTGTAAACACCATGTAAATTAAGATACAACTTAAACATAGATTTCATTTTATTAATTAGATGAATTAGTAGACAACAACAAGTTAAATAATATTTAAATGAACAGACAAAAGAGGCCTCAACCCAATAAATTTTCTCAGTCCATATTCCAATAATTAACCCTCAGCCAATCTATTTTCTGCAGGAAAATTTCCGACATTTTTATTAATACCCTAAGTCCATTAAAAATTATTAAAATTACCCACGGTCCCAAATCTTTATTAAAAATACCCATACCGGCCAATTATTGGCCGGTACCGATTAAATAGCCCAACCGGCCAATAATTGGCCGGTTCCGTGATTTTTTTTTTTTTTTAATTTTTTTTTTTTGCCGAACCGGCCAATTATTGGCCGGTTCCGTAAATTTTTTTTTTTTTTTTTTTTTTTTTTTTTTTTACCATATTCAAAATTCAATTTCAAGAAAATGGCTACATGGATTTTTCTGTTCTTTATATCAAAATAAAGGTATGAAAGTCTAGTTTCCAGATAATATAATTTCTCTATACAAAAATATTACAGATTGGTACAGTTTTAGCGATTAATTGACAGAGGTCAGAATTCAGAAAAGCTGAAATTCCAGGGAGCAGTCCTATAATTTTGACCATATTCAAAATTAAATTTCGAGAAAATGGCTACATGGATTTTTGTGTTCTTTATATCAAAATAAAGGTATGAAAGTCTAGTTTCCAGATAATATAATTTCTCTATACAAAAATATTACAGATTGGTACAGTTTTAGCGATTAATTGACAGAGGAATTCAGAAAAGCTGAAATTCCAGGGAGCAGTCCTATAATTTTGACCATATTCAAAATTAAATTTCGAGAAAATGGCTACATGGAATTTTGTGTTCTTTATATCAAAATAAAGGTATGAAAGTCTAGTTTCCAGATAATATAATTTCTCTATACAAAAATATTACAGATTGGTACAGTTTTTGCAATTAATTGACAGAGGTCAGAATTCAGAAAAGCTGAAATTTCAGTGAGTAGTCAAATAATTCTGACCTCTGTCAATTAATCGCTAAAACTGTACCAATCTGTAATATTTGATATAAAGAACACAAAAATCCATGTAGCCATTTTCTCGAAATTGAATTTTGAATATGGTCAAAATTATAGGACTGCTCCCAATCAAAATCTAAAAAAAAAAAATATATATATATATAGGGAGCGGCTAAGTTGCTGCCGGCAGCATTTCAGCGAGGTGTTTACGGGGGCATATCTTGCAATTTGATGTTCAAACAACAAATTCAAACCGTTAGATGTTCAATCTATATTAAAATCTACTTGGACACCAAATTTTACATTTTTTGGAATTTTTTTACTATTTTTTAAGCTGGTTTGAAAACCGCTGTTTTCAATGCTTCAAAATTTTAAGAAAAACAGCGGTTTTCAAACCAGCTTAAAAAATAGTAAAAAAATTCCAAAAAATGTAAAATTTGGTCTCCAAGTAGATTTTAATATAGATTGAACATCTAACGGTTTGAATTTGTTGTTTGAACATCAAATTGCAAGATAGGCTCCCGTAAGCACCTCGGCCGAAATGCTGCCGGAAGCAAATTAGCCATACTTTATATATATATATATATATATATATTTAGTGGACCGCCCCACAGTGGGGCGGTTTGGTGATTTTTTTTTTTTTTTTTTTTTGGGCAGTGGACCGCCCGACGGGCGGGCGGTTCATTGGTTGGATAACCTGACCGCCCCATTTTCGGGCAGTTGAGTTAGATTTGAAATTTTTTTGAGATGGGGGTTATATTTGATATTTTTCTTTTGTTTGGGGTTATTAATAAAAATATCGGGAGAAATATTGCTAAAATGCTGAAATGAAATCTAACACAAAAAAATTGAATTGTTTTTTTAAATATTTGTTATGAATAATTTTTGTTGTAAGTTTATTTGAATTAGGGAAATGCTGTTGTGCATTCCATTTGGGTAATTCTAGTACATCTTATAACATTTACGATATGTATATATTTAAAAAAAATATTATTCAAAATTTAGATATATTCAAAAATATAAAGAACACAAAAATTCATGTAGCCATTTTCTCGAAATTGAATTTTGAATATGGTCAAAATTATAGGACTGCTCCCTGGAATTTCAGCTTTTCTGAATTCTGACCTCTGTTAATTAATCGCTAAAACTGTACCAATCTGTAATATGTTTGTATAGAGAAATTATATTATCTGGAAACTAGACTTTCATACCTTTATTTTGATATAAAGAACACAAAAATCCATGTAGCCATTTTCCTCGAAATTGAATTTTGAATATGGTCAAAATTATAGGACTGCTCCCTGGAATTTCAGCTTTTCTGAATTCCTCTGTCAATTAATCGCTAAAACTGTACCAATCTGTAATATTTTTGTATAGAGAAATTATATTATCTGGAAACTAGACTTTCATACCTTTATTTTGATATAAAGAACACAAAAATCCATGTAGCCATTTTCTCGAAATTTAATTTTGAATATGGTCAAAATTATAGGACTGCTCCCTGGAATTTCAGCTTTTCTGAATTCCTCTGTCAATTAATCGCTAAAACTGTACCAATCTGTAATATTTTTGTATAGAGAAATTATATTATCTGGAAACTAGACTTTCATACCTTTATTTTTATATAAAGAACACAAAAATCCATGTAGCCATTTTCTCGAAATTGAATTTTGAATATGGTCAAAATTATAGGACTGCTCCCTGGAATTTCAGCTTTTCTGAATTCCTCTGTCAATTAATCGCTAAAACTGTACCAATCTGTAATATTTTTGTATAGAGAAATTATATTATCTGGAAACTAGACTTTCATAACTTTATTTTGATATAAAGAACACAAAAATCCATGTAGCCATTTTCTCGAAATTTAATTTTGAATATGGTCAAAATTATAGGACTGCTCCCTGGAATTTCAGCTTTTCTGAATTCTGACCTCTGTCAATTAATCGCTAAAACTGTACCAATCTGTAATATGTTTGTATAGAGAAATTATATTATCTGGAAACTAGACTTTCATACCTTTATTTTGATATAAAGAACACAAAAATCCATGTAGCCATTTTCTCGAAATTGAATTTTGAATATGGTCAAAATTATAGGACTGCTCCCTGGAATTTCAGCTTTTCTGAATTCCTCTGTCAATTAATCGCTAAAACTGTACCAATCTGTAATATTTTTGTATAGAGAAATTATATTATCTGGAAACTAGACTTTCATACCTTTATTTTGATATAAAGAACACAAAAATCCATGTAGCCATTTTCTCGAAATTTAATTTTGAATATGGTCAAAATTATAGGACTGCTCCCTGGAATTTCAGCTTTTCTGAATTCCTCTGTCAATTAATCGCTAAAACTGTACCAATCTGTAATATTTTTGTATAGAGAAATTATATTATCTGGAAACTAGACTTTCATACCTTTATTTTGATATAAAGAACACAAAAATCCATGTAGCCATTTTCTCGAAATTTAATTTTGAATATGGTCAAAATTATAGGACTGCTCCCTGGAATTTCAGCTTTTCTGAATTCTGACCTCTGTCAATTAATCGCTAAAACTGTACCAATCTGTAATATGTTTGTATAGAGAAATTATATTATCTGGAAACTAGACTTTCATACCTTTATTTTGATATAAAGAACACAAAAATCCATGTAGCCATTTTCTCGAAATTGAATTTTGAATATGGTCAAAATTATAGGACTGCTCCCTGGAATTTCAGCTTTTCTGAATTCCTCTGTCAATTAATCGCTAAAACTGTACCAATCTGTAATATTTTTGTATAGAGAAATTATATTATCTGGAAACTAGACTTTCATACCTTTATTTTGATATAAAGAACACAAAAATCCATGTAGCCATTTTCTCGAAATTTAATTTTGAATATGGTAAAAAAAAAAAAAAAATTTACGGAACCGGCCAATAATTGGCCGGTTCGGCAAAAAAAAAATTTAAAAAAAAAAAAAAAAAAAAAATCACGGAACCGGCCAATTATTGGCCGGTTGGGCTATTTAATCGGTACCGGCCAATAATTGGCCGGTATGGGTATTTTTAATAAAGATTTGAGACCGTGGGTAATTTTAATAATTTTTAATGGACTTAGGGTATTAATAAAAATGTCGGGATATCTTATAAAATACCCTTTTTCCAAAAAATATCAAACAAAATGCCCTTGTAAGCTCCACATTTCCCCTGCCCTCTTCCTTTCCTCCTAATTACTTGTTTCTCCTTTCTCTCCGCAACTGTAATTCCTGGTTTAAAAAATAACATTGAGTCTTCCGAGTAATTGTTGTGCCATCTGAAATTGAAAAAAAAAAAATGAAATGAAATAAGAAAGATACATTGTCCAGTTACAAAACCATTTTAGGCACAGTTAAATGAAAGAAAGAAATAAAGAAAAAATTACAATTAAGCTAACATCGTTAGGTATTGGGGTCAGCACCACCAGGTTCCAGCAAATAATCGAACATCTTCACTGAAGGTAAATAGACTAAACTTGGGTGAAATGAAATAAAAATTGTGATAAGGACACAGGTAAACTAGTGATCAGCTACGAGCCAACCTTATTGGTCAAATTCTCCTTAAGTTACAGAATTTCGTATGCTAGTTAAGAATCATTTTCCCTTCAAATATCATATAAAAAATGAAGAAAGCAACCCTTAATAGACGAATAAAAGAAGACAAAACTGATTAGTCTACTATAATTAGGATTAGTCAAGGTTGTTAGAGATAGTCAAAGCTGTTAAGCTTCTCTGTTAGAGATTCTATTAGAATAAGCAAGGTTATAAAATGTGGTTTTCATGCGGTATGCGGAAGGCCACCGCATATACGGTATACGGCCGCATATGCGGTTTTCATGCGGTACTTATATATGCGGATTTTAAAATGAGAATTCATATATATATAAACAAGTATGCGGTAGTATGCGGAAATATGCGGTAATATGCGGTAATATACGGTAATATTCGGTATCATACAATCAAATATGCGGTAATATGCAGTAATATGCGGCCGAATATGCGACTGCATATGCAAAACCGCATATTGATTTTCCATGCGGTTGCCAACCGCATACGCATATGCGGCCGCATGAACCGCATTTTCCTACAATGAGAATAACAAACTCTTGTTAAGACCATGTAATTACATATTAGACTTCTCTACATAAGAAGACATTATACATGTAATCTATGAATCAATACAATATCATTTCTCTCTTATACTCTCTTCTATAATTCTTTAACCCTAAAAAAGAAATGAAGCAAAACGTGTCATTTGCATATGCTTTTAATTTTTACAAAACTAAATGAGATATATTCATTAATAAATTCAAGTCAATCACACCTTATCCTCATTGCTCCTTGTCATATGTTTCACAAAAAGATGCACAAATTATATATACGTTCATAAGAATTAACTGAGCCATCAAAGAGCTAATCTATTTTAAGGAAATGGCTAATCATGCAATAAAGGAGATCAATGACACCAAGTTAATAAAAAGAATATTAGAGGCCTCTAGAAAAATACCGTCGCAAATAGAAAAAGCACGTTTATGACGGTACTCCGTCGCGAAAAGTCACTTTTTATCCTCGCAAAAAGTGCCTGTCTTTTGTAGTGAGGCCGCAAGAGGAGAATGACATGGACTCGCGACAAGCATCAATTATTTTTGAGAGCTGTGCTGATCAAAATATCTTTTTTTATATATATATATTTTTTTTATCTTTTGAAAAAAAAAACTATCATGAACCCAATTGAAATAAAAAGTACCAATTTCAATCAATTGCACAGCTCTGAAAAATAAATTGAAAAAAAAACTATCATGAACCCAATTAAAATGAAAGTACCAATTTCCATCAATTGCACAGCTCTCAAAAACCTATATGCTTTTCATGAGTCCGTATCATTCTCTTCTTGCGGCCTCAATTATTCTGGTTATTTACTTGGTTGCTTTGATCTCCTTTTTGTGCATGAATTGCCATTTTCATAGAATATATCAGCTCTTTCATAGCTTTCTCCTCTTCGGCTCACAAATGCATGAACACAAATTTCAGAAGCTAGTTTATATCATTGCTATATATAGACGAAGAGACCATATCTTTGTAAACAATAAAAGTACATTAATGTTGTTGTCTGTATTATAAAATAGTCAAAGATATGGTCAAAGATATATAATTAACGCATATCATTCAAATGTACAATTGATATCATTGCTATGAATTCAGAGTAGGTCTGATGCCCATCGGACCTACTTTGGTTCGATGGGTGTGATGACCATCCGATCAACATCAAAATTCGTGCACTCTGCATCAAAATCCATGTGAGTCTGTATCAATTTCCGTGTGCACAAATTTAACGCTAATCGTATGATGCTAGAGTCAATTGAACATAAAAGTAGATCCGATGCCCATCAGACCTACTCCTATCTCCATTGCTATATGTGGACGAGGAGATCATATCTTTGACCATATCTTTGTATAGAAGAACATTAATGTTGTAGTCTGTATTATAAAATAGTCAAAGATATGGTCAAAGATATATAATTAACGCATATCATTTAATTGTACAATTAATGATAATGTGGTTTATACTATGAATTTTCATACTAGTGGTTCTGTTTCATTAATTCTAACATCTTTATATTGAAAGCCAACGGATTTTTTCAGTAAATTCAAATTTCGTCAAATATAAACTTAGAGCAATTAATTCTAGCAAAAAATTTGAATTCCATTCATAATTTGAAAACATTGAGTATGATGATAAACCTCTTTAAGGTCAATATAGGTCCAGATTATACTGAAATGGTCGGAATAGAGATACCAACTTTGTTAGATTTTCGAAAGAAAATTGTGGCCCATTTAAAAAAACTTTAAAAAGTTTATACACAACCGATTTAATTTATTTTAATAGAGCGAGATAAAAAGCCAACTTTTTATTCATGGCAATATTTTTTTTTCTATTTTTTTAGTTTGTAGCGATTTGTTTCTCTCTCTCTTTAAATTATTTCAACAAAAAAAATTGAAAACTAGAAAAATTGCAATAATATATAAAAAAAATCATGGGATATTAATTGCGAATTTTTTAATGAATAATTTTGTATTCATGTATAATTTTGTATTTAATTTAGTGTAAAATGCCATGCATGATACGGTAAAATTGATCCTCATTCTCCATTAGAAAATTTTATACGATTGATTCCCATATATATTTAACCCCTATAGTTTGAAAATCTAGCTCCATTCCTGTGTGTGCCCATACATAGTGAGTGCTATGTAGTATTTAGATACTGGATGGCCAACATGTGTATTCACGCTATATCGTGCATGCGTCCGTACATTTGCTGGACGTGATGGCACTCGTGTCTCAGCACACGTTTTGCTTGTCATGACGTATCGTACATATACTTGTACATAACACATATTATGCCTTGTCAATAAACATATTTGATAGATAAACAATAAACAAAATATTCTCATACCATTTTATGAATATAGGTAGTCACGAGTATATATGAATGCAAATTGAATATTAAACAAATATAGATACATATTGAATATTAAATGAATACAAATATACATGCAATACAAAGATAATTCCTAAGCTTGAAAACAGATCTGGTGATATCCGTTCGAATCCGCTCCAAATTGAGAATATAGGCGGATTCGGATAAATAGAACGGATTTTGGCTATTCTGAACTCAGATATTGCATCTATTAAATAAGAAGAAAAGATTCAAATTCAGAAACGTATAATTTTCCGAAACTGTAAACAGATCGGATATCCAGAACCCACTTTTTAAGCCATTTTGAACCTAGATCGATCTGTCCCTGTTCCGCTCTCTTCTATGCTAAAAATCTTTAGCTTATAATTAATTTAGAGTGAGGCTATGGTGCTATGCATAGCACGGATGGCTAGTGTACTACAGCTCAATATGGTACTTTTTAAAATCCTAACGGTTGATCTGACCGTTCAATGTGATAACCATATGAATATGTACTTGCAAACTAAATTTTATATTTTTTCGAATTTTTTTACTATTTTTTCAGATAAGTAGAATTTTGATGGTCCAGAATTTTCAAAAAACACTGATTTTTCTACCTATCTAAAAAAATAGTAAAAAAATTCGAAAAAATATAAAATTTAGTTTGCAAGTACATATTCATATGGATATCACATTGAACGGTCGGATCGACCGTTAGGATTTTAAAAAGTACCATATTGAGCCGTAGTACACTAGCCATTGGTGCTATGCATAGCACCATAGCCTCACTCATTAATTTATATACTATCTCTCCCTCTAAATCCTGCACAAGCTGTGAGACTAAAGAGATCCGGTCATCCAGACATAAATTTTTAATTATTGAAATGATATTTGTTGTATCCTAGTGTTACAACATATCTTCGTTGATCTTTTTAATTAAATTTCATATTGGACCCACCCAGCCTACTTAATTTTAATATATTTTCTATTGTTAAATTGTCATTAATTATCTTTTAGTGTACTCCAAACAGATTTTTTTTTTACAAATTACATCAAATCTCATATTCAATTATTCATTCATTTTCATATTAAATTTTGTTAATTAGTATTTGTATCTTAAAGTTCTTATAACTTAATTATCCGACAATTATTTGTTTTGTATCCATATTTGAATCTGTATTTATGGATTATCTGCTCCGTATCCATTCAAGGCGAGTTTGGTTTTAAATTTTAACATATATTTACTATTCGTATCCGCTTATTGAATGTTGCATACAAATTTAATATTAGCATTATTCGCTCCAAATTTGCTCTGTTTACACCCAACATGTTTCACAAAAAATGTACACGTTTATGTATATCATAAGAATTACCAAAAAAATTATTAATAGGAAAATCCAAAAAAAATTGAGAACAGTGAAAGAATTTGCCAAATTTCGAGATATAAAAAACCCCTTATGATGTATAACGTCTGGCGAATGTCATTAACCATAACGTCCAGATTATAAAGATAATTAACTCCTAATTAACTTAACAGGGAAAAAAAAGAGAATAAACGGGACGTTACGTCCGGAGGTCTTAAAAAAAAGAGAGACCTATGTCCGGAGGTATGGACATTAACCATTGTCTATAACGTCCTCCATTTTTTTTAGAAAGCTGATATGAGTACCCACGCTACAGTACCCGCACTGTACCCACACCTAAACTGCCATAACTGCTTGTGGGGACCGCAACTATTCCAAAATTGTAATTTTGTTTTACAAATTTTAATAGTAATACTGTGAAGTATATAGCTCAAATAGGGCAAGTATTTATACCTATACAATGAACTACACCTGGTATATGAATTTTCCTAAAATAACTGTACCCGCACCTTTTTTTCAAAAATTCTCGTGTTGTACCCGATTAGGGGACCACTCAAATGTCATGTGGGGACCGCAACTGTTCCAAAACTGTAATTTTAATAGTAATACTGTGAAGTATATAGCTCAAACAGGGCAAGTATTTATACCTATACAATGAACTGCACCTGATATATGAATTTTCTTAAAATAACTGTACCCGCACTTTTTTTTTTCAAAAATTCTCGTGTTGTACCCGCATTAGTGGACCACTCAAACGGCATGTGGGGACCGCAACTGTTCCAAAACTGTAATTTTGTTTTTTTTTAATTTTAATAGTAATACTGTGAAGTATATAGCTCAAACAAGGCAAGTATTTATACATATACAATGAACTACACCTGATATATGAATTTTCCTAAAATAACTGTACCCGCACCTTTTTTTCAAAAATTCTCGTGTTATACCCGCATTAGGGGACCACTCAAACAGCATGTGGGGACCGTAACTGTTCCAAAACTGTAATTTTGTTTTTTTTTTAAAAATTTTAATAGTAACACTGTAAAGTATATAGCTCAAACAGGACAAATATTTATATCTATACAATGAACTACATATGATATATGAATTTTCCTAAAATAACTATACCCGCACCTTTTCTTGAAAAATTCTCGTGTTGTACCCGCATTAGGGGACCACTCAAACGGCATGTGGGACCGCAACTGTTCCAAAACTGTAATTTTGTTTTACAAATTTTAATAGTAATACTGTGAAGTATATAGCTCAAACAGGACAAATATTTATACCTATACAAGAACTACATATGATAAATGAATTTTTCTAAAATAACAGTGCGGGTACTGTAGCGTGGGTACTGAAATAATTATTCTTTTTTTTATTCATGGTGTCTGGATGTTATGGACATCAACGTCCTATCTTTTTTTTTCCTGTTTTGTTAACCAGTGAATTAGATTTCGCTAATCACCGGAGAAAGAGACGCATTGAATTCTTCATTGCAGAGAGAGATGCACGATCAGCCATGCCGCTCGAGAAGGAACCGCGTCTTCAGTTGAGGGACGAGGAAGAAAAAGTACTTAGAGAATAGATTGAGAGGGGAGGGACGAGGCAGGTGAGTGCGGAATGGGGGCGGGGAGGGGGGTGGGTGGAGGGGTGGAGGCGGGGCAATTTCTCTCTTTCTCAGAGAGAACAATCCAGGTATTTTATCCCATTAATTGGAGAGGAAAGAGAAAACGAAAATATTTCATTCAGCGCTTAGATCCGCATGGATCTTAACGCAGATTCAAGGGAGGAGAATTTTGAGATATGACTGAGATATGAGGAGATGAGGCATTGGAATCCTCCTCAATTTCAATATACATAATTAAAAAATTTGAAATCATGAGGGTGTTAGATATGCTCCTGGTTAGATCTTCAGATTTCTAATGTTAGATATGAACATATTAATTTTTTTCAGGTCATAGGATCAAGTACATGCCCAAATCAGTGCCTGATGAAGCTGTTCAAAGGTATCCAGCTTGCATTATATCAAATACAAAATATTATATATAAAGTATGGAGGAGCAGCATCGCATAGAGATTATGCAAGCACTGCATCACACCTATTATGCATGGGCCCTGATTAGTAGCAAATGTATTATCACATCACAGGATCATATTGGAGAAAATACCTACTTTTGATGGATCAACGAATGCCTATATTTATGTTAGTGGCAGGTCTGCATTTGAATTCAAGTTTTGGACTCTGCATGCAAATGAAACAAATGAAGAATTTAGTCTTAAGAGATATGAAAAGATTGAATCCGTATCCTCTGCATTAATTCAAAAGAGAATCTTTTGAGTTAATAAATCTTGGCTGTCCAATATGTTTCAAAATTCGTGTGAACTAGATCTGCACTAAAATTAAAGGGTCTCTATGTTATAGACTTGAGCCGGATTCGCTCCGTTTAAAATCAGACAGTTGAAATTCATTAACTCAAAAGATTCCCTTTTGAGTTAATGCAGAGGATACGGATCCGAAAAAGATTCCGACTGTTGTTTTCTCCCCATTTGCATGGTTCTTGTTGGTCCGTTGCCTACATGTTTATGTTATCTAATTAAAGTATGTATGAATTCAATAGGCGGTGACAAAAGTATAATTCAAGTACCATGGTGCTAATCTTATGCGATCAGAACTCATTAGAAATTTCATATTATGCTGATCTTTGCTTTAAATTTGATTTTAGGAGTTTGTCAAGTGGAGCAAGAGGATCAGATAGCTGTTATTTTTTACTTGACAGAGGACAAATTAGAGGCAACAAGCAAAAATGAGGATGCGAAAGAACAGGATGAAACATCTTCTATCTGCTGGGTTGATAGTATGCTTCTATTCCCCATCGGTCCAAAAATAGATGTCAATAATATAAACTTTTTGCATAAAATATGAGGGTCATTTCGAGGTTTCATAGCATTTTACAATAAAATATATAGACAAAACATATATAACCACTAGTTTTTGAAAAACAATGGAGTCAATTAACCCTCGTTATATCCATGTATCTCCACCCCTATATAAGACCAGGAGAAATTTCTATAAATAAGTTAAAAGGTGAGTGAGAAGTTATGTAAGTATACCAAGAAAATAAGATAATATCAGATATAACCCTAAAAAATGTGAAATATCCCAAAAATTCTCTTATTTTCATCATCCGGTTAGCAAAGAGTGATTGTTTTTGTATCTTCATGATGAAATGTGGAGAGATTATTTCTTTTAAAGTGGATAACATAGTACAGTGGATTTTTCCGAGGTTTTGCACACGATGCATGAGAAAATTTCCTAATTTTTTTTCTTTTTTCTTGTCTCATTTTAAATTTTCACATGGATCTTCCCCCACAACTTGGCCGGTTTGCTCCTCTAGTGTTCTTTCTCACTTTTTTGTATTTTTGTCTTGTCACCAGATCTCATGCAAGTTCATTTAATTTGGGTATGAAGGCGAGTCCGACTGTTGCATGTGACGCGACTAGCATTAACTTACTACGAAGATGGAACGAACAATATGGTGAAGGTGGTAGCAGGAGAAATTTGTAAACTAACATATATTTAACATAATGTCACATTTCTTCATCTAATGTTGAACACAAACACCAAAATTTTTAAATCTAGGGTGCATTTGGATGCAGAGAGAATAGCGTTGTTCTGAATTAGCGCATTATTCTTTTCGTTATTCTCCGTTTAGATCATACAAAAAATAGCACTATTCTCTAAATTAGTGCTATTATGACTAACCTCAGAACAGAACCGTTCTCGTTATTCCTGCTGCAACTCCCAAACGTAACCTTACGTGATTTTCTTCTTATCTTAAAAAAATAGTAAAAAATTTCTAAAAAATACAAAATTTAATGTGCAAGTACATATTTGTACCTTTTTATATGAAGATTATGTTAAATAGTTCAAATCCAGAGAATAGGACTTTCAACGGAGATATGAATCCATATCGGTCACTTTGTAATATGCATATTACTATAGCCTCACTCTAAAACAATGAACAACAAATAAGAAAACAAGAAAAAAAAGGCTGGTTCAATCAAAAGAACAACTAACTAACATACATCAATATAAAAAAGGCTCACAACATTTAAAACAGGTAAACCGTAAATATGACAACACTGAGCAGATTGAAATACACCACCACAAGAAACCCTCTCTCCATATATACAAAATGCTCAAACAGTGCAAATAAAAGGCACAGCCAAATATAAACTAAAATGTAACTCCTAATAGAACCCCCTATGCTAAGCCACATCCATACAAAACAAAAGACTCTTTGGCTGGAAGATTGATCATAACTGCAATGTGAAAGCAAACTGTCATTTCGATTATAAAGAATTTCAAAAACATAAAATACTTGTTAACAACACCCAAATTGAAATTTCAAATAACATCAAGCCATACAAGGAGTTAGTACTGTAAGCGTATTTGTTTTTTTTTTTTAAATACTATTACAAGGCCGCGTCTTTCTCTGCAACTTCTTGATTGAGAATGTATGTTATTAGCAAATCTCCGGGATATAACAAGCATAGTTGTAAATATGATGCTGAAAGTAAAGTCATGTGAAAGGAACTGACCTAAATTCAGAAAATTAAGGCAGTTTCAATTTAGAAGCGACGGTGATAATCCTCCTCCAAGATGGGGTAAGTCTCACCCCATGGGTTTTCTCCTCTGTCTGCCTTGGCACTTTTCTCGGCCTCCACCTCTTCTAATATCGATCTCCTGTAGTTTCCCCTACTAGAATTTGCTATACCTGTCGTCTGCACCATTTTAAATCATTAGAACCTTGGCATGTGTGCGTGTGCGTGTGTGTGTGTGTGAGAGAGAGAGAGAGAGAGAGGGAGTGTACTTCTAGAAGCTTAGAGAACGGAGCTTTTAGCACATTGTTGACACCATTCCTGCTTCCTGCGGTTCTTGATTGCACATGCGAAGTCTGTAATGCCAAACATATATAAATAAGTTTAAAATCTAGTGAGCATTCATTACTTCGTTACTTTTCTATACGTTTCAGTTATTTTTCTTTTTGCAAACTGTTATTTTTGGGGTTCATCTACAAAAAAAATACCCGCAAACATGCACAGATCTCAAACCCCCCCCCCCCCCCCCCCAAAACAAAAAAAATCTCAATGAGACCGTATCCTTTGAGATAAAAAAATTTCAGTTTATATGAAGCCGAGCGAATTTTTTTTCGTTGCGTATTCAGAATGCAAGTGCCAGTAATTATTGTGATTTGAGATTCGTGCAGAAAGGATCTGAACGGTCAAGATTATCCACAGATCAACTCAATGTTTGAGATATCTCAGGGGATGCAAATTCAATCTCAATCCCCCTGATTCTTGTACTTAATTGTGGAGCAAATGCATTATGGAATTTAAACTAATTCTACTTTGATGTGAAACACAGATTCAGAACAATGTCCGCCAAAATATATCAAATATGTATGCAAAACCTTAATTTAAATATTAGGAAGACGTGAATAAAAAACCTTGCTTATGAGTCTTTCAAAAGCCTCAGTGCCGTTCTGTTCGATGTATCGCTCAGCTGCTTGTAAAACATCTTCAGATTTGCCGAAATTATCTTTCTTTTTAGGAACGTACCATATGTTGATAGTTTGTTGGTTGACGAGAACCGGCCTCACAAAATGCTGGTACACATAAGCCGCCCCATTAAATTGAGGTAGAACCAACCAACAATTGAAGAATAGCTTTGCATATGGCCAAAACGGAAGCCTACAGCAGTTAAAAAATGCGTAACCATCAGTGTACAAATTAAACTAAAATACAAGGGGCAATTTCATGTATACCCCTCCAAAACTTCGAAATTACATATTCCCCCCTCAAAAGTTTATAATATCATATTTACCCTTCTAAAGTTCAAAAACTCACAAATTTGCCCATTTATTGTCTTTTCTATTAAAACTCATTTTAAATTCTTAAAATATCCATTTTACCCTTTAATAAAAAAAGAAAAAATATGTAGCATGCTTCAAAAAAATGTCAGTCTCCAAATTGGTCGGTTTCCGATGGCAAATGGTTTTTCTCTACTTCTGACGATTACACAAGCATATACCTAGATGTCACTGTGTAAGCATCAGAAGTAGAGAAATTACCCATTTGCCTCTGGAAACTGCCAAATTAGAAGAACAATCATCATATTTGTTTAATCAAATTGTCAGCCCTAATTGTTCAAATCATCCAGGAAATACTGAGGGATGGTTGCAAATATGAAATTTTTTGCATGATTTAACAGTTATACATGCTGAGGATTATAATAATGTCAAATAAAAAGTAATTGAACCATGATTTACCAGTCTAAAATGCCAGCAAAAGTGAGCTCAAAAAGTGTAATAAATGAGTATAGAACCCAATAAGTTAGCCATTGTTGGTCATCAACTGGTGATTTTGTTTCTATGGCCCTCACCGATGCATACCTGTCAAAAAAATACCAAAATAATCAATTAAAAAAGGGAAAGAAAAGGTGAAGGGCTAGATTGAAAAATAATGAAATTTGAGTTACTCACAGTGGGTAAACAAGTGAGACGATGGGCCTGAAATTGAAAGAAAGGCAAATTTAAGGTAAAGTTTGATTTTGCATGGGAAGAGATTAATTGATAACTAGAGGAATTTTACAAGCAAATAAAAATTAAACAATATTAAAGCCCTTTAATTGGGATAGCAGCTAGAAGCCAGTTGAAATTAAACCAAAGCAGTTATTTAAAATTAGAAAAAATACAGACAAATACTAGCAGCATTATTCATAAATATTAAATTTCCATGCTTAGATTTTGTGCCACCAAAAGTTAAAAAAAATAACTAACTGATAATAAAATCTAACAAAACTCTACATCAACTTACAACTTATAAACAGCCTATAGACAAAAGAGATAGAGAAATTAATTTAGAAAAAAAAAAAAAAAAAGTTGAGCAGCATACCCAGCGAGAACATCAAAGTTTTTGGCAATTACTTTCAAGAAAGAACCAGATCCCATCTCTCTCCCTCTATTTCCTTCTTCTCAACCTCTAATTGAAACCCTTGTTTTGAAACTGAACTCTCCAATTGAAATCTGAACTCTTCGATCCAAAATAATTTTTCTTAGAAAACACGCGAGAAAATAAGCGCCGTTTGGTACAAGAAAAGAGCAACCCTTCCTTTTCCCCACTTTCCCTTTTCTTTTTTGGCTCGACCTTTCTTGTTTGTTTTTTTCTTCTTTTTTCGATTATGGAAGTAAGAGTAGCAGGGACTGGAAAAGTATCGTAAACTGCGATCGAGGAGAGGAGATGAGGAGTGAACACAGAATGGGTTTCTATGCGGACGCTCGCAGCATCGAATTCATATCACCTAAGGTAACAGAATATATTTTCTTAGATCTAAACCGTTCGATCAGAATCCGCACGAATTTTAAGGGAACCCGTGCATTTCACCTGGGGCAGGATTAGCCCGGATTCTTATTGGACGGTCGTGATCTAAGCAGAAATATTGTGTTACCTCATAGGTATGAATCGAATCTGCATCTGAGAAGCTTCTAGGTTCCGAGCTCGCCTTCACCTATCACTCTATCAGTCTATCACTATTAGGTATTCATATCACCTAAGGTGCCTCATTTTATGAATTTGAATCGAGTCCGTTCATTATATATAAGTACAATTTGTAAAGAGATCTCGTCTTTAACAGACTGGGGCCGGATTGACCCGGATTCTGATCGGACTGTTCAAATTTTAACTCACACGGTGAACTACCTGAGATGAACCGAACTCACCTATCAGCGGATTTCGTACAAGGTGACACCTAATACTGCCACGACCGACATTTTTAAAAATACCCCAAGTTAATTACAGATTAATAAAAATGCTCTAACCCATTAATTTTTATTACAAATGTCTAAACCGGTCATTTAATAGCCGGTCTCCTGATTTTTCTTTTTAGAGACAAATAGCTAAAATGTTGAAATATAACACTAAAAAATCGAATTTTTTTTTAAATATTTGTCAAATTAATTTTTTCATTGCATATTTATACTAAAATACACTAAATTACTTGAAAATATGTTAATTTATGCTGAATTACACTAAATTATGCTAAATTACAATAATTATCTAGAATTATGCTAAAATACAGTAAATTACGCTAAATTACGTATGAATATGGCCGATTTTGTGCCATCTTTCATAAATTACGGTAATTATAATGAAATTACGCTAAATTAGGCCGATTTTGTTAATGAGGTTGAGAATTTGATTACATGATTCCTTGTTAAATTTGTTAATGAGCATATAATCCATTAGGACTTATGCACATACTGTTGGGTTTTGAGGCTACCCAAAGCCATTAGGCTTAAGCTGCGGAAAGACCGTAAAACAAAAAATTTTACTTCTAACTCAAGCCAAAAGGATTGAAGTGGTATGTCGGATAATCTACCGAGAGTTACATACCTGTTCAATCATTTTCTTAGATTAAAAGCCGTAAGTAAAACTTTACTCATTCAGATCATAGATTAAGTAGTATGTCGGATAATAACCGAGAGTAACATACCAGATTAATCATGTATAGACCCCAAGTAGTAAAATCTTATTTACTTGTATTTAATCAGTTTATAGATCTACTCCTTTAATTGATTTCTAAAACTTTAATCTACTTACCAATTAAATAGATTAATATAACATGTTTATACCTTGTATCCAAATTCAAATTAGAATGCAGTCTGACCCGGCTGTCTGACTCGGTTAAGCAAGTACCAAAAATATAATGCCTCTATCGGTTATCCACTAGGAACTACCAGAGAGTTGATATTTCTTTTGCCAGAAATACTATACCAATGGTATTCGAAAAGTCACAGTTTTCGGTAAATCACTATTCACCGAAAGTACGAAATTTCTGACAAAACACTATTCACAAGAATAACTTTTATTCTTGCAAATATATATATATGGATAATCAGATTTTCTGCAAATTACTATTTGAGAGAGAAAATTAGATACGAATCGAATCGGATTCTGATTCGTGCTTTGATGTGGACTTAGAAATGGATTTGTTAATTTATCACATTTTCATGCCATTATATAGCCAAATTGTGGCGGTTCCAAATGAGTCGGTTTTAGAAGATGCAAAATCCAATTTGTATTTTGGCATTTTTAATATATTTAATTAAACCTTTTCATTTAATTTAATTTAGGCTTTTAATTAAATTCTAAATTTAATTAAGGCCTAAATTCAAATTGGACTTTTTGGTCCAAAATATTAATTCATAATTAACATTTTAATCCATATAATATATATGTGCTGGGCTTAGCTACTTCATGGAGTAAAACGACTTGGTGCTCCACGCCTCATTATTTTCATTTTGAAAATCCAAACGACCGATCCGAACCGCTCAAGTTGTTCTCCATATTGATATGTGCTTGGAGACCAAATTTTACATTTTTTGGAATTTTTTTACTATTTATTAAGCCACTTTGAAAATCACTGATCCGGCGGTCCAGAAATTTTTACTGTTTTTTACTGTTCATAAGGATTTTCAGATTTTCAAAGTGGCTTAATAAATAGTAAAAAAATTTCAAAAAATGTAAAATTTGGTCTCCAAGTACATTTCAATATGAAGAACATGTTGGAAGGTTCAAATCGACTATTTGAACTTTGAAAATGAAGATATGACGTGAAGTACAAAGTCGTTTTACTTCATGAAGTAGCTAAGTCCATCTCTAATATATATATACAATTATTCTGAATAATTGTATTTCTTGCGTTTGCGATAAATTTATACGACGTGTCATACACGTTTATAAATTTAATTCGGTTTAAGCATGTCATCTCTATGGCATATATTTTATTCTTAATTATAACACTTTATAATTAATCATAAAATTTCTCTGATTACTTTCCTATTGGTGTGACCCTATATGATCTGTGTTATGTTGGCAAATAGAATTAAAACTGTTTTAACCTCTATATATCATAGGTGGCACATGGCAAGTACATTATGACACCAATTACACAGATGATGCTGTACCGTACAATATCACGATCCAGTAAACGATTTACTTCGTGTTAATTTTTTTGTCTCATAGCTATCAGATTAGTTTCAAGATAGGTGTGTGTCATCCTTGCAAACTTAATCTTTTCTTGATCCTGAATAGATTATCAAATATGTTTACTCTTGTAATCATACTGGATCCAGATAATCATATTCTATCAAGGGGCCCAGTGATGCTATAGCTCGTATTGAGATACGAGGGACAATAGTACTTTTGATAAACCATCTTTTCCTCCGCATAAGCTATGTATACCGAAGAACTACCCTTATAGCTACTTTTTACGGATAGCGTTAGATAGCAATCACACATATACATCTCTTATGTAGGAAAAATGAATATCTCATACTTTAGAACTTAACACTAAAATGAAAACATTAATGACACAAACACAATTCCATTTAATGTTTCATTTGGGGTCTGTCAAATATCATGTTCTCTAACATGTATCTGTGTGATTAAAATGACAACTCTTTGTCTATGGTTTGTAAAACTTAACCATCATTTAATCCACACACTAACCTTATCGCGGTAATTAGTGTTCCTGTTAATTACCTTGGTTAGAGACTTTTAAGAATGTTATCATCTATATTATGAAGTTTCACAATTCCAGTCATGAACTCGAAATGATTCATAAATTCAATAATACTCAAGGTAACAAAATGATTAAACACAAAATGATTAAACATTCAATTCATGAACAAAGCTTTATATAACAAATTTATCGTATTATTGACTTCTAGATTATTACAAACTAACACATACATCTAATCCATTGGGACTTAAACATCGTTGTTTTTGCAATGAAACATCGATGTTTCATTAGCCTTAGCATTGGCAATTAAGCAGGGTAATGCTGAAAAAATATCGGCGCGTCGCGGATGTTTTTGTAATGAAACATCGATGCACTTCTGCCGTCGACAAGCCGTGCATAAAGAATTGGTGCATCATCGGTGTTTTTGCACGAAAAGCATCGTTATTTTTTAAAAAACTTTAAACGGCCATAACTTTGATTAAGAAACTCGAATTTGCACGTATGACCCCAATTCGGAAAGTTTGGGATGAGACAAGGTGGATGGCGCCCTCGGGGTTATCCCTAAGGGGCTGACAAAATCAGAATTGCAAAAAAACGTCATTTAGTACATCAAAAATTGAGTTAAATTTTTTTATCATCAGTAGACACATAACAACCCGTTTGCGGCTAGTGACAGTGTCGTATGCAGCATGGTAAAAGTCAGAACTTGTATCAAAATTATTGATCTGATGTTTAGTGTTCGCATGCGGCTAGTGAATTTAATTTGACAATAACCAGCATCCTAATATTGAGTATCTTTTATTTTGTATGTTTCAACAAGAAACAGTTCGTATTTTAGCATACGTAATTTAGTGTAATTTAGCATACGTAATTTATCTAAATTTATGAAAGATAGTACAAAATCGGCCATATTCATACGCAAGTTAGCGTAATTTACCGTATTTTAGCATAATTCTACATAACTATTGTAATTTAGCGTAATTTAGTGTACTTCAGCATAAATTAACATAATTTCAAGTAATTTAGCTATTTTAGTATAAATATGCTATCAAAAAAATAATTTGACAAATATTAAAAAAAATTCGATATTTTAGTGTTATATTTCAACATTTTAGCTATTTGTCTCTAAAAAAAAATTTAAATCATGGATCGGCCATTTAATTGCCGATTTGGGTATTTTTAATAAGTCGACGGATCTGAGTATTTTTATTAATCTGTAATTAACTTTGGGTATAAATAAAAATGTCGGCTGCCACGAGGTCCCCGACTCGTGTTTTCTTGTGATTAGATCAGTTGGTTCGGTCGGAGCAACACTAACTAAAGAGTGTAACGTGTCATGACAACTGGGACCCTCCAAAATCTTAAACTAGTAAACTACTGACCCATTTGTATCGTGATATAAATTAGCCCGCCATATGTGCCCTGTACCTATGTCGTCCCACGGGATCTCGACATTTTATTTTGTTACACTACAAGCAGAATTCGCACTGATTTTTTTATTAATCGAAAATAAATAAATAAAATATCGCAAAACGGAATGGTTTTGATAGAAATTTGATATGTAGTTAAACCGGTTTGATTTATCCGTCCACTAATTCATCTCCGTCTATCCACTAATCAAATTAATTAAATAAATAAATAAAAAACCTAAGGACTGTAAAATTGATTCCGTCCAACCCAAAACAAAAAAAAACAACACGGGACGGGGTAGACTGTCCCATCCCATATCCAGCGAGGAAAAAAAGAAAAGAGACCCAGCGAATTGATGGTGGATTCTCAAAAATAATATTTTATTCTTAATTTGTATTTAATGGTAAATGTATCTAATACTTTGTCTGTAGTTATTTGGCTGCGTAGCTACATATATTTATCTCGTTCCATTTTTCTATGTCTCAGACTCAATTAAAGGAAGGAGATGGCGAAGATTTCAGTGATTCGGGACGGGATAAAAAACAATGTCCCTGATTTTTTTTTTCTGTCGGACTGGACGAGGTTTACCGTCCGGAATTTATTATTTTTTTGGGCTTTGCAGGGGTTTAGGATTTGAATTGGCTGAGAATAATTTGTGAGTAATTTGGATGGGAGAATTTATACCGTCCGAGAGACATCCGAGGGACAGGACAATTATTTTTGTTCTACCTATATATATCAAATTTCCATCAAAACAATCTCGTTATGCGATATTTTTTATTTTTATTTTCGATTAATAAAAAAATCGGAAATTCGCATCCTCTGAGATACCTCATATTTTGTGTGACTTTTTAGGAATCACAAACGTTCAAATACATTCTACACTAATCTCAAAGCTCAAATAATACTGGCTCCTGCACTACCCCGAATAGGCACCGAACACGTCGGTCATGCAAAATATGAGATATCTCAGCGGATACGCACTCCTGCAAGTAGCCGTACCGATGTATTTATTTAATAGAAATTAAAATGTTGATTGTTGAGTTCAGATGTCTTCGTGTTATTTTATTTCTTTATTTTTATTTTATCAACAAAATTTAAAATTTTCAATCGTTAAGAAAAAAGTTATCGAATGTAATATATATTATATTTTTGTTTTTATATAAATATTTATGATAGTTTCACACTGTTTTGGCATGAACCAATAACTTGACAAAATTAATAAAAAAAATTATGAATCAATATATTTCTATATAAATTTTATGTGTGTTAAGAAATAATATAAGTCATGCCTTAATCTAATAATTTTATTTTAATGCTGACTTTTACAATTTATGTTATTAAGAAATGGAGAAATTAAATATATCTTCAAAATTAAATTCAACATTAAGAGAACTTATCTTTACTCCATTATGTCTGCACTCCTTATTTGCATCATAAATGTGTTTATATTTTGTTTAAAAAATAAGTTTTTATTTGTTAATGACAATGGTTACCATCTTTACATCGTGGTACGTACGAATAGTTGAGCGGAAATAAAAGTTTAAATTGTATAAGATTGTTTGTATATTTAACTTTGCTGACAGTATTAATCATCTTCTTTAGAGTGTGCTTCAAAAAAAAAAAAAACAGAGAGAAGAGGAAATTAAAACTCTAAAGAAGCTAAAAAAGAATCAACATGTCGTAGACCCAAAAATTTTATATTGGTAGAATTAAAAAATAAATATGCTAATTATTGTAATTCAGTATAATTTAGTGTAATTCAGCATAATTTAACATAATGTCAAGTAATTTAGCGTATTTTAATATAAATATGCTAATTAAATTAAAAAAGTAATCTAACAAATATTTAAAAAAAATTAATTTTTTAGTGTTAGATTTCAGCATTTGTGCTATTTGTCTTTAAAAAAAAAAAAATTATTTAGTACCGGCTATTTTCTGGCCGGTATGGATATTTTTATTAATTTCTAATTAACTTTGGATATTAATAAAAATCACGGCAGATCGGGCATTCCGAGTATATTCGAGTCGGGATGTTACTTGTGTGACTCAGGAGAGAAAAATAACCTTTTATGTTGATGTTGATGTAAGTGAATAATGCAGTGTAATACCGGCTGTATTTAGGTATCTGTTTCAATATCTAACTCAATAGTCATTTGGTTTCAATATGAAACTGATGGAGTAATCCACTGCTTTTATACAAAATAAATAAATAAAAAGATTGTAGACAGCCGTTTAATCAGTTGATCCGCTGAATATATTTTTTTGTGTTCTTAACTCAAGAGGGAGAAAACAACCTTTTATAAATAAACCATCAGCAATGACTGCTGAATAACGAGTTACCTCTAAATAATTGAGCGATGATGATATAATTTGTAATATTATAATAACATTAGTGCATGTTTCATTTTCTTTAATTATTAATAAAAAATTGGAATATTTTACAAAGTACCATTCTTTTTTAAAAACATAGAACAAAATATCAGACTTCCAAAATTCTTAACAAAATACCTTTGTGGATCCCACTTGTTCCCTCTCTTTCCCTCCTCACTTCTCCCTATTTACTCGCATTTATTCTTTGCTTAAGTAAAATATACAATTGTGATCTCATTTAGTTTTGAATAATTTTTATTTTTTATGTGTATAAATAATTTAGAATAAAAAATTTAAGTGTGAAATTTTATTTGCTAAATCAGAAAGTATAGCATTAGTATACATATATGTAGAATATTTCTAACGTATGGGTCTTTTTAAAAATTATAACGTATTTTATAAAATCTTTTTAACTAACATATAAATAATTCTAACGTATTTTATCTAGTTTATTCGGTATAAAATTTCATATTCCTGGTTTTCACAATTATAAGAATTTTATCACATCACATGTTAGAACAATTTAATAAGATACTTATGCTTCAATAAAAATATACTAATTATGTATAAGATATAATCTTAAGAAATTAAGAAATAAATAACCAATGCAAGAAATAATGCCAGCAGCTTTGAATCAGTTGCAATGCAAGTAATTTGCTAGTAAAAACATTATGGTGAAAAATTAAAAACTAAATTTTGTTGAATCTGGTAATTAATCAGACCAGATATGCACTTCGAAAGTGTAAAAAATGTATCCCAAACCATCTACACCACTCATTGCTATAGTATTCAAATTCAATATTTCTTGCGTATGTTAAAACATTTATATGTTAGATGCTTTTTTTTTTTATGAAATAAGTTAATACCATGTCTTATAATATAATAATTTTTATATTATAATTTTTTAAAAGACTCATATGTTGAAAATATTCTACATTTACGCTAATATTATACTTTCTGATTTTAACAAATAAAATTTCACACTTATATTTTTTATTCTAAATCATTTATACACAAAAAGTAAAAAATATTCAAAACGGGAATGAATTCACAATTGTACATTTTACTTAAGCAAAGAATAAATGAGAGTAAATAGGAAGGAGTAAGAGGGAGGGGGAAGAGAGGGAATAAATGGGGTCCACAAGGCATTTTGTTAAAAAATTTAGAAGGAGAATATTTTGTTTTATGTTTTGAAAAAAAAAAAATACTTTGTAAAATTTTCCATAAAAAGTTTGGGTTGTAGAGAAATAGACAATTCCAACAAAAAATATTGAACCTGTGGACTGGACAAGTATTCTCTCCAATAATGTAAAAGATTTCCTGTAAAAGATTCCCTCGGTAAGGGAACCACCACACATGATTTTGGGTTATGGGCCAAATTATCCGTTTTGGTGGGCCGAAACTTACAGGGCCTCACTTCTCACTTGGGCCAAACTTTTTTTAAACAAAAGAAATTATATTACTATCAACAAAGAAAGAACTGTTCCCCGAGCCCATGAATTTCTAGTCTTAAATCCCCAATTTCTACTGCCCGTTCACGGCCTGTGGGCTATATATATATATTTTCATATTTTAAAAGGTTAGAATCAATAACTAGTATACAAACTAAAGCAAAGCTAAGGTCTGATGTGCTCATCAAGAGAAGTTGGTGAGCACAATTTTAAAAGTCTATCGGATTGTCTTTAAATGACGAATTCAAACTGTTGAAATCTATCTACTTCATTAGTGATGCATGTACATGCAAAATTTTAAAAGTTTCGAATTCATTTAGCACACGGTCAAGCAGTAAAAAAAATAATGAAAAATGAATATATAAAATGTTCATTTTTTTTTACCGTTTGACTTTGTACTAAATGAATTCGAAACTTTCAAAATTTTGCATGTGCATGCATCACTCATGAATTAGATAGATTTCAACGGTTTGAATTCATCGTTTAAAGACAATCCGATATGTTTTTGGAGTTGTGCTCACCAACTCCTCTTGGTGAGCACATCACACTCTAGCTTTGCTCTACAAACTATGGCAATCTTGTCAAACAGGTATATTATATTTTTATATTTTACATTTTAAATCCAACATTACACATATATGTGACTACTTATCTAAATATTATGGACCATTCGAAAGTTGTGATTTTATATTTATTAAAAAAAGAGTAAAAATATTCTAAAAAATAATGTAAAATTTGATTTTCAAACATATTTTCATATGAGTATTATATTTGAGCGGTTCAGATTGACTATTTCGATTTTCAAAATAGATATATGAATTCATAGTACCGTGTAGATCACTCATTGAAAATGTTGATCTTAATATGATGGAGAAGGCTTCAGTATTCATATTGATTTCATTTGATTTGCCAAATATATACAGTACTCAACACGTCTGAAATTTGGCATCTATGCAATTTATTATTAGATACCAAATGGCACGCCATTTATTAACTGATTAATGTCTTTACACCTTTTTATTTGATCTAAAAAAATTGTGAAAATCATCGACAAGCTAACACTGTCATTTGTCAGAAACACATACCGATTTCATTTATATATAGTAATTGAAATAAAAATCTTAAAGTTACCTCCCATACCCTTTGCCTCCATTAATTATTAAAAAGCGGTTGATTCTTTTCTACATCTTCTCTTTTATTACCTGTATATATAGCATTATGTATAATTTTATACGTATAAATAAATGTTCTTTTATTCTAAATTTTGTTACGGAAGGTGTCAGGGCAGATAAGATCCGACATTTTTATTAATATCCAAAATTAATTACAAAATATTAATTATATCCAACTTAGCTAGGATTTTTTAAAAATGCCCAAACCGGCAAAAAAATATTAATTATATCCAGCTTAGCTAGGTTTTTTGGACTGGCCATTTTTTGGCCGGAGGGTTTTTTTTTGTGTGAAATATTTGGTAGAATAATTAGCATAATTATACTAAAATACATTAAATTACTTGAAATTATGTTAAATTACGCTAAAATACAGTAAATTACGCTAAATTAGGCTAAATTACACTAAATTATGCTAAATTACACTAAATTACACTAATTACACTAATTACGCTAATTATGCTAATTGTACTGAAATACGCTAAATTATGCTAATTTACGCTAATTACACTAATTAGGCTAATTATACTGAAATACGCTAAATTACACTAAATTGCGTTAAATTACGCTAATTTACGCTAATTACACTAATTATGCTAATTATACTGAAATACGCTAATTATACTGAAATACGCTAAATTACGCTAAATTAGGCCGATTTTGTGCCATCTTTCATAAATCATAAAAATAGTAAAACAATTCCAAAAATAGTAAAGAACCCAGCTAAGCTGGGTATAATTAATATTTTATAATTAATTTTGGATATTAATAAAAAGAGTAGAACTAGGGTGTGATGTGCTCACCAAACTCTTTGGTGAGCACAACTCTACATAAACTATCGGATTCACTTCAAACGAGATTAATCCAACCGTTGAAACCGATGTACTTTCATGCAAAATTTTGAATTTATTTAGTCTCAAGTCAAGTGGTCAAAATTGAGAATTTTTTGAATGAATTAAAACAACTTCATTTTGGATCATTCATTTTTCATCAATTTTGACCACTTGACTTGAGACTAAATGAATTCAAAAAATTCAAAATTTTGCATGTACATGCATCACTCTAAGGTACATCGGTTTCAACGATTGAATTAATCTCGTTTGAAGTGAATCCAATAGTTTATGTAGAGTTGTGCTCACCAAAGAGTCTCTTTGGTGAGCACATCACACCCTAGTTCTACTCTAATAAAAATGTCGGAGATAAGATCATTGTGTATATGCATGGCAGCAGAAATGCTATAACAAATTAAAATGACAAATGAAGAACAAAATATATCAATGGCAAATCCGCAATGCATCTTTAGGAGAAAAGAATAATGAGATGATAAAAGATCAAAATCAACCCCAAAAATACAAAATTGTTCATACATATGATTTTTTTGGTTTTATTTTTAGGGTGATGATTTTTTTCTGTCGTTTGTGGTGGTGTGGATTTTTTTTTTTTTTTTTTGGTGGGGGGGGGGGGGGGGGGGGGGGGTGTCATTGTGTATTATCATGACATAAATTAATATAAATTAATTAAGACTAATTGTATGTATCTAGTCTATTTGCTAGGTCCACCTGTTATTATGACTGTGAGCTACAAAACTACTACTTGAGCATTGTATTTTAGTAATGCTTTCCACAAACATTCAAGTGCTTCAACTTAATTATCCGGATGATATTTTTTTTTTCTCTTTTAATTGTTTTTGTAATGTTCCATTAATGGAAGAAAAAACAACGAGAAGTTTTCAAAATATATTTTCAGGGATGTATATTCACGGAATATCTTCATATTTTTAATACTGTTGTTTGTAGAAAAATAATCTGACAGTGCATCAGGTGATGATGAAACAATGGTCAAAGTCAAACAATCGTTTCATGGGCCTTCATACTTTTGTTGGCTTAAAAATTTATTTAAAAATAAAGGCATATATTATATACGTATATATATACACACCAAGTTAGAATAGAATATGATTATATTTGTATGGAAGCTCTTGATTACTATATATATATATATATATATATGAAGTTTAGATCATGTCACAGTTATGAAGACATAGTACGCAAATAATATATGGTTGCAGTATTTAATATTTCCATGATTATATCCATGATAGGCATATTAGAATCGATCACATCATGATCATTCCATCAAGGAAAAATAAGAAGGTAGAATAATATTGCAACGGTCTGGTGATGAAATCAGAATAAAAGGTGAAAAGTGAAAAAAAAAAGAAAAAAAAAGCTACATGTCAATGCAGATATCAGGTGATGAAAGCTGATACATAAAAACTTTCTGAAAAAGAATGCACACAAAAGAATTATAAGCATGCACTGCCAAAAGGATCTCTTGTTCACCTCTCTCTCTCTCTCTCTCTCTCACAAAGCTGGTCATCTGATCGAGGTCAAAATAAACATGCACTAAAAGATAAAGATTCTATTTTTACCAGATCTCTTGCTACTATATAGATAGTCTTTGTGCAAGTCAAGTCAATATATCAGCTATTTAACTGACACTGATTTCTCATATTGCAAATGCTGGAAAAGATTTTGGTACAAAGTGTATATATATTTTTAATTTCTATTAATTATAAGGACTAAGAAGAGAGAGAATACATAGAAATTAAAGGGGGGAACTTAAGACAATTCATCAACTTGCAAATATTTTGTAAAGTGTGTCATAAATAAGCTAGTAATATGGCTAGCATGATTGGTTTATTTATTTAATTTAATTTCAATGCATAGTCATCATCAGTAAGTATCATGCAGTGTATTTATACATCATCACACATTATTTTATATATAAAGAGAGATGGGCTACAGTAAATTGCAATGTATATGTCTTTTTGAACATTAAACTATAATTCGTTGGATTCAAAGTTCAAACAGCCGATCCAAACGTTGAACATGATCTTCATATTAATATGTGTTTAGAGACCAAATTTTACATTTTTTGAAAATTTTTTACTATTTTTTTTACATTTATTGAAAATCGTTGTTTTTTTATGGTCCAGATTTGTCTGAGAAACAATGATTTTCAATAAATCTAAAAAAATAGTACAAAAATTTCAAAAAATATAAAATTTAGTCTCCAAACACATATTAATATTAAGATCATATTCAACATTTTGGATCGACTGTTTGGACTTTAATCTATTAGTCTAATGTACAAGAGGGTCTATACATTGCAATGTACCGTAGCCCATCTATATATTGCAAAGCTAGGGTGTGATGTGCTCACCAAGAGAGTTTGGTGAGTACAACTCCAAAAGTATATCGGATTGGTTTCAAACGACGAATCTAAACCGTTAAAATCCATATACTTCATGAATGATGCATGTATATGCAAAATTTTAAAAATTTTGAATTCATTTGCTACAAGGTCAAGCGGTCAAAGAAATGAATCTTTTATAAGTTATTTTGTAAGTTGTTTTATATATTCATTTTTCATCATTTCTTTGACCGCTTGACCTTGTAGCAAATAAATTCGAAACTTTCAAAATTTTGCATGTACATGCATTACTCATGAAGTACATGGATTTCAACGGTTTGAATTTGCCGTTTGAAGCCGATCCGATATACTTTTGGAGTTGTACTCACCAAACTCTCTTAGTGAGCATATTACACTCTAGCTTTGCTCTCTATAGAGAGAGAGAGAGAGAGAGAGAGAGAGAGAGAGAGAGAGGGGTGGACCTAGCATATATATTTATAGGTTGTACTCGATATCTCTTTATTGTCATTCAACTTGGATGGAATATGGAATAGTCAAATTAATTAAACTCTGCCATTAATTGGCTACAGTACCTGATGCCATCCGATCTGATATGAATAATTTATTTATTCTACGTATCTACCTGTAATATAAATCCAGAGAGAGAATTCAAAGAACGCAAGATATATTTCATCAGATAAAAAACAAACTAGCTTATCTATTGCCTTTTGGTGTAGAGTATATTAATTATATACTAAGTTTTAAACTCGTGCTTCATAAACAACAGAGCATACGTATGATATATTATATATATACTACGCATGCTACCCAAACAATTATACTAAGAAACTTTAATATATTTATTGGTTTATCGTTAACTATTGGTGAACGTCACTAGCTAGCTAGCTAATGCTTTTCTTACTTGAATAAAATAAATTAAGGATATAGATGACAACGTTCTTAATTATGTGTATAGATCATCCATTTAATTAATTAATCCAAGTTAAAAGTAAATATATATATAGAACTGTTGTGTATAATATTAAGATAATCATATGTCCTTGTAAAATGTGAGTATATGTGTGACTGTACGTATGCCATTGCCAGAAACGGGTGCATTGATGGATACATATATATACATGTGGATATGTCTGGAAGACATTCGCATATGATATGAAATACAAGCATGAACATCAACAGTCATATATGTTTATTTTTTTATTTTTTTTTGGAACCCTTTCACTTGATATATATATATATATATATATATATATAGAGAGAGAGAGAGAGAGAGAGAGAGAGAGTGATGCTACGATGCTTTGGGAAGTAAATAGGGTGTTTTACTTCCCGCTCATATCTCCATTTTTAAAGTTCAAATAGTCGATCCGAAGTTCTCAATATGATCTTCATATTGATATGTGCTTGGAGACCAAATTTTTCATTTTTTGGAAATTTCTTACTATTTGTTTAGAATTTTTGAAAATCAGTGTTTTTGTGAAATTTTTATTATTTTTTATTTAATGAAAAACTGTGATTTTCAAAAATTCTAAAAAAAAAATAAGAAATTTTCAAAAAATGAAAAATTTGGTCTCCAAGTATATATCAATATGAAGATCATGTTGAGAACTTCGGATCGACTATTTGAACTTTAAAAATAGAGATATGAGCAGGAAGTAAAACACTCTCTTTACTTCTCAAAGCATGATAGCCTATCTCTCTCTATATATATATATATATATAGTTGCTTCGGCTTGACTGAGGCAAGGCCGAGCGCCGATTGTGTGAATTCCAAAAATTCGATTTGGAATCGATTTGAATCTGCTATATATATATAGATTATGATTTGTATAGATGTTTTTTGTGTTTTAGTGTAAAAAATACCGGGCTCAGGGGATTCAATAATTAACCGAGGTCAATAAGATTCTAATGGAAATCCATCCGAAGATCAATCAGATTCAAATGAAATTAATAGACGTATATATATTTTTTATTTTAATAGACGTACAAATTAGGTCTCAATCCTTTAATTAATTCTCACACCTTTAATTAATTAATTAATCAGTAGAATTTTGGCACTGCTCCAATTAATCTTCTCAAGCATATATATATACTTTTGTGATATATGTATTAGGCAATGCACATATATTACCTGGCGCTTAATTAAGAGAAGAGAGAAAAGGCAAACAGATAAGACTGATGATGGGAATAATAATGCAAGTGCAAGAAAAGAGAAGCAATTAAATTGAATATGGAACTTATGAAGGTGTGAAGGGGTGTGTGAAGGTGTACATGTGACAGCTCTAATTTGGAAGAGAACAACCGACAGGTCCAGCATGGTATTATACTCCTTTGGCCTCTTCCTTTTTCTCTTCTCTAATCTCTTGCTGTGCTTCACATCCCATTCTGTCTTCTGGGCCCCACACCACTCAACTATAGTAGTAGGCTTCTGATCAATCTGTCTCTCTCTCTCTCTCTATTCATTAAGGGCAACCCTGGTGCAGCTCAGCCCTGATTGCCCACTCTCTCCTTTTGGTATTTTAAGCATTTATGTTTACTATCAATATTCAATTCTCCTCTCCATTCCTCTCCCATCCATTTCATCTCACCACAATTGCACAAAAAATATACAAAACTATTATTATTATTATTGTAACAGTACATGACTACAGGGGCACTGATCGATCGATACATTAAATGATTGGTGTTCCGATGTTTTATTTATATACAAAATTGTGTAAAGATAGTAATTAATTGTTTGCTAATGTTGTAGTGTCAAGATCATTGATAATTGATTAACATGATAATTTTCATAACATTTGTACAAAAAGCTCAAAATTGAACAATTTGAGCATTCGTTTATCGGATGATTATAAATATTTATAAATTTAACAGCTCGTGATGCAAAGATTATACTATTTCTACGTCAAATTTAAGGTTTGTTTCTATATAAATATATTAATTTTTTTTATGTGTAATAACTTTTGAGTTGATTTCAGAAATATTATACGGATTGATTATAAAAAAAAAAAAGGTTCATTATCAACGGATCCCGTCCAGTTATTCCATAGTAATTAAAAAAATGGGATAAATAAATTTACCAACAGGAAATTAAAAACGAAAATTTACCAACATATTTATTTTTGAAACAACAAGGGCTCTCATATGCTCCAGCTTTCATTATCTTTACATGTATCTTGCGAAAATTGAATATGCCAAGTCCATCATCATTTGGGCTAGCCCTACGGTTCATATATTATTTCATGTGATACCAAGAATAAGTCAAAATGCTTGTAATTTTTTAAATGTAAGTATGTTAATTATCATAAATATTGAATTTAATAGGAAAATAGTAATTGCCAATTATACGATATATCCATATATATAATCATGTAGAAATAAATTTTTATTTACAAAATCATGAACAAGTTCATTAAACATGTTGAACATAAACACACACACCCACACACACACACATCTATATATCTATATCTATATATGAGTGAGGCTACGGTACTATGCATAGCACGGATTGGTCCATGCTACGGCTCAATATTTGAGTTTTCAAAATCCTAACGGTCGATCCGAACCGTTCAACATGATTATAAAATAAATATGTACTTGCAAACCAAATTTTACATTTTTTCGAATTTTTTTACTATTTTTTTAGATAGGTACAAAATCACTTGATCTGAAAATTCTGGACCATCCAAAAACAGTGATTTTCTACCTATCTAAAAAAATAGTAAAAAAATTTTGAAAAAATGTAAAATTTGGTTTGCAAGTACATATTCATTTTATAATCATGTTGAACGGTTCGGATCGACCGTTAGGATTTTGAAAACTCAAATATTGAGCCGTAGCACGGACCAATCCGTGCTATGCATAGTACCGTAGCCTCTCTCTCTCTCTCTCTCTCTATATATATATATATATATATATATATTGCTTAATGACAAGATAAACAATTAAGGCGTACATATATACATATGTTGAGTGCAAGAACAGTCTCCACTTTTTGGGCAAATGGAGGGGATCATAGTTTGTTCCCCTCTGGAATTAATTATAAAATGTGGCTGTATGAGTTTGTCTGACAGGTAAGAAATGTATAAAGACTGGTGTCCTATATGCATATGGTTTAATTATAAGAGGAAAGGTTACGGATGCATATAATTTATATCAGAGGAAATCATTGATCAGGCGGCTGCATTATGGGTTTAATTTAACAAATAAGAAAGAATTATAAAAGAAAGGAGAGACACATGAGAGGTTGTAAGTTATAATACAAACCAGAGACTTCTGTCTGTCAGTTGAATTTTTTTGGTACTTATCTTTGTCGTCACTTCTAGATTCTTCTCTAAATTAATTATTCATCAAGCTAAGCATGTTTTTTTCTTAACCAAATGTATTATTATTATTATTATTAATTAATCATGCATTTGTTTAATTAATTAATTAAACCCCTGGATCTCTGCTTATATCTAGAAGGATTGTTGGCATGAAAGGCGGATTAAATGTCAACATTCCAAAAGGAAGTATTAGTCTGGCAGCCAACCATTGATACCAAAAGGAAGAAAAGGAATTTTACATTACAGCTAGCCAACCAAGGAATGATAACACCATTTCATTTCATAATTAATTAATTCATGTGCCAAATATTGCTGACTATAATATATATAAAATGCTCTCTGATCTCAATTTGATTTATAATTAAGAACATTAATAATAGCTACAAAAACATCTAGGAAAATTCTCTCTGAAAACCCTAAATTAATGATCACTAAAACTAGCACTACTACTACCAGTCTACTCTTCACTAACAAATAAAATGGAACAATTTGAACTAATAATGTCTCTCAATCAACCCATCATACGAACACTTGATAAAGCACCCAAAAAATATATATACTCCCGAGATCATGCCCATCAAGGAATGCCGAAATTTTCATAAAAGAAAACATAAAAGGAAAATAAATGAGGAAGAAAGAAATAAGAAGGAAAGCAAAACAAGATTAGAAACACACGCTCACACAAAAGAAAGAATGCATGAAGGCACGGATGGATATCTTATGCAAAACCTAATAATTATAAATCCATAACCTATGTATCACTGGTGCTCATGCTATCATGCCGTTCTCCTCCACCACCACCTCCAGTTGAATGTTGTTGATGCGATCCTCCTTGACCCGCATCGGTACCAGTTTGCGGTCGGTATGCATTTAATGCTGCGAGAATGCCCATATGACCTTCTCCCGCACCACCAGCCCCACCGGCACTGCCGCTTGACCCGAGCCCTAGTTGTTGACCTGGCAATAGAGCCATAGGAGTCGGGAAGTTCATGAAATGCAATCCGCCCGGCACATTACCTCTATACATAGCCGCAGCTCCGCTCATTTGCGGGAATGTCCAGATAGACTCGGCTCCCCCGCCAGATGCAACACTTACACCTTGATTGTTAGGGTTAGGCACCATCCATACCGTACCAGGTAATTGGCTTTGCGTATATCCGGCCATTTGTTGTTGAAGCTGTTGCTGCTGCTGCTGTTGCTGCTGTTGTTGTTGCTGCTGCTGCTGCTGTTGTAACTCTTGCTCCCATCGCCGCTTTCTTGCATTCACCATCTCTTCATCTGCCGACTGTTGTTGTGCTTCTATACCAACGCTACTTGAAGAGTGGAAGTTCAATAACAAAGGCGAAGAAGATGATGATGAAGAAGATGGTCCCTCTTGTGCAAAATTCATGCCTATAACTCTGTCCCACTCGGTCCGGAATCGAGGAGGAGGTGCCGGCGGGAGACGAAAATGGTGCGCTGGTGCTGAAAGAGATGAACCCGAACTTCGCAGAGAGATATTTAGTGAAGTAAAGTTTGCTGGTATGGTACCGGTGCCAGTTGCAGCGATCACGGCAGGTTCGGCTTGTTGCAGCAACCACTCGATCGTCTCCCCATCAGTCTTGTGACCGAGTTCACGCGTCAATTGGAAGACCCGAGCTGCACACAAGGCGGGCATGCGGATGCGGCGCCCGCGCCCGTCAACCTTGGTATGGCGATCCTTAGTGGAGGTCCGTTTGGGGGCAGGCTTTCTCTGCAGCTGTAGCGCGTTGTTTCCGGTGTCTGTAGGGGTGATGGCAGGGGAAGTGGAAGGGGAAGGAGAGGGAGAGATTTCCTTCTTCTCTAGAAGTTGTAAGGGGAAGTTGGGCCGGCGAGGAGCGCCTCCGCTTCCTCCAGTAGGGTCACCAGTGTCCATGGATGGAACCTTAATTTATGTTTGTAGGGTTATATACCATGGCAAGGGGCAAGGGGCAAGGGGAGATTGTAGTGTGTGAGTGTGTGGGGTATGGGGGGTTGAGACTTGAGACTTGAGAAGAAGGTAAGTAAAGGGAAGAGGAGATGAAGAACACAACACACACACACAGTGAAGTGAAGGTGGGGTTGTAGGGCTCACAAGAGGAGCTAGCTAGCGATGTTTTAGAGAGAGAGAGAGAGAGATGTGTGTCTGTTAATTTGGTAGGGTAGCCAGTTCAAATCTAGCTCTGAAAGAGAGAGAGGGAAAGAGAGATGAAGTGGATCAAGGAGAGGAGACAAGTGGAGGAGGAGGTATTGGTGAAAGATCGATCGGACTAGAGAGACTAGAGAGGGAGACTCATGAATTAAATTAATGGTTGGTGAGAGAGAAAGAGTCAGAGAGTCAGACAACCAACTATTTAGGGGACAAACAAACGATTCAAATTTTAAGTCTTTGAAGATGGAAATTAAATCTCATGAACACAAATAATATACATAGCATAGATGAGAGAGAGAGAAAGAGATAGATAAGGAGGAGAGAAAGAGAGAAGCTTTGAGAGAAAAGAAAATACAATGAGTGGGAATTATATGAGGGCCATGGAGAAAGCTACATTTTTTTTTTCATTCCTTTGCAAATAAAATGTTGGCTTTAACCCCTGCTTACTATTTTTTTTCCTTCCCACTCTTTCAGACCCCTGGGCCCCACATATTTTCTCATATGTTTTTATCCAGTTTTGGAAATTTTACACGCATACCACAAAAACTTCCAAAACTTAAGTGTGCCACTTGTGTCGCTTGCATACTCTTTTCTTTCTTTGGATAAAGCAAACTATTATTGATATTTAAAAATTCATGCTGATGATAAAATAAACAAAATTTAATTCTTACAAGTATATATACTCATATATATTTCATGGTCCTCATGAAATTAATTGTTTAATCTAAAAAGAGAGTTGGGTTATGTTCCATTGCAATGTACCATAGCCCAATATATATATATGAGTAGAACTAGGGTGTGATGTGCTCACCAAACTCTTTGGTAACACAACTCTACATAAACTATCGGATTCACTTCAAACGAGATTAATCCAACCGTTGAAACTGATGTACTTTACGAGTGATGGGCGTACATGCAAAATTTTGAATTTTTTGAATTCATTTAGTCTCAAGTCAAGTGGTCAAAATTGAGAATTTTTTTAATGCATTAAAACAACTTCATTTTGGATCATTCATTTTTCATCAATTTTGACCACTTGACTTGAGACTAAATGAATTCAAAAAATTTAAAATTTTGCATGTACATGCATCACTCGTAAAGTACATCGGTTTCAACGGTTTCAACGGTTGGATTAATCTCGTTTGAAGTGAATCCGATAGTTTATGTAGAGTTGTGCTCACCAAAGAGTTTGGTGAGCACATCACCCTTAGTTCTACTATATATATATATATATATAGAGAGAGAGAGAGAGAGATGGGCTATTGTGCTTTGCAAAGTAAAGTGAACGGTTTACTTCGGGCTACTTTTTGGATTTTCAAAGTCCAAAACGTCGATCCGACCGTTCAAGTTGATCTACATATTGAAATGTGCTTGCAGACCAAATTTTACATTTTTTAGAATTTTTTTACTATTTATTAAGTCACTTTGAAAATTGCTGATCACATGGTCCAGATTTTGTTGCACTGTTTTTACTGTTCATCTGAATCAGCAATTTTCCAAGTGGCTTAATAAATAGTAAAAAATTCCAAAAATTGTAAAATTTGGTCTGCAAGCACATTTCAATATGTATATCAACTTGAACGGTCGGATCGACGTTTTGGACTTTGAAAATCCAAAAAGTAGCCCGAAGTAAATCGTTCGCTTTACTTTGCAAAGCACAATGGCTCATCTATATATATATATAGAGAGAGAGTAGAACTAGGGTGTTCCTAAGCTCACCAAGCCCTTCCGTGAGCTCGACTCTAAAACCTATCGAATTGACTTCAAACGACATTTCCAAACCGTTAGATGTTCAATCTATATTAAAATGTGCTTGGAGACCAAATTTTACATTTTTGGAATTTTTTTACTATTTATTAAGATGGTTTGAAAATCGCTGTTTTCCAATGGTGTAGAATTTTAATAAAAACAGCAATTTTCAAACCATCTTAATAAATAGTAAAAAAATTCTAAAAAATGTAAAATTTGGTCTCCAAGCACATTTTAATATAGATTGAACATCTAAAGGTTTAAAAATGTCGTTTGAAGTCAATTTGATAGGTTTTAGAGTCGAGCTCACGGAGGACTTGGTGAGCTTAGGAACACCCTAGTTCTACTCTCTCTCTCTCTCTCTCTCTCTCTCTCTCTATATATATAGAGATGGGCTATTGTGCCTTGCAAAGTAAAGCCATTGTTTTACTTCGACTTACTTTTTGGATTTTCAAAGTCCAAAACATCGATCCGACCGTTCAAGTTGATCTACATATTGAAATGTGCTTGCAGACCAAATTTTACATTTTTTGGAATTTTTTTACTATTTATTAAGTCACTTTGAAAATTGCTGATCACATGGTCCAGAAAAAACAGTGCAACAAAATTCTGGACCATGTGATCAGCAATTTTCAAAGTGGCTTAATAAATAGTAAAAAAATTCCAAAAAATGTAAAATTTGGTCTGCAAGCACATTTCAATATGTAGATCAACTTGAACGGTCGGATCGACGTTTTGGACTTTGAAAATCCAAAAAGTAAGCCGAAGTAAAACGATGGCTTTACTTTGCAAAGCACAATAGCTCATCTCTCTCTCTCTCTCTCTCTCTCTCTCTCTCTCTCTATATATATATATAGCTGGGCTTAGCTAAACCATGGAGTAAAACGACTTGGTGCTCCACGCCTCATTATTTTCATTTTGAAAATCCAAACTACCGATCCGAACTGCTCAAATTGTTCTCCATATTGAAATGTGCTTGGAGACCAAATTTTACATTTTTTGAAATTTTTTTACTATTTATTAAGACACTTTGAAAATCGCTGATCCGGATGAACAGTAGCAAAACAGTAAAAATTTCTGGACCAATGGATCAGCGATTTTCAAAGTGACTTAATAAATAGTAAAATAATTCCAAAAAATATAAAATTTGGTCTCCAAGCACATTTCAATATGGAGAACAACTTGAGCGGTTCGGATCGGTAGTTTGGATTTTCAAAATGAAAATAATGAGGCGTGGAGCACCAAGTCGTTTTACTCCATGGCTTAGCTAAGCCCAGCTCGCTCTCTCTCTCTCTCTCTCTATATATATATATTAAATGTTAAATTTTCGGATTGCTTTATTGGTATCAAAATGCTAATTTTTTTATTTACAATTTCTTCTTTTTGAGGTTTATCTACTAAATTTCATTTAAGAAAAAAAAAGGATCAGTGCAGAGATTTTACGTAGAGAGAAATTAAAAACACAGCTAGTATGCCACATAACAAAACCAAAAATTTATATAAATATAGACCAGAAAATTGGAAAGAAAATGTCGTCTTCCATTGATAAGTATAATTCGATCGCCACCTTAATTACCAAAGGATTGATTTGCCATGAAAAAACAAGACCTAAAAGAACCCGCCACATGAGGTAATCATGGATTGACCCGCCACAGAGTCATCTGCCGCAAAGTTAAACTCTCGTCACTAAAATTATTTTGAATTTCAATGAAGTCGTCAGACAGAAAAAAGAAAATCATTACAAATATAATACTGAAGATACGCTAAAGTTCTTTATAAAGTGCATAGATATACGTACATGCTTTACATCCATATAAAATACTGATAGTCCATATTAGTGTTTTGAAAATACCCCCACGGGTCAGACCCGACCCTGCCCGCCCGGGACCCGTGCCCGTCCTGTCCGTGCCCGTGCACGGGTTTTGCATGGGTTCACGGGTTAAACGGGTACGGGTTGAGAAGGGCCGGGTACGGATTTTTTTAAAATTTACCCGTGATACCCGTACCGTTTCAAACCCGTACCCGCCCGTACCGACCCGTGGACCCGTATTACCCGTGCACGTACCCGTGCCCGTGATGCCCGTACCCGTAAAAATTCAAATTCCCCCCCCAAAAACAGAAAATAAAACCAGAAAAAAAAACAGAAAAAAAAACAGCAAAAAAAAAATCCCGAACCCGTGTTGCCCGTGACCCGTGTTACCCGGTGGGTTTGAGAGGGGCCGGGTAGGGTTTTTCAAAAAAATACCCGTGCTAATCCGTCCCGTGTCGCCCGTGACCCGTGTTGCCCGTACCCGTTTGCAAAACACTAGTCCATATTAACAAAATTTACGGTACAAATTTTGACAAGGCTGTTTTTTATTTATATAGTCCATACAGAGAGTATACTTTTATCTCTATCGGAGCACGATGGTAAGCAGATTCGGTCGTTGGAGCACAACGGCTATCGGACGAAAGCGGATCCAGTCGTGAAGCGAGATGGGGAATGATGTAATAGAGTATTTAATTAAGAGTATAGATAATAGAATTAGTTGATTAGAGTAGTTTAGATAATTTCATGAGAATAAGTTTAGATTTAGAAAGAATGATCATTTGATTCATTGTAATATGTTTTTTATTAATAAAATTATTAGTAGGTATTTAAAGTCATTAACGATGAAACAATTAATACAGGAGATCCGTACTCCATGAAGCAGATATATGGTGAAATTTTGAAGATAGAAAGATTGTTTGAAAGAGTAGTGTAGCTAGTACGTAGAATCTTGTAAGTTTAGTTTACAAAAAAATTGCGTACAAGACAATACTTTTTAGTGTTATGTCACATATATATATATATATATATATATATATATATATAGTCTAGTCAATAAATTTACAAAAAGTTGTTCTTATTTTTTTTCTGTCACATGCTGCATTCTTCAGCAAATCAATGGTACGTTGTTTCTATTTCGCCCGTGTGTGTGTATATATATATATAATGTAAGAAGATTGATTTGCTGATATGTTTCATTGGTTTAAAATTATATTATTAACTAATTGAAATTTGGAATCATGATCATTATACCAGTAGTGGTCCAATTAAGAAGGCACTGATCGAATTGAAGCACTTAGAGAACTTTTGTTTGAAACAAAGGTAACTAAGAATCGATTACATTTTGTACTACACAAGTTGCTTTATTTTATTTTAAATCATCCTTTTGGTATATAAATTATAGCTAGTTCTCACTAGTTTATTTAATCAAAGTTACTTTCCATGATCAATAAGAAAGTACTATACTGGACGGAATCATAAATTTATTATAACGGAAGCTGAATTTGATAAAAAATATATATATATTTATTCAACAACACATATTTTAGCTCTCATGTTTCTAATGAAACAAACAATAACATATTTTTATCTTTAAAAAAAAACAAAATATTTTTTACAACGAGACAGATAATTTGTTGCTTTAATTAAGAAAATGCATGCTTCATTAATAGAGAACATAATATAGAATTTTATTAAAAAAAATAAGGAAATTTATGCATGAAATTTACAAGCTTTTTTTTTTTTTTAATATGTGGGGCTTAATCACCTGTGAACTCCCTTAAATTTGTCCATGAATGTGCTATAAATTTTGGTGCAAAGAGCAAATATATTAATTGGGAATATCATGGGAAATTACTTAAGAGTGAGGCTATGGTGCTATGCATAGCACGGATGACTAGTGTACTACGGCTCAATATGGTACTTTTTAAAATCCAAACGGTCGATTCAAACCGTTCAATGTGATAACCATATGAATATGTACTTGCAAACTAAATTTTATATTTTTTTTCAAATTTTTTTACTATTTTTTTAGATAGGTAGAATTTTGATTGTTCAGAATTTTCAAAAAACACTGATGTTTCTGCCTATCTAAAAAAATAGTAAAAAAATTCAAAAAAATATAAAATTTAGTTTGCAAGTACATATTCATATGGATATCACATTGAACGGTTCGGATATCGACTGTTAGGATTTTAAAAGGTACTATATTGAGCCGTAGTACACTAGCCATTGGTGCTATGCATAGCACCATAGCCTCACTCATTACTTAATATGTAATTACTACTAATGGAAGGGTGGGAACTACAATTTTTGGATGCATGGTAAATTTGGGACTACAATTTTTTTTCAAGTTTTAACTGTGGTTGGGCAGTCACTTGGTTCAGAGTCCACGTGCGGTGCTCTTTATCATTCAATCCACACAGACAGTGGCACCCGGCCTGGGCCCCACCTGCAAGTCAAAAATAGAAATGCTAATTCAATGTCATTCAACAAAAATAATTACGTACCTCTCCAGTCCTTTTTTTATTTTTAAGAAAAGAAATAAAATGTTTTTATAGAACCGGAATGATGATAAAAATTTCTAAGAAATTTGGAAATTCGCTAACAAACTACATATATTAGGCGTTAAATTTCTTAGTGTGCCACAGTGCTGTGAGGTTTGCTACGTAGTCTGTTATCCTCCCTAAGAAATTGCATGTCAGCTACAATTCCTTGAGAGACATTGACTCAATTCTTATATTGTCGTGCGGTGTAAAAGACAGGGAACCAATGGAATAACAGGAACCTGTTATTCTAAATCCAACCGTTCAAATTTACATGTACGCATCTTAAAGAAGATCAATGATTGAATTTGAAATAACAGGTTTCTATTATTCCATTTGAATCACAGCAGATTTGAACGCAAAAGACAGAGCATAAATGAACCGCATCATCAGATATATGTGATTCATTTACGAATGAATTTTTGTGTTCCATTAGATAAGTTATTATATGTAGTAATAGTTACAAATAGTGGCAGTGATTATAATTTTAATAATAACAAATACAATGACATTGTATTAATAATACTAGTAATAATGATGATAATAATGAAGCAGCTTTGTTATGTCAAGGTTTTCTTAGTTTCTTTTTTAACAAGATCTGAACATGTTAAGGTTGTAAGTTAATCTATTTCTTCAATGAAATGGACTTAGGCCTCTTGGTCATGTTTGGTTGTGGCCTAAAGGGTGGAATAAGGGGTTTAGGCCTCTTTATTCCACCAAACGTGACTTTATTGAGCCGGCCTAACATGGCATAAGCCGATCTTTAGGCCGGCCTAAACTAAACCACCTCGCATGGTGGTTTAATTTTATTCCACGTCGTGGCCTAACTCGAATAATTATAATAAATATCTTATTAGTATATAATTAGTATATTATTATTAATAATTATTATTAGTATATAATTAAATAATTAATATCTTATATTGTTAATATATTAAATAATAATTATAATAATATTATATAATTAGTATCTTTTTTCAATAATTATTATTAATATATAATTATATAATTAATATGTTATATTGTTAATATATTAAATAATTATTATAATAATATTATATATATTTCAGTTACTATTAATATATTAATATGATATAATTAGTATCTTATTACTAATAATAATTATTAATATATAATTATATAATTAATATCTTACATTTTATTATATTAAATAATTATTATAATAATATTATAATATATTATAGTTATTATTAATATATTAATATTATATGATTAGTATCTTTTAATCAATAATTATTATTAATATATAATTATATAATTAATATGTTATATTTTTAATATATTAAATAATTATTATAATAATATTATAATATATTATATTTATTATTAATATATTAATATTATATAATTAGTATCTTTTTATCAATAATTATTATTAATATATAATTATATAATTAATATGTTATTTTTTTAATATATTAAATAATCATTATAATAATATTATATATATTATAGTTACTATTAATATATTAATATTATATAATTAGTATCTTATTACTAACAATAATTACTAATAATAATTATTAATATATAATTATATAATTAATATCTTATATTGTTAATATATTAAATAATTATATAATAATATTATAATATTATAGTTATTATTAATATATTAATATATATAATTAGTATCTTATTATTAATATATAATTATATAATTATTATCTTATATTGTTAATATAGTAAATTATTATTATTAATATATAATTATATAATTAATATCTTATATTGTTAATATATTAAATAATTATTATAATAATATTATAATACATTATAGTTATTATTAATATATTAATATTATATAATTAGTATCATATTATTAATAATTAACTAACTTAGGCTTCCAAAACTTTAGTCCTCCACCAACTCTAACCAAACAAGGAATAACTTAAGCCATGGTTTAACTTTAGACCTCAACCAAACACGAATAATTTAGGCCGGCCTAACATGAAATAACAACTTAGGCCACCTTAACTTTAGTCCACAACCAAACACCACCCTTAATCAAAATAATAATGATAATAATTATTGTACTTTAATGAGTTTACTACTACTATTATAGTATTATTATCATTATTGTGTTGTTATTTATATTATATCTATGATTATGATTACTTTTGGTACAAAGCGGTAAAGATATTAATAGTGTTTTTTTGACTTCATACAGTGTACGAGTCATATGTATTTTTTACATTTTGACTCTATCATTTGTGCACTGGGTGAAGATAAAATAACGTTGTCAATATATTTAACCTATAAATATCTAGAAAAAATAAACAGTAAACATTCCTAAATCTGAAGTTGTTTTTAACAAAACACAATGTAGTATTTGTAGTAGTAGGAAAGGAACATATCCTCCAAATCCTGTAATAGTCCAAGTTGCTAGTTACATGTCAATTTGAGGTTACAAAAGAACAAGCAAGAGACATTATGGAGGCATCAAGATTCAAGCCCTTGGAATGATACCTAAAAAACACTTTAATTTAGGTTTTGGTCCCTCTTGACTCTACCTCCAAATCAGTCTCCTTTTAATTTTCTCTGGTGGGCCCACCTCACTTCACTGGTTTTGTGGGCCACCCGTGGACCCTTCCTCCGGGTTAAAATTTCAAAATAAAATAATAAATATATACGCTCGTTACATTGACCATGCAATGCATGTTTTATGGTCTTTTGTTAACTTTTCATTTAGGTCCACAGCTGAGTTCTTTATAGCTTTCTGGAGAATTTCATCAGACAAGTAATTAACGCAATTAATTAAAAACAAAGTTCAAACCACAGGCAGAGAGAGATATAATCTGGTCTGGTTCCAAAAGCCCAACAGTGCCTTGCTACAGGATTAGTTTGACGATTTTCCATTTTCTCCAATTCATATAACTGGACACCTCCGTTGCTTCCAGTTTTCCATGGTTTAGCTTTTATTACTCAGGATTGAAACACTTTTTACATAGGATCATTCAACCCTTCTTCAATTGTAAGTATATCTAATTAGGTTAATGAACTATACACTGCTTGAGATTGTTTTTTCTTCGTTGACAATTCTTTGATCAATACCTACTATAACAAAATTAGGACTCTCTCCTCTTGTATTTAAACTGGAGATGATCCGAACCTCTCTTTGATATCCCCTTTGCGCAATCCCAACGCTCTAAAGTCACTGAGGACTTTGATTAAAAAAAAAGAAAAAAAAAGAAAAAAATGGTGAAAAACAGCATGGGGGGAATAATGAAAGCAAAAGGGGTTTGTTGTTACAGTAGACAGAAAACAGGAGAGATTGATCTTCTCCTCTCCAGTTAGAGCAACATCCAAGACATCCATTGATTTTACAATGCCTACCTTGTGGTAATTTTTTTTTTTATTCTATTTACCCTATAATTTTTTTGAAATAGTTTTTACACTGTGATTATTAATATTAATTGGTTCAATAATCATGAGCCATTGTAATATAATTGAACAAATCGATAAATGAATTCGAAATATTTACATATACAACGTACTAACGGTATTTTTTTCAATAAAATATGTCATAACAATTGTTGGAGAAATTCTTTGTTCTTCGTTAATGACTTGTGAAAGATGATAGGTTATATTGACAATCAGAGGCGGAGCCACTTGTAATAAATGGGGTCAACTAACTCTATTTATTTTCAAATTTTTTGTGTTTATTGGTAAATTTATATATAATTTAGTAGAAAATGCTATGAAACTGTCAAATTGACCTCATTCGCAGCATATAAATTTTATATGCTTGACCTCTATTCACGTTTGACCTCCATAGTCTGTAAGTCTAACTCCCCTGTTGACAATCATGATAATTCATCAAACAATAGTGAAAAAACGAAAGGCAAAGTTATAGATAATTTCTTAGCTTAACGAGATAGTGTATTTAATTTGATATAATTTAAAATCTAATTAGTTAGTTAGTTATTGAACAATTTGAATAATTAATGGTTATGTTTTATCAGCTCGTGATTATTGACCAAGTGATTTTTAAGTTGCATCAAATTGGATAGATAATCCATCCAAATTATAAATAACATATATAAAAAGAGGAGGGATCCACTTACACTCTTTTTTTGTGACAACAGATTACACTAACATTTTCAAAGTTCAAAGAGTCGATCTAAACCGTTTAACATGATGGATATATTAAAATGTGCTTGCAGATCAAATTTTATATTTTTTTTATTTGTTTACTATTTATTAATATGGGTACAAAAATTCAATGATCTGAAAATAACAATTTTGTAAAATACTTAATAAATAGTAAAAAATTCAAAAAAAATGTAAAATTTGATCTGCAAGCACATTTTAATATATCCATCATGTTGAACGATTTGGATCGACAGTTTAGAATTTGAAAACTTTGAAAATATAGGGTGTAATCCGGTATCACAAAAAAATGATGTAAGTAGAGCCCTTCTTATATAAAAATGTGTTTAGATGAATCACATTATATATTTAGTGAATGTGTAAAATGCACATTTAATTATGCCTCTAAATTACTGATCTTTGCAAATAAAATCAAAATTGCAAATACAATGTTAATTAAAGACAGTGTTTTCTGTGTGAAATGTCACAGTTCAAAGCTCTTTTAAAATATAATTTATGAATATTTAAAAGTGCTTTATCTTAAAAAAAATATTTAAGTAATTATACATGAATCTCTATCTCACAAATGAAAGGCTCGATTCCACACACATTTAAAAAATAATAATAATTTGAGGTGAAGAAAGCAGACAGCTTTTGCCTTTTGGTTGAAATGGAGGTGTACAAAATCAGAGGGGAGAATGGCACCGGGAGTGCAGAACCTTACTTTTGATTCTTCCTTTAATTGTTGAGAAATTTAGATATATGCCCACCATAACTTCTTAAATTAGATATTTTTCCATCAAAACTTTAAAATTAATTATTTCCCATCTAAATATAACTATATTATAAATATACCCATTACTCAATTAAATCATTAAAAATACTGATTAATAATAATAAAATAATAAAAGGACAGTTATGCCCTTCCACCACATTTGCGTACTGTAAGTTAGCATCTCCAATTCCACGGCAACCCCTTCCTCCATACCTCTTGTACCAGGTACCGCACTTTTCACTAACCCGAGTCAATTATAATTCTTTTATTGAAATTGATAGTCTTCATGTAATTTCATGTAATTGGGAGCATCGCCTAACTTGTAAAATCATCAATTTGGGGTTTCAGGCATGCATTGGCTCAATTGCCGAGCACTCCTCTTTCAAGCGTATGGTGGTTCTTGTTCAATTGAGCAAAATTGAGTTCTCTGTTCAAATCAATTGAGATCCCCATGGTCTCCTCCTCTTACTCCCCCGCACAGGGAATTAGATTTTGAAGCCAATTTCACCTCCCCCTTCTTCCTTGCACATTTCTGATTTTCTTCTAGTGTTAGGGTTTTGGGTGAGTTTGTTGTTGGTTTGATTATATATTGTACCTGTACCGTTTCTATTGCTCTTGAAGATGCCAATATAATGAAATTAGCAGGAACAATCATTCTGGCATTCTGCAATAAACCTCTTGCTGCTAGGGATGATGCAATAACCCTACTCTAATCCTTCTATAGTCACATGTTTCATGTACTACTGAAAGCCTCAAATCTCAATACTGTACCATCTGCTACAGTTGTTGTATTCACCCCAAAAAATACAAAGTATATATAGGTAGGTAACCTGATATGTATTAATTGGGTATCGTCTGAGCCTTAAAGAAATCAGTCATTTTTAGGTGAATTTCACTTTTGTTTTTAAGATGAAACATCAATGGCAAAACACACATTTTTTAAATTTGATGCGGACAACTCCAGTCGTTTCACAGCAACAATTATTGGAGATACAATGTTTACTGTGCGAGAAGGTGGTGTCCTTATGCAAGGGCATAAGTGTCCTTATGCAAGGGCATAAGTGTCCTTTGGTTCTTTTAATTACTATTAATTATTGTTTTTAATTGATTTAATTGAGTAATGGGTATATTTATAATAGAGTGAGGCTATGGTACTTCGGCTAGTGTACTATGGCTAGTGTACTACGGTTCAATATGGTACTTTTTAAAATCCTAACGGTCGATCCGAACCGTTCAATGTGATATCCATATGAATATGTACTTGCAAACTAAATTTTATATTTTTTCAAATTTTTGTACTATTTTTTTAGATTGGTAGAATTTTGATAGTCCAGAATTTGTATAAAACACTGAAAATTCTACCTATCTAAAAAAATAGTAAAAAAATTTCGAAAAAATATAAAATTTAGTTTGCAAGTACATATTCATATGGATATCACATTGAACGGTTCGGATTGACCGTTAGGATTTTAAAAAGTACCATATTGAGCCGTAGTACACTAGCCATAGTACACTAGCCGAAGTACCATAGCCTCACTCATATAGTTATATTTAGATGGAGAAATAACTAATTTTAAAGTTTTGATGAGAAAAAATCTAATTTAAGAAGTTATGATGGGCATATATCTAAATTTCTCTTCATTGTTTAAAGACGAGATGAATGAATGGCACCAGTTGTTTAAAGTATACAAAAGGGTTGAATTCGAGAAATATAGCATCATAGGTTGGAAAGCAGGCAAAAAAAAAAAAAAAAAGGAAAAGAGAAAATAGCAATCCATTTCTTACCTTTATGAGCTTACATCCCATTGGCTCTGTCTTCTGTGCACGACCGGGATAAGATCCTCTGTGCCCTTTGTTTGTAACTCAATTGTGCTGCTTCCTGCTGCATCATGAACATTATTGTTTTTTTTTTTTAGTAATTCAACATTCAAATTTCGAATGATAAACGTGAACCGTCAATATTGCAATATTTTGAAGCGATGCAATAAATTGTATTTGTACAGACTGACAATAAATTGTTGATATTTCGGCTTTTTAATATTTGTACAAAATAAACTTTAATTATGGCGTAAATTATTATTTTAGAAATACAACAAGATTAACGGACAACACGTACCATTTGAAATTTGGATGTTAAATCATTTATGAATAAAAAAAATTGTGGCCAAGACAAGGCATGCAAATCTGTAGACATAAAAGTTTTTTTTGGTACAGTGTTGATTTACTGGAATAACTACCAAAATTCCAAGTTCAATTAAAAAATTACTAATAATATATTTTGTAGTGATTAAACTCCTGTCATATTTCACCATATAAGTTCCAGTTATTTGTAGGAATTATCTCCGGAAGCAACATATTAATTAAGATAGTATAATTTGTTATGGCCACTGACTCGTTACACAATTAACTACAGGGAAGATGCCCTTACCCCAAAAAAAATAGTATAAATTGAGTCCAGTCTGCATACTCCAAAGAGGAAAGGGCAACTAATATGGAAATGGTATTAACAAATGGAGGCATGAACCAGAATTTAGGGATCAGTGGGGAACTTGACGGATAAAAAGAAAAAGGTTGGAACAAAAAGGTGCATATTTACGTATTATAGCCAATTAAAATGTTCCAAAAAAAAAAAAAAAAAAAAAAACCAAATAAGAGGAAACCAAATTTCATAAGATTCCTCCACCTCGGATCACTACATTAAACAAGCAAAGCAAGGCATGCGTATCAAGATTTGCATTCCTTTCTGTGTCATTTTGACAAGACTTCTAATAATTGTTATTTTAAACAGATCTCTGCTATAGGTACCAACTAATCTCCATTATGTAATACTAGTAGCGTACCCGTGCATTGCAACGGAATATATGATAAGATAACAAAAATAAATTCTCATACAAAATGACAAATTTTCATAAAAAAAAACAAAATTAGAAATATATTGTAATATGTATAGAAATAAGGAAGTAGATAAATAAGAAAGTGAACAAAATATTAATTTGCATTATGATCCGCTGTATATAAAATATTAATTGGAGAGAGAAATAAGGAAACAAATAAATAAGGAAACGAAGAATTATATCGCTAAATTTTAGAGTCTGTTTAATTTTAATTGTAACGCATCGTGTGGCGGTATGTGTGGCGAGTATGTTTGTAACTAAATTTAAACTTCTACACATAAAACAGATGCATTTAATCAAAAAAGATAGATTATGTGATTGGAGAGCTGAGATTAAATTCAAAAATTAATCTTTCAATCGTAGCCGTTGGCGGATCGGACACCCAACATGCTTAATAATGGAATGGAGATAATTAATGGTCAAATAACACATTATATTCATCATACTAATTATATAGTACATGAGAATAATTTGGTCAAATAACACATTAAGTAAGATAGTACATGAGAATAATTTGGTCAAATAACACATTAAGTAAGATAGTACATGAGAATAATTTGGTCTTTTTTAGTCAATACTAAATTATATCCTTTACTGTTATTAAATATTAATTCTTTAATAATTTTATCTTTTTTACTCAAAAAATATTAGTTTTTTCAAGTACTTAATTAATTTTATTTCATTTGTCCAACTCAAAGTGATGTCTTGGTTTCTTCTCTACACATTTCTTTATTTCAATTCTTGATTGTTTTAATGGATTTGTTCTATCATCCGACCAACAACTCTATGAAATTACCATACTATATTTGACGTGAACTATATTAAACATATTTTCAAATAATTAAAAGTATCACGAAATATGAAACTATATTAAGTTTGTTATCTTTACAAACTTATTAATGATTAGCTATACTTTGTAATCATTATAAAAGAGATATTTTAAAACAATGGACTTTTTTTTTTACTGTAGTTAAGAAATTAGGGATATTTTAAAAATTATGATAGTTTGATTTTTTTTTTTTTTATGGTTTGGTTTTGTTACTTAAAATCCAATAATCGGACAAACAAATCAACCAAAATATTAGTAAATATTATGTTAGTCTTAAGATATCAATAAATAAATACACAAATTATATGAGATAATATTTATATTATTCGTTATACCTTTAAATTTCATAGTTATATCCAGTTAATCCTAACTAACCGAATTATATATAGTTGGATTTATTTGGTTCGGTTTGTAATTTAAGTAGTTAATCCAATTATTCAATCAGATAAAAATTTAGTTCGGAAATTTTAATTAAATTCGAACCGAATCGATTAATTGTACACACAAAAATGGCACCATAGCAAGTCACGTTTATTTAATTGTTCACATTCGTATCCAAAATATATATAAAATGTGCAACATGGTAATAAAGAATTGATGGTGGAGGGCATCTCAAGACAAATGATTGAGAAACCAACAAAACAATGATAAACCTAGTTATTTAACAAGCAAAGGTGCTTATTGTGCAAGTTTTAAATATTGGTATTGATAAGGATATATCATGATGACATGAAGCAAGACTTCTGCGTTAATCTAGTACATAGGCAGGCAGCACAATCATGCCAAATTCATAATTAAAAAAAAAAAAAAAGCATTAGTCCAAAACATATCTAGCTAGATGTGCCTCAAATATATATATATAACCCAATATACATCCACATGTTTTGAAGTTAAGCATAGTTAAGATAGCAAAGAACAAATTCTAGCAATAAATTAGACCATGTGGATATATGCAAATTTCTTATCAAATTGTGTATGTTAAACAATTACAAAAAGGTGGTACTTGGTCAAATATATGGTGCTAGATTGAAATTATAAATAAATATATCAAATTCTGTATAGATATAATTAGTTGATTTATATTGATTTTTTTAAAATCAGGTTTTGTTAAATCCAAACATGATCTTTAACTATCCATATGACCATATGCAGACTATATATAAGCTATTGATATGATATTAAATTTCTGCAAAAAGAAAATAATATGATACTAAAGCATGAAATTAATTATCTCAACTCCTCCTTTTTGCACTCCTAAAAATGTTAATTAAAATTATATATTTTCTTTATAGTTTAGATTGGTTGTATATTACACTTTATGCAATTAAAAAATTAATTGGCTATCCATGAAGCAATTTGAAAAATAAAGATTCAGTTTCATTTGCACTTGATCAATGACCATATAATTTCCAAATGTAACTGTAGACATCCAAAATTCAATGATCATGATGAAGATGAACAATTGTATTTTAACAACAATCAATTATTCAAGTATTTTAAATATATGAAATGTGTAGTAACAGTGATATTTTTTTGACATAATCGATTTGACATCTTAAAATACTTATCATTCTCCAATTTGCATAGCAAAAATTTCATGCTCATTAATTAAACTGCATTATTCAAATAATATTCTGTTGCTTATATTCAGAAGAAAAAATTTAAAGACTCTAAATATATTTAAAGGAATGAGAAATATCAACCTCAATTGTATTAGTGTTAAATTTGCATTTCTTCACTTCAAAAATTATATATAACATAACTATGTTGCATTTACATTGCATTACTGTTTGGAATACCTCCTGAATGAATAAAAACATTAAAAATGATCATATTAAATTCAAAACTTGATGTTTAGCATTCAAATCATTTTAATTGGCCTAAAAAGATTTTTTTTTTTTTTTTTTTCCTGGTGATTTGCATGAGAAAACACATAACTGACAATAATCAACTCAAACATGCATTAGTTGTTAGACTTATGGATAAATATTTATGCCTAGAATAAAGGATAATCAATTCACTTGCACAGAATATAAATCCAAAAATCAAGGATGTCTTTTTCATAATTATGCAAAAAGGTATGATTCAAGCTCAATTTCTTATGACCTAGTGTCAAGCTGAAAGGTTATGGGCATCAAGTTGATAATACTTGTATTAAACTCAAAAGAATTCTTTAATTTAAAATATTGATCAATGTGTTCAAAGTAGATTCAAACATGGAATAGACCTAGCAAGATTACTACTTTTTTTAGCTCTAGATTGTTTCAACTTCAACCTATAAATACTTCCAACCTAGAACTTTACTTATTCTAAATGGCATGTTTGTGCATTCTGAGTATAAAGAAGAGTGAAAAAATATTATATTATTCTGTGTGGGAAAAAAATAGAGAGTAAAATTCAGTATCAAAAATATTCCAGCAAAAATTTGATGTAATGAGTTGAAAAAAAAAAATGAGAGAAAGACCAAATAATTTATCCCTTCAATTGAGTAATTTCAATGCTCTAATTGCAAGAATATGAGGATCTAAACGGCTTGAAAATTTTCAACCAATTTATATATATTCTCCTTTTTTCTTGCTTTTATATTTTGTTTTTGTTTTTTTTTGTATTAAATTGAAATATTTTTTTTTAATGTTAGCATTATCGATGGGTTAAAATAACTAAATCGAGTCTTAATTCCACTTTCGTGTTAAAATTTACATGTGGATTTTATCAGTTTAAATTATGGATAGTTTTTTGCAAAACTAAGAGCATCTACATCCCTAGTATTATTAGAGTTTCTAATCTGATGTGGCTGTTTCTAATCTAGTTTCAGGGATGTGAGAGAGTTTCTTATTTAGAAACTATGCAGCAAAGTTTCTTATTAAGAAACTGTTTATAAACTCTATGCTAACCAAATAATTGACTCAAATTATTTCTCTTTTTTAATTTGTTGCTGACGTGGCTTAATAGAAACTCTAAAATTAATTTTAGAGATGTGAGAGTTAGAAATTTTAGATACCTTAATTTCTAAAAGATAGTTAACAGTTATTTAAAAACTCATTTGAGTTTCTGGGATGTAGATGCTCTAAATACTATCTTAATTATTTGTAATCACAAGATCTTAAGAGTCCTGCTTTGCAACATAAGAAACAAAGGGACAATAAATAATAACTATTCAGAATTTGTTGTCTATTTTTTTTATTTGAAAAAGTCTTAATTTTTTCTTCTTCTGAAAAAGGTCTATTATTAAACATAGTTCAAAATTTAATCAACATTTCATATTAAAACTGCATATATTTTTTCCTTTAATGTGGACGATCTTCTCCAAATTATAAATTTACCATGTGACAACTGTTTCAATTTACATTAAGCTCTCAAGATGAGTGACTTTATAAAACAAATCAAAAACCTCAAACTGATAAAAGAAAAAGGGGAATGAATAAATTGAAAGAAAAACTTTTACCAGAAAAACAGAGAAGAGCAAAAGCATGTAAAAGCGTGTGATGTTGTGGTAAAGAACGGAGGAGGAATGTCTTTCTCACGGTCGCACTGGCGCAACCCGGATCCAATGGTCATCATTATCTGAGATTCTCTGTGCCTTATACTATTCATCCAAAGGTACAACAAGTCACTGTATAGTAAAGGAAAAATTAAGGAGTCCACAATCAGTGAGATGGACCACAGACTAGAGTTTGTACGGTGGGACAGAGAATCTCGCACGAATGGTGGTGGGTGAAGAGGCATCGCCACGTCACCCCGACAGTGCGAATCTTCTCGCCTGGATCCCTAGGGCTGACACCCCCTTCTTTTCCATTTCCTTCCTGAGGTCGGTCTTCATGAACCGGGACATCTGACTGGGCCATTTTTCGCGTGAACCAGGTGCGACAGGAGCAAGCAAAGGCTAGGCAGAACCGTGTGGCGGCCTTCGATCAACTAGGGCTGACGTCACACACTAGGTGGGTTCCGGAGTCGGGTCGGGTCACATCTGGTGGGACCCGTCCGTGTATTCCGGATTATAGATAGCCACGCGGACATAATGATTTGAACCCCTGTTGATCTCTAGAACAACGAAAATGCCATTGGTTTTGCTGTTTATTTGATTTAAAAAAGGTAATTAAAGTTGAGAGTTCTTATCATTGCCGGGAGAGGGGAGAACCGGGCGGTGAGGTTACCTACTTATTGGGTGAGACATGTCGAAATAAGCAAAGTCAGTCAGGTATGAATCCAAAGAGGCAGGAAAGAGACGCGACATGAGGTGATTGGATGGGCCTCATGAAAAGCATTGCTCTTGTCAAGCACTGCGGATCTCATGCGCCGCTCCTCTCATTTTATTGGTGTTCTTATGTTCTAAAATGGATGGATTCGACAAGTGATCGATAATTAAAATGGTCGTAAACGAGTCGTCCAGACGTCGAGTCAAGGGAACTATCTTATTATGTCAGAACTAAGTCAGAGTCGGAGTTTGATTTTAATCAAACCAATTACGAATCTAGCAAATTAAGTTAGCTCCTTAATTGTTCGTTCGTGCTACGAGCTACGCATAAATAAAATACTTCGTGGATTTAATGTTGTGAGTCATTTTTGCATTTTCAAAGTTTAAATAGTCAATCCGAACTATTCAATATGATATCCATATTAAAACGTGCTTGGAGAATCAATTAAAATGTAAAATTTGATCTCCAAGCACGTTTTAATATGGATATCATTTTGAATGGTTTGGATTGACTTTGAATTTTTAAAACGCAAAAACAACTTATAAGCATATAGTGTTGAAGTATTTATAGAAGTGTAATAGCCGGTCTCATTTTTTATTGATATGCCAATAGATCATACATATTTAGAGAAAAATTTGGACCCTTTATATATACAAAATTTGGGCCCTAATATTTTATTTATTTTTAATATATACTGATTAATTTTTTTTATATATTATACAAACTAATTTTTTTTGGCCCCTTGGATCTTGGGACCCGGGGCAGTCACCCTGGGTGTCCTGCACCAGGGCTGGCCATGCGAACACAGTGTAATGGTATGAATCATCGTCTCTCTTACAAGAATATGCAGGTTCAATTCTCAATAATAACATTTAAAATATATTGAGGTGTACCATGCCGGCCCTTTAATAAAAAAAATATGCAATTGGTATTGAGAAGACAACTTGAGTTGACTCGCTCATTAACTTAATGAACTGAGTATGAGCATACTCTAACTCACTCAAACTCGATTCATGAACAACCCTAATAATCATAACATGCATATTGTTGAAATAATAGAGGAAGCACGTTAGCTGAATTATATGATTTTAAAAGATGACAAAAATGCCCTAAAATATGGACAATTTTCTTTTATTTTTAGGTCATCTTTTACCCTCTTTAAAAAATAATAAAAAATAGTAAAAAATATTCAATAATAGTAAAAATTTGTATTCTACAAGTTCAATATATAACCAATTTATTGAGCTACTTAAATTTACATTTCAAATATAAAATTTTGAAATTTGACCCTACAACATTTTAGTCGAAATGCTACGAAAAACAGTCAACCTCTATATATATCAAGATATAGCCATATCATATCATATCACGTCAAACAGTGTCATCTTTTACTTTCTTCTTCTATCAAAAACATGTATAGTTTTTTCCTTTCTCTCTCTAAAACTTGGCAGGTGTTATTAAGGTCTCAATTAATATATTAATTAAAAACATATCATCTGTGTACATCTTACATCTCATTAATTCATCCCTCAAGCCATGTCGGTATCAAACAACATCAGTATGATCTATCTAAAACAACAGTAAAATATAATACTAAAAGAATTAAAAAAAAGAAAAGAAGAGACAGCTTAAAAGCTAAATCTGAGCAACAGAAAAGTCTGTAGGATTCTTAGGTTAGTGAAATTGGATGACAAGTCCAATATAAATCAAGTGATTGTCACTTTAAATTGAATTGCATGATATTTCGTGAAAGAAATAGTGTACTTAATTAAATACATAACTAGGATTGAATATTTGAATTTTTAAATATATCATATTAGACATGTATACTCAACCATCTAATTATGATTCTCTCCTCATTATTTTGATTGGACGGTTCGTATTTTACGTGATTATATTTTTTTCATATATAAAGGGAAGTGTTTGTTATACTTTTGATGCAACAAAACACTTAGGGCCTGTTCGGCTGCACAGTGGGAACGGGAACGGGAATAGGAAATTTTTGAACTGGATTTTACTGTTCACGTGGGAAAAAAAAAATTCAGTCTGAGTGAATTTTTTTTTTCCCACGTGAACAGTAATTTCGGAATTACTGCCGAATAGGGCCTTAAAGTAATGCAATTATTATTTTTTTGCCGGAAATTAATGTTGTGTAATTTATCGTTTTTTAAATATATATACATAATTTTATCATTTAAGAAAATATCTATTAGTCTTGGAACTTCGCTAAATATAGGTTTTTTTTATACAACTTGTCTTATTTTAAAATTTTAATGTTTTTCTTTAAATAAATATTTCTATTTTTTCACAACGATGTTAAAATAATAATATCAATTATTATAACATCTATGGATTTCTTTCAATTTTAAATTCACAAATTAAATTTCTCATTATAAAGGTAAAAATTTGTCACTCAATAGAATATATAATAAATGACAAAGAATATATGCTATGATTCACTCTGACAAGGATACGTACAATATATATATATATATAGATTCACTCAGAATTTACATGGCATAGTCAGTTAGTCTGGTACTCTGGTCTTATGGACTAATTAAGATTTGTTTTTAAAAAAAAATGTGTGTGTGAAAAAGGTAAATAAGGTGACCGTACGTACATATCCAGCTGGAAATGGATTCGCTGGATATTTGCATGTTAATTAATTGGGACTTGGGAGACATCCATCATGCTTTAGTAATATCGTCTGGGATACATACATCCTGATTTAGATATAGTTAATTGATCAGTGTGACCATGATGATATGCATATTATAGATGGACTAGTGTTATTAATGATTCATATTTTGTATTAACCATTTCATGTGAACATGTATTTGAAAATTAAATTTATATACACTTTTTTAAAAGTTTAATTAATTTTTAGATGATAGAAATTCATTACTTTTAAATGACCCAAAAATTTGAAATTAAGTGAATTTATCTATTTAAAAAATATATATATAGTACTAATTTAAAAAAAAAACCTAAAATTCAATTTTTCAAGTATATTTTTATATTTGGTGATTATGTTGAACTGTTTGAATTCATAGTACATACTCGACTTAATTATAATATGCATACCACCATAAAGTCACTCTTATTTTATACAGCACAGTATATATTGAATGAAACCAACAAATAATACTAGATTAGATGGGCAAAAGACATGAGAATTATTTTCAGAGATAATTAAAAGAAAAGAGCTCACGCTTCTCATTTTTATATTTTATCCAATTTGAGTTGGAATTAACTTATTGGAAGTTATGTCTTGTGAAGATGCAGGGATGCCTTAATTAATTTTGTAATATACATTATAACTTCTTTCATAAACTTTGTAATATTTAATTCATTTAAATCAGACACATCAAATTATGTGTCATAATTCTTCTCCTACTTAAGTTCCTATATAATATACGGAGACGTACGTTGAGATTGGTGCTTCTGATCCCATCAACCAACTAAACTAATAGTCTAATATATACCATGCATGATATGCATTGATGCATGCACCAAAGTTGCAATTTTTATGTTTTATGTTGCAGGTGCAATGAAATGATGAATGAATATAATGGGGTCGTACTGGTACCAACTAATTTCTTTATTTCTTGTGTGGAGTAACTAACTTCACCTAATCATTCCTGCACGGATACGTTGGAATTGCTCATCAGCTTCTGGGCCCCACCTTTTCCCTTTTCTTGCTTTTGCTTTACCATTTTTTGTGCAAGCAAAAAGGAAATTTAAAAAAAATAAAGGGCAGATATGGGTGCAAACGGGTCGGATATTATCTGTCAGTATCCGAAAATTAAATACGGATATCCATGGAGATACAGATACGAATATGATTTTAAATTTTAATTATCTGTATTCAAATAGTATATGTATACCATATAGTTTAATATATATTATGAAAAATTTATGTAATTCACCGTTATATATAAAAAAAACAGATATCTATATCCATATCTATCTAATATCCGATCCGTTTCCATATCTGATCCGTATCTGTATCCGAAAAATAAAAATGGATACGGATATGGCTTTACCACTATCCAATCTGTTTGCACCATATTGGTAGTTTTTTTTTCTATTTTTTAAAAATAAATATATAATTTTTATAATGGAATGATGGTCAATTTTTTTAATAGTATGGAAGGAACAGCACCAAGGAATCATTTATTAAGTGTGGTAAAAGTTTAAATTTTAATTAAAATGCATTACATGGTAAACATTAAAAAGTCACATCAAATATGTAGTTCCTTAGTGAAGTTTCAAAAAAAATTTGGTTAAAAAGGTCAAGGTTCTGCTTCATTAAGAAACATAGTTAACTTACAAAAGAGAAAATTGTTTGATAAGAGCATCAACACCAAGCTCTCGAAAATATCACAGTTCAAAAAAACAGATAATAGAAGGACCCTCTTACTATGCCATATGCATAAGCAAGGAACAAACGAGCTGCAGATCATATACTGAGCTCATACAGATCCTAATAACAACTAATACTAAACTAGTTTTTAGTAACTACAACTAGTCATGTCTTCAAACTGGTGGAGGTGGAGGTGGAGGTGGAGGGGGAGGGGGAGGGGGAGGGGGAGTGGAAGGAGCATCATGATCCTGATACAACACCAGTTGATCATCACCAGGCAGCCATATGCGAAGGGGAATTGCTTCTATAGTCTCTTTAGCTGGTATCGAATCACATGTAGCCTCCTTTGTTTTCTTCTTAGTTCTGGTGCTATCTGTCCAATATTCAACCAAATACATAGTTAGTAAAACAAGCTGTCTATTTGTTTTGATATTGGCATTTTGAAAACAAATTTCATTGCGGTATTTCCAAATTGTCTAATAAATATTGCTGAAAACTATTAATAAGACTTGTCTCTTATGCAATGCAAGTGTTTGTGCAAATGCCATATTGAAGTTTGAAATGAACAATGTTATCGAGAAATTTTCATCATCTTTTCAACTTTTCAAAAATATTTATTTCTTAATTTTCTAAAAATTAAATATTGGATGTTGTGCTCTGTGACATGTTGATATGAAAGAATAGATATTATATTATCATCATACTATTAAGTAATAGGAGGGATCCAATTACACTCTTTTTTTTGACACATCTTGACACTGTTATTTTATAGGTTAATTTTGCGATTTCAAAATCCAAACAGTCGATCCGAACCGTTCAACATGATCACCATATTAAAATGTGCTTGGAGATCAAATTTTACATTTTTTTGAATTTTTTTACTATTTATTAAGATGGTTACAAAATTGTTGTTTTTCAATGATCTGAAAACAACGATTTTGTAACAATCTTAATAAATAGTAAAAAAATTCAAAAAAATATAAAATTTGATCTCCACGCACATTTTAATATATCCATCATGTGGAATGGTTTGGATCGACATTTGGACTTTGAAATGGTAATGTGTCAAAAAAAAAAAAAAGGTGTAATTTGATGCTCCTCTACTATTAATTTATAGCAATAGATGCAGGTTCCATCAACCATAATAAGTTATTGTTTGTTTATTATATTTTATAAATTACGACAGCAAATGATCACAAGAGCAGAGCAATCCAATTTTTTGTACAGCTATCTGATTTCTAGATCCAGCTAGTACTGCCAAAATTGAACTTAACCAATTATACAGGGGACCAAAAGACCAACCCATGATCGAAGCTCAATTAATTACCAAAAGAAGGCCGAAATTCCATATTTCATGACAACACATTTTTAAATTTAATACATTTGTAATGCCTTCACACCCACAAACCTAGTTTGCTACCTAGTAGCTAGGGCTCTATAGCCTGGAACTTTTTTTTATTTATGGTTAATTTTATTAATTAAATGCAGCCTTTTTAAGTTCAAACTAAGAGTTTGGTTGTACTATTTTACCTCACACTTTTATTTTATTCTATTACTACTTCAGGATATTTTTGTTCTTTATTTTATTTAATTTTTGCCAATGATGACCCGAAATTTATATTAATATCCAAAATAAATAATTAATTTCAAAAATTTACACCTCTTTATACAGGAATTTCAAAAATGACCAAACCGCAAAATTTATTTCCAGTTTTAAGCCTCCTTTCCGCAAATAAAAATCCCAGTTCTGGCCTCTCCAAAACCGGAGAACAAATTTCTGGTTTCTAGAATCGGAGATTAAATTCCCGGTTTTTGATTCGTAACCGGGAAACAAATTTGCGATTTCTAGAACCAGTAATTTAATTTGCGGTTTGAGATCCGGAATTTTTTTTTGCGGGTTCGGACCATTTTGCCTATAAAACGCGCAAAACACTCATTGAATCACATTTCAATGAAACTAGTAAAGAAAAAAAAGGAGGAAAAAAGAAGAGGAGAAGAAGAAAAAAAATAGAGAAAATCGGATTCGAGAAGTGAATTTTTGTAAGTTTTTTTATTTATTTTAATTTTAAATTATTTAATTTTTTTCAATTTATGTTGTACTTATAGGGTTATTATTTTTTAAATTGTAGTTTGTTATTCAGACCAACCAAAACAAAAAATGATTTGTGTGAAAATTATTGTTGGAGGAGAAATCCAATACAATGATGACGGGGTCTTTTATAGTACTGGACCTAAATACTCATTACCGCTAACCGTGAACTATAACTTTGATTATCTCCAGAATAAGATTTATAAATTGGTTGGGTATACTGTTAGTGAAGCAAATATGGAAATCCAAGCCAGGTTTAATATAACTACCCATAACAAACCAGGCATCGTTCGAAATGATTTTAGGAATTGTGGCGTCTTTCCCACAAAGGTTACCGTTTCTGGACAGTCAGGCCCTTGTACCCAGTCAGATCCCTGAATCTCGATCCCGACCCAGTACCAGTCGGAACCCTAAACCCATAACTCAATCCAAAACTGTTCAGGTCTGTAGACCGGTACCGGTCCATGATTATTCACATGTATCTGTGGATGCAATTGATGATGACAGTTTGGAGAGCAGGGATGAAATACTCTTAGATGAGTCATCGGATTTCAACGATGATGTTAGGCCGACCAGACAGTCACAATCACAGTCTTGTTCACAGTCCCGCCAAACACAGTACCCGATAACTGGCCGGGAAAATATGAGACATCCGGTTGATAGTTTTAATGACATATCTGGTTTTCGGCTTGCGGATGTTGATTTTTTCGGCGGCACAAGAGAACATTCGATAACCCATTGGACGTAGACAAAATGTTTGAGTTGAAAACAGCTCTAAGGGTGGCAATAAATAAGTTCCATATCATGAAATTTTTTGAGTGTAAGGTTTCTAAAAGCAAACCTCGACGTTTAGTTGTGGTGTGCAAAGATGATTTTTGCAAATTCAAGTTATTAGCAAACAAGCAATCCCTCATGCATGCAAAGTACCTACATCACGTGCTGATCATTATCAGCTAGCAGAGATGGTTGCCCTTGAAATTCATGAGACTATGAGAAGGGATGTGTGCGCGAGTATAAATCATATCCGAGATGTCGTCAAGGCCATATACAAAAAGTTAACTCCCAAGTATAACAAATTATGGTGAGGCTGTGAGATTGCTATTGCAAATCTTTTTAGGAGCTGGGATAACTCGTACAACTTGCTTATTCTGCTCTTGGAAGCCATAAAAAGAACCAATCCAGGAACCAAGTATTGTGTGACCTCAACCCCGATTGATGGATCACCGGATATGCATTTTAAGGTAGCGGATGGGCGTATAGGTTGTGTATTGCGGTGATACCGTTCATCAGACCAGTGATTAGTACGATACATGTTTCATGTCAGGATGGTACCAAGGTAGTTGCTATTGGCATGTGGGTACGATGCCGAAAACCAACTGCTTCCGTTGGCTTTTAGAATTGTGAAGAAAGAAAGCGCAGAAGACTGGGTTTTTTTTATGAGAGGATGTGGTTGGAAGTCATTGTAGATGGTTGATTCTTTTGTGTCATATTGGATAGACATTTGGTGATTAAATATGTGTTCAGGATCCACATCTTGGATGGGATGAGTCTACCAATCAATGTGTGCATCAATACTGTTCTCAACATGTTGCCGAGAACCTCGTCAAGTATGTGGGACGGAAGAGAGAGGTCAGCGATAGGTTTAAGATTGGAGTAAACAAGAAGAAACCTAGGAGGTTGCAGGAGATGTTTGGAGATTTTGAAATTGGTTGTGGAGAGGCTATCGAGTACTTTAACAAGGTGGGTAAGTGGGACCCTAATGATGAAGATGAAATTCCATGTCTAGAAAAGCTTTTCCAAGAATTAGACGGAGGTCACTGATGGGGAATAATGACAAAAAATGGGTCAGAGTCACTGAACAATGTGTTCAAACTGAGTTGGCGATAGCCGGTTGCAGCTGTCGTGGAGGACACGTTCTACAAGATGAATGCATGGTTTTACAAAGGGGGAACAAAGCTGAAATGGGACTTCAGCATGGTCAGTTGTGGTCCAACAAGGTAAGCGAGCTATTACAAAAGCGTATCAACAAATCTTTGGCCATGACTGCGATTCCTTTTGGTAAGGTACATGGGACCTTTAAGGTAATGGCAAGGGGTGAAAAAATTCCTGCAAGGCGTGGTCAGCCGAGACTAGAGTATACCCGTAGGGATTTCGGGTATAGAGTTGTTGTTAAGTTGAATGTGAATGTCAGAAACCCTAATTGACCGGTATACCATGTTCTCATTTCATGGCGGTGGTCTGATAAATGAGATATGATGAAAATTTATATGTCAGCAGCCCCTTGTACAGTATGTCAATACTGGCACAAACATGGGGTGCATGTTTTGATTCGAAAGGTAACCAATGTGACTGGCCTCCATACGAAGGTCCAAAAATCAAACTAAAGAAGAGATTGATCAAAAAAGGAAAAGACGGTACAACCGTATATCGATGGAAATGGACCGAATGCAAGGTCGGAGACTCGGACATCAGGCTCATCGTGAGCCCATTGATCGGAATGCAGCAGGTATAATTCATCAACCAATTCGAAATACTTGTTTCAATTCCATTTATTTCTTGAACTATCATAATTTAATATATATTTTATCATGTAATGTAGACGAAGCAGCAAGACATGCAGAAACAGGGCCATCATCTTCAAGAAGATCAGCAAAAGGATCTTCTTCCAACATACGCTATCGTTGATGTTTTTTAGTTTGTAGTGAAGCGTTTATGTTTTAAATTGTAATTTGTCTTTATGTTTTTGTAGTGAAGCGTTGATGTTTTAATTGTTTGTTGTCAAGCTCTTGTATTTATACGTTGGTTCTTGTAGAGACGTACATAATAACGCGATATACCATGGAGATAAACACTAAATATAACAAAACATACATAATAAAAAATAGACCATAAAGATAAACCCTAAAGTTATCAAAAATAAAATATAGCAAAACACACAAAATAAAATAGATAATCAATGGTGATCAGGATAGTTTGAATGTGTGAAGCGGTATGGGGAATTGGTGACACGCCATGGTCGCTGTCGTGGATGTCTGTTGGAGCTGCCGCTAGAGTGACTGTCGTCTGTCACCTCCGGCTCAGTTTGGGTCCCAAGAGGTGGACGGGAAAACAATGCCCCTACGTCACCTTTATCTGCAAGCGCCCATCATGGTGTCCTTGGTGTTGGGTTGAACTTGCCGCTAAATTATGATTTACTTAGAATTTACCGCTAAATTATGATTAGACTTATGGTGCAGAAAGAACGCAAAATAATTTTTTTTACTTCTACCATAAGCCAAGGATCTACTCCTTGATTGATTTCTAAACATGAATTTATTTAACACTTAAATAAATTAAATAACCATTGTACCTTACTCCAAATTCGAATTGGAAGTGCAGTCTGACTCAAATTCGTAGCACCAGAAATCTAGTGCCTCTATCAGTATCCACCAGGAACTATTATAGAGTTGTTATTTCTTTTGCTTGAAATACTATACCAACGGTAATCGAAAAAGTCGCTATTTGCGGTAAATCACTATTCACCGAAAGTACGAAAATTTCTAACAAAACACTATTCACAAGAATAACTATTTTATTCTCGCAAGAACATATATATATGGATTATCATATTTTCTGCAAATCACTATTTGGGAGAAAATTAAAGTACGAATCGAATCGGATTCAGATTCGAACTTGGATTGGATTTTCAGCAAAATGACCATTTCAATTCACTTTTGGGTGAATTTACCAAATTGCCCTTTGGCCCAAATTCAAAGAAATCAATTTGGGCTTTGAATTAAATTCTAAATTTAATTTAGGCCCAAATTCCAAATGGGCTTTTGGCCCAAAATATTAATTCATAATTAATATTTTAATCCATATAATATATATATACAATTAATCTGAATAATTATATTTCTTGCGATTGCGATAAATTTATACGACGTGTCATACACGTTATAAATTTAATTCAGTTTAATCATGTCATCTCCATGACATATATTTTATTCTTAATTGTAACACTTTATAATTAATCACAAAATTTCTCTGATTACTTTCCTATTGGTGTGACCCAATAGGATCTTTGTTATGTTGGCAATAGAATTAAAACTCCTTTTAATTCTATAAATCATAGAGGCATCTGGCAGAATACATCATGACTACCCAATTAAAACAGATGATCTTGTACATTGCAATACCAGAATCCAGTAAACAATTTACTCGTGTTAATTCTTTTGTCTCATAGTATCAGATCAGTTTCAAGGTAGGTATGTGTCATCCTTACAAACTTAATCTTTCATGATCTTAAGTAGTTTTATCAAATATGATTAACTCTTTAATCATACCGCATGCAGATAATTCTACTTCATCAAGAGGCCTAGTGATACTATCACTTGTATAAAATACGAGGGACAATAGTAGTCTTGGTGAACATCTCCCCTCCGCATAAGTTATGCATACTGGAATGTTATCTGTATAACTACTTTTTATGGATATCATTGGACAACACTCACGAATACACACTTTCTATGTAGGAAAGACGAATACCTCATACTTTAGAACTTAACACTGAATGAAAATATTAATGACACGAACACAATCCATTTAAGAGTATTTATCATCTATATTATGAAGTTTTACAATTTCAAGTCATGAACTCGAAATGATTCATAAATTCGATAAACCTCAAGGAACAAAATGATTAATCATATATTACATGAACAAAATATATATAATACAATTATCCTATGATTGACTTCTAGATTATTACACTAACAATTGGAACCTCACGCATCTGGGCCGCTGTCTCGAGTGACTTTCATCGTCCTTGCTTCAGCTCCTGCTCTTGCATGTAAGCCTCAAAGGTATGTTCGAAACCCGCCTGCTGATAACCCGCCTAAGACTGCATCCCGTAACCAACTCCTGCATGCATCTGATCCTGGGTCACCTGGAATTCATACATAATTATTTATTTAGTAAGCTGTAATTAATAAAAAATTAATTCTAATTAGCGTAGTAGATACCTGTTCGAGGTCAGCGTTTGTAGGTAGGCTATAACCTACCTACAGCTGCTGATAAAAAAGCCAGTGAGCCCAAGACGGCATATCGAACAAGGTATGCGCTTGCACCTGCGCCTACTGATCCTGGGTCACCTAGAATCTATTCACGGTTTTTTATTTGGTAAGCTGAAATTCATAAACAAAATTACTTCAATTAACATAGTAGATACTTGTCCGGGGTCTGTGACTGGACTGGATCTGGCATATCCTGCGGGTGCGGACTGATCCTAGTAATTTCTTCATCTGGTGCCGTCATATAACCAACCCTGTACTGGATCTAGGCCTTCTAATACATGAGGTGGTGGGTATGGATTCTGCCCTATAGGAGTACTCTCGTCGAATGGGACATTTTCCCAATCTTCTGGAACCCCCGCCTGATCCATCATGGCACGCGCACGTGGGGAGAAACCATTATCCTTGCAAAGACCCCAGCCATTTCTCATTAGACCCTTACTAACTTTCAGCCACCCCTTAGTGAAGAACATGGTGACGCTGTGTGCCAACTCTCCAATCCCATGCAATGCCTGTACACACAATTAGAATATAAGAATTGTTTTGTAATAAATTATTTATAAATTTCAGAGTTAAAAGTGATTACATTTCGAATAATCACCTGTCCATTAGGAATGTATCCACACTTTCCATGCTCGTCTCTGGTGACCGGAACCGTATGAACAAGCCCGTCCAAGTGCATACCAAATAGGTACACATATGCCATGCCATTCATCTGGTACCTTTTGCGATATTCTGGAAGAACAGACAAGCTTCTTCGTGTACATGCTGCTCATATTCTGTCAAATGATGAACATGAAATACGTGCTTTATGGCCTAGGTTTTATTCTTCATTAAGACCATCTTCAACCTGTTCATAATTTAATAACAACTTAACACACAAAGTTAATTAACAAAAATAAGGAAAAAAACGGTTAGTAAAACATACTTGTGCAATTCAGCCTGAAGGTGCTTATTAATGGGAGACGGTAGCGGAATCTCTTGACATTTACCGAACTGTCGCATGCAGCGATCAGGATAATGGTGCTCCACTGTTCACTAAAATATCAGAGGTCCGCGGTACAAGTAGTAAGGCTGATAAATTTAATAAGAATGTGAGTTAAAATTTATAAGTATGATGACATATAACTGAATAAATAAATAACTTGATAAATTTAATAAGAATGTGAGTTAGAATTTAGTACCCTTCCCACCTGAGTTACTCTCGAAAGCCGGGTATAAGTACTCTCACACGGCTCCCATTCCATCATGTTCTCGGTCAATTTGCTAAAACTGGTTGCGTAGGATACTTGGACCGACGATTTTGCTAAGAGATGAGTTCTCGTACTTATGCTTGTAACACCATTTGTCAGCAAAAGCTGGACATGTATCTTATGTTGGCTTCGATTGGTGAACTGGAAATTGGGTCCATGACCAGTGCTGCAGTAGTATAACCGGACCATGCATAGATCAAACTTTGGGAACAGATGCGAGACATAGATGTCGATATAAATATGCGAGAACGGCTCCACCCCAATTGTAGTCCGTCGGCTCGTCCAAATTCTCAATCAAATTAAGATACCATAGCGGCACCCCGTCTCCGCTACTGTTTATGAACATACCTAGCAAATTTTGTGAGAACGTGAGTACATTATTGAGAATGTAAAGTATGAATAAGTTGATAAATAGAAAATACTTATCACTTCAGCGTTTGTTCATTAGCGTTAGTTGACAGCTTCTTAAATCGCTGACGAAGCTTAGTTTTCAGCATAATCCAGTCAAATTTTTTTTATCTCCCTCAGCCCCCCTTTTTCATAAAGTTCGAAGAGCCAGCCTTGTACATTCGCCCCATCTGTAATCTCCGTCATTGGAGTAACAGCTTACGTCCTCTAAGGTGACTGTAATTTATTTAAATAAAAAATTATAAGCAATTTCTTTATTCGACTTGTCATCAAAATAGTAAAAATAACAAATTTATTTGAATTAGTGTTGTTAATACCTGTCATCTTTCTTTCAGAAAGATGAAAGGTGTGCGTCTCAGGACGCCACTGCTCGACAAGTCCATGTATAAGTGCCGCATCGATGGCGATATCAGGCATGACTATGATCTGGTATAAGCCCAATTGAATCAAATACGGTGCGTATTTCTCGTGGATCCGATAGTGTTTGACGTTTAAAACCTCCGAAGTCTACATTACAACATAAATAAGAATTATAATATGATTTGATTTCTGGCCGAGTTATGAAAAATCAAATAAGTAAATGCTTACCTCCTTGTGATGACTCAAAAGCCTCAGATATTTTATGATGACTATGTGGTATCCACAACAACTGGCTAAACACCTCTTGAATTCTTCCCGTTTGTCTCTCTTCTTGATTAGGTACTTCGTCTGCCATACTAAAAAATTCATCGAAAATGTTCATTTCCTAAATTATCGTAAACTATTTTGGAATTTCTTAAATTATCCTAAACTATTTTGGAATTTTCTAAATTATTCGGATAATATCTAAAACCATTTTGTAATTTTCTAAATTACTCTAAACTATTTTGCAATTTTCTAAAATATTATAAACTATTTTGGAATTTCCTAAATTATTCAAACAATATTTTAAACCATTTTGGATTTTTCTAAATTATTCGAATAATATTCTAAACTATTTTGGAACTTTCTAAAATATTCTAAACTATTTTGGAATTTTCTAAATTATTTTAAACCATTTTGGAATTTTCTAAAATATTCTAAACTATTTTGGAATTTTCTAAATTATTCTAAACTATTTTGGAATATCCTAAAATATTCTAAAGTATTTTGGAATGTTCTAAATTATTCGGACAATACTCTAAACCACTTTGGAATTTTCTAAATTAGTCGGACAATATTCTAAAACATTTTCGAATTTCTAAATTATTTGGACAATATTATAAACCATCTTGAATAGTAAATATCCTAAACTAATTTACTATTTTTTAAATTAAATAGTAAATAAAAAGTTAAAAATACCTGAACCGAATTGCCGATCGATCAGACAGACAGAGAGAATACGAGAAGAACGACAGAGAGAAAGGGAGACTAGAAGAAAGAAAGAGAAGTGTGAGGGAGAGGGGTTGCGCCTCTGCGTTATATAGGTAGAACTCCTAAACCGGAGATAAAGTTCTCAGCTTTAGAAACTGCAGATTTAGTTCCTGGTTTGAATTGACACATCATTACAGTTCCGAGATGTATGTATAATTACAGGCATAGTGACAAGGTTCGTGTATAATACCCGAATTATACTCGAATAATTCGTTTTTTTGGTGATGCCGAACCGAACGTCGAATTATTCGGTTGACCGAACTTTGACCGAATTATACCCTAATAATTCGCGAATTTTATGAACTTTTTCTGAATTTTACGAATTATTCGCGAATTTTTTCCAAAAAAAAAAATTTTTGGTTTTTTTTTTTTTTGCTTCCTTGTAAGACTGAGATTTCTCCGTATTATTCCGAATCAATCCCGAATTGTACCCGAATTATTCCCGAATCACGAATTTTTGACCTCGCCGAACCTTTCCCGAACAATTAAGTTGTCACTATGATTACAGGTGGACTCGTTACATAAATGGATACACTATGAACAGTGCAGTAAATCAAGCCTCGTTATTATTATTTTTGGTCCCAACAACCCCAGAAATACAAATTAAAACGGATTTGGGATGAGATAAGGTGGAATTTGGGGGCAGAAATCAAAATTGACCGCAAATCTGGATACCACTGATAGAGACTAACTTTAGCTGAACACCCCATGTGTTGGTGCCTAGCTTATCAATTATCCTGCCCTACGTGTCTTCCCTCTACCCCCTTCCCATTGATTCCTCGTGTCCATCACTCTGTAGCTTTCCATGCAGTTTCTCACTGCTCGTACGAACTTTCATTTGCATTTTACTCATATAGTCATATAAGATATAACTCATCAGCTGTTCAGGACTACCGTACAAAAAGAGAGAGAGATGCCTTCACCAAATGGGATGAAAATATTAACGGAGCTAGGTTGACTTCACGCAGTGCATAAAACAAAGAGAAAGAGATGACTGTGACTAGTTGAAGCCAAAACAGCTCTGTTAATATCTTTACCCACCAACACAGATGTGCTGTGACTAGTAAAAGGATAAGTAATAGGTTGTCTCCTTTGCTAATCGGACGGCTGAGATGACGCTGGGTTATTAATTGATGCAACAGAACTGTAGAAGATCGGGAAGCCGAACATGTGCTATTTTCCAGCGTAGGAATGGGGCCCACTAGGTTACACGTAATGAGGCCTCGCTTGGCCCAATTCAGTTCACAGGTCCCCCCCCTTCCTCTCTCTCGCTCTGGCCCAATCTGTCTCTTCTCAGTCCATCATCATCACGCCATTCATTTAATATCTGACGTCTCTGTTAGTGTGTGTGCGCGCGCTAATGAGAGAGAAAGAGAAAGGAGAGAAAGAGAGATGAATCATGCATGAGATAGATAAGATTATATTACATGGAAATGCACATGAAGCTGAGGCAGCGAACAGGAAACCTCTCGGCTGTTTGTTACTCCTGGAGAGGCATGCACATTTAAAATACACCTGCTAACATGCTCTCCATTTGGTTCTTTCAATGGAGAATATGTTTTGCTTCCTCAGCTGTCAACAGTGATGGGTGTTGGAATAAAATATAAATACTTGCAATTGCAAATGTAACAGCATTAAGGCCCTACACTAACAAACCTTTTCACATGCTCTCAGTTTTAATTTCTTATATTATTATCATCAAGTCTATTTTTTTTTTACCGAAGTTGTTTTTTTTTGGTAAAAAAAATGCCTCCATATACAACAAGACCTAACGGTCAAATATCGTCTGAAATTTCTTCAACCAAATGAGATAAATATTTTGAGCAGTAAAAATAAAAAATGTAATATAGAGAGTATACTGCAGTTTTTTTTTTTTTTTTTTTTTTTGTATAGTTACATGTGCTTGGTTATTACTGTCTGAGTTATAACGGTAACAGTGGACCCAGTAAATATAAATCTTATAGACAAGTAGCAAAGAGACTCAGGTGTACCAGTTCCTTGAAGGCCATGATGGTCCAAATATAGCTACAGTTGATTTCTTAAATGCCTTTAATCTCTTCTCATCTTTTCTGTCTAACATGTTCTTTGCTGTACCTTTCTGTATGTGTACATAAGAAGATGATTTTTACAGATCATTTCTTATCTTCTTGTTTTTTACAACCCCCCACCCCTCTTTAAATTGCTTGTATTAATTCATTGGATGCTCAGGTCTCTGCAGACATGAATTGAAATCAATGGAGAATGTGCTGAGGGTAAATTGTACATCTATATTTCTAGGTTGTACAAAATTTACTGCCTAATTGAATGATTGTTCCTCATATTATTATTTTCCTACATAATTGTACAAAAAAAATTATGTGAGCATAGATAAGAAATTTTTAGAAACATCAGATTTCAGGTAGGCGTGATAATTTTTTTTTTTTTGTAAATTACCAGATGCTGATAGGCTCCAAATTTTCTAATTTTATTTGCAAATGATTTTAATTGCAGACATATTAAGATTCTATTTTAATTGAGAGCCCTGACAACAAACGAAATGAAAAAGCGCTTCTCCAAGTACCATTTTTGCCTACTGAAATGTTGTTAAATTGAAAGTATTGTTTGTGAACTTAAATTCAAATCAAACTGGCATGGTTTAATTATAGAATCCAAAACTGTTCAAACGTTCAAATTGATTTACAACACAAGCAATGATTTTTCATGCCAATTTTTCAAATATTCAAGTTTATTTAGTACAAAATCAAGCAGTAAATAAACTTTTAAATTTTCATTCTGAACTGCTTGAATTTATACTAAAAAAAATTATAATGAATAACAATAAACACATTCCTCGTAACATAGATTAGTTTTAACGCTTTAGTAATCATTTGAAACAAATCTAAATCCAATAGAGTTTAGAATTAAACTCACATTAATTTTATCCTTAAAAAAAAGAAGGAAATATTAGCAACAAATGTATAAAGGAATTTGATGGGCCAAGTGCATGGCCCCAAAAAAGGTGCAAATGACCCCAGCCCAACTTATCAAGCATTATTCAAGCGCCACATCGCCATATATAGTACACTCAACATGAGATCCACAAAGAAACAGTGAACAACAACATGTCAGAGTACATTACAGCAGAGAGGAAAATTGCATTGCAATCACTGGACCTCCTCTCCTGCCACTGCAATAGTGCAATGACAATGCATCTTGCCACAGTCCCACCCAATTCTCTGTGGCGGATACCGGAGCCGCATACTACGTACCGGGTTTCTGACATTCTCGTGACATATGCCACACCTGAGTTGCCTGTTGGTTTCTGCCTCAGGGAAACAGGCTAGGATTCTCTTTATAGATCATAACCCCACTAAAAGCTGTTGAAAGCGAAATAGATAAGATGGCATGGTTTTGTACCCAATGTTTTTATAGATTTGTGACTGATTGATGTGTTAACTAGATTAGTACAAGGTTTTATAGGACCGACATAACATGTGATTTTATTAATTTCTTTCTTTATATTGAATTTTGTTGGGTGTTTGTACTGAAATTATTTTGGTGCAGATGCACTCATACAAAACAACATGGTAAATAAATAAAACAATGTTCTAGCTAGTCCAGTACTTGAGTGACTGGAGATGATGAAAAGACAAAATACAAATTGAGACGTAATTGCAATCGTGAGACCATCAACTTGCAGGAGCGAATTTAGGATTTTGATCGGGCACAAAATATTATAAGTTTTTTTCTCCTGACGAATTGGAGCGGAGTAGTGAATAGGGATCTAAAATAGTCACGGCACGACCGGATACTTCACGACACAACACAGTTCTATCATGACACGTGTACCGGTTACGTACCGTGACTATCCATGTGACGTAACTATTTTTCGAAAATTTGGCACGACAAGACACGTCACGTAAAAAATTTAGTCACGGCACAACACATGGTCACGTGTAATTAGGTCCTTTAGATCTTGATCGAATGGTAAATCTCAAATAAACTTACCTAAATTATGAAGAAAAAAAAATAGTTAAACGTAACCGGTCACGTTTGGACACGTCACGTGTGGTCATAGCGTGATTAACGTTTTGTAACCATTCTTTCAAATTTGGTCACAGCACGACACGACACGTGATCCAAGTTACGGCGTAACTAGTCATAGCACGATACATATTTATATCCTTGATAGTGGACCTCATTTTCTCCTAACAAATCAACAATTCTTCTAAGTGGAGTAGCGAATCGGACTACGTCTTTTTTTTTTCTTTTACGCGAATCAGTCTGGACTGACTTTCTTTTCCGTACAATTTTCTTCTATTGGACCGTGAATTAAATCTAACGGTAGACACTATATCCATCTAGGAGTAGGCACAAGTATAAAATATCACTGGATCTAAAAAAAATTTCGAATCTAGAGGTAAGCAGTTGCGTACCCCTCACCCTTCTTGGGTCCGCCTCTGTCTACTTTGTATTTTGGAACCACATTTGAAGAATAGATGCAATCAAACAAAAATATACAGGGTATCAACTCAGAATTCTCCAAAGTAAGAGAGCAGACGTAACAGTACTTTCTATGGACAATGCAAGGGTAAACAGGGTAAAAGTTTTAGAGAAGATGCCAGTTATTTTGGATTTTATACTAGAAGAAAAAAATATAAAAAGAAGAATATATCTAGCAAAATGACAAGTGTATGAAATTATACAGAAATTTATCAGGGAAAATTACAAAGTGTTCTGGAATTCCTGCTGGATTTGGATTACATGAGAGAGAGAGAGAGAGAGAGAGAGAGAGAAAGTGTTAGAAGTAAGACAAATTCTGAGATTTTTTTCTGGTAAAATTTCTATGGAACTACAGCTAACAGTACAAGACGGTACAATAACAGTATTATAAAAAATATTTTACAGAGATCAGAGTCTAAGACTTTCAGTCACTCAGTCTAGTATTAGCGGGCAGTACTGTACCGGCTGTCGATGGTGGTCCGGTACCAATAACTGACTCATGTGCCAAGGAATTATTTATGTACGGTAAGATCTAATCGAGTCTTACAAAATCCCCTTTGTTTACAAGAAAGGAACAGGTACAACAGTAGCAGAACTTGCTCTGGTACAGTATAATATAGCTTCCCATGGTACCAACTATTAAGCATCCACACCTGGAATTGTAAGATATTTTGAATTTGTGCTCCAGGGTTTCTAGGTTGTTGGTTGTGATAAGTTCTTTTATTTGCATCAGATAGTAATAAAAAGCAAAAATAAAAAATTAATATCTTATGAAGATCAAAAGTCCTTTCTCGATTTTTTATATTTTTTTATAAAAAAGTAGGGGAAGTCCATTTATTTCATTTAGAAACCGAATTGTTTGAGATTAATACCAAACAGCTGGCATTTTTAATGAAAATCAGCTGCTCTGGATATTTTTATTATTTTGTAATTAATTTTGGATATAAATAAAAATGTGGGGAAAAATTCTGCCCATATGTGAGCAGAGAATTTGGTTCCGTCCAATATGGAGTCCCCTAGTTATTGATGGAACTAGGACTTCGCTTTGCTCGCGATACTTAACCGAGGCAAGAAAGAAGTAATCATGTGTTTCTTCGCTTCTCTTTGTTAATTTTTATAAGGAAGAAAAAGATGTAAGAAAATAACTTATTATTGCAATCTTAATTTCAATTTTTACATGTACCTCTATTTATAGAAGAAATAAAAAAACTAACCGTTACACTGTGAACCTATTCTATTTAATTACAACCACTATCTCCTATCTATTAATTACATGACATCTCTACAACAATTTGAAAACTAGCCGTTTATTTTAACACTCCCCCTCAAGTTAGGAATGTGTATATCGTACAATCCTAGCTTGTTTGTAATTTTCTTAAATGGAACCGGATCTAAGCCTTTGGTGAAGATATCCGCAAGTTGATCTTCACTTTTTACGTATGGTGTTTCAATTTTTTTTGCTTGAATTTTCTCTAATAAAGTGGCAATCCACTTCTATATATTTTGTTTGCTCATGAAATACGGGATTTGAAGCTATATGTCGTGCCGAATTGTTGTCGCAATACATTTTCATCGGTTCTTGAGTTTTAAATCCCATGTCTAATAGGAGTTGCTTGATCCATGTTAATTCACTTGCGGTTGATGTCATGACACGATATTTGGCTTCGATGCTAGATCGTGCTACAACATTTTATTTCTTGCTTTTCCATGTAACTAGATTTCCGCCTACAAATGTGCAAAAGACGGTTGTCAATTTTCTATCGAAACTTCTGGCCCAATCTGCATCGGAATAGCCACATATATCATTAGAATTATTATTTTTCATCCAAATACTCTTACCGGGATTATTTTTTAAAAACCTCAAAATTCTATTTATTGCTTCTAAATGTGGTGTTCTTGGTGAGTGAATGAACTTACTAATTTGGCTTACGGAAAATGAAATATCCGCACGAGTAACTGTTAGATAGATCAATTTTCCAACAAGTCTTTGAAATTGATTTATATCTTTTAAAGGTTTACCATCTTCACTGTTTAATTTTCATTTGTTGTCAATTGAGGTAGAGACCGGTTTACATTCTTGCTTACCGGTTTCTTTTAATAAATGAAGTTTATATTTTCTTTGGGAAATAAAAAGTCATTTATCCGAAGAGGCTATCTCTATTCTTAAAATAAGATATCCTAAATCTTTTATGTCAAAATTTTCTTTTAGTTATTTCTTAATTTTTTGAATTTGCTCTAAATTATTTTCGGTAATTATGATGTCATCTACATATACTAAAATGAGAGTTGTATTAATATCATCACATTTAGTAAATAAAGAATGATCGCATTACTAATTTTAAAATTACAAGAAATTAAATAAGAGCTAAGTTTGTCATACCATTCCCGTGGAGATTGCTTCAATTTATAAATTGATTTATTAAGCCTACAAGCCAAGTTAGAGTTGGTTTTCCAATTTATAACCGGGTGATAGTGTCATATACACCTCTTCTTCAAGTGTTCCTTGAATAAATATATTTTTTACATCCATTTGGTAGGTCATTACCATTGTTTATGGCAATAGTAAGTAAAATTCTTACGATATTCATTTTTGGCACCGGTGCAAAGGTTTCATTATAGTCTATGACATAGGTTTGGGTAAATCATTTAGCTACAAGTCTTGCCTTATACCTTTCTATGGTACCATCATTATTATATTTTGTTTTATATACCCATTTACAACCAACCGATTTTTTATTTTTTGGAAGGGGGACAATTTTCCAAGTTTAATTTTGTTCTAAGGCTTTTTTAATTCCTCATCCATAGCCTTATACCAAATTGGACTTTTAATTGCTTCTTGGTAATTTTTTGGTTCCAATTCTTTTTCAATATTAGTGAGAAACGTGTGGTATTCGGTTGAAATATTGTCATATGACACAAAAAAATTTATTGGATATTGTACCGAATATGTTACATAGTCTCTAAGTCTAGTTGATGATTGTCGTTCCCTAGATGATCTTTTAACCATTAAATTTTCTTCCGTCTCATTTTCATTTGTGTTATTAATAGTCTCATTTTCTTGATTATTATTCTCAACTTGATGGTTATTTCTAAGAACAAAATTCAAATTATCTAAGTATGGCAATACTATGTTGTCATTTTGATTATTTGAATATTGTTGATGAATTGTTTATTTTTCTTTGAAATATGATTCATTTTAAAAAATGTAACATTTCTAGAGAGATACATTTTTTTATTAATTGGATCGTAGCATTTATAACCTTTTTTATAAGATGAGTATCCTAAGAAAATAGTTTTTTGTGATACAAAATCAAGTTTGTCACTTCTTTTGATATGTACGAAGCTTGTACAACCAAATACTCTCATATGGTCATAAGTGATTTTTTGTTGATAAAGAATTTTTAATGGACTTTTGTTTTCTAAAATAACGCTAGGTAATCTATTGATTAAATGAGTGGCACACAGTACGGTATCCAACCAATAAATTTTAGGAACATTATTTTGAAATAATAAAGATCGTGTCATGTCTAATAAATGTCTATTTTTTCTTTCCGATACTCCATTTTGTTCGGGAGTATTTATACAAGTTGTTTGGTGTATAATACATTTTCTTCTAAAGAGATTTGAAAAGTTTTTATTTATAAATTCGATACCATTATCCGATCTAAATTTTTTAATTTTGCATTAAATTGTGTTTCTATATGGCATAAAAATTCATAAAAACAATCAAACACTTCATCTTTAGATTTAAGTAAATATAACCAAGTTGCTTTTGAAAAATCATTAATAAATAAAATAAAGTATTTGAATCCATTATATGAATCAATTGGGGCCGGTCCCCATACATCAGAATGTACTAAATCAAAAATAGCTTTACTTTTGCTAGTAGAAAGAGAAAAATGAAGCTTTGTTTGTTTTGCTAACTTGCAAATTTCACAATTAGTACATTTCAACATCTTTAAATCTAAGATACTATTTAAAATCTTGTCGAAAGGATGCCCAAGTCTCTTATGCCAAAGATCAGAGTTAACAAATGTTGCGGATGAAGGATGTGTGTTTTGAAAGTTATATTTTTAATGATAATTTATATGTTGTTTATGATTTTATTATGAATGTTATTATTCATGTTCCTTAAGATTTATATGTTATATCTTTGGAAGTGTTCAAGAAGATGCTCTTGGTCTTGAATCATAAGACTCCTAAGATGAGAAACATTTAATAATATGAATATATAAATGTGTATTTTATATATTGACCATGACCTAAATGAATGGAACATTATATGGATTGTGTTTTGTGTCATTAATATTTTCATTGTGTCTTTGGAATCTTAGATATGAGATATATAATGTGATTGTTATTTAAATACTATCTTATGATAGGAATGAAATAATAGTTCGTTGTGTACAACTTGTGCATGAGAAATATATATGTTAATATTATCATTATCCCGAAATTTGAGTTATGATATTACTGGCCCTCTTGGTAAAATGAAATTATATCGCATGCAATATAACCAAGGTTCTAAATAGCGTTTATAGCGTCGTAGCGGGAAGGCAAAAAAAAAAGCTATAGCGAATAGCGTCGCTATAGCGGAAGCTATTCCAAATAGCGTTTTTTTTTTACATTTCATATATTCAATATTTGTACTAAATATCAACATTATCTAAAGTCCCATAGAACAATAAATAACACCAAAGTAATTAAGAAATTATAATATTCATATTAAACCCGTACAAAGTCCAAATTGCGGTTCAAAATATCCATAGTAATATCATAAACTATCGATTTTTCCTATTAAAAATATATTATGCATCATGATTCATGACATAATCTATTTTTTTTTCTATTCAAATTTTAATTTCGGTTTGGACTTTTTTTCTATTCAAATTTCAATTTATATTTCCAATTTCAAATTGATTTATCTGTAGCAAGTAGCAACAAATTCAATTTCGGTTTGAGATTTTTTTTATCTTTATTTAAAACCCATATAAATTTCTTAAAAAAATAAAATAAAAAAAACCCATATTGTATAGCGCAAATAGCGCAAATAGCGCAAATAGCGGACCGCTATAGCACTGTAGCGGCCGCTATAGCGGCCGTAGCGCAAATAGCGCATTTTGATGTCATAGCGTAGCGTTTGGAGTCCAAAAACGCTATAGCGCGCTATTTAGAACACTGAATATAACTGATGTAGTTATAATTATAATTCACTTGAGAGACCAAGAAAACAAATATAATGCAACAATGACACGATCTTATTTTGCATATTATTCATAATATCATGTGACAAGGATAGACACGAGATTTTAGTGGATTGAGTAAATGATTACTATGTCGTTTGGATAACTATAATGTAATGATAGAACCTCTTATAGTCAATAATATAAAGTTTTATATTATTGCCAAGATGACATAGATCCTCTATACGGTCACACCAACTGAAGATAAACAACAAGTATTTCATATTTCATAATAATGTATAAGATAAAATACATGAGATGAAATACTAAAATAAAATGTCATAATATGACATGCTTAGACCATAAATAAATTTCTGAAGGTATGCAAATATTATTTGGTATAATATTTGAATGCATTATAAAAATAATAAGAATATTGCATAATAGAATAATATGATTAATATTATTTATTCATAAATTAATTTATTAAACCAATCACAAGATGAGATTAAAAAGAGCATAAGATGGCTAAATAAGGCTAGTGGTATTTGTGTAATTGATTAAAATCTTGCACAAAGAGTTGCCTTAACCCTTCCCTATTTAAAGGGGCATAATTAAGAAAAATTAGATCTAATTTTCAGCCTCTAACCCTAGCCAAAAACCGCTCCATTGAGCAGCCACGTTTTTTCTTCCTCCCTAGGCCAAAAAATTCAAGGAAGGAGGCTCTTCTCTTATCTCTTCTTGTTAGGTGGTTGGATCTAAGTTTTGAACTTCACATCTATCTATCTAAGAGGTGTGGTAAGTTGTTGTTTAGGTTCAAGGTGAACTAAGAGGTGCTTCCAAGAAGAAGAGAAACCAGTTTTTCTCCATCAAGAGGTTTGACAATCTCTTTAGGTAAAAGATATTTATCCTTTCTAGCAATAAAATAGATGTGATTTGTTTATTTTATTTAGTACACATTAGGTGTTTGATTTGTTTAAAAGAAAATCGTGCTTGCTATTGTCATACAAATAAGGTCTTTTGTGTATTGAGCCAAGTGGTGATAGAAAAATTTTAAATTCTCACCATATAGGCATACACATGAAATCCCAACAGCGGAAGCACAAAGATTTAATTTGTTGGAGTTCAAAATATAGTGTCCATTTTTAAGAAATCCTTCACCAATCTTGACGCCGGTTTCTCGGTCCTGAAATACAAATTTTTACAAGAAAATATTGCATTACAATTTAATTCTTGTGTTAATTTATTTATCGAAAGTAAGTTTACGGAAAATGTCTCTAAATACAAAACATTTTTAATTTGTTTGTTACACAAGTTAATTTCTCCTATACCATTTATTTTTGCCTTCATACCGTTTGCAACCAATACATATTTATTACCATTAGTCGGGTTGAGGTTTGACAATAGTTGTTTGTTACCAAACATATGATCTGTTGCACCACTATCTATAATTATTTGATTAAAAATAAATCTTTTGAGTAAGAGGCAATACCACAAGCACTTGGAGTGTTTTGGTTGTTTAGCAGCGCAGAAAGCTGTTGCAAAACTTGTTGCATTTGAACTCCATGGCTTGACCCGCTTGAAAATGACCCATTTGCGCTCAAATTGCTCTCTGACCCGTTCCAGGGTGACCCACCAGCTACCAAGGCTACTCTATACCCATTCCAAGGTGACCTACCAGCGACCAAGGCTGCTCCAGGGGCCATAACCGGTCCGAAACCACTATTGGGTCCGTTAGCAGTCCAACCGGGTCCGTCACTCCCCCAACCAGGTCCGCCAATGCTACCGGGTCCGCCAGTGGTTAAACCAGATCCGTCAGGGTTTAAATTAGATCTATTGGTGGTTTAAGTCATGTTATTGGGTCCAAATCCATTTCCAGACGGACCCACTAGCCCATTAAACCCTTTATCTTTATTAGAAACAACGCACCTTCTGTTTTTTTTCACTTTTTCTCCTAATTTCAATTCTGATCATTGCTTTTGAATTTTTTTGGTTTGAGATGGGGATAAAGATGCCAACACCTATCATGAGTGTGACCATCTTTTTTACAGTGGTTACATCTCACATTTTTTGACTGATTTGGGTGATTTTGAGAGCTAGGGTTTTGATTAAAATTCAAATTTTTTACGGCTAAGCCATGGGTCTCGTGTCCCTCATGGCTTACAATCTGTTGACCATTCATGGCAAGTCTTCTACTTTCCTCTTGTTAGATTAAACTTTTAATTTGAGAATAAGAGGGAAGAGGTACCGTGTTCATGATTTGAGATCTTACGGCTTCATAGCTCGGGTTTAGACCCGCGAGGTACTGAAAAATATCATCATCTTTAGCTCGCCTTTAGAGTGTGGCCAGATCTGTTGTTATTGGCCGATAGGATCGAAGCTTTTTTTTTCTCAAGAGCACTAAGGTACTCCGTATGACTTCTTGACCCTTGTTTTTCTTGTTGAATTTCCAGCAAGAGTTGATAAATATGTGAGAAATTATTTTGCTAACCATATATAGATTTTACCGCTTCTCATAAATCATGTGTTGCTTCGACCATCATAAAGAGGTTGGATACAATTGGCTCCATGGAGTTTAGTAATGATTCTATCGTTTATTGTTCTCCATTGTTTTGTTGACGTCGTTTCATTAGGAGTTAGATTGTTTGCGTCTGTAATTTCTGGTTTTTTCTTTCACCAGTGATGTATTCTAACATCTCTTGACCACTCAAGGCCCTGGATGCTGCCCTTGCCCATGACACGTAATTTTTGTCATTGAGCAAAGTGTTTGTTAGCTTGGAGAAGTTCATTGCCTCATCTTGAGCCATTTCTCTTTTGCTAAAATTTGTTGCAGTTTTGTGGTTTTTCGGTCACAGAGTTTTATGCTCTGATACCATGTTAATTTTTGTAAGAGAGAAAAAGATGTAAGAAAACAACTTATTATTGCAATCTTAATTTCAGTTTTTACATGTATCCCTATTTATAGAAGAAATAAAAAAACTAGATGTTACACTATGAACCTATTCTATTTAATTACAACCACTATCTCCTAGTCTATTAATTACATGACATCTCTATAACAATTTGAAAACTAGCTGTTTATTTTAACACTCTTCATATGCAAGATAAGTAGTGGAATCTCGTGCCTTTTGATTTGTGATTGTCGCATGGAATCACTAAATTGGGATTAAAGACCGGTGTGTGATCATTTCATAAATATGCAAGAGTAAATTGCACTGTTCTAAATAGCGTGCTATAGCGTTTTTCGATCCCAAACGCTACGCTATGACATTAAAATGCGCTATTTGCACTACGGCCGCTACAGCGCTATAGCGGTCCGCTATTTGCGCTATAAAATATTGGTTTTTTTTAAGCAATTTATATGGGTTTTAAATAAAGATAAAAAAAACTCAAACTGAAATTGAATTTGTTGCTACTTGCTACAGATAAATCAATTTGAAATTGGGAATATAAATTGAAATTTGAATAGAAAAAAAGTCCAAACCGAAATTAAAATTTGAATAAAAAAAAATAGATTATGTCATGAATTATGATGCTTAAGATATTTTTAATAGGAAAAATCGATAGTTTATGATATTACTATGGATATTTTAAATTGCAATTGGACTTTGTACGGGTTCAATATGAATATTATAATTTCTTAATTACTTTGGTGTTATTTATTGTTCTATGAGACTTAAGATAATGTTGATATTTAGTACAAATATTGAATATACGTAATGTAAAAAAAAAAAAAAAACGTTATTTGGAATAGCTTCCGCTATAGCGACACTTTTCGCTATAGCTTTTTTTGTAGCCTTCCCGCTATGACGCTATAAACGCTATTTAAAACCTTGGTAAATTGCATATATATTTTGTACTTATTAATTTAGTACATTTTAAAAGTACTGTTAAAATAGTAAAAAACAGCTTATTAAGCTTTATAGCTGACTCTGTTTATCATGACGTAGAATAATAGATCAAGGATGAATTTGAAGATATATGTTTGCTAGAAATGTTCTACAGACCGAATTAATAGTTAAATATTTTTATAAATTAAGATATTGGATTGAATGTATTATGAGCCTCGTGATATGCTATTTCTCTCTGGTTCAATGCATCTGGATAAGGATTTCTGGAGAGGCTCAACCGAATTGGTACTATTGAGCAGACATAAAACGAACTGGTGCATATTGTATACAACAATAGTTCATATTTTCGGTTATCTGATTTCATCATATTGCATACCAATTCAGAAACCACAAGAGAGAAAGAGAAAGACAAGAGGGGACTGTCAGTCGGCGTTAGCACTCCGACTTGCAGTTGTTTGTCAACCTGTTTGTATTGATATCGGTAGAGACGTGACTGCTATTTTTGTTGCGTGGATCTGAAACGAGATCGACGAGTAAATAAGCTTGTTGCTAGGACTCGAAGTCTCCGCTGCGCATCTAGTGGTAAACTCTATTTGTCCTGGAATTAATTTTATATATGAATTTTGGATTCGGGTATGAACAATTACTGAATTAAATTGAATTTGCAACTATAATATACCCGAAATCCCTTTAATGTTATAATCACACTCCAGAGAGTCAAAATCGTTAGTGTCATAGTTTATCATCTAATTCCTTAGATATCGTTTGGCGATCCCTTACGACTTTATATGCGTCTTTTAGTCTCCGTAGAAACTTAATATGTTCAAACAACATCTCCTTAGCGAGGATTAATATTTGCTCATTTTTTTTTAATTCCTAAGCTTAAATCTCTATTACCCAAATTCTCAATACACCATTTTTATTAGATTACGCCTCCTTAAAAGTTCTCCTCTCCTATAAGTCTTAAAAAAAGCCTCTTTTTTTAACACGCTCTGCTTAACACGAACTCTTTAGTACAGATTAAAATTAAAATTTTAATCTTATATAGTTGCCGAACATACAATTAGTGGTTAATTATCAACCGTTATATCATTTAAGATTTCTAATATCAGTCATTAACACAAAAATTTTAATTCTCAACTTACAAAGTATCAACTGCGCAAATATAAACAATGTATTATCTTATAATAGACAAAATAAGCTAAATGTTCGAAATTTTTATAAAATATCCTTTCGTACAAAATCATCAAACAAAATACCCTTTTTCAAATTTTTTTGACTGAACACTGTTGTGAGCCCCACTTTTCCCTTCCTTACCTTCACTCCTACGGAAATAAATCTGCTGCGATCTTTCACATGTGAATAGTAACTCTGAAATTTCTGCTTTTTCAAATCCAGCCATTTAACTTTTTCTGTGCACGCATCTCGAAACAATTCAATAGCTGGATTCAGAAAAGCAGAAATTTTAGGATACTATTCACATGTGAAGAATCGCAGCAGATTCGGATCCCACTCCTACTATTCCCCATTCACTCCCACAGATTTTTATGACACTTTTTTCTAATTAGATTAATACTCTTCATATTAAATTAATGCGACAGCTCATGGAATAAACCCAATTAAATTAATTAAATATATAATATGTCAATAATATTTTCATATTAAATCCAGTTAGACTACCATCAACATAAATCCCACAAATATATATACTCACTTTAATTTTTCATATTAAATTAACTAAATATATTTTCAAAATGTTCGTCTCGTCTTTACAAGTAAAATAAGATCAGCGTTGAATAGATTTTATAATAATGTCAATATTCATTTTTTTTAGATTGAGCACCGAATATAACAAGTTATAAGAATTTGGTATATTCAACGAAAACTAATTTAACAGTCTGCAACACATTTTTATTTTCAGTCAAAATTCCGAAAAATAATTCATAGTTTTATAAATTTTTCTACTCAGGTTCTATTTTATGGTGAAAGGAGAATGCATGAGTGCTGATAACTTGATCGACCTGAACATAAATTCAGATTTATGCAATATCAAACAAATATGTACAAAAGGCAATCTATTTTATAGAAAATAATAAACAAATTAAAGGGATGGGATCCGAGATTTTTATTTTTACCCAAAAACAAAATTAATTTAATATAATTAACCAAGTTTCTGAAAAAATTATATTTGTACCCAAACCGTAAATATTATTTACGGTTTGAATTAAGAATTCAAACCGTACATAATATTTATGATTTTTTATGATTTATGAAAGATGCCACAAAATCGGCCCTATTCATACGTAATTTAGCGTAATTTACCGTATTTTAGCATAATTCTACATAATTATTGTAATTTCAGCATTTTAGTAAATTTACCGTATTTTAGCATAATTATTGTAATTTACCGTATTTTAGCACAAAATCGGCCCTATTCGTAGCGTATTTTCTAACAAATATTTTAAAAAACAATTCGATTTTTTTGTGTTATATTTCATTTCAGCATTTTAGCTAATTTTCTCTTAAAAAAAAAATTCTGTACGGTTTGAATTCTTAATTCAAACCGTAAATAATATTTACGGTTTGGGTACAAATATAATTTTTTCAGAAATTTGGTTAATTATATTAAATTAATTTTGTTTTTGGGTAAAAATAAAAATCTCGGGGATGGGATCATATCATGATGTATCTCGCTTTTCTATATTCATATAAGTTTGATTCTTTATGTAATCTGAACACATTGTGAAGTGAATTAATTTAACCGGAGAAAGTGCCAAAAAAATAAATGGGAGTGAACAGATGGGAAGGGAAGGGAGGAAAAAGTGGGCTCCACAGAAACATTTTTGAAAAAGTGATATTTTGTTTGACATAACTAGCACTGACTCATGCGTATTTTCGCAAACTTTCCGAAAAGTGGTTATTTGCTGAAATCGGACACTCGAGCGCCGTTTTATGGCCGTTTGAAGTTTCGTTGTCGCTTTTCTCGCCTTCTGAGTGAATATATCATCCCTATTCATACGTAATTTAGTGTAATTTACTGTAGTTTGCATAATTTAACATAATTATTGTAATTTAGCGTAATTTAGTGTAATTCAGTGTAATTTAACATAATTTCAAGTAATTTAGAGTATTTTAGTATAAATATGCTAATTATATATAAAAAAAAAGTAATCTAACAAATATTAAAAAAAAATATTTTTTAGTGTTAGATTTTAGCATTTTTTCTACTTGTCTCTAAAAAAAAATTATTTAGTACCGGCTATTTTCTAATCGGTACCGAAATAAATTAAAACTGGCCAGAAAATGGCCGGTATGGGTAGTTTTATTAATTCCCAAAAAACTTGGACATTTTTATTAATTTCTAATTAACTTTGGATATTAATAAAAAAATCACGGCCTCTAAGACATGCAAGGTCATCAATCATTTTGAATCGCTAAATTAACAATTAGTTATTCTCAAATCTAGTTGTACGACTAAAAAATATTTAACTTCTTCATAAATAATTGTTCATTCATGTGTATGAGAATCAATCCATGAAAATAATTATTCATATATTTAAAATTTTCTATATATAACATTGTATTTTATTTGATAGCATTTGTCTTGATTTAATTAAAAAATAAATTCTTTATCTATTTTTTTATTTTGGAATTGTCACACCCCGGAACAGGGGGTCGCGCAGTTCTCGCCGTGAATATACAGTTGCCCGTATATTCACAAGGCATGTACGATATAATCTACTCAACCAAACACTTTAAAATTTATACACATATCATATGATTTGATTTAAAACAAATTTGGTTCAAATCCGATTCAATTCGGCCCATTTATACTCAAAACAGTGAATTCAGAACACCCATTGCGGCCCGCAGTAGGGCCCATTGCGGCCCGCAACCTCTACTCGAATTTCCTTCTGCTTTTCTTTCTAATTTCTGACTCAAGCTGTTGCGGCCCGCAACCACCCCTCTTACGGCCCGCAATAATTCCTCTGACTCAAAACCCCACTGTCGTTGCGGCCCGCAATCCATATACGAATTTCTCAGCTGGGTTTTAAGTTCTGTCTCCTTTCATTGCAGCCCGCAATCAATTAATTGCGGCCCGTAATGGTATACACAGATTCATCCAGAGCCATTTTCCGACTCTGTCTCCTTTATTGCGGCCCGCAATAAGGTTATTGCGGCCCGCAATAAGGTTATTGCGGCCCGCAATAAGGTTATTGCGGCCCGCAATAAGCCTACTGAATTCATTCCTTTGCCCATTTCATGCCATTTCAACCCCGTTTTCAAACCCGATCAATCCCCTTATTATGTAAACAATCTAACCCCATTTCACTAGCAATTTAAACACCACCTCACATGTATTTAAGACATTTAAACCATGCAAATCTAAAATCGAAATAAACGGAAACGATCAAGCAACGTATTCATAAATATTTCGCAGAAACAACATGTCTTATCAAATTTATAAATAACAAGGCCTGTTTAATTTGGTTACACCACAAAATACCGGGATGGTTAAATCTACAGGGCATACCCTATCTATGCGGCTTAGGCCTCACTTGTCGCGCCCGAGTGCCCTTTTTCACTCGCGTTTACCTGCACACATTTATTTAAAAAAAAAAAAAAAATTCCCCGAGGGGATGGGGGTGAGAAAACTTGTCATCCGTTTTCTCAGTGTGGAATTTATAGGGCTACTGGATTTGTAAGAAACCCATTACTAGAACTAAACAATTACCGCATCTAATTATTCAGTTAATCAATCAGTCATGATAACATGCATATGCTCACACACCGATTCAAACGAATTCCAACTATTATTTCATTCAAAAGTAATCAAAGGATTTCCAGAATTCTTGGGGCTTAACTAGTAACTTTGCACAGTCCGGTTAACAACGATAGATATCAACAATCTATCCCATCTGGCTTAACAATTCTCTTACCTGGTTTCAAGTTATACATTCACATCACAAAATCAATTCGAATAATCACTAGCATATCTCGCGACTATGCAACAGAATATCACTTTGTTAAACGAGAACAAATAAACTTTTCACTGAACCACTTGAACCACTGAACCACAGTTTCACTACCTGCAATCACAATACACTTATCCCTTACCCAACCGGTACTGGGTTCACTAGGGCCATTCACCAGATGCGCATAAGGGTCCTGGAGTAAAGTCTAGTAGCTAATTAGACTTTACAATTCACTGTTCACTTCAATCATTCAATTCAATTCAGTACTGTGGTTCCATTCACTTATCCAACACGATATAACAGAAATCGATAAACCATACCAACATGAGAATCATCACAGATATAACAATTCAATTATATTAATATGCAATTCATGCAAATGCGACAACTAATGCTTTCAATCAGAGATTCAACATGATGATATGCAACGTATATTCAATCAAGCCATCAATATATAAGTTATATGCACTGTTATTTAGTTCTACGAAATAAATCCCAAAACAGATCCCGTGAACCCCCGCACCTGGTTATGTAGGGCACTTAGAGGGTCCGCGATCTTGCGACTCAATAAGCTCGTCTATTCCACTACGCGTGCTCGTGCGGATCTATTCACAGGTCAATTCACTCAAATTCAGACACTTTTGCGGATTAAACCCTTAACTTTACGTATTCACTAATTCTAGGGTTTAAGGCATAAATAGTCACAATTCGGTTTGGTTATCGATTAACTTAGTCATTAGGGCACCGACTCACTCACAAACACGATTCGGGTCAGGTTTGATTCAATTCAAGAGAACGGTACCAAAACTCAAATCGATTTCGGGGAAGTCCATAAATCGGAAATTTGGTTACAAATTGGAACACGAAATCGACAAATAAACACTTTAGAAACAACAAAGGCATAGTACAATCAATTTGGTGCAATTCTACGGGTTTTCACCGAAACCCTAGAAATACGAAAACTCGAAATGAGAGAGAAATAGAGAGGGAATTTACCAACCAATCGGGTGAGGGTGCGAGATTTAAGCTTCTCTCTTGGAATCTCGATTTTTGGGCGAAATGGTCACCGGGGGGTCTCTCTCTCACTCTCTCTCACTCTCTCGTTCTTTCTCTCTTTGGCGGAACCAGGAAAAGAAAAGGAGAAGGAGGGGACGCAGGAAAAGAAAGAAAGAAAAGAGAAGAAGAAAGGAGGAAATGACAAAGGGCCCCACTTGTAAATATAAAATTTTGTAAATAAAACCTCACACTTGTCCCATATTCGATATAATTGAATTCTTACACATTTTACTCTTCTCTCTTAACACAAATTATCGTATAATTATTGTTCACCATCCACGTCACTAAATTCGTATATACGTATATATATATTATTCGATTTACCACTTATCATTTTAATTAAATCTGAATTTTAAAAGTTCACGGTGTTACATTTCTCCCCCACTTAAAAATGAAGTTCAAATCTTTGAACTTAAACACGTACCTGGTCGGTGAATAACTCAGGATATTGTTCGCGAATTTTCGCTTCTAGCTCCCACGTTGCCTCTTTTTCAGAGTGTCGTCCCCACTGCACTAACACAATTGAAATCGTTCGATTTCTCAACTTTTGCTCCTTCCGGTCTAGTATTCGCATCGGTCCTTCGTTATAATTCAAATTCTCGTCAAGGTACAGGTCGGAATGGTCGATGCAGTGAGATGGGTCTCGCACATATTTCCGAAGCTGTGACACGTGGAACACCGGATGGACTCGGCTCAAAGCCGGCGGTAACCCAAGCTCATATGCCACTAATCCAACCCGATTTTGTATCTGAAACGGACCGATATATCTCGGACTCAGCTTGCCCGATACACCGAACCGGTGTACTCCCCGCACTGGAGATACTCGGAGCCACACGTGATCACCCTCTTGGAATTCCAAATGCCGTCGGTGCACATCCGCATACCTCTTTTGCCGATCTCGAGCTGACTTTAGTCGGCTCAATATCACTCGCGTCTTCTCTGCCGCCTCTTGTATCATTTCCGGTCCAGTAGGCGGATAAGTACCCGCCGGACCCCACCACAATGGTGTACGGCATGTCTCTCCCGTGAGTGCCTCTAGCGGTGGCATTCCAATGCTCGCGTGATAACTGTTGTTGTACGCAAATTCCACCAGTGGTAGATGATCAATCCACGATCCTTGGAAACTCAAGGCACATGATCGCAACATGTCCTCTAACGTCTGAATTGTCCTTTCCGACTGTCCGTCAGTCTGCGGATGGTGCACGGTACTGAACCGCAGTTTCGTACCCATAGATTCTTGGAAGCTTTTCCAGAAGTGAGATGTGAATCTCGTATCTCGATCGGAGATAATCTCGCGCGGACACCCGTGATACCTGAAGAAAAACTTTATAGATATACCTGCGAGAGTCCTACCCGAGGTGTCAGGCCCGAGCGGAATAAAGTGCGCCACCTTGGTCAGTGTGTCCACAATCACCCATATCGTATCACAACGACCCGTGGTTCTCGGAAAACCACTCACAAAATCCATCGTGACTATCTCGAACTTACCTCTCTTCTTATCCAACGGTTGGAGTAATCCGGCCGACCTTCGTCTATCAGCTTTCACCTGCTGACAGACCTGACACTTCTCGACGTATCTTCTCACGTCATTTTTCATACCCGGCCACCAGAAGTACCGTCTCAGATTCTGATACATCTTCACTTCACCCGGGTGTATCGTATACCCCGAATCATGTGCCTCTGACAGGATTAGGGTTTTCAGGTCTGAATTTTCAGGAATGCATATGCGGTTGCCAAACCGCAGGGTACCCTCATCATCTATCCGGAAAGGGGTCTCTCGATCTGATTTTGCGTGGTCTCGGAACTTTTGGCACTTCGGATCCTCGTGTTGCTCTACCCGAATACGGTCATGTAATTCAGGTCTCACCTCAATAGCCGCAGAGATAATAGACATACATCCTGATGTACTCGTACCCGCCTCTGCTCCAAGCAGGCGAGTTGCGGTTGCCATGGCTAATTCTTGGGACACTCCAACGTGCAGACTCATCATTCTCATTTCTTCTATCAATTTCGGCTCACTTGAAATCATCGAGGCAAGATTCACTTGATTCTTCCTGCTCAGCGCATCCGCTACTACATTGGCTTTGCCCTCGTGATACTGGATATCTAGTTCATAATCCTTCATCAACTCCAACCATCGCCGCTGTCTCAAATTCAACTCCTTCTGAGTGAAAATATACTTCAGGCTCTTGTGATCGGTGAAAATCTGGCACTTCGCACCGTACAGATAATGTCACCAGATTTTAAGCGCAAAAATCACCGCTGCTAGCTCCATGTCATGGGTCGGATAATTCTGTTCGTGTGGTCGTAGCTGTCGGGAAGCATAGGCAATCACATGCCCATCTTGCATCAATACGCACCCCAGACCCGACCGGGATGCATCGGTATACACCGTGTAATCTCTTCCCGTTACTGGCATTGCAAGAATCAGTGCGGACACCAACCGACTCTTCAACTCTTCGAAACTCTTTTCTTGCGGTTCACCCCATTCAAACTTTACCCCCTTGTGAAGTAGTTCCGTAAGAGGACGGGCCAATCCAGAGAATCCCAACACAAACCTCCTATAATACCCGGCTAAACCGAGAAAGCTACGGATCTCGGTAACCGTGGTTGGTCTCTTCCATTCTGTCACCGCTCGAATCTTTTCGGGATCCACCGCTAAACCTTCACCCGACACTATATGACCCAAAAATGCCACTTGGTTCATCCAGAACTCACACTTTGAAAATTTCGCGTACAGCTGATGATCTCGTAGCCGCTGCAATACAACCCGGAGGTGAGCCGCGTGCTCCTCATACGTCCGGGAATAAACCAGGATGTCATCAATAAATACCACCACCGTAGTGTCCAATAAATCTCGGAACACTCGCTGCATCAGATCCATAAATGCCGCAGGGGCATTCGTCAGCCCAAATGGCATGACCCTGTACTCATAATGCCCGTACCGAGTACGGAAGGCAGTCTTTTCCACATCACTCGAGCTAATTCGCAACTGATGGTAACCCGTCCGCAGATCGATCTTGGAATAGAACGACGACCCTTCTAACTGGTCAAACAAGTCATCTATCCGAGGCAACGAATACTTGTTCTTCACGGTCACTTTATTCAACTCTCGGTAATCGATGCACAACCGCAGAGTTCTGTCTTTCTTTCTCACGAACAACACTGGTGCGCCCCACGGGGACGTGCTCGGTCTTATCAAACCTTTCTCCAACATCTCCTCAAGCTGCACTTTCAATTACTTTAGTTCCGCGGGAGCCATACGGTATGGAGTCTTTGAGATTGGGGTTGTATCTGGTATCAGGTTTATGTTGAACTCTATTTCTCGTGCCGGGGGTAACCCGGGAATCTCTTCTGGAAACACATCCGTGAATTCCGAGACAACCGGAATGGTAGCTATTTTTGGAACTTCAGCAGTAGCACTCATTACCATTACCAGATAAGCGGTACACCCGGACTCTACCAGGTGTTTGGTTTCAATTGCCGAGATAAATGGCACCACCTCTTTTACTCCTCTACATCTCAAGGTACAGGTTGAACCGTTCAACAGGGTAAACTGGACCGTATGTCGGACACAATCGATGGTAGCTACATATCTGGTCAACCAATCTATACCCAATAAAGCATCATACTTCGATATATTCATAACTAACATGTTCGCTGGAAAATCCCTTCCATCGACTCGTATTTTCAGGTTTCGGCAGGTCATTGACATTTTGGTAGTAGAGCCGAGAGGGGTACGGATCTCCAGATTTTTCCCACTTGACTCGGTTAACCACCCACATTTCTCAACCAAAGCACTCGATATAATCGAGTGACTACACCCCGTATCAATCAACACATACGCTAAAACCCCGGAGATTGAGATAATACCTGCTAGTAAATCAGTCTGAGCGGAACCAGCTGCCCGCTCTTCTTCTTTGTCCGGCAGCTCGATTGCATGCACCGCGTGAGCACCAACTCGGCCGCCTGTCCGGCCTCCCCTCAACAGTGGCGGAGTGCCTCGGCCTCGCGGAGGAGGTACGCCTCCCTGTCCACGCCCCTGTGGACCTCTATAGCCACCGCTACCACCACTCCCGGATGCACCCGATTGAGCTCTTGGGCACTCTCTAGCCCAATGACCCTGACCACCACATATATGACAAGCACCCGATTGCGATTTTGGGCAATCTTTCGCCCAATGCTCCATACTACCACACATTAAACACGCTCCTTTGAGGCGACGACATTCTGATTGTGAGTGTTGCATCCTACACACGTTACACCACGGTTTAGCGGCTCCCGGGGTAACCCGGATACCACCATCTGCCCTGTTGGTTGACCCACAGGTTGGGGTCGAGCTCCTGACCCGCTAGCTTGTTTCTTATTATCAAATTTGGGTCTCACGTTGCGGGTGTTGGTCTGTTGTGCACTCCTCTTCAGATACACTTCCGTCTGCTCTGCTTGTTTCATTAGGGCCGGAACCCCTGCAGCTAACGAGTGATGAATCGCTAGGGCAATAGCCGGGTCCAACCCGTCTAGGTACTGTCTTCGGTACCTTACCGGATCCCCTTTCACATCCGGCGCATACCGGGCCAAGTCAAAGAATCTCCTGTTGTACTCCTCTACTGATCTCTCACGTTGGCGTAGATTCAGAAACTGGCTTCTCAAAGCCTCCTGATGCAGATCACTCAGATATTGCTCCCCGAACCTTTGCTCGAACCAGGTCCAAGGGATCTCTTGTTCCACTCCCTTAAACTCCATCTTTACACCTTCCCACCAATGCCTACCCGACTTCTCCAGTAATTGCACTGCCAATTCAACCTTATTTACCTCTGGCACCCGGCATAGGGTGAACTTGGCCTTGAGACTTACCATCCATTCCTCTGCCTCTGGGTATCCTCCCGACCCATCAAACCTAGGAGGTGCGAGACGCATGAATGCCTCGTAGAGTTGTCTGAACTCTTCCCCCGGTACCACTGGAGGGACTTGTACAGCTGGCCCTTGTGGTCCTTGGGCCTGAGCCTCATCCCTACGACCTCTCTCATAGGCCCTGATCAACATCTCTTCCAAATTTCCTTCCATTTTCTGAAACTCAACACATTCACATTATGATGCATGCTTAAAATTACAAAGAAAGGTTTAAAAAGGCCATGAAAGAAGGCTCGGATCGCGAATCTGAGCCCGTAAAATGGGCCAAAATGGATTCCAGTTTTGGGCTGTGGAGCTCCTGTTAAAATTTCAGCCCGATCCGACGGACGGATCAAAAGCTACGCCCCTTTTTGTGAAGTGTGCGCATGACCATAACTTACACTACCGTCCCATTCTAGATATTTACCCCACTCGCGAATCCAATCAAGTCTGGTTATGGTTCGGTCTAGTTAGGGCTTAAACCTTGAGCTCTGATACCAACTTAAAACTGTCACACCCCGGAACAGGGGGTCGCGCAGTTCTCGCCGTGAATATACAGTTGCCCGTATATTCACAAGGCATGTACGATATAATCTACTCAACCAAACACTTTAAAATTTATACACATATCATATGATTTGATTTAAAACAAATTTGGTTCAAATCCGATTCAATTCGGCCCATTTATACTCAAAACAGTGAATTCAGAACACCCATTGCGGCCCGCAGTAGGGCCCATTGCGGCCCGCAACCTCTACTCGAATTTCCTTCTGCTTTTCTTTCTAATTTCTGACTCAAGCTGTTGCGGCCCGCAACCACCCCTCTTACGGCCCGCAATAATTCCTCTGACTCAAAACCCCACTGTCGTTGCGGCCCGCAAGGAAATGGTTGCGGCCCGCAATCCATATACGAATTTCTCAGCTGGGTTTTAAGTTCTGTCTCCTCTCATTTCGGCCCGCAATCAATTAATTGCGGCCCGTAATGGTATACACAGATTCATCCAGAGCCATTTTCCGGCTCTGTCTCCTTTATTGCGGCCCGCAATAAGCCTACTGAATTCATTCCTTTGCCCATTTCATGCCATTTCAACCCCGTTTTCAAACCCGATCAATCCCCTTATTATGTAAACAATCTAACCCCATTTCACTAGCAATTTAAACACCACCTCACATGTATTTAAGACATTTAAACCATGCAAATCTAAAATCGAAATAAACGGAAACGATCAAGCAACGTATTCATAAATATTTCGCAGAAACAACATGTCTTATCAAATTTACAAATAACAAGGCCTATTTAATTTGGTTACACCACAAAATACCGGGATGGTTAAATCTACAGGACATACCCTATCTATGCGGCTTAGGCCTCACTTGTCGCGCCCGAGTGCCATTTTTCACTCGCGTTTACCTGCACACATTTATTTAAAACAAGAAGAAAAATTCCCCGAGGGGATGGGGGTGAGAAAACTTGTCATCCGTTTTCTTAGTGTGGAATTTATAGGGCTACTGGATTTGTAAGAAACCCATTACTAGAACTAAACAATTACCGCATCTAATTATTCAGTTAATCAATCAGTCATGATAACATGCATATGCTCACACACCGATTCAAACGAATTCCAACTATTATTTCATTCAAAAGTAATCAAAGGATTTCCAGAATTCTTGGGGCTTAACTAGTAACTTTGCACAGTCCGGTTAACAACGATAGATATCAACAATCTATCCCATCTGGCTTAACAATTCTCTTACCTGGTTTCAAGTTATACATTCACATCACAAAATCAATTCGAATAATCACTAGCATATCTCGCGACTATGCAACAGAATATCACTTTGTTAAACGAGAACAAATAAACTTTTCACTGAACCACTTGAACCACTGAACCACAGTTTCACTACCTGCAATCACAATACACTTATCCCTTACCCAACCGGTACTGGGTTCACTAGGGCCATTCACCAGATGCGCATAAGGGTCCTGGAGTAAAGTCTAGTAGCTAATTAGACTTTACAATTCACTGTTCACTTCAATCATTCAATTCAATTCAGTACTGTGGTTCCATTCACTTATCCAACACGATATAACAGAAATCGATAAACCATACCAACATGAGAATCATCACAGATATAACAATTCAATTATATTAATATGCAATTCATGCAAATGCGACAACTAATGCTTTCAATCAGAGATTCAACATGATGATATGCAACGTATATTCAATCAAGCCATCAATATATAAGTTATATGCACCGTTATTTAGTTCTACGAAATAAATCCCAAAACAGATCCCGTGAACCCTCGCACCTGGTTATGTAGGGCACTTAGAGGGTCCGCGATCTTGCGACTCAATAAGCTCGTCTATTTCACTACGCGTGCTCGTGCGGATCTATTCACAGGTCAATTCACTCAAATTCAGACACTTTTGCGGATTAAACTCTTAACTTTACGTATTCACTAATTCTAGGATTTAAGGCATAAATAGTCACAATTCGGTTTGGTTATCGATTAACTTAGTCATTAGGGCACCGACTCACTCACAAACACGATTCGGGTCAGGTTTGATTCAATTCAAGAGAACGGTACCAAAACTCAAATCGATTTCGGGGAAGTCCATAAATCGGAAATTTGGTTACAAATTGGAACACGAAATCGACAAATAAACACTTTAGAAACAACAAAGGCATAGTACAATCAATTTGGTGCAATTCTACGGGTTTTCACCGAAACCCTAGAAATACGAAAACTCGAAATGAGAGAGAAATAGAGAGGGAATTTACCAACCAATCGGGTGAGGGTGCGAGATTCAAGCTTCTCTCTCGGAATCTCGATTTTTGGGCGAAATGGTCACCGGGGGGTCTCTCTCTCACTCTCTCTCACTCTCTCGTTCTTTCTCTCTTTGGCGGAACCAGGAAAAGAAAAGGAGAAGGAGGGGACGCAGGAAAAGAAAGAAAGAAAAGAGAAGAAGAAAGGAGGAAATGACAAAGGGCCCCACTTGTAAATATAAAATTTTGTAAATAAAACCTCACACTTGTCCCATATTCGATATAATTGAATTCTTACACATTTTACTCTTCTCTCTTAACACAAATTATCGTATAATTATTGTTCACCATCCACGTCACTAAATTCGTATATACGTATATATATATTATTCGATTTACCACTTATCATTTTAATTAAATCTGAATTTTAAAAGTTCACGGTGTTACAGGAATGAAGTCTGAAAAAATAATCCTCGTAAATAAGCATATCATAATAATTACCGAAGTCATATTTTTTTTTAAGCCCTTTAGTTTATATATTATGAAAAATAAATGAGTGAGATCATGCAACGTTCGGAACTTTCTCATTTGTTTGAAATATTCTGAAGGACCTTTTTTTTTATATATAAAGGTGAAGGTCTTGAAAATATTTGCCGTGATTTTTATTCTACACCATTTTGAAATTTTTTAAATTAATGAAACAAATATTTAAAAAAACAATTCGATTTTGTAGCGTTAGATTTCAGTATTTTAGCTATTTTTCTCTTAAAAAAAAAATTTTATTTAGTTCGGAAAAAAAATTTCCGGAATCTCTAAAAAAAAAAAAAAAAAAAAAAATTTGTTAAGTTAAATTTTTTTATCCGGAAACTCTAAAAAAAAAAAAAAAAAAAAAAATGTTAAAACCGGAAAAAAAATTTCCGGAAACTCTAAAAAAAAAAAAAATGTTAAAACCGGAAATTTTTTTTCCGGTTTTAGAGTTCAATTTCCGGAAAAAAATTTTCCGGGTTTAGAGGCCAAATCCGGAAAAAAAATTTCCGGTTTGGGTATTTTTCGAATTTTCAAGATAACATGGGTATTTTTTGTAATTTGATTTATTTTTTGGATATAAATAAAAAATTCGGTTCAATCTACGTAGCTCAGTAAATTAGTTATATAATAAACTTGTAGAATAGCAATTTTTATTAATTTTGGAATTTTTGTACTATTTTTTAGGATTTATGAAAGATGGCACAAAATTGGCCTAATTTAGCATAATTTAGCGTAATTTACTGTATTTTAGCATAATTTAACATAATTATTGTAATTTAGCGTAATTTTTGTGTAATTCAGCGTAATTTAACATAATTTCAAGTAATTTAGTGTATTTTTGTATAAATATGCTAATTATATATTAAAAAAACTAATCTAATAAAAAAAAACGGATTTTTAGTGTTAGATTTCAGCATTTTTGCTATTTGTCTCTTAAGAAAAAAGAAAAAAAAATAGTACCGGTCATTTTCTAGCCGGTACTGAAAATAATTAAAACCAGCTAGAAAATGGCCGGCATGGATAGTTTTATAAATTTCCAAAGTTGTTGCGTATATTTATTAATTGGTAATTAAATTTGAATATTAATAAAAATGTCGGAAGTATTTGATACACATCAAAGAAATGCACCTTTTCTTAATAGTAATTACTATTAAGTAATATAATTTTCTGACATTTTTTACACTTTTTACCTTGTGATTACATTATAGTATTTGATAAAATTAGTCCATTTTTGTTAATTTTTCAAACTTATAGTTTAATTATTAGAATAATTATTTTGTTTCAAAATGTGGTGTATGAAATTGTAAAAAAAATATTAATTTTGAAATAAAATTGAGTGATAAAACAAGGTACCACATAATGATTTATAACTCATATACTAATTTGGGTCTCCAACACTGGCACCAAGCAAACAAAATTTCTCTACATTAATCAAATATTTATGCAAACTACGCACCTTTTATAATTCTTAAGAAAAGATAGAAAAAGAAACGATAAAACTTCAATAAATTAGTCAATTTAAACAAACTAAAATATAAACAACAATACAAATGCATTTCTACGTAATCATACAATTTATATTTTAGCCTTACATAATATATAATTTGCATTAAAATTAAAAAAAGGCATTCACATCCAGTAAAGCATGAGAACCATATTTTTTTTTTAGAAATAAGCCTGACCTTATAATAACTCAAGTTTTTTATTTTTTATTTTCATGAGAAATGGTTGGTTCATTGAAATTCATCCGAAGATGAAGTATAAAAATGAGATTGAGAGGGTTAGAAAGAAAATCTGAGATGATAATTAATAGTTCATAGATATTATAATTTCTAGTAAAATACGTATGATATAATAAATTAACAAATATTTTGATTAAAAGTATGTCACGTTAAGAAAATTTTATAATAAAATTTAAATCATTTGTTTATTTAGAATGTTTAAAACGGATTCGAAATTTGATCGACGAGCGAGGAGTTGGAAATTAAAACAAGTTAAATGGGTTTATATTAAATTTCAAAGTTATTGGGACCATTGATTCATCCTAGCACGAATCTTGAAGCACCCTCTTGATAAAACCCTTTTCCCCTCTCCCTTCTCCCTTGTGTGTGGCCTGCCAACGAGAAAGAAAGAGAAAGAGAGCCGAAATTTTTATTAATAACCCCAAACAAAAGAAAAATATCAAATCTAACCTCAACTCCAAAAAAATTTCAAAAATAACCCAACCGCCCCATCATTGGGCGGTTCACCCTACCCACCAAACCGCCCAGTGGTTGGGCGGTCCACACGGCCAAGCAAACCGCCCAGAAATGGGGCGGTCAGCTTTTTTTTTTTTTTTTTTTTTTTTTTTTTTTTTTTTAGATTTGAGAGACAATATGAATGAAATTTAATAATAAAAATTCGAATTTTGTTTTTAATATTTGTTAGATTAATTCTTTTGATGTATAAACCGACATTTTTAAAAATACCCAAAGTTAATTAAAGATTAATAAAAATGTCCAAACCAGCCGGTCCCTTGACTAAATAACTAAAATGCTGATATTAATTCTTTTGTTAGATTATATTTGTTAGATTAATTCTTTTGATGTCCAAATCGAATTGTTTTGTTACAAAATACGTTACGAATAGAGCCGATTTTGTGCTAAAATACGGTAAATTACAATAATTATACTAAAATACAGTAAATTTACTAAAATGCTGAAATTACAATAATTATGTAGAATTATGCTAAAATACGGTAATTTATTGAGCTACGTAGATTGAAGAATAGAAATGAAAATCCTAATCGAAAATGATGCAATATGGGCCTGCGCATGCTTCACGAAAAGGAGCGTAACTTTTAATCCGTCCGTCGGATCGGGCTGAAATTTTGACAGGAAATCCCGAATTCAAAAACCAAGCTAAATTCCTTTCGAGCCCGATCCGACCGTCGGATATAGAGTTTTCGAACTTTCTTTACAATATTAGAGTTTTTAGGGTCTTTTCGTGAATCATCTAACAAATATTTTAAAAAACAATTCGATTTTTTTTGTGTTATATTTCATTTCAGCATTTTAGCTATTTTTCTCTAAAAAAAAAAAAAAAAAAAAGAGTTTCAAACCGTAAATATTATTTACAGTTTGGGTAAAAATTTAATTTTTTCAAAAACTTGGTTAAATATATTAATTTTTATTTTTTTTGGGTAAAAATAAAAATCTCGGATTTTGCATATTTTACGGGAACCGTGGGCATATTTATTAATCTGTAATTAACTTGGGGTATTTTCAAAAATGTCGGAATTCTCAAGTAATTTAGTGTATTTTAGTATAAATATGCTATCAAAAAAGTAATTTGACAAATATTTAAAAAAAAATCAATATTTTAGTGTTATATCTCAGCATTTTAGTTATTTAGTCAAGAGACCGGCTGGTTTGGACATTTTTATTAACCTTTAATTAACTTTGGGTATTTTTAAAAATGTCGGTTTATACATCAAAAAAATTAATCTAACAAATATTAAAAACAAAATTCGAATTTTTATTATTAAATTTCATTCATATTGTCTCTCAAATCTAAAAAAAAAAAGCTGACCGCCCCATTTCTGGGCGGTTTGCTTGGCCACGTGGACCGCCCAACCACTGGGCGGTTTGGTAGGTAGGGTGAACCGCCCAATGATGGGGCGGTTGGGTTATTTTTGAAAATTTTTTGGAGTTGAGGTTAGATTTGATATTTTTCTTTTGTTTGGGGTTATTAATAAAAATTTCGGGAAAGAGAGTGAAAGAGAAGAAAGGAGAGGGAGAGCTCCGAAATCCCGTCGGATTGCGCCACCGTCCGGGAAATCGAGGTTGGAACCGAGAAGGCAGCCGTAGATCTCTCCTAGCTATTCTGTCGATAATTTCTCTTTTCCCTTCTTCGTTTGAAAATCCGAGATCTCTTGAATCCGCGGGTTGTTCGTTTTAAACCCGAAATTAGGGTTAGAATTGATCGAACTCTAACTCCTTGGAGTTTCTCATCTCTCGTTTACCGACTTTCTCCGTGATTTCGTCTCCCAATTTGGATTTCTCATTCTAGGGTTTTGATACCAAATCCCGAATTGAAACGCGGCATTGATTGATTAGGTTAGTCCGACCGACTAGACTTGTCCTCGGTAGGGGTATCTCTTGATCGGGAAAGGTTAGAACGTGTAATGGTTAAATCGAGGTTTCGACCAAATTAGGGTTACACCAACCGGCCAATCGAATTGATGCGTAAACCCGAATAGCGAACCAGTACATGAATGAGACCTAATTGAGATGGTATTCGTGGAATGTAGGCGTAGGCTCGGTTGAGCAAAGGTTTGCGGGGCATTCCGAAGCGCCGGATCGATAGTCACGCGGTACGCCTATTGCCAGCAGGTGCGGGATTCTTGGACTTGTTTGATAATTTAGATTCATGAATTAAACTGCTTCCAATTGTCATGTTGAACTGCTTGAATGATTGCATAATCGAATTGTTTGAATCATATGCATAACCGTATTAATTTAGAAATGATATGTACTGAAATCGCCTTATTGCGGGCCGCAACAACTTCCATTACGGGCCGCAATCAACAGCGTAGCTTAAAATATAGGCTGAATGCTCTCTGAATACTTTGTTGCGGGCCGCAATGAATCCATTGCGGGCCGCAATGAATGTAGCAGAATAAAAGATAGTCTCTGAATACTTTGTTGCGGGCCGCAATGAATTCATTGCGGGTCGCAATGAATAGAGTAGAATTCAAAAATCCTCTCAATGCTTTGTTGCGGGCCGCAACCACATCCATTGCGGGCCGCAATGAGAGCCTGAAAAATGCCAACAGGAGCTGGAAATCGTCTGGTAACTAAGTTGCGAGCCGCAGTAACCCCATTTCATTCCATAATGAATATTACAGTTATATTTGCATGTTGAATGGTATATCGTTTGTTTGTGTGTTTTTGTTTTGGAACTATGGTCGAAAGTCCCCAACAATTTATGACTATCTAGGATGGTCGGTAATGTTTCGAAATCAACGCTGGGCGAGACTCGAAACCATGTGCGCATATGAGAATAATTAATCACTGTTGGGCAGTGATTGATTAAGATCAGTCAATGCTGGGCAATGACTGATCGTGACGGAGACTTTGGGTGACTGTGAGGAAACGATGAAATGATGTCATATCCAGTCTGGGACATGAATGACAGTTTGGTTTGACGCGTTGCGAATGGACGATTCTGAGTTATTGCATACGAATTTTTATCTGATTAATGAACCAGACCTTAGTCAATGGTTAAGCCAAAGCACTGCGGATGGGTGTCAGATAAAGGGTCCAGCTGGTGGGCCATCTGTAGGGGTCAGTGACACTACAGATGTGGGTTGGAAAAGGGTCCAGCTTGGTGGGACATCCGTAGGTGCTACCAGCTGTAGTAGACTGAGTTAAGCCAGAAACGTGCGCGTTTGATATTCATCTTGGAAATTCCGTAACTTGTGTTTCATTTGGTAAATTGTTGTCGATCATATGCACTTGTTTTACTTATGAATATGCATCTGTCTGAACTGCTTTTGTATGGTTTCATTTCTGAATATAGATTTTGATTGCAAGTCCAATAATCTAAACTGTGGCAAATTTCGCACTGGGAATTTATTCTCACCCCCACTCTTGGGTTATTTTACAGGATCTGGGGCGTCGGGTTCCGGAGAGGCACGCGAGCTATAGACCCTTGGTAGTTGCCTCTGTGTGGCCTAATCTACCCTTTTGTTGTATAGTTTAGGGTTATGCTTGATGGTTAGTATCTGTACGAGATACTTTTATTGTATGATATTTGACCAGACTGTATAACCTTATATATGAATTTATATATATATACATAGGGATGTGTTTGATATTCATTAATTGTACATATTCTGATTGAACGGTTAATTGTCTTGTAAACATACACGGCGTTGTATGTTTACGGCAGGGAACTGTTGCGACCCGTGGCTGCGGGGTGTGACAAAGTATGTTAAATTTAACAATAAATAATGAGAAAACAAATTAGCTGTAAAAATCTTGTGAAAAATTAATAGGCAAACACAAAAGAGATAACAAATTGTTTCAATGTTCAGATTAATATAAGATGCACAAAATTTCTATTTAGCGAGTTTGGTAATTCAAAACTTAAATGTAGGAACAAATTAATAAAACTAGTTAAATCCTTTTTATTTTTCCATTTTTGTAGAACTATAGAGTTATTATCTGAATTGAATAAGACAATCATGAATATATAGAAAATTTTATTGTAAATAACACTTATTAACAACAACCAACTCATTAGAGAGTAGAACTAGGGTGTTCCTAAGTTCACTAAGTCTCTTTGTGAACTCAACTCTAAAACCTACTGGATTGGCTTCAAACGATGAATCCAAAACGTTGAAATCCTTCTAGCTTATGAGCGATGCGTCTATATGTAAAATTTTTAAACTTTTGAATTAATTTAGTATAATGTCAAGTGGTCAAAATTAGAAGGTTTATAAATTAATTTTAATGCATTCATTTTTGAGTGAGGCTATGGTGCTATGCATAGCACGGATGGCTAGTGTACTACGGCTCAATATGGTACTTTTTAAAATCATAACGGTCGATCCGAACCGTTCAATGTGATAACCATATGAATATGTACTTGCAAACTAAATTTTATATTTTTTTGAATTTTTTTAGATAGGTAGAAAAATCAGTGTTTTTTGAAAATTCTAGACCATCAAAATTCTACCTATCTAAAAAAATAGTAAAAAAATTCAAAAAAATATAAAATTTAGTTTGCAAGTACATATTCATATGGATATCACATTGAACGGTTCGGATCGACCGTTAGGATTTTAAAAAGTACCATATTGAGCTATAGTACACTAGCCATTGGTGCTATGCATAGCACCATAGCCTCACTCTTCATTTTTTGGATGTCTTTTGATCACTTGACTCTACACAAAATTAATTTTAAATTTTAAATTTTTGCATGTAGATGCATCACTCGTAAGATAAAATGATTTCAATGGATTGAATTTGTCATTTGAAGCCAATCCAATATATTTTAGAATTGAGTTCACAAAGAGACTTGGTGAACTGAGGGTTCTACTCCTCATTAGATGCCTCTATATTGACTCTAATATTTTCTGCTTATTAGAGAAAAAAGTGGCTCAAAATAAATTCGAATTCACGAAATACAATATAAAGAATGAGAATCTCCTCTTCTTATTTATTCTTAAACTTTCTCATTTAATAACGCTTTAAATATACTATAAGTATTGGCATCTATAAACAAGCCATAAATAAGAACAAATGTGGAATAAAAAATAAAGTTTTCTCTCAGCTCTAAATATTATATATTTAGCTATCAAAATAGCCCCTTTTAAGTATACTATAAAAGTAAGTATCTATAAATGATCCATAAATAAGAATAAATTTGGAATAAAAATTAAGTTTTCTTTGAGCTCTAAATATTATAATTTTAGCTATGAAAATAACAACCCCTTTTAAGTATACTATAAGAGTTAGTATCTATAAATGAGCCATAAATAAAAAACAAATATGAATAAAAAACAAGGTTCTAAATAGCGTTTATAGCGTCGTAGCGAGAAGCTAAAAAAAAAGCTATAGCGAATAGCGTCGCTATAGCGGAAGCTATTCCAAATAGCGTTTTTTTTACATTTCGTATATTCAATATTTGTACTAAATATCAACATTATCTAAGTCTCCTAGAACAATAAATAACACCATAGTAATTAAGAAATTATAATATTCATATTGAACCCATACAAAGTCCAAATTGCGGTTCAAAATATCTATAGTAATATCATAAATTATCGATTTTTCCTATTAAAAATATCTTAAGCATCATGATTCATGACATAATCTATTTTTTTTTCTATTCAAATTTTAATTTCAGTTTAGACTTTTTTTCTATTCAAATTTCTATTTCTATTCCCAATTTCAAATTGATTTATCTGTAGCAAGTAGCAACAAATTTAATTTCGGTTTGAGATTTTTTTTATCTTTATTTAAAACCCATATAAATTGCTTAAAAAAAAACTCATATTGTATAGTGCAAATAGCGGACCGCTATAGCGCTGTAGCGGCCGCTATAGCGCTGTAGCGGCCGCTACAGCGGCCGTAGCGCAAATAGTGCATTTTGATGTCATAGCGTAGCGTTTGGGGTCCAAAAACGCTATAGCGCGCTATTTAGAACACTGCTAAAAAATAAAGTTATGAAAACATGTATACCGCATGATCAATAATGATAAAATTATGAAACACCTTTTTTTATCTATGATATATTGATAATGCACAAATTTAATAAAAAAACATGTATCTTGAATGATTAATGGTAATAAAATTACTTAAAAATTTGTTGCTGGATCAATTGTGAATCTAGCCAATCAAATTAAGTATCTGTTTATTTCGAAATAAAAATATTTTTATTAAATTTATGAAAATATATGAAACTATCAGGGTAACTATCATATAATTCAATTTAAGAACTTTGGGTGTAATCTTTCGACACAGAAATGATAGTTTTGAAATTCAAAGTCATCAAAAATTTCAATATCCAAAGTGTTGCAAACAAATTATCAAACTCAACGCTACCTTATGTGGGTCGTAAATGACTCATAGCTTAGGGCGGGCAAAATTGCTCAAACTCGTAACTCGCTCATAACTCACTAATTTACAGCTCGCTTTAACTCGCTCATTTACAACTCGAATCAGTTCCAACTCGAGTTGGCTGACTCGTTTAATAAATGAGCTGAGTTTGAGCTTACCCCAACTCGCTCATTTATAACTCGAGTTACATAGAATTGGTTACAATAAATCCCATAAATTGTTTTTGTTAAGCTGCTGTATGAAAAATTGTTGGTGCTTATGTACTTAGTTGTTGTATAAAAAATTGTTGGTGTTTATGTACTATTGTTGTATGAAAAATTGATAGATACTGATAAATTCTTTTACAAATAGTATATAATTAACTGGTTAAACGAGTTGTGAGCCAACTCGAGTTGATAACGAGCTGAGTTCGAGTTGGCTTTACAACTCGAGTTGACTCGCTCATTAATTTAATGAGCTGAGTTCGAGTTGGAGGTAACTCGGTTAAACTCGATTCATTTACAGTCCTACTCATAGCCCATTTCCTGACATAAAACGAAGAGTACGTACTGAAAATGTGTCTGACCTGTGGGACCCACATGTCATACTGTAGAGATACTATTGACTCATGAATTCAAAATTAAAATATAAGATACATTTCGGCTATTTTTTTTTTTTTTCCTTTTTTAGAACAGGCTGCCATAATTTTCAGATATGAAAATAGCATTATCTCTTATAATAGTTATCTACAAACGAACCACCCGATTCTGATCGGGCGGTGTTGTCTAAATAGAAATATTCTTTTTACCTCAGGTGTAAAACGAGGTGTGAAGGGACGACGTGGATATATCATCTTGCCTCTTCTCACCCGATTTCTCTTTCCCCTTCTCTCTCTCTCTCTCTCTCTCTCTCTTTCAATCTCTTCCCTCGTGAAACCCTAACAACACAGTAGCATCAATCGGGCTCTGGAGATCGCCTGAGGAGCAGGGTTTCGACGATGAACTCGCAGAGGAAGAAGATCTTTAAAATCGAGGCGTTCAAGCACAAGGTCGAGCATGATCCCAAGTACGCCGAGCGCACGTGGAAGGTTCTAGAACACGCGATCCATGAGATCTACAACAACAACGCTAGTCGTCTTAGCTTTGAGGAACTCTATAGGTTCGTTTCTCTGTTGCTAATTCTTTCGATTTAGCAGTTCTTTAATTGATCAGTGAATTTTATTGCCTGATGGTGTCCTTTATTGGAAGTCATAGAAGGAACAGTTAACAATTTTTGTAATTGGTTCCTTTGTATGGGGAAAAAAAGGGGAATTATTGTAATTACTAGGCACTCCTGTACAAATTTATTAATTAAGACCCCTGTTACTGGCCATTTGTTTTTTAAAACTTATCAAGCATAGTCCTGTTGTTCGAGCTTTTAATAAAGAAAAAATTCTCTTAATTTTAATGGAATTAAGCATAACTAAAGTGAACCATAATTTGTACCAATACAGGACCGCATACAACATGGTACTACACAAGTACAGTGAGAAGTTGTATTCTGGCCTGGTTGCAACACTGACGTGGCACCTAAACAAGATTGCAAAATCAATAGAATCAGCGCAGCAAGGCGATCTCTTTTTAGAAAAACTAAATGAAAAATGGGCCGACCATAACAAGGCTTTACAAATGATCCGAGATATACTCATGTACATGGACCGTAGCTATGTGCCTAGCTGTCACAAAACACCGGTACATGAACTCGGTCTTAACCTCTGGCGTGACCACATAATACACTCCAGTAAGATCCAAGCCCGTCTACTAGACACCCTTTTGGATTTAATTCAAAGGGAGAGAACCGGTGATGTCATAAATAGAGGTCTTATGAGGAGTATAACTAAAATGTTGATGGATTTGGGATCATCAGTGTACCAAGAGGATTTTGAAAAGCCATTTTTGGACGTCTCTGCTAGGTTTTACAGTGGTGAGTCACAACAGTTCATTGAGAGTTGCGACTGTGGTAGTTATTTGAAAAAGGCTGAGAGACGGTTAAATGAAGAGATGGAACGAGTTTCTCATTATTTGGATGCAAAAACTGAGGCTAAAATTACAAGTGTTGTAGAGAGAGAAATAATTGCCAACCACATGCAAAGATTGGTGCACATGGATAATTTCGGCTTGGTTAATATGCTTATAGAAGATAAATACGATGATCTCAGCCGAATGTATAGTCTCTTTAAAAGGGTTCCAGAAGGTCTATCTACAATTCGGGATGTGATGACATCCTATTTGAGAGAAAGGGGTCGTCTTTTGGTAACTGACCCGGAAAGGTTAAAAGATCCGGTAGAGTTTGTTCAATGTTTGCTAAATGAAAAGGATAAGCATGACAAAATAATAAACACAGCGTTTAGTAATGATAAAACCTTCCAAAATGCGCTGAATTCTTCATTTGAATATTTTATTAATTTGAATAATCGTTCACCTGAATTTATTTCTCTTTACGTGGACGACAAGTTGCGGAAAGGTTTAAAAGGGGCCAGTGAAGAGGAGGTGGAAGTGGTATTAGACAAAGTCATGATGCTATTTAGGTATTTACAAGAGAAGGATGTGTTTGAAAAGTACTATAAACAGCACTTGGCGAAGCGACTTCTCTCAGGAAAAACCGTTTCTGACGATGCCGAGAGGAGCATGATTGTGAAACTAAAAACTGAATGCGGGTATCAGTTCACATCTAAATTGGAAGGTATGTTTACTGACATGAAAACATCTCAGGACACAATGCTAGATTTCTATACGAAACAGTCTGCTGAGCTTGGAGACGGGCCCACGCTCGCTGTTCAGATTCTAACGACTGGGTCGTGGCCAACTCAGCCGAGCCCCGCCTGTAATCTCCCCCCAGAGATACTCACTGTCTGCGAAAAATTCAGGACATACTATCTAGGTACGCATAGTGGGAGACGGTTAACATGGCAAACCAACATGGGTACAGCCGATATCAAGGCTACTTTCAGCAAAGGTCAAAAACATGAGTTGAATGTGTCAACTTATCAGATGTGTGTGCTTATGCTGTTCAATTCAGCCGATGGTTTAACCTATAGAGAAATTGAACAGGCTACAGAAATACCCGCACTTGATCTGAAACGGTGCCTTCAATCGCTTGCATGTGTGAAGGGCAAAAATATCCTTCGGAAAGAACCAATGAGCAAGGACATATCAGAAGAGGATGTATTTCATTTTAACGACAAATTCACGAGTAATTTGTGAAGGTGAAGATAGGGACGGTCGTTGCTCAAAAGGAATCAGAACCAGAGAAGCAGGAGACACGTCAGAGGGTGGAGGAGGATAGAAAGCCCCAGATCGAGGCCGCAATTGTGCGCATCATGAAGTCGAGACGTGTGCTAGATCATAATAGTATAGTGGCTGAGGTGACAAAACAACTCCAATCGCGGTTCCTGCCAAATCCGGTTGTTATAAAGAAGCGAATTGAGTCGCTGATTGAGCGCGAGTTTTTGGAGAGGGATAAGGCTGACAGGAAATTGTACCGGTATCTTGCATAATTGCTGATTTTTTTTTTTTTGAATTGTTTGAGTTTCTGTTTTTTTTTTTTCCTTCTTTTTTTTCCCCTTCCAAACAGAAGCTGTGGTTTCGCCTCCTATATCTTGTACAATATGTTCAACTTGTTCAGACATAATTAAATTACTGGAGCATCATGGTAGACTTGGCTTTAATTTTCATAAATTCATAGCATTACTGATTGTGTTGTACAGGTTTTTAAAATTATTTTTTGTAAATTATGACTAAGGGAGAAATATATGGGCAAGCAAGTAAATTTCAATTTTTATGCGAGGAAATGTGTAATTAATCCGTATAGGATGAGCATGTTAGATGAAATAACACCGATTTTTTTATTAATACTCTCGGAAAAAAGAAAAATATCAAATATGTCCTCTGTTTTTTTTTTTTTTTTTAAATGCCTTAACCGCCCCTGGAGGGCGGTTCACTCTTCCCACCACACCACTCCTTGTGAGGAACCAGTATCTTCTGTGTTACTTGAGAAAATAAAATGAGCTCTCAGCCGGTGGATATTCGGGTGATTGGAGGGGGCAGTATTATTTGTGCTTTGAGATTCGTGTAAATTTAAATTCACCGGCTGAGACTCACTTTATTTTCTCGAGTAACACAGAGGATCTGAATTCCCTTGTGAGACGGTCAGCCTGTGTATACTGAACTGCTCCATAGGGGGCGGTCCAGTTTTTTTTTTTTTTTTTTTTTTTTTTGTAGATTTGAGAAACAATATGAATGAAATTTAACAATAAAAATTTGAATTTTGTTTTTAATATTTGTTAGATTATTTCTTTTGTCAAATAGCTAAAATGTTTACTTCTTTTGTCAATTACTATTTTTTAATATTTGTTAGATTACTTTTTTTTTTAATTCGAATTTTGTTTTAAATATATATATATATTTTTAGAGACAAATAGCTAAAATGATGAAATATAACAGTAAAAAATTGAATTTTTTTTCCCTTTGTCGAATTACTTTTTTAATAGCATATTTATACTAAAATACGCTAAATTATTTGAAATTATGTTAATTTATGTTGAGTTACACTAAATTACTTGAAATTATGTTAATTTTTTTAAGAGACAAATAGGTAATATGCTAAAATATAACACTAAAAAATTAAATTTTTTTTTTTAAATATTTGTTAGATGACTTTTTTGACATATAATTAGCATAGCTATACTAAAATACGCTAAATAACTTAAAATTATGTTAATTTATGCTGAATTACACTAAATTACTTGAAATTACAATAATTATGTAGAATTATGTTAGAATACACTAAATTACGTAATTTTACGTATGAATAGAGATATCTTTATTGAGAAGACGAAAAACGACGACGAAACTTCAAACGGCCATAACACGGCGCTCGAGTGTCCGATTTCAATAAATGACCACTTTTCGGAAAGCTTGCAAAAATACGCATGCATTAGAACTTGTGATGCCGGATTTTCAAATTCAGAATCGCCAAAAAACAAAGGGAAGAGTCTCAAAACTTCAGTTAAAGTTTTCGATTAAGATTTTCATTTCTATTGTTCAATCTACGTAGCTCAGTAAATTAGTTATATAATGAACTTGTAGAATACCAATTTTTATTATTTTTGGAATTTTTTTACTATTTTTTTATGATTTATGAAAGATGGCACAAAATAGGCCCTATTCATACGTAATTTAGCGTAATTTACCGTATTTTAGCATAATTCTACATAATTATTGTAATTTCAAGTAATTTAGTGTAATTCAGCATAAATTAACATAATTTCAAGTTATTTAGCGTATTTTAATATAACTATGCTAATTATATGTCAAAAAAGTAATCTAACAAATATTTAAAAAAAAAATCCATTTTTTAGTGTTATATTTCAGCATATTACCTATTTGTCTCTTAAAAAAAATTAACATAATTTCAAGTAATTTAGTGTAAATCAGCATAAATTAACATAATTTTAAGTAATTTAGCGTATTTTAGTATAAATATCAACGTTCTAAATAGCGTTTATAGCGTCATAGCGGGAAGGCTACAAAAAAAGCTATAGCGAATAACGTCGCTATAGTGGAAGCTATTCCAAATAGCGTTTTTTTTTTACATTCCGTATATTCAATATTTGTACTAAATATCAACATTATCTAAAGTCTCATAGAACAATAAATAACACCAAAGTAATTAAGAAATTATAATATTCATATTGAACCCGTACAAAGTCCAAATTGCGGTTCAAAATATCCATAGTAATATCATAAATTATCGATTTTTCCTGTTAAAAATATTTTAAGCATCATGATTCATGACATAATCTATTTTTTTTTCTATTCAAATTTTAATTTCGGTTTGGACTTTTTTTTCTATTCAAATTTCAATTTCTATTCCCAATTTCAAATTGATTTATCTGTAGCAAGTAGCAACAAATTCAATTTCGGTTCAATTTCTATTCCCAATTTCAAATTGATTTATCTGTAGCAAGTAGCAACAAATTCAATTTCGGTTTGAGCTTTTTTTTTATCTTTATTTAAAACCCATATAAATTTTTTTTAAAAAAAAAATCCATATTGTATAGCGCAAATAGCGGACTGCTATAGCGGCCGTAGCGCAAATAGCGCATTTTGATGTCATAGCATAGCGTTTGGGGTCCAAAAAACGCTATAGCGCCGCTATATTGCGCTATTTAGAACACTGATAAATATGATATCAAAAAAGTAATTTGACAAACGGAATTTTTTTTTGATTTTTTAGTGTTATATTTTATCATTTTAGCTATTTGTCTCTAAAATATATATATATATATATATATAGTGCTGGGCTTAGCTAAGCCATGGTGTAAAACGACTTGGTGCTCCACGCCTCATTATTTCCATTTTGAAAATCCAAACGACCGATCCGAACCGCTCAAGTTGTTCTCCATATTGATATGTGCTTGGAGACCAAATTTTACATTTTTTGGAATTTTTTTACTATTTATTAAGCCACTTTGAAAATCACTGATCCGGCGGTCCAGAAATTTTTACTGTTTTTTACTGTTCATAAGGATTTTTAGATTTTCAAAGTGGCTTAATAAATAGTAAAAAAATTCCAAAAAATGTAAAATTTGGTCTCCAAGCACATTTCAATATGGAGAACATGTTGGAAGGTTCGAATCGACTATTTGAACTTTGAAAATGAAGATATGGCGTGGAGTACCAAGTCGTTTTACTCCATGGAGTAGCCTAGTCGGACTCTCTCTCTCTCTCTCTCTCTCTCTCTATATATATATAGTGCTGGGCTTAGCTAAGCCATGGTGTAAAACGACTTGGTGCTCCACGCCTCATTATTTCCATTTTGAAAATTCAAACGACCGATCCGAACCGCTCAAGTTGTTCTCCATATTGATATGTGCTTGGAGACCAAATTTTACATTTTTTGGAATTTTTTTACTATTTATTAAGCCACTTTGAAAATCACTGATCTGGCGGTCCAGAAATTTTTACTGTTTTTTACTGTTCATAAGGATTTTCAGATTTTCAAAGTGGCTTAATAAATAGTAAAAAAATTCCAAAAAATGTAAAATTTGGTCTCCAAGCACATTTCAATATGGAGAACATGTTGGAAGGTTCGAATCGACTATTTGAACTTTGAAAATGAAGATATGGCGTGGAGTACCAAGTCGTTTTACTCCATGGAGTAGCCTAGTCGGACTCTATATATATATATATTTAAAACAAAATTCGAATTTAAAAACAAAAGTAATCTTACAAATATTAAAAAGAAGTAATTGACAAAAGAAGTAAACATTTTAGCTATTTGACAAAAAAAGTAATCTAACAAATATTAAAAACAAAATTCAAATTTTTATAGTTAAATTTCATTCATATTGTTTCTCAAATCTAAAAAAAAGAACAAAAAAGAAAACTGGACCGCCCCCCTGTGGGGCGGTTCAGTATACACAGGCTGACCTCCCCACAGGGGAGCGGTTTGGTGGGAAGAGTGAACTGCCCCCCAGGGGCGGTTAGGGCATTTAAAAAAAAAACAGAGGGCATATTTGATATTTTTCTTTTTTCAAGGGTATTAATAAAAAAATTGGGAAATAACACTCTTTAGGCCCTTTTTTTAAATTTTTATATTTCAGTAGTATAATGTTATTATTCACTTGTTTTTTCCCCCCAACCTGATTAACATGATAAACATTTTAATAATATTTAATATTTCTTTTTTGAAAAGAAATAATATTTAATATTTCTTTTTTGAAAAGAAATAATATTTAATATTTCATTTTATATAGGATTTCGATGTTTAATAGTAGGACCGTATTTAGTGTCTTTTTCCGATTTTATAAAGTGAGATGCGGGTATAAAAATAACCCTTGTAATGTTGAAATCAAATAATTCCCTCAGTAGGAAGATATTAATATTCTAATCATTATTCTATTACAATCAATTAAATTGGAAAGGATATCTGAATTAAATCAATTCAATATATAAGCAATATTCATAAACAAAAGCATCTAGAGTTCTAGACAAAAACACAAGTCAATATATTAGGGCTGTAAACGGATGTGGATATCCGGACGGATATCCGCTCCGAATCCGTTTATTATCCGAATCCGGATTTAAACGGATACGGATAGTCCGGATACGGATCCGGATAGTTATCAATTACTCATAGAAGATCCGGATTCGGATACGGATACTAATATCTAAACGGAGCGGATATCCGGACCCATCCGAAACCCAATAATTTTTTTCGGACCCATTAGTATAAAAGAAATTCTTTTGCCTCCAAGGGGATTCGAACCCATGCCATCTCTCTAAAAAACCAAGCTACAAACCACTACACCACACTATCTTTTGTTACTACTTTATTTTGTTTATATATTATATCAATGGAATTTCTTATATCTCTCATCTTTCCAACATTAATCTCTCTATCAACTTGCAATTATTAATTTATTTTCATATTTAAATTTTATTAATTATTAATTATATCTTAAAGTTCATATAACTCAATTATTCGACAATTGTTCGTCTTGTATCTGTATTCGAATCCGTATCCGTAGATTATCCACTTCGTATCCGTATCCGTTTAAAGTGGATTTGGTTTTGCATTTTGACATCCGTTTACTATCCGTATCCGTATTCGTATCCACTCTTTAAAACGTGGATATGGATATGGTTTTACCACTATCCGCTCCGTATCCGCTCCGTTTTCACCCCTACAATATATGCATTCACTAGTAAAAATATATAAATTGATCCAATTTATGCTACGACTATCATAAGATTAAAAATGAGGTCAAGCATTCAGTAACTGTGCTGAGAATACTCCTTACCTTTCCTCTCTTGGGCTAAAAGACATTTGCGACTCTTAAACCGCAAACTTCTGTTGGTCTCCATTGAAAGCATGATACGAGATTTAAGTGTTAGGGATCACATGAGATGAGATTAACCTCTGGTAGTACACCGAGTGTAGTGTAGTGTTATCAAGGAGTAACAGGGGGTGGGACCAACTGTTGGGTCCGGTGATGGAACAACTTGGCAACTGCTCTTGATCTTTCACAATCCTATATAAGTTGGAAGGTCATAATTAAACAAACTAATAAACCAGGTTAAACTAAACTAAATTGTTTTTTTGAAGGTTGGCCGATAACTGTCAACAATTATATTGATAAGAAAATAAAGTGAAAGGTTACAAACGACAAATTTTAAGGGAAAAATGATAATGGTAGTAGGCTACAGACATGCACCAACTCTAATCGAAAAAAATAACTGCAAATTTAGTAGTCTAAATAGCTAGACCATTTAAAATTTGCCCTCGACCAAGCCAATAGCCCACCGTATTTAACTATCATTAATCCAGTGCAAGGTGTCTGTTATGGCGGCCTCAATTACGTGATGCACAAGCCTCCGCTTATCTATGAATAACCTTCAGTTGCGCTCCTTCCAAAGTGCCCAAACACACGCAACCTACATCGCATCCTAGGGGATTTTTCCTCTTTGGCATCGGCGTCTCCTTCTCATATTCCACATGCCTGGGATTGTGTTAACCCGATTTCCAGAAAAGTCGAAATTGAAATGCGCACTCAAGCTTCTCCAGAATCTCGTTGCAAAAGGGCATTTCCAAAACATATGGTCCCTATTCTCCACCAATGCCGATCCACATAAGTGACAGCCCTGTTCCATGTTACATTCTTTGGAGATCAGTACCTGCTGAGTTAAAATTTTGTTATCCATAATCAACCAAATAAAAATCTTGATTTTCATCAGTACTTTCATTTTCCATAGTGGTCCCTGATAGGGTGAGATTAACCCCAAGTTGTGCATAAGTCGGTAGGCCGATGCAGTGGTGAAATCCCCCCTAGCTGACCACTGCCAATTGATTCCATTGTTCCATTCCGTTGAGCAGTTAAAGAACGGTAACAGGGTAGCCAAATCTTTCATGAAGAAAGAGAGTTCTTGGTTTTGACCAATTTGTCCCGCCGTGAAGATGCAATACAGTCTCAGGATTGTTGCCGATCATAAACAATTAGGGTTGCTGTCAATGTTCCATTGCCACTTGGTCAATAAAGCCTCATTTTGGATTTGTAGATTTATGACTCCTAATCCGCCGTTTTCCTTAAGAGCACAAACCCGCTCCAAGTTTACCAGACAGTTGATACTCTTGCAAATGTCTTTGCCTTTCCACAGAAACTATCTTCTCATTTTGTCGATGTGACGGATCACCCCCACCGGTATCCGCAGTGCTTGCATGTAGTGCAGTGGCATAGCGGATAGTACCGCTTTGACAAGTGTGAGTCTGCCCCCGTATGATAGGAAATTCGATGTCCAGCCTTCTATTTCCCCCCGAATAGCTGCCAGCATTGTTTGGTAGTGATTTTTTCTCGGTTTTTTAACAGTGAGAGGTAGGCCTAGATATTTGAGTGGTAATTGCGAATGGGGTGAACTGAGGATCGAATAGGGCCCACAAGGTTTGATGGAATGGGCTATAGGGACGAAGTTGCTTTTTGCCGGGTTGAGCTTTAGACCAGTTAGTTCCGAAAAAGAAAGGAGCACTCTATTTATTATTTTGAGGGTAGACGGGTGTGCTTCAGCCATAATGAGTGTGTCGTCTGCGAATTGAATGATCTTCAGATGTAGGAAAACCAGTGCCGGCATTAGAGACTGCGTATTTCGTAGGAACTTTTGCAGAGTATCCGCCACTGGAATGAATAGCATTGGAGAGAGGGGATCTCCCTGGCGCAGGCCCCGTCTGTGGGTAAAGAAAGAGGTTAGTGATCCGTTAACCCTAATAGCCGACCTCGATGTGCGTAGTGTTTCTAGGTACATTCCTATCCATCCCAGAGGGAATCCCCTTTCTATCAGTAAGTTTGTTAGAAAACACCAATCCACTGTGTCGAAAGCCTTCTCAAAGTCCACCTTATATAGAATGGCTGGCAGCTTCTGCTTGTAGCAAAAGCTGAGAAATTCCCTTACCGATAGAAAAGACTCCATGAGCAATCTCCCTTTGACGAAGGCCGTCTAGTTGGGTGAAATAAGGCTTTGTAAGTGAGGTTGCAACCTATTTGCCAGTACTTTTGTGACTATTTTGGATATTGTATTGATAACACTAATCGGTCTGAAATCCGCAACCCGCTCAAGATTTTGTTTCTTCGAGATTAATGTGATAGAAGCTCTGTTAAGGACCCGAAAGAGGCCCGGCCTTGTTTGAAAATTGTTAAGCATCTCCATGATGTCCGCCTTGACCGTGGTCCAAAAAACTTAAAGAATTCAATTGGGAGCCCATCTGGGCCACTGGATTTGCCCGCTGGCATGTCCTTAATGGCCTGTAGGACCTCCTATTATGTAAATTCAATATCTAGGACTTCCAGCTGAGTACTGAAATTTGGCCCCACAATGCCTGTCAGGTCGAAAGGTCTGCAGTTTCCGGCTGTCGGGTTGCGCCCTAAAATGTTTTTGAAATGGGTTCGTAGATGCAGTGGTAATGCTTGGGATGGGATACCAGAATCATCGTCATTTGTTAGCGAACGGATACAGTTGTAGTTTTTCCGGCCGTTGGCTATGGCATGAAAGTATTTTGTGTTCTTATCACCTAAACTAAACTAAATTGTTATAACAACAAATATGATCTCAATCTTGCCTCGCATCTTTATCTTCATTTCCAAAGTCCAAACAGTCAATCAAAACTGCTTGACATGATCTCCATATTAATATGTGATTAATTGGAAATCAAATTTTATAAAATTTAGAAACTTATACTATTTTTTTAGATATGTGGTCCAGTGAAATTCTACGGAGTTATTTCAATTATTATATTGATATTCTACGGAGTTATTAATATAATAACTCCGTATCAATATTCTCTCTTTTTGAACGAAATAACTCCTGTTTTGTATTCTCCTGACTTATAATATTTCAGTTATTATAATAACTCCGTCCAGTGAGGGTTTGTACTCATGGCAGCTCATTCACCAGTATTTGAAGCAGAACTCTTTCGCTCGATGGCAAAATCTGATATGAACTGCAGCATAAAAATCAATGAGATGATGCCTTCAGTTTTCAAGGCAATACTTGATTTTATATACAATGATTCGTTATCGGTTAATGAGAAGCTTGTTGAATGTGAAGTGCCGATTTCGTCTACTATCTTCCTTCAACAATTGCTAGCGGCAGCAGACCGTTATTTTTGGTGCGTAAGCTAAAAGTTGAATGTGTGTATAAATTAGTTGAGAGTATCTCTTTGGAGACGGTTCTTTCTACTCTGGAATTAGCTGAGATGCACAATTGCATTGTTCTCAAGAAAGCATGTCTTCAGTTCATTGTTGTTAAAGATAATTCAGTTTCGTTAATGTTTAGTGAAGCATATATTAAGCTGATGCTGAATTACCCCTCTCTCTTGATTGAGCTTAAGGAACTGGCCGAAAAATAATGAGATTTGGTGCGAAGTTCAAAACAAGGGACAAGTCAATATTTGAAGGGTTTTAGTATGAACTATTACTGTCAAGGCATATATACAGATGTACGGAATTGCATGGTCTTATATTTCATCATTTTCATGATGCCTTCTTTCTGGATTAATGTTTGTATTCTTGTTAAATTAGCAAATATGTTTTTTATGAGCATATAGAGAAAATAATACAAATCACATCTAACGATTTTATTTTTGACATGATACGAGTTTTCTGTCTTCTATGCTTTTAATCTTTTTTTCCTTTGGCATGGTACGAATTGGATAGGCTTTTAAAAACAAAACCATAACAGCACTATACTTGTATTTTCTGAGACGATTATAAATTTACCATGGTATGCCAGAATGCTTGGATTAAGAATTATTTTAGAGAAAGAAGACCTACTAAAGGGAGTTCAATCAAACACAGCTACAATATATGAAATTCCTTTCCAATGATAATAACAGAAGGCAAAATCGGATGCACATTTGAGTTTTTGTAATTGCTGTGTGTCTTGTTGTTGTTTTTTTCTTTTCTGAGTCTTTAGTTTTGAGAGGCCGAACTATATTGATATAAACAAATTTACATTTTGTAAACTTGGTAGCCACTACAAGTAATTTAAAAAAAAAAAAAAAATTAACAGAAAGATTTTAGTAAAACTAAGTTCCAAACACATCATAATTAAAAAAAATGTAAACAAATTCCAGTAAAATTCTCTCTAGAAAATATACGCAAAGTTCTTCTTTTTTTAAGAAGAAGAATAGTGGTCAATGACCACCTGTTTAGATTAACAAACAAATTAAAATTAAAGCCACTACTACCAGAGCCAAAATGATACTCCGCCTTGGTGATCTAACTAGACCACCAAACTAATCTAAACTGGCACCTGTCTCACACTTAGCAGATACCAAACACTACCATTAGCAGATAACAGTAAAGTCATCATTTTCGTCATCCTCAGCATTGGAACCCTCGTCAAACTCATTGTCGACCACTTCATGCTCTGCATGGTACTCCTCAACGTCGACCTTATTATCATCCGCACCAGAGTCCTTGTCATTCGCCACATGGCGATCCTCGGATTCCTCTTCCTCAGTCTCATCGTCTTCGTCTTCTTCCTCATCATCGGCTTCGTTGCCGCCTCCAGTCACCTTCAAACAACATGAAAAAGGTGTATTTAATTAATTAGCATCATAATTCAAGTCATGAATATATTTGGGTTTCCATGAAAACCTACGCTATCAGCAATATTTGAGCCGGGAAATCTTGCATTATTTGCCAGCAAATCAAGAGTAAAACATTTATAAATAGATTGATAACTTCCTCGGTTTGACATTTGAGCACAATATTTTGGCTTGGCATTTATCCCGATTTCATTAGGAGAAATTTTCTTGATGACTTTTGATAGCTCATTTGTCTAGGTTTTCTGTAAAAGATACAATAAAAGTTGAAACATTTATTTAAAGGCAGCTTTATACCTCTTCAGTTTCACTGTCCTCTTCACTTTCCTGTTGCATGTGCAATTCTACAGCATCAACATTCTACACCAATGAAATGAAAGAAACATAAATGAGCATCTCACTCGGAAAAAACAAACTTTTACAACAAAACAAATCTAATGACAGCATGCATGAGAAGTATAAAACTAACTTTTGGGAAGTACTGGAGAGGGTTTGGCCACATATCACCCCTTAAAATGTTCGCAATCTACATACACATATTACAAATCAAACGTAAAAAGTTTATCTCATGATATAACTATTACTGCCACCTTAATTTTACATAATATTAAGGAATTTACCTCGTCGACCTCTCCGTCAAATCGCACAGCTTCACTGAACCAACAGAAGAAGCTGCATCTATAGAAATAAAATGTAGCATGTCAATAAAATCACAAGAGAGTGCTTCCACCTATACTAAGGTTCGCAATCAAGAATTTTCATTTTTTTTTATTATTATTTTTATTTTATAAAAGGAGGATCAAAATGAAATACAAACCTTTTAAACGTATGGGATTGTTTTCCCCCCTTATCAGGGCTGAAGCAACCATCAAAGGTTCCCTGGAACCAAAAAAAATCAGATAGAAATATCATATCAAGTTGTAAGCCCAAATAACATATAAAAAGTTAAAAACAATAAACAGATTTGAATTTTTACTATAATACTAACTTTCCCCTCCTTCCAATTGATAGGCTTGCACACTACACTCAGATAACCGTCATCATCAAACCAGTATCTCTTTGTCAACTTCTCATCCTCAAAGTACAGGTTGGGCGAGAAACTCTATATGACAAGGAAAGAAAATGATATTAAAGCATGAAAATGCAGCATATTTTTATTGTTACAGAAAAGAAAATTAAAAAGACAAAATAGAAGAGAAAAACATCTTACAAAACTGATGGAGAAGCCAGACTTGACATTATCGGCCTCTTCGACATCCAGCGAGACCATATTCTTCAAAATCTATCAGTAGAGTAATTTGAAGTAATAAAAAAAATGGGAATAAAGATTGCAGTGTTAGGTGATCATACTAGGTCTTATGAGTACCTTCTGATCCTCTTCGGTTAAAAGAGTGCCAAGAATCGGATGGTTGCAAAACTGCACAGCAGAGAACACAATGTAAGAATTCGAAGCATAAATAATGGTTCTCGGAGAGAACAATTACAGTGTGAATACTGAAATTCTCAATTCCTAGACTTGACCAACTAAATTTTCAACTTCTGCAATTAGACACTTCACTTATAAGACCACTATCGAATAGTTGATAGAATTTCGAGGTTGTCCCGTAGTTTATTTTCTGATAAAAGTGCACAATTGAACTCACAGTGGGCTATGGAAGAGACAAATTATATTCTCAACTTGACAGATAGAAAGCTTGTCAGGTATTTCCAATTTGTAATTCTGGCCATTTGCAACAAATTAAAAAAACAAATAGTGGATAACCCCTCTACTACAAGTCTATAACATTAAAAAAAAAAAGTATACACATTTTAATAGACAAGAAATAGAAAATATTTACCGTGGCAAGCCAGAATCCTCGTATTGACGTTATGACTTTGTTTCTCCTCACATAGACAGGTTTGCGCCTTACATTATACTTGTGCTCCAACTTCAAAGCTTCCTCCTCTGCTCGTGCATTTATCTATTGAAATCAAGCATGAACAAGACGATGTTGCATAGTTAGTAACTGTTTCCACATAAATATATTAATAAAACGAAGCTATAGAAAAAATCCCACTCAAGGAAGCATATTTAAGAGCATTTCAGCATGATAACACTAAAATTTATTTCCAAAAATGTGCAATAACACAACTGGATGTACTTATTGAGACTTCATAACTTATCAACAATCAAAGAAGGTATTTGTTTTCCTCAAATAGAACAACATAGAAATAATAATCACGAACAGCATATCAGTGTTCACTTCTGTCTGTTCTATCAATTCACCATTTTTCCCAACTGCTTAAAAAGAAAATTTAAGTTTTTTGTTGTCTCGCAAATAATTTTTACGTAAAATCTAAGAACCAAAAATGTTGTAATGTTTTGTTTATCCCGTTGTATTGCAAAAATGTCTTCAAAACAACTGAGGTATAAACATATCAGTGTTCACTTCTGTATTATCAACAATTCAGTTAACATCCACAAAAAGATTTGCTGGTTCACCATTTTTCCCAATTACTTAAAAAGAAAATTTAAGTTTTTCTTTGTCTTGCAAAGAATTTTTATGTGAATGCTAAGAAGCGAAAATGTTGTTTCTCCCATTGTATTGCAAAACTGTTTTATCAACATTTTAGTTGACATCCATAAAAAGGTCAGCTGGTTCACCATTTTTCCCAACTACTTAAAAGAAAATTTAAGTTTTTGCTGTCTCGCAAAGAATTTTTACGAGAATACTAAGAAGCGAAAATGTTGTAATTTTTCTCCCATTGTATTGCAAAAGGTGTCTTCGAAACAACTGAGGTCTGAACATGATGTAAAGCATCACAATTGCAAATAATTAAATGTTGAACCTCTGTGAAAATGATGATAACATATCTGTACCCAAATGTAAATTTGACAAACAGAAACACCTACATAATTTGTACTCATATTAGGATATGGCAAAAGTAGCAATAGCAAGAACAAATCTGAATTCCAAGCATTTCATAATAGCAACAAGTTGCTATGTAATAATCAAATAATCCAAAAAAGGACGTGATATTAGGCCATAAAACCTATAAATATTGAAGAAAGAGAGCAGTTAAACTGATGAAATCTACTCAACAAAAGCTAATTACACCCAGAAACTCATACAAAAGAAATCAAGAAAAAAATGCAGGTTGAAAAGTCGCAGATTTTGTTAGTTGAGTCAGTTGTTTGTGTGTAGTCTACTATTACTACTATGTTCTTGTTTATATCAATTTAGAAGGTTGTATAGTGTTAGGTGGTAAAGAATGCTAGATTATTTGATTTTGACTCAATTTTTTGTTTTATGGTAAATCCTGGGACTAGGATCTGAAGACTATTTTATCTGCTATGAAGAGTTCATAGTATATTTCAAATTTAAGTAATTGAAAATTACAAGAGCAGCCTTAGGTCCCCCCCAAGTCCCTCCTTTTTTTCTTTATCACTTCTTTTGTGCTTCTTTACAGCATAATTTATACCTGATGTAGCTCATCCTGAATTGCCCTGATATTTGCAATTGATCGCCGGAGCGTGAGATGGCATGTACCTGACCCGCCCCCCTCCTTCTCCACCTTTGCCTTTTTCTCGTTGCCGGTAAAACTCATTATACAATTAAAACTCTAACACTAATCTCAATCAGAAGTGAGAATAATCTCAAGTTGGGGGATGGAGGTGTGAAATTCTCAAGGCAGTGAACCTCCTTTTATACACTCCTAAGTGAATCTCCTTTGTTTATGTAAACTCACAAGAAATCCCGAAGGGTCTGTTTTGGATTATATAAGAATTGGGTAAAGGGATAACATTATCTCCGGTATAAGTGAGGGATAAATACAAATTACACCAAACATGCCCCAAATACACTTTACTACTTTCTAATCTTCAGTTAAGAAAAGTATGAACTAAAGTTATTTGGGAATGTATTATAGATTCAGTGCTTAAATAGGGATTAAAGAGCATATCTGATAAAAGTATCACTCGTTTCACTAAATTGTGCAACCCTAAAGACAGTTCATCTCTATTATACACTCCTAAGTAAATCTCCTTTGTTTATGTAAACTCGTAAGAAATCTCAAAGGACGGAAGGTTCTGTTTTAGATTGGATAAGAATTGGGTTTAGGGATAAATATTATCCCCGGTGCAAAGTGAGGATAAGTACAAATTATACTCTACCAAACGTGCCACAAATATACTTCACCACTTTTCAATCTTTCATTTAGATAAGTATGAACTAAAGTTATTAGTGAATGTATTATAGATTCAGTGCTTAAATAAGGATTAAATTAGTATGTCTGATAGAAGTATCACTTGCTTCACTAAATTGTGAAGTGGGGCCCACAAGGGATTGCATTTGAATGCCTCCTGATTTTAACAAGTAGGTCCAAATATAATTTGGCTAGCTCGTCATTCTTCTGCCCCCACTCTTCTCCCTAAGTGAGAAGAATCTCAAGTTAGGCGATGGAGATGTGAAACCCTCAAGGCAGTGAATCTCCTTTATATGCTCCTAAGTGAATCTCATTTGCATATATACACTCGTAAGAAATTCGAAGGATCTGTTTTGGATTTGATAAGAATTGGGTTTAGGGATAACTATTATATCCGGTGTAAGTGAGGATAAGATAAGTATGAACTAAAGTTATTAGTGAATGTATTATAGATTCAGTGCTTAAAATAAGGATTAAATGAGCATATCTGATAAAAGTATCACTCGTTTCACAAATTTGCACAGTGGGGGCCCACAAGGGGTTGTATTTAAATGCCTCCTGGTTTTTACAAGTAGGACCAAATTTAATTGGGCTGGGTCGGGTCATTCTTCGACCCCTACTCTTCTCCCTACTCTTCCTTTCTCGGATGGACTGGACTCTAAGTCAAACAAATTAAACCAATTTGGCCCAACCGAACCCTTTGTTACCTCTAGATACAGGAAAAATCATATTGGTACAAATAGAAGAAAATCAAATGGTGGTGTAAAATTGAGGAACCAAAAATTAATGGGACATAATGTACCTTAAGTTTAGCTGGTCCTTACAGAAATCTGAATTTCAAAATATGTAAGAAGACACCGCCAAAGTGCAATTGCATGATTTTTGAGGTTCCCTTATCCAAGTCAAAACCAGCACATATATATTGTCAGGTTTTTGGTATGATATATGTTCTCTTTTTATTTGAGAGTCAGAAACCCCAAATGTAGGTGCATCGACGCCATTTCATGTGAAGAAATCCTCATAGGTTGTGCAATTCAGAACATAATTGAGTGAAATTGATGTAGCTCTCTCAGGCTCCATGATATCGTCAGCATAGGTCACAAAATCTCTCTCTCAACTAGGTCCATGATATCGTCAGCATAGTACACCTGAAAAGTTGAAAATTGGCAATAAATCATATCAAATCTGTTGACTTCAAACTTAATGATAGTGATCTTACAATGGTATCAACTAGGATGCGATCTAGAAGAAACTTTTTAAATTTTTCTAAGAGGCTCGCAATTAAGATTTACCACTTTAAGGAATTAGTAGTTCGCCAAATTGGGGCCGCATTAGGAGTTATTTCTTAGTGCTCCTCGGTCGAGCATTTAATTAAGGTTGAAATGAAATGGAAATGAGAAGAAGCAAATGGAGAAGGAAAGAAGAAGAAAATGAAATACTAACCGACAAATGAGAATTGGGGCTGGAGCGAATGGCGCACTTTTTTCGCATAAAGCTATTGTCATTATTGTTTCTTCTCCTTTTAATTAAGCTCCATCTTTTGAGGCTGGGGGACAGAACTGAAGAGGAGCGGAAGGAACCCGTCGGAGTTTGAACATTTTGCGCTGAAATTGCAAGGAAATTTAGCATTTATTGTGGATTAAGAGAAGATGAGAGATCGAGAGAGAAACACATAACACATTTCACTTTCAGTTTCAGTTTCAGCGCATGTTCTACTCTGAAACTGATAAGACGACGGATAGAGTCCGGATCCTCTCAACTCACTCAAATTTTGAGTTTAGATCAGGGCCGACCAGACGACGGATAGAGTCCGGATCCTCTCAACTCACTCAAATTCTCAAGTCCTGATCTAAAATCAAAATTTGAGTAATTAATCTTGTGTGATATGAATTCTGTGATTTAGGGTATTCTGTTTACTTAAGAATGTTAATTATCGAGGGGTAGAGGAAGGGAGGAAACGGATGAGGAGATATTTAAATTTTGTAACATCTAAATTGGAGCGTAAAGAAAGTTAATTGTTTACCCACTTTTCAGATGAAGACTTTTAAATAATTAATTAGCTAAAAGCGACACGAGACCACAAAATTTTAAAATGTTCTTCCTAATGATATGAGAATTATGCATATCTCTATAAATAATATTTATACCCACATTTATTGATCATACATATTAATTGGATACGAAATTTTTTTAATTATTGATAGTCCAATGAGAATTATGCATATCTCTATAGTTAACAATCATATGTACCCACATTTATTGATCGTACATATTAATTGGATAAATAACTTTTAAATTATTGATACTCAAATGAGAATGCTGTATATCTCTGTAATTAATATTTATAACCACATAAAATTTTAGAATGTTTTGAGCACTTTTACGAATTAAAGGAAACGCCTGAAACCTATTTGTCATGCACCAAGAGCCTCATCTGAACATCTGTAAACCTCTCATTGATTAATATATGAATAAAGGGTAATTATATGTTACCCCTTGATTTCTTCCTCCATTTTTCTCCCAACTAACTAACTTCCTTTTCTAACTATAATAATCAATTCTAACTAACTAGTGGTCCCTACAAATTAATTAGTAGATTTTCTCCTTCTATTTCTTTCCTCTCTCCCTCCCTCTCCCTCTTCCACCTCTGCCTCCCCCTTCCACCTCCGCCTCCGCCCGCCTCTCCCACCTTCGTCTCTCCCTCTCCGCCTCCGCCTCCCACCTCCGCCTCTCCTTCTCCGCCTCTGCCTCCGCCTCCGCCTCACACGACGATGATGAATACTTGTTCAATGATAGATGAATACTTGCATGACGAGGGTGAATACTTGTACAACGGATAACTCGAAAGTATGTCATCATGGATCTCATTTTAAAGAGAAAATCATGTAGAAGACGTTCGTGGTTTTAGATTTGGCAAATTCCTCACAGATGGTCAGAAATATTAGTTAGATTGAACGGAGAAAAAAAAAACCACCTCTAAAAACGTGTAAAAGATGATTGTGATATGTCCAGTTTTTTTTTTAAATACTTGATATATCAGAGTGAATACTTGATGTATTACATGTGAATACTTCATGTATTATAGATGAATACTTTATGTTCTTTTCCATTTTTCTCCAACTAACTAACTTCCTTTTCTAACTATAATAATCAATTCTAACTAACTAGTGGTCCCTACAAATTAATTAGTAGATTTTCTCCTTCTATTTCTTTCCTCTCTCCCTCCCTCTCCCTCTTCCACCTCCGCCTCCGCCCGCCTCTTCCTCTCCGCCTCCGCCTCCCATCTCTGCCTCTCCTTCTCCGCCTCTTCCTCCGCCTCCGCCTCACACGACGAGGATGAATACTTGTTCAATGATAGATGAATACTTGCATGACGAGGGTGAATACTTGTGCAACAGATAACTCGAAAGTATGTCATCATGGATCTCATTTTAAAGAGAAAATTATGTAGAAGACGTTCGTGGTTTTAGATTTGCAAAATTCCTCACAGATCGTCAGAAATATATAGTTAGATTGAACGAAGAAAAAAAAAACCACATCTAAAAACGTGTAAAAGATGGTTGTGATATGTCCATTTTTTTTAAAAATACTTGATATATCAAGGTGAATACTTGATGTATTACATGTGAATACTTCATGTATTATAGATGAATACTTGATGTTATTTCCACTTGCGGTCAGTTATGCAGTCCTCACGGTAGTTAGTGATGGCGGTTGTGCGGTCCCCCCACTTAATTATGTGTTTTCTTTTGTTTTTTAGCGGACGGCAGTTGTGGTACCATACTATCTCCGCGTAATTAATGCTCTTAATATCGTAATATTTCCATATATAATTCTTTCTCAAAGATGAGTACTTTTATTTATATGGATGAATACAACTCGTGTTAAGTGTCAATACTTTTTCGCAAATCGTCCCCTACTAATTCCACCACTTATCTCCGCATATTACTGTGGTCCCCTACTTATCTGAAGTCGCGGTTGTGCGGTCCCACCATACCTTCATGTACTCTTTACACTTACACGACGAGAATGAATACTTGTTCAATGAGAGATGAATACTTGCGTACGAGGTGTGAATACTTGCGTAACGGACAACTCGAAAGTATGTCATCATGGATCTTATTTGAAAGAGAAAATTGTGTAGAAGACTTTCGTGATTTTAGATTTGAAAAATTCCTCACAGATCGTCGGAAAAATTAGTTAGAGTGAACGTAAAAAAAAAAAACCACCTCTAAAAACGTGTCAAAGATGGGTGGTAATATTTCCTTATATAGTTATTTATCAAAAATGAATACTTTTCTTTACATGGATGAATACTACCTGGGTCAAGTGTGAATACTTTTGAGCAATATGTCCGCCGGTAATGTTGTGAAGGTAGTTGTGGTCCCCCTAGTAGTTATTAACTGTAATATTGTGGTCCCCTACTTATTTTCAGTTGGGGGAAAAATGGGGGATGAATAATGGGGGAAAGCTAGGCCCTCCCATGAATAAATATATGGGGGGGCCTAACCTTCCCCCGCCATCCATCCCCCACTTTTCCCCCAACTGAAAATAAGTAGGGGACCACAGTAAACTGTTAATAACCGTTGAAATAAGTAGGGGACCACAGTAAACCGTTAATTATTGGGAAATAGAAGGGGACCAAAAATGCCTCCACAGCATTACAGGCGCAGAAGTATTCACCATTGTAAACTCAAGTATTCATCCATGTAAAGAAAAGTATTCATTTTTGATAAATAACTATATAAGGAAATATTACCACCCATCTTTGACACGTTTTTAGAGGTGGTTTTTTTTTTTTACGTTCACTCTAACTAATTTTTCCGACGATCTGTGAGGAATTTTTCAAATCTAAAATCACGAAAGTCTTCTACACAATTTTCTCTTTCAAATAAGATCCATGATGACATACTTTCGAGTTGTCCGTTACGCAAGTATTCACACCTCGTACGCAAGTATTCATCTCTCATTGAACAAGTATTCATTCTCGTCGTGTAAGTGTAAAGAGTACATGAAGGTATGGTGGGACCGCACAACCGCGACTTCAGATAAGTAGGGGACCACAGTAATATGCGGAGATAAGTGGTGGAATTAGTAGGGGACGATTTGCGAAAAAGTATTGACACTTAACACGAGTTGTATTCATCCATATAAATAAAAGTACTCATCTTTGAGAAAGAATTATATATGGAAATATTACGACATTAAGAACATTAATTACGCGGAGATAGTACCACAACTGCCGTCCGCTAAAAACAAAAGAAAACGCGTAATTAAGTGGGGGGACCGCACAATCGCCATCACTAACTACCGTGGGGACCGCATAACCGTCACCGCAAGTGGAAACAACATCAAGTATTCATCTATAATACATGAAGTATTCACATGTAATACATCAAGTATTCACCCTGATATATCAAGTATTTTTTAAAAAAACTGGACATATCACACCCATATTTTACACGTTTTTAGAGGTGGTTTTTTTTTTCTCCGTTCAATCTAACTAATATTTCTAACGATCTGTGAGAAATTTTGCAAATCTAAAACCACGAACATCTTCTACATAATTTTCTCTTTAAAATGAGATCCATGATGACATACTTTCGAGTTATTCGTTGCACAAGTATTCACCCTCGTCATGCAAGTATTCATCTATATTGAACAAGTATTCACATGTAATACATCAAGTATTCACCCTGATATATCAAGTATTTTTAAAAAAAACTGGACATATCACACCCATCTTTTACACGTTTTTAGAGGTGGTTTTTTTTTTTCTCCGTTCAATCTAACTAATATTTCTAACGATCTGTGAGAAATTTTGCAAATCTAAAACCACGAACATCTTCTACATAATTTTCTCTTTAAAATGAGATCCATGATGACATACTTTCGAGTTATTCGTTGCACAAGTATTCACCCTCGTCATGCAAGTATTCATCTATCATTGAACAAGTATTCATCCTAGTTGTGTGAGGCGGAGGCGGAGAGGGAGAGGCGAAGGTGGGAGAGGCGGGCGGAGGCAGAGGTGGAAGAGGGAGGCGGAGGTGGAAGAGGGAGAGGGAGGGAGAGAGGAAAGAAATAGAAGGAGAAAATCTACTAATTAATTTGTAGGGACCACTAGTTAGTTAAAATTGATTATTATAGTTAGAAAATGAAGTTAGTTAGTTGGGAGAAAAATGAAGGAAGGAATCAAGGGGTAACATATAATTACCCTAAATATTTTTTTTAAATAAGCATCTAGATGATTACAGGCTATAAATGCATTACTAGATGTTATAATTTAGCGTAAAATGTAATAATTGTTTGCAAATGTATTAGATTATATTTGGTATGTAATTTTCAGTTTTGGTGATTTAATCACCTGACATGAATTTAGAATTAAATAATTGAAAGCGGGTTTGCATACAACAAGTTGTAAATGCATTTCTAGAGGTTATTCTTTGTAAAAATTTATTTATATTTTCAAATTAATCTAATAAATATTTGTACATGTATAAGGTTATGTGTGAAGTATAACTGTCACTTTTGGTGATTTAATTACATCAAATTAGTCCACTATTATTGAAAAAAAAACTTTTGAGATGCATACAACAAGCTGTAAATACTATAGGTTAAGCTACAAATTGATTGGCACTTTTGAAATTAATATACTAAATATTTAGGGAGCACCTAGTTGTTCTGGTAACAATTCCTCATTCCGTCTTCAGTCATTAACTATCAGAAGGACCACTAACTCCTTGGGAAGCGCCTGATATTTGAAATATTTTACAATTGACGCGTGCAAATATGGATACGCAAATATTAATATATAATATATCAAGTATTCATACCTAAAATGCCAAGTATTTCGACCCATGAGGTGAATTCTTTTATCTCTCATATCAGCTTTAATTTATCTCTCTTATCACACACTCATCTGTTATACGTTTTTAGAGGTGAGTTCTTTTTTTCCGTTCAATCTCGCCAATATTTCTGACGGTCTCTGAGGAATTTCGCAAATCTAAAATCAAGAACATCTTCTATGCATTTTTCGCTTTCAAATAAGATCCATGATGACATACTTTCGGATTGTCAGTCGCACAAGTATTCATACCTCGTCATGCAAGTATTCATGCCTCGTCGAGCAAGTATTCATAACTCGTCGAGCAAGTACTCATAATGCAAGTGTAAATAGTTCATGTATCAAGTAATTGTACCTAACAGATTCTATCAAAATTTAATATTTTTTTTCCATATGACACTGGATGACGTTTGAAAATATTAATACCAAGTATTGCAAGTATTTATACCCCCATTTTGCAAGTGTAAATAGTTCATATGTTAAGTGTTTGTATCTAACAGGTTTTATGAAATTTTAATTTTTTTCCATATGACACTAGATAATGTTTGAAAGTATTAATATTAAGTATTCATACGTTATCATGCAAGTGTGAATAGTTTATGTATCAAGTGTTTCTATCTAACAAATTCTATCAAATTTTTTTTCATTTGACACAGGATGATGTTTGAAAGTATTAATATCAAGTATTGCAAATTTATATCTCGTCATGCAAGTGTAAATAGTTCATGTATCAAGTGTTTGTATCTAACATATTTTATCCAAAAAAAAAAAAATTCATATCAAGTGTTTAAGTTGTTAATGATTTTAATTGTACTTGGAGATTGATCGGGAGATTAATGGAGGCATAAAGGTGGGGAAACAATATAATTACTCAAATATTAATTTATGCATGAATTAGATTATACGTGGAGTATAACTGCAAGGTTTTAGTGATTTAATCACCTAAAATGAGTTCAAAATTAAGAAAAAGACATTTAGAATGCATACAACTAGTAAAAACTTTAATAAAGGTGGTTATGCTGCACGAAAATATATTTATACTTTTGAAACTGATCTATAAATATTTGTACGTACACGTATTAGGTAGGTTATTATTAGTGATTTAATCACTTGAATCGAGTCCATAATTAATAAAAACACATCCAGCATGCATACACCAAGCTGTAAATGCTTTACTAGATATTAAGCTACGATAAAATAGATGTATGGTTTCAAAATTAATTTAATAAATATTTGTACACATATATTAGGTTATATTTGGAGTATGACAGTCAGTTTTGATGATTTACCCATCTGAACTGAGTCCAGAACTAATAAAAAAAAACATCCAGCATGTATACACAAGCTATAAAACAAGCCATAAACGAATTACAGGGTAGTATTATTGGGTTTTGAGATTCGTGTAAAGTTAAAAAGAACGGACCATATCCACTAATTCTAAAAGATTCCCAGGATGTGAATTCAATTGAAAACAACGCGGCCAAACATTCATTACCCGCCTGTCAAATTGTCAATTGAAAACATTCTTTCCGGGACATGCATGAAGGAGCGTGATAGATTTCTGTTCTGGAATCATGCTCTTCTATGTTTAAAATTCATCTAATTTTCGCCAAGTAGAACCAATTCACAGGACAGGAAACATATTCAACTTTCAGCAAATAAAAAAGCACTTAAAAGAACCAGAACAAGGTATCTGGATAATATTTGGTTTCGACAAACAACATTTTTGTGCAAAAGAATCATGCAATATTGCAGTGTACATCTAAAGTTTCTGTGCGAAAGCCTTCGTCTACTGAGAATAAGTGAATATCAAAACCACAAAATACACACGGCATTCGGAGAAAACAAAAATAAAAATGATTAGAAGACTTTCAAACTATGGAGTCAAAAACTGTTGAGAATCAATCATATAAAAATTTTATGTTGTGTACGGGATCAATTTTATAGTACCCATAGCATTTTACTCTAAACTATATATATAGATTGATAGGGCCATGTTCCACAGGCCCTTTAATTTAAACTGGGCCATGAACGACTGGGATTCGGACCTCACTAAGAGGCCAACCCGAAGTCATATGAAAGGCCCAAATATCCACCAAGTCGGGGCCCAATACAGCGGCCCCAATATGCCTTAAATGGGTTCGTGTTAACCGACATGCGGGATGATGGTAGAAACGGCTAACTTAATGCCCCCCATCCCAGTAACGGCTGACATAACTACCCACGTCCTCCATAACTGCCCGAGATAGCAGTTATGGATGGACTATATAAGGCGGTGATTCCCAGGAAGCGGGGACACTTTTTCCAACCACAAGAGAGATCATACAGGATAGAGTCAGAATCTCTCACAATCCACCCCGAGTTCACAACTCCTTTCACACCTCGGCCTGCCATCTTTTGGCAGGACGAATCTTACTCAGCCCAACTTTCCATACGGCCTCATCTCCCGAGATAGGACGTATCAACCACCGTGGGGCCACGCCTTTGCTCATACAGAATTAGATGGCTCAACAAAACACATCAGTTCCACTCCCACCAGGAGTCACGATCCCGTTAGGTGCAACGATCACACCACCTCCTCTCGTGACCCCGCCTACAGGAAATTCTTCCCACAGTCGGCCTCATGCGGCGAGGCCTAATAATCCGATAATACGATCTTTTGGTCCTCAACCGACACAACCTCGCCACACAGGCCCCGACATTGCTGCTCACCCTTTGTTTACCGAAGGACACGCGAGCAGACCATTGTTTACTGAGCACACACCGTTACTCGGTACTTATCACCCACCATACATACCGCACTACGCTCAACAGACGCCATTTTACCCTTATGGTGCGACCACCTACACGCCGTACACCCCGATGTACCCTCAGTATTCTTATGCGACACCACCTGCACAATGGGGTCCGGGAGGTGCTCAAGGGGTATATCCAATAACAGGTCCAACGCCACATTCCCAACAAGTACCGCTGCGACCTGTAATCCAGACTCTGCCAATAACTGCCCCGGAGGTACCACATTCCCGGCCTCTATCAGCAAACCGTGTCCTTAGTCGACCAGTTAAAATTCCTTCCAGAAATTTGAACTCTCAGTTCATAGATGTTCGAACTGGTAGTGAAACAGATACGCCCATCCTGCCGGACCAACAGGTCCAATCCAAACGCCAGGACCAAAACATTCCACTGACTGGAGCTCAACAAACCGAAAGAAGACAGCAGGAAGGGCAAGGCGAAAGTAGGGAACCTGATCCCGAAAAACAGCCCCAGGTTGAGCAACCCGAAGTTCGCTACAACAATGAACGCGAATCAGCCAACCAGGGCAGAGGTTCCAGACCGTCACGCCGAGAACAGTCGCGCTCCCGTAGGGAACGCGAACGAAGCCCACCCCGAGGTCGGGATAGAACTCGCCGAGATGATCATAGAAGAAACAGGCGATCACCTACCCCGACCCGAGGCGTAAATATGGCTCAAATAGAAGAATTGATCCAGACAAGGCTTGCGGCTAAATTGGCCGAGATAGAATCCCAGAAGACAGGTGCCACCTCTCGACCTATGGGGATCAACGATGGCCCACTCTCCAGAGACATCTACCGCCATTCAATGACGGATTTCAAGTACCCAACAACTCTTCCCAGCTTCCGGGGAAGTGGCGATACTCAGGATCCACATAATTTCGTTTATGGATTCCTTGAGCGACTTCGCCTCCTTGGAGCCACTGACGCCATCATGTGCCGCGTCTTCACCACTTGTTTAACAGGTGAAGCATGGGACTGGTACATGACGCTACCTCGGAGATCCATCAACAAGTTTGAAGACTTCGCAAAACTGTTCCTGGAAAGATACACAATTATTAAGCCACCGCAAGCTACATGCGAGATGCTCCTCGACATTGTCCAGGGACAGCGTGAAAGAACAGGTGCGTTTGTTAATCGGTTTATCCAAGCATCTCGGCGAATTCAGAATCTCAACGAAGAATTCGCCTTGGCTGCCATCAAGAAAGGACTTCGCAAGGGGGGTCCGGGTACTTTGCGTTACGAGGCGCACATGAAGAAAATGACTACTTTGAGAGAATTTGTAGCCTTTGCTGAGGGTTACATCCGTGCTGAGGACGATAATGGCAGTCCTACGAGGTTCCGATCCCGATCCCCCCGTCCAACAAACAAACAGCAGACTCAAGATAGGTCTCGCAATCAAAGAGAACCTCGGCAAAACCAACCAACCGAGCACACTTCCGGTACCAAAGGGTACCGACAGCATTTTGTGCGATATGCTCCTCTCACTAAGAAGCGGCATGAGATATACAACATTATAGAGGGCATGTTCGATCTCCCTCCGCCGCTGCCAGAGAGCATTTTTACGGTGATTGATAACTCAAAAAAGTGTGAATACCACGGATTCAACGGGCACTCCACCGCAGAATGCCTTCAACTGAAGGACATCCTGGAAAGACTAGCCCGAGAGGGCAAACTGGTCGAATTTATCAACCCCGATTTCTTCAAGAAGTTCTTCAAGAAATACAATGGTCAAGGTAAGTTGTTTAAGAAACCTATCCCATACAGACAGGATTATACAGGACCTCGGGTTGGTGAGGTCGCTCCCCAAAACCGGGATGGCCCCGAGACACGGCGCCCAGAGCGGCAGGGCAGCCCTGTCATCAATGTGATCAGTGGAGGCCATCGCGGTACTGCCCGGCCAATCATGCCACGCGACAATCGAAAACCGTACCCCACTGTCCTACCGGTTGAAACCATGAATGATAAAAAACGGCCTCGACCTGAGGAAGTGATATCTTTTTCCGAGAAAGACCTCGGTACAATTTCGGGCCCGCATGATGATCCCATAGTGCTTAACCTCAAGATCAACACTCACCGAGTTAAAAGGGTGTTAGTTGATACTGGCAGCTCGGCCGACATCTTGTATTTACCAGCCTTTACGCAAATGGGCCTCAACACTCGCGCCCTCCAACAACACATATCACCCTTGATAGGCTTCACGGGAGACGCCCTTCAACCTCGGGGAATGATGCCACTCAAAGTGACATTCGGTACATCCCCTCGGACAGTGGAAGTCATGGTGGACTTCCTCATCGTGAATGCCCCTTCTGTGTACAATGCGATCTTGGGTAGAGCGACTTTGAATAAAATCGGTGCTATCATTTCTCCTTCTCACCTCAAAATCAAGTTCCACACCGAAAACGGGATAGGGGAAGAATGTGGCCAACAGCAGGTAGCTCGCGAATGCTACATGACAACCATTCAAGGTCAAGGAGGTTCTGTTCACCAAGTCGATCAGCCTGATACAAAGACCAATCCACAGCGGTTGCGTTCTAGTAGTGATTTTTTGCCTCCAAACACCGACCTCGCATTGGACCCAGTGGATAAAGCTGAGGCGAAAGCTCCCCTTGAGCCCGTTGATGAAGTCGAGCAAATTGAATTAGGTGACGGTAAAACACTTAATGTAGGAAAGGCGATCCAAGGATCGGCACGGGCCGAGTTAATCAAATTCCTCCAAGAAAACCAATCTGTTTTCGCTTGGACTGCAGCCGACATGCCAGGAATTCCTAGGTCAATTGCCGAGCACCGATTGCACATTAAACCAGGCTCAAAACCAGTCAGACAGAGGAAGCGCAATATGGGGGACGAACGACAGCAAGCCGTCAAGCGCGAGGTACAGAAATTACTTGACGCTGGCTTTATCAGAAATGTCGAATGCCCAGAATGGACAGCCAATCCCGTGCTTGTCAAGAAATCTAATGGCGACTGGCGTATGTGTATCGATTATACCGATCTCAACAAAGCTTGTCCTATGGATCCTTTTCCTTTGCCCAAAATCGATCAATTGGTCGATTCAACCTCGGGACATGCTTATCTCAGTTTCATGGATGCCTTCTCCGGGTACAATCAGATCCGGATGAGCCAAGCCGACGAGGAGAAAACTGCTTTTACTACCAATTCGGGACTTTACTGCTACCGGGTTATGCCTTTCGGATTGCGCAATGCTGGGGCTACATTCCAAAGAATGGTTAACACCGTTTTCCAAGGCCAGATTGGACGAAATGTAGAGGCATACGTAGATGATCTACTCGTCAAAAGCATGTCTGACCTCGACCATGTCCGAGATCTCCGCGAAACCTTCGCGACATTAAATTCGGCCAACATGAAGCTCAACCCAAAGAAAAGCTTCTTCGGTTTAACTGGTGGTAAATTCCTTGGCTTCATGGTTTCTATGCGAGGCATTGAGATTCATCCTTCCAAATCACAAGCCATACTCGACATGAAGCCCCCCTGAAATCTCAAAGAGCTGCAATCTCTCACAGGTAAACTGGCCGCTCTCAACAGGTTTATTGCAAGATCTGGGGATGTGTGTTTTCCTTTCTTTAAGGCCATGCGCAAGTCGGCCAAATTTGAATGGACAGATGAATGTGCGATAGCCTTTGAAAATGTCAAATCCTATCTCGCCAATCCACCGTGCCTCAGCAGGCCAACCACAGGTGATACCTTGGTGTTGTATTTGGCAACAACAGGGCATGCAGTAAGCGCTGCCCTTGTTCGCGAAGAAGGACGCGATCAGAAGCCGGTCTATTTCGTTTCACATGTACTCCGGGATGCCGAAACCAGATACTCTCAGATTGAAAAAGCGGCATATGCTCTAGTCATAGCCGCACGGAAGTTGAGGCCTTACTTTCAATCACATCCTATAAAGGTGTACACCGGGATTCCACTTAAGAAGGCCTTCGCAAATTTTGATTCATCCGGGCGATTGCTAGCTTGGGCACTTGAGTTATCCGAGTTTGATGTCTCTTTCCACCCCCAGAATGCCCTGAAATCTCAGATCTTCGCTGACTTTATTGCTGAATACTCTGGACTTCCTCCCGAATCTGAGGGACGCTGGGTAATTCATGTCGATGGTGCCTCTTCATTACAAGGGGCGGGAGCCGGGGTATCCCTCACTGGTCCACAGGGGGAAACCCTGAATTATGCTCTTCACTTTCAATTCCCGGTTACAAACAATACCGCGGAATACGAAGCCATGATAGCGGGCCTAAGGTTGGCTAAAGAGTTAGGAGCCCGCGAGGTTCACCTCCGAAGCGATTCTGAGTTGGCAGTCAAGCAAATCAATGACGAATGCCGAGTTATGGATGACAACTTGCGCAAATATCGACAGCAGTTCCACCAGCTCACGAGTCACTTCGACGAGGTCAACATTCAACATGTTTCTCGCAACAAAAATTGCCAAGCCGATGCTTTATCCAAACTCGGTGCTTCGGGCAACCTTGACAAAGAACGGCCCGTGATTGTTATGGATGTTCCCGAATCCAGCATTCACACTGATACCACAGCTGTTCTCGCCATCAATGAACCCGGTGAGTCCTGGTTCACCCCGATGTGGAATTTCCTTAACACGGGGGTCCTACCCACAGACCAATTGGAAGCCCGACGTCTGAAAAGAATCGCGCCCATGTATTCTATTTTCAACAATCATCTCTATAAACGAGGATACGTGCGACCTTGGCTCAAGTGTATAAACGAAGAGATGGCTTCAAAAATGTTATCAGAAGTACATGAGGGCATCTGTGGGAGCCATCAAGGAGCGAAAACTCTTGCAAAACGCATTCTCCGAGCTGGTTTTTACTGGCCAACTATGCAACATGATGCAGCAACTTTGGTCCGAAAATGCGAACGGTGCCAATACCATAGCAAGTTGAGTAACATTCCGGCATACGACCAGATATCCATCTCGGGGGCCTGGCCTTTTGACTTATGGGGAATAGACATAGTCGGGCCATTTCCCACAGCTGTTAGACAGCGCCGTTGGATCATCGTTGCGGTCGAATATTTCACCAAATGGGTTGAAGCCGAAGCACTAGCCACAATTACAGCCGCAGCCGCAGAGAAGTTTATTTGGAGGAACATCATTTGTCGTTTTGGCATACCACATGCACTTATCTCGGACAACGGAACTCAATTCAATGCAGCTCGCACCATCGCATTTCTTTCCAACTTGGGTATCCAAAACAATTTCACCTCGGTCAGCCACCCGGCTAGCAATGGATTGGCCGAAGTCACCAACCGTACAATCTTAGATGGTCTGAAGAAGAAAGTTGTGGAGAACAGGAAAGACTGGCCTGACATTCTTGATGGCATCTTGTGGGCTTATCGTACAACACCCCGAGAGGCTACACAGCAAACACCATATTCTCTGGTATTCGGGATGGAAGCAGTCACTCCAATCGAATTGATGGAACCATCTCTCCGCACTTTGGCATATTCCACTGAAGCAAACCGCGATGCACGTGCTGCTGACCTCGACCTCATCACCGAAGGTCGGGAGAAAGCTCGCATACGCACCATGGAATACCAACGACGAGTTAAGCGTGCATTCGACAAACATGTGGTACCTCGTGCGTTTCAACCTGGTGATTTGGTTCTCAAAACTGTTGAAGCTACTGGCAAACATGTCAGTAAACTCGCTCCTCAATGGGAAGGTCCCTTCAAGGTCATCCGACCGCGAGGAAAAGGCGCATACGAGTTGGAAGATCCGAGTGGTTTCATCCTTACTCGCCCATGGAATGCTTGCCACCTTCGGAAATTCTACACTTAATGTATGATTTTACTTTAACATTGTTTTACTTCCTATATTCCATGTAATGTTATGGGCGAGATAAGCCTTTTTTCTGTTAAATCTGATGTATTTTACCTAGACCAAGATACAAGTTTTTTGTATGGTCCTAGGCTATTCTCAATATATATATATTTGATTGTGTTCTTATTATTTGGGTACGAGATATATGAACGAAAGCCTTTTTGGCAACGAAATAAGTCTTGATTAACATTCCCGAGATACACAACAAATAAATGTAGTCTTACGAGACGACGACTGTTAAACCAGTAATATGATTTTTATGTTCGCGACATTAATCGAAAACCCTTCGGGGTAACGTATATGTTTCTCGCGACCTCCCTTTTCCCCGATAACGATAAAAAAAAAGGGGGCAAGAAGGATATATACAAAGCATGAACCGAGATAAAAATCGAAAGAAACATCTCGGAGAAATCACGACAAGTTAAGGAAAAATAATAGTTGATTACACAAATTTCTGTTAAACCCCTACATCTCAGGGGCGTACAATATCATATTACAATGTTTCTGTTAAAACCCCCACATCTCGGGGGTATCAATAAATTAATACATCGCATTTCTGTTAACCCCCACATCTCGGGGGTATAAAATCTTTCACTCAACAAAATAAAATTCCTTGCTTCCTCGGCTCGATATGATCCTGCATATAAACAAAAACTAGGACTTAGTGAACATAGGCCAGAATACAACATCTCGAGGAATAAGATATATAAATGTACACTTACAAATAGATGGGTCCGCCTCTTTAGGACTTTCATTATCTCCTTCGCGAGGTGAGAGGAGAGCATCTAAAGTCGCCTCATTCCCTTGCCCATCAGGGTTGAACGCCTCATCTTCTTCAGTTGCCATCATCTCGCGGTCTAGCTCTTCAGACTCAGACGGCAAACCGTCCAGATCTTCAGATGGGGCATCTGGCAGGTCGAGATGCTTGGGCCATTTATCCTTAGGCCAGGGATGGACGATACCGGAAGCTGGATGATTCGCAAGCACAAGTTCTCCATTAATTGGCGTACCATCCGGGCTCAATAATAAATCATTTTCTTCATCCCAGCGGTAACCCGAAAGATTTTTTATCCTCATCTTTTCGTGGTCCACCTCGGTAAACCCTACCTGCTCTGGTCTAAACGGGTAATGGCCTGCTAATGCATTCAGATAGCCATGGACAGTTGCTGTCATCATGTCAACACATGCATAAGGGACAGCTTGAGTGAAAGCCCTGCTGCCCAGAAATTTGCTAAGTGTTGTCTTTGGCAACTCATGCATCTCGGCCCGAAGTCGGGCGTTCTCTGCCTTCACATCCTCCAACTCTTTAGTTTGGGTCTCGAGGTCGGTCTTTAGACGTGCTGACTTGCCCTTGTAGTCCTCGGCTTTGCGTTTTTGATGCTGCAATTTCTCCTCTGCCTCCTTACGATTGGCATCAGCTTGCACGCCCACATGCGTTGCAAACTCGAGTTTGGCCTTAAACACAGCAGCTTGGCCATGCGCTATTCTCATTTCCTTATCCTTTTTTGAGGCCATTTGCAAAAAATAGTTCCTCTCGAGGATAGCCCTGTTCAACGCCTCTTGGTCAGTACGAATGACGAGGGAATCCCGTTTGTCCAGTGAGTCCTTCAGAAACCCGAAGTACACCCCGGCATCATGCAGTAAGCTCGATACATGACCAATAACTTGGTCGGGGTGCTCCTCAGCCCATTTCCTTTGGTGCTGAGTGGTGGTTAACCTGAAGGTTTCCCTAGAAAAGGCAGCATGAACCTCGGGATGGTCTACCTCGTCCTGCATAAGAGAATATCCGGGGAGATAGGCCAAAATACTGTCCGGGAAACCCCGAGAAATATTTGTACCCCACACAAAACCTGTTTGTTGCCCTTGGTCAGAAACTCGCGACTTCAGGTACTCCCTATGTTCCTCTGAGGGGTCCCACACGTTGGCGGCTGCGTCGTCAATTATTTTGTCTAGTTCCCCTTGAGCAGCGTCGACTTGGGCTTGGGAAGGTTCCTCTACAACCTCTCGTGGTCTACCCGAAACAATTTCGGATTGAATTTTTTGCTTTTTGGCCTCGGGATGCCCAGAAGCCATACCCTTTCCCTTTTGCTCCCTTGTCAAACGAGGAGCGTCTACAGCTCCTTCCTTCCTCTTCTGAGACCCCCCGAGTTTAGAAGAACCGGAGGTGTTGTCCTTGATACTTTTCCCGGTATGTGTCGATCTCGGCTGACGAGTTACCGGGGTAGAGGCCGACTTCGGTGTTTTTTGAACTATAGCCGCCTTCGGCTTGGATGGGTTCTTAACCCCTTTCTTCTGAACAACCCCGCCCTCCGGGTTAGCTACGAGTGGAAAGGAACTAGCGGCCTTCCAAGGCAATGCCATATAACCGTGACCTGCGACATTGAGGGCATGCGAAAGTTAGTACATTATTCATGTTATTACAAGTTAGATAAATAAATATGATGCACAGGTATACCGGTGTAAATTAAAAGCAAAAAACACTAACTTGTGAAATAACAATCAAGAATTTCTTTAGCCTCTAAATCAGCTGAAGTCAGGGGATCAGGTGAGGTCGGCATCAATTTTTTCTTTTCTAGACGGCGCCATTCCTTTTGTACCTTCGAAAAACATTTCAGTTCATCCGGGTTCTCGAGATATAACCACCCGTGGTTCCACTCGTCCGCTTTAGAAAGTTGCTCAAAAAGCGCCAAAACATTAGGGCGCTTCCGTATCGCGAGATAACTTTCACTGTTATATAACACGGTGAAGTAATGGAAGAATAACCCGACACTCGGGAAATATTTCTTTAACTCGGGCAAGTAGTCGAATACATATTTGAAGCTCATGATGTAACACCACGCGGGTGCGGTCAACTGTGCAGGAGCCACTTCGAGATGTCGCAACATCTCGCGTGCGAATTTGGACAACCTTATCTTGAACCCGCACTTTGGCATTTTCCAATATATGCACATGCCGCGCTCTGAGTCGTGAGCTCGGTCATTTGGACCCGGAGCTACCATCCGAACTACCTCTCGAGAATACTCTTCTCTGCTGGCCTCCAGCACAAGTTCGTCGTAGAAGAAATTACAATACGCTTCACACTGGACAACCAGCTTGGGTGAAATACCAGCAGATGTCGGGAAGTTAGTATCATTTGCGTGGCCATCTCGGGGAACTATTATTTTCTTGGCCTTTTGGTTTTTGGGTTTCGAAGGCCCTTGTGATGTTCCCACGGGGGTGTCAACTAGTTCACCCCGAGATGGACTTTCGTGCTCCTCTCCTTCAATATATTCTTCCTCTTCATTATCTCCCGACATTGCGTCAGAATGTACGGGAGTCATCCCATATAAACTCTTGCCCCTACCAGGGCGGGGGGGTGAAAAGGATAGTGGGGACATCGCCTCATAGGTATGGGGGGATTGGTCCCGAGATCCACCGTGTTCTTCGGCCATTTCTAAATTTACGAATAAACAGGATTGGCTTAAGTCACCGACTTTACTATTACAATTTCAGTTTCTAAAAACATTTATGTTACTGATGCACATTAGATGTCACAGTTATGGTAGGCAAATAGGCTCCTATAACATTACCATACTTATGTTATTCATTACTTTACTCCCTAACTTCGGCCAATAACATTACAACATGCTGGATATGCCAATTCAAGGTCAGTTACCGAGGTGATAAAGGCTTACCTTTTTGGATGTTGAAATGCTCGACTTTCGTCCGACGTCCACTTCGCGATTGGCAGCTCCTGAATTCCGAGATTGTTTTTGCTCTTTCACTCCGATATCAAATGGTAAGTAAACGATACTGCATAAATGGGGGGGGCCGAAATATATAGAGGTTTCCTTTTTTCCCGCTCAATACTTGCGTAGTTTTCGAAACGACGCCACGAAACGTCGCGTTGTCCCTTTTTATCATGGCGACGCCTCGATTCCCGCGCTTATTCACCGGTCGCGAGCTCTCACCGAGTTAACGCGTGCCACGTGTCCAGTAAGGATTGCGCCATCACCTCGTTTCCCTGACTGATTTGATGGGTGATTTGATGGCTGACGGCGGGTTAACGGAAGACGAGGCGTCAGGCATTTAATGCCGATATACTATATAAACTTCCTCCGTCTCCCTTTAACGATCACTCAACCGTACTTTTTTCTTTCTACCTCGCGCTATCACGAGATGACTGATCAGGTGAATGATGAGGTTACCAATCAGAAAGGTGATATTCCGTCACCTCCACCACTCCCTCCACATCCATGCCCCGAGGTCGCCATCAACAAATCAAACGAAGAAGGCGACCCACTCGCTTGGGACCGATGTGCCATTTGCAAGTTGAGGGGGTACTCTCCGCAAATGTTTAATTGTGACGACTGCGAAGAAGCTTTTCATCCCGGGTGTTCGGCTCGACGTTCACCTCGGAATCATCATGACCCTCGCTTCACATCTTTCACTTGCAAGCAATGTCTTATTCAAGCACGCCAGAACAAGCGTTGCCGTCAGGAATAGTTTTAGTTAGAAATAGCATGTCGCATGTCGTATTTAGTTTCAATCTTATATTTTATGATTTTGCGATATTAATGAAATTTCATCAACTGTTTCATTTCTTGTCTTGATTTTTTCTATCCCGACCTCCGTCTTGATTTTTTCATTTCATTTATTGTATGATTTTTCCACAGGCCCTTTAATTTAAACTGGGCCATGAACGACTGGGATTCGGACCTCATTAAGAGGCCAACCCGAAGTCATATGAAAGGCCCAAATATCCACCAAGTCGGGGCCCAATACAGCGGCCCCAATATGCCTTAAATGGGTTCGTGTTAACCGACATGCGGGATGATGGTAGAAACGGCTAACTTAATGCCCCCCATCCCAGTAACGGCTGACATAACTACCCACGTCCTCCATAACTGCCCGAGATAGCAGTTATGGATGGACTATATAAGGCGGTGATTCCCAGGAAGCGGGGACACTTTTTCCAACCACAAGAGAGATCATACAGGATAGAGTCAGAATCTCTCACAATCCACCCCGAGTTCACAACTCCTTTCACACCTCGGCCTGCCATCTTTTGGCAGGACGAATCTTACTCAGCCCAATTTTCCATACGGCCTCATCTCCCGAGATAGGACGTATCATAGATAATCATGTATAAGCATTATACATAGAAATTTTGAAAATGAATTGGTGTCGATTGGATCTGCCCCTGATCACAGATCATGTGAGAATTCATTGTTAACACCAGAATTAGAAACAATTTGATGATGTCAGAATGTCAATTAAACCATCCTCCAGTCCACATATTATACCCGTGCTAGATACTATTTAATGCTGTGGGTTAGTTACCTCGAGATTTGTCTCTAATATATTTTCAAATGCACAGCTACACGCTGCAAAGAAAAGAAGAATCCTATTAATCCAATTAATCCTCTTCGTCGGCGTCAGCATCGGTGCCCTCGTAATCGATCTCTTCCTCATCATCACCGTCCTCTTCACGGTACTCCTTGTCGTCATCATCTAATACATCTTCGTCTTCTTCATCTGCATTTATGCCTTCATTGCCGCCTCCGGTTACCTGGAAACCATCAAACAGGTTATATATAAATGCCATATTACACGGTATAGGTTTACTTGGTCTTAGGCCAAGGGTTACACAGTTTAAACTTCAAGTTCATTTTAGCCAAGATAATTTTGTCTATGTTTTCAAGTATGAATAGAAAAAAAAATATATATATATATATATATTAAATGTAGTATACCTCTTCCCCTTCCCCTTCTCCATACAAGCCCGTTGAATCAACCTCCTAAACAATTATTATGCATTTAGGGAAAACATAGAAAAGTAATAAATCACCTAGATGGACAAATATTTGAATAGAAAAAAAGTTGACAAACAATATATAAGAAGAGTAAAACAAACATTTTGAAGGTGTTTGAGAGGGTTTGGCCACAGATCATCCCTTATGATTTCAGCAATCTACACACAAAATTCAGAAGTAAAACAGATTTTACAAAAACATTGAAATATTACAATGGCCTTTTCATTAATGTCCGTACATACCTCATCCACCCGTCCGTCACTCCACACAACCTCACTAAACCAAGTGAAGAAACTGCATTCGAAAAAAGAAAATATGGTCAACAATGTCAAGACAGAGTTATACTAATTCAGATTAATAAATAATAAAGCAAATAACAACAAATTACAGACCTTTCAGAGGTATAGGGTCTCTTTGCTCCCTTCTCATGCCGATCACCATCAGTAATACCCTGAATAAATAACTCAGTTGGATTTTTTTTTTTGTTTTCAAAAAAACTTAGCAGAGGCTGCAACTCAGTTGGATTTATTATATTAAAAATACAAACTAACAAATTTAGAAATAATAAGCCAAAAAAAATTTCTAGATAGGTACCGACCTTTCCCTCCTTCCACTTGATTGGCTCACACATTATACTAAGATCTCCTACTTCATCGAAGCAATAGGTCTTTGTAAGCTTTTTGTCCTCAAAATACGGGTTGGGAGAGAAGTTCTATAAAATAAGGAGAAAAATATTATATAGGTAAAAACCAAAAAAAAGGACTACAGATTGGGCGGTATAAGAAAAGAGAAAAAGACCGACTTACCAAGATGATTGAGTAGCCTGACTTAACGTCTTTGGCCTCTTCCAGTTCTAGTGAGACCATGTGCTTTAGTATCTGCAAAAAAATGGAAATTATTTAAAAAAAAAAATCACAATTTTAGGAAGCATTATAACATAGACCATAGACTAACAAGTACCTTTTCATCCTCTTTGCTTACAAATTCTCCAAGAACAGGATGGCTAAGAAACTGCATAACAAGAAGCAACACAATAAAAATCTAAATATAATTAATTAATCCTGAAGGCTGAAAAAACTAATTACAGCACCAACCCTGAAGCATCCGACTCTTTATTTCTAGTACTATTTAATTTAACTATAAAAAAAGTGTTAAATATACGAGTAGCCGAGTAAATGCTAAATACCCTGATCTTGGAAAAAATACACAATCAATCTTGCAAAGATTGCTATTGAATCCCAAATTGCAAAGCTAAAATTGCTCAAATTGACAAAAAAAAAAAAAAAAAACTCATCAGCTCATAGCAAAGTTGTAATTCTGGTGGGAATAGGCAGACAAACTTCTTACAATTACTATCTTTTCTAAACAAGTATATATTTTTTAATAGATAAATGAAGATGAAATCTATTTACCGCAATTAGCCAGAAATCTCGGATTGATCCAATAACTTCATTTCTCCTAGAAAAGACAGGTTTGCGTAGCTCATTGAATTTTTTTTCCACCTCCAAAACTTCATAAATTGCCTTGGCATTTATCTATTTACACAACACAAGAATGACAATTGCATATGGTTAGTGAATGTTTTTTGCTAATATTAAAAAAAATAATATCAAAGATAAAGGGTCATGGAATATCCATCAGCGTGCCACTAAATAAAATCAGTTAAATAGAGATTTGCCATTGTATGGCTCATCTATATTCCTCCCTTGTGTTACTACAGAATACACCTGAATATGGAAAAAAAATATGAACCAAGAGAAATATTTTTATTAAATACAAAAATTAGTACAAGCTATGATCGATAAAAAATGTAAATAAACAGAACTATAATCTAGCTACTGTATCTGTATATATATAGTATATTGCAAATTCAGTTGGTAAAAAGTTCATGCATGAAAATGCTTCTTTTACCATATGAGGATACGGGATACCTCAAATTTGGGGGAAAACTTAAGAGAAAGAAGCATATATGCTTCTTTTTGATTGAGTGTAGAATTAACTAAAGGAATTTTAAGATCGCAAATAATTGTATAACTTTATAATTTGAAGTCAACAACATCCGAATTAACGTGTGCAAAATCAACATCGTTTTCAAAATAGAAGTTACTATTATTTTCCAATTACAGAAGTTTGAAAGTGCAAAAAAGGAACGCCCATAGTTTTAGTAACGGCCTAAGACAGCAACAGGTATTCAGATCAACTGATCTGACTAACAACAAAACTGACTATTATTTATTCGAAAAATTACAATTCGGACAAAATGAAAAAAAATTCTGATGTAACAAATGCTTAAATTAAATGTCACTCAAAACTCATACGAGCTAGCACAGCATTCGATGACAAAATTAGCACAAGGTCTCACTAGAAACAAGTTAAAGTGACTATTATACATGCCACATGAGCAAGAATTTTTCCATACTACAACAATTATCATGCAAAACACCAACTACAAGCTAAACAAATAAATCACCATGAACTAAACCCACAGGCACCTATCTCTAAAACAACAATTCAACTGTTGATTAAATTCACAAAAAATATAATTCATACCGCTTCGAGTTCATCTTGAATTACTTGGAGTTTTTCAATGGAATCCACGAGCTCTTGACTAGCTTTCGGCGATCCTCCCTCCTCCTCACCTGGCTCCCCCACCTTCACCTTCTTTTCCTCGGCGCTACCCATTGCCGCACCGAATTCTAACCCTAATTTCGAGGCGACCCAAGAGAATTCTCAGATCAGATCGATTGGTGCGCGTGCGAGCGAGCTTACCGAAGGAAGTGTGCCTCCACTGTTTGTGTATTAGTGATAGATAGAATTGGGTTTTCTGATGCCAGAGAAAATGCTACTTATTTATACTACCTCAGACCTAACAAAATTCTCAAAACACCTGTTCCACCAGTTAATCCTAATTCGGCAGTAGTGTATATAATTGGAGTTTACGGAGATGAGTGTAGAGTGTAGACCAGGCGTTGCCGAAATAATTTGAAAGCTCGTGGTTTGTGATTTGTAGATAATTATCGGAAAGCGCACCAGTTCCACTGGATAAACTGAGTTACAATCCTGACCGTTGATCATTGAAGAAAAGTGATTGGCCAATTGGCCGTAATCCCATAGCCGAGGGAAGGTGGGCCCACACGAGGGGTATTATTCGCGTGCCTCCCAGGTTGGCGGCACTGACTCACTGTGGCAAGGAGGCGTTTTTAAAAAACATTTTAAAACCCTAACCCTAGAATCCGAATCCGGGGCCGGGCGAATATTGCGGTGAATCTGGGTCGTTAAAGGTGAATCTTTGTTTGGATTTAGTGGATACCAATACCATCAGCCTATGTTTGGGTTTGGATTTGTGCAAAGAAGACATACAGTACAGCCCCATAAGCACAGGATTTTTTATGAATACTTTGTTTCAGCCCGTCTATGATCTTGAAAAGTCAAACATGAAAAATATGCAAGTTTTTTTTTTTTTTTTTTGGCTTGAAAAATATGCAAGTGAAATGATAAATATGTACAAATCTTTTTTTTTTTTTTGGTGACATATTGAAGCCTGTAATTGGTGGAAAAAGAAAAGAAATTCATACTCGATCAGCAGGTAAAGTCCCAGCACAAGAAGAGAAGTTTGCTATGGCTTCTAGACAGCATAAAGATGAAATTTGTAAAAGCTTTTTTTTTTTTTTCATTTAAAATAGCTTACTTGGATATATTAGACCTCAGAAAATTGGTTTAATTATTATATGCAAAGGAAGTTAAAAACAATAATAGCATCTACACCTGCTTTCTCATGCTGTACCACGGTGGAGTTAAAATTACTTCTCATCCTGTTAGATTAAAACAGAACTCAGATCTCATTCTACACGTCATCAGGTATTGCACTGAATCTGAATTCTTCTTATTTTGTATTTTAAATAAGACAGTATTAACTGGTATTCTTCTCAAAGAATGGCATCAATTACAATTTACTATTTCTTACTCTAGAGATTTTACTGACTCTTCAAAACCAGATAGTATTGTTTGGAGATGGACACAATCAGGTCTCTTTATTGTACATTCATTGTACATGTGGTTTGACTATGGTGGTATGAAAAAATATTGCTTACACTACCCTCTAGAAAACACATATTCCCCTTAAGATTAAAGTATTTATGTGGCTTGTTAAGGAAAATAAAATTTTAACCAAGACTAATCTAGCCAATAGGGGCTAGCAGGGTGATCTTACTTGTCCATTTTGTAATTCTATTGAGACAACTGACCATTTATTTGTTACCTGCCCTTTGGTTAAATCTATTTGGACATGGATAGCTAATTTTAATAATTTTACTTTTAATTGTGATACTGTTTTAGATCTTTGGCTTTTAGATGCTTGGATTCCTCTTAAAGATCGTAAATTAATAAAACTTATTAGAGCTGCTACAATTTGGGTTGTCTGGTTAGCTAGGAATAAGGTGTGTTTTAATAGTTTCGCAATACCTACTTGTAAATTCTTAGGTTTCCCAAACAATTGCTCTAACTTCTTTTTGATGCAAGACAAATATGGATGATTTTTTTTTAAAATTAACTTTGATTTTTCTTATGGATGTTACAAATTTAAATCAGGCAAGCAACATTATCATCCTGTCGGATTCCGATACCCAGAAAGGGAAAAGCAGCTCGTGAGATTCCGAGGAAGATCCAACTCTTGGACTCGAAGGATCTAATTTATCATATTATCTTAGATACCGAGCTAGGGCTAGTGCTATCGATGCTGCTTTTTTGGATCTTGACTCTATTGCTGATAGTTCTTCTTTAGCTAGTACTACTTTTACATAGACTTGTGGTTACTGTTTTTAGTTCTGTTGGCTGCTTTGTTTTCTAGTTTTGTAATATTCTATTAAAACTATTATGCCATAGTTGTATGTTTTTATGTTCTTCGATATCCCATGTTGCTTTCCAACTTGTGGAATTAGTCCTTTAGTTGTTATATTAATTTATGTTGTTGGTTTTTTTTATGAACTATTTTGTTTCTGAGGGAACAAGTGCCTATTTTTTTATTAATACCCTCAAAAAAAAAGAAAAATATCACATATATCCACGGGTTTTGTTTTTTTTTAAATCTAACCTAACCGCCCCATGGGGGGGCGGTCCAGTTTGCCTACCAAACCGCCCCACAGGGGGGCGGTCAGCTGTGCATACTGAACCGCCCCACAGGGGGGGCGGTCCAGTTTTTTTTTTTAAAGATTTTGAGAGACAATATGAATGAAATTCAACAATAAAAATTCGAATTTTATTTTTAATATTTATTAGATTACTTCTTTTGATGTATAATTAGCATATTTATACTAAAATATGCTAAATTACTTGAAATTATGTTAAATTACGCTAATTAGCATATCTAGAATGGAATTATATTTGGGATATTGGTTCTTGTCAAATCAAATTCTCTCAATTTTAGTATGAAATTGAATATAATTGGGATTTTTTCATATCACACGGACTGTTTCTTGATTGAACATACTAGATTTGAGATATTGGTTATTGTCAAATTAAATTCATTAGCCGCATGCGAACACTAAACATCAGATCAGTAATTTTGATACAAGTTCTGACTTTTACCATGCTGCATACGACACTGTCAATAGCCGCAAACGAGTCGTTGTGTGTCTACCGATAATAAAAAAACTTTAACTCAATTTTTGAGGCACTAAACGATGTTTTTTTGCAATTCTGATTCCGTCGACCCCCTGGGGATGATCCCGAGGGCGCCATTGCCCCCGTCTCGTCCCAAACTTTCCGAATTAGAGTCATACGCGCAAATCTGAGTTTCCTAGCCAAAGTTTTGAGAATATTAATAAAAAAATCGGAAACAGGTGGGCACTCTCCACTTTTGTAAAAAAGAAAAGAAAAATTAAGACAGTAGTGATGATTAATTAATGCTGATGTAGTGATGTGAAATCATTATTGTACCTGATCTACTTAAAATTGATATAAAAGTGATTTGTTTGCATTGGTCAGGACTACCGACATTTTTATTAATACCCCAAGTTAATTAAAGATTATTAAAAATACCCACGGTTCCGGAAAAATTTTAAAAATGCCCATACCGGCCATTTAATGGCCGGTACCGAATAAAATGTCCAACCGGCCATTTAATGGCCGGTACCTAATTAAACCCCAAACCGGCCATTTAATGGCCGGTACCGAATAAATCTCCCAACCGGCCATTAAATGGCCGGTACTGAAATTTTTTTTTTTTTTTTTTTTTAGAAAGATAGCTAAAATACTGAAATCTAAAAAATCGAATTGTTTTGTTAAATATTTGTTAGAAAATATGTTACGAATAGAGCCGATTTTGTGCTAAAATACGGTAAATTACAATAATTATGCTAAAATACAGTAAATTTACTAAAATGCTGAAATTACAATAATTATGTAGAATTATGCTAAAATACGGTAATTTACTGAGCTACGTATATTGAAGAATATAAATGAAAATTTTAATCGGAAATGATGCAATATGGGCCTGTGCATGCTTCATGAAAAGGAGCGTAACTTTTGATCCGTCCGTCGGATCGGGCTGAAATTTTGACAGGAACTCCACAGCCCAAAACCCGATCCGAAACCCATCTACGATCTGTTTCGCCCATTTGCGGGCTCAGATTCGCGATCCGAGTCTTCCTTCATGGACTTTTGAACATTTCTTTATAATTTCAGAGTTTTTAGGGTCTTTGATGTATCTTTTATATATATTTTCTGTATCTTTTATATATATTTTCTATTTTATATATATTTTCTGTTTTGGGTAAAAATAAAAATCTCGGATTTTGCATATTTTAGCACAAAATCGGTCCTATTCATAGTGTATTTTAGTATAAATATGCTATGAAAAAAGTAATCTAACAAATATTTAACAAAACAATTCGATTTTTTAGTGTTAGATTTCAGTATTTTAGCTATTTTTCTAAAAAAAAAAAAAAAAAAAAAAAAAAAAAAAAAAAAAAAAAAAAATTCAGTACCGGCCATTTAATGGCCGGTTGGGAGATTTATTCGGTACCGGCCATTAAATGGCCGGTTTGGGGTTTAATTAGGTACCGGCCATTAAATGGCCGGTTGGACATTTTATTCGGTACCGGCCATTAAATGGCCGGTATGGGCATTTTTAAAATTTTTCCGGAACCGTGGGTATTTTTAATAATCTTTAATTAACTTGGGGTATTAATAAAATGTCAGTCAGGACTAGTGTATTGATTATACCCGCCTGAGGCAGACCCGGCCCGGTCTGCTCGGGACCCGTGCCCGCCGTGCCCGTGCCCTTACACGGGTTTGACACGGGTTCACGGGTAACCCAGGTACGGGTTGAAAAGGGCCGGGCACGGTTTTTTCAATTTAACCCGTGATACCCGTATCCATTTCAAATCCGTACCCGCCCGGACCGTTCCGTGGACCTGGGTTGCCCGTACCCGTACCCGTACCCGTACCGTGATACCCGTATTCGTAAAAATTCAAATTTCGCCCCCAAAAATAGAAGAAGAAAAACAGAAAAAAAAACAGAAAAAAGAAAAAAAAGCAAAAAAAAAACCCGGTCCGGACCCGTGTTGCCCGAGGGGTTTGAGAGGGGCCGGGTACGGTTTTTGAAAAAAAAAACCCGTGCTAACTCGTCCCGTGTCGCCCGTGACCCGCGTTGCCCGTGACCCGTGTTGCCCGTTGCCCGCCCTGGGTTTTGCCCGTGCCCGTTTGCAAAACACTAGTCGGGACAGTATACTGCACTACTAGTGAGAAAAAAAAATTGTAAGAAAAACAGCCGTGATTTTTATTAATATCCAAAGTTAATTACAAAATAATAAAAATGCCCAAAGGTGCCTGGATTTATTAAAAATGCCCAAACCGGTCATTTAATGGCCAGTTCTTTTTTTTTTATTAAATAGGAAACTGGCTATTAAATGGTCGGTCCTCTAATTTTTTTTTTTTAGAGACAAATAGCTAAAATGCTGAAATATAACACTAAAAAATCGAATTATTTTTTTAAATATTTGTTAGATTACTTTTTTTATATATAATTACCATATTTATACTAAAATACGCTAAATTACTTGAAATTATGTTAATTTATGCTGAATTACACTAAATTACGCTAAATTACAATAATTATGTAAAATTATGCTAAAATACGGTAAATTACGCTAAATTACGTATGAATGGGGCCGATTTTGTACCATCTTTCATAAATCATAAAAAATAGTAAACAAAATCCAAAAATAATAAAAATTGGTATTCTACAAGTTCATTATATAACTAATTTATTGAGCTACGTAGATTGAAGAATAGAAATGAAAATCTTGATCGGAAACTTCAACTGAAGTTTTGAGGCTCTTCTCTTTATTTTTTGACAATTCTGAATTTTGAAATCCGGCATCACAGTCACTGACGCATGCGTATTTTCACAAGCTTTCCGAAAAGTGGTCATTTGCTGAAATTGGACACTCGAGCGCCATTTTATGATCATTTGAAGTTTCGTTGTCGTTTTTCGCCTTCTCAGTGAAGATATCATCCCTATTCATACGTAATTTAGCATAATTTACTGTATTTTAGCATAATTTTATATAATTATTGTAATTCTGCGTAATTCTGCGTAAATTAACATAATTTCAAGTAATTTAGCGTATTTTAGTATAAATAAGCTAATTATATATATAAAAAAATAATCTAACAAATATTTAAAAAAACAATTCAATTTTTTAGTGTTATATTTCAACATTTTAGCTATTTGTCTCGAAAAAAATTGAGGACAATTTTAATAAAAATCACGGGCTTTGAGCATTTTTATTATTTTGTAATTAACTTTGGATATTAATAAAAATCTCGGGAAAAATAGCAATTATTACTTCCATAATTGATAATTGATCCTCTCAGCCTTTCTGGAATTTTTATAGCAAGATATTTTGGGCAAGTCAAAATTTAGCATTCAACAAGACATCAATACCACTACCATAACTGATTTGGGTGTAATTCTTGGGTACATCAAATTTTATGATGCACCAAATCAGTCTTTTAATCCAAAGATTATAATTTCAACAAATCAGAAGACAGATTAGACAAGAGAACAATTTTCTGAACAAATCAGAAGATAGATGATCCAAGATTTACTCATAAATAATTCTCATATACACTTTAGGTATATAAAGTTTTTGATGCACCATCTTCATTCACTGCCTTGTCATAATCAAACCCCCAGAAACTATTAGACCCAAAAATTGATAATGAATCCAACTTGCTTAAATATAAACAAAGTAGAACTAAGTGTACCGTGAAATAATATTACCACATAGATCAGTTTCAGTTGTATCACAAATTATGTACACTGGAAATCAAAACTGTACCATGGGAAGAAAACAGATTAAATCATAATCCCAAAGAATTCTTCAATAAAATCCCATGTATACAATTTTTCATTAATAAGCGGATCACGAACTACCTGATAATACGGACCCATTAACTCATAAGCACATAGTACACTATTATTAGTTCACTGATCGAAATCTCAGTAATATACAAGGACAGGAAAGAATAACCGGAAAAATTTTACTTTCCCAGATAAAAAAAGGAGAAACCTTCAATCCTTTTTCACAGGCCGTGCCTCTAACCCGCCTTCTTTCCTCGTCTCTAGTGTATACGGCATATACGTGCCGAGTATCTTATCCCACATGACAAAAAACGGCTGAGAGAAATTATATTTACTTCCGTAGAGTTGGTGGTGTATGTCATGATATGCACTGTTATTTTGAAAAAATAAATGTAGTACATTTCCAGGTAACCATAGCCCACAGTGGTCGTCTACAGTTTTTACTGTGGCAAAAGAGAAGAAGTAGATGCCGGTGCGTGGGGTCATGCCAGACACAAGGAAAGAGAGAGCACCACCGACAGTGTCTAGAAGGAGGCCTTCGAGGGGGTGGTTGTAAAGCGCACCAAAGGCGTATGGTACCACTAGAGTGTGGTGCTTTGAGTGGATATGCTTGTATAGGAATTTGTTAATGTGCATGTACCGGTGAATGAAATACTGCCAGGTGTCCATCACCAGCATGGCAACGATTAATTGAAGGATCATAACACCAGTCGAGGGTTGTGACGGTGCTGTACCAGTCTCGTCACCTATTATCTAGTTTTGAAAAAAGGGGGCAATGAGGAGCACAGTTAGCGCTATATGTTGTAAATAAACTATGGTTGAAGTTCATCTCTAATTCCATTTCATACACACTTAGTATAAGTAAAACTCTCATGATTACCCTTCTAATTTAGTTCATTTATTTGTTAGGGTTAGTTCATCCACGCTTTTTAATAAAAAAGTGTTTTACCAAGGTTACTACAAGTCCAATTGCCTACATGCAACAATCGATTACTCCTCGCTATACCTGGAAAAGTACCTGTACTGGCACTGTAAAGTAGCATAACGATAATGGCACAAACTTATAATTCTTCCCATATTTAAATTTCCGAAATGATTTTGTTCAAAGTGCCCTTTCCAATTTCAATACGTTCACAATTTAAAATTAATTTAAAAAAGAAAATTGCATATACCTTGAATAAGAGAAGAGCAATGGCAACCTGAAAGGCTTGCTGTACAAGAACCCCTTTGACCACAGTACGCTTCGTAACGACATTTTTCACATATTCTTCCCCTTTTGGATGCAATCGGTACTCATCCCATCCATCCAGTAACATATACATACCAGAATATAACCAATAGACCGCAATTGGTACAAAGGTGCCCAATATTTCATCTGAGATTTCGATCAAGGCCATCCCTAATCGCCTCAATCAGCGATGCCCCTTGGAAATAATCCTGGAAAAGAAGATATTTCAATGACAAATTAGGTGCGTGTTTAGCGGTTGAAAGATTTTCTAATTATAGAAAAAGGAAGGGGGTCCTAAACAAAGAAATGTTCCGTGCTTAAAATTCTTTCTGATCAGGAAATGAAATGAAATGAACTGTCTTAACATGTGAATTTAGAGGAGAAAGATAGGGACAATCAAGTCAATTGTATAGAACTCGTGATTAAATTAGAAAAGGATAACGTTTATAATAATTTTAGGATTCATTGACAAAAAAGATTCCAAAGAAGTGCCAACCCAAATCAATAATTTCAAGCATGTGAAGTCCCAACAACCAACAGTACAAACTGGAAAGTTCCATAAATGCCCATCATGTCTTTTCAGATTCTCCAAATTTCACCGGAAAGGGATAAAAAAAGTTATTTTGTGATGAAAAATATGAAATAGATGATACCTGGCCTTCACCTTCACTGTATCCAGAGGAGATCTTGAACAGGTTTTAGCGAAGGTAAACTGCTACGTTGCACAGGTATAGCCACGAAGAAAATAAGGTCTCAAGAGAGAGAGAGAGAAACGAAAGGAGAGAAAGGGACGGAGAAGAAAAGTAAAGCTGCGACCAATTAAAATCAACAGCGATTAAATAGTTAGCGAGATAGAGAGAGGCGGGCGAGAGGCGGGTGACCTTACTGCTTTGCTCGATTGTTCTTTACACAGTTGGCGATATTTATTTATTCATATTTTTTTTCTTTGCTAAACGCTGGTGATATTTTTGACCACTTGAATTTTTGACTTAGCTTTTGCCGAGATTTTTATTAATACCCTAAAAAAAAATAATAATAATAAAAATACCCTCACTTTGAAAAAAAATTTAAAAATGCCCTAACCGCCCGTTCATTGGGCGGTTCACCCTACCCACCAAACCGCCCCTTCACTGGGCGGTTCTCTTGCTATACCCAACCGCCCAGTGGCTGGGCGGTCCAGATTTTTTTTTTTTTTTTTTTTTTAGAGATTTGAGAGACAATATGAATGAAATTTAACAATAAAATTTTTAATATTTGCTAGATTACTTCTTTTGATGTATATCCGACATTTTTAAAAATACCCAAAGTTAATAAAAGATTAATAAAAATGCTCAGACCCATTCAACTTTTATTAAAAATGTCCAACCCGGCCGGTTTCTTGAAATTTTTTTTTTTTTGAGACAAATAACTAAAATGCTGAAATATAACACTAAAAAATCGAATTGTTTTTTTAAATATTTGCTAGATTACATTTTTGATATATAATTAGCATATTTATACTAAAATACGCTAAATTACTTCAAATTATGTTAATTTATGCTGAATTATACTAAATTACTTGAAATTACAATAATCATGTAGAATTATGCTAAAATACGGTAAATTACGCTAAATTACGTATGAATAGGGCCTATTTTGTACCATCTCTCATAAATCATAAAAAATAGTAAAAAAAATCCAAAAATAATAAAAATTGGTATTCTACAAGTTCATTATATAACTAATTTACTGAGCTACGTAGATTGGAGAATAGAAATGAAAATCTTAATCAGAAACTTCAACTGAAGTTTTGAGGCCCTTCTCTTTGTTTTTTGGCGATTCTGAATTTGGAAAATTGGCAAAGCGAGTCAGGACGCATGCGCATTTTCACAAGCTTTCCGAAAAGTGGTCATTTGCTGAAATCGGACACTCGAGCGCCGTTTTATGGCCGTTTAAAGTTTCGTCGTCGTTTTTCGCCTTTTCAGTGAAAATATCATCCCAATTCATACGTAATTTAGCGTAATTTATCGTATTATAGCATAATTCTACATAATTATTGTAATTTCAATTAATTTAGTGTAATTCAGCATAAATTAATATAATTTCAAGTAATTTAGCGTATTTTAGTATAAATATGCTAATTATATATCAAAAATGTAATCTAGCAAATATTTAAAAAAACAATTCGATTTTTTAGTGTTATATTTCAGCATTTTAGTTATTTGTCTCAAAAAAAAAAAATTCAAGGAACCGGCCGGTTTGGACATTTTTAATAAAAGTTGAATGGGTCTGAGCATTTTTATTAATCTTTTATTAACTTTGGGTATTTTTAAAAATGTCGGATATACATCAAAAGAAGTAATCTAGCAAATATTAAAAAATTTATTGTTAAATTTCATTCATATTGTCTCTCAAATCTCTAAAAAAAAAAAAAAAAAAAAAAAAAAAAAAATCTGGACCGCCCAGCCACTGGGCGGTTGGGTATAGCAAGAGAACCGCCCAGTGAAGGGGCGGTTTGGTGGGTAGGGTGAACCGCCCAATGAACGGGCGGTTAGGGCATTTTTAAAAAAAATTTCAAAGTGAGGGTATTTTTATTATTTTTTTTTTTTTAGGGTATTAATAAAAATCTCGGTAGCTTTTGCCGACATTTTTATTAGTACCCTAAAAAAAAAATATATATCAAATATACCCTCACGTCGAATTTTTTTTAAAATATGTCCTAACCGCCCAGGAGCTGGACGGTCAGCTTTCCAACGAACCGCCCCCCGTCGGGCGGTCCAAAAAAAAAAAAAAAAAAAAAAAATCACCAAATCGCCCAACTGTGGGGCGGTCCACTATTTTTTTTTTTTTTTATCAGATTCAAAATTCATTTTAGAGAAAATGGCTACATGGATTTTTGTGTTCTTTATATCAAAATAAAGGTATGAAAGTCTAGTTTCCAGATAATATAATTTCTCTATACAAAAATATTACAGATTGGTACAGTTTTAGCGATTAATTGACAGATGTCAGAATTCAGAAAAGCTGAAATTTCAGTGAGTAGTCCTATAATTTTGATCAGATTCAAAATTCATTTTAGAGAAAATGGCTACGTGGATTTTTGTGTTCTTTATATCAAAATAAAGGTATGAAAGTCTAGTTTCCAGATAATATAATTTCTCTATACAAAAATATTACATATTGGTACAGTTTTAGCGATTAATTGACAGAAGTCAGAATTCAGAAAAGCTGAAATTCCAGTGAGCAGTCCTATAATTTTGATCAGATTCAAAATTCATTTTAGAGAAAATGGCTACATGGATTTTTTTGTTCTTTATATAAAATTAAAGGTATGAAATTCTAGTTTCCAGATAATATAATTTCTCTATACAAAAATATTACAGATTGGTACAATTTTAGCGATTAATTGACAGAGGTCAGAATTCAGAAAAGCTGAAATTTCAGTGAGCAGTCCAATAATTCTGACCTCTGTCAATTAATTGCTAAAACTGACTAATCTGTAATATTTTTGTATAGAGAAATTATATTATCTGAAAACTACACTTTCATACCTTTATTTTGATATAAAGAACATAAAAATCCATGTAGCCATTTTCTTTAAATTGAATTTTGAATTTGATCAAAATTATAGGACTGCTCACTGGAATTTCAGCTTTTCTGAATTCTGACCTCTGTCAATTAATCGCTAAAACTGTACCAATCTGTAATATATTTGTATAGAGAAATTATATTATATGGAAACTAGACTTTCATACCTTTATTTTGATATAAAGAACACAAAAATCCATGTAGCCATTTTCTCTAAAATGAATTTTGAATCTGATCAAAATTATTGGATTCTGATCAATAACTTTAGTCATGTGTAGATTCTCTATGGAACTAGAGAGTTTAAAGAAAGAACAAGACCCAAAGATCAAATTGAAAATGAGACACTAGCAATTTATCAAATTGTTTACTAAAAGGCTCAAACTGCTGGTAAAGCTGAGAGACGATGGGTTTTCATGATGATGATGATATTTTTAATTAAGTATAACATTACATTGACAAAAGTAAAAAAAAAAATAGAATATTCATTTTATCCACATTGGTAAAAATCAATCGCGTGATATTCTAGAAAATGAATTTAAGAAGCAGAATATCTCTAGAGTTACGGATAGTAACAAACCTTTAAATATAATTTAGAAAACAATATAGTAATTAATTTAGACATATTAAAATTAATATGAAAATCCAGTACTTAGTATTTTCTTTTCCAATAAAAAGACTTTACCTAACAAAAGATAAGCAACTTATTAGAATTCAATGGACTATGTACAATTTACAACCTCCTCTTTTATTTCAATGGACCATGTACAATTTACAATCTCCTTTTTTTTTAGCATGAGATGATGATCAAAATTCTAAAATTACCCCTTAGTATAAATATTGAATTTTCATCTAACAAAAATCATAAACTTATATGTAAATTTTTTTTTTACTTAGATCCGATCAATATTATTTTCTACTTGCACATAAAAAATTATCATTTTTTGAATTTATTTTCATATGGGCCAATAAATTGAAAAATCAATGTTATATAAGATATTCTCTATAATCAAGTTGGCATTTCTATAAGATATTATTTATGTACTCATCTAGTTTCCTTTTTGGTCATTTACACCCTTGTAATTTTGATATTTCAATCACTTGAATAAATCATTAATTAATTGAATTTTGTTACCGTTGCTGTTGTTTATATTATTAGGAATGAGGTCGAGTTTACGAAGTGATGTTAAATTGGACCATGTTTTCAATAATTTTGAAGTGCTTAATTAATATCTAATAAACAAAGTATTCATCAATTGATCTTAAATATCAATTCAATTTTTTTCGTAGTTCATGAATCTTAAAAAAAAAAAAAAAAAAATTGTTGGACCGCCCCACAGTGGGGCGGTTTGGTGATTTTTTTTTTTTTTTTTTTGGACCGCCCGACGGGGGGGGGGGGGGGGGGGGCGGTTCGGTGGAAAGCTGACCTCCCAGCCCCTGGGCGGTTAGGGCATTTTAAAAAAAAATTTCAAAGTGAGGGCATATTTGATATTTTTGTTTTGTTTTAGGGTATTAATAAAAATGTCGGTAGCTTTTGCGTTACTCGGCTCGAGTTGTTGGACCGCTTGAATTTGTTTCTTGGAACCACATTGACAAATGAATTATTTGGATTCGGTTCGGTAAGATCAAAAATTTGTGATTCGGGAATAATTCGGATATAATTCGGAAATGATCCGGAATAATTCAAATCAGAGATCTCAGTTCTACAAGGAAACAAAAAAAACAAAAACAAAAACAAAATTCTGGAAAAAATTCGTAAATAATTCGTAAAATTAAGAAAAAGTTTGTAAAATTCGCGAATTATTCGGAAATAATTCGGTCAAAATTCGGTCAACCGAATAATTCGGCGTTCAGTTCGGCATCACAAAAAAATGAATTATTCGGATATAATTCGGACATAATTCGCAAATCTTGTCACTATACTTGGAAGTTGGAACAAACAATTGTCAGTTGTCAGTTGCATCACACACAAGGCTACAGACATTTGTTCAAGGTTTTTATTCGTCCAATTTGTTGCTTCGGGTTTTTTCCTAGCGGCGTAGAGATCATAAGTTGGGCTTTATGGCCTTCTAGAAAGCCCAAGAAACACTTTTTGGGCTAATTCAAGCCGAATCTTCTATTTTTCTTTTTCTCCTTCCTCTTTTAAAAAGTAAAGGAACCCTTTCAGGCTTTATATTTCTTCAAACAAATTTCTTATTTCGGATCTGACTTGGTTACAATCGAAATCAGCGGGCAATTAACCGGTCACTATGGAATTTTAATCATAGTACTGAGGTTGTTCGGTAGAGCTCACCATGATGTTAATTTTTAGTTTTAATTAGTGCTACGAAATCGGTATTCGATAAAATAGAATTAAAAAAATGATTTTAAGGAGACTTAATCTAAGAAAAATAGTGTCTTCAGAATACGGACAAGAGGAGTTTTAAACTTAAGAATTTAGACAAAAAGAGTAAAAGTTAATATCTATTAAGGAGATGTTGCTCAGACGAATTAAAATTCTAAAGAGTCTAATGGAGACTTAAGAGTGTTTAAAATAGATCGCCAAACACCCACAATAGAAACACAGTTGGTAAGAACCAGAACTGTCCGATGCCAGTCCAGAGTCGTCTAATTCACATTAAAATTTGTGTGCCCCACTTCAAAATTCATGCAGATCAAATTTTCGCAAATTTTAATACAAATCAGATGACTCCAACTAAACATCAGACTGTTTAGTCCGATACCCATCAGACGCCCCCTTCTTCCCACTTGGTACCCGCTATGAATTGCTATGTGCATAGCACATTATATGATTGTAATAGATACGACTTTAGTAGTAGGCTTATTTTATACCTTTCATTTCATTCATTATTCACCAACTGACCAACGCCAGAAATCACCAACACAATCCCAATTTTCACCACTAGAAGAATTAACTATAAGCTAGCTACCAGTCTTCTCATTTTCCTTTTTTATCTTTTTTTCCCGAAGAAACAATATGATACATTTACAATGTAAAAATAAAAATAAAAATAAAAATAGAGCAATTACAAACCATGCTACCGAAACAGAATCTACGGAGGCATGAGCACTTTTGCCATTGCCTCCACCCCATCCCTCCCACTCTTCTTATTTAAAACCTTTCAGAGGAAAAGCAAAGAAACAAAAAATTTAGAGGCCAAAGTTGCACAGCTGAAGGAATTCCATGTCAGAGTCAACATATTTAGTCCAGAGTTGCTTGTACTGGTTCATGGCCACATCTAACCATGGTTTCATGTTACCGTTGAAATGTAGAACAGCCGCTTTTCGGATTTCTTCAGGGCTGATACTAGGGTTGTAACCGAGTCCCATTACATGCCATGATTTTTGAAGAGGTTTTGTTGTGGTGTAGAAAGTCATTAAACCAGCTGGGAGAACAGTACCAGGTCTCCATAGTAATCCATCTTCATTCTGGAGATCAGTAAAAAAGTAAATTAAAATATCATGCTGTTTGTATTTTAACCTAACACTTAAATTATGATTTGGTTTTTATAGCTATAATGAGGTATCAGGAATAGTGATGACTAATGTCAAAGATTCTTCTTTTAATTTTTGCAGCATACAGTTAGGCCCAAAACCAATTAGGTATTAGGCAATTTTATTTAGAGGAGGGTTCAAATGCCTCCATTTTTTGTTATCACATGCCACATTATAATTATATTTTATAATTATTACAGATCTAGTCTGACTGGGTCAACTTAAGCACTGATATCAACTTCTGTCAAAAGCAATAATTTGTCTTTCCTCCATGAAAAGAAAAATAACAAAAACTTAAAAAAAAAAAATAATGCGTACCATTTCCTGATACTGATGAAACTGCTCGGTGCAGCGCTCTGTCCTCCATGATTGCAGATCAAACACATTAACCCCATAAGCCCAAGCACAAGCCCTCGGGCTAAACCTCTCTTTAACCACCTGATTAGTGAAATTGAGGTAGCGGTTGTACCTCCTAAACCCCCCGAAGCACATTTCCACTGCCCCATTTACATTCCCCTGCAAATCCACCTTCCACAGCTCCACCAAGTCTTTTTGCACCACCACATCATCTTCTAAAAGAATAACTCTCTTTAGTTTTGGGAAAATTTCAGGCAAGTAAAATCTCAGGTAGTGCAGAAGAGAGATTTCTTGCTTTCCAGTCTCCATCTGACGAATCACAGGGGAGTACGAGGCATCCAGAAAGGTGTACTCATCTGTAGAGTGGAGATCCACGTGAGCCCCACCTGTTGGTGGCCGCTTGGCAAACCAAACCTATTTGACACAATATCCAGTAGGGAAATGCATTTATGATGACAACAATTAAATAATAAATGAATGAATGAATAGTACCTGCATTGCTGGAAGGTACATGGGGTCAGTGACCACGTGGAAAACATGGAGGGATGGATCGGCAGCATTATGGATCACTGAGTTGACCACGACAGAGACCGCAATTATGTTCTCCGAGAAAATCGCATAGTGATAAAGGCTCGGGTCAGAGGCGATGCTGTCTGAGGTAGAGGATAAAGCATCTTCTGGGTGCAAAATACGGTGCTCCATAAGACGCATGGCGAGGCAGTGCAGGGATTTCGGGGTTGAGCTGGCCGCAATTTGGGAAGAGAGGTCACCGAGCTTCCTGTTTTAGAGATTTGTAGAAAATAAGATCTCTTTGATTGCTACATTTCACTCTTTTTTTTTATTTACCTTTTTTTTTTCATTCTCCATTGCATTTGTTTAGTTTGTATGTTTTTGTTTATAACCATTGGTTTCCTTCATGTCAATCAGAACGTTAAAGTCAAAAAACTTAAAAACATATGTCATATTACTTGTTAACTGCCTAAGACAATCATTTAATTGGTTGGTGTACTCTCAAGAATTAGATTTGTTGTTAGTTAGTGAACCACTGGCATATCTGCTATGGATTGTACCAGATTTTGCAAATAAATCAATATTGGATATGAAGTCCCTATTGGGAATTTATTTGATTGGCTGAACCAGGATATCTCAAATTTCTTAGTACCAATCCCATCCAACGAAACCATAGGCCAAGCTCCCTACAGCACTTCAGGTGTGGCGGTTCTTGTAACAGATCATGAGGCGCTTCAAAAATCCCCACGCAAGTGCGCAACAACTATGTCTCCAGAGCTCACATTTTGCAATACATCAATTAAATCAACAAACTTAGAAAATGAGTCCAGAATTTTTAGTACCTGGCCCGATGCAGCTGTTCATTCACAGAGAAAATTGTATCTCGTAACTTTTGTATCTTAATTTGCGTATCAAAGGCCTCCTTGGACTCTGAGACGAGCTGTCGTGCGAGCTTAACCCGGTCTTTCACCTCCTTCTCGACTGGGTGGAGCGAATCCTCATCAGATCCGACCCGTGACGCGAGCTCAGAAAGCGACGAAGCCAAGTTAGAGAAGAGTCGTACCTGACGCGAGGCGTCGATCTTGAGGCGGCGAGAATAGGCGGCGTAGGCGGAGACTAACGCGGCGTGATCGGACGCATGGCGTCGAATCAGATCGAAATGAAGGGACTGGATGGGGTGGGGTCGGGTGGTGGCCTTGGTCGAGAGGAGGAACGAAATGGCGACGAGAAAGAGAAGTGTGGATAGAAAGGATAGAAAGATGCGGTCCGTGAAGAACGAACGGACGCCGTTCATCGTCCTGATCGGACGGCCACCAGCCATCGGTGGCGAGATTGGAAAGGTGGAGCTTGGAAGTGGAGCAAGTGAGACTGACTAGTGAGTACTGAGTAGTAGGACTAAACAGGGAGTACCGGAGTAGTGTTTGGATATCGGATCGGGAGGAGAAGATCGAGCCGTTGAAATTAGGTGGGGATTCAATAGATATCGTTCATTGGAGATGCCTGGAATTCTGTCGGCTGTGAGACGGACTGACGTATAAAAAACGGGTAAATATATTGATAAAGTAGTTGTTGCTTCATGCAGCGCACAGACGAGAGATCCATAACAGCGCTTCATATGACTCTTGCGTTGCATCAAGCACAATTTACTCTGTAAATATCTTTATTCAAAAAACGCGTTAGGTTGAAAGGCACCCGTAAAACAAGTGTGGTGTCAAACTGTCAAACATGAAGTAATATTATGATTTGTTTAAGAGCAAGTGTTTTAGCCTTTGAGGTAGACTACGCATTTACGCGGACCAGTATCCTCTGTACTGTAGTACTGTACAGAAACAGTAAATCACTTTACGGCTCAGATTTACTCAGATTTACTCTCAGCCGGTGCCAATTTGGGAGATTGGAGGGGGGCAGTATTATTTGTGCTTTGAGATTCGTGCAAAGTTAAAAAGAACGATCCCGATCTAATTACTCTACGGAACAGTGTCTCTGAACTTCTCGGATACGAATTCCATTTACGCACGCCTCGGATTCGAGCTTCTCTTGAAAGATCCAAAGTCCGAAAGGGGATTTTCAATTAAAGAAAGACGGGCCAAGGCCTAGTAGAAATTGGCCCATAAAATCTAAGAGGCCGTTTAGCAGAGGCCCCCACTGTAAGCTCTTAAAGCCCTAAAGCTGGAAAATTATATTTCTGTATCCTTATTCCTTAGTGGCGGTGTGAGTCGAAATCACGTTGTTTAAATCCACAGGGAGATTATCTTTAATTATTTTTAAATTAACATCCCTTCTTATAAACAAAAGAAAAAAAAAACGTCGCATTTATACATTTTTCCAGAGAAATTAATAAAAAAATTCATATTCAAGGAATAACTTTACAGTTAATAACACAGTAATAAGTTTGGAATTTAAGAATAATTAAGCAAGATCAGAAATTCGTGATCCGGCTAAATGAGTATATTTCTGGAATATTTGTTTTTAATTCAAATAGTATATCAAAATATTAATATTATTAGAAAGTAAAAAAGTTAGAAGTTTCACTAATAATTTAGGATAAATTATACGAGTACTATTGTTAATTTGTATAATTATCCTTTATTAAGGTAATGTTGCTCCCTTAAGTGAAGATGTAGAAGTCTAAAAAAATAGTAATTTTTTTAAAAAAAATATAAAATTTGGTCTCCAAGCATATTTTATTATGAAGACCATGTTGAGCGGTTCGATCGACTGTTTGGATTTTGAAAATAGAGATAAAAGATGTCGAGCATATTGAAGCATCAAAATCATAGTGCATTTGAACTCTCCTAGTCAAATGATAATTTGTAAATATTCATTTAGTTGACAATTCATATAAGAATAATATAAATACTATACAAATATAATATAAAAAAACCTTATAACTATTGTCAAGGCAAATAAAATTGTGACAGCAATATATGTGACCAGCGCTGATGTTGAAAGGTAGGTTTAGCTCTATATATACTGGCGTCGTTCGGATAGAGAAATATTTAAGGATGCAAGCAAGATCCAGTAATATTATTCATGAAAAATTAAGTCCTCAACTCAACAAAGAATAAAAGAGGAGATTTAAAAAAATCGTAATAATTCAGTAGTCACGTGATCTAAGTCACGGCACGACACGTGTTTACATCCCTAGCTGAGCCCATAATAAAAGTTTGTGTTGGGCAGCCCTCAATAGTACCCGATTAACTAATGAATTTGAACATAATTAACTATTTAAACTCAATTACTCTTGATATCTTGCCCTATTCTTTCTGAATCTTCTCCTGCTTAGAAACCCACAAAACATGGCTCAAACCCCAGCAGAATACTAGCGGCATTTATTCTCTCTAATTTAAATAAAAATAACTCACATCTAACTTATTAATGACACATACACTAAACAGAGTAGTTGTCTTAGCACACGTATTAATTTGTCCATGATGCCTCATGTTAATTTATGGGAAAAATTCAAAACATGAAATTTGTTGAAATTTTGTAATTCTTCATAATTTTAAATCACCTCAATTTAAAGCTCATATGAATAAGTAATTAATCCGTAGAACATGTTTAATTAGTTGTCTTTGATCAGGGTCATCCTGAACATAAACTGAATTACTTTGACTGACATGACCAGCTTGTTGTTGACTTGATCAGTTGACGTGGGCGGACAATAAATATATATATATATATGTCATATGCGTTAATTATGCACATGTTAGATTGGGCTTGGACATGAGTACTTATGATATAAAATCATGCAGTACAGAGAGATCTACTCACAAAGTTAATTACATGAAACGGATTTACTTGCATGCATGTCGCAACATATGCAATTGACGACTACAGTAAGTTCAGTAACTCTTAAAATCTTGTCAGTAGCCTTTTGAGAACTTGGGTTCAGTAAATACGCACTGGATAGATCTGATCATCTGACAACCTTTTAGAGTCCGTGCTGGATTTCTGATGATATATATATTAATTAATGAATTATTCAAGTTCTCAAAAAAAAACCAAAAAAAAAAAAAAAAGTAAGAGAAAAGGAGAAAGATAACTATCTGATCTCAATCAGTAATATCTTGGAGAGTTATTAAATACACCACATGTGAAGTGTTTGACCTTTTTCCTTTACCCCTTTTTATTTTTTCATTTAAACCTAGTATTTTGGTCCATATTTTATTAATACTAGACAGCCAATCATATATAAATGTAACAACAATATGAAATTTGCATGTGATATAGCTGTAAAATTAAAGAAAAACCGAAAGGTCCCTCCCCATGAATGTCATGATCGGAGACCAATAAAAAGCACTCAACACATGCAGAGGTGCATATGCTATATATATATACATATATGTATATAGGAATTAATATATAAGATCCATGTGAGGTTAATTACATTTCGCACTTACTTAGAGCTTAACTATTTTATTTGTTTCTCATTCCAGTTCTTTTAATGTATGAAATAGCACCTAGAGTCCGTATCAGGGGCGGATTCAGGATTTTCGTCAGGGGAGACAAAAAAATATCTAATCGGATTTAAATCCATTAACCAATTAGGTACTCGATAAAAAATAATATTTTAACTTATACTTCTAATACTTTGACTTGTAATTTCTGATGCTCTAACTTATAATTCTAATTACCAATCAAAATTCAACAAATTTATTTCAATTTTAACCTTAAATTTAACCCGAATTACAAATCAAACGTTCAGAGAGGAAAAAAAAAATTCAAGAAGCAAAGTCGGTCGAGACCGATAAATCTCCACTAAAACTCAAAATCCTGGGGGGGGGGGGGGGGGGGGCAGGCTAGAACACTCTGGGTTCGCCCTGGTCCGTATCCTCTATGGCACCTCAATTTTGAGTTTGAAATCCTGACTGTCTGATCAAAATCTGAGCCAATCAGCAAGTTAGAAATTTACGGGATCACTCCTTTAATATTCATGCCAATGCGGATCGGATTACATGATCAGCTCATTGAACCTATAGTCATGCATGATTAATTCAAATGCTCAAGATGCTATCATGCTACAGAAGCTTTCTTATTTTACAAGGAAAGATGAGGGTTCTTTCTTCCAGTTTCTATAAGTACATATTACATAGGCAACGTGTACTCTCTCTCTGTTTGAAATTTAAAGCTAGCACTGTACTTCACAGTGCAGCAGCCATTACTTGCACACATGAGACACCCCCATGTGCCCCATAAAATTGCCAAGTAATTTAAATAAATGGACCATGTGGATTAGGTATCCTCAATTCGTCATGCCATGCTTTTTAGCATACGAGATGCTATCTATAGCTAGGTCAAATTTATATGATATGGGAATGGGACTATATATATGTTGTAATATGTGTTTCAAGGTATTTATGGACCAGCTCATGCATGCAATGGTTATATATAGCCCAAGCAATAAAACTTTGTCTTGGTTGGTCAGTTTCTCCTTTTTATATTTTATTTCGGGTAATAAATAATGCTGAAAAATACGCAACATTTTCAGTAGAAAAAAATAAAATAAAATAATAGATTAGGACCTCACCTTACTTTTTGTCAAAAAAAAAAAAATTAAAAGGATAAAGGCTCATATAATATAGCAAATTTATCTGCAAGATTCAAATCGCCTTTTAAACGTGAAAAGAAATTAAAATTTCATAAAGGTTTAATTGTTTTTAATAACAATTATGCAAATGATCAACAGCTAGGTTTGGTGTTGATCTTCTTAATTATAGCCGACACTTAATTTGATGAAGTGTCTCCAATTGCTACAATATCATACAATTTGGTAAACAGAAAAAACATTAAATAAGGCCTTCTGTATCAAGGACCCTTTGTCATTTAATTTGATGATATATATAACTGCTAATAAACGACTAGAAATAGGAACCAATTGATGAATCAAAATTGGCATCTTCTGGGAACTTTCTTTTAATTAGGACTATGTTCACTGAATTGCACTATTTCATCATAAATATATTAGGTGGAAAGTTAACTATTCATGAGAAACATCTCTGATCTCTGGTTATTATATATATACTTGCAATTATTCAGAAATGATTATGAAGATTTATATCCAACAGATTTCCAAATAGGTATATATATATGGAAATTTTATTGTGCAGGTTCATATTGGTAAAGTATTACATTCTGTGTAATATTTGTTTGACATCCAGCTGCTAAGCTTTCCATTTCTGACATACCGACAGTGCATATATCTATAATTCTATATACTGGTACACACTGGTTTTAGCTATATAGCAATTAATTAAGGGTCCAACTTATTGTACCCAAAGAGTTGTACCCAGTTTTTACCCAAAAAAACTGTTATTTGACTTGCGCGAATACTGTAAAATACTACAATAAATACTATAACTTCAACAACAAATCATGCATAATACCTAGTTAAAAATTGCAACAACCCAGTTTTTACCCAAGTTAGTTAAAAACTGTTAGGAACTAGAAAAGTAACTGTACTTCCAACTTTACTTTCAGCTTCTAGAAGACCTAACACAAACCACTTCCAACTGTACTTTCAACTTGTACGGTTGTACTTCAACCTTCTAGAAGATTTGAAAAACACACTTCTAAAACTCGGTAATTTGTACACTTAAAATGATGCAAAATTAATTTTTTTTGCATCAAAATTAAAGTTTTTTTCTGAAATTAAAATTAAATTTTTTTTTTTTTTTGAATTCATCAATTGTTCTTCAATTATTAATATTTATATATGAATATATATCATGTAAAATAAAATTTCAATACTATAAAATTAGAAGATGCAAACTATAAATCTAACAGATGTTAACTACAAGATTTCAATACTGTAAATTTGACACATTCAACTATAAAAACATCTTATACAAACTATAAAATGACACCACAGACAAAAAAATCATAAACTGTACCATTTCACCACAAAATAAACTGTACCATTTAACCAATTTCATTTCACCATTTCTCTATTCACAAATATTTTCAACTGTATCAAACATTAATTGTATCTAACATCAAATACAAACAATATTTGGATTAAACTGTATCTAACATCAAAGCTGTTCAATCATTTCTCTAAGATTTGGATGGTTACTTCATAAACCGCTGATGCGAATTATTTGGATGCGTGAGGAGTTTCATTGCTAGAACGACACGTTCTTTGGAAATGTCATCCTACAAAAAAAAGATTTGCAAGAGATTTAGATTTATGCAATACTGTTAAACAACACTGTGAATACTGTAAAATTGTATGTCAATACTGTGAAATTACTTCTGAAGTATATAAAGTACTGAAATCAATGATGAACAATGAATGAAACAAATACTGTAAAACAACACTGTGAATACTGTAAAATTCTATGTCAATACTGTGAAATTACTTACAAAGTATGTAAAATACTGAAATTAATGAATAATGATGAATCAAACAATACTGTAAAAGAACTCTGTTAATACTGTAAAATGGTATGTCAAAACTGTGAAATTACAAATGAAGTATGTAAAATACTATGAATACACTACCCTCTTTACATAATATGTAATATCAGGAAATATGTAATGTTACAGTTGGTGAAATGGAAGCCTACGGGTATTTGAAACTAAAATATATACATCATAAAATTACCTGTGTAAAGTTCATTGGCGTCTCAGTGATCAGATTATACACATAACGCAGCAAAAAAATTGCACAGTCCATCGATCCTGGTGCCTGCTGTGGGCACTTCTGCTCAACAATGCCAACATCCTTCCCTGAATCGTTAGCTGAAAGAAAAAAAATGATATCAACATCTTTAATGTATAATAACTTCAAGTATGACAAGAATCATGTAAAATAACACATACATCTTATAAAACAAATGTCTGAATCCTGTAAAATAACTCATACATCATATAAAACTATTATATGAATCATGTAAAATAACTCATATATCTTATAAAATTTTTGTATGAATCATGTAAAATAACTCTACATCTTATAAAATTTTTGTAGGAATCCTGTAAAATAACCCATACATCTTATAAAACTATTTTATGAATCCTGTAAAATAACTCATACATTTTATAAAAGTTTTGTACGAATCCTGTAAAATAACTCATACATCTTATAAAACTATTTTATGAATCTTGTAAAATAACTCATACATCATATAAAACTATGGTATGAATGCTGTAAACTAACTCATTTATCCTACAAAACTGGTAAGTATATTATTTAATAGTTTAATGCATTTCAACACCTAATCCTCTAAATCATTGGCAGAATAATGAAAAAATAGTTGAAGAATACTGTAAAAGGTTGCATAGATAATTTTGTAGGAAAACACTCACAAGTCCTCCAGCAAAGAAAATCTTTAACCCATTTCATGGTGTGCCAGTGGTATTGCATGTATTCAACATCAAGAGAGGTGTAATAATGCATCTCAACATTACGAAGATCCACTGCAAAGAGCACCCAATGATTTTTCTTGCAAATAGGAATGAACAGCCATTTGATGCGCTCAAATTGAGGCCCAAACAACTGTGGAAGGGACTGTAATGCTGATTTTTCATCATACTGATGCATCAGAATCTGCAATAGACAAAAATAAAATATTAAAATATTACTGATACATCTAATGAAAATAACTCATAAAACTTATAAAACTATTGTATGAATCCTGTAAAATAACTCATACATCTTATAAAACTTTTGAATGAATCCTGTAAAATAACTCATAAAACTATTATATCAATCCTGTAAAATAACTCATACATCTTATAAAAATATTGTATGAATTCTGTAAAATAATTCATAAATTTTATAAAACTATTGTATGAATCATGTAAAATATTACTGAAGTATTTCAACATTTCAAGTCTGAACATTGAATTCATAATATATAAAAGTACATAAAAACTTACGGATAGATAAGGGGAGATGAAAAACCATGGATGATTCACAGGAGTCTCATATTGCATTACTAACAGAACCGTGTCAACGAGCTGCAAAATCAATCAATAATCAGTAAAATAAATTTAACAGTTGTATCCTATAAAAATGCTATATATGTACATCATATAAAATAATTTACATTTAATAAAATCTGAAAAAGCTGCATATCCTATAAAACTATAAAGTAAATAATGTTAAATATTGTAGAAATCATACCTCACTGCTAATTGGCAGCTCAGGATTCATCAAATCTTTTATTGCTGACATTCTGCAATGAAAATTTCCTGGTTTGTGGCAGAAAATCACTTCATTGTTTATCAGCCTTTTATTCTTGACTTCCACCCACCAATCATCCAATATACGGATTACATCAATAGACAGCTTCTCACGATGTTTATACCCAAATCTTTTTATCATAGGAGGCTTTTCAGCAGCTGTGTCACCTCCATCATAAAACAAACTGTTCTCATAACTCCACTGGGTAACATCATTACTGAATGTAACATCTTTTGGAGGTTTGTAGTTTTCTATTATATGAGACCGTTTGAAACTCTTCCCAAGTATAATCCAAAGTCAATGGAGGTTTGTATGACTTGTGAACAATGAAATCCTGTAACATAGCTTGTAGTTCATCCTCAGTTCTATTCCTTGGTAGTATGACCCTTGGGGAGGTGGGTTGCACATTTTTTTTGGTTTTTGGAGGTAGTTTTCTCCCCTTCCCTTTCCTACACGCAACTGGTTTTTTCTCTTTCATGATAACTTTTTTGTGCTCCACTACCTCGGCAGTACTTTGTGTTCCTTTGTTCTTCTCACACTCCTCTCTGTTCTTCAGTAGTTGCTCTTCTTTGTATTAAAGTACTGATTTTCTGCAAACATCTTCAAACACCAAAGTTGTTATATGTGTTACTTCATCTTCCTCATTGACTTCTTGGCTACTCATGCTGTCACGAATTTCAAAAAGTTGATGTACAATCTATTTAAATAAAACAAGTAAACATTATAAAATGAATACATAGATACTGTACAATCACAGTTATTAACTTAAAACAACTACATTATGTTAATACTTTAAAACTACTCTGTGCATTATGTCAATACTGTAAAATAGCTTGTGTATATTATAAACCAACTTATTGTATACTGGTAAAATAACTATGTTACAACTGTGAAACATAATACTGCAATTTACATACTGTAAACTTACTAGATAAATACTGCAATTTTAGATAACCAAAGCAGACATGAAGATATTTCAGATAACAACATAAATGTGAAAACAATTGCATATATTCTATAAAATAATACATATATCCTGTAAAACTGTTAAACATATAATGTAAAACTGTTAAATATATCCTATAGAGTAATATCCTCCAATATCAAAAGTTTATCCTGTAAAGCTGTTAAATATATCCTATAAACTGTTGCATACATACTGTAACATTCTGAAATATAATTCTCAAATCAGACAAATAGCAGGAAATCATGAATTTACAGTAATTTCTCAAATCAGAATACAACAATTAATAGATCGTTTCATCGAATACAATAATTTCTCAGATCAGACAAATACAAGGAAATTAGCAATAAAACGATCGATTTGTAATTGATCTAAGGTACTCAGCCTACCAATTCTCGCAGTCAACAGTTGTTCACAAATCTATACACGTAACCTTGTATTTTAATTGCTACATATTCACAAAGTGGAGTGTAATTCCACCGATCTACCAAGCACAGAATAACTAAATTCAAAAGATTGTAAAAAAAAAGGTCGATCAGCCCTGGTATCAATCTTTTCAATATTCAAGTGAGAACTCAATCATTAAATAAAATTATGCAGATGTCATGCCCAAATATGTTGCGTAGGTCCAAAAAGTAAACCAATGGTTAATTGCTCATCGTTCTGCTACGGCTCACAGTCACTAAAAACTAGAAAAAGAAAAGAAAAAAATCAATTGTTAACTTATCAACCTGAAATCTACATCGGGGCTCCAAAGTTGTTAGATCGTGCACCATCTGAAGAACCAGAGGCCGTCGTGTTCCCATCTCTACTCTCTGACATTGAACTGAAACCCTAGGAGTGCTTCCAAGAGCGAGCTCTTTCCGTTAGTTTGGCCACCAATGGCCACGATTTCAAGGATCGGGAGCTTTTCTCCAAAAGCAACCGCTGCAGCCTGGAGGCGGTTGTATGCTTCAAAACGTGATTTGGTGGAATCGGAAGAGATGTTATCGGAGAAGGAAGAGATGTTGTCCATCGCCGGAGGTGGAGCGCGGCGGAGCATGGAAGTAGCAGCGGCGGATGGTTGCGATTTGGAACTTGGGGTTTTCATCGGGGTGGTTACAGGGTATAAGGGGTTTAGATTTGAAATTTCAAATGATAGACATGATTACAGGGTATAAGCCTCGAGTGAACCACAAGATTTGAAATCAGAAATATATTTTGAAGAAAACAGAGAGACAGATCGGAGAAGTTTAAAAAAAGGAAGGTCGTTAGAGTTGACAGTTTAAAATGCGTTATAAGTAGTTTGGGGATAATTCAGAGATTGAGAGTTGGAAGTTTGACCGTTTGACCATTTGAAAGCTGATTGGATAAGTGTGGGTAAAAAGTGGGTACAGAAGGTTGGGTACCAAAACCTTTTCTCATTAATTAAATTGTTAACCAAATAAGCAACTGTGTTTATGTACGTGACACAGTTGATGCTTTCAATTATAGAACACAAACAATCTTTTCGTAATTAAAAACGGGAGACTGAGATTCGAGTAGTACATAGTGTTTTATTCAATGACATCGATCCATCGATTAGGTCAGTAGTCAGGTTAATTTACCAGTTCGATCAGCAGTCCATTTCACCATGTTTAAGTGTCTAATAATTGGTGTTCAATTAATTAATTGATGTATGATTTTAGTTCTCATCTATTTTCTTTTTGAATAAACGTCAGCCAATTAATTTTCCACTTATATTAGTCCTTAATTTTCTATGTTGGTTTTATTATGTCATCTAAACTGAGATCAAATTGATATATACTCTAGCTAATTAAGTTGACACAGCGGCTGGCATGACTACTAAATCCCTTACTAATTAAGTCATTAGAAATTCATGAATAATTATTTTAATTATTTATACATGCTATCTTCATAAATACAGTCTTGAATATGTTTTCATCATAACTAATTAACCCAGAAAAAAAAATCTATGCACGTGCAGTGTAGTACAATAATGAAGGACAAAAATAGGAAAAATTAGATTAGTGATGTCACTCAAATTTAATTACTATAAGAAGATTCTAAGAAGCTGGTGAATGCATATTTTCATGCAACTGTAGCTCTCACAAATAGCGAAAAGTACGTGTTATTTTCATATTATACTGACGGGTCTGTCTAATTTGCTGCCGGCAGCAGTTCGGCCAAGTGCTGCCGGGGCTATATATAGCCGTGTGATGTCCAAACAACAAATTCAAACCGTTAGATGTTTAATCTATACTATAATCTACTTGGAGACCAAATTTTACATTTTTTGGAATTTTTTTACTATATATTAAGCTGGTTTGAAAACCACTGTTTTTAGTAAATTTCTGCAACGTTAAAAACAGCGGTTTTCAAACCAGCTTAATATATAGTAAAAAAATTTCAAAAAATGTAAAATTTGATCTCCAAGTAGATTATAGTATAGATTAAACATCTAACGGTTTGAATTTGTTGTTTGGACATCACACGGCTAAATATAGCTCCGGCAGCACCTCGGCCGAACTGCTGCCAGCAGCAAATTAGCCACAGCCTATACTGACATCTAACTACAAATAATTTACAATTATTTTCTAACTGCATGCATGCATGTGCTCAGTTCTTCCATCTCACTTCAAACAAAGTGATGTTACTAATTTAATTTCAGAAATAAAAGCTAATTAAATAGAAATAATTTATTTAGAGAAACTCGGTTGGATCATCTAATGGCAACTGGAGACCTTCTAAATTAGGCATCTCCTCTTGTCCAGCAGTGCTATCCTCAAACAACCAATTCTCAAGCCAAGAGAGAGGCTTGCACTCGTCACGGCTAGAAACAGATTCGCACCGAACCGAACTCTGGCTTGAACCCGAGTAGGAGCGGTCGGTTCTCGGCTTATTCGGAGAATTTTTCATCCATCCTTGAAGCAACTTTGAGATGTTCTCAGTACTAGATGCATAAACAACATTATTTGTTGTACCAGATGAAGATGCATGACCGGTTTTGAAGAAGTGAGAATCGATCAAATCACCATCAGGCAAAGGCTTTTGTTCATCAAGAGATAACGCTTCGCGCAATGCCTGTTTGGCAGTGTGGATGTTGGTTTGAAGCCTTCTTTCCCATTGCCCTTTGCTCAACGACCGGTGGTTGTTATTTGAGGTAATTCTCTCAGTGCCGTCTTGCGCTTTCGCGAGTTTTTTCTTGAGATGAGTGTTCCAGTAATTCTTTATATCGTTATCAGTTCTCTCTGGTAAATAAGAGGCTATGGCAGCCCACCTACAAGTAGAGAAATTGAATTAATTATAGGTTGAAAGAGATTTATCATAAGATATTAACAGAGTTATTTTGACTTCACGCAGCGCACTACCAATAGAAACAAAATAAAAAAATTATATGCCTGATGCGTTGTACGAAGCTAAATTAGCTCTGTCAATATATTTTGACTACCTATTGCCAAGGAGCGCTTGGAGATGAATAATAAGTTTCTCTTCTTGCTCCGTGAAGCTGCCCCGTTTAATCCCTGGCCGTAGATAATTTGTCCACCTCAGCCTACAGCTCTTGCTACATCTCATCAAACCTATAAATAATATAAGTAATTAATTAACTACCATGATATATATATAAGCTAGTTAGAATATATATATATATATATATATATATATATTATTAACAGCAGTGGTTATTAATAATTAGTTAACCTAGCTAATTACCAGTGTTAGAAGGCACGGTGCGCCAGTTATTGGGGCCGTGCTCTTGGATGTAAGAGACGAGCATGAGATCCTCCTCAGGTGTCCATGGCCCTTTCTTCACCCCTTCTTTTCCTTTCTCACAACAAGGCGCTCTTCCCATTAATTCTCTTAATTTTCTTCTCTCTTCTCTGTTTTTTGAACAAGGAAAGAAGGATTGGGGTTTAGAGTTTAGTTCCAGTTCCAGTTACGACACACGAGGTATATATACACACAACACAAGAAAAGAAAAAGAAAAGAAACCTTTGGGTGACTAGTAAGTATATGGCCGCTGACTGACTGGATATCTGACAGCATTTTTTAAATAAAAGTGTAAGACAGAGAAAGCACAAAACTTTGGGTGGACTTGTGGCATGGAAAATGGCCAATGGGAAAAGGAAGGGAGGAGGTGGGGCTGCATGTGTAAGTGGGCCAGGCCAGGTGGAGCAGAGCAGAGCAGGTATGGAAAGAGTCAAACATGGGGAGGGACAAGCATTTACTCTGTGGGACCTATCTACCTTTTTATTTTGCTCTCTAATTTATTACTCCTCATGAGCGCTGATTAAATATTTCAGAGTTTTTAGTATCTTAGTTATGTTTTTATTTTTTATTTTCTAATACTCTAAAATAAGTAAAATAATTAGATATGATATATATTATTCTGGAGGAGGATTTAAATTAAGGGCGGAGTTAGACTTTCAAATTATTAGAGTCAAATGTAAATGGAGTCAATCATATAAAATTTCTTGCTATGATATGTAATCAATTTTGCATTGTTCATATCATTTTACTCTAAACTATATATAAAATTATGTATAATTACAAAAAATTGAAAATAAATGAGTTAATTGACCTCATTCTCTGTTACTAACTCCGTCTCTTGTTGCAATGTTTCATGTCTTTTGTGCCTCACTTGTGTCTCATATTCTTATTTACGTTTTCAAAGTTCAAATAGTTGATTCAAATTGCTCAACATGATATTCATATTAAATGTATTTGGAGACCAAACTTTATATTTTTTCGGAAATGTTTTTTATATAGGTACAAAATCACTTTTCAGTACCATCCAAAAGCAGTGATTTTGTACCTAGCTTAAAAAAAATTAGAAATTTTCAAAATAATATAAAATTTGGTCTCCAAGTACATATTTAATGTAAAAATTATGTTGGACGGTTCAGATCAACTGTTTGGACTTTAAAAACGTAGATAAGGATGTGAGGTACGAGTGATGCATGCAAGACATGAGGCATTTGAATCCTACTCATTATTTTGTCATGCACATGGTAATTATGACATTTCGAATTTATTTAATTAGTATCATGATCTTGTAAAAAATATACTACATTGATTTTTAATTTATTGGCCCATATGAAAAGAAACTCAAAAAATGATAATTTTTTATGTGCAAATAGAAAATAATATTGATCGGATCTAAGCAAAAAAAAATTTACATATAAGTTTATGATTTTTGTTAGATGAAAATTCAATATTCATACTAAGGGGTAATTTTAGAATTTTGATCATCATCTCATGCTAAAAAAAGGAGATTGTAAACTGTACATGGTCCATTGAAATAAAAGAGGAGGTTGTAAATTGTACATTGTCCATTGACATGAAGTAACTAAGAATCTGAATCAAAAATATGAGAAAAATATTTATTCAGAATATATCAAATTTAGAAAAATCAAATGAATCATAATAATTTGCTTATCTTTTGTTAGATAAAGTCTTTTTATTGGAAAGGAAATTACTAAGTACTGGATTTTCATATTAATTTTAATATGTCTAAATTAATTACTATATTCTTTTGTAAATTATATTTAAAGGTTTGTTACCATCCGTAACTCTAAAGATATTATGCCTCTTAAATTCATTTTCTAGAATATCACGCAATTGATTTTTACCAATGTGGATAAAATGAATATTCTAATTTTTTTTTTACTTCTGTCAATGTAATGTTATACATAATTGATAATATTTATTTAGTAAATATTGATATTTAATGAGGTTCAGATCTCACAGTTGGCTACACAAGTATGGTATTAAAGTTGAGCTCTTTGAATTTTGAGCAAGACTTGTTATTGGAAATTGGATTAAACAAGTAATTGTACAATCCAATTACACAGGATATGTCTCCCTCTGCATTGAATGAGATTACACTGGGAAAAGTCTACTAGTCTCTGACAGTGGTAATTACTACTAATAAAGAGCAGTAAATATTATCTTTTCCAAAGGAGGGTGTCAAGAAGCATCCAAAAGCTACAAATCCCCCCATCCTCCTTCTATAAACTTTCTATTTTCTATTTTTCCAATACATGCCGTAGTTAATTTGTGGGACAGAAAAATCAATTTTCATTTTCATACTTAAATTGAATATATCCTTGGCAAAAAAATAATTAAAAGCTAAGTTTCTTAAAATACCTTTGTACCTAAAAATATTTAGTTAGATAAGATACCTCGGGGAACGGAGAGACTGGTTAATTAGCGGTTAACCATGAATCAAGTTGGCATTTCTTGAAATTGATTGAAGTCAAATATTTTGCATGGCATGGGAAAAGGACACGGTATGTTAGCAATAAAAAAGTAAATCCAAGGGTTTAAGGGAATGCCGCAACACCTGATCTCGTGTTACATGTACAGAACTGCTCATCGTGTGGCGGGTCACTTAGGTTGGTGACTTGTCAATTTTTTTTTTTTTTTTTCTTCTTGGAAGCAACAAGTTCATATATTCTACGAGACAAGGATCATTTTGCAATGACTTATCTTGATAATATACTTTTCTGTTTCTTTTTCTTTTTAAAAATAAAATCCTCAAAGACCCAAATTGTATTACTAAAAATATTTACAGAAGCAACAAACATCTTCATCCAGATAAAACTAAGTATAACCTGCTATTTGACTGCCATAAAAGCTTCAGCAACACACACACTGCCTCACAAACTAGCTACTAAGCAAGCAGTAGTAAGGTTCATCTACCCTTTTGGTATCATTTGCAAGAGTAATCAGTAGGGGACTCATTAACCTATAACCTCAGCAATCCAAAAATAACCATACCTATGGATTTTCATCAAAAAAAAAAAAAAAAAAAAATCCAAAAACAACCCAACTCAGATTGGTACCAACATCGGTACACCACAATATGAGGTATATCCAACAAAAGAAAAATTCAGATCGGTACCCGAAACTGGTACACCACAATTAAATAGTACCAACCAATGTAAGTCATTCACTGAAAAACAACATTTAAGAGTGTGCACACATATCTCAAGCATTTGGCAATAGTGGTATCAGTGGTACCAGCTCTTGCTCAATGGCAGCAAGTACTCATCATTGACATGGTCTAAATATCTTCAGAAATCTATTAGACTGTATTTTAGCATCTCGAAAGCACATGTTATTATCTTGATCGACAATATATTATCAAATAAATTCAATTAAGATTAAAAACTGAAACATAAATTTACATAAAAAGTGAAACATAAATTTATAGATTGTTGTTGGATATATAGATTTGAGTATCAATCAAATTTAATGCAATTTAAGTATAGGTGTGATATTTGCTTCATATTAGTCATACCTATATATATTATCGGATTTGTAATTTAAACAATCTTTGTTTTTTTGTGTTTGTCAAGATATATAAGTAATTGTCAGGTGATCCTTTTCCTTTCTTGAAGATAATTCAAGGTAGCTAGAGTGTACATCTAGCTAAATTAATTATCATTCGATTTTATATACAAGGGAACAATATTTTTGAGGTTCTTGTTCTTGTAACAGACTATATTAATTCATGATGCACATATTGTTGTAAAAGTCGATATTGACTGTTGTTTAATTAAAGGTACCTATAAATTAACACTTCCAAGAAGTTGCTTGAACCCACTTTTATGGTCCCTAGCAGGCGGCGCCAGAATATTCGACCACTTGTGTGTCTCATAGAGCATTTTGCATTTATGAACGCAAATCCACAATCATTACTAATTAGTTGATACTTTCATAGTTAATCGGCTAAATAATTTACACGGTAATAAAAATTACTTTGAATCGTGAAGATGTGTGTCTACTCTAGACTAGGTAGATATATAACCTGTGTATTAATTAGTAGATATTTTCATAGTGACAACTTAATTGTTCGGGAAAGGTTTGGCGAGGTCAAAAATTCATAATTTGGAAATAATTCGGGTATAATTTGGGAATGATTTGGAATAATTCGGATTAGAGATCTCAGTCCTACAAGGAAGAAAAAAAAAAAAACCAAAAAAAAAAATGTTCTAGAAAAAATTCGGGAAAAATTCACGAATAATTCGGAAAATTCGGAAAAAGTTCGTAAAATTCGCGAATTATTCGGGTATAATTCGGTCAAATTTCGGTTCGGCATCACCAAAAAAAAAATTATTCGGGTATAATTCGCGAATCTTGTCACTATGCTTTATATTGATCAAGTGCTTGATTAATTGCCATATACAGTGCCGTGGGTGATCTTGCCACAGAAAATCTGAACTCATCCGATGTAATGTAATATTGTAATGTATATGTGGCACATCAAGTGGGCCATTGTGTGTCGGGGGGCATGGTTTATAATTTTCTATCACGGCATCGCTGTCTGATGTTGATCCAATGGCGCATTTGTCAAAACCACATTTAAGCGATTCATTCGGTGATGCACCAGCTGGCACGTAACGTACGCTTGTTGTCGATGTCTTCATGACTTCATTCTTTCAACATTTTTTACTAAATTTTAAAATATGACAATGCTTACTCTACTGAGTCTGAGTCTACTCTTTACGTACTGTATGAGTATGTGTGTAATTAATGACGAATTTGCTATTCACGCTCGCCTTACAATATGATCTGCGTTCACATTTTGCATTTAAACAAACACAAGTCAATATCATCAAACTCCTCACTCCTGTGTTCATATTTCGGTCATACTTTTGCTTATACGTACACATTGTATTTTTGTTTCGTTCTAATCACTAAATAAAAAATTAACCTCGATCCCAATACTAACAAACTAAACGATTTAATTAGCATTAAAAAAAGCAGCTCGCGCGTTGACCTACGTGAGACGCAGTGTATTTAGTTTGTTTAGAATTTTTGTAAATTAATTAGAGCATAGTTTCCTACAACCAGAAAACTAACAATTTCTTCATCTTCACGAGTTTGCAGTAATTGTTACTTTATTTGATTTTGTTTTCTTTTTGTTATCTCAAGTATCAATTGCTATCAGGACTGAAACAAAAATTCATTTTTTGTGATTTGCTCAATATTAGTTCGAAAAAAGTTTGTAATTAATTCGTTTAATTTTGACTCTGATTTGTCATTAGCATGTTCAAACTTGATCCAGCTTGGTTCGTGCTGATTTGGCTCATGGTAAGAAGAAGATGAATTTATTCTGTGACTCTTTCATTATCCTTCAAAATTTGTGCTTACGATAAGAGAATGAATTTCGTTGTAGGAAGAAGATAAAATTCTTTCACAAGCACAACAACAAATAGGAAACAAAAAAAAATGATATATGCAAGATGCACGGTACGAACAAAATGTTAAAGAGTTGGCTCAGCTAGAACTAGATTCAGCTCATTTACAACCCTAATTGCTATTGAGTCTAACTCAGTCAGATAAAAAATTTGACAATTTTCATAATTATTTACACATGAAGAAACTTTTTTTGTTTGTTCGAATAATTTTTTTTAATCTTATTTGCTACTGGCAAATCAGTGCCAAATAGTATTAAGGGAAGAAGAGAGCTTAGCGGCCCCCTTATAAATTAAATATTTATAATTTTTATATGGAAAAATACTTTTTAATCTTTCTTATAAAATAAAATTAACTACATCAAATTTTGTAAGTCTTTCTAACTTTAATTTTCTAATTCCACGATGTATATATCAAATCAATTACCTTCGTTCTCAGACACTGTATTCTCTTAAGTACATCCTTGTCAACAGTGATCTTATCTTGTTTAGGATTTGTCAATACTGACAACTAGGATCACACATGCCATGCTTATTCAGTTATTATTTTTTTTTGTTTTATTTTAAGATCAAATCAACCACCTATGAATGACTGGAATCACTTTCATCATGAAACCAATTATATAAAGTACACCTTGTGACATCTTTTCCACCTCCCCTCTCTCTTTCATGCTATTTTGCTAAAGTTGTCACCATTATCTCATGCAATATATATCCCCGTGATACCATACATATGTACAAATCCATTGTATCTTTTTTTTTGGACCCAATTTAAAATTGAGCATCAATTCATTAAAGAGGGATGTTTCGGTGGACATAAGGACTTATTTGTAAAATGAGTATTATTTTCATTTTCAAAGTTCAAACTGTCGATCCGACCGTTCAACATTATCTCCATATTAAATTGTACTTGGAGGTCAAATTTTACATTTTTTTAAATTTTTTTTACTATTTATTAAGTATTTTACAAATTCAATGGTCTGAATTTGACTAGTTTTTGTAAAATACTTAATAAATAGTAAAAAAATTCAAAAAAAAATGTAAAATTTGACCTCCAAGTACATTTTAACATGGAGATAATGTTGAACGGTCGGATCGACTGTTTGAACTTTGAAAATGAAAATATGACTCATTTTACAAATAGGTCCTTATGTCCACCGAAGCAAATGCTTTCATTAAAACATCAATTTCTTGATATATAAATTTATTTTGCATATCATAAATTTGTTTTAGGAAACTTAAAAATTATACTTTTATGAAAATATATAAATAGACTTAATGCAAATATTGAAATTTACCAGCTATAACCTCATATAATTAATATGGAGTTAATGACCATAATCAATATTCAATTAACCATCTATAACACCTCCTATGTACAATATGCTCAAATTCATCAATTGTATGATAAATAATACAGATCATCAATTATATGATTAATGGTGTGTAATCAATTATACCTTAATGCTACGCCTCATAATGTCGCCAATAGCTAGTACGATTAATTAATATATGATTTTAATATGGGATTACTACCACAGATTCAATTCCATCTATTAATAGAGCGCGTGTGTGTGTGTCTATATATATATATATATATGAGGAGGGATCCAATTACACTTTTTTTGGTGACACATCGTGACACCGTTTTTTATATAGGTCAATTTTGCGATTTCAAAATCCAAACAGTCGATCCGAACCGTTCAACATGATCACCATATTAAAATGTGCTTGGAGATCAAATTTTACATTTTTTTGAATTTTTTTACTATTTATTAAGATGGTTACAAAATCACTGTTTTTCAATGGTCTGAAAACAACGATTTTTGTAACCATCTTAATAAATAGCAAAAAAATTCAAAAAAATGTAAAATTTGATCTCCAAGCACATTTTAATATATCCATCATGTTGAACAGTTTGAATCGACTATTTGAACTTTAAAAATAGTAAGTGTCAAAGTGTGTCACCAAAAAAGATGTAATCGGATCCCTCCTTATATATATATATATATATATATATATATATATCAATTGCTAAAGTAAAGAATAAATAAACAGCAACTACAAATTCTCTTGTCTATCGGCTCTATATATGATTGATAATATTTATTTATAATTTTTATATTCACATATAATATTATTTAAAAACTATTTGCTGTCATTGTTGAAAGAGATCCAATCAATTTCGTTTGTAATGGTGCTTTGTACGACGAACATTCTGGCGTAATTTGAGGGACATTCCCTCAAAATTTCTTCTTATGTTTGTAGACTGATGTGAGGTTGCACGGAGACAGGTACCACTGGTTAGTATGATATCGGATCCTATTAACTCACTCAAATTGAATTTAGATCCGATTCATTCAATTAGAATTTGAACTAATCTGGTTCGGAGTGAAATACACATGGCACACGAATATTGACGCGAACACATGCGAATATTAAAGTAGAGTGCACGGATCTTAAAGCGGATCGACAGTCTTGAAGTCCATCAAATCTTTTTGGAGGGGTAAGAATCTGTTTATGCTCTTTTTTTTTTAAAAATATGATCAAAATCTTTTTGGAGGTAAGAATTTATAGAACTTTGCATGAATTTCTGTGTGGATGATCACGTTTTCTTATTTATAATCAAAATGATTATTTAGTTCAAGGTTTATATTTTTCCTATTAACTCACTCAAAAGCCTGGCTCAGACACGTGGCTACATATCATTGCTGCGTGCTGTGTGTAGCATAATGACTGAGGGAATGGGAGTAGGTCCGATGCCCATCGGACCTACCTTGGTTCGATGGGTGTGATGACAATCAGATCTGCATCAAAATTCGTGTGCTCTGCATCAAAGTCCGTGCAAGTCTGTATCAATTTCCGTGCACATAGATCTTGATGCTAATCGTACGGTGATAGAGCTAATTGAACCTAACTCTAGGTCCGATGCCCATCGGACCTACTCCTATCTCGTGACTGAGACATATGCCTCCATGTGGAGAGTCCTAGGTTTGATTCTGGCTAGCAGGATTTAGAGAGTGGGTGTGCTTATGGGCTTATGTCAAAAAAAAACAAAAAAAAAATACAAGTCTGAATCCTCTGAGGTAACTCGAACTTTGAGTTTGGATCTGAACCATCCGATTAAAATTCAATCCAGTTCAATCCGAGATAGAATGCAGGGACTCTCTAATATTCATGCCAAAACAGATCTCAAATTTTAAGATACATCAGATGATATGAATTCTCCAACTTTGATTCCCTATGTCATGTCATCAACTAGAGTAGAACTAGGGTGTTCCTAAGCTCACCAAGCCCTCTGTGAGCTTGACTCTAAAACCTATCGAATTGACTTCAAATGATATTTTCAAACCGTTAGATGTTCAATATATATTAAAATGTGCTTGGAGACCAAATTTTACATTTTTTGAATTTTTTTTACTATTTATTAAGATGATTTGAAAATCGGTGTTTTCCAATAGTGTAGAATTTTAATAAAAACAGCGATTTTCAAATTATCTTAATAAATAGTAAAAAATATCCAAAAAATGTAAAATTTGGTCTCCAAGCACATTTTAATATAGATTGAACATCTAACAGTTTGAAAATATCGTTTGAAGTCAATTCGATAGGTTTTAGAGTCAAGCTCACGGAAGAGCTTGATAAGCTCAGGAACTACCTAGTTCTACTCCATCAACTATATGTTATTATTGAGCAAATACCATCTTTTTTACCTTGCATACTGTGAATTTGATGTTGACACCAAATAAATGTTGTCCCTGATTGGCGGTGGTCTGAACCTAGGTGAATAGGCACATATATCCAGGTTTGCTTCATGGGAGGTCTTTAATCCAAATTTCAAAACTAAATTCATTCAAATATTTTCTCAACAAAATAAAAATAAAAAATCAGTCAAATTAACTCAATCAGAAGAGCAAGGCCTTGCTTTTAAGTTTTAACACACACAAAAGGTAGAAGATAAGGATCCTAGTATAATTAAGAAGGTACCATTATCGATGTATTTTTTATTTGTGCAAAATTTAGTAAAAAAAAAAAAAAATCTTACAAACCAAATCAACTACAAAAATACAATAATTTGACAGAGTAGGGTTAAAATACACCATTAGTTTTGTGTCCCAACCATATCTCACATCTCTATCTCTATTTTTAAAGTTCAAACAATTGATCCGAACTGTTCAACATGATATCCATATTAAAATGTACTTAGAAATCAAATTTTATAATTTTTTTGATATTTTTTTTACTATTTTTTAGATAGGTACAAAATCACAAAAATTTAGAAGCAATGATTTTGTATCTATTTAAAAGAATAGTAAACAAAATTAAAAAAAAAAAAAATTTGGTCTCCTAAGCACATTTTAATATGGAGATCACGTTAAACGGTTCAGATCAACTGTTTGAACATTGAGAACAGAAATAAAGATGTATAATATAATTGGAGTACAAAATTAATGGTGCATTTTAACTCTAGTTTTGGACAAATCTTCCAACTGTGTCTTAAAAGAATTACCTCATTAATTGACCGCAGATGAGACGTATGCAAAAATTGAAAATACTACTAAAGCGACGAACATCATTTTGTTGTGCAAAATTTCTTCAAAGAATAAAAAGAAACATAGAGATGTAGAACAAAACTGCATGAATCCTAGCTACGACCCGCATTTCTAATTAAATAGAGCTGTAATTAGTGATATATTAGTGGCAAAGGCACATAGTTTCTATATGAGAGGTCATGAGTTCGAAATCCAGATGAGGGAAATCATTTGTTATAATAACTAAGGCATTAAATAGTTTGGTGGCTTGACTTCCAACTTTTACTCAAAAAAATTAGTGATCGATATATTCTCCCACGAAAAAGTAGATAGGCAGGGACGAAGCGGGTGAATCGAAATTTTAAGACGAGAATATTATAATTATTTTGATATTAGGTATATTTATATAATTTTTTTTCTGAAAGAAATATAAAAATAAAAGCATACTTCAGAAAAAAAAAATATAGGATAAGAGATAATTTTATAATTTTTATCTTAATTAATTAAGTATACTTTTTTTTTTAAATATATTAAATAGAAGTATTTAAAAAAATGAGTCATATATATCATATGGACTTTATGTGGCTGCGACACTATAGATAGGCAACATATATAATACGGTGGAGGTTCCTTTTTCAAATTGTGAATCCAAAAGCGGACTATAAATATAATGCTCTTTTCACCATAAAAGACAATTTCATTAAAATAGATACATACTTGCATATAAGCCAGGGAAAAAGCATCCATAAAAAGGTTGTCCGCACCATGATGGCAAAGGTAAACAAACCATCACTCAACTCATGGCAAATTAGTGAACATCATTAAAACTACAAAATTAATTATCATTTGTGTCCAATCCAATAAAAAGATTTAGACACCAATTCTAAACTTTAATAAATATCAGAAAAAGTTAATTTAAGTTTGCATTCTCCCATAAGATGTATTTTCCACGGCAAAGAATTTTAATTTAATTTGTTCTAAATTCCACATGAATTTCAAATATTCTCCTTTAAAGTCAATCAAACGGATGATATTGCGGGTAATTGATTTTGATATCATAATAAATTATGACAATAAATACATGTTAATTGCTTAAGTTGGAGTGCATATCGGATATTCTTGAGAGGAATTTTTTCTGAAAGAGAAACATGGAACTCATGCCTCAGATTTCATTAATACGGACACAAGTAGTGCCAGGTTACTGAATTTTTTTTATAAACCGTAATTAAAAAATTGATTTTTAGAAAACCAACATGATTACCTTTTTTTTTACAAAAATCATAAAAACCGAAATGACATTTTGTTCCAAAATTTTTTTTCTGGACCGAAATGTCATTTCGGTCCGGTCCCCCTTTTTAGATTTTATGTGGCGGCTCATAAGAAAACTTGTGAAAAAACGCCACAGAAAATTCAAAAATGGGACTGGACCGAAATGGCATTTCGGTCCCAAAAAAAAAAAAAAATTTCCAGGACCGAAATGGCATTTCGGTTCTTATGATTTTTGTAAACAAAAAATAATTATGTTGGTTTTCTAAAAATCAATTTTTTAATTACGGTTTATAAAAAAATTCCAGGATATTAACTTTTGCAAAAATAAAAAATTTTAAAAGACAAAATAAAAAAAAAATTTATAGGATGACTTAACCCCTTTCTCTCTATCTCTTCCACCTACATACCTATACTGACATTTGTGTTGCCTCTTATGGTTATAAACTTATGATGGAAAATGAAATAATAACAAATGTGTGTGATAGACTAAATTCAAACATGAGGAGGGATCGGATTACACCACTTTTGAGTTACCACAAAATTGTTTTTCTCATTTTTTTTACATTTTTACAAGTCCAAATCATCGATCCAAACCGTTCAACATGATTATCTAAATAAAATGTGCTTGCAGATCAAATTTTATATTTTTTTGAATTTTTTTACTTTTTATTAAGATGGGTACAAAATTCAATAGTCTGAATTTGACTAGTTTTTGTAAATACTTAATAATTAGTAAAAAAAATTCAAAAAATATAAAATTTGATCTGCAAGCACATTTTATGTAGATAATCATGTTGAACGATTTGGATCGACAATTTTGACTTTGAAAATGTAGAAAATGAGAAGGGTAATTTTGTGATAACTCAAAAGTGATGTAATCAGATCCCTCCTCTTCTAACATTTATATTAGTCTATGAAAGATTAATTTAATTATTATATTATAATAAAATGTACAGAATTGTTAATATAAATGGAAAATTACATTTATAAATAATTAACATGGTTGATAGTGCATTTTGCATTGAACTAAGAGACACTACGGCTATATCATCCTCCCTGTCGGTTACAACTTCAAAAAGGACATTTTGAATTGTCGTTCTCTTTGAGGTGCATCAAGTTTATGGAATCCGAGTAGGTCCGATACCCATCGGACCTACCTTGGTTCGATGGGTGTTATGACCATTCAATCTGTATTAGATTCGTGTGCTCTGTATCAAAATCCGTGCAAGTATGTATCAATTTCCGTGCACATAGATTTTGATACTAATCGTACGGTCTTAGAGCTCATTGAACCTAAATGTAGGTCCGATGCCCATCGGACCTACTCCTATCTCCAAGTTTATATGATTATTTCTTGTTGGTGTATAGTGCAATAACTCAAATCCATTACTATGCATAACGTACGAGTAGATGATTAATTGAAAAAGAGGGAGGCTATGGTACGATGCATAATGCGAATTGGTCCGTACTACAGATTAATATTTTTATTTTCAAAATTATAACAGTCGATTCGAACTATTTAACATAGTCTCCATATAAATTTGTACTTGGAAACTAAATGTTACATTTTATGAAACTTTTTTTTACTATTTTTTTATGAGTAGAAAATCACTATTTTTGGATGGTCCAGAATTTTCAGATCAAATGATTTGCTACCCATAAAAAAAAAAATTTATTAAAGAATGTAAAATTTAGTTTACAAGTACATATTCATATGGAGATCTTGTTGGACAGTTCAGATCGATCGTTAAGACTTTTAAATCAAAAATTTGAGTCCATAGCACGGGCCAATATGCGCCATGCATAGTACCATAGCCTCACTCAATTGAAAAAAAAATGAAAAACCTATGTCTCTGCGTTTGACTTAATTATGAATTTATGATACATTATATAATGAGTTATTTACTTTTGATAATTATTCTTGTGAAGCAACGTAGTATCTTTTAGTTAGATCATTAATTGATTGAAATAAACTGCAGAAATTATTTACTTTTGATAATTAAATATTTCTCAATTGTGTATGAATATATCTTTGTATCTAATTTTATAGGATAATTGTTGTCATATCCATAAAAAAAACTTCTAAATATTACAATTCCCCATCAAAACTTATAAATTGCTTATTTTCCCACTTAAATAAATAAATTTTCTCATTTTTTATTAGAATAATTCTGTTTTTAAATTTTACAATTTTTAAACTTTTAAACAAACAACCCCATTTTTCCACTGATAGAATCCAGTAGCTAAACATAGAACATTTGATTGATTAGAATGTAAAGAATATTGAAAAATCTGTTTGTTTGACGAGAATGATAAATTAGTTCATTCATCTTAAAATAAAAGAACAAGATTAAGCTTAAATAAAAATTTAAAATTAGATTTAAAAAAATGGAGAAATAAATAATTTTTTATGTATTGATGAGAAAATTAGATATTTTAGAAGATTTTGATGGGATGATAACAATTACTCTAATTTATATATAAAAATTTGAATATTTTAGTGAAAAAATAGACAAAATTTAATATATATCAGGAGTATACAAACAATATTCCCTATTTTAGAAATCTAACAACTTTTTTTTATAATTAAATCAAATGACTGATAGTGTCATCTTGTGCAGTGTGTGGTGCAGAGGATAGGTTGGACAGAATATATATATATATATATATATATATATATATATATATATATATATATATATATAATATAGAGAGTGACTAAGACGCAAACGTTTGTATCAAGGCCTTGGTGCAAACGAATTGTTTTTGGATTCAAAGTCCAAACAGTCAATCTAAACTGTTAAATGTGATCTCTATATTAAAATCTACTTGGAGACCAAATTTTACATTTTTTTGGAATTTTGTTATTATTTATTAAGCCACTTCGAAAATTGTTGATCACATGGTCCAGAATTTGGTTGCACTGTTTTTACTGTTTACCCGGATCAGCAATTTTCAAAATGGCTTAATAAATAGTAAAAAAATTTCAAAAATGTAAAATTTGGTCTCCAAGCACATTTTAATATAGATTAAATATCTAACGGTTTGGATCGACCGTTTGAACTTTGAAAATTGGAAAACCAAATTGTTTGCACTAAGGCCTTGGTGCAAACGTTTGCATCTTAGTCACTCTATATATATATATATATATATATGATGAGATTGAGGCGACACTAAATTAATATTAAGCTGCTCGTAAGTCCAAATGCAGTTAATATAATTGTCAACCTAATTAATTCTACCGACAGCCGTCCTTTCGGCTGATAAACACCGTGAAAAGAATTGTTGGAGACTTCAGACTCCGAACCATGCATGATGCATGTAGAAAACAGTCAACAAGTTGAAAAGGTCATTAACATGCAGATAAGTTGATGATACCAGCGGTGGATCCAAAATTTTCGTAAGGGGACAAAAAAATATCAAATAAGATTTAAATATCTAATTAGATTTAAATTTATTAACCAATTAGGTAACCGATAAAAAATAATACTTTAATTTATACTTTTCAATGCTTTGACTTATAATTCTAATTATCAATCAAAATTCAACAAATTTATTTCAATTTTAATCCTAAATTTAATCTGAATTACAAATCAAACGTTCAGAGAGAGGCAAAAAAAAATTTCAAGGGGGACAAAGTCAGTCGGAACCGATAGATCTTCACTAAAACTCAAAATCCAGGAGAATCAACTGCCACCCGGATACACCTGAGTCGGGCCCTGCATCTAAAAAAATACATATATAAAATCAATTCTTAACGAATAAAAATAAAGTACGAGTAAAATTAATTCTTAACTAAAATAAATATAAAATACTTTCATCCGTTCCGTATTGTTTCTTTGAGGCCCCAAGTAATTCTCCTGCTATGTTAGGAAGAAAGATGAAAAGAGTAGTCACAAATTCCGGGCTCAGAATACAACTAAGTCCACAATTATCCTTAAACTCGTACCATAAATCTCAAGCCCAAACATTGACCCCCAAAGCCCAACGAAAATACGAGGCTCCCAAGTCATTTCCAGTTAAAAGCGACGCTGTAGTAGAGGCGAGGAAATCGCAAATAACTCGTGACTCGTTCACTAAAAGCTTGCTAATAACTCGCTCGTTAATTTAATGAACCGAGCATGAATATATCTCAGCTCGCTCATAACTCGCTCATTAAGAACTGAGTTATATGAAATCATTCATATTTAATTCCAACTAGATCAAATTCAAATCCAACTTAGTTACACTAAGACTCAGACACCCAGCGAACCTAACCTAGCAGATCCAAAGTTCTTTCTCCTTTTATATTCTATTATTCTCTCATACTCACAAACTCACAGTCTCAACTTCACTCACTCTCGCTAACCCTAAGTCCCTAGCCCAGCGGATCCAACACCGCCACCACATCCGCCGACATCGCCACCCAACACCAATAACAGTACATCACTAGTTACACCACCACACCCTAATCCTAACCCAAGAGATTTGAGAATGAGTAAATCACTGTCAATCTCTCCACCGGTGCTTACAAAAAAATCCGAATTCCTTGCTCACAAAATTCAAATTACCTACAGCTTGATTTCTTAACGAGTCCCTTGATGAGCGTAAGTCAACTCAAACATTTAACAAACCATGCACAAGCACAACTGTCAACTCGGTATTGTCTTCTCAACTCAAATCGACTCGCTCATTAAGCTAATGAACCAAGCACGAGCATACCTCAACTCGCTCGAACTCGCTCATTAATCATTACTATCCTGTAGTAGTAGAATCCGTATATCCCCTCTGCGGTATAATTAGGAAATTCAAGATTCTTAAACTCTGGTACGAATCTCAAAACAAACTCCCTATGTATAGTAGGCATTAAATTTTTTTTTTATCTAGCTGGAATTAAATTCAGACTTTAAGTAGGAATTCGCATCCCTGAGATATCTCAAACTTCAAATTAATATGTGAAAATATTTAGATCGGTCAAATTTTTTGTGCACGACTCTGATGAGGCTTATTGGACATTGTATTGGGTTCAAGCTCCGGGGGAATGCGATTTCTAATCAATTTAATACAAAAGGTCAAAGGTTGACCCGGTCAAGAGATATATATATATATATTAAGAGACGAAAACAAAATAATCTGATAAGTGATAAGGCTCATGTCTTGTACAAGAGACGAATCCCCACTGGAAAAATGGGATTGAAAACTGTTTATTGAGAAACTGCAGCAGTTGCAATTAAAAAAAAAAAGAAGAAACTTACACATTATTTTTCGTTTGTTTGTTTGTTGATTTTTCACGTTGGTTTCAATCAGGGCGGACCCAGATGGTTCCAAAAAAGCAGCTGCCTTCTCTGAATTTTTAGTTTTAGTAGAGATTTATCGGTCTCGACTGACTTTGCTCCTCCTAAAATTTTTGCTCCCCTCTGGACGTTTGATTTGTAATTCGGGTTAAATTTAGGGTTAAATTAAAATAAATTTGTTGAATTTTGATTGGTAATTATAATTATAAGTTAGAGTATCAGAAATTACAAGTCAAAACATTGAAAAGTATAAGTCAAAACATTGTTTTTATCGAGTATCCAATTGGTTAATAGATTTAAACCCAATTAGGTAATTAAATCCGATTCAACATTTTTTTTGCCCCCTGACGAAAATCCTGGATCCCCCTGATTTCAATCTTTGATAATGTTTATAAATGGAATCGAGTAAAAAAAATATGCGAAATTATTTTTCATTATTAACAAATTTTACTTTTGCAACACTCCAAAGGAACAGTAATTATAATTTCATATAGTTCAAACTTCAAAGCAAACCATCAGTCATACAATCTTATAGAGTTATACTGGCTCTTGCATAGCACACGTACTTGTCATTTGCAAAAAAAGCGCTCTGATTCTATATTTCTGTCAGATGCATTAAGGAGTGTCATAAATATAATTTTTGTTCTAGGAATCATGCTCTGGTATGTTTAGAATTAATCTAAAGTTTCGCTAAGTAGCTAGAACCAATTCACAGAACACACCCAACTTTCAGCAAATAAAAAAAGAAAAATAATAAGGGATTTAGCCATTTGGGCAAAAGATCCTGCAACTTACATCCCACAAAATGCACAAGGCATTCAGAGAAAACATAAACTCATCCTCACAAATTTTATTAGCAAAAAAATATTCACAGATCATGTGAGAATCCACTGTGAAGACCAGAGAACTATAAACAATTTATACCTGTGATAGATACTATCTAATGCTGTTGGTTAGTTTCCTCGAGAACTCTCTCTAATATTTTCAAATGCACAGCTAACGCTACAAAGAAAAGAAGAATCCTATTATTCCTATTATTTCTCTTCGTCGGCATTGGTAGCGGTATCACCACTATTTTCATCTCCGTCCTCAATGTCAGTGACCTCTTCACGATCAAGTACCTTGAAAGTTGAAACCCAGTAAAAGATTATATATAAATGACATGTTAATTAGTACAAGGTTTTCTTAGTCTTAGGCCATGAATTACAGGACACCTTTTAAGGCCCTTAATTTCATTAAAATTCTCAGTTCAAATTCATTTTAAAAGATAATGTCTTATGTCTAGGTTGTCAACTAGGAAACGAAAATATTATAAGGTACTTGAAGCGTTGGTGTCTACATTTTCCCCTTGATGATACAAGTCTACTGTATTGATATCCTATGCAATTATAATTTTTATCTAGAGAAACATGAAGCTAGTAAAATAAAATATAACATATTTAAGAATATATATCTATACCTCTTCTTCTTCACAAGACAAGTCCATTGCATCGATCTCCTCCTAAGTAATTATAATGCATATAAACAAACATAGAACTAGTAGAATCAAATGTAAGATATTCAAGTATAAATGTATACCTCTTCAAATTTCTCTTCACTAGACGAGCTCATTGTTTTGACCTCCTACATAATCGTAATGCATTTAGAGAAGCATTCATAAAGCTAGTAAAATAAAATGTAAGATATTTAAGCATAAGTTTATACCTCTTCAGTTTTCTCTCCACTAGACGAGCTCATTTTATTGACCTCCTACATAATCATAATGCATTTAGAGAAGCATTCATAAAGCTAGTAAAATAAAATGTAAGATATTTAAGCATAAGTTTATACCTCTTCAGTTTTCTCTCCACTAGACGAGCTCATTTTATTGACCTCCTACATAATCATAATGCATTTAGAGAAGCATTCATAAAGCTAGTAAAATAAAATGTAAGATATTTAAGCATAAGTTTATACCTCTTCAGTTCCACTAGACGAGCTCATTTTATTGACCTCCTACATAATCATAATGCATTTAGAGAAACATAAAGATAGTAAAATAAAATATAAAATATTTAACCGTAGGTGAATACCTCTTCATTTTCCTCTTCACTAGACGAGCTCATTGTATTGACCTCCTACATAATCTTAATGCATTTAGAGAAGCATAAAGCTAGTAAAAAAAATGTACGATCTTTTCCCTTCCTCCATACAATCATAATGCATTTATGAAACATAATGAAAAAGTAGAAAAATATGCAGATGGACAAATCACTTGAATAAAAAAAATTTGATACACAAGAAGAGAGACAGTAAAACTAACATATTTATAATATCTGAAAGGGTCCTGCCACAGATCATTCTTTATAGTTTCATCAATCTGCAAATAAAAAATTCAGATGTAAGATAGTTTCGACAAAAAAAAATCCAAATATTACTGTGGCCTTTTCAATTGATGCACCTCATCCACCAGTCCATCACCCCGCACAGCTTCACTAAACCAATTGAAGAAACTGCATTAGAAAAATAAAAAAATAAGGTCAACAATGTAAAGAAAGACTTATCACTGAAATTCAGATCATGATATATAAAGCAAATGACAATAAGTAGAGAACCTTCCCCCCGTGTCATGGCCATCATCAAGAATAATACCCTGAACAAAGAGCTCAAATGAAAATATTACAATGAAATGTAAATTAATTAACAAACATAGAAATAATAAGGTAAAATTTTACATAGGTACCAACCTTGCCCTTCTTCCACTTAATTGGCTGGCATATTATGCTAAGATTATTCTTTTCATCGATGCAATAGCTCTTTGTAAGCTTTTCATCCTCAAAGTATGGATTTGGAGAGAAGTACTATAAAGTAAGAAAAAAAGAAAAATAATAAAAAAAGTAAATGCAGATAAAAGACTAAAGATTGACTGCTATAATTCAGAAATTAAATGAGGACTAACATACAAAGGTGATTGAGTGAGATTTCCCGTCTTCCAGCACTTCAACTTCTAGTGAGACCATGTGTTTCAGTATCTGTACAAAACAATTTAAATGAAATAATTCGAGGAAGTATTAATTATAGTTTAGATAGACAATAGTGTGTCAATCAGTACCTTTTGATCCTTTTTGCTTAAAAGTTTTCCAAGAGTAGGATGTCTACGAAGCTGCACAAGAAAAAAGCAAAACAATAAAAAAATTTAAACATATTAATTAATTAATCCTGAAGGCTAGAGGAATTAATTACAGAACCAACCCTGAAGCACGTTTTTCTTGAATTGACAACCAAAAATTATGATTTTGCTACCTAATGCTCAAACTATTAAAGTTTATACTGTCAGCCCATCCAACTCTTTATTCATAATTGTACTTCTAATTTGTCTATACTGATGAATAGTATTAAATTTATGCAAGGAGTTCATGAAAAAGAAAATAATACACATTACAAATGTCGATCCCAAATTGAATAACCCTTATAATTACTATCCTTTTTTATCATGTATATTTCTTTTGAATAGATAAATGAAGATGGAAGTATTTACCACAGTTGGCCAGAATTCTCCAGTTGATCTAATAGCTTCGTTTCTCTGAGCATAGAGAGGTTTGCGCATCTCATTGAACTTTTTCTCCACCTTCAGGATTTCATAACTTGATTCCAGTTTTAGCTATTTACACAACACAACAATTAATGACAATTCCACTAGATTAGTGAATGTTGTACCTAATATAAACTATAATATCAAAAATAAATAGAAATCAGTTAAATAGAAATTTGCCACATTATAATTGTTTGTATGGCTCGTCTATATTCCCGCATCATTTTACTACAGATCAATCCACCTCAATTTGGGAAAATATGAACTAAGAGAAAGTATCTTGGCTAAATGCAAAAGTAATACTTGTCATGAATTAAAAGGTAAATAAAGAAATAAAAGTAATCTATTTTTCCAGAACTGTAATTGAGCTACTATATCTGTAACTTCTAATTAAAAGGGTGGTTCCATTAATTAATTAAGAGAAAGAAACACATGTTAATTTTGGTTGAGTGTAGAGTTTAATTAAAGAAACTTCAAGATTGCAAATAATTGTATCACGACTCTATAATTTTAACTCAACATCATTTTAAATTAATAAAAATGACTAACTTACTATAATTTTCCATAAACAGAAGTTTGCAAATACAAACAAAAGGATGGTCTATATTTCTAAAGACGACTTAAGACAGCAAGATCATGTGATCAAATTAGGAACCTGATCTGAGTAAAAAGTAAAACTAACTATTATCTACTCTACAAATTACGATTCTCAATGAAAGAACGAAATCAGATGAAAACAAATGCTTAAATGTCACTCAGATTCATACAAGCTACTATTACCGCAAGAATTTGCCACGCAGTACAATTCACATATAAAAGACTAACTGCATAGCTAAACATTCAAGAAATCAACAAGACAAACAGCTAAGGCCACATTATCTATTCCAAGAACAACAATTCTTCCATTAATTCACACAAAAACGAGAAAATTCAGAATAATTAATTCGTACCCTTTCAAGTTCTAATTGAATTTCCTGGAACTTCACAGCTAGTAGCAAAGCCTCGGAAATGCCTTTCTCCCCGAATTTAACCATATTCGACGCGACGCGAGAGATTATTCTCGGATTCGATTAAATGATGCGCGTGCGAGCGAGCGAGACGAAGGAAGTGTGCCTCTACTGTTGGTGTATCAGTGAGAAATAGAATGGGGTGACCGGTGACCTCGAGAAAAATGCTGCTTATTCATATATATATAGTGCTCAGAACTAACAAATTTCTCCGAACACCTGCTCTACCAGTCAATCCAATTTTAATAAGACTTCAATTGGAATCTACGGAGATAGCCTTAGACCGGGCGACGACGAAATTTGAAGTTCGTCGGTTGTGATAAGCAGATATTGTGGGAAAACGCGAATTCGAATACCCTAAAGTAATTCAAATATTAGGTTTGGATCTAGACCGTCCGATCTTCACAGGTACGAATATTATAGGAGCCCGTGCATTCACCTCGGACCGGATTGATTCCAATTTTAATCTGACGGTTGCATTGTAAACATAAAATTTGAGTTACTGTGTGTTCCGGACACGGAAAACGTCCTCTTTCGCTGGATTGACTGAGGTGGCATCCTGACCGTTGATCCATAGGTACGGCGAATCCTGATCATTGAGTTCAGTATAGATAGGTGCGGCAGAGGGGCCCACATGGAGTATTTTATGCGAGAAGGGATCAAATCAAACGGTCTGCAATCTGCTTACGGCCATAGTAACATGATTCGCGTTTTATTCGCGAATAAAACGCGAATAAAACGTTTTTTGGAGGTTTCCGAACCGAACAGCGAATAAAACGGTTGACCGAATTTTTACCGATTTATTCGCGAATAAAACGCAAATAAAACGTTTTTTACGAATTATTCGCGTTTTATTCGAATATTCCGCTGCATTGGAAAAAATTTGAAAAGTTTGGAGCCAATGAGGCAGTGCCACGTGGCTGCTGAGGCAACTTTTTGAAAATTTTGGGATTTCACGTGGGTGGGATGCTTGAGACAGATTTTCTGTGACATTCTAATATAACATTTTATATAAATCTGGATTTTGAATTTTGTTTTTTTTTGCTTTCTTGTTGTACGGTTGTACCGAATCATTCCCGAATTATACCCGAATTATACCCGAATCACGAATTTTTGACCTCGCCGAACCGAACCCGAATAATTCATTTGTCACTATGCTTACGGCAATACGGTTACATGATTCTTTTGTCAGGGAATCACAAAGTTCAAACAATTGTCTTATCTAGAGATCAAACAAACACTTACATTCCGGAGAAAAAAAAACAGTTCTCCATCTTAACTTAAGAATCATCATATGCCAAAGCCGACTCATAAAACATAATCATAAGTGCGGAATACAATACCTGATTCCATAACATTGGCCATGTAATTCTCAAGTCTGAAGAGCCGTCTCTGTGAGCACGAGACAAGTCTTGAATGGTAAGAAGCTCTTCTCGCATTTACGTCGTATTATCATGGATTAAGTCTTCTAAGATAGCAATATGTGGTCATTGAGAAATCATCTTCAAATTTCCTAATAGAGATTCTGTTTAAAATAATTGTTGTTCAGAAATCTGAGTTGTGTTGTTACACACATTGTATCTTGTGCCTTTGGGAACTATCCTTATATAGGGGTGCAGAACCGCTTTTCTAGAAAAGCAGTTTTTCTGAATTGCAAATCTCATAATCAGACCATCAATGATTTGATCTTCGCTTAAATTGTCCTACACAATTATGGGCCACATCCTATATATATTGTATAATATCTTAATTTCATATTAAATCACTTAATTGTGACAATCATATATGACAGTATACAATCCATAATTATATTACATATATGCTCAATGTTGGATTATGATCCAACAATCTCCCACTTGAGCAATATGTCACTCTTTTAATTATGTATTGTCGACCTTATGTGCGCATATTCTTTTCTGTCAACTATAAGTGCGGAATACAATACCTGATTCCATAACATTGGTCATGAAATCCTCAAGTCTGAAGAATCGTCTTTGTGAGCACGAGATAAGTCTTCAATGGCAAGAAGCCCTTCTCATTTACGTCGTATGGTCGTGGATTAAGTCTTCCAAGACAATAAGATGTGACTCTTGAGATATCATCTCCAAATTCCCTAATGGTTTTAACTTTTTAGTTCTTTGATGGTGGAAGAAAGGAGAAGACACTCAGATCTTGTCTAAAATAACTGCTGTTCAGAAATTTGAGTTGTGTTGTTACACACGTTGTATCTTGTGCTTTGGGGACCCATTCTTATTTAGGGGTGCAAAACTGCATTTTCAGAAAGGCAGTTTTTTTCTAAATTGCAAATCTCATAATCAGTCTATCAATGATTTGATCTTTGTCAAAATTATTCTACACATTTATGAACCACACCTTATTGAATATATAGATTGTCTAATATCTTAATTCCATATTGGTTCTCTTAATTGTGACAATCATATATGACAGTATACAATCCATAATTATATTACATATATGCTCAACGTTTAATCCAACATCTTTTCGGAAGCACAAGCCAGTTATTTATTCCGAAAAGTTAATTAAAGGTTATTGCTCGCCATACAAACTTTATGTAACAATTAACTTGTATTTAGCATAGCTGTTTTTTGTTGGGTTGAACTTGCCGCTAAATTCAGTTTTCTTAGAATTTACCGCTAAATTATGTTTAGACTTATGGTGCGGAAAGAACGCAAAATAAAAAATTTTACTTCTACCAAAAGTCATAGGATCTACTCCTCGATTGATTTCTAAATATGTATTTATTTAACACTTAAATAAATTAAAACAACGATTGTACCTTAATCCAAATTCAAAATTGGATTTGTAGTCTGACTCGGTTTCGTAGCACCAGAAGTTTAGTGCCTCTATCAGTATCCACCAGGAACTACCAGAGAGTTGGTATTTCTTTTACCAGAAATACTATACCAACGATATTCGAAAAAGTCGATATTTTCGATAAATCACTATTCACCGTAAATACGATTATTTTGTGAAAACACTATTCACAAGAATAACTATTTTATTCTCGCAAGAATATATATATATGGATTACCGAATTTTCTGCAAATCACTATTTGAGAGAAAATTAAAGTACGAATCGAATCAGATTCTGATTCAGACTTGGATTGGATTGTTATATTTTCTCTCCACCCCTCCAAGCCTTCATATAGGCTTTAAGGTCGTTCCCAAATACAAAATTACCATTTCAATTTGGTTTTGGGTGAATTTATCAAATTGCCCTTGGCCCAAAATTCAAATGATTTAGTTTTGAGCTTTTTCAATTAAATTTAATTTGGACTTTTAATTAAATTCTAAATTTAATTTAGGCTCAAATTTCAAATGAACTTTTGGCCCAAAATATTAATTCATAATTAATATTTTAATCTATATAATATATTTATACAATTATTCTGAATAATTGTATTTCTTGCAATTGCGATAAATTTATACGACGTGTCATACACGTTATAAATTTAATCTGGTTTAAGCTTGTCATCTCTATGACATTTATTTTATTATTAATTGTAACACTTTATAATTAATCATAAAATTTCTCTGATTACTTTCCTATTGGTGTGACCCGATAGGATCTGTGCTATGTTGGCAATAGAATTAAAACTCTTTTTAATTCTATAAATCATAAGCGGCATCTGGCAGAATACATTATGACTACCCAATTGACACAGATGATCTTGTACAGTACAATATCACGATCCAGTAAACAATTTACTCGTGTTAATTCTTTTGTCTCATAGTATCAGATCAGTTCCAAGGTAGGTATGTGTCATTCTTGCAAACTTAATCTTTTCTCGATCTTAAGTAAATTATCATATATGATTAACTCTTTAATCATATTGTGCACAGATAATCCTACTTCATCAAGAGGCCTAGTGATACTATCACTCGTAATAAATACGAGGGACAATAGTAGTCTTGGTGAACATCTCCCCTCCGCATAAGTTATGCATACTGAAATGTCATCGTTATAGCTACTTTTTACGGATAGCGTTAAACAACACTCATGAATATACACTTCCTATGTAGGAAAGACGAATACCTCATACTTTAGAACTTAACACTGAATGAAAACTGAAATGTCAATGGGTACGGTATGGGTCGGGTGGAGGCATTTTCATATCCATACCCATTAAAATTGTCTTATCCATACCCTACCCATACCCATTAAAACTTGACCTTACCTTACCCTACCCTTACCCGTTAATATTATCGGGTAACGAAACGGTAGCGGATGAATAACGGATATTACTAATATAATAATTAGTTTTATTATATTTACAAATTAAATATAAAAAACTCATTCATTTCACACATATGTAATTATATTTCTAATAAAAAATAAAAATGAATGTGCAATCAATTCCAACTAAATTATTTTTTATAAAGGAAGAAAATTCAAAAAACACAAATACATATTTAGGTGGGTTAGAAATTGAATTGAATATATATATAGATTTTATAATTACCCTATAGGGTAACGGGTACGAAATAGTCATTACTCATACCCTTACTCATTTGGTTAACGAAAAAAAATTCTTATCCATACTCATACCCAATAAGCTAACGAAAAAAAAATCTTACCCATACCCGCCTTATCGAATACGATATGGGTCGGATAAACGGCTAAAAAGGTACCATTGACACCCCTACTGATATGGTGTTCCATTTTTTTTTATTTTTTTTCCAATTTTTTACCCAGGAAATTGTTAGTATGGCGTTCTGGTTTAATTTTTTTTTTCGGGAAGGGAGCTTTATCTGATATGGCGTCCCGTATAAACGCCATACTGAATAGTTGCCTTCTCAATTTTAAAATTTGCACAAATATTTTTTAATTTTTACTTTTTTTTCTATTTACTATCAATAAACTTTCGGCTGTGTTCTGCTACCTCTCAATTACATTATTCACATACACGAAACAAAGCAGACGAGCTGTACGGAACAAGGTAAATAGGCCCAATATCTTATGGCCCAAATTGCGCAACCTTAAGTGGGCCAAATCAATCTTAGACCTGAAAATAATATGCTGTAGAAGAAATTTAGTTATTATTTTCATTTTGGGCCTATTATAGATACTGTTCGCTTCTGGTACGGATGTAATGTGGTAACGACGTAACTTACTAAGGCCATGTTTAGGTCTAAAATAACTGTTGTTCAGAAATTTGAGTTGTGTTGTTACACACGTTGTATTTTGTGTCTTGGAGATCTATTCTTATATAGAGGTGCAAAATTGCCTTTTAAAAAAGACAGTTTTTTCTGAATTGCAAAAGAATTAATTACTTAAGCCATCACAAATTAAATCACTTGTGTCTTTCTTCTTAAATTAACTCACCTATTCAATTTAACCATGACTTAATTTTAATCCACAACCAAACAAGAATAACTTATGCCGTCATAATTTGAAATAAACAACTTATGCCATCATAACTTCAAAAAACTTATGTCGCTCTTCAGAGAGCCTAGCACATTACCATTCTTTGTATTATAATTTTTATGTTATTATATATAATTATCTTATTTTTGTAAGTCATATAGTTAGGGGTGTTCATTGGGTCCGGTTTAATTAGTCGGTTTTGAACTGAACCGAATTAGTTTGGACCAAACGGTTCGGTTTTTTCTGTTTAATGGTTCGGTTCGGTTTGCTTTTTAAAACCGAATTATAATTTCGGTTCGGTTTGGTTTGGTAATTTTCAAAACCGAAATAATCGAACCGACCGAACTTTTATATATTATGAATTTGGTCCGGACCGCCCCGGTTTATTTCTTAATCAATTGCTTTAAATACTTCGGTTTATTTCTTAATACCACGGTTTATTTCTTAATATACTTCGGTTTATTATAAATCAATTGCTTTAAATAAAAAAATAATATATTTTGGTTTGAACCTAACAAACCGAACAAACCGAAATAAAACTTTGATTCGGTTCGGTTCGGTTCAGTTCTATTTTAGAAACCGGATTATAACTTTGGTTTGCCTAGTTCGGTTCGGTTTCAACTAAACTGAACCGATGAACACTCCTACATATAGTCAGGGCGATATACTACTTGGGATATTTTCTTTTAAAACTTATAAATTCCAGATTCAGATCATGCAATTTTCTGTTTAACCTCACCTCTTGAACTGATAAAAATAAAATAATGATCATAAAGAGCATCCAGTTGTAATTCATGAAACTAAAAATAAGGCTGCAACGCTTATAGTTACAAAACCAGAGATACATACTATCAGTTTTTCTCCACTACTTGAAGTAGACGCTGCAAGAAGCATTAATTAAGAGATACGTGAACACTAACTAACAACTTAAAAAAAAAAAATTAAAAAGGAAAAAAGAAAATCTAAAGGTACAATTTTGATTCTGTTAGCTCTCTGTTAACTGTTAATGCAGATCATCCTAAATTAAGTTGTACAAACAACATGGCTAAGAGGAAAACTAGCTAGATACTAATTCCATGTTAACAGTAAAGCTAACAAAACAAGAAGCTACCTATTAATTCATCTAGGTTAATTAATTAGTGTAGAATCTTGTGATCAGAGGTATAAGGTGGAGGTTCACATAATAAATTGGATCTCCACTCATCAGAGAGATTTCCCAGCAGATTAAACGGGAATCCAACCGTCGGTATGTCATTGTTCAAATGTTCATTAAAACCGTGGAGTTGATGAGGTTGGCCGAAGTCAATACTCGTAGCTGGCAAAGTCGGTGACAGATTAATAAGCATGGATGCAACATCTGTTGTACACTTGGAAGGATTTGGCATTTCAAATGGAAAGAATGGTAGATTACTTTGAAATTCTAGACATGGCAACGGTATGACCGAATGCTGTTGTGACTGTGGTTGCTGTTGCTGCTGATGGTGTTGTCGCTGGTGTTGCTGCTGCTGCTGCTGCAAGGTAAAAGTAACATCGGTTGTGCATGAACCGTTTTCGGAGCTGAAACAACTTCCATTTGTATGTGTTGGAGAGAAAATGTCGTGCTCATTCGGCACAGACAAGGGCGGTATCATCGAGTGTGGTAGTACTCTTTGTGCCATTGAACTTGTTTTCTTGAAGATCCTACAGATAGCCCATGCATCCTGTGCATTCACAAAATAAATTGTTTATTTTAGTAATAGCGAATAATAATATTAGTTGCACATTATCTCAACTTCTCAAGTTCTTTTCCTGTTGTTGTTACTGTAGTATAATATGATTTAAGATAACCAAAATACTATGTAGTGTCTATTCAGATCAAAGTACTAAGTTAGGTTAAGTTGCCTATAAAATGATAATAGCCACGCATATCATGTCAAATGATTATGAAATGATAATAATAGGAACCAAGGACAAGTGGGTTTTGGTGCAATAAAGGTAACAGTGCTTGGACAATAAAAAATAATTCAATTACTTTACTGCTTAAGAATATATCAAGAGAATTAAAGCTTATACTTGACATGAAAGGAACTGAAATTCAAAGTGCACCATAAGTTTAAACTAGCCATTATCTTACGTTAGCCGGGATGTTCTTATCAAGTGGTCGCTTGGGATGAAACAAATCGGTGAGGGAAGGAAGCCGAAACTCGTGCATCATCCAGTCGGTTTTCACGCCTTTTGCAGCTCTGCCCTTGTAGAAGACAAGAGACTTCTTTAAACCTATGCACTTGGTGCCATCAGAAGAGTAAATCGGTCTGTCAGTTCCGGTCGCCTTCCAGAAACCGGCACCGGTGACTCGGTTCGGTCTGGCACTATTGCGGTACTTACGGTCCCTCGGGCAGTAGAAGTACCATTCCTTTTCACCAGTAGTTGCCAACTCTGAAACCAGTAGTGATTTTATTATAGGTTAAAAAATGGGATTAAAAGAAAAGAAAAAATGAGATTAAAGCTAGGGAAAAGAATGATTAAAGCTAAAAACAAAACATACTTGGAAGATCCCATGGATCATATTTGTAGATATCAAGTTGCCTAATGAGCTCAATAGGCAGAGATCTCTGTTGAATCTTTCTCTTCAAATAAAACCCTACTAGCTCTTCATCTGTGGGATGAAACCGAAATCCCGGCAACATCATCTCATCTTGTTTCTCCATATCATTTCTCTCGTCCATCTCTTTTCTAAAATCTAATAAGCTACTCAAACTCAATATAGATCTTTAGACCTAACTAAACAAAACCAACAATTGTATGGTATGTACTATTCAAAACCCTAGCTAGAACATCTTTGCAAATGCACAAAAAGTCTTCAGGGTTTTAAGTAGGAAACAAGAGCAAACACTGTTGAGCATATACCAAGGAGACCAAGTACAAGGGGAAATTAATTTAATCTATTTTTCGTGACAACTATAAATTAATTCCTGTACTAAAATAAATGGATTTCACACATACACAAGCAAGTTTCATCAAGTCCACTTTTTTGTGTTTGTTTAATGAAAATTTATTGATGCACGAGAGAGGAACAATTTCCAAGAGGAATAGGGACTTCTAAGTGCATATCCGTGCGCTCAATCCCAATATAAACCTCTCCAAAATTCTTCTGACAATCTCTATTTTTTGTCTTTATCTCCATGCATTCTTTTGCTGTTATTCTCTCTTGATCCAAAAATCCCTTTTCTTCGTATTATTTGGACGGATATATATATATTCGATACTAAGTGAGGCTACAGTATTATGCATAACATAACGCAGATATATCGGTTCGTACTACTGGATGATTTTATATAAAAAAGTTTAGGTGCAAAATGTTATTTACTGTACTACGGACCGATACTAAGTGAGGCTAATAAACTCTTTTAGGTGCTAATAAACTCTGGATTGGACAGATTTCAAATTTTCTCAAATTTAGGTGCAAAATGTTTAATTTTATATATTTTTTTAATATTAATAAAAATTTCGGAGTGATGCTAATAAACTCTTTTAGTCTTTTCAATAACACGTACTGGATGATTATTTTCATTCGTCAAATATAAGTAAATAAATAACAATAACACTGGATGATTTTTTCCATTTGTCAAAAATAAGTAAATGATAATAATATATAACACTGTATGATTAATTAATTGTTCTTATTGTAAAAAAAAAAAAATAAACAAATAAAACATATGCTCATTCACAATATTAACATCATATGTTATGTCGGTGACAATAAATTTATAAAATAGAATAAACATCTACAAGCTAGCGACTAGATCATATATTAAAAAAAAAAAGAACTAATAATTAATAAAGTAATACCAAAATAAAAAATATATATATATATATATTGAAGGAATGACAGACATTGATGCGAAAATCCAGCATAGAACACTGAGCTTTTTCATCCAATAACTTGAAGACAAAGTTTTGGCCGTGTGAGAAAACCCCAGCAAAAATGTCAAATTTCAAATCCTTAATTATATCAACCCAAGTTTTCAGCTGCTAAAATATAATAAACTTACCCAAATTCTAAGACCCAAATTTGCTAAAGCATGTCTACCAAATACCAAACAAGAGAAGCTTCCCTAATTAATGAGGTATAATTCAGGGGTCAAATGTATTAATTGGTAAGGAGAGGTGACTTGGTGGGGGTTGAAGTTTCCCAAATTAATCCCTCGGTTGGGGCATTTTTCTCGTCTGTTTAGGGTTTTACAAAACCGAAACCATGCGTGTAACCTAAGTTTTAAAAAATTGGACTTTGGTCAAACCCTTAAATCTCAAGTTTCTCTATTCTTGGTATGACAAACACTGGTCCTTGAATTTCATATTTCCAAGGTAGCTTCAGCTCAATAATTTAATTAATCCCGCTCTCGCTCTGAATTTTTTTTAAAATTAAAGTTGGGTTAATGGGTTTAACATGCATGCATGGTTTTATTCCGTTAAGGATTCTTAACATAATTAAACCACACAGTTAAGTGGTAATAATTAAGTCACAAATTAAGATAATGAAAATATACATCCTTGTGTTATGTCTCAAATCAAACCTGAAGGTGGTCCGAAGAGTGCAACTTGCAATGGTGTTTATAATATGGAAGGAAATATGCAGAAGAATTTTCCAAGAGAAAAACAAAACAGAATTGCAATTGTGCCAGGAGATTAGACATGAAGTCAGACTTTAGTTTCCTGAGGAATAAGGCCTTACAGTATTTATTTGATCTCTTGTTTTACATCTTTGTGATTTTATTTTTCATTTCCTTTTCTTTTTATTTTATTTTATTACTATCTTTTTTATGTAAATATTACTCTGTAGAGACTTTTATATTACACCATTGGTGTAATCATTAATAGAATCTTGGAGCTTGACTCCCTTGTTTCTCTTTCAAAAAAAAAAAAAAAAACTTAGTTCGGGACAAATCAGCTTCTAACATGATATATATAACAAAACATAACATAAGATATAATATAATATTGATAGTTTGATACTCAAATTATATTGATAAGTACTGGTAATTCTTGTCAGCTTTGCGGAATCATGCATGTCGGTCCTACCCAATGTTGTAAAAAACATCCGTTTAGGCCGATTAGTTATTGGCGGTGACCAAACAGTCATAACAATTTCTGATTAATCGGCCAATTATGACCGATTATTCCTGATTATTTCTGATTAATCGCTTGGCGGTACCTTGTCCGTCCGATGAGCGCATATCATTATTTACAACACTGGTCCAAACTCAATAGCCGAGTGATTAGTTCATTTCAGGTTGATCGGCCTATTTCTGGAAATTATTTAGGGCCTCCTCAAATTCGGGTAATTTAATTTTGAATGAATAATCTTTGCTGATAATGGGTCATATGCTATCAGTATCAGATCGATCTCACGCACTGACATTAATTGTGCTTGGAATAAATTTGAGATCTAGGTCACCTCCACAGAGAAAATAAAAAGAGAGGATCGAAGGTTGTAGGAGATAGAAAATATTATTAAATCTGATTTATTTTCTCTAAATTTCATTTTGAAGGGCGACAAGATTTACTTGTTGGAGGGCAGAAGAGATGAAAATTTCTGCTTCTTTCTCTTTTTATAAATTTGATGAAAAATTCTGCTTATATATTAAGTGGATTTAAGTGGATTTATGTGGATTTATTGAAAAGGGTCAAGAGTGATCCAACCGTCCATTTCCGATTTAAAGTTGGATGATCTGGATATGCAAGACTATGGAATTTAGTATAATAGCCCAACCCATCTTTAAGCCCAATTATTAACAGCTTGGAATGGATGGGCCCAATGTATGTATCAAGAACCCAAGACATGGGCTCTAACATAAAGTGATAAAAGACTGTTATTTCATATGATAAATAAGAAATCAGAGGGATGCAAAAAGAAAATGACATTTTATTAAATGATACCTTGAAGTTTATTAATTGACAAATATGTATAATTCTACAAGATGGTAGTAGTACAAATGTACAATGGTTGTACGGAATTGTAAGTATGTAACCTCTCAGGTAATTTTAACAAAGAAAAAGTAAACAAGCAAAATATTTAGAAGGCAAATAGAAAAAAGAAAATGACATTTTATTAAACAAGATGGGAGTACAATACTGGTGCGGAATTGTAATTTTTCCAGCTAATTTTAACCAAGAAAAGTAAACAAGCAAATTAAGCCAAGCAAAATAAAGAGGCTAGCCTAGCTAGTCCCCAGATATAACTAAAGTACTAAACCATGATACAGATTTAAGTACCTAACAAATTTTCTGGATACACCCAAACCACTAATTAATTTTGCAATGTAATCCCCATCAAATTCTAAAATTTTCACACAGTGTTAGTCGTCTGAGCATCTTCCTCTTCATAGTCAGGAACAGGCTTTCCCATGCTCTGCATGCGTCGAATCTTGAACGACGATAACTTCTGACTGCTGGAGTCTCCCAGGCTGGACCCCATAGGTTTATCTTGTAATTTGATAAGGGTGTATGCACCGCCACCTAATAGTGTTCCGATTGGTGGGGCTAAGAAATAGACCCATAGCCCTTTGTAGATACTGCTTGCCAGTGCCGGTGCTAGGGTTCTAACCGGGTTCATGGATCCTCCTGATATCGCCCTGCATTTCCTCGTTTTATATGCTTTTACTGTTATACTCAATTTATTTAGTCTTTTAATTGTTTGGTTATTGCTCTTTTGTTCAAGTACTTGATATATTGAGTGCAGTTTAAATTTTAAGTGTGTGATTATTGTTTGATCTGGCATATGACTTACCAGGAGAGAATTATATATTTGATATGAAGCAACTTTACTAAATTAATGTCCCATAAACTAATCCTAAATTAAATTACCCAGCAAAAATTGAGGTTATGCAGACTGAAGAGCCTACTGCCATTCCTGCCAGCTCACCTACCTGCCATCGATCAAATCAATCAATTAATCATATCAATAAATTACTCCACCACATAAGCATAAAAAAATTAATTTAATGAAGATAAGCAATGGAAATTACAACAAGTTAGTACAGTGATTAAAGGCACTGACCGCTCTTGTATCAGTTGCAACAGCAAAGGTGACAAAAATCATGTTAAAGGTCACAATAATTTCTATGAGGAATGCACGCCAGTCTGCACCAGACGGAATGGTGGTCCCGATGTCTGTGATCGGGTGGATCACTTCCCTCAGTAAGAATGCGGCGCTTATTCCTCCTGTAAATTGAGCTGCCCAGTAGAAAGGCACCTGCAGTATTATCTTTTTTCTTTAGTAACTGGTGAATTTATACTTGTTTTATTTAATATATAAATACTGGTACTTTTTCAGACAAAATATCACTCTTTTTCAAAAGTGGAAACAAAATACCCTAATCCTTCCCTCTTTCCTTCTCTTTTCCTTTCCTCTCACTTGTATATTCTTTTTTCATATTTTTACAATTTAACCATTCAATGTTCATTATAAAAGATATTTATGAAGTATATTTAAAAAATATTTACAATTTAACCTTTCAATTTTCATAGTTCAGAAATTGTAGTTTCATATTTAGATATTATTTACAAAGTATTATAGTTAAATATCAAATACAGTGTCAAGTGGATGATGCTTTAAAAAGATCAAGCACACACTATTAAATTTGAACCTCTCAAATTTTGGATATTGTGTAATTGGATCAAGTTCTCAATTTCAGATGTCAAATTGCGTTGCTTTGAAGTTTAAAAAATAATATTTTTTAAATTTAGTTTTATGGAAATAGACAATTAGAAATCCATAATGTTGTATTTAAAAATTATAAAATTTTATTATAAAAATAAATAACTAGAATTTTTGTATGAAAATTGAATAATAAATCTTATTAAGAAAATTCAAAATTCAAAAATATATAAAAAAATGCAATTGAGGGAAGGAAAAAAAAAAAAAGGGGATAGAAGGTGAAAATCAAGTTAATGGGACCCGCATGACATTTTGTTAATTTTTTTTTTAGGAAATGATATTTTATTATTGTCAATTGCAATTTACAATTCTGCATGAATGAATTCATGACATTGGTTGTTTTATTTATAATATTTGTTAGTAGTATGATTGAGGCATCATTGCACGAGACTTTGTTTGTTGATTAGCCTCATCATATATAGGTTCCGATTCCTGAGTTATGATAGGATATGAATTTGTTGGAGTGGGCCCACAAATCAAGTCTCCTGAATCCTGACAGCAACAGCAAGTTATGATAAAATAAAATAACTAGTGGATTGGTTGATGTTCTTCTCCTGGCGTCAACTTGATTGACACTGGTTCTTTTTTTTTTTCAAATTGGTTCTTTCGGTGGGCCACCTTATTTGTTTTATTCTTCGGCTTCTAACATGTAAGATATTGCATGTTTAATTAATTAAGAGTGTTCTTGATAACTAGCCCCCAACAATATCTTATCATATTTGTATTAGATGGAAGATATTTATGTGTATATATAAAGTAGAACTAGCTAGGATGATCTTAAATTCACAAAATATATGGAGTTCAATTGCACATTACAATAACTTTTCTTTTGACTGTGGTACAATACATCAATTATGGAATATATCATTAATGCCATTGAAAGATAGTAAATTACTGGACTTAGTTAGAGGAACAGTATTAATGTCAATATGGATTGAATGTAATATAATTACTTTTAAGGGGGGAGATGTAAATCTGTCAGAACTTTGTGGAGCTATTATAAATTTTGCTTCTTTTTATTTTAAGCTACAATTAATCTTACCTCCTAATTTTTTAGACTCACCAATGCAGTTAGGATTGGAGGTTCAGGTGGAAGAAGGTTTGGTACCGGATAAAGTGTTGGTACCAGTAGAGATAGGAGTAGGTCTGATGGGCATCGGACCTAGAGTTAGGTTCAATTAGCTCTATCACTGTACGATTAGCATCAAGATCTATGCGCACGGAAATTGATACAGTATTGCACGGATTTGATGCACATCACACGCATCTTGATGCAGATCGGATGGTCATCACACCCATCGAACCAAGGTAGGTCCGATGGGCATCGGACCTACTCTCATTCCGTACCAGTATGTTTGCTTTTGTGTACTGAAGATTTGATTTGAAATGATTAACAAAATATGCATGGTGGTCGATTGTTATTATGTTGTTGGATTCTTTTATGATATTAATTGTATGATTGTTTGTGATGTTTTTATGTGAAGTTTTGATTGTATGGAGTTCAGTTATAAGATTCTTTAAAACTGGTACCAACTTATTTTTAGATTCTAATAAAACTGGTGGCATGCCTCATTCTCAAAAAAGGAAAAAATTGAATTGGATTAAAATAACAGATCCAGGTTTATTCTTGGACTTGGTAGTATAAAAAACACCGTGGCATGACAACAATGTTTGGTTTTAGATAATACATTCTCTGGAGACAATTGCTGCTAGTTGGATGTTTAAAACCATGTAATTATCAGAATAATATAATAATTAATTAATTAAGATATCTTTTTCAGAAGACAGTATGAAGATAGTTGACATCACTATGAAATTAATTAATAGCTAGGTGTGGCATATATCTACGTGAATTTTTGTTTTAATTAAAGCCTGAATACTCTAGCCTTGAACAAAATTTATAATTTATTATTAATATTCTGATCTATCCGACTTCAATTTTGATAACTCTAAAACACAAACTAATAGATAAACTGATGAGGTACTATATATAATGAGATGACCTCAAATTTCATGATTTCAACTCCTATATATAAAATTATTGATACATGACTAGTGAGACTTCTCTATATAATTTTAAATAAGGGACCGTTTAACTATCCCCCACTTCATTTCTCCAATTCATCCCCCGGTCAATAACTGTCTTTGTTGATTACTAATTAAAATGGAGACCACAACTGGACGCAAGTATTTGTTATCAAGAGCCACAAAAGATACAAAACTGTACACAAGTATTCATACCTAAGATATCAAGTATTTCAGAAAAAAAACTGGCAACATTACACACGCATCTTTTACACGTTTTAGAGGTGAGTTTTTTTTTCTCCGTTTAATCTCGCCAATATTTCTGACGATCTGTGAGGAAATTTGCGAATCTAAAACCACGAACGTCTTCTACGCAATTTTATCTTTCAAATGAAATACATGATGACATACTTTCGGGTTTTCCGTTGCGCAAGTATTCATACCTCGTAGTGCAAGTATTCATACCACGTCGAGCAAGTATTCATACCTCGTCGAGCAAGTATTCATACCTAAGATATCAAGTATTTTGGAAAAAAAAAAGCTGAACACATCACATACCCATCTTTTACACGTTTTCAGAGGTATGCTACCTCGTAGTGCAAGTATTCATATCCCATCGTGCAAGTATTCATACCATATCAAACAAGTATTCATACCTCATCGAGCAAGTATTCATACCTAAGATATTAAATATTTCGAAAAAAAAAACTAGACCCATCACACACTTATCGTCAGAAATATTGGTTAGATTGAACGGAGAAAAAAAAATCCACCTCTAAAAACATATAAAAGATAGGCGTGTGATGTATCCAGTTTCATTTTCTGAAATACTTGATATCTTAGTTATTAATATTTTTTCGATGAGGTATGAATACTTGCTCGACGTGGTATGAATACTTGTACTACGAGATATGAATACTTGTGCGACGGATAACTCAAAAGTACTTCATCATGGATCTCATTTGAAAGAAAAAATTGCGTAGAAGATGTTTGTAATTTTAGATTCACAAAATTCTTCACAGATTATCAGAAATATGGGCGACATTGAACGAAGAAAAAAACCTACATCTAAAAACGTGTAAAATATGAGTATGTGATGAGAGAAATAAAATAAAGTTGATGTCTATTTTTTTTTTTAAATACTTGATATCTTAGACATGAATATTTGATATATTGGATGTTAATACGTATGTGCATAAGTATACATATTGAGTGAGGCTATGGTGCTATGCATAGCACGGATGGCTAGTGTACTACGGCTCAATATGGTACTTTTTAAAATCCTAACGGTCGATCCGACCGTTCAATGTGATAACCATATGAATATGTACTTGCAAACTAAATTTTATATTTTTTCGAATTTTTTTACTATTTTTTCAGATAGGTAGAATTTTGATGGTCCAGAATTTTCAAAAACACTGATTTTTCTACCTATCTGAAAAAATAGTAAAAAAAATCGAAAAAAAATATAAAATTTAGTTTGCAAGTACATATTCATATGGATATCACATTGAACGGTCGGATCGACCGTTAGGATTTTAAAAAGTACCATATTGAGCCGTAGTACACTAGCCATTGGTGCTATGCATAGCACCATAGCCTCACTCATACATATTTGTGCGCGTCAGTTGTAAAATTTTTCAAAGAGTGAGGCTATGGTACATCGGCTAGTGTACTATGGCTAGTGTACTACGGCTCAATATGGTACTTTTTAAAATCCTAACGGTCGATCCGAACCGTTCAATGTGATATCCATATGAATATGTACTTGCAAACTAAATTTTATATTTTTTTGAATTTTTTTACTATTTTTTTAGATAGGTAGAATTTTGATGGTCCATAATTTGTATAAAACACTGAAAATTCTACCTATCTAAAAAAATAGTAAAAAAATTCAAAAAAATATAAAATTTAGTTTGCAAGTACATATTCATATGGATATCACATTGAACGGTTCGGATCGACCGTTAGGATTTTAAAAAGTACCATATTGAGCCGTAGTACACTAGCCATAGTACACTAGCCGAAGTACCATAGCCTCACTCTTTGAAAAATATAAGCGGTCCCCCAGTTAATTAGCGGTCCTCCACATAATTAATGATTGATACGCGTTTTCTTCTGTTTTTTTGTGCTCAAAGTTGTAGTCTCCCAGATAATTAATGATTGGAGGATAAATGGGAGAAAGACACGGGAAAATAAATCTTTTTTCCTTAAATAAAGGATGACCCTAGATAGAAGGTGACGAATATTATTCTAGAAAATATAACCGGAGAGATGATTCTTAATTATGGCTATTAATTAAACCATCAAAATAATTATGGCTATTAATTAATGTCAAAATAAGACAAGTCGAACTACTGGAAACATTGGATAGTACAAGTAATTAATGGCCATTTCAGTGGTAGGCCCAAAAAAAAAAAAAAATTATAAGAATCATGCTTAATTTGCAGTATATATAATTTATATAATGAGATATGTTATTTGTTTATCAAGATAATATTTTCAAATGGAAAGACTTAGTTCATTTTAAAAGATAATTAATTACTTAATTAAAGGATTGTTTTACATGATGTTTAGAGATTCACATAAAATTTATCTGCAATGGAAAACATCAACCAGCAAAATAGTGCAAATTAAGGTGTTTTTGGTTGCCTTAAAAATGAATTTTAAGAGCAGTTCATTAATTACTCAACTGAAAGCTGTGTTTCTCTGGTATGCCTTTATTTCCCTTAATTTGGCTAACTGTCAGCTTAGTTGCTTCCTCATTAATACATAAAAGAGAGAGAACTAAGAGCATCTACATCCCTGGTATTATTAGAGCATCTACATCAACTGAAAGCTGTGTTTCTCCGGTATGCCTTTATTTCCAGCTTAGTTGCTTCCTCATTAATACATAAAAGAGAGAGATCTAAGGATTTTTAAGAGAGAAACAAGTCAAACCTGCATCCAAGGGAAGTGTCGGTATGTCGCGAACGCAAGAGTAACTGCCGGGTTCATGTGTGCGCCAGAGATATGACCAACAGAGTATATCATGACCGTCACAATGAGACCTCCCGCCACAGACTGTCCCAACTGAGAGATACGTGAAGGGTTGGCTGCACTTATCCCTGCCGCACCGCATGTCACAAACACCAGCAAAAACGTAGAGATCATCTCAGAGATAACCTTCGAAACCGAAACGATACAAAAGTATGTCATTTGCTTGAATAGAAATTATGTAAAACTATCTTCTTCTTCTTTTTTTAAATTAAATCGAGTAATTAAACATGCATGTACATACTTTTTTGAAGAGATTCGGAGGGTAATACAGCGTGATGGATGGAGAAGGTGATGGTGGTACCGGCGGTCTATAGGTGACGGCCGTCTGTACTGTATCCATGTCGTGGATCTCGTTTCTGAAGCTCGGGACACGGAGGTTAGAAGCCATTTCTTCTTCAATTTCTTGATCGCGGTTGCTTGCTTGTGTTCTAAGGGCCTGAGCTGATCAATGCTGCTCTTTATAGAGGAACAATTTGCATATAATATTCAACCTTTTATAATCTTTATTTATTTTTTTTTCTATGGGCTATCTCAGTTATAGAAGACTTTACTAGTTTACTTCTGTTGTCACTACGGCATATTGCGACCTGGCCTATCTGATGTTAATCGTACGGTCTGAATTAAATAATGGCAAGACTCGTTAATTATCACAGTAAGTGCAACATATTTCGGTTATATAGAAACTGTACTACAAGTGGGCTCCAGTTAAAATTCGTATTGAAGTGGTTGGATGATAATAATAATAATAATAATAATAATAATAATAATAATAATAATAGAGTAGTTATGATAGTGACAAATGAATTATTCGGATTCGGTTCGGCGAGGTCAAAAATTTGTGATTTGGAAATAATCCAGGTATAATTCGAGAATGATTCGGAATCATCCGGATCAGAGATCTCAGTACTTCAAGGGAGCAAAAAAAAAGTTCTGGGAAAAATTCGGGAAAAATTCATAAAATTTGCGAATTATTCCGTTAATGTTTGGTCAACTGAATAATTCGGCGTTCGATTCAGCATCACAAAAAAAAAAGAATTATTCACGAATAATTCGCGAATCTTGTGACTATGGTAATTATAGGCTACAGTACATTGCAAAGCAGACATCAGTTCATGCTATTAGTCTATATATATTTTTATTTTCAAAGTCCAAATAGTAGATTCAAACTACTCAACATCATCTCTATATAAAAATGTAATTAGAGATCAAATATACATCTTTTAGAATTTTTTATGATTTTTAAATGAGTAGAAAATCACCAGATATCAAAATTATGTACCATCCCAGAATAATGTTTTTCTACCCATTTAAAAAAAATAGTGAAAAAATTCTAAAGAATATAAAATAATAGAGGAGGGTTCAAATGCCTCCATTTTTTGTACCTCCACCATGACTCCATTTTTAAAACGTTAAGAACTCAAAATTTAAATCATAAACGTCAAAATAAAACAGTTAGATATGATCTATATTATTTTCTCTATGTACTCATAAAAAATTATCACATTTTGGTTTTGTTTTTATGTGAATCAATAAGTTAAAAAATGAACGTCTAGAAATTATCCACATTAGTACGTTTTTAGAAGCCAGGGGCGAATCTAGGATTTTCGTTAGGAGGGGGCAAAAAAATATCAAATCGGATTTAAATACCTAATCAGGTTTAAATCCATTAATCAATTAGGTACTCGATAAAAAAACAATGCTTTAACTTATACTTTCCAATGCTTTGACTTGTAATTTCTGATGTTCTGACTTATAATTCTAATTACCAATCAAAATTTAACAAATTTATTTCAATTTTAATCCTAAATTTAACCCGAATTACAAATCAAACGTCCAGAGGAGGGCAAAAAAAATTTCAAGGGAGGCAAAGTCGATCGGGACCGATAAATCTCAACTAAAACTCAAAATTCAGGGGGGGGCACCTGGGTTCGTCCCTGTTACAAGCTTTTGATGACAACTAAAACAAAGTTGAAATATCATAATTTTTTACACATGCATAGATAAAAATATGTAGATCATATCTAACGGTTTTATTTTGACTTTTAAGTTTTAAATTTTGAGTTATTAAAGTTTGTAAAAATAAAGATATGATAGAGGCACACAAAATGAAAGCATCTGAACCCTCCTCAAAATAATAATACATTTGTGTGTATATAGATAATTTAAACTCATGTTTGGCTCTTATGGATGGTAGATACACAGCATCTAGGAAGTATATATATATATAGAGAGAGAGAGAGAGAGAGTGGCTAATATCAAAATATTTGTTCCTAAACCCTCGTGCAACCAAGTCGTTTTCAGATTTTCAACGTCCAAACGGTCGATCCAAACCGTTAGATGTTCAATCCATATTAAAATTTGCTTGGAGACCAAATTTTACATTTTTTGGAATTTTTTTACTATTTATTAAGCCACTTCGAAAATTGCTGATCCGGATGAACAGTAAAAACAGTGCAACCAAATTCTGGACTATGTGATCAGCAATTTTCAAAGTGACTTAATAAATAGTAAAAAAATTCCAAAAAATGTAAAATTTGGTCTCCAAGCAGATTTTAATATAGAGATCACATCTAACTATTTGGATCGACCGTTTGGACTTTGAAAATCCAAAAACGACTTGGTTGCACGAGGACTTAGGAACAAACATTTTGATATTAGCCGCTCTATATATATATATATATAGAATTTTGCTATTGTGCTTCATGAAGTAAAACCAATATTTTACTTCACGCTCATTCTCCCATTTCCAAAATCCAAATCGTCGATCCAACCGTTCAAGTTGTTCTCCATATTTAAATGTGCTTGGAGACCAAATTTTACATTTTTTGGAATTTTTTTACTATTTATTAAGCCACTTTGAAAATCGCTGATCCATTGGTCCAGAATTTTTTACTGTTTTTTACTGTTCACAATGGATCAGCGATTTTCAAAGTGGCTTAATAAATAGTAAAAAAATTTCAAAAAATGTAAAATTTGGTCTCCAAGCACATTTCAATATGGAGAACAACTTGAACGGTTCGGATCGACGATTTGAATTTTGGAAATGGGAGAATGAGCGTGTTCGTTTTACTTCGCGAAGTACAATAGCCCTACTCTATATATATATATATATAGATACACACAAGTACTATTATGACTTGGATCTACATGTGACTACTTCCTGCGTTCCAGAACTCTGCCAGTGTGGCTCTAGCCTCTAGGAGCACAATTGCCCCCAGGCCCCCCACCCCATATTCGTATAAGATAAAAAGAGATACAAATATTCCATGCTAACTTCTAAGTCAAAACATCCAAAATAGTACCTGGCCGGGTTCGCTCAACTATTGTAATTATTTGATTCTTCTTTAATTTTTTTAGTAATTCCTTTTATGTTGTCGTTTTACAGAAATTAATTAACGGCTATATTTGAGTGTTGTGTGATAAGGTTTTATTCCTACTTTCTCACTTGCCACTTTATAAAGAATCAAGAATCAACCTTTCCTAGAGAATTGGGGACCGAAAACTTACCAATATATATTCTCTCTTTTTATGGAATGGAATTATTTTCCTTCTTCCCGTATATATGTTCTACTTGACCATATATACCAGTTGCTGAAACTCAGAATATCTCGTATGTTGCAAATCAAGTTCAACATTTCTCAGGTGTACATATATGTGTGTGTGTGTGTGTGTGTTAATTTATCCATACCAACTTTGAACAAATTATTGAATATATATATATATAACTGAATGTCTCCATTTGATCTAACCAGCTAAAGTCACATATATTAGGTAGTTTTGCTCTTATGTATATTCCTACTCATTCCAAGATATCAAAAAAACACCTCGGACTATTTATTTTCCTGACCACAGATAACATCATTTAATAATTTATATTTTGAACTTTTGGGGTTGAATAGAAATACCCATATTTTTTTGAAGAGGGAAAGCCAACAGCCCTGTCATTTATTTATCCTCTATTTTACTTGCTGTACGTGATTCCGAACATAATTAACAGTTAATTAACCAAACTAGTAATAAATTCAATAATGAAACTCATGGTAGATCCATAATGTTAACCAAAATCGCGCAATTTAGTGAGAGCCGTCGATTTAGTATTATAGTGGACAATTAGTGGATATTTTAGCGAAAATAGCGAGCATTTGTGCTAATTTAGCCATTCTTAGAATCACCCAAGTTTTAATTTTTATAAGCGAGTCCACGTTTTATTAATGTCTCTATTATGACAATATATAACTATTTAAATATAATATACGTATAGTCAATCAAATTTTAATATTTTTTTAGTAACTTTCACTTAGTTTTGAATTAATGTGCTGCTTAATTTTCCGTAGCTACTATTAGATAATGTTGACTAATAACTTTTATGGAAATGGGGGGCATTGCCCATTGGGCATCTTCTCTGTCAAGAACGCTTTTGATCAGGCATTGAAGAATGAGCCAAGGGTTTGCTACTCAGGTGAACAGAATATGGGACCTTCAGAATCAGTACAACATTTGTTTGGGGAGTGCAGTTACACACAAGAGCTATACATCAGGGTGGAAAACATAAGCACACAAATTTCTCGATATCGCTTTGACAGATCAAGGAACAGGAAAAAAAAGTAAGAGGAACGTTGCTCATATCTATGTTTATTTTGTTGAGAGAGCGATGCTCAAGAATATTCACTGACATCGATAAACAATTCCTGACCTCGTGGATGAAGTCAGGGGCGAACCCAGTGTATTCCGGGGGCTGAGGGGGCAGCTGCCCCCCTTGGATTTTGAATTTTAGTGGAGATTTATTAGTTCTGATCGACTTTGTCCGCCCCCTTAGAATTTTTTTTGCTCTCCTCTGGACGTTTAATTTGTAATTCGGGTTAAATTTAGAGTTAAAATTGAAATAAATTTGTTAAATTTTGATTGGTAATTAAAATTATAAGTCAAAGCATCAGAAATTACAAATCAAAGCATTGGAAAGTATAAGTTAAAGCATTGTTTTTTATCGAGTACCTAATTGGTTAATGAATTTAAACCTGATTAAGTATTTAAATCCGATTCGATATTTTTTGCCCCTCCTGACGAAAATCCTGAATCCGCCCCTGGATGAAGTCGAAGAACAGATCAAGTTTTATTAAAATGAGATGTCAGCTTTTACTGGAAACCTAAACTTTCTTTCATACACATATTGTTTGGTGGACGGTACTGTGAGTGGGGATTTTCAGGGAATAGGAAAATTGATGGACTGGTACCAAACAGATTCGGTACTGTGACATGAGGGCATAATCATACCGGACTGGTACAAATGGATTCTGGCATACTCCTGAGCCTGATCAGATCTCTACCGCTCTCATTTTCCAATTTGTTTCTTTCTATGTTTTACCTTTCAGGGACTTTGATTTACATTTTATTTTATTTTCAGCTCAACTATTTTGAGCGAATTAATCAGTGGGTACAAACTTCATAACTGCAATCATTAATCAAATGTAGGCAAGACCTGTATTTTTCCTCAAAATAAAAATATATGAGTTTCGGGTACGTTTGGATGAACTCTAGAATAGCTAGAATAACTACTGTTTAGAATAGTAAATAAGAATAGCTACTGTTTAAGAACAGTGTTAACTCAAGCTATTCGGAATAGTAAAAAAATTGTTTGGATTGCATATTTGGAATAGAGTTTGGAGGAAATGAATAAAGTAATAATTTATGTGTTAGATTAAATATAATACAATATGATATTAATTTAAATATTAAATGTAATATAATATTATTTTAAATATAAATTATTATTAAATAAAATATTATATTAAATATAATATAATATTAGTTTAAATATTAAATATAATATAATATTAGGTTACATGTTAAATGTAATATAATATTAATTTAAATATAATATTAGTATTAAATAAATATTAGATTAAATGTAATATAATATTAGTTTAAATATTAAATGTAATATAATATTAGTTTAAATATTAAATGTAATATAATATTAGTTTAAATATTAAATGTAATATAATATTAGTTTAAATATTAAATGTAATATAATATTATTTTAAAAATTAGATTAATATTAAATAAAATATTAGATTAAATGTAATATAATATTAGTTTAAATATTAAATGTAATATAATATTATTTTAAAAATTAGATTAGTATTAAATAAAATATTAGATTAAATGTAATATAATATTAGTTTAAATATTAAATGTAATATAATATTATTTTAAATATTAGATTAGTATTAAATAAAATTTAGATTAAATGTAATATAATATTAGTTTAAATATAATACAATATAATATTCATTTAATTATTAAATGTAATATAATATTATTTTAAATATTAGATTAGTTTTAAATAAAATATTAGATTAAATATAATATAATATAATATAATATTAGATTAAATATAATATAATATTAATTTAAATATTAAATGTAATACAATATTATTTTAAATATTAGATTAGTATTAAATAAAATATTAGATTAAATATAATATAATATAATATTAATTTAAATATTAAATGTAATATAATATTAGTTTAAATATTAGATTAGTATTAATATTGAAACCAACAAATGCTATTCCATGTTTTTGTAAGAATAGAGAATAGTCCTATTCTCTCTATTCCGAATAGCTCTATTTCTCGTTTGGATTGTCCTTGTTCCGAATAGCAATGCTATTCTAAGAATAGTGCTATTCTTAGTGCAACCAAACATAGCCGAAATATATAGAATTTTTTCTAAAACTTGATACTATGATATGACTGTATGTTTTGAGATTTATTGGTTAGATATTCATGACATTAAAAATAGTTAAAAAAAATTATATATGATGCTCGCTACCTGCTATGGGAAATATATCCACTGTTATGAGCCTGTTATTCGCTATTTAAATTTTGAGGTGAATTGCAATGTCACATGTTCCTTTTCATATAAAAGCCTTTTCAGTTTAATTAGTACGTAGGGATTCCTTGTACCAGGCCGGAGTATCATAACACATACAACAACAAAGTAGGTACTTTTCGCGACGGGACTTCGTCATGAAAAGTATCGTCGCAAATAGAAAAAACACGTTTATGACGGTACTCCGTTGCGAAAAATCATTTTTTATTCTCGCAAAAAGTGTCTGTCTTTTGTAGTACGACCTTCGTCTGCTGCTGTCAATCTTATTAATTTCATTTTTTGGCGCTTTGAACAATGAGAACATGTGCAAAGGTACAGCTGAGAGTACATTATTTATTAGAGTTATCAATTATGTTATCTGCATAGTAACTATTAAAATTTAATATCACTTATTAGGTGGGCTCCCTCTATCAACTATTTTGTACAAATTATCAGCAACTAGATTAAAGAGATCATTAGGGAACAAATTAATGATCTCATTCTTTGAAACCTCTCTTAAAAATAAAAAAAATAGAGATAGCAGTAGTAGTTCTATTAATTAATATGAACACAAGTTTGAGATTTTATATTCCAACTAACAAAAAGAGTTTCAAAACCTCTCCCTTCAAGAATTATTTCTTTCCAGCCTAGCTATATGATCTATACTTTTGTCATTTACTTCTACTCTGCCCTATGTTTGACAAATAAGAACCATATATAGTGTCAAATGTTTCATCAAATTAGTTGAATCGTAATTTCATGGATGCGCATGGCTAGCTATATGGTCTATGCTCTGTAAGTTTGACAAATATGAACCCTAAATGTTTCATTGATAGCCTATGTTGTTACTTCATGTAAGTTTCACCATTCCTTTTAGCTCTCTATGTCAAAGTGTTAGTTGATAAATTCAACATCACACGAAAGACGTCATGCCGAGAATCAATTATCTTAATTTAGTCTAGTGACATTGCCTTCTGTATGAAATGTTCTTAGTTCGAAACTCAGATGAAAATCACTTATAAATATTAATCTAGTTAGGTAACTTGATCCTCAACTAAATTTGTAGGAATGATAATAGTAATAATAGCATTGTAGCATATAAATATTAATCTAGTTAGGTAACTTATAAATATTAATCTAGTTAGGAATGATAGGATCGAATAGCATTGTAGGAATTTGGTCCCATAAATTTGTAAGATCAACAAACAACAACTAAGCTTTTAGTTTCAAATAATAATAGTAATAATACTAATAACAATACTAACTATATTATGCCTGCACTATAGATCGTAGGGGCTGAATCATCAATCCTATGACCTAATTAAAACCTATAACACTACTTCTAAACAATAGTTCCTAGATCATGGTTCTGGTACGTGAATCGCTAACTTTCACGTGCTTATGTTCGAAGCCAGCTCTTTGAATATATTATATTCTTTCAAGTTTCTATTTACTGCTTTCTCCCATATAAGATCAGCGGTCCAAATAAAAACCCACTGTGAAAAATCTTGCAGACAATATTGATGTGGTATACATCACCGTGTAAAGTTAATTACTTTCAAAAAAAAAGTTTAAGAGGAGAACCAACATTTGATCTAGTGGCAAAATGTAACACTCTCTATGTGTAAGAGGTTGTGGATTCGAAATCCGGATGGGATCTTGTATGGATAATTAAATATTAAAAGTTAGTAAGTTAGCTAGACCTCCATCTTTCTAGCTCAAAAAAAAGTTAAATAGGAAGACATTTGAGTTCAGATCTCATGAGATATAGCTCATAGCTCATCGTGTAAAGTTAAATTCGAACCGTCCATTAAAATGGACACGAATCTCAAAAAGCTCTCGTGAATTTTAAATACATCCGAATTCTTTATCAATCGGTCTGGTTTTGAGTAACCTCATCTCGTCAAGTACGTACGCTTCAGCTTACAACGTACACTGCGGTGTAGGCTAAGAAATAAGAATTCGGATCACTCCTAGGGGCGGACCCAGGTGGTTCCAGGGGGGCAGCTGCTCCCTGGATTTTGAGTTTTAGTAGAGATTTATCGGTCCCGATCGAGTTTATCCCCCCCTGAAATTGTTTTTGCCCCCCTTTGGACGTTTGATTTGTAATTCGGGTTAAATTTAGGGTTAAAATTGAAATAAATTTGTTAAATTTTAATTGATAATTAGAATTATAAATCATATCATTAGACATGCAAGTCAAAGCATTGAAAAGTATAAGTTAAAGCATTATTTTTTATCGAGTACTCAATTGTTTAATGGATTTAAATCCTATTAGGTATTTAAAACCGATTCAATATTTTTTTGCCTCTTCTGACGAAAATCCCCTGATCACTCCAGGTGCCGGACTCAAGCAAATTGGAAACGTACGGCCCATGATTGTTCTTTTAACTTAGCACGAATTTCAAAGCACAAATAATACTGGCCTCCCGCGCCATTCCGAATAGGCACCGTTTGAGTTAATCTGAATCGTTCGTTTCAATTTGCTTGAGTCAGATATTAGGGGGGATTCGGATTCGGGAAATGGAGCAGTTTTCCTTCCAAAACATACTAATCCTAGTTATTAAATAATGAAAATGAGCATGTGTCACTGGACGGCCGGTGGCATTTTATATTTCCAAAACCTAACAAATGGAAGACTTCTAGTTCATTTAATTATGCCAAAAGTTCGACTATATACATTTGACTTAGATTATTGACTATACATTTTATTACATATGATAGTGAGCAGGAGTGGAACCAGAATTTTAATATAGGAGGGTTAAATAATAATTTTTTTATTGAATTAGACATTATTTTTCTCTTTCTAAGTACGAGTTATACTTTTTTTTAACGTATAAATAATTAAGCCCGTAGGATTCCATATTCATTAAACAGCATATTACATTATAGGATGAAAATTGAAGTGTTTTGAAAGCACCTTATTAGCTACCCTAAATCTTTATGCATGGATTTGCAGCAAGCAACAAAATGTCAGCATGCAGCCTACCCTTTACCATAAAAAATTAAAAACAAACAAAAAAACCCCATAATTCTTTTTTCTTTTTTGCATTAAACAAAAAAAGCAATAGTACGAGTCATACGATTTTTTTTTTTATAAACCATAATTAAAAAATTGAATTTTAGGAAACCAACATGATTATTTTTTTTTTACAAAAATCATAAGAACCGAAATGTCATTTCGGTCCCGACTAGTTTAAAAAAAGAAAAACTGTGAAACTAGTTGGGACCGAAATGTCATTTCGGTTCTAAAAAAAAAAAATTTGGGACCAAAATGACATTTCGGTTATGATGATTTTTGTAAAAAAAACTTAAATAATTATGTTAGTTTTCTAAAAATCAATTTTTTAATTATGATTTATAAAAAAATTCGAGTCGTACTGTATGACCATTCCAAATTGGAGAAAATTCTTTTCCTTTTCCCACGGAATGAGAGTAGGTCCGATGCCCATCGGACCTACCTTGGTTCGATGGGTGTGATGACCATCCGATCTGCATCAAGATGCGTGTGCTATGCATCAAAATACGTGCAATACTGTATCAATTTCCGTGCGCATAGATCTTGATGCTAATCGTACGGTGATAGAGCTAATTGAACCTAACTCTAGGTCCGATGCCCATCGGACCTACTCCTATCTCTTTTCCCACTGCGCACACACGGAAATCAATGCGTCCAAACAGAAATAACAAGCCTAATTCCATATTGGAAAGGATTCTTTTCCTTTTTTTTCACTGCGTACACACAGAAATAACAAGTCCAGCCAGTGATTTTGATTTTGGTTAATTTCTAAAACTTACGTTCAAGCCTCTTTAACTTTGTTATATTATTATTAGAGGAGACTAATACATATAAAATAAACAAATAAGTAAGATTTCTATATACTTGGTAATAAAATTTTAAAAACTTGAGGTAACTTGGCACCTCCAGCATTCACTGTGATCCGCCCCCGATAGTGAGGATATTTTGAAACAAATAAAACCTTACTATAAAATTATCATAGTGATTACTTTTTCATTGTACTAAATTATATAGCAAGCATGCATAATAATAAATTTGGATTGCAGGAACAATTCCACAATGTATACAATTTGTGGTTCTTGTATAAAATTTTGATAAATTTGCATTTATGTGGTCTTACGTACTGAAAAATTATATTTAGGGTCCTTATGTATATTTCATCTATACTAAACCAAATTCATTTATTTCGTACATATGTTGGTACGCATACATATTTAGTTACAATAATTTATAATTAATATTCATACTTAATTAAGTGCCTGATTAAATCTCGTGATGGAAAAGCTTTAATTATGTCTCAATAATCATTATGGTCTAAGGGAAATTTAAAATGAGATGTTGTTATATATGGCTCCTCAATAGTGGAAGTTTTTACTGTTATTGTTGGTTCCCTTTTATTCTTTCTAGCTATTTATATAATATTAAGAACATTAATGTGCTCTCTCTCTTTGTCACCAGAATTTTGTACTAGTCTACTGCATGCCTTTGTTAAGATCAGTGTTCTAAATAGCGTGCTATAGCGGCGCTGCCGCTATAGTGTTTTTGGACCCCAAACGCTACGCTATGACATCAAAATGCATTATTTGCGCTACGGCCGCTGTAGCGGCCCGCTATTTGCGCTATAAAATATGGGTTTTTTTTTTAAGCAATTTATATGGGTTTTAAATAAAGATCCAAAAAATCTCAAACCGAAATTGAATTGGTTGCTACTTGCTGTAGATAAATCAATTTGAAATTGGGAATATAAATTGAAATTTGAATAGAAAAAAAGTCCAAACCGAAATTAAAATTTGAATAGAAAAAGAAATAGATTATGTCATGAATCATGATGCTTAAGATATTTTTAATAAGAAAAATCAATAGTTTATGATATTACTATGGATATTTTGAACCGCAATTTGGACTTTGTACGGGTTCAATATGAATATTATAATTTCTTAATTACTTTGGTGTTATTTATTGTTCTATGAGACTTTAGATAACGTTGATATTTAGTACAAATATTGAATATACGGAATGTTAAAAAAAAAACGCTATTTGGAATAGCTTCCGCTATAGCGACGCTATTCGCTATAGCTTTTTTTTTAGCCTTCCCGCTATGACGCTATAAACGCTATTTAGAACCTTGGTTAAGATAGAAAATATCTTTAATATTCTTCTCATAAATGATTAAATATAAGAAAAGAAGATTTCAAAAACATAGTGTGTTGTAATTGTGCATACAATAAACATATTTGTATTACACAAAATGCTAGTGTGCATTTTACAAGGAACAATTAACTGTACATTATATAAAAGACCTATAGTCTATTGATTTAAATAAGAGGCAGGTTACATTCCACTAGAAGCAAGTGGGCATTTTGTGCATTACATAATAAACAAATATTTGTCACAATTGTAACAGGGATTCGAATTCATTGAAGAAATAATTAACACATGCTCGAGGTATGGTTTTCTTTGTTGCATGCAATTTTAAGACATAAAATTCTAAATAGTACTATTATAATTCGAAAATAGCTTGGCCTTTTAGAATACAAATAATATTACATTAAGATATTGATATTCTTAGGCAACAACAAATTAATTATAAGTCTCGTTAATAATTCAAGTGTAAATTGAAAATAACACTGGTATTATTTATCAAGTTCGTAAACTTTGCGGCGCATATACGGGTACTTACACGAATTTCTTCACAAATTAATCCTTGATTAGTTTGTGAAAATGCCCATGAAAAGAATTATATCTAGATTATATTATTCTAGAGTCTGAATATTAATTACTATACATGTAATTAAGTACATGCATGCAAGTCTTCAATTAGCATGAAATTAAGCAATATTAATCAATGCACGTCGCCTTACATATTAAAAGTCATCTTGCATCAGTTAAATTATTGCAAGTATTCAACGAGTATTAAAACCTTATTGAATTGTTGATTAGCTCAACTAATCAGATCGATGCTGAAAACACATGACCTAATTCTAAACTTTGGCATATAAAAATGTCATTTTCAAATATTGACGATTGGTCGGTCATAAAGATAAACATTGGATCTATTAATTAATTACTAGTGGAATGAGGTAATGAATTCAAAATAGCAATATTTGCGTAGCTCATGAAGAACTTAAATAAATTAAGCCTCAACCACCTCCTGTTTAAGTAAATGGAATTTGGATAATCATGATTACAAAATAACTACCGAGCTAGCTAACAAGAGTTTACTTATTGTAAAGCTAAACTATCTTAAAAAAAAAATCGCATTTTACTAACCTTGATTGGTACCGGTTCATAGGAATATACACAACAAATATCTATCTTCCCTTTTCGTTTTTAATTAAAGTTGGAAGTCAAATTAATTTAATATTCACAAAATATTTTCCATTCAGATACAAAAGGTCTATTTTACTATTATATCAAAAAAAAATTAATAAATATTGGAGGTTAAGTTATCCAAATTTATGTTATTTAATAAATATTGAATTTGTTGTTTGAACTTTGGAAATTAGAGAACTGAATCGTTTGTTCCTAAGTCCAGGAACAAACGTTTTGATATTAGCCATTCTCTCTATATATATACTAGTATCGCGCCCGTGCGTTGCAACGGAGATATTATAAGATTGAATAAAATATGAAGAGACTTTTTTTTATTGACATTTCACCAACAATTAAGAAAAAATATATAAATGAAAATAAAAAACACAAATGACGAAAAAAACGGAGAGATAAATAATAAATAATAGTAAAAGAAACAACAACAAATGAAAAAAAAATGGATCAAATATAACATGAAAAATTCTTGAAGTATCATTGCTAGTGTGATTCTCTTCGATGTAGTCCAACATTTCTAAAAATGAACAAAAATATGAAAAATATATTATTCCAATTGAAAAATATAATAAAATTAGAAAAACAATCTTTCTATTCTTGATTTTCTCGATTCCAGGTGTGGGGTGATTGTATAGAAACAACTCCAATCAAATATATTCTAGATTTTTATTATGCCATTGGGATCTATATAGAAAGAAACAAAGAAAAATATGGAAACAAAGAAAAAAATGATTTTTATTTTTTGTCGTGATAATTTGTATAGAAACAAAGGAGATATAAGAAACCAAAAATAAGGAAATGAAGAAGTTGCTAAACGTAGAAGAAATAAGGAAAAAAATATCGCTACAAGGCAGTATATTCAATTTTAATTGTAATATATTGTGTTACTGTACGTGTGGCGAATATGTTTTTAACTAAATATAGACTTCTACACTTCAAAAAGATGCATTTAATCAAAACAAGACAGATTATTTGATTAGAGAGTTGAGATTAAATCTGAAATTTCATCTTTCAATCATAGCCATTTTCACCAAGGCTCACCAAGGCTCTTGTGAACTAGGGTGTTCCTAAGCTCACCAAGGCTCTTGTGAACTCAACTCTAAAACCTATCGAATTGACTTCAAACGACATTTTCAAACCATTAGATGTTCAATCTATATTAAAATGTGCTTAGAGACCAAATATTTCAATTTTTGGAATTTTTTTTACTATTTATTAAGCTGGTTTGAAAACTGCTATTTTTCAATGCTCCAGAAATTTAATAAAAATAGCGGTTTTCAAACCGGCTTAATAAATAGTCAAAAATTCCAAAAAAGGTAAAATTTGGTCTCCAAACACATTTTAATATAGATTGAACATCTAACGGTTTAGAAATGTCGTTTGAAGTCAATTCGATAGGTTTTAGAGTTGAGCTCACGAGAGGCCTTGGTGAGCTTAGGAACACCCTAGTTCTACTCATATACTCACCAAGGCCTCTCGTGAGCTCAACTCTAAAACCTATCGAATTGACTTCAAACGACATTTCTAAACCGTTAGATGTTCAATCTATATTAAAATGTGCTTGGAGACCAAATTTTACATTTTTTGGAATTTTTTACTATTTATTAAGCCGGTTTGAAAACCGCTGTTTTCCAATGGTGCAGAATTTTAATAAAAACAGCGGTTTTCAAACCGGCTTAATAAATAGTAAAAAAATTTCAAAAAATGTAAAATTTGGTCTCCAAGCACATTTTAATATAGATTGAACATCTAACGGTTTGGAAATGTCGTTTGAAGTCAATTCGATAGGTTTTAGAGTTGATCTCACGAGAGGCTTGGTGAGCTTAGGAACACCCTAGTTCTACTCTCTCTCTCTCTCTCTCTCTATATATATATATAGAGAGAGAGAGAGAGAGAGAGTGAGGTGACGGTACTATGCATAGCACGGTTTGGTCCGTGCTACGACTTAATATTTGAGTTTTCAAAATCCTAACGGTCGATCTGAACCGTTCAACATGATTATAAAATGAATATGTACTTGCAAACCAAATTTTACATTTTTTCAAATTTTTTTACTATTTTTTTAGATAGGTAGAAAATTACTTGATCTGAAAATTCTGAACCATCCAAAAATAGTGATTTTCTACCTATCTAAAAATAGTAAAAAAAATTCAAAAAATTGTAAAATTTGGTTTGCAAGTACATATTCATTTTATAATCATGTTGAACGGTTCAGATCGACCGTTAGAATTTTGAAAACTCAAATATTGAGCCGTAGCACAGACCAATCCGTACTATGCATAGTACCGTAGCCTCACTTTATATATATAGAGGTTGGCTAATGTCATAACGTTATAACTTCGGCCGAAGTTATAACGAGTCGTTTTCGGATTTTCAAAGTCCAAACAGTCAATCTGAACCGTTCAAGTTGTTCTCCATATTGAAATGTGCTTGGAGACCAAATTTTACATTTTTTGGAATTTTTTTTACTATTTATTAAGCCACTTTGAAAATTCTGATCGCATGGTTCAGAATTTTGTTGCACTGTTTTTACTGTTCACCCGGATCAAAATTTTCAAAGTGGCTTAATAAATAGTAAAAAAATTCCAAAAATGTAAAATTTGATCTCCAAGCACATTTCAATATAGAGAACAACTTGAACGGTTTGGACTTTGAAAATCCGAAAACGACTCATATAACTTCTGCCGAAGTTATAACGTTATGACATTAGCCAACCTGTCTCTCTCTCTCTCTCTCTCTCTATATATATATATATATATATATAGAGGTTGGCTAATATCAAAGTGGTATGACCAAAGCCTTGGTGCTACCAATTAGTTTTTGCAATTTTAAAATCAAATAGTTGATTAGAAGTGCTCAATGTGTTTCCCATATTAAAATGTGCTTGGAGACCAAATTTTACATTTTTTTTGAATATTTTTACTATTTTTTATGAATTTTGAAAATCACTGTTTTTCATAATAAAAATAAATAAATAAAATCTGAAAAACATTAATTTTCAAAAATTCATAAAAAATAGTAAAAAATTCAAAAAAAATGTAAAATTTGGTCTCTAGTCTACAGATGCTTTACAACGTGCATTAACATTCAATTATATTACTGCAAGTGACTCACGGTACAAAAACAAGGAGTTTGGGATTTTTAGGTGTAGATGCATGAAATAGAACAATTTTTCCTTCTCGCAATTTGATAAGACACTTTTCTTTCTTTTTTGTAAGATAGGCTTGCGGTCTCAAGCGTTCTTTAAATCTAAATCTCACTGAAGTCGGAATTTAAACCCACATTCTCTTAAAGCGGCCGAACTAAAAAATTGAAACTGAAAACATTAAATAAGTTATTATAGTGTAATTTTATTTTGTAATTCGGCAAAGCAGACATTGACGCATGCGTATTTTCGCAAATTTTACAAAAAATGGTTATTTGTTGAAATCGGACACTCGACTGCTATTTTAGCATAATTATTGTAATTTACCGTATTTTAGCACAAAATCGCCTATTCATAGTGTATTTTAGTATAAATATGTTATAAAAAAAGTAATCTAACAAATATTTTAAAAAATAATTCGATTTTTTAGTGTTAGATTCAGCATTTTAGCTATTTTTTCTAAAAAAAAAAAAAATTCAGGACACCGGCCATTAAATGGCCGGTCGGGATTTTTAATCGGAACCGGACATATTTAAAATTTCGGGGCACTCGTGGGCATTTTTATTAATCTGTAATTAACCTAGGGTATGTTTAAAAATGTCGGCAGCACAGACATCCACTGTTCAAAATTGCAAGGATCTGATGCATCCATTACTTGTGTAACCCCTGTCCAGAAGCGCTATTTTAGTTATTTTCTTTCCCGCGACACGAAAGCTTGCATTGTTATCTTCACCTCTTCAGAACAAATTCAAAATTTTAATTACATTTTCATCCGCTTTTTTCCTTCCTTAGCCCTTACAAAAAATAAATTTTATGTCAAAGTCTTGAGAAAGGATAGTTCAAATCTTCTTCAAATGTGCGTAATTTCCTCTCCAACTTTTTTTTTATAAATATATATATAATTAATTAGCCTGACTTATATTTATCTTAAAAAAAAGTGTTCCACTTCGTCATATAGTGATTCTACAGCTAGTGACGGTAAAAGACTCTATATAGTGTTCGACTTCGTCGTATAGTGTTCCACTTTTTTTTTTTATATTTGTTAGATTACTTTTTTGATAGCATATTTATACTAAAATATACTATGAATAGGGTCGATTTTGTGCTAAAATACGGTAAATTACAATAATTATGCTAAAATACAGTAAATTTACTAAAATGCTGAGATTACAATAATTATGTAGAATTATGCTAAAATACGGTAAAGTACGCTAAATTACGTATTAATAGGGCCGATTTTGTGCTATCTTTCATAAATCATAAAAAATAGTAAAAAAATTCCAAAAATAATAAAAATTGGTATTCTACAAGTTCATATATAACTAATTTACTGAGCTACATAGATTGAACAATAGAAATGAAAATCTTAATCGGAAACTTCAACTGAAATTTTGACTCTTCCCTTTGTTTTTTGGCGATTCTAAATTTCAAAATCCGGCATCGCAGGCACTGACGCATGTGTATTTTCACAAGCTTTCCGAAAAGTAGTCATTTGCTGAAATCAGACACTCGACGCCGTTTTATGGCCGTTTGAAGTTTCGTCGTCGTTTTTTACTTTCTCAGTGAAGATATCATCTCTATTCATACGTAATTTAGTGTATTCTAGCATAATTCTACATAATTATTGTAATTTAGCATAATTTAGTGTAATTCAACATAAATTAACATAATTTCAAGTAATTTAGCGTGTTTTAGTATAAATATGCTAATTATATATAAAAAAATGTAGGCATTTGCTTCAATGGACATAAGGATCTATTTGTAAAATGAATATATTTTCATTTTCAAAGTTCAAACAGTCGATCCGACCGTTCAACATTATCTGCATATTAAAATATACTTGGAGGTCAAATTTTACATTTTTTTGAATTTTTTTACTATTTATTAAGTATTTTACAAGAACTAGTTGGTCTGAATTTGTAAAATACTTAATAAATAGTAAAAAAATTCAAAAAAATGTAAAATTTGATCTCCAAGTACATTCTAATATGGAGATAATGTTGAACGGTTCGGATCGACTGTTTGAACTTTGAAAATGAAAATATGTTCATTTTACAAATAGGTCCTTATGTCCACCGAAGCATCCCTCAAAAATGTAATCTACCAAATATTTAAAAATAAATTCGATTTTTTAGTGTTATATTTTAACATTTTAGCTGTTTGTCTCTTAAAAAAAAGTTAACATGTATGGATATTTTTATAAATTTCCAACATTAGTGGGTATATTTATTAATTTATAATTAACTTTGGATATTAAGAAAAATGTCGGCAAATTAATTTGCTTTGTGCTTGTACTGTCAAATCAGCTATAAAATTGAATGAATAAGATGGATAAATAATTTAATCTTTTTAAAATATTAGGTAGCAACTGAACATGACGTAGAATCTGATCTACACTCAACATAGACAACGTTTTGACTAAAGGTCATGTCATACAGTGAGGCTTAACATGATTAAGCGGTTCCAGACGAGAGAGAGCAGCGAATCTTCTAAAACAACAGGACTTCAATTTAATGCTACAGGATCAGTTATGGCGTCGCGTAGCACAGAGGGTCTCCGTACTACGGCTCAATATTTGAGTTTTCAAAATTCTAACGGTCGATCCGAACTGTTCAACATGATCTCCATATGAATATGTACTTGCAAACCAAATTTTACATTTTAAAAAAAAATTTACTATTTTTTAGATAGGTAGAAAATCACTTGATCTGAAAATTCTGTACCATTCAGATCAGGTGATTTTCTACCTATCTAAAAAAATAGTACAAAAATTCTAAAAAATGTAAAATTTGGTTTGCAAGTACATATTCATATGGAGATCATGTTGAACGGTTCGGATCGACCGTTAGGATTTTGAAAACTCAAATATTGAGCCGTAGCACCGTAGCCAACTCCTATATATATATATATATATATATGAGTGGGGCTATGGTGCTATGCATAGCACGGATGACTAGTGTACTACGGCTCAATATGGTACTTTTTAAAATCCTAACGGCGATCCAACCGTTCAATGTGATAACCATATGAATATGTACTTGCAAACTAAATTTTATATTTTTTCAAATTTTTTTACTATTTTTTTAGATAGGTAGAATTTTGATGGTCCAGAATATTCAAAAAACACTGATTTTTCTACCTATCTAAAAAAATAGTAAAAAAATTCAAAAAAATATCAAATTTAGTTTGCAAGTACATATTCATATGGATATTACATTGAACGGTTGGATCGACCGTTAGAATTTTAAAAAGTACCATATTGAACCGTAGTACACTAGCTATTGGTGCTATGCATAGCACCATAGCCTCACTCTATATATATATATATATATATATATATATATATATATATATATATATATATATATATATATATATGAGTCCGGCTAATGTCATAACGTTATAATTTCAGTCTAAGTTATAACGAGTCAATTTTGGCGATTTCAAAATCTGAACAGTCGATCCAAACCGCTCAACGCGATCTTCATATTAACATGTGCTTGCAAACCAAATTTTATATTTTTTGGAAAACTTTTTTACTATTTTTTTAGGTAGGTACAAAATCACTGTTTTGGATGGTCCAGAATAATCTCAGAACGGTGATTTTGTACCTATCTAAAAAAATAGTAAAAAAATTCAAAAAAAAATATAAAATTTGGCCTCCAAGCACATTTTAATATAGAGATCATATTGAACGGTTTGGATCGACTGTTCGAACTTTAAAATCACCAAAACTAACTCGTTATAACTTAAGTTGAAATGATAACGTTATGGCATTAGCCGGACTCTCTCTCTCTCTCTCTATATATATATATATATATATATAGAGTCCGGCTAGCGTCCAAACGTTTGGATAGAGATCTATATCCAAACAAGTCATTTTGGCGATTTCAAAGTCCAAACAGTTGATCTGAAGCGCTCAACATATTCTCCATATTAAAATGTGCTTGAAAATTTTACATTTTTGTGGAAATTTTTTGCTATTTTTTTTAGAATTTTTGAAAATTGTTGTTTTGATGAATTTTTTATTATTTTTATAGGGATTTTAAAAAATTCTATAAAAATAGCAAAAAAATTTCAAAAAATATAAAATTTAATTTCCAAGAACATTTTAATATGAAGAACATGTTGAGCGACTCAGACAATTTTGAAAACATTCTTCTACATGATAAATTGAACTAGTCTCAAAATTATTTGACCAACCATCTAAGGCTTCGAAACATTTTCTTATAACAAATTGTTTATGTATGATTAAAAAATAATTTTAAAATAAAAATAATATATGTCTAAATGGAAGGCAACACATCTAGAACTGTAAGTAAGCCCAGCTAAGTCAAAATTAGTCGAAGTTTGAACTCAGTTTATGCAAGAATGAGCCTAATTAAGTCAATCACAAGTCGAACCGCACACAGGTGCGGATCTACACTATGTCCAGGGGGTGCTAAGTCACCTCATAATTTTGAAATTTTTAATCACATATGTTAAAATTTAATTGATTTTTTTATTTCTTTGGAGCTTTTATATAGTTTAACCCCTCTCATAAAAGGTTGGATGTGTACTTGTAGTTTAGTAGTTAAGACTCTATTTTGTTCTAGGGAGATCTTGGGTTCAAGTCTCAGTAATTACAAATTAATATTTGTGCATTTTAAGTTTCTGCTCACTCTAACTAAATTTTCTAGTTCGCCCCTGGCCGCACATAGATCAAAGATTTTGTCAATTTGGTGTTGTGAGTTGTGAGTAGATCACGAGTAAAAAAAAATTAATCTTCTTCTTAGAATAAGCTTCATCCTCTTTGGATGCATCAAGAATAGAGGTTATTCGAGAATAGGGCTATTTAGAATAGCAATGTGCACACAAACAATATTTTGTTATTCGGAATAGCTAGAACAACTTTATTCTCTATTCCTTGTAAATGTTGGAATAACTACTATTTGAAAGTGTGAAAAGAGAGAAAAAAAATATTTCCTTCTCAGATTTTCCGCCAACACAGTTCCGAAATGATAAAGTTGACGACACTTATGTCATCTTCACGTCGTGACAATTCATTTTGAAATCCCACTTGCTTATCTTTCCTCTTAATTTAGCACATTGTAAACACTATTATTTTTCGGTTACAGCTATTCACTATTCCATATCTACAATCCAAACAACAATTTGACTAATCCAAATAGCACCATTTTCAAACTAATATGAAAAATCATTATTTTTTCTCTATTCCAATATACTAATCTCAAATTTCGTTATTCTAGCTATTCTAACTCTCATCCAAACATAATTCTTGTGGTGGGCATGAAGAGGGATAATTAAATTGAAAAAAAAATAAATCATCTTCTTCTTTCAACAAACTGAGAAACAAGTTGAATCGACATGAGTCGAACTGAGACAAACTTGAACTTACTCATGCCATAACGAGCCAATTATGAACCTTTTACTGAACCGACCTCGAGTGAGCCACGAACTACGAGTTTTTTTACCATCCTAAACACATCTACGATTTAAAATATGGTTAATTGTGAGAATTATGCAATGATTATCAAAATGAATGTAAATATTGCTCGTGTAATATGTCACATCTCAAGTAACTTTCATTTTGTCAAATAAAGGATGATTTTACCCCTTGGGTAGACTTTTAGGTTCTTTCTTACAGAACAGCCGACAATGAACTAATGTTGATTTGTTTTCCATTGAATTTGTTAGAATTCTGTCCGAGAATGACATTTAAATTAATTGTTTGCAATGAATAGTGGAATAGCACAATTAAATATCCAATAATTGAACCAAACTAGTCCGGATTTATACACTGAAACAACATTGGTTCATAAATAATTGCATTAAACCAACAAAAGCACGACAACAAGGCGTCTGATTTTCTAAGATGGCGACACAAAGTGACAAGTGGCGTGATCTCACTGTAAAATAAAAATTATCCTCGAAATAAACACATCTCTTAGCTGATATCATATCAGTACCAAACAAGTAAATCAATTAATTAGCTTGTAGAGTAGGTAACATATGATAAGATTTTTAATCCAGTTACATTATTGATTTACAATTTGTCATTAGCTTATATCATCAGCTAAGTGGTATAATTACTTTTCAATTATATTATAATTGTTCCTCCTGTCCACATCAGATGACAACATGTAAATTTCAATTATATTATCTCCGGTAAGGAAATATCTTAGGGCATTTTCATTATTATGTCTTCAATCGCTAATTAACACACTGATCGGAAGAAAGGTGGTATGTCACTTCAATTCAATTCAATGGAGATGAATTGAATAGAGATGAGTTGAGATTGAATTTTTTAGATCAGAAACAAAACTATTGCAAGAAGAATTCATTAGAGTAGTGTTTTAAAATGGTCAGATAACTCCTTTAATTTACTAGAAATGTCATTAAAAATCTTAGTTAGGGTTTGCTTAACCAGTATAGAAAGAAAGATAGCAGTAGCGGAGAAAAAACAAATGGGTAAAAATCGATAAGGAGAATACGCTCGTTATTTGATCAGAACTATTGTGCTTGTCAAAAGTTCTTAGCTTGACTCATCTCTCGTATCGTGGGCAGAAAGAAGAAGAAGACACTAGGTCTTTTCACACGAGTAAATTCTATTATGGCCAAATCTCTTCACTTCTGACGCGATTTCACCACGCGACTTTTTCGTTGGCAAATCCTGTTGTTTCTATTCCTTTCGTGCTCCCGTAGAGTTTCTGATCAAGAAAATGATTCGAATTCAAAATCCAATTCGCGTTTGAAGAAGAAAGAAACGCTTCCAATCATAGGGTAATGAAGATAATATAGACCTTTGACTACTTGCGCTGCTTAGGAATTCACCGTATCCGAGTAATTTATTTAAAAATGTGAGAGGTATATGCCTCTTAAATGTTAATTTCACGTTGTGGGAGGTTACAAGTTCGAAATATGATGGAAAAAATTCTTTATTATAATAATTGAGATTTGAATAGAATTTTGGATGACTTGATTATCAACTCTCGCATTCAATTTTTCTTTTTTATTAGTCTCATTTCTGACTTCTGAACATATCTAATTCAATAACAGATATGTTGTACTTTTAAACACTCAGATCATTAGCTTCAACACAGAGTTAGATGCTTTTATTATCATAAAAAAAAATATAATCATGTGATTGTGTATTTAAAAAAAATATTGAACGAGTTACCAAGAGCAGAACCAGAAATTTACTTGGGGATGGCTGAATTTCATATAAAATAATTTGAGTAATTTCTAGCAAAATTATTGTTCTTTAAATATTTGGTTTTTTTTTTTTAACATTTTGTAGTTCATTTTAAAATATTTAGTTGCAGTACATAAGATACGTCTTATGATAATACAAACTAGTTGTCAATCATCATACATGTCTTGAGAATTAATAAATATATAAGTGTTGAGTGGAACAAAGAAATATAAAAGAAAGTAACCAAGTGCTTATAAGAACAATATTTTTTGTTTAAAATAACTGATTTTATGTTGTAAATGCACAATCATTCAATCTTTTTTTTTTCATTATTATAAGTTAAAAGCAACTAGTTATAAGTTTACAACTTTACATGTACAATATACGTTAAAAAAAATAAAATATAGAATACATCTAAAAGTGGACATTTAAAATGTGACTCAACACTCAACATATTTTCCATTTATTAATTCTGCTCCAGATCATGCAATGAGGCCAGCTGGCCCAGCTCCAATCCAAGTACCCAGAAATGAGTACATACAACAGAACAAAACAATATTTTCTCGTACCAGGCCTAGATCTTAAAAACTGAAAAGCATAATTGGGCCTAATTTTAAATGGGCTTTTCGACTAGAGCTTATCTGGTTTTCTATCTCGCACGTCGTCAGTCTCCCCGCTATCCTTCCTCAGAAAACAAAACGGGAAAGAATAAATAACAAAAAAGTCACGAAAAGAAAAAGAAAAAAAGAAAAAAGAAAAAGAAAAAGAAATCTCTGCCTCTCTCCTCCTCTCTGATGTTGCTCACACAGACTCCAAAGCTCACTCTGTTCTCTTCGCGCCTCACCAGCCCCCGCCATGTTTGCCTCTATCTCCGGCGCGGCGTCGCCTTTCAAGGTCTCTCCTCTTTCACTTTCCGTTGCAAAGTCTCACATGTCTATGTACGTATTAGCACACTAAATTTAGCTTGTTTTAATTGAATTTCTGTTTAGTTCGGGCTATTGCCGCCCCAGCCGACACGGCAGAGGGGTTTGAGGAGATGGCGGCTAGCACGATGAGGAAGTACTACATGCTGGGTGGAAAAGGAGGCGTTGGAAAGACGAGTTGTGCGGCTTCGCTTGCGGTGAAGTTTGCAAACAACGGCCATCCCACTCTGGTGGTGTCCACTGACCCGGCGCACTCTCTCAGTGACTCCTTTGCACAGGTTAGTGTGCGGTTCTCACTTTGGCATTTCGTCGAACAGGTTGTGTGCATGGATTGATTTGTGTTAGTATCATTTTTTGTTGTTTAGGATTTGACAGGTGGGCTGTTGGTTCCTGTTGAGGGGTCAGATTCTCCTCTTTTCGCACTCGAGGTATGCTGTCAAGTGCATTTATGATTGACAGTAAAACTAATGAATTGTGCCTCAACCAGTTTAGTCATAATTTAGCTAATCGAACTTGCATTTTGTTAAAGATAAATCCAGAGAAGGCTAGGGAGGAGTTTCGCTCCGCAACTCAAACAAGTGGTGGTACAGGGGTTAAAGATTTCATGGATAGTATGGGGCTTGGGATAATTGCAGAGCAGGTAATGATCTATTTGTTGCTATCTCTTATGTTTATGCATGTTCTTTGGTTTACTGACAATTCCAGCACCCGTTTTTGTTACTGTTTAGCAAGGTTGGGTATAAGCTTTTGTATTTTCATACTCTCTTTTGAATTAAATTACCTTGTCTTGTGTGGAATTCTGCTTATTTGAATACGTTGATTTATTTGAGAAAAAGTGCAAAATGCTTCGACAAATATCTTACTGTGTTAACATTGTGCTATCAAAAATGCAAAATGTTCTGGAACAAATATCTTGTCATGTTAACATTGTAATAGTGCGCACTGCCAAAAGAACATGCATAAGTATTTTGACCTAAACACTGCTTCAATGGCTGTGATTCTATACAACTAATTTTATTTGAATATCCTGTTAGCCTCTCACTCCTGTAATTTGAATGTAGCTAGGAGAATTGAAGCTAGGAGAGCTATTAGACACACCTCCTCCAGGACTAGACGAAGCTATTGCTATTTCAAAGGTTCAAATTTGAATTTGACATTCAAATTCAACTTGCTTTTATGGCGTCTTCTCTATTTCATGTCACCGTTTGTTGATTTCAGGTTATGCAATTTGTTGAATCACCGCAATACAGTATGTTCAGTCGTATAATTTTCGATACTGCGCCGACTGTAAGTGCTGCTTACTTAATTGTATATTTTATTGTGCCTTAATTTATTACACTACTGATTTAATTTTCTGTAGGGGCATACACTTAGGCTTCTCTCCTTACCGGACTTCTTGGATGCTTCCATTGGTAAAATTATAAAGGTATGATAATGCACAATTAGCATCAGGTTATATTTTAGATTTTGAATTGCTTTATTTTACATGGTTATTGCACTTTTGTATTCATTCAGTTAAGGCAAAAGATAACTCAAGCAACATCAGCCATCAAATCTGTTTTTGGACAAGACGAGAACAAGGCGGATGCGGTGAGTTCTATTTCATTTGGTACTAAACTATCTATATATAAACTTGGTCGAGCTAGTAATCTGTCTACTAATTCTACATTTTTTAATCGTGAAGACTGACAAGCTAGAGAAACTGAGGGAAAGAATGGTCCAAGTGCGCGAGCTATTTCGTGATACGGACTCCACTGAATTTATTATCGTTACCATTCCAACGGTAAACTGACAGTTTACATGTTCTGAATAAATTCCAGTATTATGTAGTTGTATATTGATCATGCAAAAAAAATCACTTGAGGGTTAATGACTCACCAATTTTGCAAATTTATGGTAGTTCTGCATATAGATATGTTGATGTCGTTTCAATAGGTACAGGGGTCACACATATTAGATCATGTGAGTGATGGTTCAGTAATGTTAGCAGGAGACGCTTAGAAGGCCTCTAATGTAATTTTTGAAATTTTTTAGTTTAAGAACCTCACTCTTCTTTTTGTGACAGGTAATGGCTATAAGTGAATCATCAAGGCTATGTGCCTCCTTGAAGAAAGAACAAGTGCCGGTGAAACGCCTAATAGTAAATCAAGTTCTACCGCCCTCTGCCTCAGACTGTAAATTTTGTGCGATGAAGAGGAAGGTATTAAGTAAACTCAAATTCACTTGTGTAAAGTAATATATCCAGGGCATTGATTTAAGTATATTTACATTTCAGGATCAAACGCGAGCCCTTGATATGATAAAAAGTGACTCAGAACTGATGGGTTTGAATTTAATGCAAGCGCCGCTTGTAGATGTGGAAATTCGGGGTGTGCCAGCTCTGAGATTTTTGGGCGACATTGTTTGGAAATAGTTAAAGCCTGTTTATGTAGCAGCATGATTTGCCCGAAGCAATAGTTATTTTACTTCCGGGTTTTCCCAAGAACTTGGTCAAAGATTAAATTGGGTTGAGCCCAGAGAGATGAGATAGTGTTTTTTTTATATCTTTTCAAAATGATGACCTAATTTTTTGTTCGCCTTTCATGAAAATACAATCTGTTCAAGTTTTCTATAGTATTGAACAAGTGCACCAATAAATGTTTTCAGCACTGCCCTTCTCTTGTAAATAGTTTGGTCTTTTATTTTAATATATATACTTTTGTGGGTGGTATTTGCTGAGTGTATCCTACCTATATACTTTAGACTGTAGGTGGTGTTTGGTTGTGGATTTTAATCTAATGAGGTTTAATTTGGTTATTTCAATATATGCTGATTTAAATTATTCATGTTTGATTGAAACCTAAAGTTACACCTCAAGTTATTTCTTGTTTGGTAAGTATTTGGTGGTTTAAGGAATGATTTGATATTACAAAATTTGTAATATCAATAATAAAACTATTCTTCGTATTTTTTTTATTTTGATTGAAAGAAATTGTATAAGAAAATGAGTTGTGTACAAATTAAAAATATGTTGGATTGCTGAACAAAAATTTATTTATTTGTAGTACAATTTCAAAAAATATTTTATTTAATTATTTTAGTGCGGTCACCGAGCAACCTCGCACCATCCGAGACTCTAGCTCGACCGAGGATTCATGAACTGACTCGACATCTCGATCTTCGATCTCTGTTGACCTCACCACACCGCCATCCCCGCAGTCCTGCGTCGATCAGTGTCACTTGCGCAAGGAATAGAGTTGAAAAGGTGGATCCAGCGCAAGGAATAGATTAGACAAGGTCGCTCTGTGTGAATGTGAAGAAAATTGAATTAGAGAGGCCAATCCAGTAGCTGAGCCCAAAGGCCAAGCCCAAGGCAGCTCCAATGAAAAGTTGTCTTTTGTTCTTCCTTACCCAATAAAGCCTATATCACAAATAAAACTCCAATAAAACCATTTCTTACTAGTATTGTCAGCAACTCAGCATACAACCTTGGGAAATAAATCTGCTGCTATTCCTTTGGATTAATAGGACCCTGTTATTCCTCATCTAGCCGTTCAACTTTCTTGAGATTCGTGTATGATGAAATATCTTTGTTGAGATCCGCACATGAAAAAATTTAAATGGCTAGATGAAGAATAACAGGTCATGTTATTCCAAAGAAATAACAACAGCCTTGAGGTGACCACCAAATCAAGAACACAAAAGGCCAGAATTGAAAGAAAAATGAGAAACTTCATTACGCTTAGTCCCTTACCAAATTGCATCTCCAGTTCAAGACTCAAATCAACAACCTCTCTTCCGTGTTCAAGAAAATCCCTCCAAAATCCTCAAATCAATTCACCAAGTCAAACTAATGTCAGGCTCCTTTTCTCTTCTATTCTTCTCTATCTACAAAATGCTTCTAAAAAAATGAGACGAGAGAGCAAAAAAAAAAAACCTCTTGAAACCATGTCCTTGTTACAAAGTCATGAGTTATTTTCTTTTTTCTTTTATTTTCTTTTTCTTTTTATTTTTCAAAGAGGACTCAAACGAACCTCTCAAGTACATGAAAGCATTCTTGAGCCAAAAGAGCTCATTCTTTTCTCTCTACCTCTTCTACCTTCAAGGAGACCCAAGAATACAATTTGATGATTCAAATCGCAAGAACAATGGCATTGAGATATTAGCATCAACCTTTTTCTTTTCGGAACAAGCTCAACATTGCTTTCGCACAATGTTTTGCTTTAGGAGGCGTAATAGAGGATTATATAGATTGTATTGGAGATAATAGTGGGTGTAAATTGTAAGAGTCGATTAGCATTGTAATGTGGTAGGTAGGAGATAACTAATGGAGTTGTTTCAGATTGTATCTTAATCAAGCTTATAAATAGATGTTATGTCATTGTAATCAATACACAATATCAATACAAATTCTCTATTTTATAAAATGTTTCATACTCACATGCAATCAGTCATAAAAGCTATGTTCAGGTCAGATAGTTGACCCTGTCAGATTAGATCACCCTGACCGTTTGATTTAAGTTTGCACAAATTTTAAAGTGTTCATCTATATTCCAAATAGGCATCGAAAAATATTTTGACTCAGGCTGGGACGGAATGGACTCTGCTGCTTTTCCGACAAAAAAGCAGGGTCCTGCTTTTCTAAATCTAACCATTCAAAAATTTTCATTTTGCACATCTCGATAAATAAACTTTTCATGCACAAATCTCGACGAATTTAAATGGTTGGATCTGAAAAAGCTGGTTGATGCTTTTCTCTCAGAAAAACAGCAGAGTCGGACCCGGCTGAGACTATTCTACCCTATGGTACGTATACATGGGATATTCACTCATTTATGTATCCATGATTTGCAACCAATTCTGTATCGGCTAAGTTCTAGAATTCTCAAGCAAAATGTTCCCATTTTTGCTTTCTGTACTTCAACTATATCCACTTTCAAATGCTTTTTTATTTATTTATCAACGATCCACTTTCCCACGTTAGCATAATGCTCCCTTATTTCATGTATAGCTATGAGGAAACATCATGCATGGATGTTGTAGTGGAGTTCCATTAGAACAATTGTCAACAATATCATATTTTTCACAATCTTGTTTATAATGTTAAGTAGCTTGTATTATCAAACTCAAAACCTATTTTTCTCCTGCTTTATGTACTATCTTGCTTTTCTCTTATCCTCCTCATTCTTCATGGATCTCTCTAACTACTTGTACCATAAACAATCTTCATACATAGTGATCAAATAAATTTTTGCTAATGTGTGGCCCCACCTAATATGAGAATTGTATTAATTATCTCACTAATTGTACTGACTGTACTAGGTTAATGGATTTTTTATTCAATTGAATTGATCATGCATCCCAGCAACATCAAAAGATCAGCCTGAAAATAAGACTCTTTAAACTAGTATGAGTATTAAATAAAAAATAAAAAAAGCCTTTTTTTCTTGGCAGAGTGATGCTTTATCTTTCAGAGTACTTAAGAAGAATAAATAATGTTAATAGAAGTCATGATAAATTAATCTACGAGTTGGAATTATGACCTAAAGTGAAGACTACTAATTTTGTCATAAAACAAAGTTTTTAATTTAATTTAATTTCTTTTCTACAGATTAACAATAAATATTTGTGATGTGCAGTGCTGTAATAGTATAATTATCATATACTGATATGTTGATGTGAAGACAATAATGAACAAGTCCAAATCTGATTAGTGTATGCACACAAGGTGTTTGAAAAAAATTACTTTTAAAAGCATGTGTGGTACAACATTGTTATTTTACCTCCCAACATGATACATATAGCAAGTATTATAACAAAAAGAGCAAGCAGCTTAAGGGAAAAACTCTTTTTAGGAGAAATGATAATTTGATAATGGGGCAGGAGAATATTCTTTTAAATCCTTCCCCTTCACTGTAATTAATTTATAATTATCAACTTTGAGAATCCTAAGTAATTATCCTCTTATCGCCGTGTTCGGTATATTCAGTTCAAATCAAACACGCTCACGTCTTCCGATCTCCCTACGAAGAACGTATAAAATTTGAACTCTATGTGATGCATATTTCCATAAAATTAAAGCCTCTAAAGGAAAAGCACTGGTGGAGCAATTTAATTTTTTTAAAGTGGACCTCTTTTACATGTACCAGCAGATTCATCTTCTTTAATGTTTCCCCTTTCTATTTTTAATGAAAAGAACATTTTGCTTAGCTCATATTTTGCTTTATTATATTGTAGCTCATATATATATATATCTACTATACATAACATCTTGACAAATTCTTCATGTCTCCAAAAAGGAAGGATATGAGAAAAATTGTCTGTATTGTTAACTTTGTTGTAGATTTAATTTTATGTCAACAAAAATATCTATAGATCAAGTTGGTAGAAATTTATGAGAAGTATTAATTAGCATGCTATCTTTATCTTAAATATTTTTTTGTCTTTTGCATTGCTTTTAGTATCATGTGTCTTTCAATCTAGCTTGTCTAACTAGTTTGCTATCTCTTTCTTTCTCATCTTTTTCTTTTATGGAGAGCAACAACACTGCTTTCACGTAAATCAGAGATCTCTTTCATAAAGCATGTCAATTTTATAGGGAAAACAACATAAAAGAATCTGCTATATATTCCTCTTTTTCTTAATATTATGTCACGAGGTTAATTACAGGTTTAAAATCTAGTGCATATTATTGAGGATAATTTACGCGCTTTGATCGTATTTCATACTAGAAAAATAATATTTAAGTACATCTTCAATTGGATATTGGTAAACAAGCACTAAGAAAGAAAGAAGGCAACTGGGGTCAATAAATCAATGAGCGGAATCATGAACAATTTAGAAGGACAGAAATTGATATAAATAGATATAAATTACACGTTCCAGAGACAGAATTGGTAAAAGAAAAGTAGCATTTTGGCAATAAGTGCTATGTGAATGCTCCTTGCACTAACAAGTGTATGGTTACTAATTATTCCACAATTTTGTTCTCTTTTATTGGATATCTTGTTGGATGAAGATTCTTAAGAGGCCTAATATTTGTTAATTATTGAAACAATATATTAATTCACTTATCCATACAGAGATTCTATTACTGATCAGTTTGAACTACCAAAGAAATTGAACTTTGTATTGAATTAAATTATGGGAAAAGATTTATTTCCCCGGTGTCTTTTCTCCATTTATCCTCCAATCATTAATTATCTGAAGGACCACAACTTTGAGCACAAAAAAATAAAATAAAACGCGTATCAATCATTAATTACGTGGGGGACCGCTTATATTTGAAATTTTTTACAACTGACGCACGCAAATATGTATACTTATGCACGTAAGTATTAACATATAATATATCAAGTATTCATGTCTAAGATATCAAGTATTTCTTTAAAAAAATGGACATTAACTTTATTTTATCTCTCTCATCATATACTCATCTTTTACACGTTTTTAGAGGTGAGTTTTTTTCTTCGTTCAATATCGCCCATATTTCTGACAATCTGTGAAGAATTTTGCGAATCTAAAATCACAAGCGTCTTCTACGCAATTTTCTCTTTCAAATGAGATCCATGATGAAGTACTTTTAAGTTATCCGTCGCGCAAATATTCATACCTCGTAGTGCAAGTATTCATATCTCGTCGTGCAAGTATTCATACCACGTCGAGCAAGTATTCATACCTAAGATATCAAGTCTTTCGGAAAAAAAAGCTGGACACATTACATACCCATCTTTTACACGTTTTTAAAGGTGGGCTACCTCGTAGTGCAAGTATTTATATCTCATCGTGTAAGTATTCATACCACGTTGAACAAGTATTCATATCTCATCGAACAAGTATTCATACCTAAGATATTAAATATTTCTGAAAAAAAAACTAGACATCACACACCCATCGTCAGAAATATTGATGAGATTGAACGAAGAAAAAAAAAACTCATCTCTAAAAACATGTAAAAGATAGGCGTGTGATGTATCCTCTTTCATTTTCCGAAATACTTGATATCTTAGGTATGAATACTTGCTCGACGTGGTATGAATACTTATACGACGAGATATGAATCTTTGCACTGCAAGGTATGAATACTTGCGCAACGGAAAACTCGAAAGTATGTCATCATGGATTTTATTTGAAAGAGAAAATTGCGTAGAAGACGTTCGTGGTTTTAGATTCGCAAATTTCCTCATAGATCGTTAGAAATATTGGCGAGATTGAACGGAGAAAAAAAAACTCACCTCTAAAAACGTGTAAAAGATGAGTGTGTGATGTGTCCAGTTTTTTTTTCCGAAATCATTGATATCTTAGGTATGAATACTTGCGTCCAGTTTTGTATTTTAGCGCTGGAAGTTTTGTATCTTAAATATGAATACTTGCGTCAAGTTTTGTATCTTTTGTGGCTCTTGTTAAAAAATATTTGCATTCAGTTGTGATCTCCCTCTTAATTAGTGGTCAACAAAGTTATTGACCGGGGAGTGAATAGGGAAAATGAAATGGAGAATAGTTAGTCGGTCCCTTAAATTAAACGGTTTCATAGAATTGGACCACAAATCAATTTGGGTCGAATTGAACAGTGTAGAGTTAATAATGACACGAGCGCCATCACAATAATAGCATGATAATTAAGGATATTAACAACATTGATTTGACTTATGATTGATATGTTTTTTTTATTGGATTATATTGCTTGTGCGCTACATGAAGCCAAACCAGCATTATTAATATCTTTACTTATAATAATAGTACTAGAGATATCATGGAACTATTAATTGTTATTGGTGATCTTTGATGTGACTGTCATCTATTACTTGTTACATAAACATAGGATATATAATTAAGCTCCTTGGACATAGTTAGCAAGCCAAGTGTTTATAGTTACAGATAAGGTCTAGATCCTTATGATTTCTCCTCCATAATAGGAAAAAGATATTGAAACCTAATCAATTGGTTGGAAGATTTAATTAATTGACCTCCAACAAAACTTTTGTTTACTTCATTTTGTTTACTCTGATCAAACTTGTAATTTTTATTAACATACATGGAATCCTAAATAATATATCTGTTTCTATACGCTAAAAGCATATAATAATTCCAAGTACCTAAATTTTGATAATAGTAGTATATAATTCAAGGTATAAATAATTAACTTGTTCCAGAAGTTAGGAATATCTATCTAACAATTGCAACTGAGATTTGATCAGTTAAAATATATATATATGTTCCCCCTTCCGGCTTGCTCATTTAAATGCCTAAATAAATCAAGAAACAATAACTTAAAATCCCAGGTCATAAGATATCAATCCATCTTTTATATATAGTACCTTCAATTATTATTATTTTGGTTAAAGGGATTCGAAACTGGTGCCTTTCTGTAGAGAGGTGAGTTTCACGCCACTGCTCTAAGTCTGTGGTTCTTATATATATTACGTTTAATTAAATAACTACAAAATAAAATTTAAGTAATTGAAACAATATAAATCAAATTTGAGTGACTAGTTTGTTTGCTTTAGTTATTCACCTTCATATATTATTTGCCTAATTAATAAATAAATTAAGGCACAAAAGAGATGTGGAGTCTGTGAGACTAGGGGTGTAAACGGATATGGATATCCGTCCGGATATCCGCTCCGAATCCGAATTTAAACGGATACGGATATTTTTTGCATAGGGAAATTTGATGCGGATACGGATACGGATAATTCTTTGAAGGTATAAACGGAGCGGATATCCGCACTATCCGGATCCGAAATTTTAACTTCTCCGCTTCGTTGTAACTTGATTTTTAGCGGTTAATATTCCCTAACTCCTCTCCATTTCTTTACCTTTTTTTAATTTACTTTTGTTTTTCTTAATTGTTTTTAATTTTTTAATTTAGTATTTGTACTTAAAGTTCATATGACTCAATTATCTGACAATTATTCGTTTCGTAACTGTATTCGAATCCGTATCCGTGGATTATCCGCTCCGTATCCGTATCCGTTTAAGACGGATTTGGTTTTGATTTTGATATCCGTTTACTATCCGTATCCGCTCATTGAAAAACGGATACGGATTTGGTATGAGCATTATCCGCTCCGAATCCGCTCCATTTACACCCCTATGTGAGACCCAACAAAGCAACAATCATTGTGGCATATATATATATATAAATAAATAAGAAATGGGTATCTACTCATCATCACCAGCCTAAACAGAAACTAAAAAATAAATAAATAAAAAGCAAAGAAATTAAAGCATCATCAGCCAAAAAGTGGGCCTATAATTGACCCGTTGTGGCAGAGACATTTTCCCGTTTTCTATAAATGAGCAGTCATGCAAACAATGCTCATCCCAGGAAGAGAAGCAGTAGGTATATAGTTCAAATAATGGATCATATGCCAAATTCTCCTCAAAAATCTGGATCCACTTTTTTCAGAACTTGTTTCAATGGTGTAAATGCCCTTTCAGGTACACTTCTCATTCTTACCCCCTCTATAGCTTGAGCAAAACAAGCAAGCAAAGTTACAAAAATAATTAGCTTCCCTGCTTATTTTTATTGTAATCCCAACTTTAAATATATAACGTTATGAAGTCTGTACTTTTTGGGTTTTGCATATAATATTTATAATTAATCAGTAAGGCATAAAGGAAACAGAGGCTTTTGTAGCATAATAATTCAAAAAAATTGAGCACTCATCATCAACCAAATAGCATGCTTTACAAGCAGTACAAAATTAATGTCCTGATCCCAATTTGTACATCAAAGAAAACCATATCATATTTACCATTTATTCAGGACAATTTTTATGGAAGTTTGTTTCAATGGTGTCATCACCATTTTGTGTCCTTTGGTGCTTAATAGTTCCTTTATATATATCTCTTGCAATATGCCAAACATGGCATACTACATAGAGACTTGCGTACCGGTTTTGCATCATCGGGTATTATATATGTTGTACCAACAATCCAAGCCAAATAAAAATTTTCTTTGAAACAAAGCTATTATTATTTCTCAGGAGTTGGCATCCTATCGATCCCATATGCACTAGCTCAAGGTGGATGGCTAAGCATGTTGCTTCTTCTCCTACTAGCGGTAATATGCTATTACACAGGGCTTCTCCTGCAAAAATGCATGGACTCAAACTCACTCGTCAAAACCTATCCCGACATTGGCGAGTTGGCATTTGGCCAGAAAGGCCGGATCATAGTGGCAACCACCATGTATTTAGAATTATACTTCGCGGCGATAAATTTCTTGATATTAGAAGGCGATAACCTCGAAAAATTATTTCCGAAGGTGGCATTTAATTTTGCCGGATTGAAGATTGGAGGCAAGCAAGGGTTTGTGGTGATTACCAGCCTCATTATTCTGCCGACCACCTGGCTTCGAAGCCTGAGCATGCTCGCCTACATGTCAGTTGGTGGAGTCCTTGCATCGATGGTTCTCATGGTGTCGGTTTTGTGGGCAGCAGTGTTTAATGGCATCGGATTCCGTCAGAAAGGGATTGTTGTGAATTGGGAAGGAATACCTGCTGCTGTTAGTCTCTATGCATTCTGTTTCAGTGGCCATTCTGTTTTTCCAACCATTTATAATTCAATGCAAAATCCCTCCAAGTTTTCCAAGGTAAGTTAAACACATTCTTTTAAATTTTTAGTTCGTGTAATTATAATTGAATTTATTTATAATATATAATCCTGTTTTTTTTTGTTGTTGTTGTTGTTGTTAGGTTTTGCTCTATTGTTTTGCCGTGTGCACGGTGAACTATGCGTTCATGGCCGTCGTTGGATACTTGATGTACGGACAAGATATAAAATCTCAAATCACACTTAACCTTCCAGATGGAAAATGGAGCACAAATATAGCAATCTACACAACTCTGATCAATCCTCTGATGAAGTATGCGTTGATTGTGTTGCCGATAGCAAATGCTATTGAAGAATGGTTCCAGTTTTCAAAGTCGAGATTGTTTAGCATCTTAATCAGATCAATACTAGTAATCAGCACAACTGTGGTGGCCTTAATCGTGCCGTTTTTCGCTGAAGTCGTAGGCCTGACGGGCGCGTTGCTGAGTAGTACAGCAACAATGGTGTTGCCATGTTTGTGCTACCTTAAAATCACAAAAACTTACCAAAAATTAGGGTTGGAATTGATAGTTTGTGTCGTTATCGCGCTAATTGGTGTACTGATTGCCATCTTTGGGACATATTCTTCTCTAAGGAGCATTGCAAAGAATATATGACAACAACTAGGTATCATGTACAAAATAACTGAAATTGCCACTGTAACAAGTTGGTAACGCAAATGTAAACATTTGACATATTTAAATGAGGACTCTATACATATATAATTATATATACATATATTTGAAATTAATATATATGAAATTTTCATTTAGCACAAAGGTCCTATTGACCGTTGACCACTGGACTTTCTTTCTTTTTTTCTTTTTCTTTTTTTTGTGGCAATGACTTTTCTCTTCTGTGGCAAAAGAAAATGAAAAAAAAAATATATATCATGACATGACATCATCTGGATTAACGTGAATCAACCAAATCTTTGCTGATTAGTTAAGTATGAACATGACCCCTCACTTGGATAAAACTGGCGCAAGACGTCTTAATTACACCGAGCTCTCACCACTCACCACTCACCATATTGTCTGGTTATGTGCTGGATGTTCCCCAGGCACGCAAGGTGTTCATGAAAAGTATGACGAAAACCAAAATTCTGGCTTGAACTTAAACCCGAACTCGAACTTGGATTTGGACTCGGTACAAATTAATTGTTCTTCAATCTTCTTGAATGACTAGGTATAAGTCTCAAAAAGGATCTCACTAGTTCATCATTTTCTATGATGATTAATTGCAATTTTAAATTATATACTGTGTTTTATATGAGACTTTATTATGTTACTATTTCTTATGTTTGACTATTTATATTTTCTATGTTTTTTTAATTATGTTATAGTTTTCAAGAGTTAGTTATAATTTTCAAGTCATTATGTGTTGTTAGTTTTTAAGTTGGACTTTTATTTTTTCTATGCTATTTATTATGTGATTGATATATTATAAGAAGATATGACATGTCATCTTTTTCTTAAGACTTTGATTAATATATGAAATATTTTTTTATCTTATTCCTCTTGTTATTTCTCTCTTCTGTCTAAATTATCCTCTTAAATTGTTCAATATCTCACTAAACCAAACGAAACATGTACATGCAGGGTAGAGTTTGGGAGTGCTGCAAACACATACTGCGTTAATCAAACGGTTAACTGCTCTTATGGAGCGCCTCAACCCCAACAAAAACTGCCAACATCAGAATGAACCACCCTTCAACAATAACAATCCACCTCGAAACAACCCACCTTCAAACCATGACCTATGGGATATGGACTTCGCATCGAAATTCCTGATTTTTCGAGAAGCTTCAAGCTTGAGGAATTTCTCGATTGGACCAACACTATGGAAGAAGTTCTCGAGTTAAAAGAAATACCTCCCAACAAGCGAGTCCCGATTGTGACTATCTGTTTCAAAGAACGAGCAGCGATTTGGTGGCAAGATTTTAAATACCGTCGTTACCTCAATAATTTTCCTCTTCTCAACAATTGGAATAATTTGAAGCGTGAGATGGCTCGCGAGTTCTTACCGCTCAACTACCGATAAAGTGAGAATCACAACCATCGACCGGGGCACAACTCTACGAGCTACACCAATATTTCTCCTCACCACCACCATTACAACATCTCTAGTAATATTGTTCTCTTCTTCTACTCACCTCCGACGGAGAGACAACCATTCGAAAGATATCAATTGTTTGTCTTATGGTATAAAAGAGGAAAATTTTAATAGAGAAGATGAAAAGACCAACCCCTTCCATGGCAACAAGTCTTAGGTGACATGTGATGAAGAGAATCAGCATCAACACCCGACCCCCACCAAGCACATGTTCCCAACAGGTCACGGACCAAAATGCGACCACTCAAGTGGAAGATCGTCTAGAACAGCCGGATGAGCTTGAAAATGGACTTGTCACGGCTGAAGGAATTCAAGAGCCCAATAATGAAGATGTTGTCAACACCTTGACAATTGAACTCGAGACAAAAATTGAGTCCATTGAAAACTCTTTAAACTTTGATGAAAATTGTATTGGTGATTTGCCGATGTTTTCGAGTAATCTTGCAAATTCTTTGTCCATGGAGGTTAGAACTGATTTTTTGTTGTAAACAAAACATGTGTGTTTGACTAACAATGAGTTTTGGAGGTCCAACTACAATGATCCATTCTTGCCAGGGGCAAACCCAATGTAGTCCAGAGGGGTCAACTGCCCCTCCCTGGATTTTGAAGTTTTAGACAAATTTATAGGTTCGGTTCGACTTTGCCCCCTCTGGACTTTTGGTTTGTAATTAATATTAAATTTAGGGTTAAAATTATGATAATTTTTTTGAATTCTAACTGGTAATTAGGATTAGAAGTCAGAGTATTGAAATTAAAAGTCAGAGTATTGGAAATTAGAAATTAGAGCATTGTTTTTTATCTAATACCCGATTAGCTAATGAGTTTGAACCCGATTAACTATTCAAATCCGATTCATTATTTTCTTGCCCCTTGATGAAGCCAAACTATATAGCGAAAATCACTATCTTTTCTTTCAGAAAATGGCGAAAAGCGAATGCAAAGTAGTCATTTTTCCGATTTATTTACCACAAATGTGTTTTTAGGTCTTTTTGACAGGTTTTTAAGAAAGTTGCACATTTAGGCCAAAAACAGAGCAAAAATGTCATATTTATGCGATTTCTGAAGATAGCGTCAAAACAGGGCATCACATGGAGCATGCAACACCTCACACGAAGTGCGCAACATGCAAAATAGTGAAATTTCAAAAAAAATCCACTAAGTTAGAAAGCCGTGCGGCCTCCTCTATGCCACATGCGGCATAACCCTAGGCTGCACGATCCGTGGACTCAATCCGTGGACTGTTTTCTTTGGATCAGATCATCCACCGTTGGTGCTATTTTCGGCAGAGGCCTTCCATAAGGACACATTTGCTTCATAACCAAGCTATCATAGCTATTTTTTACTTCATTTATCCAAACTTGGAGTCAAGGGCGAAACCAGGATTTGAATATAGGGGGGCTAATCATCATTTAAGAAAAATAATGAAAAATAAAAAATTTACAACACAAAATCTTTCACTATTGTAGTTCATGAAAAAATAAATTATCACTTTTTATCTCAAAGTTACAATGAATAATAATTTTAAAAAATACAATTGAATACAAACCTCAATTAAAATGAATTTCGTAGCTCTTCTTTAACTTTGTTTTCTAAATTTCTGTAGATGCGCTCTGTGGGATTTCGCCACTCTTCTGAATTTTTTGAATTTTTTGATTAGTTTCTTTTTTTGGGTGAACTGGAGATGTTCGGAATTTCTTTCTTTCAATCATTCAATGCATTTCCTTTTTTTAATTTTCTTTATACGGTTGAACTTTCCAAATTCCAAAAGCAAGCAACAGCCAACAAGTTTCCTATTTTTTTAATATTGATAGTGCGGAAATGAGGAGTTAAGAATACATTTGGAAATAAAAAAAGTGGTCAAAAGTTTTGCTCCTCAATATTTTATTCTAGGACCCTATAAATTTGTAATATTACATAGGAGGGGCTACCATGTACAAAAAATAAAATTTATTTGAACTTCTATATACTTGATTAAAAAAAATGAAAGGGTGGCTTAACACCCCCTGGGGTCTACTATGTTCTGCCACTGCTTGGAGTGCACTCCAAGATCCACTATTTCCACTACTTCACCTCTCATGTAGGAAAGCTATAAATACCCCTCTTATAATAGGATTTAGTGTGCATGTTTAATTAGGTTAGAGAGTACTTAGAGAGAGAATGGTAGCCATCGGAAGCCAAGCAGGAGAAGAAGACGTCATCTAAGGAGGCAAAAGTTCATCAATCTTCAATTGAGTTGTAATTTATGTTTTCTTTATTTTATTCTTTTTATTTTGCCATGGCCATGAGAAGCTAAATTTCTCATCTCTAGGGTGAGGGTTGTACTCGAATTCTTAATTATGTTTTAGTATATGTTTATGTTTTGTTTATGTTGTACTCGAATTCATTTTTATTAAGTCCTTACTTACATAGTTCTGTCTACTATATGGCAATGACTCTCCACATTCTTGTAGGTGTTTAGTCATTGCATCCTGGTGTGAGTAGAATAATGCATGTAAGTATTATAGGCACTTCGACTAACGAGGCTTGGCAGCGGTTCAAAGACTAGGGTTAGAACCCAGTGGGCTCCCTTAGCAGGATAGCGTAAATTGTATATTTAGATTGTATTAGGAAACACTTAGATTAGGTAGGGTCTTTGGGATATTTCAACTACGAAGTAGTATAGGAAAATAATATAATTATGTACCTAAAATACTTTAGTCTTGGTAGCCCAAAAGCCGATCGCAAGCTCTGCGAGTAGTGACAGTGCCGCATGCAGGGTAGCTGTGGGACAATCTAGGCCGCATGCGATAGTGACAGTGCCGCATGCGACGTAGAAAGACGTCAAAATTTATACTTTGCATAATTAAGTAGGAGAGAACCTGAACCCTAGAGGCCCTCTATTTACTGTTTAATTCTAACCTTAGCACAATTAGCGTCACCACATCAAACTTTTAAAAACCCTCTGATAACCTAGACTACTGAAAAGTGTTTAAAATCTAATACACTATCCCTGTGGATCGACACCCCAATCATACTACATGGTAGAATCATGCGCTTGTGATCTGAACGTAAATAGAAATTAGAGTTTATAAATCTTTAAATGTAGTAGTACCAATTTGGTGCATCACCCCTCCCTGACAAAAATCATGAATCCGCCCCTGATTCTTGCAACCAAGTTCCAAACTAGAAAATGCAAGGTTTTTGGTCAACAATACTCTTGCGTTTACCATGAAATTTGAGTATGCCTTACTAAACAAAGAAACCAAATCCAACCCATTAAAGATTGAAGCCGACTCTAGTTTGTTGATTTCGAGGGCGGTGCAATGAAAGCATGGTTGTTTATTTGTATTGTATGGTTGTGCCAAAGATTTAATTAAACACATGTGTACAAAACCCAATTTGAAAGAGGTCTACAATGATTTAATGGTGCTTGATTTGAAATTATATTGTTTTAAAGAGATCTACAAAGAAAAGAAGAATTCGAGAAAATGCAATTTTGGGCTCTATGAAATTCTCAAAAAAATTGGTGAAAATGCATATCAAAACAAGCTACCGGATGATATGCACATTTTAAAAGTTTTCTACGTTCGACATCTTCACAATATCATGGTGAAAACATAAGCTTGAGGTCAAGCTTTCATTAACCAGGGGAGTACGACGAAAACCAAAATTCTGGCTTGGACTCAAACTCGAGCTTGAACTCGGACTTGGACTCGGTACAGATTAATTGTTCTTCAATCTTCTTGAATGGTTAGGCACAAGTCCCAAAAATGATCCCACGGTCCCACTAGTTTATCAGTTTCTATGATGATTAATTGCAATATTAAATTATGTTGTGTTTTCTATGAGACTTTATTATGTTATTATTTTCTAGGTTTGACTATTTATATTTTCTATGTTGTTTTAATTATGTTAGAGTTTTCAAGAGTTAGTTAGAATTTCTAAGTCATTGTGTGTTGTTAGTTTCTAAGTTGGACTGGCTTAGAGGGCCTAAAAAGCACAGACGAAAGTAATTCAGAATTAGCTGGAAAAGGAGAAACAGGAGTCAGGCCCGTTAGACCAAGGAATCGCTGTCTTAGGTGAAATCAATCTAGTTTTTTTTTGCCCAAATGTCCGTAGGCCTAAACGGATCTAGTTCTCTCACAAAATAGCCTACAAAATCGAACCGGGTATTTTTTTTTTATGTCCTCCAAAAACAATGATAGGTTTTGAATTTCCATTTTTTTTAGGGCGATGCTATACAGAGGGCACAAATTGTGATTTTGAGAGCTAAGAGAATTTTTTACACTATAATACCCAATTTACCCTTAGTTTTTAAATTCTTAATAATCTCACATCTTTTAATTCTATATATGTTTTGATTCACTAATACTTGTAAGTGTGCTTGAAAGGAAATCATTAAATTCATTTATATGCTAATAAGGAAGTTTGCTAACACACAGAAATGTTTACATGCTTAATTTTTTATTTTAGTTTTGGCAGATAGCTCCAAAGGCATTGTATTAACAACAACAAATTAAAGATTACACATGTTGCTTATACATGAGCTTGCACTAGTGCACTAGGAAGAAAATATTACAGATTTTGCTTATGCTTGAGCATGCACCTGTACAGACCAAAGTTTCAAGTCCTTTAACTGTAAAGATTTTTTTTAAAATATGCTACAGACGACAACACTGAAATTTCAAAAAGGCAACAACATACTTAGATTGCTGAAAATTTTAAGATAAGTAAATATAAACAATCAATTATAATATGAATAACCATAGGATGGTTTGAAAATCGTTGTTTTTAAGATGGTTTGAAAATCGCTGTTTTTATTAAAATTCTGCACCATTGGGAAACAACGATTTTCAAACCATCTTAATAAATAGTAAAAAAATTCCAAAAATGTAAAATTTGGTCTCCAAGCACATTTTAATATAGATTGAACATCTAACGGTTTGAAAATGTCGTTTGAAGTCAATTCGATAGGTTTTATAGTCGAGCTCACGGAAGGGCTTGGTGAGCTTAGGAACACCCTAGTTCTACTCCCATGTTTATATTAATTTTCAAGCATAAGCAAACTCTGTAATTTTTTCTTTGCAGTTTAAAGGTCTTTAAATTTTGACCTGTACCCTGTACTGGTGCACGTATAAGCAAACTCTGTAATATTTTCTTCGCAGTGCACTGGTGCAAGCTCATCTATAAGCAATATGTGTAATCTTCAATATTTGTGTGTAATCATTTTAGCGGGTTAAAAAAATTATGCAGCAAACTTCCTTATTAGTATATAAATGAATTTAATTGTTTCCTTTCATGCACACTTGCAAGTATTAATGAATCAAGACATATAAAATTAAAAAGATGTGAAATTATTAAGAATTTAAAAACTAAGGGTAAATTGGGTATTGTAGTGTAAAAATTTCTCTCAGCTCTCAAAATAACAATTTGTGCACTTAGTATAGCACTCCCCTTTTTTTTATGTTATAGATTAAAATTTCGGTAATCCCAGCTGTGGATTGAGTTATCGGTGTAATGAAACTTACATCTTTTAACAATTTACTCATATTTTAACCACAAATTTTCCTGTTTTTGTTCAATTTCCTTCTAGTTCTTACATTTCTCAATTAAATCAAAATTTGTATTGGACTGAATATAGGTTTCATTTGAAAGAAAAAATTGAATATAAAATGTTTGTAGTTTTAAATTCACAAGATAACTCACAAATCATCATAAATATGAGCGAGATTGAACATACAAAAAAAACCTCATCTGAAAACATATAAAAGATGAATGGGTGATGAAAGGGGATAATAAATTTTATCATTGAAGTATAAGTACTGGTACTTATGCATGCAAGTGTTGATAAATTACATATTAAATATTTATACCTAACATAACAGATGTGTGCGGAAAAATTAAAAAAAATAGAAGTCGAGTAAAATAGAAAAGTTATGGAAGTTCAAAAAATAAAAGTGAATTGGTGAATTTTCTGAAAATGAAAGAGCGAGGAACAGGATAATTTATATAAATAATAGTACTAATAGTAATAGTAATAACCACAGAAAGATGATGATGATATTAATAATCATATTAATATTAATACCAATAACTATATTAAAAAAGACGACGAAGTGAAGAGCATTTTCTAGTAAAATTATTTAAGAAAAATAATATAAGAGATTTAACAATCAGACAACACGGGAACAGTACTTTCCTACTAGTTTACCAGCATCCCTTCTGTTTTTTTCTCTCTCTCTCTCTCTGAGTTCGCAATAATTTAAACAGGTCCGCATTCTATTTGTAGAAAAACGTAGACTCAACACCTACGGGTTCAGACGCCAAGGAAAGAAAAATAAAAGGAAAAACGTAGACTCAATAAGTTAAAATGACAATAGTCAAGATTATCCACGAACGGAGATAATTTATAATGAGTGAGGCTATGGTACTATGCATAGCACGGTTTGGTCCGTGTTACGGCTCAATATTTGAGTTTTCAAAATTCTAACGGTCGATCCGAACAGTTCAACATGATTATAAAATGAATATATACTTGCAAACCAAATTTTACATTTTTTTGAATTTTTTTACTATTTTTTTAGATAGGTATAAAATCACTCGATCTGAAAATTCTGGACCATCCAAAAACAGTGATTTTCTACCTATCTAAAAAAATGGTAAAAAAATTCAAAAAAATGTAAAATTTGGTTTGCAAGTACATATTCATTTTATAATCATGTTGAACAGTTTGGATCGACCGTTAAGATTTTGAAAATTCAAATATTAAGCCGTAGCACGGACCGATCCGTGCTATGCATAGTACCATAGCCTCACTCATTTATAATTAGCATGCCTACTGGTTATGGCAACAAGGAAATTTATTGGTCATGTAAATGCTCTGTTGGCAATGATAATTACATGAGAGGTCATCATAAACCAACAACATGAGAGAAATTTACAAAAAATATTACTTTCTATTTTGGCCATGCATGGAAATGCTTCCCACCTTGGCCTGGATCTTGATGAGGTTGACCATATCAGTATCCAAGTCTTTATGAATTGTACTAAGAAATACACGGAATTACTGATTCAAATATTATTTGACTATGTTTTTGCTGCGCTCCACCCAGTAACAAATCTTATAAATCAAATTTTACAGTTTTTTATATTCTTTTAGATAGATCACTTGATCTAAAAATTCGAAAATATTTAAAAATAGTGATATTTTATCTATCTAAAAAATAATAAAATGAAAATTTAAAATTTAGTCTGCAAATATATTCACTACAAGAAAACAGGGCATCAGCGACTGGCATCAGAGACCGGTTCTGTCGCCGGTCGCTGAAGATCCCCCAAAAAACAAAAAAAACAAAAAAAAATTGAATGCATCGGAGACGAAAACCTTCAGCGACCGATTGGGCCCGGTCGCAGAAAGGTGCCTTCTAAAATTAACACGCGTGAGTTTTTCTGTCTCCTCCCGCCTCCCGCATTTTAGGTTTAGCCCAAAAAAAATAAACTCGCGCTATCCGGCCTCCCGCCGCCCGACCCCTCCGCCCGATCCCCGGCCGACACCTCCGTCCACATTCCTTGCTGCCCGACCCCGACCCCTCTGCCTGATCCCCGGCCTAGGCACCGTGCTCCACTGGCAACTGGCCAACACCTGACACCTTCACATTCCTCACCTAGGCACCATGCTCCACCGGTGACTGGACAACTCCATGGGCCACCGAGCTCTGATCTTACCGCCGCCTCCCTCTTGCCAGCACAAACGCACCAAATCGACCCTATCGCACCAACACAGACGAGGTTAGTTCTTTGAGACAAAAATTTCACATTGGACCCAGATCAGAGTTTTTTTTATATCAAATAGGTCATGTAGAAAACTCAAGGCTTGTCAATTTGATTTTTCTTGCATATTCCATCTATAAGAGTGCAATAGGTCACGACATTAGTCTCAAGCCCTTTAAAATTCATGTCGTGTAGAAAATTCATTGCCTTCTCGAATTCACTATTCAAATCTGGTGCCTTCTCAATTTCACATTGAAAATCTGGTGCCCTTTGCCATAGATACAAAAACGAACAAGAATTTCAGATTAATTTGCGCAGTGATGAGTCGCCCATCCTCTTCGGTGTAAGTTATAAATCTTAGACATCATCTACTTGTTTTAAACATTTTAGCAACAATTTTGGTTGAAGAATTATGAGAAGCTAGGGAGTACAAAACTTTAATTGGGGACTTGAGTTATTTATTAGAGGTTTTGTTTTCATAATTTGGGTTTACTTTCGTAATTTGGTTTTACTTTCATTTTAATTTGAAGTTATAGTAATATTTGGCTTGCTTATTCTTAATTTGATCCTTTTAAAGAAATTAGGGGTAAATAAGTGGAGATACTTTAGAACCTATTAGAGAGGAAAATTAAAAAAAAAAAATACTTGTTTGTTTAGAATAGACGGGAAGCACCGCTGGGGTGGCGGGGAGGTTACATGAATTAATGTCTAATTTTTTGTCCGGTTAGTTATTCTTTACAAGCTTGAATATATTAATGTAAATTCTTTGTCCGGTTAGTTATTCTTTCAAAATTGCATCAAATGTATTTCACGTTTTCTTATTACTTGTTTGTCATTTCCTTTTGTGTATTTTATAGGGGTAATGTTGTCTATGATATGGCAGAATTGGATCAAGACATTTTCAAGTATCTGGATAATCATGATCAATCGTCGTTTCAAGAAAATAGACGTAACTCTCTGCTTACCTAATTTATAATATTCTCTGTTTCTCTGTTTCTTTGTTTCTTTGTCTCTGCTTACCTAATTTATAGGCAAATGTTTATATTAATGAAAATAAGCGCCTAACTGCTACATTTTTCTATTGATAATGTCAAAATATTAGAAAGTATAAACACAACACTCCCAAGAAACTCCCTTCCCTCCCATGTTTTATTTTCATATGAATTATTTTGTTACAGAGAGATGATAGCCTGATTTATAGACATAGTGATCAGGTCCTTATTTCTAGCAATAGATATTCAGAGATTGATAATTAGGCAATACAGGGAAGAAAATAAATTAAGCTAATATGTCAAGATATGCATCTACTCAAAGAAGGAAAGAATAAACCTAAGGAGGAAACTATCGAGACAGGTCATGTAGTTGCTCATGACTCATGAAGGATTAGATAATGAGTCATGAAGGACACGTCAAAGAAGGCCAGCTCATGAGTCATGAATGAGGCGGTCATGACTCATGAGGAAGGTGTCATGTTTCCCAGAATAGGTTACACTAATAGCTATCAAATCTTCAAATCTTCAACACTTAGATTATGGAACAGCTGGCCTGAGTTGTTCATTTCACACTCCCCCTCAAGTTGGCATGTAAAGATCTAACATGCCCAACTTGCTCAATGCATCATAAAACGAATTACTAGACACTCCTTTGGTCAAAATGTCGGCAAGCTGTCCTTCTGACCTCACGAAGGGCAATGAGATAACCTTCTCATCTAGGTTCTGCCGGATGTAGTGTCTGTCTACTTCCACATGCTTTGTTCGATCATACTGAACTGGATTCGAGGAAATTTCAATGGCCGCTTTATTGTCACAAAACAATCTCATCTCCCCCTTTCGTTCAAACCCAAGTTCTTCCAACAATTTCTTGATCCAAATTAATTCTTGTAAACCAATCCGGATTCCTCTGAATTCAGATTCTGCACTTGACAGAGCCACGACGTTCTGCTTTTTGCTCCTCCAGGTTACTAAATTACCTCCAACAAAGGTAAAGTATCCTGATGTTGACTTCCTATCAGTTATATTCCCAGCCCAATCTGCATCTGTATACCCTTCAACCTCAAGATGTCCATTTTTCTTGAAATAAATCCCTCTTCCTGGAGCACCCTTAAGATATCTCAAAATGCGATAAACAGCATCCATATGGTCCTCACTTGGGGCATGCATAAATTGGCTAACCACATTCACTGCATAAGCTATGTCTGGTCGTGTGTGAGACAAGTAAATTAATCTACCTACAAGTCTTTGGTATCTCTCTTTATTTGTAGGTACTTGGTCTGGAAAAATTCCTAACTTGTGGTTTTGCATAATCGGGGTATCAACTGGTTTGCTGTCAAGCATTCCAGTTTCGGCCAATAGATCCAACACATACTTTCTCTGTGACAAAGAAATACCTTCCTTTGATCTTGCTACTTCTATTCCTAGAAAGTACTTCAATCCGCCAAGATCTTTCATTTCGAACTCCTTGGATAATCTCTTTTCCAACTGTTCAATCCCCTCTTGATCATCTCCTGTTATTATCATATCATCTACGTAGATAATCAAAATGGTTATTCTTCCATGAGTTCTTTTAAAAAACAAAGTATGATCAGAGTTACTTTGTATGTAACCATAGGCTTTCATTGCCTTACAAAACCTCCCAAACCACACTCTAGGAGATTGTTTCAAACCATACAACGACTTATCTAATTTGCACACTACATCCTTAGAACCCGGACATTCATAACCTGGAGGAATATCCATATATATTTCCTCTTCCAATTCACCATGTAGAAAGGCATTTTTTACATCAAACTGGTGTAATGGCCAATCTAGGTTAGCTGCTAATGACAACAACACCCTTACAGTATTTAATTTTGCAACTGGCGAAAAAGTTTCTTGAAAATCAATACCATATGTTTGGGTAAACCCTTTAGCAACTAACCTAGCTTTATACCTTTCTACTAAACCGGTTGAACCATATTTAATAGTAAAAACCCACTTACATCCTACTGTCTTCTTTCCTTGAGGTCTCTCTACCAGTGTCCAGGTTTTATTTTGTTCAAGTGCATCCATCTCCTCCTTCATGGCTTGTACCCATTTCTGATATTTCAATGCTTCTTCAACTCGATTTGGAATGACTTCAGCCGAGATATTGGCAGTGAAACCCCTCATCTGTTGTGACAAGTGCTCACTTGTAACGAAATTCCCAATCGGATATGCTCCTCCCTTTTTTCCAAAACTTTCTGATGCATATCTTTTTGGTGGCTGTCCTCTGTTCAACCTGGGAGGTAATCTATAAACATGATTATCATTTAAATTTTCACAGTGGTCAGGAGCTCTTACCTCAGAGATATCCGTAGGAGCTGGGTCGTGTGGTTCTGGAAGGGATTGTATCATTTCAGAAGTCGGGTTGACAACTCGTCGATTTGGATCACGTTTGTAAGTGCGCAACTGTTGGTGTTCAATACCAGAGGCCTCAACTGCCTTTTCTTGTAAACCAGATTCGAACTCCCCATTATTGAGGCCCAGCTCACTCTCAGATGGACCACGAGATGGAGGAAGTGAATTATCTTGTGGGCATGCAGATGATGGGCCGATTTGGTCATGTTGGGGCATATTACTAGCTTCCAGGCTAGTTTGGTCAAGGGCAAAATTAAGGTCAGATTCGGTCTGGTCTGAAGGATACATTTCAAAAAGGTTAGATTCTTCTCCTGCAGAGATCAGATCCCATAGTTGCTTCTCTTCACTAATCTCCCCCTGAGAAGTAACTTGGGGATTTTGGAAAAAATATTCCATCTCAAGAAATGTTACATCCATTGTAACGATTATCTTTTTAGAAATAGGATTAAAGCAACGATAACCTTTCTGATTTATACCATATCCCAAAAAAACGCACCGCTCTGCACAAGGTTCTAATTTAGATCTCTGAACTTTGGGAATATGAATGTAAGTCACACACCCAAAAATTCTAGGTGGAAGGTTAAGAATAGATGGTATATGGACATAAGATGACAATTTTTGAAGTGGGGTTTCAAAATTTAGTACCACAGATGGCATGCGATTTATTAAATAGACAGCTGTAGTAACCGCATACTCCCAAAATTTTTGTGGAACATTACTCTCAATTAGTAAGGATCTAGCAGTTTCTAGGACGTGTCGGTTTTTTCGTTCTGCTACCCCATTCTGTTGTGGAGTTCCTGCGCACGAAGTTTCATGTATGATGCCCTCATTTTGAAAGAAACTCTTTAGAATCTTATTCACAAATTCTCCACCATTGTCGCTTCGAAAGTATCTAATATTTTTATCAAATTGAGTTTTCACCATATTATGAAAATTCTTAAAAATATTTGATACTTCATCCTTTGTTTTGAGAAGATATAACCATGTCATCCTTGTACAGTCATCCACAAACAGTACAAACCAACGATTTCCATTTAAAGAATTTACTGGGGATGGACCCCAAACATCAGAATGTATTAAAGCAAATGGAATTGTACTTTTATTCGAACTTCTAGGAAAAGATACACGGTGACTCTTTGCTCTAATACAAGTTTCACAATTCAAATCCTCATTCTCACAACCAGAAAAAAGACTAGGATAAAGTTTCTTAAGATACCCAAAAGAAGGATGACCTAATCGCCTATGCCACATCCATACCTGATTTCTCGAGTTAGCTTTCAAACTTGCAGAGTAATGAGTCCTTCCTGTAGCCATGTCATCCAAATGATACAATCCTCCTCGTTTAGAACCACGCCCAATAATCTCCTTCGTCCGGATATCCTGAAATAAGCAAAAACGAGGAAACATGAGAACACAACAATTCATCTCTTCACAAATTTGTCCGACAGAAAGCAATTTTGTAGATAGTGAAGGAACCAGGAGTGTGTTTGAAAGAGCCATAGAAGAAGAAATTTGAACATCTCCAGCACTCATTACTGGGTAAGATACTCCATTAGCATTTAAAATCTCACTTCTTCCTGCCTTGTATTCATTCACAAAATCAGACCTCGTAAAGGTCATATGGTCAGTTGCTCCAGAATCTATTATCCAGTTATAAGATTCTTTTACATTTGAATGAGGATGTGAAATAAAAACTTTACCTTCATTCTGTTTACCATACTCAACTGCTGGCACAAGAGATAAACCACTGGAGTGTGCTACAGATGCTGAACCCACTGCTTCACCTTGGGCCGAACCACCTTTTGACCCGATCGGGCCCTCTGCTGTTCCTGGAGGTGTACTTGCAACAGGGCTGGTTCCAGCTTTATTTGCCTCCCCCTGTTTTCCCTTTTTCTGACCCTTATACCAATCGGGAAACCCGATTATTCTATAACATTTCTCCTTGGTATGATTTGTTTTGCCACAATTGGAACAATAGAGAGAATTATTTGGTCGAGTAGAAGAACCAGGTTTTTGCATGTTCAATTTCTGGTTTTGTGTAAGTAGTACCACCGGGTTTTGTAACCCGTCACCCTTTAACATAACCGTTTGACGGTTGTCTTCTCTACGAACCAATGCAAATGCCTGTTCTATGGTTGGGAATGGTTGGACTTGGAGAACATTAGCCCGGATATGATCTAAGCGATCATCTAGACCATCTAGAAAAGTCAATACTCGATCTTCTTGCAAAAGTCTATTATATGTTTCGATATCTACCGGGTTGGTCATAGGGTTAGGTCTACGACAATCTAATTCTTTCCAAAGACCTTGTAACTGAGTGTAATAAATCTCAATAGATCCACCCGATTGTTTGACCCGATTAACCTTTCTTTTCAATTCAAGCAATTGTGTCAAATCATTTCCATCAAAGTAAGTGGTACGAACTGCATCCCAAACCTCTTTTGCAGTTGAGAAAGGAAGAAAGTTACCTATCAGAGAGGAATCCATAGAGTTAATTATGTAATCCTTGACGAGTTGATCTTCCATGTTCCACTTTGGATTTGTACCACCCGAAGGTTGAGAAGAAGTGCCATCAATATAACCGAGCTTGCCCTTGCCCGATAACTTCATCTTCAACATCTGTGACCATATGTTGAAATTCTTGCCATCTAGCTTGACTGTCATTGCAGACATGACCCCATCTTGCGTTGGTTTTTGTTGCAGCAGTTGAGACAGCGTAGCAGTCAAACTCTCAAGAAGAAGAGTCGGATCAGGCTTATTCTCAGGCTGATTTTCAGGATGATTTTCAGCCATCTAGGACAGGTAAATTTCAAACCAGAAGGAAGAGAGAAAGGAAAAAAAATCCCTAAGTCACACAGCAACAGGAAACCTTAAGTCGCAGGAATAGCAACAAGGTTAATTAAACTGCGGACAACACAAATTCACTGTTTTCAGCAAAGTAAAAGAGAATAATAAGAGGAGGTAGAAATACAAGTTAGACCCACTAGTCCACCTTCGGCATAGCCATCAGCAAACTAGAGAATCGAACATGTGCTCTGATACCATGTCAAAATATTAGAAAGTATAAACACAACACTCCCAAGAAACTCCCTTCCCTCCCATGTTTTATTTTCATATGAATTATTTTGTTACAGAGAGATGATAGCCTGATTTATAGACATAGTGATCAGGTCCTTATTTCTAGCAATAGATATTCAGAGATTGATAATTAGGCAATACAGGGAAGAAAATAAATTAAGCTAATATGTCAAGATATGCATCTACTCAAAGAAGGAAAGAATAAACCTAAGGAGGAAACTATCGAGACAGGTCATGTAGTTGCTCATGACTCATGAAGGATTAGATAATGAGTCATGAAGGACACGTCAAAGAAGGCCAGCTCATGAGTCATGAATGAGGCGGTCATGACTCATGAGGAAGGTGTCATGTTTCCCAGAATAGGTTACACTAATAGCTATCAAATCTTCAAATCTTCAACACTTAGATTATGGAACAACTGGCCTGAGTTGTTCATTTCACATATAAGATATCATCATTTTGGTCTGATATACCTCCTTTACAATAATTTATCTGGGTCCATTCTACTGCATGTTTTTCCTTTTGATTACTATTCATGCAGCCATTAGTACTACTTGAATTCTTGAAAAGAAATCAGATGATAATAATCTGTTTCTAAAGTTAGCAAAATCTTCAATTTTTTTCTCTACAATATTTTATCTGTACGCACACACGTATATATATGTAAAAACTAATTAAACACCGATCTCTGGATTGTACAATTGTTCATCATCAACTAACGAGAACTGCAATCGCCCTGAAATTTTCCAAGATAATTGATAAGAATAAAAAAAGTCTAATTAACGTGTGTTGTCAAATACAGTCATGACTTGCTGTATAATGCTCCATGAACTAGAATTAAGAATACATAGTTTGCAATGACGAGAAAGAAAAAAAGAATAAGCACTGTAACAGTTACAGTACGTACAATATGTGAGAGAACTGACACCATATGAAATCACAAAATTACTTTTCAAACCATCTTGTTAAGCAATGGTTGTTATATTTGTTTGATACATTTCGTACCAATTGGGAAAAAGAAAAATAACAGCAAAAAACTAAAAAAAAAAAAAATTGCCTTCTGCAACCAATTATTGGATCATCAGCAACCGCCATATCGGTCTCTAATGGGCTTCCTGCCACGTCGACATATACCATCAGAGACCGATCTCATCGGTAGCTAAAGGGTCATCTGCGACCTACGCTTTACTCTTCTACGACCGATGACGTCAGCAGAGAGGCATCAGCGACGGGGACATCTGCGACCAACACATCTGCGTCCGATTTCCTACTTCTGCGATCGAGACTAGCCTTCTGCGACCGGCGACATTATTTCTGCAACCGATTTGGCCGGTCGTAGATGAGTCCTGCTGCTGTAGTGATTTTTATATGAATCACGTTGAAAGGTTCAGATAAGCTTGTTGAATTTTAAAAACGAAAATATTAATTCATAACACAGGCCAATATGTACTATGTATATTAACATATTAACATAGCCTCACTCAACTTGGTTGATTGAAGGACTGCAATGTTTTCTTTAACATGTTAGCAAAATTAATTAGTCTCCAATACAAAAAATAGCAAGTTTTTTGAGGAACGAAATTGCAAGGATACTTCGTCTCACCTCTGTACTCTGTTGCATTCCATCTCTAGTGTAGCAACTTTCTCTAGTCTTTGTATCTTGTTAACCAAAAATAGTATAATGGAAATTTCCTCTCTTTTCCCTTAAAGAGACTATTCTTATTTACTGATTTGAACCAAAAAAATTCTCAAAGAGAACTAAAAAGATTAAACTATCTTACTTAAGATCATGTAGCTAATAATGAAGTCTTCACTAAATATTTTTTTCTTCTTTTGGACTAAGTCAGAGAAACTTAACTTATAAACTATCTTAATTACCTTTAATTAACTTCCTGCTCAATTTTTAACTTTCAACCAAACAAAATTAATTTATAAACTTTTCCACATTAATTTCTACTACTATTTTCCATTCAACTTTTATCTATATGTATCTTAAAACTTAAATATATGAACAAAAATAGTAATAATTCACTCTCTGATCTCTTCAAATAAGACACCATTTCCTTTATCCGACCTACACGGCTACACCATTCTATAAATTTCATCAGAACCAGCTAGGTGCTCAAGCAACCTACACCTCTCCTCCTTCCTCCTCTCCATTTCTCCACAGTAAGACAAATCTTCTCCATCTTTGGTCTATTCATTTCATATCCTTATTTTTTTAAATACTTTTCTTGTCTCTTTTTCTTAATCTTTTTTTTCTGAAAAAGAAATATGGAGGTCAGGCCTCCAGATTTCACCATTCAGGACACCAGTAGTGTAAATTTTACAAAAAAGAAAGAAAAATTACTGAAACAGTAGGAAAAAGGTCTTAACAATTCCAATTCTTTTCATTACAATCGCTGGTTATATTTGGCTCTTCTTTTATTGTATCAGAAACCTTATTATAATCATGGGTTTTACATTACAATAGTTAGTTTTATTAAAATTCTTAGTTTAATTTGGCTTCTAAATTTTACTGTATATCTGTACCAATGCCCATTAACATATCTGTACCAATGCCCCTGGGTAGACTCTGTTTATGTTTTTCAATGCGTATTTTATGAACAGGCATGATTTCTTTCTCTCTGACAGATGGGTTTTTCATTTTTTTATGACATTATTGGCGATGATCTTGAAGAACTGATGCCTCATGCATATTGCAAAGATATATGGACCTCCATTAGTTTGTCAATGCATTTCTCAGATCTTTTTATTTATTTTATTTCTGTTTCATACTCTCCAAAGACAGTCATGGAGTCTGGAGAGCATATTTTAAATGATAATTGGAATATATAAAGTATCAGAAAAAAATTATATAAACTGAAACAATGTGCACAAGAACCCATTATTAGCCTAATTTTGCAAATGAAAATGCACAACCTACTCATATTTGCATCCTAATCCCCAATGTCTGTTGGTTTATTCTTAGATTAAATTTTATTAAGGGCCCAATTTCTTATACCTAAATTATACTTTTGCCTTTGATTTTAGAACTGATATCATATAAATCTTTCTTTTAGATGATCTGGATGCTTTTGATGGCAATACTGATATGCATCTAGAGGAGATGAAGAAGTATGAAACAGTTATTGATCAAAAGGATGTGAAAGTAAAAAATAAAAATGGAGAAAGGAGGTTGTCCTCGGAAGAGATTTCTTGATACTTCGACATGCCTATTGAGGCAGTGGCGGGAGAACTCGACATGTGTGTAACTTCTCTCAAGGGAAATTGCCGTGAACTTGGCCTCAAGAGATGTCCCAATCGAAAGATCAAGAGTTTGCAAAACCTGATCAAGTATATCCAGGTTTGGTGTCCATTGCCATTTAAATATATTAATAATTTATAGAAGGTTAAGATGCCAAAAGAGTATAAACTTGAAGCGATTTGATCAACTTGGTGCATTATATCCTTTCACCTCTTCTGACCTATAGAATTTGAACTCAGTGAACTGTTAAAACCGCTTTTGGTATCTTATGATTTAAATGCTAGATCATCAGTGAACTGTTAAAACCGCTTTTGGTATCTTATGATTTAGATGCTAGATCATCAGTGAACTGTTAAAGATATCTTCTTATTGTTTTTTTTTTTTTTTCAGGAACAAGGTAAACAGGGAATTTTAGAAGAGATACTTGTCAGCGGACAAGTGCAGAATTTTGGAGAAAGAGCTTGAGTTCATAAAGGAAAAATCCTGATACGAACCTCACAAATGGTGCCAAGAAGATGCGGCAAAAGGGATACAAAGACTCACAAGAAGAAAAAACTAGAGCTGATTGATGCATCCAACCATGCGTGATTTAGCCGTCTTAGAGCATTTTAGGTTATGACTTATGAGCATATTATTAACAAAAGCTAGATAGATTCATAGATTCTCTTTTAGAGGATCTTCCACTTTACTTGGGAGTCTCCTAGCCCTGGGGAGACGCTCTGGTCGGGTGAAGGACTCTCCTTTTGCATTCTTTCCAAATAGCTTTCATTTCTATATCATAAATAATGAGAGAGTTGATAGCAAAAACTGAAAAAAGTAATACATAGATGTTAGATTGAGATGTGTTGAATTTACTTTTGTACAGAGTTGTTGAAGTTCTTAATTACTTCTCACTAATATTTTTGCTTTAATTTATTGTCTGTTATTATAGTCTTGGCCATTGTTATAGTATTCAATCTTGATATATTTTTTTGTGCTTTTCAAGTTGTACCAGTCACAACATTGATTCTTGATTTTGTAATTTTGGAAAAAGGGAGGGATGAATGGGCAATTTTTCTTCTGCCTTGTCAGTGCAAACAAAAGAGAGAATTTAGATAGGAACTGATCAGGTATGATTTGAGATACTTCTAGGTTTATTTTGTGACTAATTTGAAGAATAATTAAGGAAAAAAAAATGTGGTGTTTGTGTTGTATCCGGCTTCGATAGATACCATAGAGAATTTGACCACATTGAAAAGAATTCTCAATAGTGTCTCATAATTAAACCTTTATATTTCCTTCATGTATGAACAAAAACTTCCAATTCATACTTCATTCCTATGGTTAAGTCCAATGAATAAGAAGAAAGTATACTTATCTTAAAGAAAAAAGAAAAATAAGTGATTAATATTTGCATTATAATTGTATATTTACATGTAATATCAGACAACACTATTTGCAAAAGCTTAAGCTGCAACCAGCTCTGGTAGAGCTTTCAAATTTTGTCTATTCTGACCTATGTCAGTATACTCTGACAAAATTGATCTGAACTCATCTCCACTTAGATTTTCCTTTTCAAGAAGTATCTCCACCAATTGATCAATTGCATCTCGGTTGTTTCGAATGTGATTCTTTGCAATTTCATAGGCTTTGTCGATAATTTCCTTTACTGATCTGTCTATATCCTCAGCAAGCTTTTCTGACATCGAGTTTCTCGCTAACATTCTCAAAACGACATCACTGTTTTGTGTTGCCGGGTCCGTCAGTGTCCATGGACCAATTTCAGACATACCATACCTTGTCACCATCTGTAATGCCATATAAAAAATATTACTTTTAAATTGATATAAGAGAATGAGAATAATTGAAACATTAGTCTCTATTAATTTCCATTACTCAGGATGTGCTGCTAAAACAGTTATCACAATATTGATCTTTGATTATACTTTGATTAAAATAATGATGAATTGATGAAAATAATATTTTAGTCTTTATGAATAATAAAGATTAAAGAGGCACAATATATTACTTGTCTGGCTATTTGAGTAATCTGTTGCAAATCGCCCGCTGCACCTGTGGTGATTTCTGATTCACCAAATATCACTTCCTCTGCTGCTCGGCCACCTAAACCCCCAACTATTCTTGCGAAAATTTGCTGCTTTGAGACCAGGCTCAGGTCTTCTCCCGGAAGAAACCACGTGAGACCACGCGCCTGTCCACGCGGAATCAGTGTCACTTTTTGTACCGGATCATGTCCTGGAGTCAGTGTCCTATACAAAAACCACAAAAATATTAATTAGTAAAAAAATTATAAAAGAAAAGCGGAATAATATTTTGTAATTAATGACTAGAGAGAGAGAGAGAGTAATTGCTGCTTACGCGCAAACAGCATGACCGATTTCATGGTAAGCCACAAGAGTCTTATTCTTGCCATCTGTCATCTGGGTCCCTTCCATACCAGCGACGATACGGTCGATTGAATCATCTATCTCCTTGACTGTGATTTTATCCTTTCCTCTCCTCCCTGCAAGTATAGCGGCTTCGTTCATGAGGTTTGCCAGGTCAGCACCGCTGAATCCGGGTGTTCTCATTGCCACCACACTAAGTGATACATCCTTGTCGAGTTTCTTGTTTGCGCTGTGTACCTTTAGTATTTCTTCCCTCCCTCTCACATCTGGCAATCCAACCATCACCTGTAAAGCAAAAAAAAATTAGACATTTCGTTGTTCAATGTATGATGTGTGCTGCTCTGAATAGTACTATATTATCCATTGGCAAAGTGGTTATCTTTTATTATCCATGAAGTGAAAAAATTTCGTTCAGAAGCAATTTTTAAAATACTTTTGAAATATTGTTCGGCTGCTCAGTTCATAATGTTAATAAATGAAATTTATTGACATCAAACTAAGAAGATTATATAGCTAAATTATCATTTGAGGAGACTGGTACACATACTGTTATTGACTTGTTAAAAAGAATCATTGGGTGCTATAATGTACCTGTCGATCGAACCTTCCCGGTCTAAGCAAGGCTGAATCAAGAATCTCTGGTCTGTTAGTTGCGGCAATTACAATAACGCCACTGTCACCACTGAATCCATCCATTTCAGTCAACAACTGGTTCAGTGTTTGCTCTCTCTCATCATTACCGCCTCCAATTCCGGTCCCTCTTTGCCTCCCCACTGCATCAATCTCATCGATAAACACCAAACAAGGAGAATTGGCCTTTGCCTTGTTGAATAAATCTCTTACTCTTGATGCACCAACACCGACAAACATTTCTATGAACTCAGAACCCGATAGGGAGAAGAAAGGGACACCAGCTTCCCCTGCTATTGCTTTTGCAAGAAGGGTTTTTCCGGTACCGGGTGGGCCCAGAAGCAAAACACCCTTTGGGATTTTGGCTCCGATCGCAGTAAATTTTTCACGGGACTTTAGGAAGTCGACGATTTCTTTGAAGTCTTGCTTTGCTTCGTCAACCCCTGCCACGTCATCGAATGTGATCCCTGTGTTTGGTTCCATCTGGAACTTAGCCTTAGACCTAAATTTAAATCACACAATATGTGTAAGTTGTAACTTGTGGCTGAACTTTGTACCGATGCAACGCATATTACATGTCACTGACAAAATAGAACCTTATATGCAAATGAAATAATATAATTTTAATAACATACCTTCCAAGGCCAAAAGGTAAATTGGGCCCACCAGGTGTATTAATAGAATATCTCAGAAGAAGGGTTCCGAGAAAGAGCATAGGAAATGCTAAATTTGTCAATAAATCAAGAAACATCAGGCCGTAATTCGGTTCAACGGGATGAGCCGCAAAGTCGACCTCCTTCTCTTTAAGTTTTCTAACCAGCTCCGGTTGTAAACCCGGCAACTGCACTTTCACACGCTGGATCTTACTTAATACCGGGTTGTATATCTCCGCAATTGCCACCAACCCATTTTCAAACAAGTCAACCTTCTTAACCGCACCTTTGTTGAGGTATTCGAGAAACCGCGAATATGACAACCGGCTTGAAGAGGATTCAATCGGGGCCTCGGGTTCAGCTCGTACGGGTTGTGCCGATGAAGTACCAGCAGATATAAGACCCACACCGGTTATATTTAGGATATCTCTTCGGCTTAGACCGGCATTTGGGGAGGCCGATTTGAGGATTTGTATATCTCCTCTAAGAGGGATTTTGGGGTGAATTTCTTTGGAGATATCTTGAGCCTTGCATAATGGCAGAGAGGTTGAAGCAACTGACAGAGGGGCCGGCGACATTATTTTGCGTAGTTTTTGAATTGGCTGAGGGGAAACTGGATTGTGATTTCTGTAAGGAGAGATTGTCTTCTGAGTGTTATGTGTGTGTGTGTGTGTGTGTGTGTGTTTTTGAAAGGAAATCAATCAGCAGCTAACTGTAACTTTGGTTTTGGAGGGAAGTCAGAACTGTTGTTTAAATATCTCCAGCTTTTCAGTTCTACTTACTCGCGAGCGTAAATTTCTCAAGATACTTTTTTGAAATAAAATATTATAGACTGGACTTTTTTTTAGTGCCAACAACTTTTAAAATTTATCAAATAGACTTCAATGACAAATTTAAATCAATCTATTTTATAAATAATATATTTATATATAACATTTATAATTTTTGAATTCATTTAATATCAGTTTGAGTAATTAAATAAAATAAAATATAAATGTATTAAAATAATAAAATTAATATATTTTTTAAATTGATGAAATGTCAACGTTGACATGGTTATCGGATTTATTGTTTGTATACTAGTTCTAAAGTTTAAAAAAAGTAATAAATATTTTGATAGAAATATCTTTATCTCCATTCCATTATTAAGCACGTTAGATGTCCGATTCGCCAACGACTATGATTGAAAGATGAAATTTCAGATTTAATCTAACTCTTCAATCACATAATATATTTTCTTTTGATTACATGCATCTGTTTTATGTGTAGAAGTTTAAATTTAGCTACAAACATACTCACCACACATACCGCCACACGATGCGTTACAATTAAAATTAAACAGACTCTAAAATTTAGCAATATAATTCTCCATTTCCTTTTTTATTTGTTTTCTTATTTCTCATTTCCAATTGAAATTTTCTATACGGCGGATCACAATGCAAATCAATTTTTTGTTCACTTTTTTATTTAATACATATTACTGTGATAAATCTAGAATATATTTATAATTTTGTTTTTTTATGAAAATTTGTCATTTTGTATGAGAATTTATTTTTGTTATCTTATCATATATTCCGTTGTAATGCACGAGCATGATACTAGTTTACAATTAAAAAAGCGATCAGTTTCTGTGATATGTTACTGATTAGATTATAAGGTGCTTTTATTATGAATGTGAAAAATAGAAAGAAAGTGTAGCACTGAATATAAGTTTATGTTGTTCCTGAGGATCACGAGAAACAAGAGAGATGTTTCCGGAGTTTTGAGAAGCTTCATTCATTCAATCAGACAACGAGTCGCTGTTGTTCCATGTCTTTTACTGCATTTCTCGTATAATCTAGAAAATTAAATTGCCTTCTTTCATCTTCGTTAATATTTAATTATTATTATTATTTTTGCCGAGAACTGAGATATGACCTACGTACACATGGACGAACTCTACCCATTAGTGATGATCGATCGATTGATTTATTTGCCAAAAATTGCAATCCAAATTTTTTTTTTTTTTATGGATGGCATTGTTTACAAGATTTTTTAGCGGAGATGTGGCACTACCTCCATGGCTCCATAATAATAATTGATTCGCATGTGACTTTTGTTGCACTAAATTCTTCTACTTGGTTCAATTCTTCTACTTTTGTTGCATCTGATATGATATTCCCCATCCATGGGTGATGTCAGAGCGAAACGGATGTGCTAACTTTAACATGAATCGAACGGTTTTTACTGAATATGGGAACAAATTTAGTATCATGCTCATGAGACCACTATATTTATTTGCGCTAACGGCTTTAATATTTGAGTGGATTAAGTGTACACAATTTTAATAAAGACTCAGATTAACTTGAATCTAACCATGGATTTCCACAACAATAGCACAAATGAGTGGCTTGGATTATGTGTCGAGTTGATTTTTGTGTTTCACAACTTGGCTCATTGTCACCTTACCAACTGAGAATGGCCCACAAATGGAATTTCCAGAACAACCGCATATAGTTATAAAATTTTGGAATTCTGAATTTGCTTCCACCTCTCTCTTTTGCAATTCTGAATTTCCTCTTCCACCTATTTCTTATGTTAAAATAAAATAATATAATATACATATATAATGTTATAAAATACGATAAAATTTGAAGTTCCTTTGTCATTCGTCAAGTGATTTTAACTTTAAATAATTAAAAATCAACAATCCTGTGCATCACCAAATGTATTAATTAACGTAATTTAGTCAATTAAAGTCAGGTTCAACTCGGTCAGTTCGGCTCGTTATATCCATGGGAGTCCCATGATTGGACTAGTTCAAACTTAGTGTAATTAAATTCGGCCAGTTTACGACCCAATTAGTTAAGGGCAATTTAATATACGGATTACCCTTCGAAAAGAAAAGAAAAATAAATTCAATCCTTGAATTTGGGCCCATTTGTAAGAGCTCGAACAGTGGGCCAGGCCCAAAATTAACATATTTTAAAAATAAATAAAAATTGTTGGTCAAAATGTTGCAATTTCTAACAACTGACCTCTGAGCACAACAATTGGACTTTATTCTAAGTCATCACCATTTAACGACCATATTATATTAATCTCAATTATGCGATTACTGCGTTTAATTGACCATATTATCATATTTCTCAATAACGCGATGTCTGCGTTTCACTGACCACATTATCTTATTCTCAATAATGCGAATACTGAGTTTTTAACAACAACCAACACCAACAACAACAAAATCCTTTAGTCCCAAACAAATTGGGATAGACTAGAAATGAAACTCAATCACAATTATAATATAAAACAAAATAGCAAAACAATAACAACCAAGTCTTTAATCCCAAATAAGTTGAGGTAGACTATAAATGAAACCCAATGACAATTATAATATAAAACAAAATAACTTCAGCAAAATTAGATGCAAGTTGATGTGCGAGTGGCTCTCTACACCATAAGTTATTTCAAGACTCGTTACAAAAGATCTAGTCTCCCTTATATACTTCATAATATATAAACAGAAAAAAGACAAAAAGGGAACATTGGGTTTTCTTCCTGGGAAGGAATCACAGACAATTGCAGGGGCAGACCCAGGTGTATTCAGGAGCGGTTGTTTTCTGAATTTTGAGTTTTAGTGGAGATTTATCGGTTCTTACCGACTTTGTTCTCCACTGGAATTTTTTTTGCCCCCCTCTGGATGTTTGATTTATAATTTAAATTTAGGGTTAAAATTGAAATAAATTGGTTGATTTTTGATTGGTAATTAGAATTATAAGTCAAAGCATCAAAAATTATAAGTCAAAGCATTGGAAAGTATAAGTTAAAGCATTGTTTTTTATCGAGTACCCAATTGGTTAATGGATTTAAACCCGATTCGATATTTTTTTTGCACCCCCCTCCCCAACAAAAATCTTGGATCTGCCCCTGGACAATTGTTTAACTTGGAATTTAAACAATCTTAAAAGATAAAATTAAATGTAAAATTTATCATTAATTAATGATCAATATGATATACATATATAATGTTAAGAAAATATTATTAATTGTATGTACTTAATAGAATTATTAATTTTAAACGTTAAATTAAATTAAATTGTTAAAATAATATTATCAAACTTACTGAGATATTAACAAAATTCATGAAGTTTCATATTATTATCCTTAAAAATGAGCTGAAATCTACAATTTTCTTGCTAGAAAACGACAACACTTTTGTGGACTTACGGAGCTGAGTCAGTCAGCAAATAGGAAACTGATGGAGATATATAAATCTGGTGACATGTACAATTTTTGTTGCAAGAAAACAACAACACTTGTCAGCACACTGCTGGCCCATCATACTGACAGAACCATTACGCATTACCGCCACCATAAAAATCTCGACAAATTATTTAATTATCCTTATTCGCTATGAGTACCCATGAAGTGTTTCGGATTTTCTTCTCTTTGAATACCAAATAAAATAAATTTTTTTTTATATTTGTCACTTAAGCCTGGAATTTCTAAATGAGTAGGGTTAAAATACACCGTTGGTTTTGTGCTCCAATTATGCTCCACATTCTTATTTTTATTTTTAAAGTCCGAACAGTCAATCCGAACCGTTCACCATAATCTTTGTATTAAAATGTGCTTGGAGACCAAATTTTATATTTTTTGAAATTTTTTTACTAATTTTTTATATAAGTACAAAATCGTTGTTTTTAGAAGATTCTGGACCATCCAAAACAGTGATTTTGTTCCTATCTAAAAATATATTAAACAAATTTCAAAAAATATGGAATTTGGTCTCCAAGAACATTTTAATATGAAGACCATATTGAGCGGTTCGGATCGATTGTTCAAATTTTGAAAACGGAGAAAAAGACGTGCAGCATGATTGGAGCACAAAACCAATAGTGCATTCTAACCCTACTCTATCTAAATATATCAAATAAGGAAGTTTGTTTCTTTCAATTTTTCTATATCAGAGTGCCTATCTGATTAATTGTGTCAGATTCACAAGACATAATTAATCAAATAGAAGACAATTTTTATAAGAAAAAATTGTACTATGGAGACTGAGAGTTAAATGTAAAGAATAAATTTTCACAGTCAAATTTGACGACAGGTTATTTAAATAAAAATAGTAGTAGCTAACTAAATCAATTTATCTACAGCTTGCAGCTACCATTTGAAAGAAGTTGTGCTGTGCACATCTATATAAGAGCTTGTTTTTGGAAACATTACACTCTTCTCTTTGTTTGGCAGTTTCCCACCTAACTTAAACCTAACTAGGATTCTCTTTCTTTCGCACTGATAAAATGCGAAAGGATTAGTCGTTGCTCAATCGGATTATCAAAGTAAAAATAGCGTATAAGAATTAATTACTACATTATGTTATTTTGCTCTTTTTTTTTTGTCAAAAAATAAATATCACCAATAAAAAAACATCTAAAAAATCTAGGACCAGATATTGTTTTTGTGATGTTCATAAGTAAAAGTATTGTTTTTTTACTTTTATTCATAAAACTAAATTATTTATTCGACCTTTTCATTTCTTTCCTTTACACTTAAATTTATTTGTTCTTACATAATTTTAGCCACACTCGCTTATAATTTACAACTCATGTATTCCAATAAAATAATGAAAGAGAATTTGAGAAAGAAAAAGATAGAAACTTTTGGTATTGAATTATTTATTTAAGAATGGAAAGAAAAAAAAAATTGTAAGTCCTTGAATGAGCTTAGCATATTGGTCAATTTGATTTTTGAAATGCGTATTTCAAATATTTAAAATATTTATGATGAAATTCAAATTCACGATAAAAGAAAATATATTTCCGAAAAAAAATATATTGATACATTTTCCGTAAACGATATTTTTTGGATTGTGAATTTGAGAGTGAGAATTTGAGAGAACAATGGTATCAAATACTCGAATCTGAGAGTGATAATTTGGGGGAGGTTAAAAGAGTATTTTTTTTAAAATAATCGAGAAATTTGGATATATATACCCATTACAACTTATTTAATTAGATATTTACCCATCCAAAATTAAAAATAGATATTTCCCATTTAAACATAACTTATTTATTAATATACCTATTTTCAATTTTTCTCACTAAAAATATAAATTAATATTAATAAAATATTTAACAGACCATTTTACCCTTGTCAATCCTTTCCTATATCCTTTTCTTTTCTAATTTCCTGCGTGATATCTCTTTGGATCTTCTCCCAAATTCAAGTTGTATTTGCGTCCAAATCTTCTCCCTGTCGAGGACCATCAATTTCAAACAATAGGTGCTCATTTGTGTCAGAAGTGTAAAAGGAAGGGGTGCTCAAACATGAGATGGTTTGGAACTGGAAATGGAAGCAGGTCCCGGGGAGAGCATGGTCTCATTCTCACCTCCGCCACCTGTTCGACTTTTTGGGGTTCGTTTTTCTGGCAAATATTGTTTAAAATTAAGTATTTTTTCTACTGGTTAGCGCAATGGTCAATTGGGACGGGAGAAAAAAATTTCTTACTGGTATGATTCATGGAATGAACCACCGATTCGATTTTTCAGAGACGGAGAAAGGAGACCGAGGTACCAATCTATTTCGCTTCATGAGGCATATGAATTTGCTTTTAGGGACCTAGATGTCAACGTTGAAGATTTTTTCGTTGAACAAGAGGACTCACTAATTTGGAGATGGTCTTCATCGGGTATATACTCTTTTGGTTCTTTTTATAAAATGATCTTGGGGGGTGGGAAAACCCGATGGGAATTCATGGAAGTTTGGAACAGTTTTGCACCGGCTAAGGTGAAAAAAATTTCATGCCTTTTTCTAAAAGAAAGAAATTTAACTCATGATCTGATGTTAAAAAGGGATATGGTGTGTGAGGTCAAATGTTCGTTATGCAATAACTGTGTGGTGAAAACAGCAGTGCATTTGATGTTTTATTGAGTGTACGCGACTCGAGTGTGGGGCTATGTACAAGCTAGAATTGGACAGAACAGTTTTTTGTTGGCTTGGAACAAAAGCGTTGACTAATTAAACAACTTGATTTAATTAGAAAAGACTAAATATTGTATATCAACTTTAAAAAAAATGTTAAGTATCAATAATTAATTAATTATGAAATAAAATTCTTGCAGAGTTATCTAACTATTTTTTTAGATAAAACTAGAGACAAATTTTTCACTTTTAAAGGACATCTTATTTGAATTTTAAACTTGTGATCTTTTACTCTACACCGAGAGTATTGTTTTTTCATTAAATTGAAATGAACAAATTAATGTTGAATGACGATTAAATTAATTATGTGAAGAAATATTAATGATATCAAAATTCCGGAGGTGGACTTCAAATTCCGGCATATCCGTAGAAAGAACGAGCACTACAACAGCAATATCCTTCTGCGACCAGCCAAATCGGTACCAGAAGGGTAAGGCGCCGGTAGCAGAAGGGTATTGCCAGTCGCAGAAGGCTTAAATTGGTCGCAGAAAGCTCGGTCGCAGTTGCTCCGTCGCTGATACCCTCCCCGCTGACATTACCGATCGCAGAAGGATAAGGCGCCGGTCGCAGATGACCCTATAGCGACTGATGAAATCGATCTCTGATGATATATGTTGACGTGGCAGAAAGACCATCAGAGACCTATTTGGCGACCGGCGCCTGAAGCAGTCGCTGATGCCCTGTTTTGTTGTAGTGGAGGGCTTATTATTTTTATTTGTGAATATATTTGTATAACTACAGTATAAAGGTTTTTAATTCTTATGTGGAGGTTAGGTTAGTTCGTTTAGAAATCAATAAAACACAATGATGATGAGGTCGATGAATTTTTTCATTGTCTTCTCTCTCACACAATTCCGCTATTCTGACTATCTCCTGAATGGGCCCTCATTTTTTCTTTGTATTGCATCTCATAATGGCGTCATTATTTTGAAAACAGAGCTATCCTACAATCCCCCTCATTGACCCATTTTACATTTTCCATCATTTTAATTTTGGTTCGATTGAGACTTTTAGTTGTTTTTTTTTTTTATAAATTTGTTTTCCTACACATATTTGTATTGCATCTCATAATGGCGTCATTATTTTGAAAACAGAGCTATCCTACAATCCCCCTCATTGACTCATTTTACATTTTCCATCATTTTAATTTTGGTTCGATTGAGACTTTTAGTTGTTTTTTTTTTATAAATTTGTTTTCCTACACATATTTGTATTTCTTCATATTGTATATCATCCTTTTATAACTATCTAATGAATGCCTAAAACAAACTCAGGTTGTTAATAATTTTACACAATAATTTTATTTCTATGAATAGAAAGATATTATATATTAATTTCTGATAATTTTTATTCTCACAGTGTACTTACTACAATGGTAAATCTAATTTGTTACTGTCAGTAAAGATTTACCATTGTCTTCGCCCCCTTGCTTGCTCACCACAGTAACAAATTAGAATTTTAAAATAATTCAATGAGAATTAAAATTCGTGTCAAAAATATAATATGAATATAATTTAAAACAACCTTCTCTCTCTAAAATGTCCACAAATATATTAAATACCGATACTTTTATAATAGGAAATGAAATTTTGAAAATAACTCAGAAATAATAGGCACCGTAAATATTTGTAAGATTTACAAATAATTCGTTAATAATTCAGAAATTATTCATAAACTAATTTGTGAACTGTTAGGGATCTTATTATTTGCTGTTTGGAGAATATAATTCAGATCCAGCGCAATGCCTGAGTATAATTAGATCTGAGTCGTCAGTTTTAGCTTAGTACAAATCTCAAAACGGACTCTATAGATATATAAACGTTGAATTTCAATCGCTTAGCTTGAAACTCCTTGGAGCTCACTGTACTCAATTTTTTTTTTTTCTAATTTTCTATTTTTATTTTCAGTTGTTTGATACGTAACATACAGTATAAATGAGGAGTGAGGCTATAGTGCTATGCATAGCACGGATGGCTAGTGTACTACGGCTCAGTATGGTACTTTTTAAAATCCTAACGGTCGATCCGACCGTTCAATGTGATAACCATATGAATATGTACTTGCAAACTAAATTTTATATTTTTTCGAATTTTTTTACTATTTTTTCAGATAGGTAGAATTTTGATGGTCCAGAATTTGCAAAAAACACTGATTTTTCTACCTATCTGAAAAAATAGTAAAAAAATTCAAAAAAATATAAAATTTAGTTTGCAAGTACATATTCATATGGATATCACATTGAACGGTCGGATCGACCGTTAGGATTTTAAAAAGTACCATATTGAGCTGTAGTACACTAGCCATTGGTGCTATGCATAGCACCATAGCCTCACTCATAAATGAGATAAGTCGTTGTGTACTTGTGTATGCCTTTTTTAGATTTTGTTAATTTTACTAAAACAATATAGATTTGTAATTAATTATTATTACCTATCGTTTTATAGGTAAATTAGTATGCTCGTGTCATGTGAAATAACTTTTTTTGTATTACTAAATATCTTTTAAGAATATTATTTTATATTCATTTTGTAAAAAAAATTGTTCTAATTTTAGTTAAAATATTTATAAAATATAGTATTTATTAAGGTGAGATATGCTCTTTATAAAAATATATATCTAGAGGAGGAATCCAATTACACCTTTTTTGGTGACACACTTTGACACCTACCATTTTCAAAGTCCAAATAGTCGATCCAAACCGTTCAACGTGATGGATATATTAAAATGTGCTTGGAGATCAAATTTTACATTTTTTTGAATTTTTTTGCTATTTATTAAGATGGTTACAAAAATCGTTGTTTTCAGACCATTGAAAAACAGCGATTTTGTAACCATCTTAATAAATAGTAAAAAAATTCAAAAAAATGTAAAATTTGATCTCCAAGTACATTTTAATATGGTGATCATGTTGAACGGTTCGGATCGACAGTTTGGATTTTGAAATCGCAAAATTGACATATATAAAAAACAGTGTCATGATGTGTCACCAAAAAAGATGTAATTGGATCCCTCCTCATATATCTATTAATTATTTATAAAATAATTAATTTAATAGACCGATAACGACTTCACACCTAGTTCTAAAATATAATTAACAGACAAAGGTTCCGGCAGGTCCCCTAAATCAACGAGTGCGTATCCTCTGAGATATCTCATATTTTGCGTGACTGACGTATCCGGTGCCTAATCGGGGATAGCACGGGGGCAAGTATTATTTGAGCTTTGAGATTCGTGCAGAACGTATTTGAACTGTTGAGATTTTCCAAAAAGTCACGCACCATATGAGATATCTCAGAGGATGCGAATTCAAAATTAACACCGTTTCAACACAGAAATCCACATGCACTCGGAGTACGACTGTGCAAAGTTTAGCCACAACGGACTACTCATTGAGCCACAGACTATTAGTTCCCAAAAGGCACTCCATGACCATGAGTAGCATCCTCTGAGGTAACAGAATATTTCAGTTTAATCCGGACTGTCCGATCAGAATCCGGGTTAATCGGCTCGAGGTGAAATGCACGGTTCCTTTAATATACGTGATAAAGAAGAACCGACGGTGCGGATCTAAAATGAAAGTTTCTATTACCTCAGGTGATATAAGTCCACTCCAATACTCCATCTCCATGTGTAGAGTGTAGTTATTTCTCGCTCCAAAAGTTATAATTAAACTGGATTATTTTTATCGTTTCCTTTCCTTTTTTGAAAGGAAGGGACTAGGGAGCATAGTAGTAACATGAGAACGACCGATCCGGTCGGTCCGAGGCGTAGACTAGAAAAAACCTCTCAAACAAGTCTTAACTCTTAATCATCTCTCCTTTTCTCCTCTCAGCTTCTCTTATCTTTGCTTGCTTCTCTCGTTTCCCAAAATTCATTCTCATTTTACAAACACCAAATTGGAGACCAAACCCCACCCCCTACCTCTCTTCTCCCTCCTCGGCATTTTGTTTTCTTCTAGATTTGTGCAAGTACGGAGACTTTTCTCTTCGTCCTTTCTAACACGGTAAGTTCAGATCCGAGTTTCACCATTTTCATTCTATCTCGTACAACTTCTCTCTCTTTTATTTCTCTCTCTGCATTTGTTAGAGGTTACCATTGCGGTTGCTATATTCTGAAATTTTGTGTTTCAATTGATGGGTCTAAGATTTGATTTGTTTGGAGTTTGACCTGATGGTAGTGTGTGAATGCCTGGGTTAAATGTAATTCTAGATCTCCCCTTTTTACGGTTTTTACTCTATAATTCTAGATCTCAGTGCGATTTTGATTTTATTTTAGACTCCCCTTTTGTTCCATCTCCGTTTGTTGCTATAATTTGATTGCCCTGATAATAACTCTAGTCATTACTTTGTATTATATTTCGGTAATTTAGATTTTTTTTATTTTCAGTATGTTCTTTCTTATTTTTATCCACATGCAGTTAAGTGTTGGAAGGGAAAGTTCTAATTTAAACTGAGGTAGGATCAATTTTATATATAGAACGCGCTTGGGCTTTTTATCGAGCATCTGATATGCATATACTTCTTCAAAAATATTACCCAGCATGATGTACGCCAACCAATTGTTTCAATATTTCCTTTTATAGCATTCTACAATGGCATGTTCTATTTAAGCCAATTATTTCTCCTTATGCAATTCATCAATATAGGTTGAAATTAAGTTTTCTTTAAATCCTTGTCAGGATATTTATCTCTATTAAATAGAGCATGAACCCAGTCAACTTCCGATTTGTGATTGATTGAACAATGAAGAAATGGCCAGGCGGTACTTTATTAGCCTCCTTACTCACTATCCTTGTCCTGAGGTACATGATATGGGACAGCCCGCTTGCCGAGAGTTCACTTCAAGCAATCCTCTACCGCAACAACTCAGACCCACTTCTTTGGTTAGATGTGCCGGAACCACCGGCCGTTCAAGAACCTAAAAATGCATCTCAAGTCATCTCAATTGAAAACCTCTTTTCTACTCTGGTATTGCCGAGAAATCTCTCCAAGGAGGAAATGCGGATTCTACACACATGGAACCATTTGAAGCATTTGGGGAAAAGTGCCCACCGGTTACCGCAAGGTGTAGAGGCAATCAAAGAGGCCAGTGATGCATGGAAGAAGCTCATGGTTTCAGTTGAAGAAGAAAAATTGTCTATTTTAGCAAACAATGGCAGTGGGACGCACAAAGGGAAAGAGAAACAGTGTCCTTATTCTATTCGGCAAATGAATGCCTCGGGTTTAGGAGTTACTGATGGTTTTTCATTGAAGATACCATGTGGGCTTGTTCACGGCTCCTCTTTGACTTTTATTGGCACACCTGAGGGCATTTTTGGCGAGTTTAAGATAGATCTGACTGGTAGTACAGTTCCAGGGGAGCCGTATACTCCAATTTTGCTGCATTATAATGTGCGACTTGGTGGCGATAAGCTGACAGAGGATCCTGTCATAGTGCAAAACACGTGGACGGTCACAGATGATTGGGGCTCAGAAGAACGCTGCCCGCCTGATGGCGAGTTTGACAAAACTGCTAAAGGTATTTCTGATTTAAAGAAGAACCTACTTATTTATTTATTTATATATCTATCTGAGTCCGGCTGCGCTACATATATAAGCATATCACGGCATATGTTTATAAGTCATATATCTGTTTTCAAAGTCCAAACGACAAATCCAAACCGTTCAAACCAATCTCGTTCATGAGAGCTTGTTTACATATAAATTTTTTAAATTTTCGAATTTATTTAGTATCAAGTTAAGCGGTCAAAAAATGAAGATTTTTAGTTAATCTTGATGCATTATTTTTCTTAAAAATCTTCATTTTAAAAAATTCTAAAAAAAGAGTAAAAATTTCCCACAAAAAAATGTAAAATTTGGTCTTCAAGCACATTTTAATATGGAGATCATGTTGAACGGTTCAGGCCAACTGTTTGGACTTTTAAAACGGATATATGACTTATAAGCATATGCCATGATATGCTTATATATGTAGAGTAGCTGGACTCTATCTCTCTATAATCTATCTAGTGGAAGAAAGAATAATCTGTTTTGTATTTTGTATTCAAATTATTGTCCAGTTGATGATTTGGCCGTTTGTAATCCCATGGTGGGCAAGGATGAGAAACAGACTTATCCACCTAAGGCACGCTTCAATGTGTCAATTGATTCACTAGGAAAAAAGCAACGGAATGAAACTAGGAAATATTTCCCTTTCGAAAGAGGCCACCTTGCCATTGCAATTTTGCGTGTCGGGTCAGAGGGGATGCATATGACTGTAGACGGGAAGCATATCACCTCATTTGCTTTCCGTGAGGTACTTTTTCACTCTCATAAAACCAGTTTGTCACAAATCAGAGATTAAAGAAAAGTATCTCAGATCATACGTATTTCTTCTCTATTCATTGTTTCAGAGTTTGGAGCCATGGCTTGCAAGTGAGGTAAAAGTTTCTGGCGAAATCAAGCTATTGTCTGTCATTGCAAGTGGGCTTCCCACGTTGGAGGAAGTAGACCATGTTGTGGATCTGGAACTTTTGAAGGCACCGCCTCTTCCAGTTAACAAAACTGTGAATCTTGTTATCGGTGTTTTCTCTAATGCGAACAATTTCAAGCGACGAATGTCGATTCGAAGGACATGGATGCACTATGATGCTGTGCGATCTGGTTCGGTAGTGGTCCGGTTTTTTGTTGGCCTGGTAAGAATATCTATCGAAGTGTTAAATGATATGGAAAAAAATAATTAAGGATGCACACTGCCAATGACATCGTAGAAAGAGAATTGTAGTGTTAATATGAGTAATCAAACCTGTGTACAAACGTTCTTCGAAAGGTGATGAAGTATGTACCAACGATTTCAGAATGGTTTTGGTAACCATGTGTGATATTTGTATCCTTTTTGTGGTTTTACTTATGGTGAACAGTAAATCAAAACTTAATAAAGGCATATTCTATTAATTGATAACATTAATTGATAACTTACGGTTGATTCAGGTTATATTGCAAAGTTTGGTTTGAACTTCTATTAGTTGACTCTTTTTTTCTTCTTCTAAATTTCAAAGCACAAGAATCAAATTGTTAATGACGAGCTATGGAATGAGGCACGCACTTATGGCGATGTGCAGCTTATGCCCTTCGTGGATTACTACAGTCTTATTACATGGAAGACAATTGCTATTTGCATATATGGGGTAAACAGCCCCTTGCTATTTTCAACAGTCTTAAAATATGTTTTTTTTGCAAAAATCTGATATTGCATTCCATGCACTAAGTTATTGTTATATTTTTATGCCAGACAAATGTTGTGTCAGCGAAGTATATCATGAAAACAGATGATGATGCATTTGTTCGAGTTGACGAGATTCTTGAGTCCCTGAAACGAGTAAATTCCACTAGTGGATTGTTATATGGTAAGATTAATTTTGACTCTCAGCCTCACAGAGACCCTGACAGTAAATGGCACATAACTCCTGAGGTAAATCTTTTTGGCACAAGTTAATTTTTATTGTTTGGAGAAATCACTGGAATAAATATGTTTAAATGTTTGGTCTTTGATTGATTTATTTTATATAGGAATATCCTGAGGACAAGTACCCACCATGGGCACATGGTCCTGGATACATTGTGTCTAGCAACATTGCAAAAGCGATCTTTAAGCAGCACAAGAAAGGCCATTTGAAGGTATATCCAATATCCAAACTCCCAACCCCCCCACCCCCTGCTCACTCACCACACACACACACCCCAAGAAAATAAATTAGCATAATAAAAGGGGGAATTTCACGTATACCCCTCAAAAACTTCAAAATTACGTATTCCCCCCTCTAAACTTCAAAAACTCACAAATTTACCCATTTTGTTGTCTTTTATATTAAAACTCATTTTAAATTTATAAAATACCTATTTTACCCTTTTATTAAAAGCATAAAACACCACATTGGACTCAAATTTGAATCGAAGGGTTCTTCTACTGTCCGATCCATGAGCATCGCATCAAGATTTGTGCACATCGCTTCAAGATTCATGCTGATCCAGCAAGCATGGATCTTAAAGCAATTCCGATCCACGCACATCACATTAAAATCTGTGCACGTTGCTTCAATATTTGTGCGTGTTCGCTTCAAGATTCGTGTTGATCTAGTGGGTACGGATTTTAAAACCGTTCAGAAAGTAGAGGAACCTTTCAGATTCAAATTTGAATTAGATGGGCGTTTTATGCTTTTAATGAAAGGCTAAAATGGGTATTTTATAAATTTAGAATGTGTTTTAATTTAAAAGACAATAAAATGGGTAAATTTGTGAGTTTTTATAATTTAGAGGGGAAAATATGTAATTTCAAAGTTTAGAGGGGGAAATACGTAATTTTGAAGTTTTTGAGGGTTATACGTGAAATTGCCCCAATAAAAAAAGAAATAAAACAAATGAGTGAGGCTACGGTACTATGCATAGCATATATTGGTCCGTACTCGGTATCTTCATTTTCAAAGTCTAAACAATCAATCCAAAACTTTCAACATGATCTCCATATGAAAATATACACACTTTTTAGAAATTTTTTTGCTATTTTTTAGATATGTAGAAAATCACTTGATCTAAAACTTCTAGATCATTCAAAAGTAGTGATTTCTACAATTCTACCTATCTAAAAAAATAGGACTATTTTTTAATGTAAAATTTAGTCTTAAAGTACATTTTCATATGAAAATCATGTTGAACGGTTCAAATATGACTATTTGGACTTTGAAAATGAAAATATTAATATGTATTACAGACCAATCTGTGTATGCATAGTACCAGAGCCTCATCAAACAGAATTATTTGTTTCTAGAAGAATCAGGTAACCTATCTGACATAATGAAATTTGCAGATGTTCAAGCTGGAGGATGTAGCAATGGGAATCTGGGTTGATGAGATGAAGAAGGCCGGTACAGATGTGCAGTATGTTACCGAGGAAAGGATATTAACTGATGGTTGTGAGATGGGCTATATCTTGGCCCATTACCAAGAGCCCAGAGAGATGCTATGCCTCTGGGAAAAGCTCCAGAGCACCAAAAGAGCAGTTTGTTGTGGAGACCAATAAACTTGTCAATTTGGGGTGCGATTTGGAGAGGTTGATTAATTGCTTGATGACTGATGTTCGTCCTGACGAGCTAGTGGCGAGGAAGAACAGCACTCTGTAAAAGATAACCAATTGCTTTAAGTTTTGGTAGATAGAATTATAGATTATTAGGTTTTCTTTTTCTTTTTCAAAAGAGGTTTTACTGGAATTATTACTGTAGAAGAAGGGCCCTTTGTAGTATAGTAGAGATATCTGGGCCTCAGGTTAGGTTAATGATCGATGCTTAGAGTTGTATGAGATGTAAAGGTGTATGTTTAATCATTATTCATGATTTTTTTTTAATTATTATCATTTTTGTGTTGAAATCTATCCGTTTCAATGTTTTTGTTTTCCTTTTTAAAGTAATTATACGGCCTACTGTTCCAAATTTATGACCTATCATTCTAGATTTAGACAATCTCAGCAAGGCTCTGTGGAAGACATTTGGTCATGTTTGATCGTGGAGTAAGAAGTGAACTTCTTATTTCACATTTAAGCTGTGAAACGAGTAAAATAGAAGTCAGACATGAGTTAATACAGAGTAAACTTCGAATGAGATGTAAAATATTAAAAGTAAGATGAAGTGACTTATCTTATATTTGAATTTAAATAGCAACCAAATATATCAAGCTTCATGTCTTTAAATGACAGAAAGCCAAATTTAAAATTACCAACTATATATAATCTAATTAAATAGATTATACAATGTTCACATGATAACCAAACATTATTCACTAATTACAAATTACCAATAACACACTTATTATTAACTACATACAGCAATCTGATAAGAAAATGACTATATTTAACAAATCAAATAAAATCAAATCAAGCAGCTCCGCATCCAACACCGAAGCGTGTATTGGGAAACACCAGAAAGAGGCCACTACAAATGACTCCAACCATCAGGGGAAATGTCTCCATAACTTCATCCATCTCCTTCTTGTGTGCCGGGAAGAGACAGTTGGTGACCCGGTGGTCAGAGAAAGCAATCGCCGTAAAGACCATCACTGACATGAGTGCATGCACCAGGTCTGTCAACCCCATCTTGTAGCGGTCGTCTTTCGGCACCTCAACCTCGAGCCCGCTCTTGAATAGTGTCAAACCCTTTGGTGTTACGAACCCATAGTACACCTTGCCTGTTATACAGAGAAAGAAAAATTTAAATAGACAGAATTACATATAATTATATTTCTAAATGATCATGGAAACTGTACCATCAGAGCCTCGGAAACTGTCAGTGAAGTGGAAGAAGAAGCACGACCCGGCACAAAGCGCAAGCAGCACAAGTATCATCATGGTGCTGACATGCGAACAAGTGCCATCACCAGAAGCAGACGGGAGGAGCATTTCAAAGGTGAGAAGTGTCCCGGTCGGCAGGAAGTTGACGAGCATAGAGGTCTTCGAAAGTGTGTTCTGGAAACCCTTGGCCACAGCACGGCGCTTGCGGCCATGGACACATGCAACCGGTGGGGACGACACGGGTGAAGTGGGAAGAGACAGTACTGCTCTGTCGCTCTGCAGGTGAAGGTTGCTGTCTGGGAATTTCATGGAAAACTCGTACTCTCCTCCCTGTGCCATAATATCTTTCTTCCTGTATTTTTTATTTTGCCTAACTTTTTTCTTTTTCATGTATTGTTCTCTTTGGGACGAGAAGAGGTGGTGAAAGGGTGCTGCGAAGAGAAGCGAACGGTTTAATTATATATGGGTGCGGATCAGATACAATGCTTCTGGACCAAATCTCGTCCAAAGGACTCCTTAATCGTCTGATTGAATGACTAGGTAATAATAGAAAAAAGGAATTAGATATTGTCAAATATTTTGGATAAATTTTATTTAAATTCGGGTCCAACTCGTCTAATATGCGTCAAAATTAGCGTGAATAATTTAGAACTTAATATATTTGAACAGTTATTTAAATTTCTACAAACGTTATTCAATGAAAAATTTATTTCAAGAATAAATAAATAAAAATAAAAGATAAATATACAAATCAAAATCTCACTTGTACTTAGAACATCTACATCCTAGCAACTCAAATGAGTTTCTAAATAACTGTTAATCACTTTTTAAAAATTAAAATCTTTAAAGTTTTTAATTCTTACATTTCTGAAATTAATTTTAGAGTTTCTATTAAATTATGTCAACAACAAATTAAAATGGAGAAATAATTTGAGCCAATTATTTGGCCAACATGAAGTTTATAAACAATTTCTTAATAAGAAACTTTACTGCATAGTTTCTAAATAAGAAACTCTCTCACATCTCTGAAACTGAATTAGAAACTGTCACATCATATTAGAAACTCTAATAATACCACGGATGCAGATGTTCTTATGGGTGCGGATTTTAACAGCATAAAATTGACTCAATGCAGCGATGAGGTGAGAGAACTTTTTTACTTGGACCATTATGTCCATGTTTTAAAAAGGAAACTTTTATAGCAGCATATTAGAAGACCATAAGCATTAATGGAGCGTCACCTTTTAATGGAAATATTTTCGGGTATCAATTAAATTCAAAGATATGCATATAAATTGAGAATATTGTATTTCCCTTTTTATTGTTACAAAATCAAACATTATTTTTGTTAGAAAAAATGACCCGTGTATTTTATATTAAATATTTAATTTCTACATTTGAAATTTTATATCTTGATTTTTGTCGTTATTTTTTTTCAACATCATATAACAACAAATCTGATTTTTATATACATTTTTTTTGTACAATTAAAAATTTCTAACTGGGTACTATTTTGTTGTCTTTTTCTTTTGATTTTGTGAACTTCATAATTAATTATTGAAGATACGCATACAAGTAGATCATGAAGTAAATAAGTTGATTTCAAAAATAAATTTTAGGACTGCATGCCTTTGTTTCTCTTGATGGAACTATTTTCTTAAGAATCAGTTCTACCAAACGAGTCTATTTTTATTTTATTTTTTATATCAAGGATGAGTTTAACAATAGATCAACCAACATACCACATACAGATTTTGAGCCGTTACAATCTATAACGTAATAGCATAAAAATAACAACCATTATTTCTAAAAACTTTATTTTAACAATAATAATTCGAATAGAGTTTTCGATAAAGATTGTATTATTATACTAACAATAAAACTAAAAATTTAAAAATTAGGAAATTCATTTAAATTAAGCATAGTAGTAACATTATTCTCAAAGATCATATTAAGATCTTCATTTTCATCCCCCGCTTCATTAGCTTGAGGGGCTTCATTGTTGGTACATGACTTGTGTTTTTTCGATGCTTCCACAATTTCAAATTTGGATGGATCTCGTTTGGTAGAACTCAATGCCTTTTGCTTTTTTGGTCGCCAAAGCTTGCGCCTGTTGCGTGAAACTTTTGGTTCGAGTATCAACTCAGAATTGAACATAAAGTTAGAAATAAGTTCTTTAGCAGCTTCCTTTTTGTGAAGAGGCCATTGTTGATACTTGGATTGAAACTCATTAAATAAACTCATCATTTCTTTATCAACATCATTAGTCGAGTTGGGTGGTGGAGCATGCAAGAGTGATCTATCGTCAATTCTCCATTGTGGATGAATCAAATCCAATGGTAACATTGAATTGGTGAACTTCATTATTTTATGGGCACATGGAAGACCCATTGTCGCCTCAAAATTTCCCGTGCAAATGGGATTGAATGTTCTATTTTTTATCTTTTCATATTGCTTGTACAACTCTTTCAAAGCATAAATGGAGACATTCATTAATAGTTTCTTGAACAATGAAATATCACAACTATGCAAGATACGGATTTTTTCTCTTGAGAGGCTCACCTTTATTTCATTGAATTCGTTCTCGACTGCAAGAGATATTTTATCTTTTACCTGTTGAAAATCACCTGTTGAAAACAAACTATATAAATATACTAACTTGCAGAATACACAAAGATCTTAAAGCAATATTAATAACTACAAAATTTGTAAGTACCTGTTGAAACTTGCAGATACATTTTTAGTTTTGCATGTGCCCCTTCGGCTCTTGATGATGCACGATTGCCTAGATGCAAATACTTATCCGTCCATGCTCTAATAAATTTTTCTTTCAATGGCAGTAAATCCTACAAAGTTTCAATAATAATATAATACTCCTGAGTTAGAACATTAAATTTAAAACTAGATAATTGTTAGCAATTATAAGGTCTTATATCAAAATCTTTTTTTAATTGTTTTTTTTATATTTTTAAATTATTACTACTCATTTTGTTAATCTCTCCATGCAATTTGTGACCATAAAACAAAAATTCACGCATGAATAAAATAATATTTCATATAACTAAATTGAAACACTAAATAATACCTTCATTATGTATTGTAGTGAAGCTTTTTTCTCTTTATAATTAAAGTGATTGAAGTTCCAACCAACTTTGATCAAATTCTGCTTCGGTTGAAGAATAAACTACATTGTTCCAAATGGATAGAAAAATATCATACTCCTCTTTGGAATCAAAGTCTTTTCGACAATTCGTCATCAAGTTCTTTTCTATATGCCACACACATAGAAGATGGGTAGTAGCTGGAAAGACCACATTTACTGCATTTGTAAATGCTTGTTGCCTATCCGACATTATAACCGAAGGTTGAGTCTCTTTTGGAAGAACCTTTTTAAACATACTTAGTGCCCATATGAAATCTTCTTCTCTTTCATTCTTTAAAAATGCACATCCGGCATAAAAGGAGGTGTTAAAGCATGAGACCCCAACAATATCAAAAAGTGGCATCTTATACTTATTTGTTTTGTAGGTACAATCCATAATGAAAACACTCGGAAAATTCTTAACCAGAGTGATTGACATAGGATGTATAAAGAAAAGATGTGTAAGAATATCACCTTCATCATGTAAAATATCATACTCAAACCCACCTCCTCCTAGTTCATCCAATAAAGCTTGAATCATTGTTCGACCTTCTAACTTTTCTCTATGGATCTTCGCCTTCACATTATACACTGTTTTAGAGACAGCTTTAAGCTCGGGTTTCTTTTGGCGTAAAGAAGAGAGGATTTGTCTAGGCGGTATTCCAGATCGAGTCATATGGTCAACACTCTCGATATCTTCTTGTGATAGTTGTCGAAGAGAAGGATGGCCAGAGATATCGGCAGATGCTTCTTGGTTGTGTGATAAGTTACGTACTTCAATTATCCAAATTCCTTCATCTGTCTTTTTACCCTTAATTTTAAACGGACAATTGATCCGGCGTGTCCCTGTTGTCTTTTCTCTTTCATCTAAAGGCACACCCCGTACATCACGATATTGACTACCTCTATCACATTGTAAAACCACATATTTCTCTAGCTTTGAACCACAAATAGATAATGCGTATCCTTTAGCCGAGTAAAATGCTCTAACACCAATGAGTAGATCTTCGCGAGTTTCGTACTTGAAACCGAGTAATTCAAGTTTTTCGGCCTCTTGTTCAAATGAAATTGCCGACTCATCAATATTCATCTATTAAACAAAAAAAATAAAAAAAAATAAAGCAAGAAATCAAATGACCTATTAAAATATTGTAGAAAATTATTTTTTTATTATTATGCTAGATTTTCAAGTATCAAAATTTTATTAAATTTGCTTAAAAAATATTTGCTTAAAAATAAAAGTTTCGTTCTCATCAGTTTCGTCCACATCTGATGAGAGAAACAAACATTTGTTACCTATGAAAATAAACTTAGTTAATATTTTAAATTACCTTGAGAATTTATGAATGAAGAAGAGAGAAATAGCGCACTCAAAATATGAATTCGTTTTTTTCTCGCAGCAGTTTTTTTTGGTTCAGCCAAAAATACCAAGAATGATTGACGGCCATTTAAAGAAAGAATTATCAATTGATACCCGAAAATATTTTCATTAAAAGGTGACGCTCCATTAATGCTTATGGTCTTCTAATATGCTGCTATAAAAGTTTCCTTTTTAAAACATGGACATAATGGTCCAAGTAAAAAAGTTCTCTCACCTCATCGCTGCATTGAGTCAATTTTATGCTGTTAAAATCCGCACCCGTTCTTATGACGGTTCTTTTTTCTTTAGTAATTCAGATTTGTTCAATAAAATATGTTATTATAATTTTCAATTAATCGACACGAAAGTATATATGTATTAGTTAAGAAATTATTGTTTGATATATAGTTAAAGTTGACTCTTAATTGCTTGAAGAACAACAATGGACCCCTCATTCTTAATTTAATTTATTGAACAAAGATTAATATTAGTTATAAATTCTCATTTCCTAGTTATATTATATTCAGCATATTTGTATTTGTCAAAAAATATATTTACAATTAAGAGTAACTGAAGTAACTTTCAATATGAATTGATGTTGTTACATTTTTTTTTTTATTTCATCGGAATAGAGATCAGATAATAATTTTATTGAGTGAAAAAAGGTTAGGAACTTTTGAAGGTCTTTGAATGAAAATTTAGTTTAAAAAAAAAAAACTAATTCAAAAATTTACGAGTTAAAGTTTTTGTAATGGCTACATAATTTGAGTTTTGAAATTTTTTGTTCTTGTCATATTGATATAGTTGATGCATAAAATGGAAATATGAAACTAATGACGATGATTAGTGGTTTAAAGGAGTTAATAGAGATACCATTTGTTTTTATGCGGTTGTTTAATACAATGGTTCTCTATTTCATTCCAAGACATTTAAAGATTTGTTTCACAATCATAAAATAAAGGAAACTGATATGAGTACCCACAGTTGAGTACCCGCACTGTACCCGCACCTAAACTGCCATAACTGCTTGTGGGGACTGCAACTATTTTAAAACTGTAATTTTGTTTTACAAATGTTAATAGTAACATTGTGAAGTACATGGCTTAAACGGGACAAGTATTTATACCTATACATTGAACTACATTTGATATATGAAATTTTCTAAAATAAATGTACCCGCACCTTTTCTTGAAAAATCCTCATGTCATATCCGCATTAGGGAACCACTCAAACGGTATATGGGGACCACTAAACATTTTCAACAAAAAATGTTGACTTAGCTTATGTGCGGGTAATAAAGTATTTATATCTACATACTTGTGGTATTTATACTTATGAAATAAAATATTTATATCTATATGCTAAGCTATGACGCCCAACCAGAGGTAAAGAAAGAATTAAAGAAATGGTGCCCCTTTGACTCTTGCACAACGTAACGATATGACCAGCAGTTGAGTACAGTGCAGGTACTGTAGTGCGGGTACTGAAATAATTATTCTAAAATAAAATATAACAAAATGCATGCATGCTGTCAATGATCTTTGGTGTGATTATAAAGAGAGAGCATTAATTGCATCTTCTATTTCTTTCAATGGCCAATAATTGAACATTAAAGTTTACTTCATTATCTAGGATCTCGAAAACGTTCTACTGACATAAATAATTAAACATACTAATGGAAAATATGATTTTCTCCATTACTATAAAATCCATAACATCAAAATACATTATCATTTGGAACAATATTTAAACTATATGCGCTATCGTGATTATCCAGTCATTTGAAACAATAGAGGAGACCAAATTATGAATATTTGCAACTTTTATATATATATATATAGAGAGAGAGAGAGTAGAACTAGGGTGTTCCTAAGCTCACCAAGGCTCTCGTGAACTCAATTCTAAAACCTATCGAATTGACTTCAAACGACATTTTCAAACCGTTAGATGTTCAATCTATATTAAAATGTGCTTGGAGACCAAATTTTACATTTTTTGAAATTTTTTTACTATTTATTAAGTCGGTTTGAAAACCGTTGTTTTCTAATAGTGCAGAATTTTAATAAAAATAGCAGTTTTCAAACTGGCTTAATAAATATTAAAAAAATTCCAAAAAATGTAAAATTTGGTCTCCAAACACATTTTAATATAGATTGAACATCTAACGGTTTGAAAATGTCGTTTGAAATCAATTCGATAGGTTTTAGAGTTGAGTTCACGAGAGACTTGGTGAGCTTAGGAACACCCTAGTTCTACTCTCTATATATATTCCAATACCTTATGTTTTTCATACCTCATATTTCATATCTTTGTTTTTAAAGTCAAAATTGTCAATCCGAACTGCTCAATATGATATCCATACTAAAATATATTTGAAGATGAAATTTTATAATTTTTGAAATTTATTTACTATTTTTTAAGATATGTACAAAATCACTATTTCTAGATAACTAATTTACAAAATTGCCATTGATTCTCAAGTTGTATTTTGCAATTGAGTTTTTTAAACATAAGCTACCCCTCTATTTTCGATTTTAACATCGTGCGTATTCATTCCATCAGTGCATTTAAATTATTTTGGCTAAATTTTGTCTCAGTGACAGCTATGTTTTTTATCATCTTTTGTCTCAATTTTATAGCCAATTGTGTTATTCTGTTCTGACATATCTTAAAGAACAAGAATTTTCTATCAGTGCATTTAAATTATTTTGGCTACATTTTGCCTCAATGACAGCTATGTTTTTCTATCATTTTTTGTCTCAATTTTATTGCCAATTGTGTTGTTCGGTTCTAACATATTTTAAAGAACAAGTATTTTCTATAGAGGCTCAAAGGATATGGTGGAGCCCAGATTGATATAATTGGGCTCCTTTCTTATTGCAAACAGAATTAATATTAATTGCATGTTTTGGTCATTGTTTGATCACATTGAATTATGTATATTTACGTTTAATTATTATTTTTTAAATTCTAAATTTGTTAAAGAAATAATATATTATAAAAATGTCAAAAAATTGTGAAAATTATTGTAAACAGTTATGAAGTAAAAACTATTGCTATAAAATATTGGTGTGTACAAAAAAAAATAGTTTTTCAAAGTTTGAGATGTTGTTTGTGATGGGATTTCGAGTAGGTTAAAGTGCAACAATTCGATTCAGTTAATCAATTTGATCACTACCCGAAAACCAGAATTCAAGCATAAAACTAATTCCAAGATTAAAACAGAGTTTACCACTAGATGCGTAGTGCAGCGGAAACTTTAAGTCTAGTCTAGTAGTAGCCTTCTTCTCCTTTCATTCTCGTGTCAGATTACGCAACAGCCCAGCAGTCACGCCTCTATCAGTATCCACACGAATAGGTTGACAAACTTCTGAAATTCGGTATGCTAGTACCGAATTAACAGCCCCGTCTTTTCTCTTTCTTTCTCTCTTACGTTTTCTGATGTGTGTGTAACAGAATTTTTGGAACAACTTCAAAACCGAACTCTGCATGTATATTTATAATACTATGCACCTGTTCAATCGCACCAATTCATTGCACCCATTCAGAAAAACGTGATCTGATCTGATCAGATCAGATCAGATCAGATCAGAATAAGAATTTGGGCCTAGCCCATTAAGACCTGATCCATATTAATTATTAATATGGCCCATAATATTCTGGCCTATTAGTACATTTCTAACAGTTTGAAATAAATAATGCTATTAAATTTTATGTTGTTGTGGACATGTACAGTCACATTTGTTTAGGTGTCAGGTCGTGTCATGTTATTGTGATTAAATTGGTTCGTGTGTCGTATCGTGTTATTTTCTTCGAAAAATAATCAATGCATACGATATATAAGTCATGCCATGTGATCCGACACGTATATTGTATCGTATCATGATAGAATTGTATCATGTCCATCGTGACTCTTTTGCAACCCTACCTGATATTGATTGTCATATAGACTGTTTTTCAGTACAAAATATTTTGTGTCTAGGTCGAGACAACATGATCGAGTCGATTTATGTAATTGAACCCACGTTGCCTTATTGCAAACAACGTTAACGGTGATATTTCGTTTCCATTTGACACTGTAGCATTTCTTCATTTATCTCTATTTTTATTCTTATATTAAGCATGTAGATGTTTTTATCTGACAGCTGTGATTAAAAAATGAAATTTCGAATTAAATATCGGCCCCTAATAAAATAATTTGTCTTATTTTTTATTCTATACATCTTTTTGATTTTTTTTTTATGTGAAGAAGTCCAAATTTATTTAGATAAATACTCGCCACAAATCTATTTAGTCTACCTTCTTTTGGTCCTTATTTCTTTTTTCCATTTTTAATATCATTTAAGGCCTTAAATTTTTGAATTGATTGATAATTAATTGGTCATTTCTTCATTTCTTTCTATTTTTGTATTATATGAAGAATGTTATTTGTTATTTAATGATTCCATTTGAGTACACATGATTGTATTATCTATTTGAGTACAAAAGTGTACATAAATCATAGGAAGATGATGATAACTCTTATAACAATGGACATAATATGCCAACAAAATGTGTCATAATATAACAACATCAAATAATACAACTTATTTTGATGATTTTTTTCTCTTATTTTTCCGTTAAGCAACATAACAAAAAAAATTAGTATATACCAATAAAAAAAAAGCTCATAAGTATGTCATTATAATGAGTTTTACATTTGTATGTTAATATGTTGGTCATTTTTTATTGGTAAATAATAATTATTTTTATTGATATATTGTTTTTATAAAAATATGTTATTTTGTATAAAATTTTGTTCTCTTATAATATGTTCCCGTTGTAACGTATGCACACAATATTAGTTTTCAAAAATTTACTTTGAAAATTTACTGAACCAAACGATCAACATTGTAACCACAAGACAAGCTTTTGCACAAACTTTTTCAAGCTTTTGATTTAACGGGAAATTGTATAAATTAATACTATCTTTTAAAAAATCATCAAACAAAATGCTCTTGAGGCTTCAATTTTTCCCTCCCTCTCCTCTCCCTCGTCCCTTCTCTTCCTTTCTCCTTTCTCCTTTCTCCTTTCTCCTTTCTCGTCCCTCTACTGCCAACATTTTGAACTGTTTGATGGATCGGCAATATTTTGATGTTTTTCCTTTGATGGCATTATTTTGTTGAACAAATCCATTTTTCAGAGCACACGTGAGCTATCATGAAAGTAACACGAATCCATTCTCAGAGCACACGTGTGTTGTCATGTACAATAAATTCAAGCAAAAATTATGAAATAAAAAAGGATAAACAACATGTAAATCGTTAATTAGACCAATATCATTATTATACATGCTTCTCAATACATGGAGATTGAAAAGAGAAAATATAGATACAAAAGCTGCTTACAATGGGAGTAAATTGCTTTGGTGGCTGATGATTGAAGGGAGTAATTATCGTTTGCTCCTCCAATTCTCCATTACTAGGTCACTCTAGGGGCAGATTTAGGATTTTCATCAGGGGCAAAAAAAATATTAAATCTGATTTAAATATCTAATCGGGTTTAAATTCATTAACCAATTGGGTACTTGATAAAAAACAATGCTTTAACTTATACTTTTCAATGCTTTGACTTGTAATTTCTTATGTTTTGACTTATAATTCTAATTACCAATTAAAATTCAACAAATTTATTTCAATTTTAATCCTAAATTTAACCCGAATTACAGATCAAACGTTCAGAGGGGGGCAAAAAAAATTCCAGAAGGGGGGCAAAGTCGGCAGCTGCCGCCCCGGGTCCGCCCCTGGGTCGCTCTAATTTGATATTGTTCAAGTCTTTTTTTTTTTCGTAATTATTAGGTTGTTCAACTAAAGGATAATAATATGGATATGGTCCAGTGTGATGTGGCTTGTGAAAATGGAAATTGAGATGGTGATGTAATGTACCAAATCATCTTTGAGATAATTCAGTTTGTGTATTCAATTATTTTGCTAAAGCTCTTAGAGCTAATGGTTTTTCAAATAATGTAGTCAGTCAATTAATTTTTATAAACCAAAATCAGCATTAATGCAATGGATTTTCTTTTTTTAATAAAACGTGTAAAATTGTTAGGTTCTAAATGATGCTTTATTAACCAAAGTTGAAGTTTTCAAACCTGGCTCGTTCAAACCTGTTTCCTCAAAGTTGGGGTAATTCAGTTTGTTAAATAGAGAGAGGAGAAAGGAGGGAAGGGAGTAAATGAGAGGGATGAGGAGAGAGGGGGAGGGAAAGGAAAATTGGGGTTTACAAGGACATTTGTTAATAGTTTTACAAGATAAGTATTTTGTTTGATGATTATTAAGGGTAGAGTATTTTGTAAAATTTCCCCTGATTTAACTGCAGCAACTCCCATTATGTTACAAAAAATGTTTGTTTAACATGACAAAATGCAACGGTTTGGAAACATACTACTAAGCTTTTCTAGTCTCCATCTCTTGAAATTGGAGGTCAGTTTTTCAGATTTCCAAATCTCCTACCTAATTTCCAAACCATTTAGCTTCCAAAAATAGTATCCCCAAACTTTTTTAACAACATACCCATCTCACAAGGTGATCTTTTTCATCTCTCTCGTCAGTGCACTTGCTCTAACCAAGCTCCCAATAGTATTAACTGCGAGCCTGATATCATCAAGCGGGTTACCGGGCACAACCCGCTTATACAAATAGCTATCAAAGGTCATCTTCTGAACATATTCATCAGCACACATCTCAACAAACGCTTCTCTGGCGGCGTTGGAGCGGTAAAACACCTTTTGCAACACGTCAAGCACCTTGTAAGTTGGCCAGTACATCTTATCAAACTTCTCAAGGTACTTCCTCAAGTCGGATTCATCAATCAAGCGTGTGCCATTTGCTGATCCCTCTACAATTGCCTCAGCACACATGCGGCCACTTTTTGCAGCAAAGTAGATTCCCTCTCCGGAACACTTTGTCACATATCCGGCCGCATCACCAACAAGCGTCACGCGGTCGGAGACTCTGCATATAGTTTTTTATAAAGTTATTTTTTGCAATCTCTGAGAACGAATAAGTAGATTGATCAAACAACCCCGAATTTTCATACTTCCAATTCTTTCTCATTCAATGAAAATGTACCTTTTGGGTCTAGGATGCTCGGGAATAGGATGTGCCTCGACTCTGATAATCTTTCCTCCTTCGATCTTATCCCTAGCCCTGAGTCTTGTGGCTGCTTGAAATTTCTTTATATCCGCTTTGTGGGTCACTGTACCGGTTCCGACCGCCACATGGTCACACTTGGGGAAAACCCAGCCATAGAAATCTGGTGAAACATCATCTCCGACGTACATCTCAGCTCTCTCCCTGTAGTATTCCATCTTCTCCTCTGGTATCCTCACCCGCTCCTGGAATGCGATCGCGTATTCGTAATCACCGGCTCCCATTTCTTTCGCAACACGCGAATTGGCGCCATCGGCCCCCACCACTGCATCCACCTCAATGGTTCTTCTCTCTCCTCTTTCACCTTTGACCCCATCATAATGGTTGTAGTGGATTCTGTTTGTTTAAAGAAGAAACATTAATTTTCCTAGAGGTGTATATGGTGTGTATATGTGGATTTAATTTATGGAAAAACTTGTTATCCCAAATGTTGACAGCATCATAATCAGAAATACATAGACCATATTCAAGCAAAATCTTCCTCAATGCAGAGGTATTATTATATTAGCATAATAGTCCATGTGCAGAGGGGTGCCCTTTTTTTGAAATTTATTAGAAACTTGTTCAGCTTACTTCAAATAGGCAACTAACAACTAAATTTGGGGCATGCAATTTAAGATAATGTCTACTGAAACTCAACAAAAACCGATGAAGCCTACACTAACTTGACATGTTAACAACTAAAGCCTAGCATAAAGCAAAGAAATTGTCCCAAAAGATCTCAAATTGATCTCAATTTCACCTGTACGGCCCATTGCGTTCCTGCGGCGCATCGAATTTCAAAAACAGCCCGTTAACGACCTCAGCTCCGGCAGCCTTAGCCCGGGAGCGCAAGTAATCATCCAACACCTCACGCCGTACCATGCCAATGTACTCGTCCGGCCCCAGTGTCCTCCCGATATCCACGGCCACATTCGACGGCGATATCATCTTCATCTTCGTCACCCTCCTGTCAATCAGATCCAACGGCAGGGAGAACTCGTCGACCATGCACAGAGGAATGGCGCCGCCGCATGGCTTACAGTTGTCAAGCTTTCTCTCGATCAGTATCGTCTCCACCCCACCCTTGGCGAGTGTCTCAGCCGCTGCGCCTCCCGCCGGGCCTCCGCCTACTACCGCCACTTTAAGTGGCCGTCCGGAGAGCTTGACGCTCGTGGCTGACGCACGCACGGTGAGGCTCCGGCGGCGAGCAGGCCTGGCCACCGCAGCGGCAGTGGTGGAGGTGAGTGAGGCCATTTTTGTTTTAGATGTTTTTGCCTTTTTTTTGGGCTTTTGATGGGGATTGCATGCGGTGGAGATAAGGTGGGGTTGGATTGTGGCATTTGGAGCCGTTGGATTTGAGGTGATGGACGGGGTGGATTCAGAGAGGATGAGGTTTTGGGATCTTCTTTTGCTGTTTGCTTCCTGTATTGTCGCGTTCTTGGTTAAGGTACGGACACGTGGCTAGCATCTTGTGGTTGTAATGTAATGGCTAATAGGTTTCCGACACGTGTCATAGACAGTATGCCCTCCACGCTACACCGACCCCACCGGGATTCATTATAATCATGCTAATAGTCAAGCAACTACTGAGTAGTGAGTACTGATAACTCTAGATTGACTAGCTAGCCTTAGAAAATCCTAAGAAAAGTTTTATCTTTGTTTAATAAATAGGGCTTGCATGGTACATTCTTACGTTATTTTAGTATCATATTGGACTTAATTTCATTTTCTCATACTTCATGTAATTATTAAAATCTAAAGAAAAAATTATGTCATTATGAGTATTTACTTGGTATATTAATATTAGTAAAGTTATACTATTATATTTTAACTGACACTTGTGAGTGCTACATAATTAGAAAGTTAGGGGCGTTCATATGTGTTGTTTCAATATTTGTACGGATCAAGTGTTCGCAAATTTTGATGGAAATCAAACGATTTTCCGGCGAGCATTGATGCCCATCGGACGCGCGCGCTTCCACACAATTGACCCTTTTGAGGGTTGCTTTTTCAAGTAGTTGGTATCATATACCAGGTTACGGGTTCGGGTTGATTATTCAGATGTATCGGCTCATCTGCTGCTGTAACTGGGCCCGACCCGGCCCTCCCAATTCCAAGGGAAAGTGTCAAGGTAGTTAGTTAGACCACCAAATCCAATATTTGAGTTCAGAACTCTTTTTACTTGGTTTGTTTGACAACTTTCACTTGGAAGTAGAATGGCAGATTTGTTAGGCCAACTTCTCTCCTCAGTTGCTTTGAATAGTCTTAGTCATTATCTCTAAAAAGTCTCAACCATACCGCTTGTAATATAACTACCAAAATCTATTTTCTTTAAAACCCAACTCCAGATCGATTCCTTAACTATACCACCAAATTAAACTCTTGCTATAATTATATTCATCCAAGGTTTCAACTTTAAACTCATTTCAAATGGAAAAAAGAAGCAAAAAGTTGGCGATAATTCTTGCCTTTTTGGTGATCTTTGGATTGGCAAACAAGCAATGCCACTGTGATGTGGTGCAGTTCATCTTTGGAGATTCATTGTCTGATGTGGGAAACAACAATTATCTCACCAAGAGCCTAGCCCGGGCTGCCACGCCATGGTACGGCATAGACTTTGACAATGGCATGCCGAACGGGAGGTTTTGCAATGGCCGAACGGTTGCTGATATTGTTGGTGTGTAATTCTCTGTACAGTATGGTGCTCGATGTCTATGAAATGCGCGTTATTAATGATTACCTTTTTGCAAATTTGATGAAATCTGAGATTTCTAATGTGGGATATATGTGCAACTGTTCAGGTGACCAGATGGGCCTCCCCAGGCCACCGGCATTTCTCGACCCGTCATTGGACGAGAATCTAATCTTTCAAAGCGGAGTAAATTTTGCTTCGGGCGGTGGTGGAATCCTCAATGAGACATCTTCTCTCTTTGTAAGTGATCATTATCTAGACAATATTTAATGTGCATCGTTTGAAATGTTAGAAGTAGAAAACTTTTTAATATGTGTAGCTCGGAAAATATAATTTTAATGAAATTGCTCTGTGCAAATTATCTAAGTTATAGCAAAATTAAGTAGAAACCTAATTGGATGGAAAATTTTAATATCGGTTGCAGATTCAGAGGTTCTCGCTTTACAAACAGATCGAGCTGTTCTTGGGCATACAACAATTCATGCGGATGAAGATCGGCACTGAGAAAGCAAACCAGTTCTTTACCGAGGCATACTATGTAGTCGCCATGGGAAGCAATGACTTCATAAACAACTACCTCCTCCCGGTCTACGCCGATTCTTGGAGTTACAACGGAGACACCTTCGTTCAGTACCTAATCAGTACTCTTCAAGATCAACTCAAGGTATATAACTATAATTAATTACAACCATGACATTTCAATTTTAGCATAGCAGGAGATAGAAATTTTTGATATACTTATTTCTATGATCTAATCACAGTTGATGCACTCTTTGGGGGCGAGGAAGCTGACGTTCTTTGGATTAGGACCGATGGGATGCATTCCCTTGCAACGGTGGTTGACTTCTTCGGGCAGTTGCCAACAATCGACTAACAAACTCGCCAAGGCATTCAACCAACAAGCCATGAACTTGATGAAGGATTTATCAAGCAGCCTCCCGAATGCAACCTTCCGATTCGGCGACGCGTATGATGCTTTTCAGGATCTCATTAACCGGCCCACGGTACACGGTAATTAATGCATCCACTAATTAATTGAACTCTATTGCACTTTAATTGTACTTTACAAATAATTCAAGTATATATGTGTTGTAATTTTTTGCAGGATTTAACAATTCACATGCACCATGTTGCTCATTGGGGAAAATCCGGCCGACTCTGACGTGCACGCCAATATCAACCCTTTGCAAAGACAGGAGCCAGTATGTGTTCTGGGATGAATACCACCCGACCGACAAGGCCAATGAGTTGATCGCCAATGCAATCGTCAAGAAGCTTGGTTTAAGTAATAGCACAACCAATGGCACTACCAATTCTTAGCAACTTAAATCAAACCCCAATATATATGTTGTGTGAATATTCTCTCATGCATCTGGGCGTGGAGCAAAAGCATGGATTTTGTAATTAATACCTTCTTCTTTCTTTCTCCGGTGCCTAAAAGTTGCAAATAAGTGTATACTGCTGCAAATTAGTATTCCTTCTTGTATTGTGTTTTGGTAGTTGAAGCTCCCCAAATAATTGATATTGGCAACAGTGTAATGTGCAAAGAAGCCAAATTATTTGTCAAGGGAATGGATCGATTTTGATGAACTAAGACTCTAAGAGTGTAAAATTAATAAATTTTAATGTTATTTGATTATATACGAATTAATTGGATTTTATTTAATCTGCCCAATATGTACTTGGTTATAAGTTTAAAAATATAACGGTTAAATTATGCTTTTAATCAACATAATTTTAAAATTAATTAAGCTTATATATGCATTGTGTAATGGATAATGGTGCTCTTAATTTTAGTTAAAATATCTTGTGTTGGATTATATTAAATATTATTATTTTTATATTCTTACTGAATTTAAATATGTTGTTATTTGTTGAATTATGTTTTATTTATATTTTTAATTATTAATCATAATTACTTATGATTTTTTATATATGATATTTTTGTCAATGAAATCTGCATAATCCGACCACCTTAGAAAAATACAAATTTAACGAATTTTAAGTTACGATAGTTAGTTAAAATTTTCAACAGAATCCAACTAATCCGAGTCGGAATAATCCATGTAGCAAATAGTGGGGCAGAAATGTTGCGTCAAGGGAAGTTTTTAGTTTTTATTTCTGGATCAAATTTTTTTTAAAAAAAAGGTATGGAATGACCGTTTCATATAAGAAACATAATAGTTAAGTTACAACTATTAGAAGCAACTCACCAACAGTAGATAATAATCGCAAAAAAACTACCAAAGAGCAAAATACATATGCCCTTTGCTTTACAATCCACCAAAACACTGTAATTGAAAATACCAGTTGGACTAAGCCACCGAATTTATTGGGGCTGAGGTAAACTAAACCTATAACAGCTGTTAAGCCAAAAGGAGTGTAGTGCTTCATATCTTCAAGTTGGTGTCCAGTTTCCACTCATGTCAAGCTCAAGCTCGGATCAGGTTCGGATCCTCCCTGGTACTCAACCAGCTGCAAGTCCTGTGGGTCCCATACCCTCAAAGGAATGGCATCTAAATCAGATGGTAGCCACTGTGCGGCAGCCACCTTAGCTTTCTTGTCCATATGCTCTGTCCAGTAATCAAAAACAGAAATAAGTAGTAATATAAGATATCTTGTCATTTTAAACGGAGAATTTTGAAAAATAACCGAGTTCTTATATTTTACAACGTCCAATACAAGACACTGAATATCACTAGAAAAACGGTACGATGATCTTTTGTAATTTTTCTTTCTGAATCAAATTTTATAAAGAAATTTTTTAGTGACCTGTGCCATGCTAAAGTTGTAAAAAAAAAAATGGGCTCAATCTGTGAATTCATTTACAGATCAAGCTTGACCCAACCCAATAAACAATAATATCATTAAGGTAAAGAGTGGAAAGTTCCAGCAGTTATATTTTCATTTTATCTGAGTTCAGTTCCTCTACAATTTTTCCACCTACAATGTTCCTATGAAAAAAAAGAAAAACAGTAATGATGTTGATTTATGTTTTATTAACAAAAACTAAATTTTCATCTGCTAATTTATCAGTATAAAATATTGATATTCTAACTCTATTTGTGGCTATCTTCTTGAGATTAAAACAATTAAAACTTTTCTATATTCGCAAAATTAATAAATTAGTATAACACATTACAAAGTAGAAAAAAGTTATGTTTACTCTATATATTACAAAATATGACTAGAAACATGCTAGCAAAAATATGAAATTAAGCACAATAATTCAATTTTTCATTGTAAAAGAGGTGATCATCTTATCACTTCGAGGAAGGAAAATGATGATCAACTCAAACATAAAACTTACTGAGTGAGGCTATGGTACTACTCGTAGTACACCCTCTGGTGTCCTTCAATACAGGAGACGTCGGATCTGCGCTAAGATTCGTGCCATCATTTGGTGCTGGATGAGGTTTAACGGAGAGCTTCCGTTAAAAGTTTAAACAAGCCGTAAGTTTCAACTCTCTATTCCTTTTCCTTTCAAACTCCAAAACCCAGAGAATCTCTGGCTCGTCCCCTTCTTTTCTGCCCCTTTCGCTATCTCTAAGCTCTAATGAATCCGACATCTCAAAACCCTGGCGAATCCGACAGGGGAGGGGTATGGATCTCGCTCTACCGCCAACGTTTTCTGTCTATTTCTGACAGAGAAGGGGTTTCTCTTTCGTTTTCTGATCGACGCTCCGTCTCTAATTATTTAGAGCAGGTATTGTGCGTTGATGCATTTATCTTGTTAAATTTGATTTAGTTTTAAAATTTTGCACAAAATTACTTCTCATTCTCATTGATTTATCAAATGCATGCACCAAACTTTTTGGTTCCACTCATCTGCCCATCGTTGAAATTAGTATCAAATTCATAGTCTAGAAAATGTCTAAATTCTTCGCTTTTGGAGTTGAGTGAGGCAGATAAAGCTGGAGATGGCAGTAGTGGAACCAAAAAGTTTGGTGCATGCATTTGTTCTTGTCTATTTGTTTGAATTCCTAATATAAGGTGAGTATTCATTAAACAGTCAATTATTCAAGGATTGTGCGAGTCGGGTGTTTTTGCATCTGCCAAAGAAAACGGCCAACCTTGCTTAAAACAAAAGCTTGCATCAGCTGAAAACAAGACCGAAAGCCCCATATCAAATTCTACAGGGTCTTTTTTGCAAAATGCATCTGCAAGAAGGGTACTGGAGGTAAATGAACTTCTGCACAGTTCAAACCAATTGTACTAATCATCTTTAGAAAGGTACCCAAAGGAACTGGTTTTTCCTAATTTTAACATGAAATTTTGGACTCTATAATTATGGTAAAGACATGGTAGGAACTAAAAGTATATAACTGATACTAGGATTCTAAAATTAGTACGTATAATAGACTATTAAAGGCTTTAGAAGCTTAATATAAAATTGAAAGTGCCAAAAGTGAGTATTGTGCAACAAAGCACCTTGAAAGGCTTTTAAAGCATCTTTAAAATTAGTATAAAAATGGCCAGTATACAAACAAGAGATGGAAGAGTTTAACCACTCCAAACCAAGTTCTACCAATTAATTTGTCTAAGCTTTAGATATGATGATTGTTATTAGATTTTTTTTATTGATTTGTCTAAGCTCAGACTAGATGCAGAGAGGGGATACGATTCAACAAACATGGATGATATCCTTCAAAAATGCGAGTAACAAAGGTACGAGGAAGAATCAATTGAGCAGTATTTTCGCAGCAACATGCTGGAATTTATGGAAACAAAGAAACCAGAAAATTTTTAAAGGAAAGGAGATTACCAGTATGGGTTTTGGGGGAGGTAGTGGTGCATGATGCACTTCTGTGGTTGAAATTTTGTTAGTTAGAGACAAGTGAAGATCCTTGTGTAGTTAGTTTGTTGTAATTTTTCATTTTCTTTAGTTTGAGGCTTAAAGTTTTCTGTGTTTTCATTGGCATAATGTTAGATTTGATTGCGGCATAAATAATTGTAAAACAACAGCATTTCTTGGTACAGTAATGATTTATGCGTATGTAATTGTAAGTAGCAAAGGATTGATTAGTTTATACATAATTAGAATGTTAATTTCTTTTTTATCATTGAAATTATTGGAAGTATGCAACTTTTTGTTTGAGAAAAATTGCTTTTTCATTAATGAAACTGGCAGAGTTTATACATGAGTGCAGCAGGTTGTTCTTGTTTGCCTAAACTTATCAAAATAACAAGTTGTTTTTGTTCTTATATCAGAATTCTATCAAAATAAAAACTAGCAAATAACAAAAGTTCTTCTATAACATCAAAAGTTTTACAAATTACAAGTACCAATTCCCAAAATACCCTCAACAAATATACTTTGATTCTTATCAAAGATTCTATAATTAGTTTAGAAGATACAATCAATCTAATTTCAGCTTTCAAAATGACGACCTTTACAGTTTAGACCCTTAATTAACTTCATCTTCATCTCAGCTGATAAATTCATCTTAGACCTTTACAATTTAGACCCTTTACAAAATATCACCAAAATCTCAGCTGATAACTTCATCTTCATCTCGCTATTTCTTTCCCTTAGCAAGATCTTCCTTCCTTTGAAATTAATCAAATTTTGTTAAAATAATGACATTATTACTCTATTTTGTGATAAAAAAATAGTAAATTGGAACAACTAATACCTTAGGGCAATTTCTAACATCATGAGGCTCTGCTCTCTGACAATAGCTGCAAGTTCTTCGTTGTACCCTTATAGTTTCAACAATAGATTTAAATCGTGCTGGCCTCTTCTTTCTCCCTTTGCACTGTGACAAGGGAGGATCAAGATAGATTGATTCCTTAACTATGTCTTCTTCTTTTTCCTCTTGTGGTACTGTCTCCCTTGCTTCAGGTAGCTCTAATTGCTTGCTTAAGGTGTCTGGTACCATAAGTCTTACCTCACTTATTATATCACCAATCCTGAACTTTACAATCTTAAAGGCAGCACTAGAATCTGATGCTAAGTCTTCAAGTTCTTTAAACCCAAGGCGTAGAGTGGCCTTCCTAAATACCTGCATTTTGAGCACTCAAATTGACAATTATTTTCTTTTCTTCTGCACCTAAGCATTTCTGTGATCGGAGATTTCGGTTCTTAGCTGGAGAAAGGATCAATTCATAGTTATGGTCATCACTGAAAGTAGACACTTGCCACACTCCTTTTACTAGCTTTATTCTGATACTTGCCCTACATCCAGTTCTTATAGTCCCATACTCCCTCTCAGGTGTCTTTAGATTAATCGAACTTCCCAGTCCCAACCCTTTTTGTTCAACTCTCTGGCGCTTAGAAAACCCTTCCTTTGAGCAAACATATCTCACAGATGACACACCATGCTTGGATTTTGTTTGTGTATTTTTACAAATGCTAAATCCAACATGGCCACCATAGGCATTGTAGAAATTGTATGCCTCATTGATGGATCCAAATTCCATACCGACACAAGGTTTTAAGCATTGTGGCCGTTCCTCATCACCTTCTTCTTCTTCTGCTTCTTCTTCCTCCTCCTCCTCTTCCTTTTCGTCTTCTTCTTCTCTTCTATTGCCAAGTCTCCTCTTTTTCCTTGTTGCATGGGATACTCCAAAGCTGGAAAATCCTCAAACCCAATGTAAGGGTCATTGCAATCCATCTGCTTGATATGAAATATAAGTGTATCACCAAATAAAATACAACATGAAAAAAATAAAGTACAACATGAAAAAAAATCATTACCCAAAGCTTTATGGGACTATGGCTGTCATTGATAGGCGATTCCAATGAAGGAGCTGAGCTAATTAAAGATGGCATGCTACTTGGAGCAGCTCCAAGTGACATCTCGCTGCTTGTGCTCATCTCTTAAATGTATACATAAATCCTGAAAAGTAAGCTATTTTGTATCAAATTCACCGACTAGCAGAAGGAGGTCAAAGGTTAATAAGCACCTAATTTTGATAACATTACTTGGAAAGTTGAATCAAATTGAATCAAATTTCATTAGAAAAATGCAACAGCGCATAATACCTGCTTTAATAAAGTAGAGACGGAGCGTCGAAGACCAAACGAGAGACAAACCCCTTTTTTGTCAGCACTAGAGAGAGATCGTCGGCGAAAAAAGCGAGCTCCATACCCGTTCCCTGTCGAATTCGCTAGGGGTTAGTAGAGGTCGAATTCCTAGGATTTAGAAGAAAAAGGGAGGGGGCAGAAAAGATTGGACAGTGAATTGGAATAAGCTCCTTTTCTAGACTATGAATTTGATACTAATTTCAACGATGGGCAGTTATCATGCTAAACACACTCCTATTACGCCAGATGAGTGGAACCAAAAAGTTTGGTGCATGCATTTGATAAATCAATGAGATTGAGAAGTAATTTTGTGCAAAATTTTAAAACTAAATCAAATTTAACAAGATAAATCATCAACGCACAATACCTGCTCTAAATAATTAGAGACGGAGCATTGATCAGAAAACAAAAGAGAAACCCCTTCTCTGTCAGAAATAGACAGAAAACGTCGGCGGTGGAGCGAGATCGATACACCTGTCGGATTCGCCAGGGTTTTGAGATGTCGGATTCGTTAGAGCTTAGAGATAGCGAAAGAGGCAGAAAAGAGGGGGACGAGCCAGAGATTCTCTGGGTTTTGGAGTTTGAAAGGAAAAAGAATAGAGAGTTGAAACTTACGGCTCGTTTAAACTTTTAACGGAAGCTCTATGTTAAACCTCATCCAGCGCCAGATGATGGCACGAATCTTAGTGCAGATCCGACGTCTCCTGTATTGAAGCACACCAAAGGGTGTACTACGCGTAGTACCATAGCCTCACTCAAACTTATATACATATTTTTTAAAGGGTTAATTTCTCACATATCTTTTAAGAGTTCTTCAATTTCTTATTTACCCCTCTACTCTTTATTATATCTAATTTGTCACTTAATTTTTAAAATTCTTTTCTTTTTACCTATTACAAAAATAATTCTGAAATTTACCATGGTTAAATCTCTGATTAAAATAACAAAAGACAATAAGATCCTTCACAAAAAAAATGACCCATCTTCTTATTTTCCCGCTCTCTCTTGTTCTGAAATTGACCTTCCACTGCTCCAAATGGTCGAATGCCTCATATGTTAGAAGGAAGATAATGTCAGTACTTTGAGATGCCATATGATTTTATTTTGTTTGAAACAAACATTATTTATTCACTTTATCATATAGTACATTGAACCTTCCAATATTAAAGTATATAGGCCCAAGCGTATATGAATGTTCGCTATCATATATTACCAATAAAATCCATTATAAGTCGTAATACTGGAAGTGAAGGGTATTCACTATCATTTAACCTTCCAATATTATATAAATGTTTGCTATCATTTATTCACATTATACTGGAAGTCATAATAAGCACTGCCTTCTTCAAGAGTAAATAACCGGTGAAAGATTTTCATAATTAGAACAGGGGTACAATGGGAAAAGATAAATTCTAACAATAGATAACTAACTCTATGGGTAAATAGAAAAGGATTAACAAAGTTAAGGGATTTATTAGATATAATAAAGACTTGAAGGGTAAATAGAAAACTGAACAAGTTTTCAGGGGTAAATAAGAAATTAACCCTTTTTTAAATTAAATCAGACATATTTCAGAAACTAACAATATACATATTGTATAAATTAATAATTAGAATCATATTATAATTTGACAAATTGTTAGAGGGTTTAGTTATGCAATTCCGTCACCATCAATCTTGCGAGCTGATGATGAGGTAGTGCCGTCAAAATATTCAAATAAACCAAAACCATTAACAATTGGGTTGATTTGAGATTTTCAGGTAAAAATTATGTCTATCAAGTTTGGCTGAAATGAGAAGATTGATATGGTTAGCAGTATCATAAGAATGAATGATTGAATTTATTTGAGAATTTGTAGTCGTCATAAAGATACAATTTTAAGATAAATGACAAGAGGTCTTTAAAAGTGAAATCTAATCACATTTGGCTATGATATCATCATATATTTGTAGTTTTGAGATAATAAAAACAAGTGGGAAATTAAAAGTTTGTGTAAACTGTTTGTTTACATTTCATCATTTAATCTTGTACAAAAGTATGTATTTATAGACATACACAATGTTTTAGTATGCATAACTAATTGTATATAATTCTGTTACATGGAGAAAACCTATAACTAATTCTGTTACAAGGAGAAATCCTAATTGTATTACTGATGTTTGAATTCTTGAAACGAGAATTGCAGAGAAGCGTGGTTGGCCCCAGTATCGTACTATTTGTTCACGTTTTTCATACAGCAGACCGTGGTTTTGCCGATGAAATAAGAAAACGACAAAAATGACTTTTGTCGCCTCACTCGCTGGCACCAACATCCTTCCTCAGGAATTCGTATCCTCTGAGAAGTTCATAGAATACAGTGATGATTCGGATCGTTCTTTTTAACTTTGCACGAATCTCAAAGCACAAATAATACTGCCCCCTCCAATCTCCCGAATAGGCACCGGCTGAGAGTAAATCTGGGCCGTAAAGTGATTTACTGTTCTGTACAGTACGACAGAGGATACTGGTCCGGCCTGAGCAATTCAGTTGTACATTTGTAACCCTTTCAAAACACAACGCGATCAGCATTCTCCAGCGCCTCAATTTCTCTTCTCCCCGGGACCACCGCTACTCACTCACTCAGCACATGTTCATCTTCTCTCTCTCTCTCCTCACCCGCTCTCCTCTTCTAATTTCCGATTTCAACGACACATGTCATCGATCGGGTCGCTCGCGGGAAGCATCCACCTCGTTCGAAACTGGAAGGGCAGTTGCGTCTTTTCAGACGGGAATGCGGTGCGACTGAGCGGTCGCCGCAGCGCCAGGCGCGATGTTCTGTTCGTACGGACGGGGTGGAAATCCGGCGCTAGGCTGAGAGCCGTCGGAGGAAAGACTGGTGCTGGCGGGAGTTTAGAAGGCGGAGCAGAGGAGAAGAAAGATGAGGCTGACGACCGGGCCCACGCCACAATCGCCAAGAGTAAACAAGTCTTGGAAATGCAGAGCACTTTGCTTGATCAGGTCTCTCAGTTTTCCTTTCTATCTCTCTCTCTTCTCTTTCACAATCTGTGTTTTGTTAATCGTGATCAGTGATGAATCTGTGATTAATTGGTGATGGTTCAGTTCCGTGGAGAGATTTTCAGTGATTGTTTTAAGAGTGTCGCAGTCTATTTTTTCTAAATTAAGATGCATTGTCCCCGACTTGTTGGAATGGAGAACAAACTTTTGTAGGTAAAAGATGCACTAAAATTGAAATTATTATTGATTGAATTTGGAGTTTGTGTATACACCTCTTTTTTACAAAATGTGGACTTTAAGCATTTTCTAATTATTAGTTACTTCTTAGCTGTTGTTTAAAGCATAAATTAATAGTACTAGGTCTCATAAGTTCCATTTGTTCACCAGTTTGTGAGTCTAAAATGATCGTACTTAATTGTAATGTAGATATATCTCAATCTTGGATTTTATCATTGCTGTCATCTAGAAATTCAAATTCTGTAAATACTGGTTGCAGATTGCCAAAAGAAAGAACCTGGTTTCCTCTCTCATGAGTGAAACTTCTGAGCAGCCAAAAGAATCGATTTCTGAAGTTGAGATCAGTGATGCCTCGACCGCTGAACCACCTACAGAAATCTCAGAGCAAAGTGGTGGATACTCAACCAGTTCCACCTCTGACAACTGGACCCCAGTCATTACTGAATCAAAGCCAGTCGAAAGTAAAAGCACCCCTCCTGAAAGCCTTCCAATTAAAGGAAGGAAATCTCCAGAGGAAGTGAAACAAGGCACCGAAGCCCCAAAGGTAGAGAAAGTAGTACCCAAACCTGTGAAGGAAGAAAATCTACACACTGCAACCAAAACAGTTGAAAAACCAAAAATAGTTCCGCCTACACCAGAGGAAAATAAAATAGAGAAAAAGGAGGACTCGGTGGTTGTTTCAGAGAGTAACACTTCTGAAGAAGAAGAGAAGGATTCTGGACCTTTGGCTGGTGTAAATGTGATGAATGTGATAGTGGTTGCCGCAGAATGCGCTCCTTGGGTTAAAACAGGTGCTTAACTTTGTACAAGCAAAATTTCTTTTTAATAGCTTTATGGATGCAAAATTTCGTACTCGTTAATTTTTGGTGTATAGGTGGGCTTGGAGATGTGGTGGGTGCCCTACCAAAAGCTCTGGCCAGGAGAGGGCACCGTGTCATGGTAAATCTACTGCAATGTAGATTGATAAATTGATTGAACTAAGAGTTTGCCTTTTGCAGTTATTTCTTACAATGTATGTACTTTTTTCTTAGGTTGTTGTACCGAGATATGGAAACTATTCCGAAGCACAAGAAATGGGGGTTCGTAAATACTACAAAGTAGATGGACAGGTACGTCAGGAACTATGGATTTGGTTGAATTTTGTTTTTTCTTGATGGGTATGGTGGCTTTGTTTCTGACATGACTGTAAAAAAATTGTTTTGTAGGATTTCGAGGTCAATTTTTATCAAGCATATATTGATGGGGTGGATTTTGTGTTTATAGATTCTCCATTGTTCCGTCATCTTGAAAATGACATTTATAGAGGACAGGGACAGGTAATCCACTTTTATTTTTCATTTTTTACTTTTTACCTGACGGATATTAGTCACTCTTCTGCAACTTAGTAATGTTTATCATTTGGTCCCTTTTTTAAATTGTTTTTGTAGGATATTCTGAAGCGCATGGTTTTATTGTGCAAAGTTGCTGTTGAGGTACTTATTAATTACAGCCTACCTAATTTATTGTTACTTGGGTTGAATTAGAATTTAGCAAACTAATAATTACATTTGTGTCACTATCTTTACCTAGGTTCCTTGGAACGTGCCATGTGGAGGTGTTTGCTATGGAGACGGGAATCTGGTTTTCATTGCGAATGACTGGCACACTGCACTTTTGCCTGTGTATCTCAAGGCATATTATCGTGACAATGGCTTGATGCAATTTACTCGATCTGTTCTAGTTATTCACAACATCGCACATCAGGTTATTACGTCAACTATTTATAGTTCTTTCTAATTTCATAAAGCACCATGTCCTTGGTCCCTTACAAAATAATAAACATCATGTCTGAACTTGCTAATATTATACCCAATTCTTGGCATTTGTGCTGTATAATTGCAAGTTTGAGGAGCTAATAAGCAACTCTAGTTCAAATGAGCACAGAGACACGAGAAATCATTAGGACTCATCTTCTCTTTGATGAATAAATGTTGACCAATTTGTTCAGTGCTATTGTTTTTGTGCTTCCATGCATGAACATAGCAACTTCAGTTTGTTAAATGTGAGCATCAAACTTTATTCTAATCAAAATACTTCACAAATAAACTCGAAATCCTCTCCCTCCAGGGTCGGGGTCCGGTGGAAAATTTCAGAATTACCGGCCTACCTGAGCACTATCTCGACCTCTTCAAATTCTATGACCCAGTTGGTGGGGAACACTGCAATATCTTTGCGGCAGGCCTCAGAGCAGCAGATCGTGTGGTCACCGTCAGTCATGGCTATGCCTGGGAGCTGAAAACTGTAGAAGGTGGGTGGGGCCTACACGACATCATTAACAACAGCCACTGGAAGTTTCATGGCATTGTCAATGGAATCGACACAGTAGAATGGAACCCTAGGTTAGACGTTCACCTACAATCTGACGGCTACACCAATTACTCACCAGAAACCCTAGAAACTGGCAAGGCCCAGTGCAAGGCAGCTCTTCAGCAAGAGATGGGACTCTCTGTTCGGCCTGATGTGCCAGTGCTTGCATTTATTGGAAGACTAGACTATCAGAAGGGGCCCGATTTAATAGCTGAGGCAATCCCTTGGTTAGTCAGTCAGGATGTACAACTTATGCTGCTAGGTACCGGCAGGCAAGATTTAGAGGACTTATTAAGGCGCCTTGAGGGGCAACACCGTGATAAAATCCGTTCTTGGGTCGGGTTCTCTGTGAAAATGGCACACCGACTAACAGCTGGTGCTGACGTGTTGATTATGCCATCTCGGTTCGAGCCGTGTGGACTGAATCAATTGTATGCTATGGTGTATGGGACCATACCAGTGGTGCATGCAGTTGGTGGTTTGAGGGACACAGTGGTCCCATATGACCCCTTCAACAATTCAGGTTTAGGATGGGTGTTTGATCGGGCCGAGACCAATAAGCTGATTAATGCACTGGGACATTGTTTGAACACTTACCGGAATTACAAGCAGAGTTGGAAGGAGTTGCAAATGAGGTGCATGTCGCAAGATCTTAGCTGGGATGTTGCAGCACAGAAATATGAGGAGGTACTTGTTGCTGCCAAGTACCAGTGGTGATTTCAATTTGTAAAGTTGTTTCATAATTGTTTGTGTGCGTGAGTATATGCATGCGCGCGCGCGCAATTAGAGAATAGTAGTTACTTCCTCTCTCTTTTTTCGGCCGAATTAGTGAATGGTGAAGCAGGATTTAGTTGGATATTAAAGTGGTTGCTGATTGTATTGTCTGGATCAGCCAGATCCGTTGTTAATGATCTGAATTTTTGTTATATTCTCTCTAGCTGAAATTTTTTTGCAATAGCCCGCATGAAACCGAAAGTCAGATCTGGTGCAATACCTGTGTCGATTGTCGAATGAGGTCTGAGTTGTCCGTTTTAATCTGGCACGAATTTCAAAGCATTTTAAAGCAGATCCTCTAAATAAACATCAAATTAATTTTGATCCGATTGTGAGTATTCTACACGGTAAGATATCTTCCTAGGAGGATAATTGCGTCTTGCACGAAGGCTTAGATTGTCTTGTTCAAGAAATTAAAAAAGACAGAAGTACAAATAAACTAATTAAGGCTTATGACTGGTATAATTGCATATGTGCCCCTCTTTTCTTGTTCCACAATTCCACATATACATTATATGGTCATAACGAAATGGACTATGAAAGAAAAGCAGGAACTGTTTTTTAGATCTAACTATTCAATTTTTTCATTTGTGTATCTCGATAAAAAAAAAAATTTTATGCACAAATCTTAATAAATTTAAATAATTGAATCGAGAAAAACATATTTCTATTTTTCTTTCGGAAAAGCAGCAGAGTCGGACTCGTTTATAACCTATCCATGTTGACTTGTTGAGGCATGGGCATGGCAATTATGAGCAACTAAATTAAAATGCAAGACAGTGAATAAACAACTTAACTGCTACCAACCTCTTCCTAATAAATATATATTTTTTGGGTAAAAGTAATAATGAAACCCCACTACCGTTGCCGCCAAATTAAATTTACTGCCACAATTGAACAACTTTTTGGCCCATTGTGCAGAATCAAGTTGTGAAAGAACATGGAGTGGAACCAATAATAAGCACCAAATATTTTAATATAGGGAGTTGATACACTGAAGACAAAACATAGACCATATAAAATTGACCTGGATAGGTATCATAGGTTGAAATTATTATGCACCGCCAGACTAGATCTGACCTTGCTCAAACCATTTAATGGCCCAACTCAATCCATATGTTCTCTCTTTGTGTGTAGCATAGCAAAGAAAAAGGTTCCGGTTTTCCTAACTAAAACCAGACAATGCAAGGTATAATACAACATATAACACCACAATCACTAGATTTGGTTCTTTTCTCCCCTTCCTTCTCTAATCATTAACTTTTTGTTACATATCAATTTGTATGTAGTTGATTCACTTCTCCCTGCACGAGCGAACGAGTTTGCCGTCACACCGGATGTTGTGGTGATTCTAGAACAGATAGTGGTGCTATGGATAGTAATAAGAAAGGTGCTGCTGCCTACATTTCAGGTGATTGTGATGCTGTGCATGATGATGTCAGTGATAGTGCTTGTAGAGAAGGCATTTATGGGGTTGGCGAGTGGGTACACAAAGGCTTTTCGCCGGAAGCCGAAGAGGATTTACAAGTGTGACCCCATTGTAGAGGATAAAGAGTTTGGCTCCTTGGCTTATCCCATGGTGCTTGTGCAGATCCCCATGTATAATGAAAAAGAGGTACTTACAGTATTTTGTGTGTGTGTGTGTGTGTGAAATAATGTGATCTCAAACGATCACCATTTTTATTAAAAATAGAAAGAATACATACATTATGGTTAAGGAAAATATTTCACTTGTCGGAGGCAAATTATTCAGGTCTCATCCAGTGTATTGACAGTTTCACACAATTGTTGCCGAATTTTTCATTCATAGCAAACAAAAAAAAATTAAAAAAATACCATTAATTTCGGAAAATTTTGTTTTATACACAAGTGCTAAATTATTCAGCAGTTGAAATTTCGACCGTTGAATAATTCAGCGATTAAAAAAATCGGCAATTTTTGACATAAAAAGGATGAGACTTGGACGATTTGTTCCGAGCAATTAGATAGTAACAATTTTATGTTCAAATACGAATTGTGGATATTAACTTCACCAGTTTTGCTAAAAAAAAATTAAAAAATTGTTCTATACAATGTTTGATGCAAACGATAGGAGTGACCCGAACAAACAAAATTATTAAAAAAAAAATATTAACATTTTTTCTCTTTCTTTTGTTTACTTATTTTCGCCGGGGTGATATTGGTTTGGAATAAAAAAAAAATTTAGGTGTACGAATTGTCGATAGGAGCAGCGTGCAACTTGACATGGCCAAGCGATAGGTTGATTGTGCAAGTGTTGGATGATTCAACTGACCCTTTTATTAAGGTAAGGTTGAGAATTTAATTCTCTTTGTTTCTGTTGTTTTTGTTCATTAAATGCTACTAAATAAGTTCTCAATATTATTTCCTGATTGGACTGCTGGCTATGTGAAAACCGTCTGATTTCTAAATATATGGTTCGGAATTAATGAATCGGCATCAAGCATTAAAATTTCTAAAACCCAGTATTATTTGTGCATCAGAATTGGGCCGGATCCTAGCCCAAATACTAGGTGAATAGAAAAGTAAACCCAAAAAAATGAAAAATGAAAAATGGAGCGAGGTCGACTGAGACTGAGAGGGACAGCCGGACAGGTAAGGGAAGTAGTTTCTATTTAGTTTTGCGGTGAAAGTTATTTTTGTAAATTTCTGTGCTAGACATGGTAAATTGTTTTAGGGATTGGGTTATTTTTGCAATCTGTAGTAATTTCATGGTAGTATGGTACCATCCTAGTTTGAACCAAATTCAAGCTCTTTCCGGTCTCAATTTATATGGAAATCAGAATCAGATTTACGCACATTTTGGATTGTGGTCCCCACAAAAATGGAGTTCTGCTTTGATTTCCTTTTCTGATCAGAAGGGCTTACTTTGTAAAGCCGGGTGGTTCAGGGTACCATCAGTCCTGTATTCAGGGTTTTAGTTGCTGAGTTTCTGGTTTGGTATTGGTTTGAACCCCAATTTTGGGTTAATTGCTTGGCATTCGCTGGTTCAAATCGGGTTCTGTCAAAACCCGATTACAGGAAGCAAAGTTATGTTAAAACTTCATGATCTACATATTAAAATTTTGTAGGAAACCGAATTTTATATTTTTAATTTTTTTCTTAACTTCCTGGATCAGAAGAATATCATTGATATTGGATGGTCCATAATTTTAATATCAATGAAATTTCTCCATATCACATCATGTGTTTTCACACATTATGCATTTTACGTTTCAACCTCTCAATCTAAATTTTCTAATTACGCCCCTACCAATTACAAGCTTAATTGTGTTGGTCGCAGATTGATTTCGGTAGGGCCTGATCAGGTGGGGTCAGGTATAATCAGCTCTAGATGGATCACTGAAATACTTCCCTTCGGTTTTTAATTATGTCCGTTACTCGAGAAACCGCTTATAAATTTTGCTTTTATGGTAATTGGGAAATTTTTTTTTTTTTTCTACTTGTTGGAAAATTTAGGATTTGGTGAAAGAGGAATGCGAGAAATGGTCAAAGAAGGGTATAAACATAAAGTACGAGACGAGGAAGGACAGAGCAGGGTATAAAGCAGGGAATTTAAGGGAAGGAATGAAGCATGAATATGTACAGAATTGTGAATATGTGGCGATGTTTGATGCCGATTTCCAACCTGAACCAGATTTTCTTGCGAAAACAGTCCCTTTCTTAGTGCATAACCCTAGGCTCGCTCTCGTTCAAGCCCGATGGGAGTTTGGTATGGCCATTTCACTTGAAAATTATGATTATTTACTACTCATCTATTTGTTGTTTTTTTTAATACTAATTGGTGCAACCTTAATAGTATAATTCCATACTTGTATGTATAATATGCAACATGTGTTATTTATTGTTCTATTGTCTTATAATCAAGTCATTATATGTTCACTTCAATGGTTAATTTAGCTTCTTAGCTTCTGAGTATGTACTGAAGACTTGTGAGTAGTGATTATTATATCTGGGGATAAATTTGTAGATTTTAGTTCAACCAGGGAGGGATCTTGAGTTACTGTTTTAATTCAATCATTTTGACTTCTTTTATTGATGAATCTGCTTAGTGAAAGTTCATGACAAGCTGAGAGAAATTTATTTTAAGCTGGTTTTTAGTGAACGCCAACGATTGCTTATTGACGAGAATGCAAGAGATGTCGATGGATTATCATTTCAAGGTAGAGCAAGAAGCCGGCTCCTCAATTTGTGGTTTCTTTGGTTATAATGGTATCCTCTCTATCCTTCCCCACTTCTATTGCTTGGAAACAAAAACTGATTTGAATAAAAAATTTCCTTGACTGAACTAGGGGAATTTATCAAGCTTACATTTAATTTCTCCATAATAATTCACCTAGCTAGACAGTCGACCTGAATTTTGATAAGAAAAAACATCACGTGATAAAACCTTTCACTAAGACTGTGCTCCACTTGGGGGTACGCAGAGGGGAGCTTCGTTTCAGACTGTCCTGTCAGGACGACTTTACCTGCTCCATAAGAGGGGAAACGGAGAGGGAGCGGAGGGGAATGATTATTGTTCGGAGGGGAGGAGAGAGGGGTGTCGTGTTGATTTTTGGCAAAATCTGTCACCCCCGAATCGGGGTGTAGGATTTACTGTTCGGATTAATGCAACTTGGTAGTCACGGCCAAGGATTTAAAAAAAATAAATACTGTTTGGAGGAAAAGTTTACTCGTTTCTCTTCCTCCCCGTCCCTTCCCCTTCCTCTACGACCTCCGATTCTGGAGCACAGTCTAAATAGTTCTTTTGTATAAGAATAAAAGAAGAATTTTGAGCTGTCAGAAAATTTTATCTGCAACAAGTTGCGAGAGGAGATACACAGCTCAACAACAACACTATGCTATTCTTTATAAATATATTATGAATAAAGGATGAGATGAGCATTATTACAAAATAACAAAAAAAAAAAAAAATCCGATGAGAATTTTTCATAATGGTCACAAAATGATTCCTTATCCCATTCGTATTTATCTTCTCTTTTTTCTTTATAGGGACCGCTGGGGTGTGGAGAGCACAAGCGATTAATGAAGCAGGAGGCTGGTACGATCGAACGACAGCAGAGGATATGGACTTGGCTGTCAGAGCAGCTCTCTTAGGATGGGATTTCTTATATATCGGCAGCATAAAGGTATTCTCTCTTTGTTTTCTCTTTGAAAAATCTTGTGATTAATGTGGCATAATCATAAGATTACATTGGTTTCATTCGCTTTGTCAGGTTAAAAGTGAACTGCCTAGCACACTCAAGGCGTATCGCTCTCAACAGCACCGATGGTCTTGTGGGCCCGCTCTTCTATTTAAGAAAATGCTCCGAGAGATCCTGACGGCTAAGGTGTGTATCTGATATTTCTCTCCCTCTTGTTGATGGCTCACACGAGACCATACTAAAACCTAATACTGTTAATTTTTTTTTTTCCTGATGTTTTTCCGCAGAAAGTGCCAATAGGAAAGAAGTTTTATATTGTTTACAACTTCTTCATTGCCCGGCGGTTTATATCAGCATTTTTCACATTCTTCTTTTTCAGCTTACTACTTCCTGTGAGAATTATCTTTCCTGAAATCACTGTCCCTGGTTGGGAGTTGGTCTTAATCCCAACCATAATTACTCTTCTCAGTTCTGTTGGGACTCCGAGGTACAGCATCATTTTTTTTAAGACTCTTACTTTCTCTATATATATCCAACGGTAAGTAAGTAAATTTCTCCATTAATTCTTTTCACAGGTCATTTCATTTGATTGTTCTATGGGTGTTATTTGAAAATGTCATGGCCTTGCATCGGTGCAAAGCTATTTTCATTGGCCTTCTAGAAGCGGGGAGAGCCAATGAATGGATTGTTACTGAAAAACTAGGGAATTTACTAAAGATGAAACGTATTGTTAATCTTGCACCAACACGATTTGGCTTGAAAGATAGGTAATTAATCCGTAAATTCTCTGTTAACTTTTAATTTAAAGTTCTTTTTATTAATTATGAACCTTTTGTTATAAGCAGGTATCACTTCCTTGAACTTACGCTTGCTGCATTCCTTTTACTCTGTGCGTGCTTCGATTTTGCATTTCGAGAGGACTACTTTTATATATTTATTATTCCTCAATCCATCGCATATTTTGTGGTGGGTTTTGGCTACATTGGCGTTGCTGTCCCAAATTAAGTATATGTATATGTATATATATATATATGAGTGAGGCTATGGTGCTATGCATAGCACCAATGGCTAGTGTACTACGGCTCAATATGGTACTTTTTAAAATCCTAACGGTCGATCCGACCGTTCAATGTGATATCCATATGAATATGTACTTGCAAACTAAATTTTATATTTTTTCGAATTTTTTTACTATTTTTTCAGATAGGTAGAAAAATCAGTGTTTTTTGAAAATTCTGGACCATCAAAATTCTACCTATCTGAAAAAATAGTAAAAAAATTCGAAAAAATATAAAATTTAGTTTGCAAGTACATATTCATATGGTTATCACATTGAACGGTCGGATCGACCGTTAGGATTTTAAAAAGTACCATATTGAGCCGTAGTACACTAGCCATCCGTGCTATGCATAGCACCATAGCCTCACTCTATATATATTGAGAAAGACTGATAAATAATTTGTAAAATAGAAGAATAGCTTTATTAATTAGGTGATAATAGCTGTTAAATTTAAGAATTAGGCAATAGAAGGATTTGCTGAGCCATATATATTTTGTGGATCATATATAATTGCTAATTCGCAGCATTGATTCCTTCAGCTACAGACTTCAATACTGATACTGGCAATTAATTTTATGAGAGAGATAGTTATGGTGTCATTTCGTCTAAACCATCCGATGTAGGGGTGCCGAAATTTTTAAATATACCCTCAAAAAAAAAAAAGCAAAAGACCATTGTTTCTGTAAAATTCGATATTTATCCGAGCCTCAATGACAAATGGCGGCCCACAGTCTTGAGAGCTGCCATTTGTCGTTGCAGCCCAAAAAAAACCCAAAAAATTCAAATGTTTTTGCTGAGTTTAATTGATTTTTTTAATGATTTTTAAAAATAGAAAAAACAATTAATAATTTGAATATATTAGAAAGAACATCAAACAAAATAGATAAAATATATTATAATTTAGATGTACTAGAAGGACTCTGAAACATTTTTCAGGTAGAATTTTTTTTTGTTGTAGAAAAAATAAACTATTTCTTGATATGTTACTAGAAAAAAATAAAAATTCTTTGGATCTGACTTATTGATTATGGTTCAAAAGTCACTTGTAGTAAATAAATAAATTATCGTGGTCCTTCTAGTACATTCAAATTCTAAGATACTCCATCTATTTAGAAAAAAAATTCCTTGCCATCATTACAAAAGTCAAATTAATTTTTTTTTTCAAGAATAGATAGAGTATCTTACAATTTAAATGTACTATAAGGATCACGATAATTTCTTTATTTCTTAGAAGTGACTTTTGAACCGGAATTAATAATTCAGATTTAAAGCATTTTTATGTTTTTCTAGTAACACTTCAAGAAATAGATTAATTTTTTTTACAGCCGGAAAAAATCCTTCCTGAAAAATGTGTCGAAGTCCTTCTAGTACATTTGAATTGTAATATGTTTTACCTATTTTGTTTGATGTTCTTTCTAACATATTCAAATTATTAATTGTTCTTTATATTTTTGTAAATCATTAAAAAAATCAATTAAACTCAGCGAAACATTTGAATTTTTTGGGTTTTTTTGGTTTTTTGCAGGGCCGCAATGACAAATGGCGGTCCCAGTCTTGGAGGCTGCCATTTGTCATTGCGGCTTGAGTAAATATCGAATTTTACAGATTTAGTGGTCTTTTGGTTTATTTTATTTTGCAGGGGTATATTAAAAAATTTCGGGTAGGAGTGTCAATGGTACATTTTATCCGCTTATTCGATTTTATTGTGTTCAATAAGATGGGTATAGATATGTTTTTTTTTGTTAGCTTATTGGATACAGTAAGGATAAAGTTTTTTTTCCGTTAACATAACAAGTAAAGACTTGCCTCGTATCTGTTACCAAATATGGTAATTATTAAAAATCAAAATTATAAATTATATCCATAGATATATATATGAGGAGGGATCCAATTACACCTTTTTTGGTGACACATCATGACACCGTTTTTTATATAGGTCAATTTTGCGATTTCAAAATCTAAACAGTCGATCCGAACCGTTCAACATGATCATCATATTAAAATGTGCTTGGAGATCAAATTTTACATTTTTTTGAATTTTTTTACTATTTATTAAGATGGTTACAAAATCGCTATTTTTCAATGGTCTAAAAACAACGATTTTTGTAACCATCTTAATAAATAGCAAAAAAATTCAAAAAAATGTAAAATTTGATCTCCAAGCACATTTTAATATATCTATCATGTTGAACGGTTTGAATCGACTATTTGGACTTTGAAAATGGTAGGTGTCAAAGTGTGTCACCAAAAAAAGTGTAATTGGATCCCTCCTCTATATATATATATATATAGAATTTTGCTATTGTGCTTCATGAAGTAAAACCAATATTTTACTTCACGCTCATACACCCATTTCCAAAATCCAAATCGTCGATCCGACCGTTCAAGTTGTTCTCCATATTGAAATGTGCTTGGAGACCAAATTTTACATTTTTTGGAATTTTTTTTACTATTTATTAAGCCGCTTTGAAAATCGCTGATCCATTGGTCCAGAATTTTTTACTGTTTTTTACTATTCACAATGGATCAGCGATTTTCAAAGTGGCTTAATAAATAGTAAAAAAATTCCAAAAAATGTAATTTGGTCTCCAAGCACATTTCAATATGGAGAACAACTTGAACGGTTCGGATCGACGATTTGGATTTTGGAAATAGGAGTATGAGCGTGAAGTAAAACGAAGTTTTACTTCGCGAAGTACAATAGCCCTACTATATATATATATATATATATATAGAGCTGGGCTATGGTGAGTTGCGAAGTAAGATGTCATTTTTGCTTCACGCTCATATTTTTATTTTGAAAATCTAAACGCCCGATCCGAACCGCTCAACATGTTCTCCATATTGAAATGTACTTGGAGACCAAATTTTATAATTTTTGGAATTTTTTTACTATTTATTAAGCCACTTTGAAAATCGCTGATCGAATGGTCCAGAATTTTTTACTGTTTTTTACTGTTCACCCGGATCTAGGATTTTGAAAGTGGCTTAATAAATAGTAAAAAAATTCCAAAAAATATAAAATTTGGTCTCCAAGCACATTTCAATATGGAGAACATGTTGAGCGGTTCGGATCGGGCATTTAGATTTTCAAAATGGAGTATGAGCGTGAAGTAAAACGACGTTTTACTTCACAACTCATCATAGTCAATCTCTATATATATATATATATTGGGATGATGCATGATATGATATAGTTTTATTTGTGGCCAATTTATATCTATTTAATGACAATATTTTATCTATTTATCTGATCCGTATCGTATTCAATAAGACAGGAGGCAGTTGTCTATTCCTGGTTAAATGTGACTTTGTTAATGAATATGGGTAAGTTTTTTCTTATTAACTTATCGGATACGGATAATGATAATTTTTTTTTGTTAATTTAATGGATAAGAGTCCGACATTTTTAATAATACCCCAGGTTAATTAAAGATTAATAAAAATACCCACGGTTCCCGAAAATTTTTAAAAATACCCAAACCGGCCATTTAATGGCCGGTCCCCCATTTATTTTTATTTTTTTTGTAGATAAATAGATAAAATGCTAAAATCTAAGACTAAAAAATCGAATTTTTTTTTTAAAATATTTGTTAGATTACTTTTTTGATAGCATATTTATACTAAAACACGCTAACTTACTTGAAATTATGTCAATTTATGCTGAATTACTCTAAATTACAATAATTATGTAGAATTATGGTAGAATACACTAAATTACGTATGAATAGGGATGATATCTTCACTGAGAAAGCGAAAAACGACGGCAAAACTTCAAACGGCCATAAAACGGCGCTCGAGTGTCCGATTTCAGCAAATGACCACTTTTCGGAAAGCTTGCGAAAATGCGCATCATCTATGCTCACGATGTCAAAAGCTGAATTCAGAATCGCCAAAAAACAAAGGGAAGAGCCTCAAAACTTCAGTTGAAGTTTCCGATTAAGATTTTCATTTCTATTCTCCAATCTACGTAGCTCAGTAAATTAGTTATATAATGAACCTGTAGAATACCAATTTTTATTATTTTTGAAATTTTTTTACTATTTTTTGTGATTTATGAAAGATGGTACAAAATAGGTCATATTCATACGTAATTTACCGTTTTAGCATAACTCTACGTAATTATTGTAATTTCAAGTAATTTTGTGTAAATCACCATAAATTAACATAATTTGAAGTAATTTTGCATATTTTAGCACAAAATCGGCCCTATTCATAGTGTAATTTAGTATAAATATGCTATGAAAAAAGTAATCTAACAAATATTTAACAAAACAATTCGATTTTTTAGTGTTAGATTTCAGTATTTTAGCTATTTTTCTAAAAAAAAAAAAAAAAAAAAAAAAAAAAAATTCAGAACCGGCCATTAAATGGCCGGTTGGGCAGTTAATTCGGAACCGGCCATTTAATGGCCGGTTTGGGTATTTTTAAAATTTTTCAGGAACCGTGGGTATTTTTATTAATCTTTAATTAACTTGGGGTATTATTAAAAATGTCGGGATAAGAGTATGAAAATGTTTCCACATGACCCGTTTCGTACACGTTGACACCCCTAATCCGATCCTCTTCAATTGTGTACCTTGTGTGATGTGGAAAGCCGTTGGTTTAGGGATTGCGAGGTTTGCTGGGAACCTAAAGATCTGGTATGAAATTTCAACAACAGAACAAGAGAATTGATTGGTGGTGCCCAAACCAAACCAGCCCCAGTCCCCATCCAATTCAACTACCATGAAAATTGTTTCAGTAGTTTGACTAAATGGGGTTGATATTTAACAAAGCAGTTTTCGCTCTATGCAGCACACAGGCTTTAGAATTATAATGGTATGTGCGCTGCATGAAGCCAAAACAAATCTATTAATATTTTTAACCTGACTAATGAAGGAGGTAGTAGGTATTCCTCATATGGAAAGTAAAGGAAAAATAACAACATTTTTTTTTTCTAAAAGAGAGAAAGAAAGAAAAGTGGTTTCCAATTATCATGGATTTTCTTTTGTATGGTTGAAATGAGATCATGATTTGGGAGGATAAAAGAAAAGGCCTACAAATCAAGATATCATGCAACAAATATTATACTTTTTAAAGACTTGTAATCCCAACAGGACACTAAATTAATACATTACTTGCGTAATTCCAAATATCCTATGAGCCAAAAATAACTCACTCACAACTCAAATTAATTTAACAAGGATAACCATTTGAAAATGACAAATTCCCAATCCAAAACCAAAGGAATCCGACCAAAACGAGTCTGTTATGGAAGAAGTTTAAAGCATTTCCATCCTAAATTATTTGTAAAAAATGATTTTTTTTTTTTTTACCGCATCAACAACTTGAAGATATTATTTCCTCAATTGCTTTCAAATCATTTTCATCCCTGCAATTATTTAAATTTCAATTTGTAAAAAATATTGAATATTGTAAAAAATATTGTCAATATCAATTATATTTGATTGTTTGCTTTTGTATTTTTCTCTGTAGTATGAGCAGCATCCTTTTAATTGAAGTGGTTATTTTAAAGTAGTAGATTAATTTAACAAAGTTTTGAAAATAGAAATAAAGCAGGAAGTATAATTAGTTTTGTCACAAAATTTGACTAAACCAGCCTATGTAGTATGTAGTGGACCAATAGATGCAAATACTTTTGAGATACGGCCTGTTAGACCTTATCTCTCTGCACTCCCAAATTGGGCTTATATGATAAAAATGAAACTAGGCCCGTAATAAGACGAGGAAATTTTACAGCTCAAGCCAAATTATAGGCGGAATTGTTATTCATAGTAAATAGGAAAAAAATTAATAATGGAAAGTGGAAAAGGATTTACAGAAACTACTCGGTATGGCGTCATACAAGAGAATCAGGGACGCCATACCAGACATTTTCATGCGTAAAAGAAATTAAAATAAGAGAAGAGTTCATTGTTTGTGTGTTGCTCTGGAGGAGAGGAGATGGTTTTGCATGGAAGTGTTTAGGAAAAACAATTAGGGCGTTGTTTTGAAATGGCATCCCTTGATTTTTTTTCATATTTTTTAATTTTTATGCAGGAAGAAGCCGTGTATGGTGTCTTTGGAGTGATTTTTTTTGTTGAGAGAGAAGGAGACAGGGAAGCTCAATTTTTTTAATTTTTTAATTTTTTTTATCTTATGAAAATGTTACGCCCCAATATCAAACTTACTTGACCTCAATTTCTAAAAAGAATGAGCCAAATAACTATGAGGAAGCCATAAATCAACTAATATGGTGCAAAGCAATAGAAGAAGAACTTAAAAGTATTAGAAAAAATGAAACATGGGTAGTCGTACAACTACCCGAGGGAAAGAAACTCGTAGGATGCAAATGGGTCTATAAGATTATGTTCAATAGTGATGTTACTATTGAAAGGTATAAAGCACGATTAGTGGCAAAGGGTTACACTCATATTTATGGTATAGATTATCAAGAAACTTTGCACCAGTGACCAAGATAAATACCGTTAGGATTTTATTCTCTATAGCGATAAACTAAAATTGGACCCTATATCAAATGAACGTCAAGAATGTTTTTCTTCAAATAACACTTGAAAAAGAGATATATATGACACTTCCACCCAGTCATAAAAAAAAAACGATTCTAACCTAGTGTGTAGGTCAAAAATATCAATATACAAGCTAAAACAATCTCCACAGGCATGGTATGACAAACTAAGTTCATATTTAATTTCTTGTGATTTTAAAATTAGCAATACCGATCACTCATTATTTTTCAAAATTAGTGGTACTTTCATAACCATAATTCTAGTATATGTAGATGACATAATAATTACCGTAAATAATTTGGAATAAATTAAAAAAGTAAAAATGCAATTAAAAGATAAATTAATATAAAAGACTTGGGTTTACTAAAATATTTTTTAGGAAGAGAAATAGCACATTCACCCAATGGACTATTTATTTCACACAAAAAATACACACTTGACATATTGAAAGAAACTGGCAAATTAGGGAGCAATTCGGCATCTACACCAATAGATAGCAAATACAAATTAAATATCGATGATGGTGAACTTTTAGAAGACATAAATCAATTTCAAAGACTTGTAGAAAAATTCATTTACTTAACGGTAACCCGACCCGATATTTATTTTTCGGTAAGCCAAGTTAGTAAATTTATGCATGCACATAGAACACCACATTTAAAGGCTATACATAGAATTTTAAAATATTTAAAAGGGACACCGGAAAAGGAATACTCATGAAATGTAATAATTCTAACGAAGTGTGTGGCAATTCTGATGCAGATTGGGCCGGTAGCTTTGATAGAAAATCAACCACCGGTTTTTACATTTTTCTAGGCGAAAATTTAGTCACATGGAAAATCAAGAAATAAAGTGTTGTGGCACGATCAAGCGCCGAGGCGGAGTATCGAGCCATGGCATTAACCTCAAGCGAGTTAACTTGGATCAAACAACTTCTCGCGGACATAGGAATTAAAATTCAAGAACCAATGAAGATGTTTTGTGATAACCAAGCGGCTCGACATATAGCAACCAATCCGGTCTTCCACAAAAGAACAAAACATATCGAAGTGGATTGCCACTTCATTAGGGAAAAAATTCAAGCAAAGAAAATCGAAACTCCGTTTGTAAGGAGTGAATAACAATTGGCGGACATCTTCACCAAGGGTTTAGAACCGAAACCATTTGAAAAAAATTTAAGCAAGTTAGGGTTGATCGATATCTATGCGCCTCACTTGAGGGAGAGTGTAGAGAATAATTAGGATTAAGGGACTAATAATAGCATCAGAGTTAATTCATCCTAGGCTATTATAGGAATAAAAGGAGCAACTAAACTTATTAAATAAAGTTACTCAACTTTTTTTCTTTTTTAGAAAATATAGGTAACAGTACAATATTAGACAACCGTTAGAATTTCTAATGTCTCTTTTTTTTTTTGCTATATAAACATCACTGTACACTTTTTATACTTAGATTGAATACAACAATTGATTCTACTCATCAATCTGCTTTCGCAATTACTCTGAGAAAATCAACAATTTATAACAAGAAATTTGAATGTTGATGTTGATTTGAAACATTAATTCTTCACATTTTGCATTACTCTCAGGATAAACTTGTTTGAAATCGGGTTTGCAGTGTTCTCTTTTTGTATGCATGCTTTGACCTCATCTATGGAGGAAACTTTTATTTTGTCTACATTTACCTTCAATCCATGGCATTTTTGGTAGTTGGATTGGGATATTCGGAAAATTCATCTCCAATTAGTAATAACAACCTACCATTTTGACTGGCTTATATGCCTTTCCTTGTGCAATTGAACTGATTTCCCAGCTTGAGAACCCTTACCCTTTTTTAACGGCTCTCTGCAATCCACCACATATTTGTTTGTATGCTAATTTTCAATGTAAAGAGGACAGTTTTTGTATGTCAATTTTTAATACAAATCAGAGAGACGGGACCGGGTGGAGGGGAATCGGACTCCGCTGCTTTTCTGGGAAAAAAGGAGGACTCTTCTTTTCTGAATCGAACAATTCAAAATTCGTTGAGATTTGTGCATGAAAAAATTTCTTTATCGAAATACACAAATAGAAATTTTGAATCGTTGGATTCAGAAAAGGAGGCTCCTCTTTTTCTCCAATAAAAGCAGCGGAGTCAGACTCGGTGGAGGGGGCTTTGGAGCAGAATATTTTGTAATCACGAGTGGAACCAGAGAATTTAAATTAGGAGTTGAAAAGTAAAATGTATAATGTAGGAGGTGAAATTTGAATCCAACTTCTTCCACAATTCAATTTGATGTTTTAACTACTAGGTTATAAGTAAATATTTGATATTTTACAAGGGAGTTAAATTATACAAAAAAAATTTATACATAATTAAAAAATTTAGAATAATGAGAGTAACTTAGCTCCTTTGAAATAAACTAAGATTCACCTATGTTTTGTATGATACATAATTCTATCATTTTCTGATCGAGAGGTTGCATATTTACATGGAAAAAAAAAAAGGTAGCTACATAACAAGAAACAAGCGAAACAAACAGAGCTAGAGAACAAGTTTTCTTTCAAGTTTATATCCGTAATTTTCTCCTCTACACAACAAGAGAAACATGATGTTGGCTTGTCATAGTTCATATTTCACAAGTTAAGATATGTTTGGATGCAAAATAAGAATAGTTAGAATAGCTAAATTAAAAATAGCTATTGTTTGTCTTATTAGAATAGCTAAATCTAAAAACTCTTATGAATAGCCTATTCTAATAAAATAAAAAAATTAGATTTACTATTCTAGTTATTCTAATCCAATCAAACACCGAATAAATTATTCCGAATAACCTAATTTCAAAAATAACATATTATCAATCCAACCAAACATACTTCTAATATTTACTAATTTGAGATACGCGTAAATATGTTAACATGCGAAGCGAAGGTGACCGTATGCAACTGATGGTAAATGATGTCAGTGTGTCATACTTTAAGCGTGCACAGTTTTAACCGTTTTGCTGACGGAAAAAAAAAAAAATGGAAGACAAGCCATAAACATACTTCAGCAATTTAATTTTGAAAAATAATATTATTAAAAAGGCAATTCCAGATAGTTCTATCTGTTACATATTTTAAGAGCGAATGATTCTAATAATAGTAGTCCTTTTATTATTATTTGAAAGACGAGTTTCCTTTTTTTTTTCTTTTTTTTTACTGCCCAATTGTCCGTAGGCTATGAGTTTCATATATATCTTGAGAGCAAAAACTAGCAGCGGCCAGCGGATGCCGTTACCAGAAATCAAGCGGCATAAAGCTGCTTGGAAATATCGTATTGTGTGCTGCGGATAGCTGATATTAAATATCTGCGTGCTCTTTCGTCGTTTCCTCGCTTCTTTTTTCTAAACTTTTTGGCTTTTAACTGGGAACACAAAAATTTAAAATTTTAAAAAAAATTGGGTTTGCTGCTTAACGACTAACGAGCTTAATTTAATCTGCGTGGAACCAAGCGACAAAGACAGAATCCTCACTATTATTGTTGATAGAATGTTACTTTCAAATATTATCCAAACAGTGATGCATTTCAAATTTTAACCTAATTAAAAAGAAGAAAGAAATAATAAATACCTTTCCCCATTGCGCTAGTGCATCCTAAATGCCCCATCTCCATCATAACAAGCACCCAGGCTTCATGTATTAAACAGCTCTCCTGCTTTCTTTCACTAAATAAAAATCTCCAACCAAACTCCCTATAATTCGATCCAATTCTTCAAATAATTTATCACACCATTCTCTCACTCTCATAGATGGCTGTGGAGGAAGAGGAAGAGAGAACACAGCAAGATCAAGATCTGAGCCGCGATCAAATCGTCCTAGTGAACATGACGACTCAGGCGATGGTTATTCTTCATGGTCAACAGGAGGTTTTCGAAGAACACAGCGCTGCGGTGACAATTCTCCCAGCACCAGCTGCATCGATTCAATCCATTAAGACAGTAGCACCGGTGCCCGAAGAGGAGTGCTCTGTTTGCTTGAATAGGTTCGGCGATATGGCGAAGGAGATGCCATGCGGTCACCGGTTCCATGTCGGGTGTATAGAGAGGTGGCTCGGGTTGCATGGGTCATGTCCCCTCTGCCGATATCAGATGCTGGGTACCGAGGTGAGGAAATTACATGGTGCGAATGGGATTTGGGTCGCGATTTCTCTCAGCCGGGGAATCATCGACCGGCAACGAGATCATGGAGTCGGACCTAGTGCCTAGTGGTGTGAGGGAGTGATAACCACCACTTGGAGGGGCTAGAGTATAGGATGAAGGGAGCCCTTAACTAGGGTTCCGATGGACATCAGACCGAAATCCGTCGGATGCTCGGTCTAAGTCATTCGATGTGGGTTGAGATTCATGCTGACGGTTTAGGTTGAAATTAGTGCAAATTTATACGATTCTCGATGTACGATCGGACGGCTTAGATCGAGCATTGGGACGGATTTTGATCCGATATAAGTATGAAAGGGATTAAAGCCTAGCTAAATGGAATAATATATGTGCTTGTCTAGGTTCTTAGGGGAGAGCATTACGGACGTCAACCGAATTAATTCATTGCTGCTCAATTACAAAAGTTGTCCATGTGTAAGATAAACCGGTTTTGTATTATGATCAGTTGATCACTAGTCAGAATATATAGTGATCCTTTTTTTGGTCCCCTTTACTGCTCTGTTTATCTAGTGCAATGTTAATTGGAATCTTATTAGATTATATATAATCTAATTAATCTTAAGCTGTGCCGAATTTTATGGTCTCAAAGCGGTTAGATGGTAAAAATAAAAATTTCGGGTGATGGAGTAACAAGAAAAATTTCGGTGACCGTCTGAAATTTACGAAAATTACGGGCAATAATTGGCACGAACACCGAAAGTGACGTGGCAGCGATAGGGATACACATGGCAGGAAGGTTCTGACATATGCAATGCAATCCCTCTCTGGCTTTATTTTTCCAAGGATGCTCTGTCCGGCTGTCACTATGTACACACTCTGACGCCACGTCAGCTGATCTGACACTATCAACAGCGAGCCAGCGAATATGTTATAATTTATCTCAGCCTTCCTAGTGAACATTATGATCCATATGAGACAAAAATGAAATCTGATATATAATCAATCCTTAAGATCAACCACATGTCAACAATTTTTTTTTTCAATTATATGTTTGATCAAAGATAATATAAGTAATTTGTTTTTTTTTTGAAACCCAGGCAGAAGCTGCCTTGGAGAATTGTATTAATATAAATGTTTACAGCATACTATCTAGTCCACTTCTAAAACATGATAACCCCCACATTGACTACTTTGAAACTATAAGTAGTAACAGCAGATAGCAACAAATTAGGAAAAAAAGTGAAATTTTAGCTAGATTAAGACGAGAGCTAGCCGAACTTTCTCCACAATTTCATCTCATGCAAACATCGTACTGCCAGTATAGCAGGGTGGAGGCGTTCTTCTCTGAAAATGATCGCATTCCGCTGCTTCCAAATATACCAAGCTGTACATACGAACCCCGTGGTCCAGTCCCTTCTTGACAAGTATCCTCCCGCTTTGACCATGGACCATGAAGCTGTCCATATCTCCTGTACCGAGCCGGCCGGTTTCATGAGTGGTTTGCCAGCTGCAACATGAAACCAGACCGCTGTTGCATATGGGCACAAGAATATGGTATGCAGTATTGATTCAATTGGGCAATTCATACAAAGAACGCAGTTAAGCCCAAAGTTCATACCCCGTTTCCTCAGATTGTCCCTTGTCAGAATTTTCCCGTTAAGCATTAGGTATACGAAGACCTTTGCTGTGGGAGTGGCCTGACATTTCCAGATTGGGCTGTATGGCCACTTAACAAAGCCTCCTTGGAAAAATGCCTTGTATGCCGATTTGGCCGAGTAGCTGCCCGAACTATCCCAGCGCCACAACATCCGATCTGAACTATCTGAATTATCTGTCAATGTTACTGGTTGAATTCCAGCTTTTTTTAAAAGGTCAAGTTTAGTATTAATCTAATTATCTTGCTATGCTTATTTCATTTAAAATATTGTCAAAGTTAAACAATTCAAATTGTAGGTACGCTCTCGATCATTTGCATCTGCATCAGATTTGACCGATTTTGATTTTTATTTAGTCAGTGTGGAGCCCCATTATCAGTCAGGGTTATAAATCAGGTCTGAGGCCTAACGATATTTTATTAGTTATGCTGGGATTATACAACTCAGGCCCTAGGCCCAGTTCAGGGGTAGAAGATTTGAAGAGGAATCTCGGCCCAGCAATTTTTCATTGATTGCGGAGGATTTTCATAAATCAGATAATATAGATAAATTAGTTATGGACTAGGGGCGAAAACAGTATGGATAATATCCGATCCGTATTTGATCCGTATTTAAAAAATTAAATGTGGATATCCGATATCCGAATATAAATCCGTGTGGATATTAATACTGATATGGTTTTACTTTTCAATTATCCGTATTCAAATAGTAGATATATATATATATCATATATTTTAAAATATTATGAAAAAAATATTATTATTCACCATTAAAATTAGATAAATATTATGAACTTTGATATTTTTTAATATTATTTTAATAAATATCCGATCCGATCCGTATCCATATTAAAAAAGTTTAAAAAGAGATATGGATATGATTTTACACTATCCGCTCCATATTCACTCCGTTTTCACCCCTAACAGCTCTATTTTTCAAAATCTATGAAATAGACAGTAGGAAGTTGCCTATCTCCGTTTTGACACTGTATTTAGCTGTTATCAAACATTTTGAAGTGTTAGTGTTGGTGTCCTAGACCCAGATCATATGTATGATATGTTTAGTTTATTAGTGAATGATTTTATCATTTTGTACCTTGAGTATTCATATTAGTGGATCATTTGAGTTGATGACTTAAATTGTAGAACTTCACAATGAATAAATTTGTTTACTCTTAAATGTCCCTTATCTTGGCAATCAGCAAGGTACACTGGTTGACCATATAAGATAAGTGTAGTGATTAGATGATGGCCATGTTCTACAGGTTATAGATAAGGAGTTATCGATCTAATCACACATGTGCATACATGGAGATGTATGGCACTGGACAGACCTAAGAATGAAATATCATATGGATTGTGTTCTGTGTCATTGATATTTCATTGTGTCTAGAATTCTTTGGTTGAGATATTTATTTTTCTTACATAAGGGATGTGTATTGTTGGTACTGTCCAACGCTCTCTTTAACCAGGAGTTATATAGGCAGTTACTGCAGTGCATATAACTTATGCGGAAGAACGATACGTATCAAAAAACCATTGTCCCTTATATGTTAATATAAGCGATGATATCTCTGGGCCCCTTGATAAAGTTTGTATTATGTGCATGCAATATGATTATATGATAATCATATCATAATTAAACTTCAAGAAATCAAGAAAGAATAATTGGTAAGGATGACACATTCATACCTTACAATTATTTGGATATCATGTGGCAAAGAATTGACACAACAACATTTTTAATGTTACAGGGATCGTGATTTTGCATTGTGCTTTTTCATCCACATCATTTGGGTAATCAATATACCATGGCTAGTTGTATCATTGATTTATGGAATTAAAATGTTTAATTTCATTGCCATAATGATGGGATCCCATAGGGTCACACCATATGAAAGATTAAAAGAAAATATATTAATAAAGCATATGTGATATGTATATAATATGTGCTATGTTAATTATAAGGAGTTATAATTAATTTGTACAAATTATATGTTATTAATATATGAACAATTTTTATAACATGGAGATGTTGTAAAATAATCATAGTAATATTTAAAGTATGTGTGACATATTTTAAATGACTTTTGACACATGAGAGATGCATATAAATTAATATAGATTATTAATTTATATGTTGGTCTTTTAATATATGGGATTGTGGACTTAATTAAATATTAATATGATTAGTATGTTTAAGCCCAAAGCCCAAATATATGCTGGGGAGAATTGATTAGTGATGGCATGATTTAAGGAATATTCAAATATGTCATTAAATCTAATCAATCTCATTAAAGAGGAAAGAAATTTCTGGACAGATTTTTTAGGTAAAAATTTGAAAGGGCAAATCTGAACCATTCTGGACGTATGACCTATGTAATCTGTAGCCCTTGGAGTCTAGAATCCAATGGTGAAGATTTCAAGTCGTTTGGAGTTACCAAGAAAAAGATATAAGAGTTTTAGTACCGAAAGGTCAAAATTCAGTGAATTATATCTTGGCCGAAATTTGCTCTTTTCTCCTCTCTCCCATTTTTCTCTCATGAGTTGAGATCTAGAAATCCTCTAAGAAGTTTTCAGAAATTAATAAGAGGGTTAAACTAGGATTAAGGTTCTACTTGTTAATCTCTTACTAGCCTTAGAGATACAAGTATTTCTTTAATCTTTCGGTGGATACCTAAGGAGGCTCGTCATTTGAAGGGCTAAGCACAACCACCACTGAAAGAGAAAGGGAATAAGAAGTTGCTAAGCAAGACAACTCTTCTTAATTTGATTTGGAGATCAAATCCAAGGTATTATGTTATTCCCTTATTGATTAGGCTAATGAAGATTGTTTCTTGCACTTACAATAACTAGATCGTTTGTTTTGAGTTGAATAAAATTTTTGTTTTATTCCTTGCTATCTAAGCATCAAAACTTTCATGAAGAACTCGACAAGTTAGCTTTACAGTGTTATGCAAATAATGAACAGATTAAATTCGATCAAAATTAACATAAATCATTTTTAGAAATGATCAATGATACATTTAAAACTTCCGTCTTAAAAAATAAATTAATACTAGAAAAATCGTTTGATAAAATATTTCTAGTGCTGAATAGCATACTTAGTGGTAGAGGACTGAAGCATCTTCTTATCCGTGAATATGTATTTTGACAAAACAAATTGTGAATTCCATGAGCATGAGATGCATGAAAAAGGTGATGTCAAAATTGTCAAGAAATTCACACAAATATGTAAAAGTTGTACTTTTTTATATGAAACCATTTTAATTATCAAACACAATTCAGTACTAAGTCTTAGTCCTTGAGCATGAACAAATTTTGTTCGTATAATTAAATTAATCAATTTAATTTGAGAATTAAGTAGAATGTAGCATGAATAAATTAGTACGTTATATTTATATCATAAATAACACCTCAGAGAGTTGACAATTAAAATAAAAAAAATACAAATAAATACAATTCCACCGAACATCAAATGAATAAAACACCTTATTGGATTTGGACCTAACTTCTAATGTATTATCGTGAAAATTAGGTACTGATCCATGTTGATATATTCAAAGTCAATTAATTATAATCCCGAGTACAATTTCTTCAAGTAATGCAATCCCAATGTTTTGACTTTGGTATTTATGTTTAATTAGCATTCGATATCATGTAGGCAACTGCCATATTAATATATTATCCCTCGGCTTCTGTTTTATTAATATTTTCACTTAATTAATCCTAACCCCATGTTTACATCAACAGGCTAGGATGTTCAAACAATAATCACCGTCATAGTGACAATGTACGCGAATTATTCGCGTTTAATTCGCGAATAAAACGTTTTTGGAGTGTTTCCGAACCGAATGGCGTATTATTCGTTGACCGAACCTTTGATCGAATAAAACGCGAATAAAACGAATTTTACGAATAATACGCGTTTTTTTTAGTTTTGTTCTGAAATTTTTTTTTAATTCCAGCGCAGTAGCCAGAGGCCAGGGCTCGCGCGCACAATGTGCAAGCACAGTTCCCCAACAAATTAGCCTTTTGTTCAAAAAGGTCACCCACGTGGCCACGTGAAAGGAAAAAAAATAAGGCACAGTTGCTATTTAGTATACTTTTTTACCAGCTGATCTTCTATGGCAAAAATAAGCTGTATCTCGTATAGTAAATCATTGGTAATGAATTAAATATGCACTGAGATCTCGTACTGTAATTCCGAATCATTCCCGAATTATACCCGAATTATTCCCGAATCACGAATTTTTGACCGTGCCGAACCGAACCCGAATTATTCATTTCTTACTATGATCACCGTGAATTTCACATTTTATAGGTTGACACACGGTGCAACTTATCGATACGGGCACAAAAAATCCGTAAATTTGAGGGATACTGATACCAATCCCTAGAGTGGGAAAAATGGCACGCCGGAGCCGGCTCCGTCACGGTTCGGCACGGTAACGGCACGGAACGGCACGGCACGCGTGTCGGTCACGTGCCGTGACTCGCGTGTCGCGTGCCGTGACCATTCGCGTGCCGTGACCAATTGTTGGCAAAGAAGACACGGCACGGCACGGCACGGAAATTGCCTTGGTCACGGCACGGCACGGCACGGAAACACGGCACGGCACGGCACGGGTCACGCGAGTCACGGAACGGAAGACACGCCAGTCACGGCAGACTCGCGAAGCAATACACTAACATACCTAATACCTTCCTATAAGGTATAATTTTATTTTAATTAAAATATTTATATTTAAATATCAATTAAAACATTTGAATTTTAAAGAATCGTTTCATATATTTTTTTTAAAACGTTAAATGCGATCAAACTTGACTAACGCGCGTTTGGTCACGGCACGTTTGATCACGGCACGAATTAGTCACGGCACGACTTAGTCACGGCACGCGAGTCACGGCGTGACTCGCGTGCCGTGACCATTCGCGTGCCGTGACCACCCCTCGTAATTTTTGTCACGGCACGGCACGGCACGTGAAAAATTTACTTGGTCACGGCACGGCACGGCACGTGACCAAAGTCACGGCGTGTTAGTCACGGCACGGCACGGCACGGCACGTTTTTCCCACTCTACCAATCCCTATCCCAAATTCGCACAGTAATTAGTAAACAAGAGGAGTTGACCCGTCCCGCCCGTGATGCGCATCGCCTTAGAAAATTGTAACCTCCGAAAAAGGCACCAACTATTTAATGCAACGCAAAGGCAAAGCGAGTATTCGTAGCGACCTCTTCGAAAATCAAGCAAGGCAACCTCTGCTTCTCTGTCTGGATCCAGAAGCCTCAGTCAGATCTCACTAGTCTCTCCCCCCGCCACCGCCACCGCCTCCACCACCTCTTCGGGAATCATGCGCAGTCTCGCTCTACTTGTTTTCATCTTATTAGCTCTTCTATCCATCTCCTTATCCCAATCCCAAGGTGCGTACACTATTTACATCACTGTCTTAAATTATCTACTCAGTCGGATTCTGGCGGTAAGAGCTTCTCTTATGAAAGCAATTTTCCAGGGTTGGGGACAAATGCTAATTATTTGATCAGGCACGGTCATCGATTGCAACCAAACAAGCCTTTGCCTTTGCATCATCAGGTATTTTCTTTTTTTATTCTAGAAAAAATATTCATTTTACTTTATTTATTTTTGTTTAAAAGAAGAATGGTTGAATGTAGGAAAATATGAAGATTAGAAGAGAGATGAGAGAATTTGAGATTAGCGATTATGCTGATCCGAAAGCAAATGTAAACCCGAGAAGTGGGCCCCTCCTTAATCCACCCGATCCAACTCCTCCACCAAGCCACTGATGACTGATTCCATTTTACATCGTCACTGTTCTCTCTCTTGTTTTCTTTTTTTCTTTTTTTATTTGCGCTCCGCTTTTTCATCTTGGTCTAACTTAATTATGATGTTTGTTTCTTTTTAAATGCTACAGTTAAAGCCTAAATTTCCGCTCTTTCATCTTGGTCTAACTTAATTATGATTGTTTCTTCTTTTTAGATGCTAAAATTAAAGCCTAAATTACTATTTTCGATCTGTCAGATTAAAATAATTGAGGAGAAAAAGAAAGACCTCTTTTATTAGGGCCTTAGGGGAATGAATGATGCGTTTGGTTAGGGAATCACTTGAGCTGCTCCTACCCTGATTAATTTTTTTTTTTTGTTCAATCATCCCTAATGGACGGAGACATTCTTACCTAATATGTATAACTGTTGGTTTTAAGTATAAAACAGATGAATTAGGAAACTTATTTTCATTGTCCTTTCTCACAGTGTGTGTGTGTGTGTGTGTTTAGTTTCGTACTTTCCTGTGGTCATATTCTTTAATTCAATTTCATGGAAAAATAACGGGAAACATATATTGTACATGTGTAACGGCACGTGTAATAAAGCTTTAATTGTTTTTTTTATATAGTTACGGTATAGCGTCTTTAGTGAACCCAGCGTATATATAAAATGTTATTGCATATGATAAAGTGTTCTTGCATTGTGACCTTCGTGCCGCAATCTAAGTTCTTCATTACGACTCTAAAACCCATTTATCCGTTTGCGGCAATATCATTTCAACATGAACCCGGTGATGGGTCTTGCATTGCCTTATGGGACCATAACTGGGGGAATGGTCTCTTAAAAACGCTTCTGCCGAACCTCTACACATACTCACTCGATCCGGCTGTGTCACTGCAACAGGCCGGGACAGCCGGACCGCTGAGTTTGCTATTCCGGCCGACGCTTTCTGCAGATGCTGTCCGATGGCGATGGCACGCAACGGGCCAATCACGGTCAAAAGTGCTTACTTAGCGCTAATGAACGGTCTGCTAATTCGGAATCACAGAAACGTCGTATGGTGAATGCCGGCACCCCCCCAGAATGCGAGAATTTGACTGGTTAATGATTTTAAATAGGCTGCTAACGATAGACAACCTAATGAGACGGGGCTGGAACTTGGTTAATAGGTGTGTCCTGTGCAAAAATAGTGAAGAAACAGTGTCACATATATTCAACATTTGCACACTATCCATGCAGGTGTACGGTTTGGTAGTCAACCGAATGGGGATTGCAGGGCATGAGATCCAAGACATAGAGTTGGCGATAGAAGCAATTCTTGACAAAACAAAAACCAGGAAAACCAGATCAATACTGTTAATATCGCAATTTGTTATTTGGAGGGAGCGATGCTCGAGGATATTCAGGGATGTAACAAAACCGGTTAGCATATTGGTAGAAGAAATAATGCAACAACGGGACTACCTTTGAAGACATAGCTTCATTGGTCTGAGCATGAGAGAGGATCTTTGTATTTACTTCCTTCTGCGTAGCTTTCTTTCTTTATTTTCTTAACTTTTCAACTGTATTGAGCCATTTGTTTTTCTTTTCCTTTTGTTAAACCACCAATGCAACATTACTTTGGTAATCAAATACGGGCTTTGACCCATAATTTTACTCAAAAAAAAAAAGTGTTCTTGCATAAACACTTAGGATCTGTAATCTTTTTAACTATATGGGAGGAGGGGGTGATTGATATTGGATCAAATTCAGTTTAATGTTTAGTTAGAATAGTTCGATTTGTATAAAGATTCCTGCACACTTTATCTGCATGAATCTAATTATGAATCTAATAATTATCTGTGTATATCGGACGGCTCTGTTATGACATAAGACTGAATTTGTCCAATGTCTCTCGGATTGCCCCCGCTAGAGTGAGAAAAATGGCACGGCGGAGCCGGCTCCGTCACAGAACGGCACGGTTACGGCACGGCACGCGTGTCAGTTACGTGCCGTGACTCGCGTGTCCCGTGCCGTGCCCCATCTTTTGAAACTTTAGCACAGCACGGCACGGCACATGAAAGATATAGTCACGGCATGGCATGACACGTAGTCACGCGAGTCACGTGTAATTAGGACCATTAGATATTGATATAATGGTGAATCTTGAATAAACTAACCTAAATTATGATTAAATGGTCACGCGAGTCACGTATGGTCACGGCACATTAGGCACGGCGTGACTTACGTGGCGTGACCATTCGCGTGCCGTGACCTTCCCTTGACATTTTGGTCACGGCACGACACAGTACGTGAAAAATTAACTTGGTCACGGTGTGTTAGTCATGGCACGGCACGTTTTTCCAACTCTAACCCCCGCTACCCGATTCTCTATTTCAGGTGCGGATCTAAGGGTTAGCTAGGGGTGCTAAGCCATTTCTATGATTTTAAAATTTTAATTATGTATATTGAAATTTGAGTAGAACTAGAGTGTTCTTAAGCTCACCAAGTCCTTTTGTGAGCTTAACTCAAAAACTTAAATTTTTGAATTAATTTAGTATAAAGTAAACGGTCAGAAAAAATTAGCTTAAAAGTTAATTTTAATACGTTTTTTTTTCATCATTTTTTTACCGCTTGATTTTATACGAATTTATTAAAAAAATATAAATTTAAAATGTAAACACAGTAATATCGGATGGAATATTATGAAATTGGATTTTGGATTTGCGCACCCAAAAGGAAATTCTTTAACATCATAGGTTGCATTGACGAAAACTGGCTCCACCCGAGTTCATAGTTTGTATCACCGGAACGGACTCTGCTGTTTTTCTTAGAGAAAAGCAGAGTTCTGCTTTTCCGATCCCAATCATTCAAATTCGTTAAGATTTGTGCATAAAAAAGTTTTTTTATCGAGATACGCAAATGAAAAATTTTGAATGGTTGGGAACGGAATAGCAGGACCCTGCTTTTCTCAGATCTTGTATCACCACACTTTAAGAATGTTAAGCATGAATCTGTATCACCCCAGGTACCTGAGGTGCAGTAGATAAAAGACCTCTAAATCCAAACCGTTCTTTTTTGTACAATAGAGTCAGGTACCAAGGGGATACAGATTCGTTAAGCATAGTGTCATGAAGTTTTTGAGTTGGAAATGTTTCTATAATTTTTCTAATAAAATTGATAGGTTTGAATTTGGCGATACCATACAGGAGTAGCACAGAATTAATTATTACTATTATAATATCTTCGTCATAGTTGTAATTGTTATTAGAGAAGGGATCGGATTACACCGTTTTTTGGTGACATCGAATAACATCGTCCATTTTTAAAGTCCAAACAGTCGATCCAAACCGTTCAATATGATGGATATATTAAAATGTACTTGCAGGTCAAATTTTACATTTTTTTGAATTTTTTTTTACTATTTATTAAGATGGGTACAAAAATCTAATGGTCTGAAAACAACGATTTTGTAAAGTACTTAATAAATAGTAAAAAAATTCAAAAAAATGTAAAATTTGACCTGCAAGCACATTTTAATATATCCATCATATTGAACGGTTTTGATCAATTGTTTGGACTTTGAAAACTTTAAAAATGAACGATGTAATTCGATGTCACAAAAAATGGTGTAATCCGATCCATCCTCTTGTTATTATCATTATTATTGTTATAATTAATATTAATATTGTTATTGTTATAATACGACCCACTATTTCACTATTCTATCTAACATTTATCAAAAAAAAAAAAAAAAACTTTTGTAATCTTTAAAATAGTGTAAAAATATATTTACCAACAAATCTGTTTATACTACTTAAATTAATTACTATAGTTTTATTCCTTTAATTTGTCAAGGAGCCCTATTACAATACAAGTGATGAGACACAATGACAGACGGCTGCTACTTCATATTATTTGTGCTTCTTTTACTTGCTACTTCGGCCCAAGCCCAAAAATTAGTTAATTTCATTCAATTTTGTTTCTTTTCTATACATCCAGAAATATTTACAACTATAAGCTTGTACCTATTATATTCAGTTGAAGTTTCATTTTCAACTGTTTAAGAAAATCACAGAAAGAACCTTGGCAACCATTGCCAGGGGTGTCAAAAAAGAAAATCACAGAAAGAAAGAAATAGTAACCATAATAAAATTGAGAACCCATGTTCAATGAGCTTTTTAAGTTATGAACCTGAGTGAAACAGGATCATCGTTCGAAAAAAAAATTTATTCGGCAAGTAAATTCTCAATGGAAATTTGATGGGTTTGAGCCAAGTAGATTGTAATTCCATATGGGGCCGTTTGGTTTGTGTTTTTGGAGGGTGATTTCCAACTATCCTGATGCTATTCTATTGTATTACCATGTTTGGCAAGAAGAATAAGGGCATGAGTATGATAATAATGTATTCCCTGACAATTACAATTCTTTTGTCTGTGGTTATTGTGCTAGCCAAGAAAAAGATGGATTAGCTCCACGAACATCATCGTAGCGTCATTTCTTAAAAATTCTTTTATTTTTTTTGCGCAGGTCTCCTCTTCGCTCCTCATCTCTCTTCTGTGCTTCTCGATTTACCCTCTCTTCCTTTTCTCTTCTATCATGATAAATAGAAGATTTCAACAACAGATCAGCACCTTCTTTATCCCCTCTTCTACGACTATTGGTTTTGACCTGTTTTAGAGACTATATTCTGCCCTGGAGAAGATGCTCCACACCAGTGGCGGTGCGACATCCCAAGAGGCCTCGTAGAAGAGGTGAATGTGAAGAAGTGCGGCATCCTTGAAGAATTTCACCTAGTACTCTAAAATGTTCGTTTATGACTAAGTTCTGGATGTTTAAAATTTGTGATTCATATAGCCTATAGGATAGGATATAGGTTTTGTTAAAGTGTTAGCACGTGGTTAGCATATGATAGAGTTGTAATTAATTTGTTATTTCTTGAAGGTGTTGTGATCAGAAAGGGGAGGATATACTGGTAAGACTATTTCCGGATGTAACGCCAACTTTTCCTCAAAAAAAAAAAAAAAAACCACTTCACTGGTTAAAAGTGTTATGTAACATGCATCTCTATATCTATTTGACATGATGCATGTCTCACTTAAACGTGTATTTTGACATGATACATATCTCGTTTAAGGTGCTGACTCAACTTCTCCAAGACACCTAACACGTCGTGCATAGCGTGTATTATCGAGTGCATATCCTCTGAGATATCTCAACTTTTGTGTGACCGACATGTACGGTGTCTATTCGGGGATAGCGCAGTATTATTTGTGCTTTGAGATTCATGCATAACGTATTTGAATGGTTGAGATTTTCAATAAAAAAGATAGAAATGCTTAGTGAAGCACAAGAAAAGATAGACTTGCTTTGAGATTCGTGCTTCCTGGAAATGCTTAGTGAATCAGAGAACTTTTTTGTGCTATTTTACCCATGAACTAGTTATGTATAGCATTGATGGTCAGTGTTACAATTATTGATTTTTGAGATTTGAGTAAATAACTTTTTTGTGCTATTTCATGAAAATGGACTCTGTTAAATTAATAATATAAGTAAAATAAAAAATAACATATATAATAATAGGCGTAACATATCCTAAAATTTTGAAAATTACCGTATAGCAGCAGTATAATGTCACCGTATCCGATACAATACTCATCCCGTATCCATGCAACATAGTCTACAATTGTCCTTTATTTGTAACCTATCCAATTAAATTGAAATAAACACAAACTGCTCATTTTCCGATTTCTTTTACTAACCACCAAATTTTTAATCCGGCTTTTGCACATGAGCCAACATCATATGTAAGAGGCTAACCTGAGATGAGCATGTTGAAAACCACATTTTGTTGAAAAAAATTAGATCTGTTAATAATTTGCAAACACATGCTACAGCTAATGACATATAAAACAGATACCGAGCTGGAGCTACAGACCCATTTCCTTCTATAATAGTAGTACAATCCTACATTCTTTTATGAAAACTACATAAGAACTTGCGACCCCAAATGTCAATACGCTTACAACATTTTTTAGACAAAAGAATCACCTTTTCTTACAACATGGCCAAACACTAAACGTCCAATAAAGCAAGAAAAGCTTGTGAAACAAAATCCAGTGTGCAGCCATTATCTGCATTTCGGCATCTTATATGGAATGCTCTCTTCACCGCATTCTTCCAATTACATCCAGAGCATAACCATTCTTCCTTTTCATGAACAAAGAACAAAATAATACAAGACATTGAAAGTAGTTTCATTCTTGAAATCATCTATCAGCTCAGAGTTCACTGGCGACACAACAAAATACCCAATAAAGCAAAACTTACAACAGAAAATAGTGCAAGTAAAAGCTGCAGTTATTAAAATCAAGACTGCGTAGTAGCCCCATTATTGTCAGCCTTCTGACGCTTAGCTGAGGGTTCTCCGTTATTTCTCTCCAGTGGCTCCCCACCAGTTTCATCACCATTGAGGACATTCGAGCCATAAATAGAAACATGCTTGCTAGTGATCTGTCTACCAGCTCTAACCTTTGGGCCCCAATTCTTCTCTGGATTGGGAAGAAACCTTTTAACCTTTTTGACCTGTGCTTTACTCAGTGATGCAACTGCCCTAGCAAAGTTCGCCTACATTAATGGAGATAAGCAAAATAGGTCAGAAACTACATTGTCATAAGGAATTAAAAACAACTTCTAGTGCACCTGTACTGGAACTTGTGTTAGTTACCCAACCCAACCCTTCCCCCCACCCCTCCCAAAAAATAAAAGAAACACAAATGATCAATCCATAGTTCCATACATATATCTAACTCATCCCTATAAGGCAGAGCAAGAAAGTTATATATTAATTATGTGCATACATACAAATGATACAACATTGAACCAGAGGTTTAATCGTACTTGTATTTTGGGTTCTTTAGAGAGAATGACAGATCCAGGATGATCAGGTGGCTGTGGCTTGATGGGATGGTTCTTGACCCAGCAGCGCATGATGTCCCAGATGACTTCCATGGGGGCATCAGACTTGAGCCCAAGAGGGTTCACATGGCTACCGGATATGCGGTAACCCGCATTTAGCACCGCTGAGCGAAACATCACCGCAGAGGGGGAGGTGCACTTCAGGGTTGCGCACAGATTGTGAAGGCTAACAAACAAGGGCACATCATCCAACTCCTATATGATATATAACAAAAGCACTTCAAATATTAATTACACAATTACTTGATTGTTGTCTTAATGCCTGCTTGCTATTATAGTTGACCAATCATCATTACTACATATTAGTATCTGGAATTGTAATATTTGAATTGCAATCCAGGAAAACCTGCCTTTTGTATAAAAGGGAGAGGATGAGATACATATATTAAAAATAATAATAATAAATAATTTGAACAATGAGCTGTAAAAAATACCTCTGAAATGGTAGTAAGAACTGCAAGTATCTTCTCATAAGCAGGATATCTCTCTTGCATAAATTTGACAGTTTCCAATATAGAAAGAACCCAATCTTGGTCATGAATAGGAGCTGACCATATGGGTCCACCCATGTTAAATTTCTTTCCGCAATCCGCACATGCTTGCGGGACCGTGGGACCAAAACCCGGATAATGTTTAACTGAGTTATTCTATTTTTTTCCAAAAAAGGGGGCAAAAGGAACATATATTAGATAATTGAGTGGCAATGAGATTTATCATGTCTGGTTATCTGATTAGATACTTCATAAAATTCCTATTTTGGTGCAAATTTCTAACTTCCCATTTTGAAACCTAAAGCATGCATAATTATCATCTTTATTCTATGAATAATGGTATGAATATGGACACAACCCAAAATTCAGAAGAAAATGACAGTTTTCAAGGACCAAACTGAGAAATGCCAACAGTTTAAAGCCTTAAAGGAATCGTTGATCAAACTTTGTAATGTCGTGTACCTTAGTAACAACCCTTCCAAGGGTTTGAAGATGGAAAGAGTCACATCCAACACATTGATATACATATGAGAGCTTCAGAGGGGCGTTCTTTATTTCACCTGCTGAGCTGCAATATTTCAGTACAAAATAGAAGTCAATTGTTTAACAACAGAATCAGAAATAAGCCTCTTGAATAACAACAAATAGAAGAGGCAATATCATGTGATATACATCACACGGAAGCCCCCTAATCCAGCAGGGAGAGAGTGGATATAAGTAATATTCCAATGTTCTATAGGGAGATGCATGATATTTTGCTCATTAAATATATCGCCAAAAGATAAGCCAACCATACAAGCTACAAATTCATGCACCCTGATAAGCCTCAACAATATCATATTCTCCTACCAACCATGAATATCACGTAAGCCAAAAAGGAATAGAAACCATCAGATGTTCCCTAATAAAGCATATATACAATCTTAACCTCTTATTCTTGTTTATGTGCATTAAACTCTAATACAAATGTACAAATTGTAACAGGAATATTTTCAAAATAGAATCATGAAAAAGGCATTTATTCAGATTAGATAAACTCACGTAAATATCCTGACAAAAACTCGGATGTAGAAGTCCATATGTACTGAAAGAACAGGTACAATGTATCGTTTGTACCGATTAGCATGGCTCTGCAAAATTGATATAAAAAAATAAATAATTGATACAAAATAAAAATGCTACATGCACAAAAAACCTGTACACTATGCCTTTGTACCAACCATTTGCAATAACAACTTTTAGTATCATCGAAGTCTGGGTTCATATTTGCTCTTTTTTGAGCTTGGCTGCCTATTTGAGGCCTGGTTGAGGCTGCTTCAGAGTTTAGAGCACACTTGATGCTTACATATCAAGTACGCAAATAAGTTTGCTAAATAAAACTGCAAAAGGCCCAATCTTGTCTCTCTGTTAGGTATCAGAATGCAGTGACTGAATTGCATCTGGGGCATATAACTTTATATATTCTTTCCTTGAAAATGAAAAAAAGGTGATATATGCAACAGCAAGCCTTGGAATCCAACTGGTACATCACTAGATAAAGAGAAGCAAGGCGAGGCTAAAAATAACCAGCTTTATGGAGGTAGATCATACACATGCACAGCATAATACCAATAAACCAATTAACGTAACGTACCTCAATGCTTGCAAGGAGGATTCTCAAAGCCATCTCATGGCAATACTTGCCCTTTACTGGATAAGAGCCATACCTAATATTCCACATAAAAGTTTCACAAAGTTAATAAAGCCATATCTGTAAAAACATCTTTTATTTCAATATTTTAAGAATGCTTTTGGAATTGAAAAGAGATAAATAGTTGGCAGAAACTTTTTATACGGTCCACTAAAACAAGAGGAAAACAAATCAAAAGAAAAGATGTGTCGTAGAGTACTGTCATGCTGAAAGTTGTATGATACAAGTGTCAGTCATCATAGGTATGGACAAAGACATAGTGCTCACACTAAGACAGACAATCTTTAAAAAACATGCCTTCAGATACCCATAAAAAAAGATATCAAAATGCAAATTTACAAAGACCAACTTGGAATAGCAGACTTCAGCACTAGTACCACAAAGGACTGCCATGTCAGTAGCAGTGCACATTAGGATACCGCCATCTGACACTGACTGTACCGCCGAATCCAAGAATATTGAAGGTGACCCATAAGGATCGATATCGACCTGAGAATCCAAGCATACATTATTTCATGTTAAAAATATATACTCAAAAGTATAAAAAAGTAATTTTATCAACACTAAAAAACTAACTAAACCAGATCCAGTAAAAGAGCAAAGCAATATCTGAATGTAAGACTAAATACCTTGTTGAGAAACCGCATTATTCTAGGGTCAAAGGGATTACAGTGGGTAATCTTTTTTTGCAAAAATAAAAAAATAAAAAAATTCATAGTTGATACCACAGATAAATGCATCTTATACATACCACATCAAATTCTTTGGGATGTGTAAGCATGTAAACTCTAGCGTCAGCCTGATGAGCTTGGACTTTAGAAGAAGCCACGGCTCCGTTGAATTCTATGTTCTTCCTGCATGCTTCTACAGAGGCTGAAAGCAAATGATAACAATTCAGTTAAAGCTTCTTTTGCTAATTGGATCCCAACTTCTTTTGCATGCCAAATGACAACCCAACAGTTTGGGATTCACTTGCAGGTATAACCAAAGCACTAGATAGTGTGATGAAAAAGATATATTCCTTCTTCTACAAACTTGCCCTTTGCCTGAGCTCTTGTTTCTTCCTTAGATTGAACAAGAGCAGAACCAAATTAAGTCAATTTAATTGTCGAACATGTTTCCATGGTGTACTAAACTGTCATTTGAAAATACTAAAATCCAGAGTGAAATTGGAAGACTCAAAATTATTAACACAGAACCAGTAAAGGGAGATATAAATTAAAGAATTAAATTTTAAGTACCTTCCTCGATATCTAGGGCAATGACTTTTCCAATTCCATCCACTTCACGTGCATATCTCAGAGCTCTCAGTCCTGAGGCAGACAAAGCCTGCAATTTGAAAAAAAAAATTCAAAAATCTAACAAGAATAGAGCATACACTAGATCAGCTGCTGAGGTCATCATGAAAGGAAGGATCGGTGTACACTTTGTACCTGCTAACAGGACAAAAATGGCTCAATCTAGTAAAGAACCTTGATTGATTTTGGTATGGTCAACCTCGGTCCAGTGATGACTTCACAATGGACCTGTTTTAGTGACCCAATTCATGTTATAGAAAAAGGGGAGGTGTTGTTGCTAATTAATACCTCCAGAACAACAGGTGGCTGGATATCTCCAGTCCTTTTCCAACTGGAAGTTTTAGTTTTCTTCCCATCACTGACAGCTACATCCACCTCCTTAGAGCCTTCACCATTCACTCTGTCCTGTTGAGGCATGGCCGGTTCAGCTTGCCTCTCTTCCTTTGAAATTGCAGAAACCTTGCTATCCTCTTCCACTGCCCTTTGTTCTGGTTTTTTCTTCCTTTTATTCAGCATTGCCTCATGCTCTTCCTTTCTCTTCTCAATAAAGGTTCTTAAAACCGCAATTGACATATCTCTGTTATTGACCTAATTCAAAGAAGGTAAAGAGTTACCATAACAAAGTTGACATATAGCAATCTTGAACAACTGCCCTGGTAAACTTCTAGACTGCTATATCTCAGTTACCTCAACAAAGTTGAAAATCGATTAACAACTACTTACAACTACCAATGACTTAATTGCAGGATGGGCCATAGCATACTAAATTCGATGGCACACTAATTTGCCTAGTACAACAAATTTCACATACTATAACAAAACTCAATTGTGAACAGGCTTTTAAGCAAACCTGGTAAGAACCATGTTTTTGCCACACAAAAAAAAAAAAAAAAAAAAAAACTGGGTAAGGAAAATACTTGAAAAAAACAAACTTTTGAAAAAAAAAGTAGTAATGACAAGAAGGACTGTATTATAAAGGGTATCTGTGCATGAAAAACCCTAAACCCTGAAACCTAAACGGCCTATGTGTGGATCAGTGGGTGTGTTCTCGTTTTTGAAATTTCATGACAACTATTAGAGAACTCTTCTTGCAATGTAGAGAGATACCTGAGCCTTATTGAAGAACACGGTATTACTTGTTTGCATCAGAATTTGCGCTTCTCCCTCCTTGACTACTGTATAACCCTCCGGAATCTCCGTTGCATCCGCCATGGTTCAAATTCAATCGAAGGAAGACAATAATTTATCACGATAAATATATAACTTAACTGGGGGAGGTTTCTCCCTCGACTACTGTTAAATGGCGGCGGCTGGCGGTTGGCGACCGACTGGTTCTCTTTTTTCTTTCTTTTTCGCGTAGGAGCGAATGCTGCGAATCAGAGATGGCGATGATGAGTTGAGAAATCCAGACGCTGGACCGTCTTCTTTTTGTTTTTTTCTTCTGATGGGCCTGGGCTCCAGGGCCGTGTTTTTAACCTTATTTCTGGGCCGTAAAAATTGAGTGATAGACCTGATTGTCATCCTAGCTTAGGTACAAATAAATAGAACTACAGGGCCTTTCAAAAATTTCAGAATTCAGAGACAAGCCCTTGTATACCCCTCGGTCTCTTTGGATCCGCACCCATTTATTAGTATAGACTTTGTTTTAGGATTTAAGGTTTAGATTTCCTTTTCCTGTTGCAGCGAAATGGTTTTGGAAACAGAATTGCTAAAACCCTAGTTCAACACGGTTTGAATAAGGAAAGATGGTGGGTGTATTACAGTTATAAGTTTCCTACCTATTAAATTCAGTTGAAGTTTCACTTTGAACTATCTAAGAAAATCACAGAATGAAGGAAATGGTAACCATAACAAAATTGATAAACTTTGATCAAATGTTAAGCTTTCAAATTATGAACTTGAGTAAAACTGGATGATGTTTCCAAAAAAAATTAAAGATTGTTGTAAACTCTGTTTTCAATAGCAAAAGGAAAACAATCTAACAAACCAAAAGTTCTTTCCAATCTGATTAGAAACGAAAATGATATATGTCTTTAGAGCATCTACAATGGTGATTTCTTTTAAATTGCTAATCTGATGTGTTAATTGCTAATATAATTGCTGTGTTGTAGTAAAAAAAACAAATTTGCTTATAAAGCAAATATTTCTTTTGAACATGTTGATACTCTTTCTCTTTCCTATTGGTTCTGACTCATTTGTTTTATTTCCTATTAGCTCTGATCCAATTTCTGAGATGGAGGGGTTAAGAAATTAAAATGAACTTAATTTTTAAACAGTACTTTATATCTGTTTTTTATTTTTTTACGAATTGCTGGGTTGGAGATGCTCTTAAATGGCAATCATCTTTGTCAAAATTTGAAGGTTAGTTATACACTTTGTCTTTTCTAAATGAATAAAGAGATAATAATTTGGATACATTATTAAATTAGAAAACTGCAATGGGACAAAAAAATTTAAGAACTTTTGCAAACTAATTTGCATTGGAATTCGGTTTAAAATGACTAACATGTAATCATTCGTAGTGAGATCGATTTGGCAAAATTTATGAAATTCCATAGGCAAAGCGACTTGAACAGTTGAACTGATCCAGTACGTATTTTTATGTATAGAAGTGTGTAATGTTTTTTCTAAAACTGATATGGTATGGTAAACTTGATTATACATCTTGTTTGGATGGAGAGTACGTACAGGAAGTAAGGGGAGGTGAAAAATAAAAGAGAATGGAATGAAATAGAAAAGAAGATTAACATATTTAACTTCTTTATGTTTAGAGAAAATAAATTTAATTTTTTTCTATCTTATTTCTTATTTATTTAATTAAAATTTAGAAGGTTAATGAGAAATTCGGTGGTTGTTGTAGATTTGTAACTAAAATTTGTATGAAAAATATATAGATAAGATATAGGGTTGAGCATTTGTGCTATTTTTTCTAAAAATATTGTATCAAAATTTATTTCCATCCGTTATACCTCAAATCGGAAAGAAAACAAATTTTATTGATTACAATGATACAAAGTTAAAATCTTTAATCTCCTATATCCTTCACCACCGACATAATTTTATCAACCAAACACGATTCGACGGAAAATTTTCTTTTCTTTCCATTCCCTCCCTCCCTCTACTCTCCATCCAAACAAAGCAAGTTACTTTCAGAAGTGTGCATTTCAATATGTATAGGTGTGTATTGAGTTCATCGGATCAGAACTGCTAATCTTCATCATTGAGTGTACCCATGCATTGCTTGAACTTCTAGCTAGTATGCATTTTATTATCCCTTTTAATGTACGGAAGTGTGTATTTAATTTCATCTTATGCAATGTGGTAAGCATGGCTACTTATAGCGTTCATCTAATTGTAATTGTGTATTGACAGAACTCCTAGTGTGCATTTCATAAATGAGTAGGGTTAAAATGCACCATTAGTTTTGTCCTCCAATCATACTTCATGTCTTTTTTTCTGTTTTAAAAGTTCAAACAATTAATCCGAACCGCTCAACATGATCTTGATATTAAAATGTACTTGGAGACCAAATTTTATAATTTTTGGAAATCTTTTTACTATATTTTTAGATAGGTACAAAATCACTTTTTTGGATGGTCCAGAATTTTCTGAAAACAGTGATTTTGTACCTATCTAAAAAGATAGTAAAAAAATTTCCAAAAAATATAAAATTTGGTCTCCAAGTACATTTTAATACGAAGATGATGGTAAGTGGTTCGGATTGACTATTCGGACTTTGGAAACGAAGATAAGAATGTGGAACATTATTGGAGCACAAAACAAATGGTGCATTTTAACCCTACTCTTCATAAATTTATAATATGCATTTTTTTATTAATCATTTCAAATTAATTGTTATTCATTTTAGAGGGAATTTCACGTACACCCTTCAAATACTGCCATTGTCACTTTTTATGAAATAATATTGGGTGTAGATTCAAAAGTTTACAAATGAGACTGAGTGGGATCATTTCTCTTTTGGAAATGTTTGTCTTAAACTTGAAAGGTTTTCAAAGTTCATTAAGGTCCTGTTCGGCTGCAGCAAAAATTTTACTGTTCACGTGGGAAAAAAAATATTCACTCAAAGTGAATTTTTTTTTTCCCACGTGAACAGTAAAATTCAGTTCAAAAATTTTGATTTCCCGTACCCATTCCCGAGCCCACTATGCTGCCGAACAGGACCTAAAAGTCACTTTAAAGAATCTATCATATGATCTTTTGTTTCTATAAACAACAAAGTATTATCAACAAAATGTAAATTTAAAACATTCCCTACTTGTGAAAAATTGTCATGGCCTTCTATAAACCATCTTGTTTGTACATTATGTAACATTTTATTAAAGCCATCAACAACCAAATCAAATAAATAATAGTACAAAAGGTCACGAAAAACTCAGAAATAAATAATCTCTGTTGTTTTGAAAATTATTCAAAATTATTCATAATTTATTTTTTTCTCGATGTTTGATTTTCTCTAATCTCTAAAATAAAATTATATTAATAAATAATATTCTATTTATAAATATCTTTTCATTGTTTTTTATTTGTATTTTTATTTATGTTTGAAAAACTATTATGAACTCCGTCACTGGAATATTTTTTTTTACTTGGTTGAAAAGATGGGTCCGATATTGTTATTATATATTTATGCCTTCAAAATAGGTCATATTTTATACTTACGGTTTTCGTTTTTTCTCACACCTTTTATATCTATGAAATAATTAAAACGTGATAAAAACATGTATCTCAAATGATCAATGACGATAAAATTACAAAATGATTGATGGTGTTAAAATTATGAAACACCTTTTTCTATCTATGATATGATAAAAATACAATAAAAACATGTAATTGTATATCTAGCCAACCAAATTAAGTAATTGTTTAATCCGAAATAAAAATATTTTAGAGACTAAACAATCAGGTAACTATCATAATTCAATTTAAGAATTTAGGTGCAATCTTTCGATGCAGAAAAGGTTGATTTAAATTCCCGAGTCAACAAAAATTTCAATATCCGAAGTATTGCAAACAAATTATCAAACTCAATGCTACCTATGTGGGCCGTAACGGGCTCATAGCCCGTTTCCTGACAAAAAAATTCATATAAATGGGATACTATGACATCGGGTTTAAACAATGGGTTAACGTCTGACACGAATCTTGACGCATTAACCTCTCTCCCAAGTCCCAAGTCCCAATCCCAAAACAGATCTAGTGACCCGACCGCTATTTAATATTCAAATGGGGCAATGAAATTAAATATCGGTCAAAAGACATTGAGGTCTGGCTTTAAACAGACGGAGTTCCTTGTTTAGTGTGCGGTCTTCCACCCGTGAAGACACGACTTTAATTCCTCAAAAAGGCAAATTAAAATGAAAAAAAAAAAAACAAAGCAGGGGAGGAGCCCGAAATTTTTTTAGTTACTACAGTAAAAAAACAAAATTAAATAATTATCACATTTTCTAGCGTAATTTCAATCCTACCACCAATGCAGACTGGATTCGTGCACCAAGATAGCACGGTGCGCAGACTGAATTGGCGCACCAAACTCTTGGTGTGCGGATTGAGTTGGCGGATTGTAGTTCTGTTCTGAATTAACCACGCAAAATTTTGCTGCGCCAACTAAAAAAAAAAAAAAAAAAAATTTGATGCACTAATCCAATTTGCGCGCAAAAAAAAAACAATCAATTTGATGCACTAGCTCAGAACCAATTTGGTGCCAGTCCACGCACCAACCATTTTTGTGCACGAACTGAATCCACGTGCGTGATAGGATTGAAAAAAAAAAAGAGAAAGAAGATGATACTCCTTTCATTTGATGTGATAGGATTGAAAAAAAAAACAGAAAAAAAGAAGATGATACTCCTTTCATTTGATTTTTTTTACTGTGGTAACTAAAAAAATTTCGGAGGAGGAGCGCCTCTGCAATGTGCATTGATTAATTTAACTAATCAATTCTTTTTTCTTTTTTGTCCAAGAGACAGTTTTAACAACCTACGGTTGGAATTGCAGTACGGCACTACTGTGCATGTTTGGGGACATTTATGTTTCCAAACTAATACCATATTAAAATAAATAAATCTTTTAGAAGAAACCGGAATTTAAAACTACAAAATACGTCAATATTTATACGGCATTTATGTTTTCAGATTAATAAAGTTAGTTCGCTACTTCACTTTCCCCTTGGCTTCTCGTTCCAAACACCCGGTTTTTTAAAATCGAATGTTCCCCTGAGTTTGGCGCGGTATTTTGGAGGTGTTATGCAATTTCTTTGGGTATTGAGTGACTTATTAAAAGTGAAATATCTAGTAGTTGTCGAACGTTGTTATAAATTAAATGCTTATTCGTTTGTCACCAGATTGTGCGAGTTGAAAATTTACGGTTTTAGAAATCTACTAAATAATTTATGGGAACTCATGATCGTAGATATGTATGAAAATAGTTACAAAAATGTGTTGCAATGAATGTTTGATTGTACTGTGAGATAAGTTATGAAAAAAATCTCAATTAGTTTTAAAATATGTATATGTATTTTTTTTACAAGATGAGAATATTATATGGTTAGAATAATATTGCGATGCTCCTATAATTTTATTTTTTTAATATGTGAAAAATAATATATTTAATTGTATAATAATATTTCTAAATTTCTTTACAAGGTTTGTTTAGTGTTTAACGCAAATAGGAGAGAAATAAGCAGAAAAGAGAGAGCGACGTTTAAAGTTAATCCTGCAATTAAGGTCTCAGTTGTTAAGGAGATGATTGAGAGCCGATATCATATTATTATTACGATACAATATTTTTGTCATCAATGACATGTTATGCCATCAAAATAAAAAATATATAGATTATTTAAAATGTTAGAGAAGCCAATCAACTAGTATTTTTACTAGCATAATTGAGAGTAAGGTGTAAAAGAATAATAAATAATGAGTTTCTTTATTTATTTATTTTTTGTATGCTCCAATCATGTGTCTTACAAGAAAAAAAAAAGCCTCTTTAATATGAAAAAAAGAGCTGGGTTTGCCGTAAATAAGCATGATGAAATTCTAACCCAAACGAATGAAATAAATAAATAATTGGAAGAGGAAAGATGAGTTATATTTGATGAAGAACATCTTTCTCTCAATTTAATATATGTAATACACTTTTATTGTACCCACTCAATTGGAGAATTTAAGTAATAATATACATAAATATTTTTTTCTAATTACATATACTCCATATGTGGAATTTGCAAGCTAAATGTTAGTACTTCAGGAGGATTTACGGGTCAGCACAAAACATACGAAAATAGCATAAGAAAGTTGGACCTCATTAGAATTGTTTTAGATTGTTGTTGTTCTCTTACGCTTTTTTTATTTATGTCTTAAGGAGATGGAAACTCTGTTATATACCGGTTATTCCAATTAATGCAAATAGCTAAGAATTTTTCTTAAAAAATAAACAAAAGAAATTCATAAGCTCTACATATAACTACATTATTCCATTTTTTTTTTTGTGTATAATTTTCTCTGATCTCTCCAAAAAAATTCAAAATTCAAAATATATCTATCAATAGATAATATTTTACATATGTTAAAAGATTTTTCCATTATTTTTATTTTCTGTATTTTTCCTAGTTCGTTATCTAGAGACTTCTTTATATACCTATTATAAAGATAGGTCCAAAATTATTATGATATATATAATCATGCTATCAAGTTAGATCGTAATTTATACTTGTAGTTTCTCCCTTTTTTCTCACACTTTTCTTGTATATGAAATGTTAAGAACGTGATTAAAACATGCATTTCAAATGATGATGATCTAATGCAAAACGATAATATATTAATATTGTTTTTGGATGTGTTTGAATGAAGGGATTGGGTTAGTGTGAATAGTAAGCTAACTAAAATTTGAGATAGTGAGCTACCTTAACTCTTGGTTAGGTTAATAGAATAGTATGCTAACTCCAAAAAAAAAAAATAGTCATTTTTTTGCTAACCACAGCACATCCAAACGTAGAATGGTAGCTTGAAATAGTCACTAATCCGAGTTAGTACTATTTTTTACCTCATCCAAATGCACTATTTATAAATATGCAACTGCAACATCTTTTTATTAAAATAATAATAATCACATGTAAGTATAAATTAATATACTTAATTCGCACATATATTTTTAAGGACATTTATGTTTGCAAACACATATTATAATTTTTAAAATTTTCTTTTAGAACAAACCGGAATTTTAAAAATACTAAATTACGTCAACTTTTATTCAGCCAACAAAAATTACCTGCAAATGCCCGTGGCCGAAATTTTTATATATAACATTTATTAAAAAAAATAAACTAAAACACCTTGGATATTTCAAATTTTACTCATGTCGCACAGGTGTTCTGCTGCCTCAAATAATGTAGTCCGCACAGGCATTCTGCGGCCCTATTTTTTTTTTGGTTTTTGTGTCAGTGCGACCCCTGACCCTTTGACCCCTGACCCAATAAACATAATAGTTTATCGATATTTTAATGTTGATGCGACCCAATTCCAACAACAACAACAATAAAAATTAGGGGGCCGCAGGGGCATTGTGCGGCCTCTAGTATTTGGGGCCGCAAATCACCAACGCGTCCTAGATAGATTTGGAAAAACTCAAATTTCAGAGTGTTTTGGTTTATTTTTTTTTTAGAAAATGGTAGATATAAAATTTTGGTGCCCGTGGTTCTGATCCCATGCAATCACCGATGAGTAATCAATAACCACGTGTCCTTTCGCGGTGCCTTTCTTTGAAACGACATGCGGTTAGGGGTGAGTAAATCGCTCGTAACTCGTAACTCGCTCATAACTCGCTCGCTAAATGCTCATTAACAACTCGCTATAACTCGCTCATTTACTTAATGAGCCGAGCATGAGCATACCCCAACTCGCTCATTAGCTCATTAAGAACTGAGTTACATAAATCCTGCCACATATAATTCCTTGATTCTTTTTTTTGTAATGGCCCAAGAAGCAAGTTTGAAGCATGCATGCCATAGGATCGTTGGGTTAAAGAAAGAAGGCCCCAGAACCATCCGTAATATCCATTAACATATTAACTACAAGCCCAGACCCAGCTACTATAGCTTGAAGCCTTGAACGGGAGTGAATAATAATGAATATTATTTGGTTTTGAACTTTTAGCTGAAAATTTTGGAAAGTTTTCGGCGCGGCTACAAAATCTCATAACTCGATAACTCGCTCATTAACAGCATGCTCATTAACAACTCGCTCATTAACAACTCGCTCATTAAGCTAATGAGCCGAGCATGAGCATACCCTAACTCGCTCATGCTCGCTCATTAATCAGCCCTACATGCGGTCCTCACAAACCTTTTGAATTAAAATATTGTATTTTTCATCTTCTAAATAATTTGTATTGTTTTTGGTCAATTTAATAAAATAAAGCTAATAATTTTTGCATGTTATTTTTTTTTTTGGTCTTCAATTCATTGTTTTTTTAATAATGTTTTTTTTGTTAGTATTATAAATAGTTAGGTTCACATTTCATCAACCATTAATATCAGTGTTCTAAATAGTGCGCCGCTATAGCGTTTTTGGACTCGAAACGCTACGCTATGACATCAAAATGCGCTATTTGCGCTACAGCCGCTACAGCGCTATAGCGGTCCGCTATTTGCGCTATTTGCGCTACACAATATGGTTTTTTTTAAGCAATTTATATGGGTTTTAAATAAAGATAAAATAAAATCTCAAACTGAAATTGAATTTGTTGCTACTTGCTACAGATAAATCAATTTGAAATTGGGAATAAAAATTAAAATTTGAATAGAAAAAAAATATATATTATGTCATGAATCATGATACTTAAGATATTTTTAATAGGAAAAATCGATAGTTTATGATATTACTATGGATATTTTGAACCGCAATTTGGACTTTGTACGGGTTTAATATGAATATTATAATTTCTTAATTACTTTGGTGTTATTTATTATTCTATGAGACTTTAGATAATGTTGATATTTAGTACAAATGTTGAATATACGAAATGTAAAAAAAAAAAAACGTTATTTGGAATAGTTTCCACTATAGCGACGCTATTCGCTATAGTTATTTTTTAGCCTTCCCGCTACGACGTTATAAATGCTATTAGAACCTTGATTAATATTATTGGCAATTAGTTATTTTATTCATTTTACGGAGGTTCATTTTTTTTAGAATTTTTTATACGAAGGTTCATATCTCGCGTAAAGACGATTTACATCTATAAAAAAAAAAAAACAATTGCTAGCATTCTTAGAGATTGATCCTAATAAATCTTAGACAGCATATTTTCTTATAAAGAAAATAATTTCCAAATATATAATACGATCAAAGGCGGCTTGTAATATTTAAATAATTGTGTGCTAATAGCAATAGGTTAAAGCAGTGTAAGAAAATACGGTTCATGCGGCCGCATATGCGTATGCGGTTGGCAACATCATAGAAAATTAATATGCGGTCTAATATGCGGTTCCGCATATGCAACCGCATATTCGGCCGCATAATTTTACTGCATATTCGGTCGCATATTACCGCATATTACCGCATACTACCGCATACTTGTTTGTATGATACCGAATATTACCGCATACTTGTTTATATATATATGAATTCTCATTTTAAAATCCGCATATATAAGTACCGCATGAAAACCGCATATGCGGCCGTATACCGTATATACGGTATGCGGTGACCTTTCGCATACCGCATGAAAACTGCATTTTATAATATTGGATTAAAGGCATGGCGGAGTTAGGATTTTGAGTAATGAGGGTTAAAAACACACCTAAAAAAATGTAAAAAGTGGTGAGCTTGAAGACATGATTTTCATAGGAGCTCAGTGTTGGATGGAAGAGAGAGAGTTACATAGACATGTGAATTTGAAAAGTGGTGAGTTTCTCAACTTTTGAAAAAAAAAAAAAAAAAAACTGTAAAATGTTACAAGTTCTCAAATTGTACACATTGTACAATAGTTTTTTTCTTTTAAAAATGAATGAGATCAACCATACAAAATTTTCACAAATTTGTAGGTGTCATTTTTAATGTACCCATAACATTCAAAACAAAAGTATATATAATAAGAGTAGGGTTCCAATGCCTCATTTCCTCATACCTCATCCATACCTCATGTTATATATCTCCATTTTCAAAGTCTAAACTATCGATCCGACCGTTCAACATGATATTCATACTAAAATATGCTTGGGGATGAAATTTTATAATTTTTGCAATTTTTTACTATTTTTTAAGATAGGTACAAAATCACTGTATCTGGACCATTCAAAAAACAGTGATTTTGTACCTATCTTAAAAAATAGTAAAAAAACTGCAAAAATTATAAAATTTCATCCCCAAGCATATTTTAGTATGAATATCATGTTGGACGGTCGGATCGATAGTTTAGACTTTGAAAATGGAGATATATAACATGAGGTATGAATGAGGTACGAGGAGATGAGGCATTGGAACCCTCCTCAAATATGTAAAATTTCTACACTTTATACTTTAAAAATGGAGAAGAACATTTTGACAATTGACTTAATCTGAGTAACAATCTATATTCAATATCAACAAATGAGGAAAATAGAGTTATATTTAAGTTCTTTGTCTTCAAATAGTTTATCCGCATAGAATAAAACTTCAAATTAAATTATTTGTCCAAACAAAGCATTTTTGAACCGTCAGATTTAAATCAGACGTCCGAAACATTTTAGATTAATTGGTATGTTTCCAGTGGACGTGGGGCCCCCATGCGACAAACCCTAATGCTAGAATTGATCTTCCGTGTCATTATAGATGTAAGAAAATGGCACCACCGTTCGGATCAACTGAGGTATAATATATGAGGTGAAATCGGATGACATTCTTTTTTTTAGTGACATTGGATGGTAACTTGTATTTAAACAGTCGATTCAAACCGTTCAATATAATGGATATATTAAAATGTACTTGTGGATCAAATTTTATATTTGTTTGAATTTTTTATTATTTATTAAGATGGGTACAATAATTTAATTGTCTGAAAACAACAATTTTGTAAAATACTTAATAAATAGTAAATAAATTAAAAAAAAATGTAAAATTTGATCTATAAGCACATTTTAATATATCCATCATATTGCATGGTTTGAATCGACTGTTTAGACTTTAAAAACTTTAAAAATGTACGATATCATCCATATCACAGAAACAGATCATCATCCGATCCCTCCTCTTAATATATATATATCAAAAAGAAAAAACAATCGCATGAATTTTCTACTTATCCTGTCTACCGCTGACGTGGCGTACGCTGATTCGACAGCTAAGGAATAGCCATGACCCATACATACATAATGATAACATATTCGTGGTTAAGTGACTTGAGTCGCGTCAAACTAGATGATGCTGTTTAGTCTGTTCAATAGAAATGGTGCAAGTACAGAAAAAAAACATTGTCGGAATCGATAAAGAATAATATCTACTCATCTGATGGACAATGAGAAGGATCCGAATCTGCTGCGATTCCGAGCGGGATCGCAGGAGCCTAAAATTCTGGATCAACGGTTCAAATTTTTCTGTGCACGGATCTCGATAACGTTTTGGAAAAGTAAATTTTTATACACGCATCTCGAAAAAAATCAATAGTTGATATTGGAATCGCAGGGTCCTGTGATTCCCGAGAATCACAGCAGATTTATTTTCCAATGAGAAAAATATCATCTCCGGTCAAAAGCTTTCTAACCGGGTCAAATTAGCATAGGAACTCGCAAATCAGTAAATAGAATAATATATTATACTCCCATTCGCAGGGCAGGGGCCAGCAACCAAAGATTCAAAGCAGCTACAGTGCTTACTATGCAGTTTCTTAATAGATGCCTTAACGGAACGTGCGTTAATAGATATATACCGTCCGATTGAGATCTGCACTAATATTAAAGACCCCTGCGTCATAGGCGTGAGCTGGATTGATGCTTATTCATTAAACTCAAAAGATGCTCTTTTGAGTTACACCTTGTTTGGATGGATAAAGGACGGAAGGGGGAGGTGACAAATAGAAGGGAATGGAACGGAATAGAAAAAAAGATTAACATATTTAATCTTTTTGTGTTTGGATAATTAATGAACAAAAATAAATTTAATTTTTATTTCCGTCTTATTTTTTATTTGATTGACTAAAATTTAGAAGGTTAATGAGAAATTCGGTAGTTGTTGTAGATTTGTGACAAAAAACATGTATGAGAAATATATAGGTAAGATATAAGATTGAGCATTTGTGCTATTTTTTCTAAAAATATTTGCAACAAATTTTTTTTTCCATCCGTTACACTTCAAATCGGAAGAGAAACCGATTCTATTGATTACAATGATACAAGATTAAACATTTCACTTCCTATATTAATTATTTTCGACATAATTTTATCAACCAAACGCGATTCAACGGAAATTTTTTTTTTCTTTCTATTCCCTCCCTTCCTCTGCTCTCCATCCAAACAAGGTGTAATGGAGAAGATGGGGACTCGTTTCTTAAGTGCATTTATTATAGGCGTAAATATCATTTATAGCTTTTAATTTTTTTTATTTCATATTTCTCCCTGAAGTTATAATTTTATCAAAGTTCTCCATTTAATTAATTAACGGAACATAATTCCTTTTTATTTGATATCTTCTCATTAATGCTTGAAGAAATTTTATTTTTATTGCGAGGTTCATTCCTTGTAAATTTTTTGTTGAAGAGTATTAGTATTAAACATAACATCTTTGATCACGAGTCTCTCCATACCAAGCTTTCAAGTCTGCACTAATTTTTCTCAGCAAAATTAATGTAAATCATGCGAATAAAATCAAGCTATTTAAGTTAGGCAAAGTAAAGCATGATTCCGCGTGAAGACATAAGTTAGGAAGCTCTGACAGAAAAATAATTAAAATCAAGATTCACATGATTCGAATGACTTCTGTTTTTTTTTTTTTTTTTTTTGGTTCGAACCCATTTGAAGTAAACAAAAACGAAATCAATTCATTCCGCTGTTATTAATGCTGTGCTCCATATAGGGTTAGAGGAGGAAAGGATGAGAAGATTTTTAAATTTCACCTGCTCCATAATTCAATTTTGGAAGGAAAGAGAGACAGAGCAGGTGAATAGTTCACCCTACGGAATCCAAAATCGTCACTCCGATTTGGAGTGTAGCCCTTTCCCTCCCCTCTCCTCCCTTCCCCTCCCTCTCTAATACAATTATTGGAGGACAGCCTAAACGGACAAAACAAAACAAAATTTGAAATTAAAATTCCAAATTCTGCAAATGGTCCAAAGCATAGGACTACTCAAACAGAACGACTCTAATGAGCAACGCCACGCAAAATATTTAAAATTACGGCGTAATTTTTTTTGTACCAGAGGATACCATCCAGTTTAAAATGAGAAAAATATAAAGAAAAATTATAACTAGAAGATAACAATTTCAGTAATCACTGGGAGCTCGTTACAACAGAGCTACAATGGAGTTTTTAAATTTCTCCACAATGCCCACAAAACTTAAAATATCAAAAGAAAACCAAAACAACAAGCTAGCAAAATCCACATGCTCTGTTCTGCTATGCATTGGCGGGTGGTAAAAAATAATTCTCCACCTCTTCCAATTGCCATAGCAAGCACAGGGGAAAGCAACAAAGCATGTCACCATCTGACAGTCTTTGCATCCGTAAAAACCCTTTAAACCTACAGAAGTTCATCAAGGATCATTCAAACCCAATGGAGGACCATCATAAAATAGAGCCCTCTCACCATCAACCGCTAAGTAAATAATTAAGACCCTAACTAAGCTACCTAATTCCTAGACACTAATAAATTAATGATAAGTTTTAATCAGTGAAACTGGGCCCCACTGAAGGTCTGGCCAAAGGACCAACCAGCCGGCGCTACGTTAAGAGAAGCAACCGAGCGGCCATCACTGGCGGTGACCTTGAATGAGAGTGCCTGGCGGTCGAGAAGTGAATTGCTCTGCCAATTCTGGCCCCAGTTTCTAGACATTGCCTGCCACCCGGTCCTCGATCCCTTGATTGCCGCCGCATGCACATCACCAGCACCGCCAACATTTGTGATTAGTACCAGGTTGAAGTAGGAGTGGCCATTGATTGTGAACCTGATACCACCCTTTTTCTTGCAAGCAACTCTGCAACCAAGAAAACAATCATTTAATTTTAAATTAAAATTAGTATAAACAAACAAACAAACTAGAAAAGATAATGAAAAAAAGAATGTAAAGTTACCTCCTATAAGCAACCGGCACAATGCCAGCACGGTATTGCGCAATGTGCTCGAAAATAGGCTGAGCGAGATCAAAATGGTGCAGGGGAGGGTTGCACCATCCTCCATCGTTGTTTGGCAGAGCATTGTTAGGTGGACAGAAATTAGTTGCGGTTACGACGATTGAGCCAGGAAGGCACGATTTGGTGTCTCCTTGGCAGCGTATCTCGTAACAAGCGCCACAGCTGAGGCCATTGTTGAACAATGCGGTGCTAAGAGCGGCGGTGTTGGTGCCGTATCCTTGGCTGTATAGGTTTCCATACCCACATGCCCCGCCCATTGTGCCAGAAGCATCGCCGCCACCGTAGAAGGTGGCGTGTGCTGGAATCCAGCCGGTTGCTCCATGTGCCAAGGGATTTGCTTGGGTGAGCAGAGGTAGAAGACCCATTACAACTAGCTCAACAAACGCCATGGTTATTAGGTTTAGAGGTTTAGTTCTTCTCCGTTTTTTTGGGCGGGATGGGGAAGAGGAAAGTGAAAAGTAGGGTTTTTGGAGTTGCGGGAAACGAAATAAATAGGCGTTTGAAACTTAAATGAAAGGTTATTAATTTGGGTTAGGTTTGAGTTAATTTTACCGGGTTAGATTAGATAGGAGAGGACTGTCAAAAGGGTAAAAAGGTCACCGCCATGGAAATTAATTGCAAGTGGCGCTGCTTTGGACAGAGGACAAAGGCTAACAGGCCTAAAGCTGCCTTTATTACTTCCTTTGTTTCTTTGACAAAATCTTTTGTTCAAATGCGCAAGGAGCGCAACCATTTATTTATACATTTACAGATATACACTTTGTTTTGTTTCAATTACCAGAATAATAATATTCTTTTTTGTATGAAGTGGTACTGATGAGGGTTAAAAATTTAAATAGGTTTTAATATATATCAGAATATATAATACTGGTCTTTTTTAGCTAGCAATCTTCCATTAAAGAAATAATAATTTACAATTTACAAGATCTCTTAAATTTGTGGAAATGTAAAAACAATAAAAATATTTGTTTTGTAACCTGTCATCACAGCACTTACTACCAACATCCCTATTATAATATTTAAATTAAATCAGTCCAGATACATTTTTTTTTTTTAGTGGAAATCCTGATACTAAGACATGCAGTAACTGCAGTAGTCACTTACTCCCTTGTGGCATTTTGACCAGTGGTTAAGAGGATTGTTAGATGAGTAGAACTAGGGTGTGATGTGCTCACCAAACTCTTTGGTGAGTACAACTCTACATAAATTATCGGATTCACTTCAAACGAGATTAATCCAACCGTTGAAACCGATGTACTTTACGAGTGATGAGCGTACATGCAAAATTTTGAATTTTTTGAATTCATTTAGTCTTAAGTCAAGTGGTCAAAATTGAGAGTTTTTTGAATGCATTAAAACAACTTCATTTTGGATCATTCATTTTTAATCAATTTTGACCACTTGACTTGAGACTAAATGAATTCAAAAAATTCAAAATTTTGCATGTACATGCATCACTCGTAAAGTACATCGGTTTCAACGGTTGGATTAATCTCGTTTGAAGTGAATCCGATAGTTTATGTAGAGTTGTGCTCACTAAAGAGTTTGATGAGCACATCACACCCTAGTTCTACTCTTGTTAGATACCTAATTCTTAGTCCGATTCCAGAAGCTTCTACGCGAAAGTACGAATTTGTTTAAAGCTGTTAATGCAAGCCGTTGCAAATTTTGTCTGCCAGGCCCGGCCCCATTTATCATTGAAAATTTGAAAATTCTTTTAATACAGCAATAAATTTGATATTAGACGGTTCGAATTATTCGAGAAATAATTTGGACTGTAGTTCCCATTTTCAATTCTTGAGCAGTGCACCGTAACTACTCAACTTAAATGCAGCTTTGTGTAACTTTGTTATGTATAGAAATTCGCTCGTGTATCGATCACACTATACCGTGACATACCATATCACAGGCATGAATGCAATGAATGAGTTGGTTAAATGTATTTAATGTTAGAGGCAGGAAAATTCGAGCACTCATTTAATACCAAGCACTAGGCATATCTCTCTCTTCAAAGGATCCAAAAGGCCCCAACTTTCTCTCTATTTTCTGCTCAAAGGCCTTGAAATGAAGTGCATGCGGCAGCATAATTTCTTTTTATTTAATATTATTTTTGTTGATGAGCTACCTATAAAGATAGAATTAACAAAATGAATTGATCACCTGGACGGCCGATTTTTTTTTTTTATTTGCAGCATTTTAAAATATATTATTGAATGCGGTATTAAATATGCGAAATTTTGAAACATAACACAAATACAACGTTAATGTTTGGATGAAGTGAGAGTAGCTAGAATTGGGGGCCATTCGAGAATAGAAGTTATTCGGAATAACAATGTGCATCTAAACAGTGTTTTTGTTATTCATAATACAAATGATTTTTCAAGTAATGTAGTTGTGATATGAACGTAAGTAGAAATTAGAATTTATAATTTAAAAGTAGTAGTTCACTTTGGACTCATTAAGCATTTCGGCGTTGTTGCCAGGGATAGAGTAAGAATTCTTCTTTTGAGAAAGTCTTATGCTGTCATTAGGTGTTTAACATAATAACTGGGACTAGGTCAAAACCTTTTACCTTTACCTTAGTGTATCTCATTTTTTGCAGATCGGGTTACTGAAGCACTGGGCACACAGGCCATGAAACTCATAACTCGAGCATGCTTTCAACCGAGTAGGGAAACACTAATTCCAAATAGACTAATCTGGGTAAAAGGAAAGAGTGGTTGTCGGGGACTAGATTTGCAAAACATATATTAATTGAATTTTACAATTTCGTGTCTTGAGATATTGTGCAGGTTTATAACGCTATGAATTGCTAAAGTACACATCAAGGATACATGATGAATTGCAATAATTAATCAATGATGAGTCATGAAGAACCAAGTATTGGAGCAAGAAACATCATCTTGAGATTAGGTTTATAAATATGTAAAATTGGTTAAATATGCTTGAGATTGGGGTAATCCACTTTAACCGTTGTAACGGTTGAGAAACCGTTGCAATGGTATAATTCAAACACAGCAAAATCGATTTATTCTGTTGTGACAACCATTGCAACGGTTAGCAAGAATTTTCAGGGACAACTGTTGTGACAACCGTCACAGTTGTTAACAACCGTTAAGGTTTCGCAGGCAGCTAAACCTATACTTTGGTGGCAACCGTTGTAAGGGCTCACCGGTTCCACCTTGTACTCCTTTCTCATTGGGTAAAGAAAGGCGCTCCATCTCGAAGGTCGCATAGCCCCAGAGACGTAGGCGTTAGTGCCGAACTCCGTAAACAACTCTCGTGTCAAGTGTCTCTTAACTCTTCTATTTACTTTACACACACTTGTATAGTCTAACGTTATTCGAGTTTCCGTCAAGAATAACTTATACACACAATAGTTTAAAGTACTTAGCTTTAAATTTTAAAAGGCCCCATATTCACCCCCCTCTAGGTGCCTTAGGGACCACAAGTGGAATCAGAGCAGGTTATTTCAAATTAAAACACACTTAATTTGAACCTTTGTATTAGATCTAATAATGACACTATTCAATCCTAAATATGTTAGAGAACCTCTAATGCTAACCAATTCAACAAATAATTTTAGTCATTGGAAAACCCAAATGGTTAATTACTTAACTGTGATTGAAGTATGGGATATAGTCCAAAATGGATATACCGCTGAAACCGAGACCAACTCAACCAAACTTACTATCGATTCAAAATTGAAAAAGAAAGAAAATGACAATGCAGATCGGGCACATGTTGGTGGACCAATGATACAGCCTCTCACTATTCCAAAAGAAAATATGGTGATTCTAATCGATGCTTTATGGAACAACACAAAAAAGGCAGGATGGGGTTTGACAGTCTATGATCAGCAAGAAAGGCTAGTAACATTGATGGCAGATCACATGCTGGCACCCGACTCGCTATCCGCTGAGGTATAGCCATGTTGCAGGCACTGAGATACTGTCAAAGGCCACTCCAGATTGCTACAATGAAAAATGTTACAATAATACACTAGTGGAAAAAGCACATCAGGATCGGACTTTTCAATAATTCGATACTGATCTATATCTGGATCGGGCTTTATAAACAACTGATCTTAAAAGAGATAATCATGATCGATTAAATATAAACAACTGATCTTAAAAGTGCTGGCCCAATCAGGATCGATTTTTTGAAAAGAACCGATCCTGATTATATCCTTATTAGTATCGGTTGTTACAAATAACCGATCCTTAAAAAAAAATTAGCATCGGTTATTTACAAATAACCGATCCTAAATGTTTGAATTAGGATCGGTTTACCAAAGAACCGACCTTGATGGTCTGTTTTAGGATCGGTCTTATATTTAACCGACCCTGGTGGTCTTCGCGGGTCTCATTTTCATTTCTCTCCGAGGCTGATTTTCAAAACTCGGTGCGTCTCTCTCTTCTTCACAGCTTAGCTTCGATTCTCTCTCTCTCGGGTACGTCTCTCTAGGGTGAGGCGAGGTGAGGCGAGTTGCAAACGAAGGTTTCCACTCTCCGGATCTCACTCTCCGACTCTCACTAGGGTTCCCGCGAGACGCCACCTTAAACGGCCGTGAGGCGAGGTAAGGCGGCCGTGAGGTGACTCCGACTCCGACTCCGACTGGGCTTTCTTGGGTGAGGTGAGGCGAGGCAGCCACCTTGGTACCGGCTCCTCCTGAAAATCGTGAGTTCTTTAAGAAGTCATATTGTGTGCCCCGCACTTTACTGATTTTGTTTGGTTATTTTGCATTGAGCAGCAATAATTAATGTGCCGAGACAAGCAATTATATCTTTTTTTTTGGTTCTTTTTCTCTCCTGCTAGTCTTTTATAGTATAAATGGGGGCGATGATTAAAAAGAGAGAGGACTGGTACAATGATGTATCTCAAGAACTTCAGAAATGACCTCTGTCAGTAAATTTGTCCCAATGAACTATTAAAAAGACCAAAATACAAAAAGAATAGCGCAGTCATGTAAAGGACTTCAAAATACATAATGGACATAAATTTCATATTATTTGGATTTTTCTTTGATTTCATATTGAATTTCAAAGTTCAGCTTTTGAAATATGAAAAAACCAGTAAAAATACCCTTGCTGTTCCAGATTTACTCCTGCATTCAAGCCACTGTCTGGTACAGCTAGGAAGCCCCAAAATTCATGAAATTTTACCAGCATGTAGAATGTCATCTCCTGAGCATTTTGATATAAAGAACACTAAATTCGGTTTAACAGATCTCTCAGAATGATTTTCTAAAGGTAGCATATTAATTATTGACCAGCAAAAAAAAAAAAAATTAGCATCGGTTATTTACAAATAACCGATACTAATTGAGACAATTAGGATCGGTTATTTGTAAATAACCGATGCTAATTCATATTTTAGTATCTGCTCTTTAACTGATACAGATTAGTTTCTACATTTGTATCGTCTTGGTCAGTATCACCTCTAGGTCCGCTCCTGATGTGCGTAAATAACCGATCCTGATGTGTATTTACCACTAGTAGATATCCTGCGGTAGGGTACTGGTAAACCATGTTAACTATGGGACGATGGGGCTGCCTTCCTGGCTTGCAACAGAACATGTAGCTACATGTATTCAGCTTGCAAAGAACATGAGGGAGTGGGTTGAAGTTAGGCACATGGGAAGAGAGGGGGTTCGAGGTCCCCATAAACTGGCAAACTGGAGCAGGAAAAATCAGAGTACACTCTCTGAGATCCACGTACAGGACATAAGGAGAAGAGATGAAGTGGAACAAGACTTAGACCCAAGTTTCTTTACTTTTAAATAATTGGTTTGTACTAATTAGTTTTTTAAAATTCCAGTTTTCTAATTTTCGGTTTATTTACTTTTCAATAAAGAGAGACATAGAGCACTATTCACATGTAACACACTGCTCACAAGTGCATAGTGCGGAACTTGGGAAGAGAAGAAAACAACATCAGGAAATGATTCAGTCAGACACTGCAATCAAGAGACGAAGACAAAGTGGAAGTAGATTACTAGATGTAATGAGTAGTTAGTTATCTGTAAATTTTTTTTTTTTTTTGTAAAATTATAATTATTATTAGATACAAGGCGTAGGGTTCAGATAATTAGATTATCGATAATTTACAATTTAGGATCAGGATTAGACTTAAGTTGTAGGGTTTAGGTGTAAATTAAGTACTTAGAAAATCAGTCAAATATTTTGATTTAGGTCGTAGATCTATTTGTGAGCTTTTCAGTAAAATTTATTTCACTTCAATCTGATATGACATGACAAAGTTATGATCAAAATATAAACACTCGTTGCTCAGATTACGGAGTCAGAATCTAGACATCAAGACTATAGCGTCCATAAATGGAGGCAGCTTGTCGAGTGCGTATCCACTGAGATATCTCATATTTTGCGTGACCGACGTGTCCGGTGCCTATTCGGAGATAGAGCAGGAGCAATATTATTTGAGCTTCGAGATTTGTGTCCACTGTATTTGAACGGTCGAGATTTTGCAAAAAATCATGCAAAATATGAGATATCTCAGAGGATGCGAATTCGACTTGGTCATGGCCTTTCGTCTATTTTTTATTTTTTATTATTAGTTTTGTTTCTGTTTCTGTTTAGTTATTTTCTTATTCTTATTTTCTATTAATTTAAAAGTCGGACCATTCGGTGGCAAGTGAGAACCCAAAAACATGTCCTAAAAATGTGTTAACAGACAATTTGAAAAAACAAAAATCAAACTTTTCACGGGTTCTGCAGTGTTTTCTTTCGTATCCTAAGGATACGGGATTGGTTCTAAAGGAAATAAACAAAAAGAAAAAAAAGAAGAAGATGGAAATGACCGCGTCATCTCAGCCATCAAGAGACCAAACGAATACATTTCACATCCTTGCGCAGGTAAAAAATTATCTTTTGCTTTCAAGATTTTGTACAAGGATGGTGCGCCGCTCCATGATATGTACATCTCTGACGAATTTAACACGGTCTTTACACCGACTAGACCCAGTCAACGTTCAAACAAGAAAGAGGTTGTTCTCTTGAGAAAAAAGAAAAAAGAGAGACACTGTGTCATGCACATGCTAGGTCTGCTTTGGAGACGTGGTGCAACTGCAATTTTTTACCCCAGCATTTCACATGCGTTAGGGCCCCACACCTACTGTGCTATTACCAAGGTGGTAATCTTTATGTGGTTCATATGAAATACTGGCCTGACAGATGAATTCATATCCTCTGCATTAACTCAAAAGAGAATCTTTTGAGTTAATGAATATAGACTGTACGATCTGTTTCAAGATTCGTGCGAATTAGATCTACACTAATATTAAAGGGCCCCTATGTTATAGACACGAGCCGGATTAACTCCGTTTAAAATTAGACGGTTGAAATTTATTAACTCAAAAGAATCCCTTTTGAGTTAATGCAGAGGATACGGATCCCTGACAGATGCAAAAGCGTGTTTTTATCTTGTTTTATATCATCCTCATGTTCCGAAATTTTTATTAAAACCCTCAATTAAAAAAAATAACAAATCTACCCCTAGACTGAAAATTTTTTACATACCCTGACCGCCCATAATTGAGCAGTCTGGTGCCTGTACCAAACCGCTCCATATGGAGCGGTCTGTTGCCTGTACCAAACCGCCTCATAATTGGGCAGTCTGCTATTGCCTATATATTGGAGGGCACTTCTCTCGTTTTTTACCCCATTTATTTCAAGTTTTCACTCTTTCTCCTCTCATTCGCTCTTTCTCCAACAGATCGTCTCCCCTTTTGCATGTAAGTCCCTCAACTTTTTTGTATTTATTTTTTAGTCTAAAATTGTTTAGAAAATGTTATGAATTAATTTAAATTGTTAGAAAATGTTCAAAATTGGTTAGCAATTGTTTATAATTAATATAAATTGTTTAATCCATAAAGGTCTGATGAAACCCTAGATCTTACCATGATACCCAAAATCGAACTTTGAAAATGAGGAAGTGAAACCGCACACAATGCTCGCATATCTCTCGCTAACAATTTTTGGACGGGTGAAGCCCGCTTGAGGAGACGTTTACTTCGTTTAGGGTTTTCATGCAACAAGGTTGAAGAATATGCTACCATGCATGATCTGACTATTAGAAGCGTTATTTACAAGAACTTCGGCGATATTGACCCTCCACCTGATTGGGAAGTGTGGCCCGCATGTTGTGTCAAGAGAGATATTGCGGAGATGTTCTTTTCTGTGGCGTCAGAGTTCACCCCAAATGTATCGACAAAAATACAGATATGATAAGTAGCAAACCGCCCCATCATGGGGCGGTTTGGTACAGGAAGCAGACCGTCCAATCATGGAGCGATCAGGGTATTTTTAAAATTTTTTAGTCTGGGGGGGCAGATTTGCTATTTTTTTAGGGTATTAATAAAAATTTCGGCCTGATATTTATATGAGAAATCTTGTGTTGCAGGGTTGAAATCTTTCTTGGGTAATGTGTGGTCACAATGAAGAAATTGGTTCTCAGCCCATCAGTAACTGAAAGAGACACACTGTAAGGCCCACATGATTTTATCGTCAGGCGCAGTAAATTTTGTATCAGGCCCAAAGTTTATGTTATGTGTCGCATTTGCGGCAAACAACTGCAAAATGTTACTAATTTATCATTCAAATGGGAAAAGGATCAATGGAGAATAGTTGGCATGTTCATTAAAATATTTAAAATTGTTTATTTTTTTTTATAACACTCACTTCTTTTTTTTTTTTTAAATTAAGGCAATTTTTGTCATCTGCATAAAAAACAAATAATTTTAATTTGAATATAAGGTTTATTTAACAATTATTTATATCAAACTTGTACTGTTCTTGGATAAAAAATTGAAAATAAAAGAGAATCGCATCCAAGTTATGATGGGGACCATAGTAACAAATGAATAATTCGGGTTCGGTTCGGCATGGTCAAAAGTTCGTGATTCGGAAATGATTTGGAATTACAATACGAGATCTCAGTGCATATTTAATTCATTACCGATAATTTACTATACGATATACTGCTTATTTTTGGACATAGAAGATCAAATAGTAAAAAATATAATAAAATGGAATGGGGAAATGAAGTAGACCTAGTTGAGCATCATTAAATAGAAGTTGCCTGGCCATAGAAGATATTAGCGCTCCTTTTCTCTGCTAAGTCACGTGGGGTGCCTGGGGATAGCGCAATGGACATTGCCTGGCAGCTGGGACACTGCGCACAGCCGCACAGTACCACGAGAATTAAAATTTCTTTTTCGAAAAAAAGTGAAAAAATGCGTATTATTCGTAAAATTCGTAAAATTCGCATTTTATTCGGTCAACGAATAATACGCCATTTGGTTCGGAAACACTACAAAAACGTTTTATTCGCAAATTAAACGCGAATAAATCGCGAATATTGTCACTGTGATGGGGACTCGAGCGAATCGTATCCAACTAATCCGGCTCGTACAAAACTCGGAGTATTCAATAATTATTTATTTCAACAAATTTGATAATCACCGAAATAAATTTAAATTTAAAATCTGAGCATGATTTATATAACTTTGTTTGCTTAGGTAATCAAGAAAAAATAAATGTAAGAACCGACAATTAATACATTTTTGTATCAAAAAGAACGAATTCGACTACCACCTTTAAAAATAGAGCACTAATATTTTAATTCCGATTTCAAAAAGCAAATGAATAAAAAAAAAACGGATTTCAAATTTAAGGAATCTTTTAGATTAATCTGACTCATTCGTTTTTAAATCGCATGACAACAATTTTCCAAATTTATTTGTTTCGTGAAAAAATAAGCAATTTTCAAGTTTTGATGAAAAAGTTAGATACTTAAAAGTTTTTGATGGGTACAACAACAATTAAGCTAATTTAGAATGGAGAAATAAGATTTTTTATATTATGATGAAAAAAAATATGTAATTTAGAATATTTCAATGGGTATATCAACAATTTTTCCGACGACGGAACGAGATGTGACATATAAATCTAATAAGAGGAGGGATTCGTTTACACCTTTTTTGGTGACACACTTTGACACCTACCATTTTCAAAGTCCAAATAGTCGATTCAAACCGTTCAACATGATGGATATATTAAAATGTGCTTGGAGATCAAATTTTACATTTTTTTGAATTTGTTTGCTATTTATTAAGATGGTTACAAAAATCATTGTTTTCAGACCATTGAAAAACAGCGATTTTGTAACCATCTTAATAAATAGCAAAAAAATTCAAAAAAATATAAAATTTGATCTCCAAGCACATTTTAATATATCCATCATGTTCAACGGTTTGAATCGACTATTTGGACTTTGAAATCGCAAAATTGACTTATATAAAAAACGGTGTCATGATGTGTCACCAAAAAAGGTGTAATTGGATCCCTTCTCATCTAATAATTGCATTACAAATTTTGTGATGGAGTAATTTATTTAACAAAATCAACATATCAGATGAGTTCTACCCTACCATATCAATTTCATTCATTTACAAGCTACTCCATATACATGGGGGCCAAAAAGAGAAACCGATCTGAGAAATGCATTATTCAAGCTTATGTTGGAGAAGCCAACTCCTGCTATTTGCTTCCCTGTTTCTCTTGTCAAATGACAACCATCAGCCACCAGTTGTTGCAACGGGTCGAGAATTCCTTGCATAAACCTTAGGAACGTACCATCTGCACAAAAATTCAAATCAATTTTTAAAAATATTGCAGATTTCATAAAGTAATAAGGGAAGGAAGAACAGGGAAATACTCTTCACTGTGCCCCGGTTAAACTCTCTGCTTGGTTTTGGAATCTTATTCTGACTATATTTTTTTATTTTTCACCTCCTGTCGTGAAGATCAGATTTTTATTTCCCTATAATACATGAACCTACCATATTACATATATTACTCCACCACAGCTAAGATAAAGAAAATTATCACCTTCAGCAGCAACGTGCTCAATAAATATGTATTGCCCACCGGGCTTCAGAACTCTCTGTACTTCTGCACAAGGATATTTTCATTTCACATATTAGTAAGAATCAAGGGGAAGTTATTTCAAACTCTACCCTGCTACTTTTTCTTCTTTTTTTTCAGTCCATTTTAATTTGTAGTGGGCGGACTATCCTTCTTATAAAAAGCATTTCCTAATTCAAAAGGAATAAAAACTTAACTTCTCAAATGTTTTTTTTTTCACACGGACTAAATTCAAGGGAACAGCTGTATCTCTAAAATGAGCTCTGTAATTACTACAATAACTACCCGATAGGAATCGATGTGAAGTACACCATAAAACATGCTTATAGCACACAAATATTGTTAACTCCAAAAAGTTAGAAAGGCAATACATAAGAAAATACAGAAAGACCCAGATTATAGATAAATCAAGATACAATTAATAATCAGACAAAGTCTGAAAGCCCAACAAGTTATGCAAATTATATTAGAGATATATAACATCCATCTACATAGTGCAAACTTATTGGTTATATAGTCCCAATATAACCAGTACTATAGCACATATACACAAAATCGTAAACTAATAATTTCGTCATTTTTGAAAATAAAATATATTCAAAAGGTTTACATATATCCTTCTTCAAGAAGTTTTTGGTTGTTTCACTGTACAATACAAATGCAAAATTGAAAACTTAACGGTTATCAAAGGGTAAATAAAAACACAGGCCTCACCTCTAAGAGTTGCATCTACATCCTTGACGGAACATAAGACAAGAGTACCTATCACCGCATCCATCGAATCATCCTCAACTGGTAACGCCTCTCCTACCTACGTGGACAAGCAAAATTTTAAAAAATTTCCCAACTGTTTCCCAATGGTTTGATTCAAATTCCAATTCTACAAGCTACTGGTGCCAAAAAGCATGAAAATCGTACCCCTCTTAAAAAATTGAAATTTGAATCTGGTAGACCAGCAGTTGCGGCTGATGACCTGGCATACTTCTCCATTTGCTTATTTGGGTCTACTCCAATTATGCTTAGATCACTGTTATCTACATAGTATTTGAAATTGGGACCGGTTCCAACTCCTAGCTCCAGCACCTTCTTTTTGGTGCCCTTCAAATTTGAAAACAGCTTCCCTTTGTACCCTGCAATCTTCAAAAACACATTTCAACTTAGAAATTTTTTATCAAAATTGACCATATATATATATATATATATATATATTTATATTTAGAAAAGTGGACATAACCCATTGATTTCATTGATGAAATAAAATCAGAAAGATAAAAGACAGGTACCAAGCTGGTTCCTATCCTTTAGCAGAATCTGTTTTTTACATTATATAGCAACTAAAATATCAAGCTGGAGAATTGTCCATATTTAACGTATAGTATTTTTAAGTTATGTCTAAAATTTCATACGCAATTGGAATTACAATAGATTACAATTTAAAGGAAAAAGGAGATATATTATATCATTTCAATGCTAAAAAGGAAGCTTTAGCAATTCGAAAACACGAATTACTAAAACTGAATATAGAGATGAAGGTGTTTAGAAGGGAGATTTCTTCTCACGTAAGCATTAGAGAAACCAACAAAGAAATAAAAAATAAAAGAAAGAAATGATAGCATACCTCTCTCTCATAGGCTTCCATTCCAGAGCTCATAGCTTTAGCATACAACTCCTCATAGCAATCGGACCTTGAAGGATGCACCATCTCTGTCGAAGCCTACACATGAAACACAGGAGATAATAGACGCATCACTCTCGAATGGAACCGAATTATTCACCAACATTGGCAAACTTCACTTAGTTTAGAAATTCCATACAGTCGAATCTCTAGGCGGAGCTGCGGAAACCGATGGAGGCTGGAAAGGAAGCAGACCCGATAGCGACGCGCCGAGTAGGCCCCTCCTGCCACAGTGACAGCATCCTATTGGATGACAAGCGGGGTTCCTGCTATCTTCAATTGTCGAAGTAGGAATTTGCGCTCGGCATTTGGTTTTGTTTCTGATGCGGTGGCGAGCGGAGGAGGAGACGGGTGAGATGGCCGGCGGTGGCGACACGCGTACGGACAGGCCGTGCATTATCAAAGGATGTGGAAAATAGTGAAGCAGATTTTAGTTTAGCTTTGGATTAGCTACCGAAATTGTTATTGGATCAAATTTGGGTTGAAATATTAGAAGGACACGGAGCAACGGACCGCTTCGGCCCATTATTGTTACATTGAAATATAATAAAAAGGCCGGTCCTTTGTGTCGGTCAGCCCATATATGGAAGGCCTCGATCTCTATTCGCTAGACCCGCCGAAAGAAACGATTGTCAAGCTCTTCGTGCTTAAGCGTGCTATATATACAACCGCTCCATCGGAAAATCAATCATCGCCGATTGTAAAACCCTAATTCGGGTTTTGTGTCGGCTTCTCGCTTCGATTGAAATTCATCATTTCCTTGGTTTTCCTTTGTATCTGTTTTATTGTTTAATTTTCTAATTAATATTTGATTTGGTTGATTATTCTATGATTTTTTTGTGTGATTTGGTTGCTATTATACGATGCGATGCGACCTTCTGATTGGGGATTCATGTGATGAGAAAAAGACAGGGACATCAGAAATCCTCTCTACTGAGAGGGATGATGAATCATGTCTAGGGGAATCTCTGATGAAAACCTCTACTTCATTTGTCTTTTTTTTTTTATAAATACAACTTTTTATAAGAACTGATTGGTGAGATAAAGATGCGTGGTGCTGATGATGGTGTTAAATATACTATGAGTATTATCAACTATGAAAACAATCTAAATCTGAGGCACCTTTATCTTTTCCTTTTTACGCAATTAGCTTAGGGGAAGTGACTATTATTGCACTGGTATATGTTGAAGAATTGAAGGTTTGGATGATTAAGCTTCTTTTTTTCGGGTGAAGTTTTGTTGTGAATTGGATCTCTTATATACAAATAAACCTAAATTCATGAACCTAAATCCAGACACAAAATCCAATGGATAATTGTGTTGTGCACTGCAGTCTACAACGATTGTTTAATAAAGAACACGAGTTTCACATTAATTTCTATGAAATCGTGTCAGTTCGAACTAGGGATGCGGAACGATCTTATTGGGCCGTGTTGTTCCATACTGGGTCATGCATCATATGGCCCATTTTTGTTCTAAGCATGCCTCATGCTTGTCTTTTCCATTTTTGATATGCGAATTATCAAACAGATACAAATATAAATATAATTTCAAATTTACAAATTAAATATGGTTGAGTATGCATATCCCCAATTTTATAAAAGTACGGATATTCAATTAGCAATATATATTTTTTAAATTAAATTTTATTATAAAAATTTGTGTTTTTCAATTGCATAACAAGATAAAAAATATATATTTAATTTAATTATTATTAATGCTATTTATTTATCGATATTTGTATTGGAAGTTATTTTTCATATCGTAATATATTTGTATTCCTACCAATTCATATCGGATTTGTATCCATTTATTTGTAATATATTTGTATTCCTACCAAATTGGCTCTATGTTGTTGCTATACTTGCTACTACATTGGTGTCACGAGTCACGACCTAATCGATCATGATTTGTGAGTCAGTTTTTTATTTTTTTTGTTTTTGATAAGTTTATTTGATTAAAAGAAAAATCACAATTACATCCATTCCTAAACGGTAGAGGGTATCCGAACTGTTACATAAAAGTGCAATTTGAAATCCCATTCACCTTTAATTGGGAGTATCCGAACTGCTGAAGGCCATTTTGATTTATATCATACGTACGCGCGAGTGAACCGGAGATTGGGAGTCGGTCACTCGGTGGAGAACTGCTGCTGAAGAAGCTAGGGGAAGGGCAGTTCGGGCAATACTCTCGGGCAAATGTTTAAAATAAGTATAGACTCTTGGTTTTTGGTCCCAGCTTGTCAGCGCTTAGAAATCCGCTAACCAATTAATTAAAATGAAGCATAAGAGGAGCTTCCAGGTGGGGTCTCGAAGCGATAACAGAAGAGAAATTAAGCGACTACTAAGTGGTCCCCATTGTGCAGAACTGGACAAATGTGTTAAAATGTAAAATAGAATTCAAATTAATATATAACGGGTAGTTTATTTAATAGAATAGAAAATAGTGCTATGTAATTAATAGGACTACGGAATAGTGCATTCTAACGGCTACATTTTTGAGTTACTTGTAATTATAAATAGAGATACAGGTAAAGCTAAAAAAATATATACAAAAATAACATGGTAACAGAGCAAAAGACTCTGTGACCGAAAAATAAAAAAAACTACAACAAATTTCAGCAAAAGAAAAATGGCTCAAGAATAAGCAACAAACTTTTCCTAATTACGTGTCATGGGCAATGGCAGCATCTAGGGCCCTGAGTGATCGAGAGATGTTAGAATACATCACTAGTGAAAATAAAAAACCAGAAATCACAGATCCAAACAAGCTAACTCCTGACAAAAAGACGACAACAAATGATAAAATCATCACCTCACTAATAAACTCCATGGAGCCGGTTGTATCCGACCTTTTTATGATGGCCGAAACAACACATGATTTGTGGGAAGCGGAAAAAGCTATGTATGGTCAGCAAAATAATTTCTCACATATTTATCAACTTATGCAGGAGATTCAACAAGAAAAACAAGGGTCGAGAAGTCATACTGAGTACCTTAATATTTTTGAAAAAAAAACGCAATGAGCTTTGACCCTACCGGCCAATAACAACAGATTTGGCCACACTTCAGAAGCGAGCTGAGGAGGATGATATTTTTCAGTACCTCGCGGGTCTAAACCTGAGTTATGAAGCAGTAAGATCTCAAATCATGACCACAGTACCTCTTCCTTCTTATTCTCAAATTAAAAGTTTAATTCAACAAGAGAAAAGTAGAAAACTTGTCATGAATGGTTCACAGACTGTAAGCCATGAGGGACACGAGACCCATGGCTTAGCTGTAAAAAATTCCAATTTTAATCAAAACCCTAGTTTTCAAAATCGCCCAAATCAATCTAAAAATGAGAAGTGTAACCATTGTAAAAAGAATGAACACACTTTGGATAGGTGTTGACATCTCTATCCACATCTCAGACCAAAAAAATTCAAAGCCAATGATCAGAATCGAAATTGGAAGAAAAACAGTGAAAAAACAGAAGTTACGCCGTTTCTAATGAAGATAAAGAGTTTAATGGGCTAGTGAGTTCGTCTGGAAGTGGATTCAGACTTAATAAAATGACTTAAACCGCCAACAGATCTAATTTCAACCCCGACGGACCCGGTTTGACTGTTGGCGGACCCAGATGGGGTATTGGCGGACCCGATTTTGGTATTGGCGGATCCGGTTGGACTGCTGACGGACCCAATAGCCAACAGAGCAGACCCGTTATGGTTCCTAGAGCAAATTAATTTTCAAATGAGTTTTTGGAGAAGAAGAGATCATTTGTCTACATAGACGTGGAGCACATGAGCCAAGATACCGACATACTCGGTTTTCATAAACCAAACGTAGCAAATGAGATAATATAATGAGTAGCGCTGGTTGGCTTGGATTAGTGGGCCGACCAGTAAGATCAAATAAGAGAGAAGAAGGGGTGCGCAACATAATGTATTGAATGATCTGGGTGCAAGCCAACCAGCGTCCCTTTTTTTTTCTTTCCGTTTTCTTTTCATTTGCTATTCCTTCTTTAGCATTCCATAATTATTGGATGCCTCCATTTCCGTTGATATACTGAGTTTGCTAGTGACTTTTCATTTTCTTCTCTCTTTTTACATTTAATTTATTATATATATATATATATTTTATATTTAGGGGTTAACACACGGATACACATATATTATTACAAAACTTATTTTTTATATGTCATGTTTAGATTCGAAAAACTTTTTTTGGCATGTTGATTGTTTTTTATTTAGTACTCGATTAGATATTGGACCCGTATAGATATTATCTTGCCCTACCCTGATGGAAATCCTAGATCCGCCCCTGGTCGTGGATTAAGTCTTCCAAGACAGCAAGACACGCCTTTGAGAAATCTCTTCCAAATTTTTCTAATGGATTTCTCCTCTCAAGTCTTTGATGGTGAAAGAAAAAAGAAGGCACTCAAATTCTGTCTAAAATAACTGCTGTTCAGAAAACTGAGTTGTGTTGTCTTTTGTGCCTTGGGGACCCATCCTTATATAGTAGGGTAACACATCTGGCAATCAGCGTGCGGCCCGCACAAAGTCAGTGTGACCGTACACAAACGGCCAGACATGTCTACAGAACCGCCTTTTCTCTGAATAACCGACTTTCCTGATTTAACAGTGTTTTGTGCGGTATGCACAAACTTATGGCTCTATGCCAAATCTAAAAAGGTATTTTGTGCGTTCGCATAAAAAACCGTGCAATCATATCAAAATCCGTGCGGCCCGCATCGAAACCGTACGACCACAAAACTCTCTGGTTATCGGCCAACTTAATCGAGATATTTTGTGCGGCCCGCACAACTCTCCAAACAACGGTTCTTCTTACTTACAAATCTCATAATCAATCAATCAATGATTTGATCTTTGTCCAAATTGTTGTACACATTTATGGACCACACCCTGTTGAATACATAGATTGTCAAATACCTTAGTTCCATATTAGATCACTTAATTAGAACAATCATAAATCACAATATACAATTCATAATTATATTACATATATGTTCAACCGTTTGATTATAATCCAACAGTGTTATTTAATGAAGATCTTGATAAGAACTGATAAACTTATATAAAAGTTGTAAATGGACAACATTCATCAATGTTCCTAAGTAATTGAAGATAGAGAGCTAGCACGGCAAGGATCAAATTAATAATGAAGAAATGATTATCAAAATTGAAAACCCAATTAATAAGGACAAACAAAAACACTTGCAATATTTAAAAAATAGAAATAATATGTCATATAGAAGAATACATTTGCATGTGATGTGAGCTCCGAAGAAGGAAACGGATTCCTAGCTATTTCCCAGTGCATAACAACTTTTCTGTTGATAATGATAATAAATAGTTGTTAACCTGGTACACATCAAAAGCTGAAATCACAGCGCTAGGCACATGTACTTCATAACAGGTTATGTTTGCACGGTACACAAGTCTATACTTGCTGTCTATACCATAGATTCTACAGGCCATGGCCATGTTAATGTCCATATAGTACTAACTACTATAACCCTAGTTAGCCTTTCCTTTCTAGGTTTTCCTACTGTCATGCACTATATATCAAATTCAATATATGAACCAAAACCAACTCATGAAATCAAAGCACCCCTCTCCTTTTGGTTCAAAAGTGAAAGAAAATTTGCCTTTATAAACAAGCACCTCCCCACCAATCCTGGCCAGTCCTTCCTATTCCTATTCTCCAAAGGGCAATGATGCTTTGATTTGTTGCATCTAAAGGGAAAGGAAATGGGATACCTTCTCTTCCTGTTTCATTATACTATTCTATACTTTCTAGTGTTTAGTTGTAGCAAAAGAAAGAAGCTAGAGAATTCAATCCATGTTTGCGTAAATATAGTAATTCATCATTCATCATCTTAGGTCTTGCATGTGGAAGTGAGGTTAGTTGTGTAATATTGTGCAGCCAAGGATGACTTGCCGGTGCATGCATGCATATTTATTTAATTAAATTGTATGTTGTGTTTTGAATCGGCAAGGCATTTTTTGGCTACATGATTGCCTCCTTTTCTCATGCAAAAGCTCAGATGATATAACAAAAAAGGAGAATAATTAGTAGCTTCCTTTTTATGGTGATACTATACTATATTATAAGGGAAAGGTAATTGGTACCATGCACAATGACCAAGTTCTACGATGCAATTATGCTAGTAATACCAAAATATATATAGCCTTAATATATTTCTTTTCATTTTTTCCATGAACAATTACAGCATTTGATATATCTGTAAATAAGATTTTAACATCACAAAATTTGAAGAACGAGGGTGGAGCATACCAAGCATTTGCTATATATGTCACGATGAGGAAGAGACGGTGAAGCATCTCTTTAACGAGTGCTTACAGACGAGAACATTGTATATCTGAAGTGATATTCCAACGGTTTTTCTCTCATATGGAGATGATATTTCCAAGATGCATATCACCTATTTCTACAGGGAGCTTTTGCAACAAAATGAAGGAGATTCTTCTAATCTCACAGTTTGTCATTTGAAGATCCAAAGATACATGTCTTGGTAGAAGAAGTTTACACCCAACCCAATGGAAGAACATCAATTAAAAAGATTACATTGATTATTTTTATTTTTCTTTCTGTCTTTTTGCACTTTTTATTGACTCAATTCTTTTGAGTCACTTTCTAATCTTCTTTGTTTTATTTTTGTTTTAATGGATATTTTCTTTTCATTTGTTTAGTCAATTATTTACTTAATTTCTTCTTATTTGCCCTTCTATAAATTAAGAAATTTAATTAATTAATCAATTAATAAGATCTTCTCGGGCTTGGCATCAGGGGCGGATGTAGAATTTTGATCAGGGTAGGGCAAAAAATTATTGAATCGGATTTAAATAAATAATCAGATTCAAACCCATTAGATAATCAGATATTAGATAAATCATGATAACAAAAACATCAAAAATAGTATTATAACACAATCTACTCCATAAAATTTAGATAATCAACTACAGGGTATGGCAATATTAATTTTCAGGATAGGGCAAAGATCCAAAACCTAGTATTTGTAAATTAGTTTTGAATTTTCAGGGTAGGGCAGTTGCCCTACCCTGCACTACAGTAGATCCGCCCCTGCTTGGCATGCATGCACCTCTCATCTCATGCACAATTATGGTTGGTTGTTTGCACTTGATTAATCTGCCTTGGACATAATTCAGTATAAACTGTCTATTCTTGTTAGTTACTTTGATTCGAATACTTAATTATTTATTTATTAAGATATTAATCGTTGATCATGCGTGTACGTACGTGCAATTTATGCTGTGCACCTTTTGCGAGTTTATATCCAACTTCTACTTCTACTTATACTGATAGTCTGATACTGATATTCTCTCTAACACTAACTAGTTCGTCCCATAATCACGGGCCTCCCGCTGATACGACAAGATCATTCAAGTAATCACAATTCATTCGCCTACCTCAAATCAATCAAATTGGGAAAATTTCTAGTGTATCCATGAAAATTTTTAAAATAGCCAATATTCCCATCAAAACATCATAATATCCTATATCTCCGTACAAACTTAATAAATTTCTTCCATCCCCTTTTGTTCATTTAACTTTTTATTTAATTATTTTAAAAATTGAATTAACAAATTATATGCCCTCATCTCTCCTAAATTGCCTATAATAACCTCAAAGCCGAACGTGTATGGTACTGTAATGTTCTAGCATTTGTTTGTTCAATCCCGTAAAGAAGCCAACAGGAAGTCTGTGATGCGGCTCGTGTGGACGGTACAACAGTGAGTAGAGGGAGAAGCAAGAGTAGTAGGAGGTAAGGAGAAGCCATTGACGATATCAAGGGAAGTAGTTTATACATGAAAGATGAAACACATATCCAGATTCATCAGTGGATCTCAGCCCTGTGCGAGACGAGTCCGACTCTGCTGCTTTTCCGAGAGAAAAGCAGGAACCAGCTTTTCCGGATCCAACCATTCAAATTCGTCGAGATGTGTGCATAAAAAAGTTTCTTTATCGAGATGCGTGAATAGAAAAATTTGAATGGTTGGATCCAGAAAAGCAGGATCCTGCTTTTCTTTCGGAAAAAGCACCTGAGCTCGATTCGTGCGAGACGTGAAGGCACAGTAAATTTTGCCTCTACATTTAGTACTTTAATTGCAAATCTGTTCTCGCTGTAAAATTTTGGCAATTAAACATTCTCTAGAGGAATTGTAATATAAGGCCCTGTACAGACTTTATCTCGTTTAAATGAAAATATTGGTGAGCAACAAAGCTCACTGACCTTAAAAAAATTAGAAAAAAAATGAAGGGATAGCTTGATTAGTGGATTTGCAAACCGTGCTATGCATAGTATCGTAGCCTCACTCTAATGATATTTAACGAGATATCTGACTTTTGAGATTAAAATTTATTTTAAAAGAAAGTAAAGAAAAATAAATAAAAGGTAAGAAATGTAAAGCAAAGGAAAAAAAAAATGGAATCGCTTGTTAATTATTCATAAAGAAAAAAGAGAGAGTAAGAAATAATTTTACGGAAGATTTAGATCCATTGCTATTACGGTTAAATATATTAAGCTTTGTAACAAATCTGTTTTGTTGTATTTGTAAGTGACGTAGCCTCTAATTCCATCTATTTGGATCATAATTTTACATCTGATATCCAGTAATTCTATCTATTTGGATGTTAATTTTACGTGTAATCAAGTCGACAGTGCAGGGCTGTCAAAACGATTGATGTCATATCCTGGAATAGAGAGAGCTTTTTACAGGCACAGGTGGAAGTATTAGTAACTAGAACGAACCTGGTACACTGTTACATTGCATACATGATACACCTATATATCCTATGTATGGGCCTGTTGATGTGAAATACATTATACAGCGGAATTTTTTAAAATAGAAATTAATAAAAAAGAAGAGAGACAAAGAGGAAGAGTACATCAAGTTTTTGATTGGTAGAAAGATTGGTACGATTTCTATTGTTTTAAAAATAAAAAAAGTTTGAATCGGTAGAATTTCACATTGGATTTTTTTTCTGTAGAAATTAATAAAAAGAAAGAGAGAGAAACAAAAAGAATACATCAGGTTTTTAATTGGTAGAAAGATCTGTAGGATTTCTAATGATCCTAAAAATAAAAAAGTTTGGATCGGTAGAAATTCTACTGATCCAAACTTAGTTATATTTTTCTTTTTTAATCTGATGCATAGATGGAGGGAATTCTTCTATTAGATCTCTAGTAAAATAAAAAGAAGTTTCAAAAAATAGATATAATGTTTCTATTATATCTAAATTTTAAGATACTCTATCAATTTTTTTAAATTTTTTTTTATATTTTACTAGAGAAAATTAAAAAGAAAAAAACAAAAAACTAGTTTTTATAATTTTAGGATCGTTAGAAATCCTACCGATCTTTCTATCAATTATAAATCTGATTTACTCTTTCTGTTTCTCTCTATTTCTTTTTATTAATTTTTACAGAAAAAAATCTTTTTATACATGTTTTTTTTTTTTGAAGAACTTTCACAAAGACTGCGAAGTCGTGAGAAATAATCGAACTTAACGAAGAGTTCTAAGACATTTTTCCTAACCAATTGTGCTCTCTCCTCCCCCTCTCTCTCTCTCGCCATGTGATCTTTCTCAGTCCCGCACATGGTGTACAGTACCAGTAGTCGATCTCAACAGTACTACATATATAGACAGAGTCGTAGACATTACAACTACTAATTAACAATTTCTTTTCCCAGTCCCAGTCCTTTTTAGGGGCCTTTTGATTCTTCTAGGCACAGAGTTATAATACATGACTCATCAGAGTTACTGTTCAATTGAGGTCGGTACGCCGTCAGACATCTTCCCAGTACCGTAAATAACAAAACAGTAAAGATTTCACAGTTTCAGAGCTATTTTATCCAATTTGGTATTAAACCAAGTAAACAAATACTTCATGCATCCAAGCGCTCTACATTTTAAATGCATGTAGTTAGTGTATAATTATTTAATGATTTTCACTTGACAAGTTGTTCTTCCTTGCCGATGGCCTCCTCGATTTCTCTCAATGCACCGACCTTTTGCTCGATTTCTTCAATCAACTCCTCCCTATAGAGCTCGGCTCTATTAGCTTGTTCTATATCTTCTTGCTATATATACAACATTCAAAAGCAATTCAACGGTTAATTACCTCTGGATTAAGGTGCAATTTACTAATAACACAAACGAAGAACGAATATATATAGAATGTAAACGGGTGCAAGTCTATCGATCAACACCTTCAATGATATGATTTTACAATTATTAAAAGTTTATTGTTGTTGTTATTTTTCAATCACGGCTGGTGATTCTTGACTCAACCCAACTAAGAAGTAAGAACTAGTTACCGGGTTTAATTATTAAAGGTTTCATGTATACTTCAATTGAAGGATAAACAGTATTTTTCTTGTAAGAAACAAAAAAAAAATGAAAATCTTAGTTTCTTCCAACAGGGATTCAAACCTAGTACAAAACTATTTAATACTTGTTCGGTGAAAAACTGAAAATAAAGGAATTGGTTAGGATTGGAAACTTTTGACCCAAAACAAATCTGATAAATGTTAAAATTATAACAACTTCCTAAGTCCTAATGAATGTTGCATTATTTTTCATTTTCCAAATATAATTCAATTGAAGGATAAATAGTTGACTTCAAGATCATGCTTCTTAATTAATTACCTCAGTAAATAAGAAAAAAGAAGGAAAATACCTTGTCATACCACCAGTGTGCAGTTCCATCTCCGCCTTGTGAACGGTAATCGTCCCTGTCATACGGATCCTACTCAACATATTTCACATACAAGTTTCAGTTAAGCAATAACACAACACATAAGAAAATTAATAAAAATATGATGCTGACAAATTGCAATCATGACCAATATTTATTAAATAAATAATTAGAAGGAATGGTTTCTGGAGTATTACTTCCATTGATGCAAAGAAGCAGCAACCCCAAACCGTGAACATGAAGTAAAAGATGTCTGTAAAAAGAGCCAGGCAAGTGCAGTGAGCATAGTAATCCCAATTATATCTAAGAGTAAAAAAGAAAAAGAAAACCATAATAATAAGTAATAATTATAGCTTCTAAGTAAAATTTTCTACTCACAAACATTTTTGATGGAAGCATCACTGAGATGCCAGATGGATTTGTGTACAATCCAGTCACGCGTACCCTCAACGTGCTGTACCATAACCGCCATCAGTGGAAAATCAGGCAATGCATTCAAATGCCGTGCCAAACTTCTTCTCCCTCTTTTCTCTAGATTCTAATATCAGTATAATTAAAACAAGAAAAATCTCTTTTAGTTTTTCTGAATAACAATTTGTTGTTTTTATAATTACCAGAGAAGAGAATGACAGATTTGTTAACAGCAATTTAAAATTACCAGAGAATGACTGCTCCATCTGCACTGACCAAGATGTCCAAGCTGCCAGGTCAATATGATTAAATTATTCAGAATTAATACCTGGAATAATTATACCAATAATCAATATATAATGAAAACTAACTGCTCTAGGAAGCTGGTTACGATTGATCTTAGAATTAGATGGTTGGAAAGCTGAACACAGAGCATGTGGCTTCAAAACTGGCAGCGCCATTGCTGATACCTCCACTGTGGGCCCTGGATAGCAGTTGTACGAGATGAGTCTTATTTATGTACAATTTAATATTTTAATTAATAAAGAGAGAGGTGTAGGGTGCTGCTGAGTGGATAAGGAAACCTTTCTGTCCAATCCTTTTTTTTTTTTTTTGAAATTATTTCTTTCTTTTGGAAAGGCCTGGCCCATTACAAGCCCAGTAACAATTTACACACAAAAGTTTCAAGTTTTTCCCGTGTTTATCATTTGGTAGTTTATTTAGTTTATCCTGGTTGAAAATAATTATTATTAATTTTAGTCAAGACTTGACCATATTTTATTGAATATTATCTAATTTTAACCTGATAAAACTAACAGTTGTTTAAATATGAGAAACTTTCGAACTTTTTAGTAGAAAATTATCACATTTCAAAATTCTAATATACAAGAAAAAAAAAAAAATCTAACTACCAGTAGTCTGACTTTTAAGTACAAAAAAAAAAAATTATGGGTATATACACAAAGAGCCATTAAATTAAGGGAAGAAACTATGGTCAAATAGGGTGACGAAAGAAATCAAGCAGCGTAATCCGATAACTAGGTCTAATTGCTACCATAAAACTGGAAAGCAATTAGTATACATATATTACAGCACCTCAAAGAAGTTGCTTTTTATATTATTTGCACTAAATAAATTATAAATGGAAAGAATAAATGAGCATGATTACATGGCCCAACACTTTAATTTTCTCAATTTGCTATTGGAGTTGGAAGGGAGCTTTGCCTTTAGGTCACAAAATATTAGTTGAGATATATTACTCTGAATTGATTGGTTAATGGTTATTTGAGTAAGTAAGAGCAGGTATGCAAATATAATCAGACAGTGCAGATTTATTTCATTACACATTGATGACTCTGTTTTTATGTGGTTTCAACTAGTGTTGCAATTGATGTGGCTGGCTATGCAATCAATTAGGTACCGCTAGTGCTGCAATTTTACAGCCTTTGTTAATAGTTGATTAGTACTTGAATGATGCTGTCATGGTTGTACAAAGAAAATTTCAATCCGTTTCTTACCGAGTATCTAACATGCCGGTATCTAACATTTAATCATACTTTTTTTTTTTTAATATTTATAACTTCAATTAGTAGATATGATGTAGAGAGTTACTTATATAATTCGATCAAGTGAAACTTATTTTTTTTTCTCAAGTATTGTGCCAATTGCTCTCTATATTTTTAAACAATATTTTTTTCTATTATAGTCAAGTGAAACTTAAATGCTTTATAGCTTGTAGTAAATATTTATTGAGGAAGTAATCTTTTATCTATGATTATTTGTTAATATTTAATTATCTGTATGCCAATTTTTTTGCAATTATCTTATTATGTTGTAAATATGTTAAATATAAAGCTAAAATAATAAAAAATGTATATCCTAGAGAATTCAATTAAAATTGCAAGAACTCAAGATCGATGTATCTATAAGAAAAACACAAATTTGACCATATAGTATTGCCACAGAAGAACGGCAGCCAAACCTTAATAATCCATAAGCACTCTGACAAATGCTTCACAATAGTTTCCTAATTAAGTTAATAAGAACAGGTCTATAAATAGGCTTGTTGAATGCATCTGAGATAACAACTTCCCCAATTCAATAATTCATACTTTTGAATCTCCTAATTAAGCACTGCACTAGCTGTGATTAACACCATACCAGAATCCAAAAATGAAGGAGGAAGTTGTAGTGAAAGCAGCCATGCATGGGGGAGCGATCAACAAAGGATACTCAATAATGGATCTCATATTTCGCGTTGTCGCAATAATCGGCACACTCGGTAGCGCCATTTCCATGGGAACCACCAACGAAACGCTCCCATTCTTTACCCAGTTCATTCGTTTCAAGGCACAGTACGATGATCTTCCTACTTTCACGTAAGCGATAAATAATTGATAGCATGATTTTATGTTAAATTATGGAGTTTGTATGATTCATGTGTAGAGTGTGTTCTTGGTGAGAACAACAATTTAATTTGAAATGCTTGGCAGGTTTTTTGTGGTGGCTAACTCAGTTGTGAGTGCTTATCTCGTGCTGTCTATACCGGTGTCGATTGTGCATATCATCAACAGCAGGGCGAGAATTTCCCGGCTAATCCTGATATTTTTCGATGCGGTTCGACAATATTTTTATTTTCTCTAGATACACATATCATTTGAAATGAAACTACTAATATTTGGTTTTCTAAAATCTAAATAACTACTCTGCTGTTTGTGAAGGCAATGATGGCTCTTCTGACGGCGGGGGCCTCAGCAGCGGCGGCGATTGTGTACCTAGCACACAAAGGGAATGCAAGAGCAAACTGGTTCGCCATATGTCAACAGTTCAACTCCTTTTGCGAGCGCACATCGGGCTCCCTTATCGGATCCTTTGCTTCTATGGTCGTGTTTATTTTGCTAATCCTCTTATCTGCCTCGGCTCTTGCAAGGCGCTAAATGCTTCTGTTGCTATATGGTTTGCGTATGGTTTTGTTCAGCTTGTTAATTTAATTAAATGTGCATGTTTTTGTGTTATGATTGCATGTATGTATGTATTTTGTGTTTACAGTTTGAATTGTGGACCGGATTGTCATGTTTTAAATGCTTTTCTTGATCGAAATCCTTTTTTTTATTCAAAGAAGAAAAAAGTTTTTGGCAAATTGTTGATTTGGGCTCGAATTAGTTAAATATTTATAACTAATTTCTTGAGACGCGCTTGTTGGTGAAAAATTTTAAATTTAGAGAAACGTAAAATATAAACTAAATAATTTTTATAATTAAAGGGGAAAATAAATAAATAAAAATTAGGGTGTTCCTAAGTTCACCAAGTCCTATTTGTGAACTTAACTCTAAAATCCATCGGATTGACTTTGAATGACGAATTCGAACCGTTGAAACTCATCTACCTTACGAGTGATGCGTCTACATAAAAAAAAATTTAGACTTTCGAATTAATTGAGTATAAAGTTAAACGGTCAAAATTAGAAGGTTCATAAATTAATTTTATGCATTTATTTTTTGAACGTTTTTTTATCACTCGACTCTATACAAAATTAATTTAAAAAATTAAATTTTTTGTATGTAGACGCATCACTCGTAAGGTAGACGGATTTCAGTGGTTCGGATTCGTCATTTGAAGTCAATCCGATAAGTTTTAAAGTTAAGTTTACAACAATACTTAGTGAACTTAGAAACACCCGTAGTTCTGCTCAATAAAAAAGACTGTACTTTGAATATCCGGGCTCTTATTTCCGGACCAGATTTAAAAAGTCCGACCCATAATTAATTTGAGCTTGTCGTCACTTCAAAGAATATATTTTTTTTTTTTTTTTCAATTAGTTGCAAAACTAACAAAAAGAGAGAGTCTGATTTCACAAGTTTTTAGTGCCATCAACTACAATTTATTAGTATTTCCTTTTGATGTGCGGTAATGAACAGAGACAGAACTACAAATTAAATTTAAGATTGAGAAACTGGATAAATAAAAATAAGTGTTATGTAATTTTATTTTTTGAGAGAATAAAACTGAAAATTTATAAGGTGTGGTTAGTACCATTTTCCTTCCATCTATACTTCGAGTCCGCATCTTCCGTATTAACTCAAAAGAGTATCTTTTGAGTTTAATGAATCTCGACCGTCTAATCAGGATTAGAGCTAATCCGACCCACGCTTATGATGCATGGGGACTTTTAATATTAGTGTGGATCTCAATCGGACAATCCATATTTATTAACGGAACGTGCGTTAATGCAGAGAATACGAATTAATCTACTTTTGCCTGTATCCTTGACAATAAGACCAATACAGACAAACAGTGAATTCCATTTGTGATGCTATGGCATATGTCAACCATCAAGATGTGTCACGACCAGGGGCGAATGCAGGATTTTGATCAGGATAGGACAAAAAATTATTGAATCAGATTTAAATAAATAATCGGGTCAACCCATTAGATAATCGGATACTAGATAAATAATGATAACAAAATCAATAAAAATAGTATTATAACACAATCTATTTCATAATATTTAGATAATCAACTACAAGGTAAGGCAATATCAATTTTCAGGGTAGGACAAAGGCCCAAAATTCAATCTTTGTAAATTAGTTTTGGATTTTCAGAATAAGACAATTGCTCTACCCTGCGCTACAGTAGATCCACCCCTGATCACGACTTGTATTGTGAAGGATAAACAACACGATTAAGGCAAAGATGCATGTCATGGCAAACATGCTAGTACGTGTCGCCTAAACTTGTTGACATTTATCGTGTCGCGTCAGACATGTTACCTTTTCAAAATGTAAGGAAATATAGGACAGGAAAAAAAATGTCAAATGGGGCTTGGGAATTCGTTGAAGAAAAGTTGTGAGAGAGACTTTTAAAGCAATCGGAAAAAGTGTGTAAGAATTGGGGCTGATTTATATTGCGCTTCAGAAATAGAGTGGCCCATTATGAATTTATAAAAATAAAAAGGAAAAAATTAATTTGTTTGGCAATTGGGACTTGGAAACTCAAAAGCAAGAGCAGAGAACTAATTAATAAGTCCAACCCGCGATAAAATGTTCGGCCCGGCCCGGAAGAATATTAACGCAAAGGAAAAGGCAACAAAAGTTTACACTCTAAAGCTATCCAGTCTTCCCTCAAAACCTCACCATCCAGTCCGATTTGTTACAAACCCTATCCATTAAAGCGAGCGCGAGACACAGAGAGAGAGAGAGAGTGAGTGAGAGAGGGGGAGATGGGAGTGGTATCAATTGCGAACCATGGGTTCTCGGTCGCAGTCGGAGCGGGGTTGCTTCAAAGAAAACGCAGCAATTCAATGGTAGGAGTAGGTATTATTGCTCCTAGTGTGCTTCAAATGGGGAGTAGCAGAAGCAGAAAAGGTGGAATGAGAGGTATAGAGGTGGTTGCGATGGCGTCGTTTGAGGCAGGGATTGGTGTCATGGGCACCAAGCTGGGCATGATGACCTACATCGAGCCTGAAGGGAAGGTGGTCCCTGTCACCGTGGTCGGCTTTCGTGAGGGAAATATCGTCACTCAGGTTAAAACATCTGCCACTGACGGGTACTCTTCATCCCTTTATAACTCTGCATTTCTATTTTCAATCTTTTATGTTCAAATTCGTTCCATATGTTATTTGATCATGCTGATTATTAGTAAATGTAATTGTTTTATGAACTTAGAACTGCAATTGCAATACATAACTCAGCTTTGTGTTTTTACCAAGCATTACCAGTAAGCCTCGGTATTTTAAAGAGTGCGTTCACCGAAGCTCAGCGTCTTCTCATGTTTGGACTGCATGTAGTCGTTTTTCTGCGGTATATTTTGTTTCCATAGGCGTTTGACTTTTGTGGGTCAGCCTATGCTGAGCTGCAATTGCTCTACCTTTTTTTTTACCAGTTTTATTAAAATTTTGAGGTGTCTTGTTTGTTTAGGATTAGAGAACTTTTAGACTCCCATTTCATATGCCAGTCTTTGGAATGGTGCAGAGATTGTTTAGTCTGTATTGAGAGGAAAATAACTATTTTTTTTTTGTTATAATCAGACTTCGTAATTGTGAAAACTATTCAAATTGAAGCTAAGCAACCGAGTTGGCAGTAAATCTGTCATCTCCTGCTTTTTTCATTGCTTTTTCTTTTCTTTTCTTTTTTGTTTTTTCTGTAGATACTAGATAGAGTTCATTCTTTTGGAGTTCCAAATTGTGTATTCAATTCTTGTCGGTACAAATTGCAATTCGGAAGCCAAATATATTCGACCAACTTTTATAAAAGAATTAAAGAAGTATGCTATAGTTTGGAAGTTGTTTCTATTCTTAAATACCTGTTTCTTAGAATATTGGGGGTAGTAAGAAAAGTTGAAATCTTACTATACTTCAAGCTACACCAATCCAAACACAAAAGCTGCAGTTTCTGTAGTTATGCTATGTACTTACAGATTTTGGGCTACTTCATGTAGTTTCTTTTACACCAATCAAAACCACCCCTTAAGTGGGGGAAATTTGGGAATTGTGGTTGACATGAAATTTGAATGGCAGGTACGATGCGGTGCAGGTGGGGTACAGAAGAGTGCGGGACACGAAGCTGACAAAGCCGGAGCTGGGGCACCTGCAAAAGACAGGATCCATCCCCATGCGTCATTTGCAGGAGTTCCGGCTCCAGTCCATCGACGGCTTTGAACCCGGCCAGAGGCTCGCAATTGAGGAGATTTTTAAGGAGGGCGACCTTGTTGACGTCTGTGGAAACTCCATCGGCAAAGGCTTCCAAGGTGCTTTATTAATTTACTTTAGTATGATTGCTGTAGAGGAGTTAATTTTCCTTTTTCATAGTACAAATGCCCTCTAACGATTGTACTACCACCCAATGAAAGATTGAGAGAATTGAATTATCATGTGCATTGATACTAAATTAACTTTGCATGGAGATAGGGCTTGAATTCTTATTTTTATATTGCCTTAATACTGGTAACTTATTGTTTTTTAGATTCTAAAACCCACTGACAGCCTATATTTGTTGCTGTTATCGTCATAACTCAATTAGGGAAACTTCGTGACATTGGATTGGAGATCCTATTAAATTAAATAGTTCTGACGAGTATCGTCATGACACTGCCATTATCCAATAATAGCTGTTTATGTGAGCATATAAATAGATTATAGTATGAAAATTGCATTTAAGACATGATCATTAGTCATTTTTTTCCAACCATAATTTTGACAGGTGGAATCAAGAGGCACAATTTTGCACGAGGGCCAATGTCGCACGGGTCAAAGAGTCACCGACAATTGGGTTCGATCGGTGCGGGTACCACTCCAGGTCGTGTGTATAAAGGAAAGAAAATGCCCGGGAGAATGGGGGGAGTGAAAACCAAGATCAGAAAGCTCCCAGTAGTCAAGATTGACACTGATCTCCGGGCCATACTGATTAAGGGGGCTTTACCAGGAAAGCCTGGCAACCTTCTTCGAATTACACCGGCTAAAATTGTTGGAAAAAACATTCCCAAAAATTAGTTTCTCTCTATTTTTTTGTTTTTGTTTTCGCCTTTTCCTCTTTTTGTTTGTGTAGAGAGATTGAGGATCATATTTTAAAACACATTTTGATGCTTGTTCGTTCGATATAATGCCTTACTCGGCCAAGTTATAAAATTTAAAGCATTATTCGTAATCTGCCAATTTTTAAACCATGCCGGACATGTGAAATTATTTTATTAGAATTTAGAAAGTAACAACGCAGATTTATTTCCTATCACGAAAGCGCCTTGTCGGTTGTTCATGTAATTATTGGAAGATGATATATTAAACATAGACGCCTTACATGTGATGGGAGCCTCGTTGACTGTTGTTATCCATCCCAAGGTCTTATCTGTCGGGTCCGAATCTGCTGCGATTCTAAGGGATTGCAGGACTCTGTGATTCTAAATCCAATCATTCAAATGATAAAACTCAGGATTTTTTTGAGAAATTAATTTTTGTGCACGAATCTCAAAACATATGAACGGTTGAAATTGAAATCGCAGAGACCCTGCGATCCGAGAGGATCGCAGCAGATTTATTTCCCTTATCTGTCTGGACTCACGAGGGTAAAAAATAATTGCATCAACAGCAAGTGAAGTTGATTGATTCAACTTTTATCATTTTGCCTCTCAGCTTAATTCAGCTTGAGACTATCAAAAAAAAGAAAAAAAAAGACTACGATTGAATTTTTTATATTTTTTAAATGCTAATAAAAAATCGGCTTTGTTGGAGCTTTAAGCTACGCATAAGTTTAGTGGTAATTGCTAGTTCTTTCCGACCTATGAAATTATTGACGATCTATTGTCATTTCGGCTTCTAGAAAAGATTTCAGTGCGCTTACCGGAACCGGAACAGTACCAAGGTCTAGGTCTCTAAGATCCTTCTTGGTCGAAACACAGTCAAGTCAAAACTAGAAGAAAACAAAGAAAGATTAAAAAGTACAGTAGAAAGCGCGAAACGACGATCCAAAATAAATAATAAATAAGTTCCTTTCCATTTCTTTCCTTCTCCCAAAATCACTTCTTTACTCGAACTCAAAAGTCAAAACTGTCTCTTTTCACTACTCCGCCATGGCGAAAGGCCTATTCGATCTAGAAAACCACTTCGCTTTCTACGGCGCCTACCACAGCAACCCGATAAACATCCTGATTCACACCATCTTCGTGTGGCCGATCCTCTACACCGCGCTTGTTCTCTTTCAATTTACGCCCACCCTTTTCAGCATCGCTTTGGCGGATGATAAAGTCCTCGCCTTGAATTTTTCTTTTGTGTTTGCGCTTATCTATGCAGTATTCTATGTGTTGATGGATCGCAAGGCGGGTTCTTTGGCTGCGATTTTGTGTTTCCTTTGCTGGATTGGGAGCGAATCTCTGGCCACCCGTCTTGGATTCTCTCTTGGTTGGAAGGTGCGCCTACTAATCCTTCTTTACTAAACTATCCCCTAATTTCTGTGTTTGTTCTTCTTAATTGTACTGTTTTGTTGCACTTAATTGTCTTCCAACTAAATTTATTGATTCTTCTATCACGCTTGTAGATTCTGTGCCAAAAAAATATCACTGATTCTATGTAGATATTGCTTATTATCCACGTTGCTGCATTTTGAATAAACTAATCATGATTGTGCTGTCCCCACTTGATAATTCTCTCGACATTTATTTGCACAAATCTGGATAATTGATTTCATGTTATGGATAAGAATTGAATTAGCCGATAAAATTCTTCGCCGACAATTTCAGCTTTCATTACAGGATAAGAATTAGGTTAATGGATCTTATTTATAAAATTAAATCTCAGCCTCTGAAAATTTTGAGAGGATTTTGAAATTAGAACTTCTAAAACAGAGCACATTGTGGGGTATGGGGGTCAACAAATTTTGCTTGTTGAAAAACCATTTAGCAATGATTTGGATAAAATTTGTTGCTTGGTGGTGAGACATGGCTTGAATTTGATAGAGATGAATTAAGTTGAGTGACTTGAGAGAAAGATGATGCAATTAATGGGAACGTGGAGTGTCAGTTGTCACTGTGCAAACATTTGGAGGAATCAAACCATTTTTCACTACTGCCATGTGGGGGGCCTTTCTGATTTGGTTCCCATATAGTTACTATGGAGCCCTCTAAGGGTCCCTTGAATGTGGCTTCTTTTTTTCCGTACAAGGAGAATGCTTTTGCGATTTTTGAGAAACATTCTTAACTGTTGGCCCAGTATAAACAGGTTATGGGGGATCAATCATATAAAAATACGTTGGGGTGTCAAAAATACGTTCAAGTTACGTACATTCAAGTTATGGGAGTCAAAAATATATTGGGGATCAATCATATAAAAATTTCATGTTATGTATGTGGGTCAATTTTATAGTGCTCATAGCATTTTACTCTAAACTACATAGAAAATCATATATACGCATAGAAATTTTGAAAATAAATGAGGATCAATTGACTCCCATTCGATATATATATGGATCCACCCCTAAATATGGTACTAGAGCTATGTATTATTTTTTATTCAAGGTTAGGCACGGTTAATGGAGCGAATATATTGCTTCTTCTGACCTACCGTTATGTAAATATAGCAAATTTGTTTGTATAAGCGTTGTTACAAATGATGCTTCATTTGTTCCAGTTTCTTTTGTAAGCTACATTTATAATTCTTTTTGAATATATTGTGATGGTGCTCTTATATCTATTCCAGGTAGTTTTGGCAGCTCAGGTGTTCTGCTGGACTGGACAATTCCTTGGTCATGGGCTGTTTGAGGTAAATTAAATGCTAATTTTAAATTAAATATTTTTTATATTTCAAAGCTGCTAAAATAATTTCATTTTAATTTGAACTTAAAAGAAGAGAGCTCCAGCTCTGCTTGACAACCTCGTGCAAGCTTTTCTGATGGGCCCATTGTTTGTGCTTATGGAGGTAATCTTTGTTTTCTAATTATGGTTTGCGGGATAATACCTGAAATTTCTATTATGCATCTTTATTTGGCTGTTATAATATCTGTTGGCACGAGTGCACGACTAGCATGTAATTTAATAATTTGCCCCCATCAGGTACTGCAAATGTTGATTGGATATGAACCATATCCTGGATTCCATGCACGTGTCAGTAAGAAAATAGAGGCCAACCGTAAGGAATGGCTAGATAAAAGACAGAAGAAAATTACATGAGGTACTTCCGAAGCATGTAGTGAATTCTTCTGACTAAGCAATACTTGCATTATGCCAAATAAAAATCCATAATAGATACAGTATTTACTTTACATATCCCATAATGTTGCTTGTACATAACAAAAAACTGCTGTAATTGGCATAAATTTATACACCTTTGAGCCTTCTTGTCAGTTCTGTTTTGCAATATAGAGGCTGTTCCAGTTAAAGATTGTTGCTTTGCAGCTGTTTGGGTTGGATGTAGTGTCACTGTGTAAGTGCAAATGCCATATAGGTGCGCTGCGGTGTTATCAAGTGCATGTCAAACTGTGATAATGATATTTGGATTTCCTTTCATCTAGTCCTCAGTGTAAACCAACTTAATTGGGTCCAGTGTTCCTTGGCCTCTAATCAGGTACAAACTACAGATGCATAGTTTCAATTATTATTGGTTGTCCCAATTACATTTTTTTTTTTTTGAAATATGGTGGTACATTATATTGTTCATTAAGTAAAAAGGAGAATAGCAACCTGTATCTCGCCCAATACACATTCATGACCCTAAGAAGAAATGACAAAGAATACTTATCAGCACAAAAACAAACAAAGAAATTGCCTGGTACACATCATGGCCCCTAAGAAAATGGTGTCCGGATCTCCTAAAGTAACCCAAATTCGAGTTTAGATCCAGACCATCCGATCAAATTCAGTCAAATTTGGTCCGTGGAGGAATGCACGGGGCCTGTTTAATATTCGTGCCAGAGCAAAGCAAATCAAACGGTCCGGATCCAAACTCAAAATTTGCGTTACTTTAGGGTATTCGAATTAAGAAAAAAAGACACCCTCGATACCAAACCGCAACACCAATTTCATGTGATGGCCCACCCTTTTATTCCTATACTAGCAACAATAACAGCAAAACCTCAGCAGGACACATTAAATAGTTCTGAATCAGTCTGCATCTTTACATAACAGCCCTTCATTTTCAAATAAAAATTTTACAAATGTTTTTTGCCTTATTAAATTTTGGTACAAAAAGCCATCTTTTTTAAACAAATTAAAGCTGTACAAGTAGCCTGCCCCAGCCCTGGGCTGCTGGCTTTGTGATTGTGAGAGAGGCAGTATTCCTCAATTGATCAATTTCCATTTCAGATCATTCTCCTCAGAAGACGATGGTATATTTACAGTTACGGGTGCTGATATTAACGCCAAAGCTTTTGTTACCGACACAACATCTGAGGACGACGGTATATTTACGGGTGTGCTGATATTAATGCCAAAGCCTCTGTTACCGACACAACATCTCTGTTTTTTAAGTATTTCTGACAGATTTGCCTCTCATAAGTGTTTTTTCTGACAATATTGCTTTTAAATTATTATTTTTTTGATATAGTAAGAATGTTTCTCAATTTTCTTTTAAGAAAATTGTATCGGAGATTATTTCACAGTAGATTATTCTCAATTTTCTTATAGTGAAAGTATATTTACTATTCTTAGTTTGAAAAGCAAATGGTATAATATAGATACCTCTTAATTTTGACTCCAAATTTTATATAACTAATTCTGAAAGGAACGAAGACTGTTGTAAGAATGATCCTATGAATATGAATATGCATTTGTTTTGAAACTAAATTCTGATTCTCTTCTACACCGCAATTAATATTGCATCGACACCTAATAACAATCACTCTTTTTCTCGGGCACTTTAAGAAAGCGTCCCAACAAATCAAACCCGGTATGCAATCGTTATTCCAACAAAAGAAACCACTTTGTTGTAACAGACCATCGACTCAAAATAAAAAGGATAGCAACGGTTTAAAAGTAGTCAAAGTCATTTTTTTCCCACTTTTTGCAAAGAATAAAGAAACTGAAAATTCTAAGAAGAAATTAGTACCTTATTTCAGATCTGAATTATTGATTGATTCACTGATTGATTGGCCACGGTCATCCTGATTATAAATACACTTTGGAGTCAGATTCTCAATCCCTATTCTATCCTCGATCCAACTTGAGAGCCATCTCATTTCGGCTTCTACAAAAGATTTCAGCGCGCTTACCGGAACGGTACTAAGGTCTAACTGTCTAAGATATACTTCTATGTTGAAATCATTGTTGTAAAAAACGGTCTTAACTGCCAATTAAACGGCCGTTTAATCGTTAATGTCGGTCAAACCGTTACGAATACACTTAACGGATGCATGTTTGCGGATGAAAACGATTAATCGGCCGTTTTTTTCGATTAATCGGCCATTTTTTCCGATTAATCGGCCATTTTACCGTTTAATCGTCTGTTTATTCTCATTTATTACCGTTTATTTCCATTTATTTATGTTTATTCCTGTTTATACTAGTGAATATTTATTTTCACATTGCTTATTTTTTTTCTGTGATAGTGTGTGATATTAAGGTTTATAAATCATGTATTGTAGTTTTTTGTGTGCTTAGATACACATCCAATATTTTATATATATTTTTTTCTTCTTACTTACTTTGAAATTAATTAATTCTTCTATTATTAATATACCATATTTTTTTTTATGATGTAATTTTTTCAATGAGTACGACGTATTCATTTATGAAATTAAGTTGTTATTATAAACTAAATTTATTAATTTTATGTTGGAATGTTTCATTTCTTTCAAATAATATATTATTAGTATTTGAAAAAGCTTAATTCTCAATTTTATTTTTCATTAAATAAATGTGTTACTTATACATGTAAAATGCTTATGTGTTAAAAAGAAATAAGCATAGTGTTATATTATTATAATAAAACTAAGTTAAATTAAATTTATTTGATAAGTTTAATGAGTTAAATAAATTATTTTTAATGAATTATAATATGAGGAGGGATCCAATTACACCTTTTTTGGTGACACATCATGACACTGTTTTTTATATAGGTCAATTTTGCGATTTCAAAATCCAAACAGTCGATCCGAATCGTTCAACATGATCACCATATTAAAATGTACTTGGAGATCAAATTTTATATTTTTTTGAATTTTTTTACTATTTATTAAGATGGTTACAAAATCGCTGTTTTTCAATGGTCTGAAAACAACGATTTTTGTAACCATCTTAATAAATAGTAAAAAAATTCAAAAAAATGTAAAATTTGATCTCCAAGCACATTTTAATATATCCATCATGTTGAACGGTTTGAATCGACTATTTAGACTTTGAAAATAATAGATGTCAAAGTGTGTCACCAAAAAAGATGTAATCGGATCTCTCCTCTTATAATATATATATATAGAGTAAAGCTAAGGTGCTCTTAAGTGTACCGTACTCCTAAATGTAGGCCGTTGGATTTCTTTAAAAGTCGTGTTACCACGCCTTTTAAAGAATCTACACGACTTTTAAAGAAATCCAACGGCCTACATTTAGGAGTACGGTACACTTAAGAGCACCTTAGCTTTACTCTATATATATATATATATATATATATATATATACACACACATAAATTTAAAAAAATGTTAAATTATATGCATAATTCTAATTAATTGACCGCATACTGATATTTATATCACTTATTCAAACACGGCACGGTACCTCAAAAATGTCAAAATTCAAAACTACGAGAGAGGAAAAAAAAAAAAAAGTCAATAGCAACCAACAACTAACTGCTCCTTCCCCCTTCCCCCAAGAATAATGTAATCTCCTTTTACTATTTCAACAAACAACGATCCAAATAAATAATAAGTTCCTTTCCATTTCTTTCAAAATCACCTCTTTACTCAACTCAAAACTTGCTTCTTTTCACTACCTCAGCCATGGCGAAAGGCCTATTCGATCTAGAAAACCACTTCGCTTTCTACGGCGCCTACCACAGCAACCCGATAAACATCCTGATTCACACCATCTTCGTGTGGCCGATCCTCTACACCGCGCTTGTTCTCTTTCAATTTACGCCCACCCTTTTCAGCTTCGCTTTGGCGGGTGATAAAGTCGTCGCCTTGAATTTTTCTTTTGTGTTTGCGCTTATCTATGCGGTATTCTATGTGTTGATGGATCGCAAGGCGGGTTCTTTGGCTGCGATTTTGTGTTTCCTTTGCTGGATTGGGAGCGAATCTCTGGCCACCCGTCTTGGATTCTCTCTTGGCTGGAAGGTGCGCCTACTAATCCTTCTTTACTAAAGTATCCCCTAATTAGCTAATTTCTGTTTTTTCTCTTCTCAATTGTGCTGCTTTGTTGTACTTAATTGTCTTCCAATTAAATCTATTGATTCTCCTATCCCGCTTGTTGTTTCTGTGCAAAAAAAGAAATATTGCTTATTATCCACGACCACATTATTGGAACTAATTATGATTTTGCTGTCCCCACCTGATAATTCCCTCAACCTTTATTTGCATCAATCTGGATAGTTGATTTCTATCTTTGGTGTTGCTGAATTGAATTGGATACAGTGTTTTTTGCCGGCAATTTCAGCTTTATTTACAAAATTAAATCTCAGCAGCTGAAAAAAATTGAGAGGATGTTGAAAACTTGAAATAAAAAACTTTAAAACAGAGCATATTGTGGGGTATGGCCGTATGGGGGGGGGGGGGGGGGGGGGGTCAACAAATTTATGCTTGTCGAATTATGGTATTAGCACAAAACCATTTAGCAATGATTTGGATAAAATTTGCTGCTAAATGGTAAGACATGGCTTGAATTTGATAGAGATGAATTAAATTGAGTGACTTGAGAGAAAGATGATGCAATTAATGGGAAGGTGGAGTGTCAGTTGTCACTTTGCAAAAATTTGGAGGAATCAAGCCATTTTTCACTACTTACTTGTGGGGTTGCTTTCTGATTTGGTTCCCATATAGTTACTATGGAGAATGTTTGCGTTTTTTGAGAAACATTCATAACTGTTGGCCCAGAATAAACAGGCCTCCATGCCCCCTTTCTTGAACCCTTCCTGGTATGGTACCAGTATCCGTTGGCATTAATTTAGGTTTTTTACTTTTATGGACAAATTTTCATAAATTTTAGATAATAGCTCGTATTTTTTTCTTTACGGAAAATATTTTATTTAAGGTTGACATGGTCAGGGGCGGAGCCGGACTTTCAAGTTATGGGGGTCAAAAACACGTTAGGGGGTCAATCATATAAAATTTTCATGTTGTGTATGGGTGTCAATTTTACAGTACTCGTAGCATTTTACTCTAAACTATATAGAAAACCATGTACAAGTATAGAAATTGTGAAAATGAATGGGGATCTATTGACCCCCATTTGATATATATGGATCCGCCCCTCACTATGGTACTAGAGCTTTGTGTTATTTTTATTTAAGGTTATGCATGGTTAATGGAGCAAATATATTGATTCTTTTGACTTACCGTTAGTAATATAGCAAATTCAGTGATAAAATCGTTGTTAATAATGATGCTTTATTTGTTCCAGTTTCTTTTTTAAAGTTACATTTGTAATTCTTTTCGAATTTACTGAGACGGTGCTCTTATATCATTCCAGGTAGTTTTGGCAGCTCAGTTGTTTTGCTGGACTGGACAATTCCTTGGCCATGGGCTGTTTGAGGTAAATAATGCTATTTTTATATAAAATATTTTATAATTCAAAGCTGCTTAAATAATTTCATTTTTTGTTTGACCTTAACAGAAGAGAGCTCCAGCTCTACTTGACAACCTTGTGCAAGCTTTTCTGATGGCCCCATTATTTGTGCTTATGGAGGTAATCTTATTTTTTAATTATGGTTTTGTGGGATAATACCTGAAATTTCTGTTGTGAATCTTTATTTGTCTGTTATAAATCTGTTGGCACGAGTGCAAAAAATTAAAAGATTTCAATTTGTCCCGATCAGGTACTGCAAATGTTGATTGGATATGAACCATATCCTGGATTTCATGCGCGTGTCAGTAAGAAAATAGAGGCAGACCGTATGGAATGGCAAGATAAAAAACAGAAGAAACATACCTGAGGTAATACTGAAGCACACAATGAATTGTTCCGACTAAGCAATACTTGCATTATGCCAAATAAAAATCCATCATAGATACAGTATTTAATTTACCCAAATGTCCATAGTGTTGTTTGTACATTACAAAAAACTGTTGTAACTGGCATAAATTTAAGACCTTTGAGCCTTCTTGTCAGTGTTCTGTTTTGAAATATAGAGGCTGTTCCAGCTACAGATTGTTGCTTTGCAGCTATTTATTTTGGACGTAGTGTCACTGTGTACGTGCAAATGCCCGATATACGTGAGCTGCAGTATTATCAAGTGCATGTCAAACTGTAATATTGTTATTTGGATTTCCTTTCATCAAGTTCACGGTGTAAACCAACTGAAGTGGATTGAATGTTCCTCGGCCTCTAGGCCGAGTCAGAACAAAAAAAATTATTTTTTTGGAAATCATTGAGGTAGACTCAGCAGGTTCAAATATATTATGCATGTGGCTAAAGATAAAAATTGAGCCTTATTTAAAGATGCATCAGAATCATTAGAACTTTAAAAGATAAAAATGCTATTTTCGATGTATCTGATCATCAGAAATCATTGAGGTGGACTCAGCAGGGTCAAATATATTATGCTCGAGCCTTATTTAAAGATGCATCAGAAAAAGGATAAAAATGCTATTTTCTGTGTATCTGATCACAATCATGTCAAATGCTCGAGTCTTATTCTCTGTACTAGCACCATACCATACTAGTACACATAATTAAGAATGTTATGTTAAGATATAAAAAGCTATTTTTTTTCAATTTAAGTCCAGATTTTATTCGAATTTCGCAAATTGCAAAAAGGTCGGCCAAAACTCGCAAAATTCCAGAAGTCAACATTTGCGTACCAGTCCGGATTGGTAAAACCAAACTACTATTAATTTTGTCAACTCAATCATACAATAACTATGGGTTTCATTTCACGAGAGAATGGCTGTTTTTTTGACAATTGCTCTATCATTGGCTTGCTACACCTATGACAACCCTCCTTTTTTACCCTGGCTTGGGACAGGCTGTGTAGAGTTTGGATCCGGAAAAGTATTCTCTCTGGTACCGTAAAAGATTCCCCTCACTTTACAGTTTGAGATTAACTCTCATCCGCTTTAAGATTCGGGCTAGCGCAGGGGCAGTATCATTGGGCTTTGAGATTCGTGCCAAAGTAAAAAGAATGGTCCAGATCCACTAATTCTAAAAGATTTCCTATTACGGTACCAGGGTGGATCTGAATTCATTTAGATCCTTCCCTTTTCCCATTGCTAAGTCTTAAAAAAATTATAAATTTTCAGTGTTGTATTGTAAAGATGAAAAAAATGGCCTTATTAACAAGCATAATAAAAAAAATGCTAAGAATTTTTATTGATACTGATAATCTCACTTATTTCAATATTCAGGAATAACAAAAGCTTCGAACTCTATTACAATATTCAGAACCTTAAACTAAGGCCATTTTCATTAATTTCTGAAAGCACTATAGATGCTTCAATCAAAATTTTAATTTTGATGCACACAATTAGTTCATATTTCATTAACAACCATCAATACTTCTTTCAGAATCGTCAGCATCTCAATCAAGAATCAGAAGGTCTTTATATAGGCAATGAATTATAAGATACAGATTGTAAGGAGTCAATGAAAATGTACCCTGCGGAGGCCTCCTTCAAATCAATGAAACAATAATACAGCTCAAACCGGCGATCTTTGTATGCCTTGTGTCTAAACGAAAAGAAAAGAAAAAACAATTTTTATTGAATTATAGAAAAAAAGAAAGAATACAAGCACAAGTTTACAACAAAGCAGCTCTAGCATTTTCTGAATAATATGGAGCTCAACTATTTATCTTTAATCCAGCCAATCCCAGTAGCTTATTCATGTAAACAACTTGGCTGTTTTTTCAACTCTTTCATTGTAGTTAATGCTAACACCCACTACATACAACATTTGCTTATATGTACATAAGCAAATGCTAATACACACATGATAAAAAACAAAAAAACAAAAAAACCCAATTTTTTTTTTTTTTTAAAGATTTGACAATGGCTGTCAAATATTACAACTACAGTTCTGCATACAGTAACAGTAAGCTAAACATTTGTACCACATCTACTCTATCAATTACAGACAACCAAATAACAGAAAATGATAATTACAGATATCTCCCTGCCATCTAACACAACGTACACCACAGCTTGGCCTCTTGAATTGCTCATCCTGCTATCATCTCAGGCCTCAAAGATTGTCTTGTGACCTATGTATAGAGCGGTCCCAGGTGTTCTGAACTGATTCTCCTTGTACCAGCAACCCGGTATTCCATGTCCTTTCAGCATGAGACCACACTTGAATTGCATTTCATAAACTGCAAAACGAGTATTTTCATCAACTGCAAAACCAAATTTTTTCATCTACTGGTTAATTTTGCTGAATTAGACCATGGTTGGTATGAGTATCAAACTATTGACAATTTTGCCCATGCTAATATGACATCATGACTTGTGTTAGTAATATGACATCAAAATATATTACATCAACCACAACATAACACAATTTTTTTGGTAAATATGACTATGTTAGTAATATGGCATCAAAATATATTTCATCAACCACAACATAACACAATTTTTTTGGTAAATATGACTATGTTAGTAATATGGCATCAAAATATATTACATCAACCACAACATAACACAACTTTTTGGGTAATTACGACTATCACCAACTATTACAAAATATACCTTTTCCATTATATACCTTCACAAGTCTTTATCCACAAAATGAATAGCATCAAAGTATACAATCATAAACCTTACTTGTAAAGGTTGTTGTCTCTAACGGCACCTAGAGGAGTGAATATGGGACATTTTAAAAATTAAACCCTATTCAGTTAAGTATTGATGTATAAAATTAAACCTATGTGCAAGTGTGTTTAAAAAAAAAACCAAAAAAAAACCCCATTATTTTTTTTATAAAAAAAAATCGCGTATTATTTGCGAATAATTCGTGATTCGTATTTTATTCACGAATAAAATGTATAATACGTTTATTTACGTTTTATTCAGTGTTTGGTTCGAAAACTTCAAAAAATGAATTATACGCGAATTATTCGCAAGTTATATTACTATGCTGACCATAGTAACATGGTACGCGAATAATTTGCATATAATTCGTTTTTTTGACGTTTCCGGACCGAACACCGAATAAAATACAAAAAAACGAATTATACGTTTTATTCTCGAATAAAACATGAATCACGAATTATTCACGAATAAAACGCGAATTGTTTTTTTGGGGTTTTTTATTTGCTACCTTGTGGTACCGAATCATTCTCGAATTATTTCCGAATCATGAATTTTTGACCCCGTCGAACCGAATCCGAACTATTCATTTGTCACTATGGGTCTGACTAGCAAGTAACGTAAACTACACAAGATTTTCCACCGAAAGTGATAGAAAATTCCTAAAAAAAAGAAAGAACTACCTCTATCCGTTCCGCTTTAATAAGACGACTCAGAACTTAGAAGTGGGTGCTGATAGTCACACCACAAAAAATATTATTAACACAACAAGTTTTAAATATTTTAATAAATATACAACTTTACCTCTCAATCTGTTTCTCAATCAAACTGTCATTTTTTTTTATTTAACAAGCTTCTTAAATAGCAGCTTCTAAGTTTTTATCCTTCATTCATGTTATCTTCTAAGTATACTATACAATGAAAAGAAGAAGAAATTATTTAGCATGTTATCAAATCAAATTTTAAAATAATACATCTCAATTGCCGCTTAGATTTTTTTTCTTTTTTTGTAAATTCAATTACTTCCTACTTTTAATTATGTTACTCAATTTATTGAAAATTATGTTGACAATATTTTTTGTTAATCATAGATTATATAATTTAACTAAATGCTTAGATAATTTTATCTTTAAATCTTATCACTTCAATAATAAAATCTACAAGTTATTATCTGTTAATTTAATTATAAGTTTTTTTTGTTGATTGGTAAATTGATTTTCAATCTCGTTAATTATGAGTTTTAATTTTTGTCTTCCGTTCTTTAAGAAAGAAATACATAGATGTTTTGATTTTGGAAATAAAGTGAATCATAATCATTAAAATAAAAAAACTGTTGATTGCATAATTAAATAAGGCAAGCTATAGCAATAATAAAGTAAGGACAATTTTTTCTATACACTTGAAAATTTTGAACTGTTGTATTAATAAAAAAAATAGTTGTGTTAAAATCAGCACCCCTCAGAAGTCTTCGAACCTGATTAATTCATATTAATAAAAAGGAATTTATAGTTTTTTTTTTCTTTTCTCATTAAAATCAACACAATAACAATATGAAGAAAATATGATTTTTTATTTTTATTTTTCAAAAAATCAAAATAACATTTAATACATTTTTTTTAAAAGCTTGCACAACCATGAAGTGTTGTCGTTTGACATTAGTCACAGGCAGGAGCGGTTGACGGCACCTCCCGCATTGCAGACGTTTTCATGATGTACAGGATCGTGCCTGACGTGCAACACCTGATCGACCTTAGTGTTGAACCTGACCCCACAACGATAAGCAACGGCTGTACATAAATCTCTATATTTTTTTGTTTCCTCCAACATTTTATGCACGTTGTAAAAATCTCTATATTTAAGTAAAGTTATTAAGCAAAAAAATACTCATGAAGCAAAGTAGCATTTCTTCAAAAAATTGGATGATATATATAAATGGCAGAAATTACAAATAGCATGATTCAATAATATTTTTTACATGACCTGAAAGATCATGTAATGAGCATTTTATGAATAAGTATTTTATGTATGAACCAACAATATTTTTTTGTATGAGTATTTTATGTAATGAGCATGAAAGATTATATGTACATTTTATGTATGAGCCAACAAAAATTGTAATGAGCATTTTACGTATGAGCCAATTTGGCTACACAACTTTTGAAGCTTGGAGAGATGCAGGTCCAATTAGGTACACAACTTTTGGATCAACATTATTTTAAAATACAAAAAATATATGGTGCCCCCTAGCTACGTTCACTGACAAAAGGGACCCCTTGCAATATTTTACGTGCGGGTCACAAGTTTAGTGATAACGGGTAAAATGAGGGGGCAATATTTATATTGGAGACATTAATTGTATCAGTGTTCTTTAAAATAAATATTATTTTCAATAAAGTTGAAAAAAAATCTACCTGTTGATGACGGTTGAGATGATCAATCTTGTTAAATAACATGTTCTATATATGCATCTCTTTGAATCTTGTGGGCTAGAATCAGCCTTGTGGTCTTTCAAATGGTACAATGAACGACACATGTTATATAACAAGTCTTTTGAAAGGAACGAAGGCAGTTGTATGAATGATCCCTATAAATATGAATGTGCAGTTGTTTTGGAACTAAATTCTGATGCTGTTCTACCTCACAATTAAAATTGCATCGATGCCTAACAATCGCTTACTTTTAAAAAGGTGTCTCAACAAAACAAACTCGAAATGCAATCGTTATTCAAACAAAAGTAATTACTTTGTTTAACATAGTAACAGAATATCGACTCAAAATAGGAAGGCTAGTAAGGTCCTTAAAGTAGTCAAAGTCATTTTGTTTCCTATTTTTGCAAAGAATACAGCAACCGAAAATTCAAAGAAGAAATTAGTGCCTTGTTTCATATCTGAAATATTGATTGATTCACTGATTGATTGACTACGGTCCTTCTCCTGAAAGTTTGATTTTTTTTTTTTTTTTCTGAAAAATGAAGTTGATTGATAATGTCACCTGCCTACCTTGCAAAAATCTCTTTCAAAGATCTGACAATTACTTGTCCGGACTAATATGGTATCAAAAACTAAATTCAACCATTACTGCAATTTGATTCTAATGTATGAAAGTGATGCAATCATGTTGAAAAACAAAAATTATAACGTACCAAAAACATGTTGGTTCTCCTCGTCTAATTGTATATGCTGAACTGGGTAAGGTTTGTTTATTTGAATTAGCAGCTTGTTCATTATGTGAGCCATACACAGATTAAAGATTTTGGGATAATTGTAAAATTGCCACTACAAAACAGAGAAATTGTAAATTTGCCACCCAACCCAAAAGTGGTGTGATTGATAGCTCCAAAGTTGTCCCCAGAAGAAATCAGATGTGTATAAACCTTGAACAGAAATAATGATAAATGGTATGATCAAACCCGAATTGCCAACCTAGGATACTCAAAAATCCCGTGTTTATTAAAAACAATTTCAAAATACTTTTATGAGCGAAAGGTGGGAGCAATCTATACAGGAGTGGTATACAAAATCTCGAACTTCGACCCTAGAGTACCTAGATCTCTCGGAAACAACAACCGTAACCAATAAACAACTAGCCAGTAACATATCTGTTGTATATGACAGATTAAACCTGTTTAGCCGAGTTAGCCTGAAAAACTTTAAACAAACCCAAGAACAAATACATTCCCTAGACCAGAAAATACAAAAACTTGAACGAAATCTGAAAAACCTCACAATCCTATTCACAGAAAACCGTCCCTTAACAACATCAGAGGTTAAAACTCTGGTATCTGAGATAGCTAAGCAACCCAAACTAGTTGAAGCAGAGGCCCTCAAAATCTCTGAGGACCTAAGCCTGAAACTAAACCGGGTGGAAGCTATACTCAAAAAGGTGGAAACGTGGGCCAGTTCATGAGTGATTATACGAACACTCAAAACTCCCAGTTCTACAAGCAAGCAGTTCAAGCAACCAACCCGATCGAGTCACCAGCAGTAGGTTTCGCAAAACCTGCTGACAACCGTGGTGGTACATCAGGCACAACCGCAATAATAAAACATAACAATACCCAAATCCAGCTGCTTGTACAAATACTTGAGGAGATCAAAAACCTTGAGGCAGAGATAAAGGTTCTGAAGGACCAAATCTCGAAGCACGAGAGCGTGCAATTGCCAACCAACATAACTGACGAGCTATCAGCCAGACTCGCTAAGTTATCAATCGGACCCTCAAAACCTAGGGAAAAGAAAGGGGTACTGAAAGTCTTTAAGGACCCCTTTGTTATCCTTCAAGAAGAAAGGCAAAAACTCAAGTGATGGAAACATCAGGCAGGCCCAGTGTGTCCCAAACTCAAACCATAAATCCTGGAGGCCCATTATTCGAAGACCAGGTGCGAGAGTACAGGCGAGGGCAAAGAAGGAGATACAACACTCAAAGAAATTTGAGAAATCTGGCACGAACCATTACTGGTAGAAATCCATATCAGATGACCCTAGAAGAGCAAGTTGAGCCTGAAGCACAACTAAGGAGGTCTCTAAGGGACAGAGCTGCCATAGTACCTGCTGAGGTACTGTACAACTCTCGAAGAGATGACAACAACCACCGTGTCTATAATCACCTCTCCGAGGAGGCTATTCTCTGCGTTGATAACCAGCAGATAGATAGGCCTTTCATACAGCCTGAGAGCTACGAGGCCCTCAGACAGAGTGGAATGCAGTTTATCCACATTGGAGTCGCACAAGTCAGGGTGCAAATTCTGCACAGACAAGATGAGGGAACCTCAGCCTTAATCGTCTTCAGGGACAATAGGTGGCAAGGGGATCAGTCGATATTTGCGACCATGGAGATTGATCTAACAAAAGGCAGCCAGTTGGTGTTCGTTATACCGGACACTATGCAGACAATCGGAGATTTCTACAGAAATTTCCAGATATCTATCCTAACAAGAGGATATCAGAACTGGCAGAATGGCGAAGCCAACCTCTTAATCACCAGAGGATTAGTCGGACGGTTGTCCAACACACCAAATGTCGGATTTGCCTATCAGATAAACAATGTATCTGAGTACTTGGTGAGCAGGGGAGTACGAGCTCTCCCTGGAAGGAGGTACTTAGCCCAGGAGACTCAGGGCAACAACTGGTTAGTGAGGCAGACTAGGGTCACTATCCCTATGATGCCTACTGAATTACTAACCAGAAACCTACTCGATGGACGAATCTCTATATCATTTGGAGATTACGTACCAGCCCCTGAAAACACAGATGTCACACCCGATGATGATGATGAGAATGAAGTTGGAAGCGAAACCATAATGATCCTAACAGAAGAAGGGAGTGATGAAGAAGAAGAAGAAGATGACTGGCAGTATATACGATACCTTGCTACCCAGTCAGCACAACCACCTACTCCTGAATCAGCACTCCCCTGTCCTATCTGGGATACTGATGATGAAAAGGATTGGATCAATCCTTTTTCGGTAGATAGAGGGGGTAAGCAGCTCGATGATTTCGGGCTCAGTGTCAGCAGACATGGCAAGGAAAAAGAAACAGAAAAGGCCAACACTGTTTTTATGATAAATGAAACAGAAGGGCTTTTTGACTACCCTCAACTCAGAAACCTGTCAAGGGCAATGACGGAACATGCCTTCGCATCAACTGGTTCTTCAGCAATGTCACACTACCGACCACCGCCGGACCAATCGATGCATATGCCCAGTTACCCTCCTGCCAGAGCGACAAATGAGGCAAGGCAAGCCCCCACGTTTGATGAAAGGGTGCCCAAAACAGGACACTTTCGTGGAGGCTACAACAATGAAATGTGGACCCTGCCATCAGCACAACAGCAGCAAGGTGCCATGTTTGTAATCCCGGATCAACTGGGGTTATTCCATGATGCATTCTCAAGATGGGAATCTATCACACGAAACCATGTAGCAGAAAAAGGATTCACAGATCCAAGAGACAAAATTGAATATATGGAAAACCTCTTAGGCGAGGTAGAAAAGCTAACATGGGTTCAGTGGAGGATGCAATTCCTCGCTGAGTACGAGGCATTAATAACAGTGGCAGATGGTCGAGAAGGTACCCAAAACATACTTTCTCAGATGAGAAGGGTGTTTTCGTTGGAGGATCCTGCCCAAGGATCAACAGTAATCCAAGATCAAGCCTACAGAGATCTGGAGAGACTGACATGCGACAACGTAAAATATCTTATTCAATACATGAATGAATATTTACGTTTAGCAGCGAAATCTGGACGAATGTATATTAGCCCAGAACTCTCAGAGAAATTCTGGTTAAAAATGCCCGGTGATCTGGGAACCAGGATAAGAACCGCATTCGAAGAAAGATACCCTGGCCTCACGGTCGGAGTTATCCCAAGGGTATTATTCGCATACAAATACCTGGAGAATGAATGCAAAGATGCCGCATTCAAACGGTCACTCAAAGACCTCTCCTTCTGCAGTCAAATCCCTATTCCTGGCTATTACCGAAAACCAGAAAAGAGGTATGGCCTGCGGATGTCAAAAACCTATAAAGGCAAACCTCATGAGTCCCATGCCAGAATAGAAAAGAGGAAGCATTTGATCAGAAACAAAAGATGCAAGTGCTACCTATGCGGACAAGAAGGTCATTTTGCACGAGAATGCCCCAGTGATAAAAGAAATATCAAACGAGCCGCAATCTTTGAAGGACTGGACATACCAGAAGATTGCGATATCATATCGGTGCAAGAAGGAGAAAATCAAAGTGATGCTATTTTCAGTATTTCTGAAGGAGAAGATGGAGAGATGAATTTACAACAAGGAGTTCAGACCTTACAACTAAACTCCCTTTTCATGCTCGGTGAAGAAAATTCGGGTTATCGACCCCGAATAAAACTACCTGAGAAACAGATGAATTGCCAGCACCAATGGCAGCATAATCAGGTGATTGAGCAACCGTTCAAAACACAGTGTTCCTGTTGCGCTAGGGAAACCATCATTCGCGCAAGGATACATTGTCCCGAATGTGGAGTCACGGCGTGCAACCTTTGTGGCCCATTCTATTTTAAAAAGGAAGTGCCAGTAAGCCCCACAACCGCACCAGCACAAATTAACCTCAGAACCCTTGTTCAAGAACAGAGAGATTACATCATTTGGTGCGAGGCTGAAATGGAGAGGTTACAGAAAGAAGCAAATCATTATAAAGAGAAGTACGAAAAACTCCTTGAAGAACAATTTGAGGAGGATTTCGATGACCTGGCACGTGACAAAAAGGGAAAGGGCGTTAATGCAGACGAAGGAGTTAACGTTCTCCATGGAGAAACAGTCTGCAAAAACAGCAGTGAACCATCCACCGGGAGAATTATCAAAAACAGACTGTATAATCTAGAGGTGGAGTTCGATATTCCCGGGATCCAGAAGTTTAGAGCAAGAGCCATTCTCGACACTGGAGCCACAACCTGCTGTATAGATCAGGGCTCAGTACCAAAGGAAGCCCTTGAAGAAAATACTTTTGTGGTACAATTTACAGGCGTAAACTCAACCCAAACAGCCAACATGAAACTAAAATACGGAAGAATGGTTATTGGAGAAAATCAATTCCGTATACCATACACCTACGCATTTCCGATGAAATTGGGCGGAGAAATCCAAATGATCATAGGGTGTAACTTTATACGCTCTATGCATGGAGGCCTGAGGATAGAGGGCGACACGATAACCTTTTACAAAAACCTCACCGTCATCAATACCCAACCCCAGGCAAAGATTTTAGCGCTTGAAGAGGAAGACCTAGAGGACTTGGAGCATATTCAGCTCCAAGAAATGGTTCATTACAATTTCGGGCACACGTCCCCGAGCTTTGCAACAACATTTGACCCCATACTAAGAAGGCTGAAGGAAGCAGGATTTATTGGTGAAAATCCGCTACAGCATTGGGCCAAGAACCAAGTAATCTGTAAACTGGATATCAAAAATCCAGATTTCATTATTGAGGATAGGCCCTTGAAACATGTAACACCGCAGATGAAAGGGGCCTTTACGAAGCATGTTGAAGCCTTATTAAAACTAGGAGTAATAAGGCCCAGCAAAAGCAGACACCGCACAACGGCCATAATTGTGCATTCTGGTACAACAATCGACCCCAAAACCGGAAAAGAAGAGAAGGGAAGGGAAAGAATGGTGTTCAACTATAGGAGGTTAAACGATATTACGGAGAAAGACCAATATAGTCTTCCGGGTATCAACACCATCATGAGAAAGGTGGCGAATAGTAAAATCTACTCAAAATTCGACCTAAAGAGTGGATTCCACCAGGTGGCAATGCACCCGGACTCAGTGGAATGGACTGCGTTCTGGGTACCGGATGGATTGTATGAATGGCTAGTAATGCCGTTCGGACTGAAAAATGCTCCTGCAGTCTTCCAACGCAAAATGGATCACTGTTTTAAGGGCACCGAAGATTTCATTGCGGTGTACATTGATGATATTCTGGTGTTCTCTCAAACTGAAAAGGAGCATGCAGAGCACTTGCAAAAGATGCTGGCAAAATGTGAGGAGTTCGGGCTCGTCCTCAGCCCAACAAAGATGAAAATAGCTGTACCCCAGATTGAGTTCCTAGGGGCAGTTATTGGCAAAGGCATTATACGACTACAGCCGAACATTATCAAGAAGATTGAGGAATACAAAGAAGATGACCTCACCCAAAAATCCGGGATGAGATCCTGGTTGGGAATCCTCAACTACGCTAGGAGTTATATTCCAAATCTTGGAAAACTCTTAAGCCCTCTCTATGCGAAAACTAGTCCTACTGGTGATAAACGGTTAAATAAACAGGACTGGGAGCTTATTCGCATGATTAAGCAGCAGGTTCAGAACCTGCCTGACTTATGTGTACCCCCCGAAGAATGCTTTATCGTTATTGAAACAGACGGATGCATGGACGGATGGGGCGGGGTATGCAAATGGAAACCAAGGAGATATGACCCGAAAAACACGGAAAAGCCGTGCGCATACGCAAGTGGCAAGTTCAACCCGCCAAAATCAACAATAGATGCTGAGATCTTCGCGGTGATGAATAGTCTTGAGGCTTTAAAGATTTACTACCTCGATAGGAAGGAATTAATAATTCGTACAGACTGTCAAGCGATTATTAGTTTCTTCAACAAATCTAACATAAATAAGCCTTCAAGAGTGCGATGGGTTGCATTCACGGATTTCGTGACAGGGCTTGGAATAGATGTTCAGTTTGAACACATTGATGGGCGAGACAACCTTTTGGCTGACTCCCTGTCCCGACTAATTAATGTCTTGATTGATGCAGGATGGCCCAACAAGGAGGCTCAGGACATATTGGACAATCTAGCAGGGGCTCTCCAGGAGAGCAAGGAGCAGCCCAACCCGAAGGTGCAGGAGAAAATGTCCCACATAATCCTGCAAATCAGTCAATCGTTTGCCAGTACCGGGATTTATTACGGCAAACATATGGCGTATCCAATAATTTGCGCCGAGAACAGGAGCTTAGGCTCCAGCTCTGGACAATAGAAAACCGGGCAATTTCGCGAATGTTAGAAGGTGTTACGGATTTAATTAAAATTCAGCAAATGAAGGAAGCGCAATGTTCTAAGTTCGCTACAAAGGATAACTATTGGGGAGACTGGTTGCCCCAAGTCCGTCTTACGCTTACAGGACTTCAGAAGAAATACCAAGAACTCAAGAAGCTGATTTGTGAGATCAAGGTATTTAGGGTCTGAAAAAGCGTAATTGTATCTACCCTATAGTAAGATGCCAAAGGTGTGCATTATTGGCATCACTTTAATTTTAGTGTGTTTTACTTTTTGGGCCTGACCGTTTAGGCCGTTCCTTTATTTTTGTGTGGGCCATAGCCTGGCCAACTTTCGGTGCATTATTAGCACCTTTTTCTTTAGTGGGAGACAAAGGATTGTGGACTATCCTTTATTCACGCGCGATGGGGCCCAATGAGCACCCGGCGTAATAATGAGATTCCGTTCCTAAGTCTCTATATAAGAGCTTGTTTAGGAGTTGCGAAACAAGCTGAGCACCAGCAAGTTTCACTTCTCTCTTTTCCACTTCTCTCTTGTAAACATTCCACTTAATATAATTTCCGCTTGTGTGTTTTCATTCTTCCTGCGTTCACAGTAACCCGTTGAAGTGTGAAGACGCCTCTGATCGATCCAACCCTGGTATCAGAGCAAGGTCTGTTAATGGCTTTCTAAGTTTCTTTATATTCTAGGAAGGCAAGTAGGGGAGATCACGCCAAAACTCATGAAAACTGTTCAAAACATAAGATGTATATTGCGTAAAAGTTTTATTTAACCATCCTCAACCCAAGGATATTAGCTTATAGGGCTTGATTTTCAAAAGTTCTTGTCAAACCAAAAGAATCATCCTGCCGTATAGTACCCTAAGAAGTGGGGAAGATTGCGGGTAAACACGATGAGGTGAGGGGAGGCAAGAATCAGTAGAAAATATCGCCCCAAAGTTAAGAGCAAAGGTTGATTAAAAAAAAAAAAAAAAAAAAAAAAAAAAATTTGCTACTGGGTGCAAAATTGGGGATGTTGTATCATCAACCAAAAGGAATATTCCTCCAGAGTGGCAAAAATACAATTTTGAAGTTTTTGAGTGGCATAAATCCAACTGCCCCAAAGATTTTTGTCTATTTAGTGTTGCGAGTTGCATACAGGCCATTTGCAGGCCCGTTTGTCATGTGGATGTGGTCCCCTCACCTTTTTCTCTTAAGTGAAAGAATTGAAAAATTGTTTATTATTCTTTTTGCAACGAGTTGAGAAATGAACCGAGCCAGCAGTTGAGCAAATTTTGATCTCGGTTCATACCAAATCGAATCTAAATCGAACGAGCTAATTGCGAATTTTTTCCGAACCTTGATACCACTTTAGTTGTTACACCCCGACAACGAGGCAGACAACCCACCGCGCTTATTAGCACAAGGCGATTAAATCAGCTTACACAATTATATATATAATATACAGTACCAATGAAATATACACGAGCCACATACATGTCAAAAGATCTAACTTTTAAGTTTCATAATTTTCATGAAATAAAAAAATTGAAAATAAACCTATTACTATTACGGTATAATAAAATGCATATCGTAGCAGATTTATTTTTTAACAAACAAATAAGTCTCTTGTGGCAAGTCCCGTAGTTTTCTAGTTCGATATCTCGTGTTTGTGTCTTGCGTTTTGTACGTGAAATCCACCGAAGTGGAAAAGTGAGAGATTAGAATCTATTTCGAAGGAGTCACGAGTTAATTTTTTTACCTGCCGTAATTTGAACAAGTGGAGAGTTTTGACAGATCCGGTCAGGGGCGGAGGCATTAAGGGGAAATGGGGTCAATTGACCTCCATTTTTTTTAAATTTTTTTGTATTTAGATATGATTTTCTATATAATTTAGAGTGAAATGGCTTGATATTATAAAATTGACCTTCATTTTTCATAGAAAAATTGTATATGATTGACCCTCATATATTTTTGACACCCATAGTTCGAAAGTCCGGCTCCGCCCCTGAATCGGGTCCCGTTTGTGCTCTGATTCTGATCACAACTACTTGTACGCTTGTAATGGAACAGTTTGTACAATACATATTGAACGAACCAAAGCCCAGTCTAATATTATGGTCAAGGATTGGTTTACTAGGCCACAAATATAACCCAAAAAAGTAAAACAATTGCCGCACTAGGTTAAAGGAATCTATGAGCAAATCGAGGCCTAAGGACCCATTAATTTTCTTACTAGCTCTAGTGCATGGGAAGTCAGAGAAAGGGTGTAAATAGGCCGAGAATTACTGATGTTGAAGCTACCTCACAATTTTAAATCGTCAGATACAATTTTCAACATTTAGATATAGTTAATATATATTAAATGTAATACAATCTGAAGTGCATCTTCATTATTTCTAATATGAATGCTCGAATCTCGATATGGGCTTTGCGAATGCTAGATACTCTCCGGTCATGACAGTATGTAGAACTGTTTGTAATTACTAATTTTTAAGGATATAAGAATAAAATATATTGAAATGTTAACTGAGTCTCCTAAAACAAAACTATAAATAAATTGCATGAATAAAATCGATATAATTGCAGTGGTAGTTATAAATGCCGTGTCAACGGGTTTGATCTTTTTTTTTTAAGGTAAGCGACAAAAAGTCGCTAACGATATATTGATAAAAACTGTTATTTACAAAATAGCGCTATACAGGGGCGGATCTAGGATTTCCGTCAGGGTAGAGCAAGATAATATTTATGTGGGTCCAATATCTAATCGGGTTTAAACCTACTATCTAATAGGGTACTAAATAAAAAACAATCAACATGTCAAATTTTTTTTTTTCAAATCTAAACATGACATACAAAAATTTATAGAGGAGAAAGAGAAGAGGACATTTGTTTCTTTCAGGATGGGACAAAATCCAAAAACCTAGTACTTGGAAACTAATTTTGAAATTCCAGAGTAGGACAGTTGCCCTACCCTGCTCTATGCTGGATCCGCCCCTGGCGCTATACATTGGTATCCAAAAGGATAACCCAGCAAAAATGACAAAACGACAAATTAAAACAACTAACTAGCAAATATAGCTCAACGGGTTTGATCTTATTTGAGTAATAATTGCTTAAATTATTAATATGACTTGAGAGATTACTTTTTATAATTGTTTCATTGTTCTAAAGTAAAAAAATCAAACAAAGAATATACAATTATGAAATATAAAGTCTAGGTCTGCGGTTCTTGTTCATAAAAACTTAAAAGAGGCAGTAACTCAGCGGTTACATAATTGTTGTATAAAATATGAACTGTAGAAGCAAAGCCTTCGACTGCAACGACCTCCTCAAATTTTTTTTTAGTAAGTCACAAAAGAAAACGAGAGAGAGAAATGATGATTGTGAAGGTACTCTTTCACCCAATTATCTGGATAAAAGACGCACCAACTGAGAAGTTTTACGTAAAAAAGAGAGAGAGAGAGAGGTCATATTAATTACTATATTAGATTGGGGTCGCTACCAGAGAGATATGCATGCAATTGTCCGAAATTTTTATTTATACTATTTTCTGAAAAAAAAAAAATCTAGATCACTGTGAAATTCGGGTTTTTTTAATTCTACTCAGACCGCAGAACACCCGTGCAGCCCCATTTAATAGGGTCTGCACTATGCCGATGCGATATAAGGGGGCCACTAGTTTCATTTTCTGTGTCCATTCAAAGAAGCTTTCAATCCCTTCGAGCTCGGGTAATTTTTCTTCTTCTTTTTTAGTTTTAATTTTTAGTTTAGGGTAGTAATTAGGTTGAGGGTTTAGGTTTAGGATTTAGGTTTAGGGTTTAGAGTTTAGAACTAGATATTAATTTTGGGTTTAGATCCAAAATTTAAATAGAATTGTACCAATTTAATTAGAATAAGATCAAAATTAATTGTTTGAGCACCAAATTAAACTAGACTTGTACCAAAATTTAATTAGGTTTATTTTACCAAAATTAATTGTTTGAGTACCAAAATAAATTAGACTTGTACCAAAATTTAATTAGGTTTATTTTACCAAAATTAATTGTTTTAGCACTAAAATTAACTTAGATTTGTACCAAAATTTAATTAGGTTTATTTTACCAAAATTAATTGTTTGAGCACCAACATAAAATTAGACCAATTCCAAAATGTAAGTAGGGTTATTTTACCAAAATTCTCATATTTGACCAAAATTGGTACCAACACTAATAGCAAAAAATTATCAAATACATCATGTCATCTAGTAGAGATATACCGTCTTCTAGTAGGGGTGTACCATCTTCCAGTAGAGGTACACAACATGGCCTTATAGCCACTCCGTACGAGATGTCCCAGTACATCGACGGTGCATTGGCAGATGTTCCGGGTATCCAGAGTCGCACTGACAAGATCAGCGACTTTTTGTGGTACTCGAACGCAGAGCACCGGATTCTAGAGGCTGCCACTGAGGTAAGTTCTAAATTAGTCATATTTATAAAAATACTAATAATATAATTTTTTTCTATGAATATTGAATGAATTTGACCTGAATTTTTAATTAAATGCAGGGTTTGGATGTGGTTACGGTTCGTCACAACTGCATGTGGCTAAAGTACCAACCGGCGTACGGAGGGACATTGCGTGCAATGAGATTGTTTCAGCTATCCCAGATGGCTGAGGAGAACCATGATAAGGGCTTATCTTCCGGACTCATTGAGTGATGGCATCCCGAGACACACACCTTTTCATCTCCCCCATCCTAAGATGACAGTCACCCTACAGGACGTCAGCTGTCTGTGGGGTATGACTATTATTGAGGAGCCTGTGACGGGCGTCGAGTACGGGGACTGCCAGCCATTATGCATAGACTTGTTGGGGTACTCGCACACAGACCTCCAGAAAGAGAAGAACAAAGGTGAGAAGATTCAGATCTCGTCCAATACCATCAGCTTAGCGAAATTGAGGGCCAAATTCAAGGACTATCCGGATCGTCCAGATCAGGTATGTAAATTGTACCCTATTGAATTTAAATAATATCATATTTACTTCTAAACAATGTTCTAATTTAAATAAATAACATGTGGTTGTTGACCAATACCTGCGCACATATATTCTGGACATGATTACTTGTCGGTTGTTCCCAGATTCACACGGAGATCAGGTGCGGCTGTGTTACCTTGAGCTTCTGTGTGATTTGCCCACTGCGAGCATGTACAAATGGGGTGGCGTCACGCTGACATGCTTATATAGGTAAAAAATTTATTCTTATATTTTTTTAATTTTTTCATTGTTCTATATTTCAGTATATAAGTAACACTAACATTGTAAATTATACAGGGGTCTTAACAATACTTGTCTAAAGAAGAAAAGAACTTTATTGGACCATGCATGTTACTACAATATTGGCCGTACGCACATCTGATCGTTGGCTGTCCAGTCCTGGCTAACAAGACAGATGTGTCGGAATAGGTCAAGCCCGAGCCAGACAACTGCCCTTCATACGGCACCAACTATTGCTATCCGAAGATTTAGGTCGGGTCAGGGCATGGCTCGTCACTCGACATCACATTCTGGAGACAGGAGATCGAGCATCTGAGAGATGATCCAGAGTATGTGACCTGAGAGCCCTACAGAGAATATATAAGTCTAACTTTTTTTAAAATTTTATTTAAAAAAATTCATATTTTGTTGTTCGAATTGATATATGGTTTCAAATCTGTAAATTCAGCTCGAGTTAGATGGGGGACATCGAACTTTCCTTGAGGTATTGCCTGAGTGATGTCGGCAGCAGGAGCGTTTCTGGCGTGCAGAGGTGTCACTCATATGTTTTCAGGTACCGTAATTTAGTTTAATTAATTCTCGACACTACAACTTAATTTAATAGAAGCAAGCTAACTGATCAGAGTCAAAATGATGATGAATTACATAGGATTTTGGCTTAGGTTTTGCATATTATCTCACACTTATGTTTATTTAATTAGAGAAAAAGGCTATTGTCACCCTTCTTTATGTTTTATTGCAGAAAATAGGTTTTGGGACTATTTCACATCAAATGGAGCAAGAATCAGGTCAATCGGACAAGCGACGCTCATCGACTAAGGCCCTGTTACGGTTCGTATTAGTTGATACGAACCTAGCCGGATACGGACCAGGAGATAGCGTGATACGCATTAAACCCCTCAGCGACAAGGTGTGAATACGGACCGTATCAGCCAATACGGTCCGTAACCAAGGCGCCCTTTGAGAAATAACTGCCACAAGCGTGTCCAGACCGTGTTCCTTGGCCTCCACTCATCTCTAAACGTCCCCCCACTCCTATATAAAGTCCCTGGACAGAAGAGGAAACCATCTTTGTAATTTTGGTAATTTGGGTTAGATTTGATTGAAGTGAGAAGAGAGGAGTGTTGTAATGATGCCGTTCTGCGGCTAAGTTTTTTTCTTAGGGGCTAAGCAGTAAACCTTGTTACTCATGATGATTTGATATATATATTTTCTGTTGATTATGATTTCTTGTTGTTGATTGAAATGCTTTTGCAATTTATTATCCATTCACCTAATTTCTATGATCTAGTTTAATCCTAGGGTAGTGACAGTACTTTATTGGTAGAAAAACTATGATGGACGAGTTAACCTCGTTGGGAGCCATTAGATTTATGTGAAGAAAATCTTCACGGGGAAATCATAAATCAGAACCACAATACGCAAATCAAGTTCCGTCATTTGCATAAGATAACTCGCAGTGTCCTATGTAGTAACTTGTGTATTTAAGAGATCTGTCATTTGCGTAAGATAACTCGCAGTGTCCTATGTAGTATCTCGGTGGAAGTCCCATCATTTGCGTAAGTGACTCGCAGTGTCCTATGTAGTGTCTTCCATTAACAACAACAGGAAATCAGACCCGACAGAAGTAGAATATCAAAGAGGATTGAGTAGCAATGGTGTGCCGAAATCCTAGGAATTCTCATCTCTATCTTTATTTTAATTATTTTTAATTGTTGCCAAATTTACATTGATCACAATTCCAACTCTTAATTTTCAGATTTTGTCTAGCATTTCGAAGATTGTGATTCGATCGCTCAAGACTGTAGACCAATATTCCCTGTGGATCGATCTCGATTATACTACTCGATAAGGATTGTGCGCTTGTGATCCGAACCGATAGCATTTCTGAGTTTATAAATTTTAAAAGATAACATCGCTATCTTTTGAGTGATTACTAACATAATAAAATAAATAGATTATAGCACCATTACCTGGTCGGGTCATGAGACAGTTTGGGCTGCGTCAGACATCTCCACCCCCGGCACTGATCAGTGAGGGGGTGTGGCGACAACTTCATCATGCCAGGGACACCACTGCAGGCAAGAACTGGGAAGTCATGCGTGCGGATTACGTGGCCGAGGCAATATCTGTAAATCCCCCATTAGCTGAGCAGCACCGTCACATGGATGTCGCACCAGTGTAAGAATTATTTTCATAATTTGTTTCTTCACTATAGTTTTCTGATTGTAATATCTGACATTTTTGGAATTCATGCAGACCTTATAGAGATTGGTACCAGTATCACGGCGCGTGTACCATATATCTGGAGGGGTGTATCGCCAAAAACCCTCATGAGCGGGTATCGAGGCCAAGGGATTAGAGAGGACGAATCCATGATATTATCCCTGTCGGCGCATCGTTCGCATCCACGGTATGTTTAATTTTAAATTTCAAATTAAAAACTAACAATATTTACATTTGTACAGCATTTATATAATGTTTTTTTGCAGGCATTATATCTAATCAAGAGTTGCGTCATAGCGACTACGATGGTCACGATGAGGGGCTGGAAGAGGCTCAGAAAAGCCATCCTCAAGCACAACGTACCCGCAGTGTGCCAATATGGGTACAAGTCGCGCCTCAACTCTCTACTCAGATGCGCTGGCTTGGGCAGGTGTGATGCGATCGATGACATATCCGACGAGCCTGATATCTATGTCCCATACGCTAGTGACGAGGCATTGTTTGCAGCCGTCTAGGACGCTGAGACTATTGGTTAGGCGTTCGACCTAGGTACTGAGGTATTGCGCCGAGCCGCAGACCAGGCCATGCCTACTCAGGATGCCGAGGTATATTTGTAATTAAAATACATAACTGTGATTTTTTTTACCAAAAATTTTTATTAACTAATTTGTAAGTTATTGCAGGGTGAGGAGGATGAGGGGTACAATATCTCCACATATTTTGGCACAAAGGAAGATGGATTGTATTCTCAGGGTTACAGTCCAACTCAGACCGTACCTCCTGCATATTAGCCAAGGTATGTTCAGACAGAGTCCTTCCCGGAGTTTCCTAGGTCATCCTCACAGCAGGCATCGTACCCTTCGCTCCATGATGACCCCATAGCTAGACAGGCGTTTTTATTCACGCAAGGTCAGTCTGGACATACTACGGTTTTTGGCCCTGGAGTCCAGTAGACATCCGAGATTGAGGAGGTTCATGACGAGCTGGTTCAAGCAAAGAATGTCTAGGCGGAGGACTCTACAGACTCAGCAGATACTGACGAGACGCCACTCTCCAGGCGGGGTCGAGGGTTCAGGAAGAAGAAGGCGATGACGGTATTTAGTCCTGACCCGTAGGCTTTGATTTGTACTTTATTAGATGTTTTGTCAGATACTAGAATTTATCTGTCACTTATTTATTTTGTTGCTTTGTTATTTATTTTATTTGTTTTTGTTATTTATTTAGTTTGTTTATTATATCATTATCTCTTCATACACAAACAATATTTCAAACGAACGACATTTCCAAAATGTTTGATCCTAGAAGCGAAACATATTTAACCAATAAACAACATTTAAAACAAAACCCAAAACAATTAAAAAAAATTTAAAAACTAAAACCTAAACAAATAAAACAATTTTAAAAACAAAAACCAAAACACAAATAATAGATTTCAGATTAAAAAAAAGGGGATGCAACGGCATAGTGCGGATCAAATAATTTAAGTAATTTTTCAAATTCGGATCTAGACGAAATCGGATAATTTCCGATCCGTTTACACCCCAATTACACCCTCCTCATTTATTTATTTTAAGTAGGCGGCGATGTAGGGTCCGGATCCCCTAAAGTAACCCAATTTTTTGGTTTTGGATAGGGACCGTCCAAATTGAATCCGTCGTTCGAGATCGCCTCGAGATTCGAATATGTCGCTCAGGATGCGTGCACTCTACTTTAGATGGATGGTCACAGATTTGAATCGGACGGTCCCAATCCAAAACCCAATTTTTAAGTTACTTCACTGGATCTGAATTCGGCGATGTAACGGTACGTCTTCCTCTCATATATATTTATGACTATTTGCAATTTTGCACAAAGGTTCAAGTTGAGGCGTGCAACACGCATGCGTATATTTATTGTTGTGTTTTGTAAATTGTTTTGTGTAAATTACTTATTTTATTTTTGTAAGCCTAAAGATCCTAATATAAATTCTTTTTCTTTAATATTCAAATTGAAAAATGTAAAATATGCTTCTTGTTTATTGTTCTATTTTGATGGACATACATAATGCAAAAAAAAAAAAAAAAATTGGTCTTATACAAAATTTTATAATATATAAATAGTGGAAGACCTAAAAATAAGAGTGTTCTTTCAACTCTTTTTGGCTATTTAATTTTAACAGATCGAATAATCTAAAAAATAAGTTTTGTAACTTTTTCAATATTCTAAAATAGATAAAGAAATGGTGGCCGGTTGTTATCAATCACAAGTTCACAACTTTTACACGAAAATAGAATTTATATAAAATTTTGCTAAATATTAGTTACAATATACATTTTACATCTTCAATTATAAAATATGTAATCACAGAATGGTCAAATAAACTAGGCAAAGCACAGCGAGAAATCCGAAAATATTCTTTAGTTTTTTTTTTTTTTTCTGATTATTAAGTGAAGTTTCACAAAATGGTCAAACAAATATACACAGATCGCTCCGTGACATATCCCCATTTTTATATGAAGCACGTAAATGTTCTGATTCGCCAACAGTTTTGATTAAAAGATGAAATTTCAGATTGAATATCAGTCTTCCGATCAAATATTATGATTTTATATATCTTTTTGATATTTTTTACGTGTAGAAGTCTAAATTTATTTAGACTTGTACTCGCCACATGCAAATTGTATCGTTTTTCTGATTGTTCTTGATTTCTTTCTATTTTTTAAATGTCATTTTTTTAAATGTCATATATTCATTTATTTCTCTTATTTTATATCATTTAAAAAATGGTAATTACTTGACATTTAATATATTATTTTGTATGAATTTTTTTTATGAAAATATGTCAAAAAGATTAAAAAAATGTTATTTAAAAAATATTATTTATCATTTAGATTAATTTTTTTATGAAAATATATATCAAAATGAGATTTTTTTTATATTATCTTATAATATGTTTTTGTTGTAACTAGGGGCGGATTCAAGATTTTGGTCAGAGGTAGGCACAAACTATTATCAATAGTGCAACTTATTTTTTGGCGAATAAGAGCGGAGTAGCAGATAGGAATTTAAAAAAGCCATGGCATGACCAGATATGTCACGGCACGGTACGTTTCCGCCACAACACGACACGTGTGTTGGTCACTTGTTGTGACTCGCATGTCTCGTGCTGTGACTATTCACGTGACGTGACCATTTTTCAAAAATTTGGCACGACACATCATGCGAAAGATTTAATCGCGGCACGGTACGTGGTCTCGAGTCACGTGTAATTAGGGTTGTTAAATCTTGATCAAATGGTGAATCATTTTAAACTAACATAAATTATGAAAAAAAATAGTTAAATATAAATCTTGATCAAATGGTGAATCGCAGCACGGTACGTGGTCTTCAGTCACGTGTGGTCAAAGCGTGACTAATGTGTTGTGATTATCATTCCAAATTTAATCACAGCAAAGCATGATACTTAAAAATTTGACTTAATCACGGCACGACACGTAATCCAGATGTAGACACAAGGTTAATTTACCACAGCATACTAGTATATTACAATAGCCTCACTCCGGATGATTATTCTTTTTTTGAGATGAATATAGATGTATATTCGTATTAAAAAACTTATGGATAGATAGCTGGTTTGGAAGCTTGTAGTGGTCCCCAAGGACATGGTTTCGATCCTCCCTGTCGATTGGCGTGTCTAACATGATTGCCATACGTTGGTTGGTCCGGTTAGTTACGTGGGATCAATTTGTCAGTGCTACTGCTACCCTGCACCTGGGACTGGTTCGTGTACCGATGCTCAACTAGATGAGGATATAATAGTAACAGAAGAGATTCGTTGAGTTGTCCGACTAGGCAGTCAACATTAGTCTTTGACCAATGAATTATTATTAATTATTACATGTAGCAATCTAGGGTAGGTACACAGAACTTACCTAGCTTGGTCAATGTCTAAATTAAAAGCATCTAGCTAGCTTAGAATTTAGATATATATATCCCAAGGGAATCAGAGTAGGTCCGATGCCCATCGGACCTACCTTGGTTCGATTGGTGTGATGACCATTCGATCTGCATCAAGATTCATGTGCTCTGTATCAAAATTCGTGCAAGTCTGTATCAATTTCCGTGCACATAGATGATACTAATCGTACGGTCCTAGAGCTAATTGAACCTAAATGTAGGTCCGATGGCTCCTATCTCATCCATGAGATGTCTCTTTTACTCTTTTAGCTTAGATTTATATATCCATGAGATGTATATTCGTATTAAAAAACTTTACATTTATTTAAAATTTAATACACGTCCTGTTTAAAAAATAAAAAATAATTTTAAAAATTATAAAGATGTGTAATTAAAATTGAAGAGTGAGGCTATGTTACTATGCATAGTGTGGATTGGTTCGTACTATAAATCAATTTTTTCATTTTTAAAGTTCAAACAAAAGATTTGAACTGTTCAATATAATCTGCATAAAAAATGTACCTATAGATTTAATTTTGCTTTTTTTTTTTTAAAGATCCAGTGATTTTCTATCTATTTATAAAGTTAGTGAAAAAATATAAAATTTAATCTGCAAGTATATTTTTATATAGAGATCTCACTGAATTGTTCATATTAATTATTAAAATTTTGAAAAAAAAATATAAATTTATAATAAATCAATCCGCTTTTTCTCTATGTATAGTAATGTAGCATTACTCAAAATTGAATTGAATGTGAACAAAAATATGTCCGACTGTATAATGTCAGGTGGAGAAAAAAAAAATGTTAATTAGAATGCAAGGTTAGAAGCGTGATATAAAAAACAAAATAGGGAAGCCAAGGACGTACAAGATGTGTCGTTCTTATCCTGTAGCTAAGCGTGATACCAAAACGGAGAGATTTGATTTGGTTAGGATCGGTGCAGTCCCCACTCCCCACGGCTCTAACCGTGACCCAGTCAATCATACACCATCCGTTTACTAGTTTTGGTTTGATTTGATTTTATCTTTTCGCGTTTATTATTGGTCAACGGTCAATCCTACTCTTAGGATTCAACAAGTAGCCCTAATTTAGGGCTCTAATATTTTAACTCAGTCTTATTTAGTATTTGTAATGTATATAATTGAAGCAGCTCTATTCACGTTTACTGTTTGATATTTAAATTTTAAATTATTAGGGCATAAAAAAACATGAACATCAAATTCTTTCTCAATTCAAAACCTAAATGCCATACTTGTAAATGAAAAAAAAAAAAAAAATCCGATCTATCCTCTAAAATTTGACTAAATTAAGTCACAAATTTGATTTATTTGTTCCTCATAACCTAGAGTAAGGCTAATGATTTAGTTTTGTTATTTAAAATTATTAATGCAATAAATTGTTGTTTCGGGAGCCATTATATTGTTGCTATTAATTTAATAAAAAAATTTGTGTAAATCGGTTCGTTATTTCTATTCTTCTATGGATAACATAGGGAAGGCTGTGGAATTTTTTTTGTTCTTTTTAGAGAAATTGCGTGGAAGGCTAGTTGTTAGAAACTCATAGCTACTGAATTCCAATAGATAACTTTTGTAATTAATTACAAAATATTAATTCACTAACTGTTTTAGTTTGCGAAAAAAAAGTTAAATTTTCACTGAATGACACGTGTTTCAACTTTTTTCTAGAAATTCAAGTCACTTTGAATTAAAAAAACACCTGGATTTTTCTCTTAAAAAAAGCAGGAATTTACATTTTTTTTAGAAATGAAATGAATATTTTTTTAATAAATCAGAATGATGGTGAAAGAATGGCATGGAAGGTATTGTACGACGTGTACGTTCTTTTGAAAATTCTCTAAGAAACCATATATTGATATATGATCAGAAGTCTCAAACATGTTGCACCGTGATTTTATTAATATCCAAAGTTAATTACAAAATAAATATAACCAAAGTTGTTAGAAATTTATAAAACTATCCATACCCGACATTTTCGAGCCGATTTTAATTATTTTTGGTACCGGCCAGAAAATAGCCGGTACTAATTTTTTTTTTTAGAGACACTATGAATAGCAAAAATATTGAAATCTAACACTAAAAATTCGAATTTTTTTTAAATATTGGTTAGATTACTTTTTGTGATATATAATTAGCATATTTATACTAAAATAGCTAAATTACTTGAAATTATGTTAAATTACGCTGAATTACACAAAATTATACTAAATTACAATAATTATGTTAAATTATGCTAAAATACGGAAAATTACGCTAAATTAGGCCGATTTTGTGCAATCTTTCATAAATCATAAAAAATAGTAAAAAATTTCAAAAATAATAAAAATTGGTATTCTACAAGTTCATTATATAACTAATTTACTGATGTACTTAGATTGAATAATAGAAATGAAAATCTTAATCGGAAACTTCAACTCAAGTTTTGAAGCTCTTCTATTTGTTTTTTGGCAATTATGAATTTTAAAATCAAACAAAGCGGAATGACGCATGTATCTTTTTGCAGCTTTCCGAAAAATGGTTATTTGCTGAAATCGGACACTCGAGCACCGTTTTATGGCCGTTTGAACTTTTGTCGTCGTTTTTCGCCTTCTCAGTGAAGATATCATTCCTATTCATATGTAATTTAGCATAATTTACCGTATTTTAGCATAATTTAACATAATTCAGCGTAATTCAGCGTAATTTAACATAATTTCAAGTAATTTAGCGTATTTTAGTATAAATATGCTAATTATATATAAAAATAATAATCTAACAATTTAAAAAACAAATTTGAATTTTTAGTGTTAGATTTCAGCATTTTTGCTATTCATAGTATCTCTAAAAAAAATAGTGCCGGCTATTTTCTGGCCGGTAACGAAAACAATTAAAACTGGCCAAAAAATGACCGGTATGGATAGTTTTATAAATTCCCAACAACTTTGGGTGTATTTATTAATTTGTAATTAACTTTGGATATTAATAAAAAAGGTAATTATAATATACCCCCTCTTTCCTTCCCTTATTTCTTCCCCAACTAACTTTTTTTTCTAACTATAATTACCAATTCTAACTACTTAGTGGTCCTTACAAATTAATTAGCAGTATTTCTTTCCTCTCTCTCCCTCCCTCTCCCACCTCCACCTCCCACCTTCGCCTCCGCCTCCGTCTTCCGCCTCCACCTCTCCCATCTCCGCCTCCGTCTTCCACCTCCACCTCCACCTCCACCTCCACCTCCGCCTCCATCACTCCATCCCAATCAAGCACGCATCCGCCGGGTCAGATTCATCACTGTCGACCGCTAGGTCAGATCCATCACTGTCGACCGCTGAGTCAGATCCATCGTATGAATGAATACTTGATATCTTATGTATGAATACTTCAACATGTTTGAATGAATACTTGATATCTTATGTATTAATACTTCAACATATATATATGAATACTTTAATGAAGTATGTTTTGTTTCTTTTAAATTTTGTTTTTGTTTTTTTGTTTGTAACATTTCAATTACATGATCTGTAAAATTTGATAGATTATTTTTGTCTACAGTGAAACATGTGACAACTATTTTTTATTTTCAAAAAATAAAATTAAACTAGAAAACAATAAAGCAATGTTCAATACTATTCCGCTGCTTTTGTAAAATTAATCGAGGTATGCACATATTTACACTTACACGACGAGGTATGAATACTTGTGCAACAGACAACTCGAAAGTATGTCATCATGGATCTCTTTTGAAAGAAAAAATTGTATAGAAGACGTTTGTGGTTTTAAATTTGCAAAATTCCTCACAGATTGTCAGAAATATTGGTTAGATTGAACGGAGAAAAAAAAAACCACTTCTAAAAACGTTTAAAAGATGGATGAGTGATGTGTTCAGTTTTTTTTAAATACTTGATATCTTATGTGTGAATACTTGATGCATTATATATGAATGCTTGCACGCGCCAGTTGTAAAATATTTCAAATATTACGCGGTCCCAAATAGTAAGTGATCTCCCCAAGTATTTAGCAGTTACTCAAGTAGTTAATAACTAGGAGAAAAAATAAAAGAATGTTATGGAGAATAGTTAGGTGCTCCTAATAAAATCACGGCATGTTGCACGTTATACGCTAAGGAATTATACTATTATATAGATCCTTAGCGAATTATCAAAGGAATCACATATTTCACGCGGTTCCTTTCGGGAAGCTAAAAAAATTTCATCATACTTCTTATTTAAAAAAATATTATTTATGTTTCTAAAAATAAAAATAAAACGGTTCTCTTTTGACCGAAGGAGATATTTCAATGAAGTGGTGAACTAATGCAACAAACAATGATCTAAAAGGGAAACGAAGTGGTCAAAAGCATGATTGCTTCGTATAATACGTGTCTACATAAGGTATAAAGAGTAGATTTGTGAGAAAAATAAACTTATCACTAATCACTAGCTAGTGTAGGTAGTTACTCACTAATGGCAATTCGGCGATTACTATTTTTGGATAAATAGTTAAATACAATGTACCTAAAAGTAATTCATGATGTGCTGTTCGATTCTAAAAATTATAAAATAAACAAATGCAAAGAGAATTAAATTGTATAATTTCAATGTACAATTCATTGTAGTACATACCGTACATCCATTTAAATATATTATGTTGTTGATACATTTGTTTGGTAATATTCAATCTTTAAAAAATAAAATAATAACTACTAGATATCTTAAACTTTGAGTTGATCCGTAGAAAATTGGAACCGTTCAAATCTTTAATGCACGAATCCCAAAGCACAGTAATACTGGTTTCTTGCATTTCAATTTTCAAATAGGCACCGAAAAAGGTTAATTCGGATTTATACAAACTGAAAATTTAAAATATTTGATAGGATACGGACTCTATGGTAATGGGGTTTGTTTGCCTTTTTATTATTACAGCTCCGTAAACACATATTTCGTAAGTTAAATTACAATTCAATTTTTGTTGGAATTTGATGTTAGCTGTTGAGTCTATATGCTTGTTTTCATTTCTTATGATGTTGTTCGTGTTGTCAAAATAGTTAATTAAATTAGTGAACAAATAAACTAAATATATGGGTAATTATCGTTTGGCAGCTAGTGTGATAGCGAAATGGTGTACTGTTTATAATAGTGATGGAATAGACTAATTTCTGGTGTGTTTGGATGCGGAGAGAATAGCGCTAATTCAGAGAATAGCGCTATTTTTTTCGCTATTCTCCATTTGGATCACACAAAGAATAGCGCTATTCTATGGGTTAGCGCTATTCTCGCTAACCCGTACAAAACATGAATTAGTGCTAATCCCAGAATAGCGCTATTCTCGCTATTCCTGTGCAACATCCAAACGCAATAGTTGTGGAAAAATACATAATAATATCATAATTAGTCATCGTTGTCCTAATAATAATAATATCATAAGAGTGAAGCTATGGTACTTATGCATAATTGCATAGTGCAGATTGGTCCGTACTACAGATTAATTTTTTGTTTTTAAAATTTAAATAGTCGATCTAAATCATTCAACATAATTTTTATATGAAAATTTACTTGCAAATTAAATTTTATATTATTTTTAACTCTTTTTACTAGCATAATTTAGATAGGTAAAACAACACCCAATCTGAAGAATTTTGAATCATTCAAAAATAATGATTTTTTATCTATTTAAAAATAGCAAAAAATTCTATTTTTTTTTTGTAAATTTGGTATCTAAGTACATTTTCGTATGGAGATCGTGTTTAACAATTCAGATCGATTGTTTGGACTTTAAAAACAGTGATATAGATTTATAGCACGGACCGATATCCATGTTTTGCAAAGTATCGTAGCCTCACTCATATCATATCATAACAATAATAATTATTATTACTAGTCATGTTATGTGTATTATATCGTCATCACTGTTGTGATCAACGTCGTCTTTATTGTCATCAGCTTCATCATTTATTCATTTATGTCATCATCATTATCATTAATGTTATTGTTGGTTGTTACTCCATTCCATTTCGGGTCCGTATCCTCCCACGAACCTGACTCAAGCAAATTGAAACGGACGGTTCATATTAAACCTATCCGGGCCAAATTCAATTTAGTGCCTATGGAGATTGTAGGAAGTCTGTTTTGAGATTCATGACATGTTAAAAGAACCGTCCGATTGTAATTGTCTTCAGTCAGGTATCCTGAGATGATGTGAATTCTTCCATTTCACTGTTACAACTAATAATTTGTTAAATAATATTTTTACTCTTACAAACAAAACAGTTATATGTACGGGTTAATATTTTAATTCTCATCCACATTAGCAACTTCAATTCATTTGTGTAATTTTATTATTTAAATAGCGTTAGCCAATACTATGAGAGACGGATTTAAATCAGCTGAAATTTCAAATCTATGAACAGTACATCTGAAATCTCTGAAATTTTGAATTTCACCGTTCAACTTTTTCTGTGCACGCATCTCAAAACAGCTGATTATTCTATGCACACATGTCAAAACAGTTCGACGGCTAGATTCGAGATTCTAGAAATTTCAGATTGCTGTTTATGAATCTGGAATTTCAGCAGATTTGGATCCATCAGAGACCGTTGGCACAAAATCAAACGGCAGTTATGATCAGATGCAAATAGTTGCTTCACAATTAAATATGAGCTGTAATTATTCGACACGTGTGTACCATAAGTCCATACCCCAAGTTTAGAGAGAGAGAGATGAGACTATGAGAGCATAATAAAGCAACCCCAGTAGCGTTGCAACGCACACTGTAGCAGCGATGCTTACCGAGTTACTTTCAAACCACGTCTCTTTACATTGCAAAGATTAAACTACTATATAAAGCGCCTGCTCTTTCTCTCCCCAATTCTTTATTTCCTCTCTTAATTCTACTATCCAAACATAGTACTTCTTCTCTTAAACCCCTCTTCATTACAATCAGGTGGTGATCAATGGATATTGGTGAAACCATAGATTTGCCTCCTGGATTTCGTTTCCATCCAACCGATGAAGAACTCATAACGCATTATCTCACCAACAAGGTCTTGGATCATAGCTTCAAAGCAATTGCCATTGGAGAGGCTGATTTGAACAAGTGCGAGCCTTGGGACTTGCCATGTAACTAACTAAACCCTCCTTCTTCTCTTTCTTTTCTCATGATTATATTTCTCTTTCTCAGTTATTTGAATTGGTGTTTTTAAAAAATTTCAGGCAAGGCTAAGATGGGAGAGAAATCATGGTACTTCTTTTGTGTGAAGGATCGAAAGTACCCAACTGGATCAAGGACGAACAGAGCAACTAGATCTGGTTATTGGAAGGCGACAGGGAAGGATAAAGATATTCACAGAGGAAAAACCCTAGTTGGCATGAAGAAAACCCTGGTTTTTTACACGGGAAGAGCACCTAAAGGAGAGAAAACAAATTGGGTCATGCATGAGTACCGAATGGAGGGGAAGCTTTCGCTGTACAACCTTCCAAAAGCACCAAAGGTACCATCTTTTTTCTCTTTATTTCTTCTCTGTTTGGTGAAACTTTTACAAATTTTGGGTAATTTTTAATCCATAATTTTCTCTCTTTTTTTTTATGTGTAGAACGAATGGGTGATTTGTAGAGTGTTTAAGAAAACATCCGAGTTGAAGAAACCAATGGAGATAGAAAATAGCAACTCGTCTATGATTCCTCCATTAATGGAGGTTTCCTCTGCTTCCAGCGGAAACAGAGCACTCGCTACAGAGTCACAGTTAGCGCACGTGACCTGCTTCTCCACCGCGACAAAAACAGAGGACTTGCATGAGGAGCTCTTCGCAACAGACTACTACTTACCCAATTCGATCTTTCTCCCTCAACTGAATCAACAAATTGATCCGAGTTTTGTCGATTTGCTCTGTCCTGGCGCTAGTTTTGCGCAATTGCTTGGTAACAGCAATAATGGGTTAAACTTAAAACAGAGGATTGAAACAGAGAGGGATGCAATTGCACTTGCAAGCGCTGTCAACCCAGAGACTTCTTCAATTCTTAGCTGGGCATGTTCACATTGATTAGCTCCTTGATTGTGGGATTATTATATTTTTGTGATGTGATATATAGGTGTAATTAATTAAATAGATAGTTGGAAGGGATGTGAAATGATAATATTATTATTGGCCCCCCTGTTGTAATTATTTATTATTGGGTCCCTCTTTTGGTTTGTTTTGAGTGAATAGTCATGAGAAAATTATTTCTTTTTTGTTTTATTCTTATGCAAGAAAAATAATACAAGTATCATGTGAAAACGGAGTGCATCCTATTGATTGTTATATTTATGATTTTTTTTACTATTCATATTTTTATTGGATATGTCCTACTTTTTAAAATATTTCATTGATACTTGAGTAGAACTAGGGTGTGATGTGCTCACCAAACTCTTTGGTGAACACAACTCTACATAAACTATCGGATTCACTTCAAACGAGATGAATCCAACCGTTGAAACCGATGTACTTTACGAGTGATGCGCATACATGCAAAATTTTAAATTTTCTGAATTCATTTAGTCTCAAGTCAAGTGGTCAAAATTAACGATTTTTTGAATGCATTAAAACAACTTCATTTCGGATCATCCATTTTTCATCAATTTTGACCACTTGACTTGAGACTAAATGAATTCAGAAAATTCAAAATTTTGCATGTACGCGCATCACTCGTGAAGTACATCGGTTTCAACGGTTGGATTCATCTCGTTTGAAGTGAATCCGATAATTTATGTAGAGTTGTGCTCACCAAAGAGTTTGGTGAGCACATCACACCCTAGTTCTACTCTTGATACTTTGTTAGCGACATATATATAAACAGTAAATAATGATTGATTGATATCTTTTTCGATTCTGTATCGTATCATATACCTACACAACATGAGAATTTTATAAGACTATGGGTCTGTGAATAATAATCTACATAAATCATAAAAGAGATCAAATGAAAAGTACACTGGTATTAGATAGAAAATTTTTATTGTGATCATCCCATCTTTCAGAAATATCATCACATGTTTGTTGCCAACTCAAAAAAAAAAAAAAAAAAGTTTGAACAGTCAAGTGTTTGTTTTGATTCAGACGAGTTTTAGTTTTAGAGTGGTTTAAATAACTTTAAGTTAAAAAATAATTAATATTTATTTTTATGACAAATGTGTATTGTTTAGACGAGTGTACATTCTAACAAAGGGTCGAAGAATAAGTCTATTAATAAATGACAAAAATGTATTTTGACAGTTGTCAACAATTATTTTAAATTGAATAACCTAACTAATGTTCATTTTATTTCAGATGGATGTGCATTTTATAATAGATCGAGCACACTTATTGTAAGTGTGCATATTGAGGTGCCTGAATAGTTGCGTGATCAGAGAGAGTAGAGAGTGAGTTTATGAAAATATTATCTTAACCGATTACGTACATAACCCTTTAATTAGATCTTAAAAAGCAAAGCACAAAGGGAAATATGTCAATAACGTAGTACGGTAGCAGCAGCATATTATGTAATATAATAAAATAGGGTACCTTTCAAATCGCATAAACAAACACCCAGCACGACTTGCGGGTAGTGACAATGCTGCATGCGGGGTAGCTATGGGGCAATCTATGACGTATGCGACAGTGACAGTGCCGCTTGCAACATAGAGAGACGTCAAAACTTGTACTTGCATGATTAATAATGACATGAAACATGAACCCTAGATGCTCTTTATCTACTGTTTAACATTTATTAGCTATAATACATTGATTGCATGTATCACCACCATCTCAAACTTTCAAAAACCTGATAACCTAGACTAGTAAAAATTGTTTAAAATCTAATGCACTATCCCTGTGGATCGACACCCCAATCATACTACATGGTAGGATCATGTGCTTGTGAACTGAACGTAAGTATAAATTATGGTTTATAAATCTTTAAAAGTAGTAGTACTATTTTGGTCTATCAAGCTTTTTGGCGCCGTTGCCGGGGATAGAGTAAGAATCTCCTTTTGAGAAAGTCTTACGCTATAATTAGGTGTCTAACATAATAACTGGGACTAGGTCAAAAACTTCTTATTTTATTTTAGCATATTTTATTTTCAGCATATTTACTTTTAGCACATTTATTTTTCGCACTTTCCTTATTTACTTTCCTATCTTTAGAGGCAAGATACAATACTTCTCTTGTAGGTTGTCACCTACAACTCTGACAAGGAGGACGTTATCTTACCATCTCCTGAAGAAGGCACAACGGATGGGCTAGCCTTAAAGTTCTAGCAACATGAGCACCTCTAGCATTCCTCCAATCACCGCCAATCCACCTCTTATCATAAACCCAACCACGGAGGCAACTACTAACACGTCACGGCAGCTAAAGGACTTCGCCCTTACACATGATCTGAAGGATCAAAGTATCGTCAAGATGCTCAAGATAGAGGCAAACAATTTTGAGATCAAGAACTCCTACATCAACCTGGCGACTAGGAGTATTTTTGAATGAAGATCAGACGAGAATCCTCAGATCCACATAAATAGGTTCAGAATCGCTTGCAACGCGATCAAGGTGAATAGAGTCACGCCCAATGATTTCTGACTTCGCCTATTCTCATTCTCCCTAGGAGAACGACCGCAATCGTGGCTTGAATCATTAGAGGTCAGTTCAATCACGAACTGGGCTCAAATGACAAAAACCTTCCTCACTAAGTACTTTTCACCCTAAAAAAATGTGCAATATCGAAGCTGTATCACTTCTTTCATGCAGAAGGATGGAGAAACTCTAAGCGACGCATGGGATTGCTTTAAGAACCTCGAGAGAAAATGTCCACATCATGGACTGGAAGAGTGGCTTACGCTACAATTCTTTTACGATGGATTACGAGCCTACGCAAGACAAGCATTAGATTTAGCCGCTAAAGGATCATTCATGAACCTAAATGCCGAAGAAGTCGTGAAATCCATCGCAGACTTATGTCAAAGTCAAAGCTATTCGACATTAGGACAAAGCGTAAAAAGTCCCACAGCCGACAAATATGGAGTTAGTGATCATACCGCTATCAACGCCAAACTCGATGATTTATTCGAGCTCATAAGTAACCTTTTTCTGACAAAGGAAACTATAGCCGAATTAACGTTGTACGAGTCATGTGGAGATGTTCATAACCTAGAAGACACATGTTGTTTTCTCATTGAGACAGAAATGGATCAAGTCAACTCGGTGAGCCATTCTTTCAAATCCAAAAATTTAAACGCTAACACTTATAATGCAGGTTTGAAGAATCAAGTGAACCATCTCCATGAAGAGGGTCAGATTGCAATTCCAATGAGTTATCAGCAAGACCAGACACAACAACCTCCTCGAGAGTCATATTTCGAATACATGATAGACAAATTCTTAGACGTGCAGGAAGAAGCGTATGCATCAATAACCTTGTCACTAGAATAATTGGTGCAAAGGACGGAGATCCTAGAAGATCAAGTCTCTCACATGGCTCAAGTCTTCGCAATATTCTCCGCCAAAACATGCAACTCCATGACAACACGGCGAGGCACGCATTACGAAGATCCACCATGGCCAAAAGATGTCCATCGCCCTCATCCAAAATAACCAACAGCTACTCCAAGTCAGCCTGCGGCATCAGAAGACCGCATACGGCCTGAGGAACCCGCACATCGCAGGGCATACTGATGCACCAAAATGGTACTACTACTTTTAAAGATTTATAAACCCTAATTTATACCTACGTTCAGATCACAAGGGCATGATCCTACCGTGTAGTATAATTGGGGTGTCGATCCAAAGGGATAGTGTATTAGGTTTTAAATACTTTTCACTAGTCTAGGTCATCGAGAGGTTTTTTAAAATTTTGATGTGGTGGCGCTAATTGTGCTAAGGTTAGAATTAAACAGTAAATAGAGGACCTCTAGGGTTCAGGTTCTCTCCTTCTTAATTATGTAAAGTATAAATTTCGACGTCTCTCTACATCACATGTGGCCTAGATTGTCCCACAGCTACCCCGTATGCGGTATTGTCACTACCTGTGGGGTTTGCTGGGTTTTTTGCTTATGTGATTTGAAAGGTTTTTCGATCTTGCAATCGGCTCTTGGGCCCAAGACTAAAGTATTTTAAGTAGATAATTATATTATTTGTCTATATTACCCTATAGTTGAAATATCCCAAAGACCCTATCTAATCTAGGTGTTTTCTAATATAATCTAAATGTACAATTTACGCTATCCTGCCAAGAGAGCCCACTGGGTTCTAACCCTAGTCTTTGAACCGCTGCCAAGCCTCGTTAGCCGAAGTGCCTATAGTACTTACATGCATTATCCCACTCACATCGGGATGCAATGACTAAACACCTATTGGTATGTGGAGGGTCATTGGCATATAGTAAACAGAACTAGGTGTGCAAGGACTTAATAAAAAGGATTCAAATAATAAAGCAAACTCAAATCAACATAAACAAAACATAAACATATGGGTCCTCGCTTGGAAATCCTCCAAATTGCTGCTGCGACACCATGTTAATGAGAGCAGATTTGATCTCAAAATTCTAGTTTGCAACTGTTAGTGGGTTTATGCTTGAGTTTGGATCATTTGCGTGCAGTATGCAGTAGTCTCGTAGAAGTGTGGGTCTCGCTGCATTTTGAACTACGTTGTCACCAACGTCTTCATGTCCTTCTTCATTGTTGGATCGGTGAATTGTTGTGAATCGGTACATTCGGTGGGTTCTCCATATTGATCTAATCTGAGTCTCCTTTGCTTCGAGCGTCACAAAAAGGACTATGATTGGTTCTTATTAGTGAAGTGGAAGCGAACTGTTCTCTTCTATGTGCAATCCTTAGAGATCTTCGTACGGATGATTCGGCCAGCGTGAAAAATCCTGAAAAATAAAAACAAAAACAAAAACTAAAAAATGTTAAACTAAAACTGAAAACTAAAATAAAACAAAAATAAAAGAAAAGAAAAAAAATGAAAAATGTTGAAAATTAAAAGTCTAGTCGTCTCTTAATTAATTTGATTCAATGGTCAAAGCAAGGGAGTCTAGCGAGGCCATGCATAATAAAATGTTATTCCCGGCAACGGCGCCAAAAAGCTTGATCAACGCGGAGCACGTCGATGTTTACTTTTCAATTTGTAAGCTCGATTTGCTATCGGGTCGGATCACAAGCGCATAATCCTATCAGGTAGTATAATTGAGGTCGATCCACAGAGAATAATGGTTTAAGGTCTTGAGCGATCAAATCACAATCTTTCGAAAGGCTAGACAAAATCTGAAAATCAAGAGTTGTAGTTGTGATCAATGTACTTTGGCGAAAATTAAAATTAAGTAAAATAAAGATAGAGATGTGAATTCCTAGGGTTTTGGTACACCGTTGCTACTTCAATCTGCTTTGATTCTTACTTTATTTGATGTTGGTTTTCAGTTGTTGTAAGAGGGTTTCTAATCCAATTTAGTGACTACCACTTTCGTGCACAGCCACCCTACTAATCAAAAGATCCGATTAAGGCTTGTCTTGACTAATGCAAGGAGATCTGTGATTAGCCCAAAAGAATTCAAACTTCATTGTTAGGTCCGTCACCCTACTATCTTGGTCGTTGTTGGGTGTCCCCATGGTAAGGCACGACAATGCGACATTCGTCTGCAAATGTCGAGACTCCCATGTCTACTTTTGTTGATCCAATTATTGGGTATCTCCCGATTGAGGGTTTCCACCAATAATCTAGTATTTTTATTCTCCCTTATCCTAATCCGATTAGCCTAATGACGACGATCTCTCATGTGTGGCCATCACATGACGGTCTAGGCCAATAAACGAAATCAAGCAAGATAGGACATAAAGCGCAAAACAATCAAACAACAAAAGACTAAATAATGATTAAATAAGAATATATATCAAAGCATTATGAGTAACAAGATTTACTGCCAACCCAAGAATCTAGACTTAACCGCAGAACGACATGTTTACACAAAAATAAGAGAAAGATAAAACCATACACGAAGTACCCTTCTACTTACTCTCTACACACTCCTCTCTTCTCACTTAATAAAATAGAACACCAAAAATACAAAGATGCCATCCTCTTCTGTCCAGAGGGCTTATATAGGAGTGAGGGGGCGTCTGGAGATGAGTGGAGTTCAAATAATCTGATCTGGATACAGCTGGCGCAGTTATTCACCAAAGGGCGCCTCGAATACGGACCGTATTGGCTAATATGGTCCGTAGTCCTCTTGTGTCGCTGAGGGAGTTCATGCTATTGGCCATCTTTGGTACGTACTGGGGCTCTGATCCGTATTAGCCAATACGGGCCGTACTAGAGCCTTAGTCGATGAGCTGCGCTTATCCAATTGACCTTATTCTTGATCCAATTGATGTAAATAGCCCCAAAACATGTTTCCTATACTAAAACATAAAGTAGAGCAACAATAACCTTTTTCTCTAATTAATTAAACTTAAAGGTGAGATAATAAGGCAAAATCTAAGCCAAAACCCTACGTAATTCACTATCATTTTCACGTTGATCATCTTTCATGTTCTACTCATTGTATTTCATGTTCTACTGGTTGTCTTTCATCCATTACTAGTAGTTGTAATCCATCTTCTTCTAGTTGACTTTCATCTTCTTCTAATATTTTTTTATCTTCTATTAGTTCTTTTTCATTCTCTTCTAGTTGTCTTTTAGCTTGTACTGTTTGTCTTTCAAGTTCTACTGGTTGTCTTTCATCTATTACTGGTTGACATTAATCTTCTTCAAGTTGTCTTTCATGTTCTACTGGTTGTCCTTCATGTTTTACTGGCTGTCTTTCATCTACTACTGGTTGTATTTCACCTTCTTATTGTTGTCACCCATCTTCTTCTAGTTGTTTTTCATTAGCTTCTAGTTGTATTACATCTTGTACATGTTTTCTTTCATGTTCTACTGGTTATCTTTTATCAATGATAGGTGGTTGTATTTCTTCTTCTGCTAGTTGTCTCTCATCTTCTTCTAGTTGTCTTTTATCTTCTTCTAGTTGTATTTCATCAACTACTGGTTGTATTTGATCTTCTTTTAGTTGTCAGTCGTCTTCTTCTAGTTGTTTTTCATTAGCTTCTAGTTGTATTTCATCTTGTACATTGTCTTTAATGTTCTGCTAGTTGTCTTTCATGTTCTACTGGTTGTCTTTCATCTATAGCATGTGGTTGTATTTCTCCTTCGGCTAGTTGTCTCTCATTTTTTCTAGTTGTCTTTCATTTCTTCTAGTTATCTTTCATCTTGTACTAGTTGTCTTTCATGTACTACCTGTTGTCTTTCATGTTCTACTGGTTGTCTTTCATGTTCTATTGTTTACTTTTCATCCATTACTGGTTGTATTTATTCTTCTTCTAGTTGTCTTTCATCTTCTACTAGTTGTTTTTCATTTTCTTGTAATTTTCTTTCATCTTGTACCAGTCTTTCGTCCACTACTATTTGTATTTAATCTTTATCTAGTTGTCTTTCATCTACTACTAGTTGTTTTCATCTTTTTTTAGTTGTCTTTCATCTTATATTAGTTGTCTTTTTTCTAGTTGTCTTTTATCTTCTACTAGTTCTGGTTGTTTTCCATCTTGTACTAATTATCTTTCATCTTGTACATGTTGTCTTTCATGTTGTACAGGTTGTCTTTCATCTTGTACTGGTTGTCTTTCATCTTGTACTGGTTGTCTTCCATCTTGTGCTGGTTGTCTTACATCTTGTACTGGTTTTATGTTCTACAAGTTGTTTTTCATGTTCTTCTAGTTGTGTTTCATTTTCTTCTAGTTGTATTTCATCTTCTTCTGGTTCTCTTTCATTTTGTATTGGTAGTCTTTCATCTTGGATTGGTTGCCTTTCATGTTTTATTGTCATCTTTCATGTTCTACTCGTTGTCTTTCATCCACTAGTAGTATTCCATATTCTTCTAGTTGACTTTCATCTTCTTCTATTTTTTTTATTCTATTCTAGTTGTCTTTCATCTTGTACTATTTGTCTTTCAAGTTTTACTAGTTGTCTTTCATCTACTACTGGTTGAATTTAATCTTCTTCAAGTTGTTTTTCATGTTTTGCTGGTTGTTCTTCATGTTTTGCTGGCTGTCTTTAATGTACTACCGGTTGTATTTCATCTTCTTCTAGTTGTTTTTCACCAGCTTTTAGTTGTATTTCATCTTGTACATGTTGTCTTTCATGTTCTACTTGTTGTCTTTCATCTATTACAGGTTGTATTTCTTCTTCTGCTAGTTGTTATTCATCTTCTAGATGTTGTTTTTCATCTTCTTCTAGTTGTCTTTCATCTTGTACTAGTTTGTCTTTCATGTTCTACTGTTTTCTTTTCATCCATTACTTGTTGTCTTTCATCTTCTATTAGTTGTTTTTCATTTTATTCTAATTGTCTTTCATCTTGTACTGGTTGTCTTTCATCCACTACTAATTGTATTTAATCTTTATCTAGTTGTCTTTGATCTTCTAATAGTTGTTTTTGATCTTCTCCTAGTCATTCATCTTATATTGGATGTCTTTCATGTTCTACTGGTTGTATTTCATATTGTATTGGAAGTTTTTCGTCTTGTACTAGTTGTTTTTCATCTTCTTCTAGTTGTCTTTCATCTTCTTTTGGTTGTGTTTCATCTTCTTCTATTTTTTTTCATCTTGTTCTAATTGTTTTTCATTTTCTACTAGTTGTTTTTCATTTTCTTATGGTTATCTTTCATCTTCAACTAGTTGTCTTTCATCTACTACTAGTTGTATTTCATCTTCTTTTAGTTGTCTTTCGTCTTCTAGAAATAGTATTTCATCTTCTACTAGTTGCTTATCAAGTTCTAGTAGTTGTTTTTCATGTTCTAGTGATTGTCTTTCATCGACTACTCGTTGTATTGCATCTTATATTGGTTGTCTTTGATGTTCTATTGGTTGTTTTTCATCTTGCACTAATTATCTTTTATCTTGTACAGGTTGTCTTTCATCTTGTACTGGTTATCTTTCATGTTGTATTAGTTGTCTTTCATCTTGTGCTAGTTGTCTTTCATATTTTACTAGTTGTCTTTCATTCTTGTACTGGTTTTATGTTCTACAAGTCTTTCGTGTTCTTCTAGTTGTCTTTCATGTTCCATTGGTTGTCTTTCAATTTCTACCAGTTGTCTTTTATGTCCTACTGTTTGCTTTTCGTCCATTAATGATTGTATTTCTTCTTCTTCTAGTTGTCTTTCATCTTCGACAAGTTGTTTTTCATTTTCTTATAATTTTCTTTCATCTTGTACTGGTTGTCTTTCATCCACTACTATTTGTATTTAATCTTTATTTAGTTGTCTTTCATCTTCTACTAGTTGTTTTTCATCTTTTTCTAGTTCTCTTCCTCTTATATTGGTTGTCTTTGATGTTCTATTGGTTGTTTTTCATCTTGTACTAATTATCCTTTATCTTGTACAGGTTGTCTTTCATCTTGTACTGGTTATCTTTCATCTTGTGCTGATTGTCTTACATCTTGTACTGGTTTTAAGTTCTACAAGTTGTCTTTCATGTTCTTCTAGTTGTGTTTCATTGTCTTTTAGTTGTATTTCATCTTCTTTAGGTTCTCTTTCATCTTGTATTGGTAGTCCTTCATCTTGTATTGGTTGTTTTTCATGTTCTAGTCGTTGTCTTTCATCCACTACTAGTTGTATTCCATATTCTTCTAGTTGACTTTCGTCTTCTTAGATTTTTACATTCTAGTTGCCTTTCATCTTGTACTGTTTGTCTTTCAAGTTCTACTATTTGTCTTTCATCTACTACTGGTTGAATTTAATCTTCTTCAAGTTGTTTTTCATGTTTTGCCTGGTTGTTCTTCATGTTTTGCTGGCTATCTTTAATCTACTACTGGTTTTATTTCATCTTCTTCTAGTTGTTTTTCATAAGCTTTTAGTTGTATTTCAGCTTTTACATGTTGTCTTTAATGTTCAACTAGTTGTCTTTCATGTTCTACTAGTTGTCTTTCATCTATTACATGTTGTATTTCTTCTTCTGCTAGTTGTTATTCATCTTCTATATGTTGTTTTTCATCTTCTTCTAGTTGTCTTTCATCTTGTACTAGTTGTCTGTCATGTTCTACTGTTTGCTTTTCATCCATTACTGGTTGTCTTTCATCTTCTATTAGTTATTTTTCATTTTATTTTAGTTGTCTTTCATCCGCTACTATTTGTATTTAATCTTTATCTAGTTGTCTTTGATCTTCGGTTTTTCATCTTCTCCTAGCTGTCTTTTAATCTTATATTGGATGTCTTTCATGTTCTACTGGTTGTATTTCATGTTCTATTGGTTGTTTTTCATCTTGTACTAGTTGTTTTTCATCTTCTTCTAGTTGCCTTTCATCTTCATTTGATTGTGTTTCATCTTCCTCTATTTATTTTTCATCTTGTTCTAATTGTCTTTCATTTTCTACTAGTTGTTTTTCATCTTCATATCATTATCTTTCATCTTGAACTAGTTGTCTTTCATCTACTACTAGTTGTATTTCATCTTCTTCTAGTTGTCTTTCGTCTTCTACAAATTATATTTCATCTTCTACTGGTTGTTTTTCATGTTCTACTAGTTGTTTTTCATGTTCTACTGATTGTCTTTCATCTACTACTAGTTGTATTTCATCTTCTTATAGTTGTCTTTCGTCTTCTACAAATTGTATTTCATCTTCTACTGAATGTCTTTCATTTTTTACCTGTTGTCTTTCATGCTCTACCGGTTGTCTTTCATATACATGTTGTATTTGTTCTTCTGCTAGTTATTTTTCATATTGATCTAATTGTGTTTCATCCTGTACCGGTTTCTTTCATCTTGTACTTGGTTGTCTTCTACTGGTTGTCTTTTTTCTTGTATTGGTTTCATGTCCAAAAAGTTGTATTTTATGTTCTTCTAGTAGTTTTTCATATTCTTCTAGTTATCTTTCATCTTGTACTGGTTGTCTTTAATCTTCTACTAGTTGTCTTGAAGTTCTACTCGAAGTATTTCATGTTATACTAGTTGCATTTCATCTTGTACTAGTTGTCTTTCACGTTATATAGTTTGTTTTTAATGTTCTACAGATAGTATTTTTTTCTACTGGTTGTCTTTCATCTGCTACTTGTTACATTTCATATTCTTTTAGTTGTATTTCATCTTATTCTAGTTGTATTTTATCTTCTTGTAGATGTCTTTCATCTATTGTTGGTAGTCTTTCATCTTCTACCAGTTGTCTTTCATCTACTACAAGTTGTATTTTTTCTTCTGCTAGTTGTCTTTCATCTTCTACAACTTGTCATTCATCTTGTTCTAATTGTCTTTAATCTTGTACTGGTTTCATGTTCTATAAGTTGTCTTTCACGTTCTTCTAGTTGCGTTTCATTTACTTCTAGTTGTATTTCTCCTTCTTATGGTTCTCTTTCATGTTCTATTAGTTGTTTTCCATCTTGTATTGGTTGTCTTTCATCTTGTTACTGGTTGTCTTTCATGTTTTATTGTTGCTTTTCATGTTCTACTCGTTGTATTTCATCCACTACTAGTTGACTTTCATCTTCTCCTAGTATTTTCCATCTTTTAATAGTGGTTTTTCATTCTCTTCTAGCTGTCTTTAGCTTCTACTGTTTGACTTTCAAGTTCTAATGGTTGTCTTTCATGTTCTACTGGTTGTCTTTCATCTATTACTGGTTGACATTAACCTTTTTCAAGTTGTCTTTCATGTTCTACTGGTTGTCCTTCATTCTACAGGCTGTCTTTCATCTACTACTGGTTGTATTTGATCTTCTTCTAGTTGTCATCCATCTTCTTCATCTTCTTCTAGTTGTTTTTCATCAGCTTCTAGTTGTATTTCATCTTATACATGTTTTCTTTCTTATTCTACTGGTTGTCTTTCATTTATGATAGGTGGTTGTATTTCTTCTTCTGCTAGTTGTCTCTCATCTTCTTCTAGATGTCTTTTATCTTCTTCTAGTTATCTTTCTACTTGTACTAGTTGTCTTTCACGTTCTACAACACATTCTATTGGTTTCTACTGGCTGTCTTTCATCTACTATTGGTTGTATTTGATCTTCTCCTAGTTGTCATCCATCTTCTTCTATTTGTTTTTCATCAGCTTCTAGTTGTATTTCATTTTGTACATGTTATCTTTAATGTTCTGTAGTTGTGTTTCATCTATGACAAGTGGTTGTATTTCTTCTTCTGCTAGTTGTCTTTTATCTTCTTCTAGTTATCTTTCATCTTGTACTAGCTATCTTTCATGTTCTACCGGTTGTCTTTCATGTCCTACAGTTTACTTTTCATCCATTACTGGTTGTATTTCTTCTTCTGCTAGTTGTCTTTCTTTTTGTACTAGTTGTTTTTCATTTTCTTCTAATACTCTTTCATCTTGTACTGGTTGTCTTTCATCCACTACTATTTGTATTTAATCTTTATCTAGTTGTCTTTCATCTTCTACTAGTTGTTTTTCATCTTTTTCTAGTTGTCTTTCATCTTATATTTGTTGTCTTTGATGTTCTATTGGTTGTTTTTCATCTTGTACTAATTATCTTTTATCTTGTACATGTTGTCTTTCATCTTGTACAAGTTATCTTTCATGTTGTACTAGTTGTCTTTCATCTACTGGTTTTATGTTCTACAAGTTGTCTTTCTTGTTCTTCTAGTTGTGTTTAATTTTCTTCTAGTTGTATTTCATCTTCTTCTGGTTGTCTTTCATCTTGTATTGGTAGTGTTTCATGTTTTATTGTTGTTCTACTCGTTGTATTTCATGTTCTAGTCGTGGTATTTCATCCACTACTAGTTGTATTCCATATTCTTCTAGTTGACTTTCATCTTCTTCTAGTTGTCATCCATCTTCTTCTAGATGTTTTTCATCAGCTTCTAGTTGTATTTCATCTTGTACATGTTGTCTTTAATGTTCTGCTAGTTGTCTTTCATATTCTGCTAGTTGTCTTTCATCTATGGCAGATGGTTGTATTTCTTCTTCTGCTTGTTGTCTTTCATCTTCTTCTAGTTATCTTTCATCTTGTACTAATTGTCTTTTATGTTCCATTGTTTCTTTTCATTCATTACTGGTTGTATTTCTTCACCTTCTTGTCTTTCATCTTCTACTAGTTGTTTTTAATTTTCTTCTAATTTTCTTTCATCTTGTACTTGTTGTCCTTCATCCACTACTATTTCTTTTTAATCTTTATCTAGTTGTCTTTCATCTTCTACTAGTTGTTTTTCATCTTTTTCTAGTTGTCTTTCCACTTATATTGGTTGTCTTACATGTTCTATTGGTTGTTTTTCATCTTGTACAAGTTATCTTTCATCTTGTTCAGGTTGTCTTTCATGTTGTATTGGTTGTGTTTCTTCTTGTACAGGTTGTCTTTCATGTTCTACTAGTTGTCTTTCATCTTGTACTGGTTGTCTTTCATGTTCTACTGGTTGTCTTTCATCTTGTACTGGTTGTATGTTCTACAAGTTGTCTTTCATGTTCTTCTAGTTGGGTTTCATTTTAGTTGTATTTCATCTTCTTCTGGTTCTCTTTCATCTTGTATTGGTAGTCTTTCATCTTGTATTGGTTGTCTTTCATGTTTTATTGTTGTCTTCCATGTCCTACTCGTTGTATTTCATGTTCTAGTCATTGTCTTTCATCGACTACTAGGTATATTCCATATTCTTCTAATTGAATCTTCTTCAATTTTCTTTTTTCATTATCTTCTAGTTGTCTTTAATCTTGTACTGTTTGTCTTTCAAGTTTTACTAGTTGTCTTTCATGTTCTAATGGCTGTCTTTCATCTACTACTGATTGAATTTAATATTCTTCAAGTTTTTTTTTCATGTTCTACTGGTTGTCTTTCATCTACTACTGGATATATTTCATCTTCTTGTAGTTGTTTTTCATCAGCTTCTAGTTGTATATCATCTTGTACTTGTTGTCTTTAATGTTCAATTAGTTGTCTTTCATGTTCTACTAGTTGTCTTTCATCTATTACATGTTGTATTTCTTCTTCTGCTAGTTGTTATTCATCTACTAGAAGTTGTTTTTCATCTTCTTCTAGTTGTCTTCGTCTTGTACTTTGTCTTTCATGTTCTACTGTTTGCTTTTCATCCATTACTGTTGTCTTTCATCTTCTATTAGATGTTTTTCATTTTCTTCTAATTGTCTTTCATCTTTATGTAGTTGTCTGTGATCTTCTACTAGTTGTTTTTCATCTTCTCATAGTTGTCTTTCATCTTTATTGGTTGTTTTTCATATTCTATTGGATGTCTTTCATGTTCTACTGGTTGTATTTTATGTTCTACTGGTTGTTTTTCATCTTGTATTAGTTGTCTTTCATCTTCTTCTATTTATTTTTCATCTTGTTCTAATTCTCTTTCATTTTCTACTAGTTATCTTTCATCTTATTATGGTTATCTTTCATCTACTACTAGTTGTATTTCATCTTCTTCTAGTAGTCTTTTGTCTTCTACAAGTTGTATTTCATCTTCTACTGGTTGTTTTTCATATTCTACTAATTGTCTTTCATCAACTACTCATTGTATTTCATATTCTTCTAGTAGTATTTCATCTTCTTCTGGATGTCTTTCATTTTTACTGGATGTCTTTCATCTTTTACATGTTGTCTTTCATGTTCTACCAGTTGTCTTTCATTTACTACATGTTGTATTTCTTCTTCTACTAGTTGTATTTCATCTTGTTCTAATTGTGTTTAATATTGTACTGGTTGTCATTCATCTTGTACTCGTTGTCTTTAATGCTATACTGTTTGTCTTTTTTCTTGTATTGGTTTCATGTTCTAAAAGTTATCTTTAATGTTCTCCTAGTTGCTTTTCATATTCTTCTAGTTGTCTTTCATCTTGTACTAGTTGTCTTTCATCTTCTACTGATCGTATTTCTTCTTCTACTAGTTGTCTTTCATCTACTACTAGTTATATTTCATCTTCTTCTAGTTGTTTTCATCTTCTACAAGTTGTATTTCATCTTCTACTGGTAGTCTTTCATGTTCTACTAGTTGTCTTTCATGTTCTACTGGTTGTCTTTCATCAACTACTTGTTGTATTTCATCTTATTCTAGTTGTATTTTATCTTCTTCTAGATGTCTTTCATCTATTGCTGGTAGTTTTTAATTTTCTTCTAGTTGTCTTTCATCTTCTACTAATGGTTTTTCATCTTGTTCTAATTGTCTTTCATCTTGTACTTCTTGTCTTTCATCTTGTACAGGTTTTCTTTCATCTTGTACGGATTTCATGTTCTACAAGTTGTCTTTCATGTTCTTCTAGTTGTGTTTCATTTTTTAATAGTTGTATTTCATTTTATTCTGGTTCTCTTTCATGTTCTATTGGTTGTTTATCTTGTCTTGGTTGTCTTTCATCTTGTACTGGTTGTCTTTCATGTTTTATTGTTGTCTTTCATGTTCTACTCATTGCATTTCATGTTCTATTGGTTGTCTTTCATCTATTACTAGTTGTATTCCATCTTCTTCTAGTATTTTTCATCTTCTACTAGTTTTTAATTATGTTCTAGTTGTCTTTCATCTTGTACAGTTTGTTTTTTCATTTCTACTGGTTGTCTTTCATGTTCTACTGGCTGTCTTTCATCTATTACTGATTGAATTTAATCTTCTTCAAGTTGTCTTTCATGTTCTACCAGTTGTCCTTCATGTTCTACTGGTTTTCTTTCATCAACTACTGGTTGTATTTGATCTTGTTCTAGTTGTCATCCATCTTCTTCTAGTTGTTTCTCATCAGCTTCTAGTTGTATTTCATCTTGTACATGTGTTTAATGTTCTGCTAGTTGTCTTTCATGTTCTACTGGTTGTCTTTCATCTATGACATGTGGTTGTATTTTCTTCGGCTAGTTGTTATTCATCTTCTAGAAGTTGTTTTTCATCTTCTTCTAGTTATCTTTCATCTTGTACTAGTTGTTTTTCATGTTCTATTGTGTGTTTTTCATCCACTACTGGTTGTCTTTCATATTCTATTAGTTGTCTTTCATCCATTACTGGTTGTCTTTCATGTTCTACTGGTTGTTTTTCATCAATTGCAATCGTGTAGAAAATGAAAAGGGATTGAAATTAAATAGAATTCGAAGTGATCATGGTGGGGAATTTGAAAATGCACAATTCGATGAATTTTGTTCTCACAGGGGATATACCCAAGAATATTCAGCTCTTCAAACATCTCAAATGGAGTAGTTGAAAGGAAAAACCAAACTTTATTAGAACTCGCTCGAACCATGTTACTTGAATAACCCTTACCTTATCTTTGGGCCGAAACTTTTAATACGGCTTGTTATAGTTAGTCGAGTAAACATTAGACCAATTCTAAAGAAAACCCCTTATGAATTGTGGAAGGGAAAACCTATCTCTTACTTTAGAGCATTCGGTTCCAAGTGTTTTGTCCTTGATGAATCACAATGACTTGCTAAATTTGATCCCAAAGCTATTGAAGGAATCTTTGTAGGTTACTCGATGATAAGTAAAGCTTATAGAATATTTATTCCTCAACATCTTATTGTCATAGAGTCTGTTCATGTTAGATTTGATGAAAATACTAATAAAACAACCGAGGAAGGTATTGCAATTGTAGGTAACGAAGATTCAACTAACAATAAAGGTGGGGCTATAACTATTGAGAAAGAGAAGGTATACACATCACAAAATGCAAATACTAGTGTTCCAACGCTCATTCCACCAATGAGTAGTGAAGATATTTATGTCGAGGATCATGCACAAGAATCACCACCACATGAGGAGGACGTACCACTTCAAGATTCACTAGAGACACAAGAAGATGCATATCACATATCCAAAAATTTAAGGGAAGTTCCCTCTCATCCTCTGACTAATGTTATAGGTGACCCTAGGGAACTTGTTAGAACTAGATCGAGTGTATACCAAATGATTGCTAATTGTGCATTTGTATCCCAAGTAGAATCCAAAAACTTTAAAGAAGCAAATAATGAAGAAAATTGACAATGGCTTCACTAGAGGTAAGAATGACACTACCTTGTTCACGAAAAAGAAAGGGAAAGCAATTCTAATTGTTCAAATCTATGTAGATGATATTGTTTTTGGTTCAACTAATGGGTCACTTGCCAAAGAATTTTCAAACTTAATGCATAGTGAATTTGAGATGAGCATGATGGGTCAACCCAAGTTCTTCTTGGGGTTGCAAATCAAGCAATTAGATGAAGGAATATTTATAAGCCAAACCAAGTACGCAAAAGAATTGATCAAGAAGTTTGGCATGTCGGATAGTAAGTCAAGCCCAATGCTGATCGCCACCTCCGCTAATCTTGACTCGGATCCAAGCGAAACTCCCGTGGACATCACTCAATACTGAGGTATGATTGGTAGCTTAAACTTTATTTAACGGTTAGTAGGCCCGATATCATACATATGGTATGTTTATGTGCAAGATTTCACGCTAATCCCAAGGAGTCATATTACAAAGCCGTTAAAAGAATTTTAAAATATGTAAAAGGTACTCTAAACTTGGGGTTATGGTATGGTAGACAAACGACTCTAGATTTAATAGGATACACCGATGCTGACTTTACCGGAGATCGTGTAGATAGAAAGAGCACGGGTGGTTCATGCCAATTTCTTTGTGGTTCTCTCGTTTCTTGGTCAAGTCGCAAGCAAACATTAGTCACACTCTCCACCACGGAAGATGAGTATGTCGCGGCTGGTCATTGTTGCACACAATTATTATGGATGATACAAACTTTAAAAGATTTTGAATTAAATTTCCAAACATGCGTCTATTTCTATACGTCATTTCCTTATCTCATGAACATATAATATAATGAGTAGAACTAGGGTGTGATGTGCTCACCAAACTCTTTGGTGAGCACAACTCTACATAAACTATCGAATTCACTTCAAACGAGATTAATCCAACCGTTGAAACCGATGTACTTTACGAGTGATGGGCGTACATGCAAAATTTTGAATTTTTTGAATTCATTTAGTCTCAAGTCAAGTGGTCAAAATTGAGAATTTTTTGAATGCATTAAAACAACTTCATTTTGGATCATTCATTTTTCATCAATTTTGACCACTTGACTTGAGACTAAATGAATTCAAAAAATTCAAAATTTTGCATGTACATGCATCACTCGTAAAGTACATCGATTTCAACGGTTGGATTAATCTCGTTTTAAGTGAATCCGATATTTTATGTAGAGTTGTGCTCACCAAAGAGTTTGGTGAGCACATCACACCCTAGTTCTACTCTAATATAATTGCAATAACCTTATTCATGAGAATAATTAAATTAAATTTCAAAGCTCTTATGCATAGAATATAATTTTTTTAAATAATTAAAATTACCATCAAATTGAACATAGTATAATTGCAACATTAATCTTCCTAAGAGAAAACAAATTCAATTTGATTCACTTCAAAATTTATTCACTCAAACAAATAATCATAATCCATAATTTCAATAAAATTTGAGTATATGATTACCTTGAACATATTCTGCACCATATTCAATTCCTATATTCTTGAGTAGTGCATATATGTATGCTTTAATTGCCATATTTTTTATTTTGTGCTTTAATTGCCATACTTTATTTGCAATATGTTATACCTTAATTTACAATTTTATAAAATTAAAGGGAAGTGCATGAATTGAAGGGGAGCCCTCTCATATTTTTATTGTAATAATTCCTCCCTTTTAACCATTTCCAAAAGGGGAGGGGGGGGGAGATATTACAAGTTCGTTAAAATTGGTATTTGCTAAACAAATCGCTAAACACCACACGGGAAAACGAAAACAAAAATTCATATTTTTTTGAATTTGTTGGAATATCCAATTTATGCACTCAGTTGAGATATATGTTTTGCAAATCGTCAAAAGGGGGAGATTGTTGGATTGTGCCATAATCTACTTGTCTGTTTGACTAGATTTGCAAAACATATATTTGTTGAATTTTACAGTTTCTTGTCTTGAGATTTTGTGCAGGTTCGTGAAGATATAAATTGCTAAATACATAAAGGATGCATGATCAATTACAATACTAATCAAGGATGAGTCATGAAGAACCAAGCAAAGGACTTAGAAGCATCACCTCAAGATTAGGTCTCGAAATCTGTAAAATTGGTAAAGTAATAAGCTTGAGATTGAGGTATTTTGCACAACCCGTTACAATGGTTAAATAGCCATTACAACGGAATAATTCATAATTCAAAAATACACGGCAAATTTGATTTAATCCGTTGTGACAACTGTTGCAATAAAACCTCGAAACCTCTAGAGAGTTTTCGTTATAGCAACCGTTGTAACGCTTATAAGCGTTAGGGTTTTCTAGTGCAGCCAAACCTGCTATCTGAAGTTAACCGCTGTAACGCCTAATCTACCGTTGCAACGGTTGATGTCAGATACCTTATTTTGTTTCTCTCTCTATAAATAGAAGCAAAATCTAGGTTTGGATTATCTCTCTAGCCGCCTCTAACTGCAATATTTCGAATTCCTTTGAGATCTAGAAAAAGCCATTGTTGCTTGTGCACACAACTTCAATATTCATACAACAATCTCAAGCATACTCAACCACAATCAATCTTGTGTAAGAAGTAGAGTGATCCGTTTGTGATCATCTCGTTTGTTTCATACTTTTGAGCCTTTAGTGCTCGTGAGCCATTTCCGTGCTCGGGCCGAGTAATTTTCCAAGCTTTGTAAGGGCTCACCAGTTCCACCTTGTACTTTTTTCTCATTAGGTAAAGAAAGGCATGCCATCTCAAAACTCGTGAGCCCCGGAGACGTAGGTGTTAGTGCCGAACTTTGTAAACAACTCTCATTCCAAGTGTTTCTAAACTCTTCTATTTATTTTACACACATTTGTTTAGTTTAAAGTTATTCTAGTTTCCGCAAAGAGTAACTCATACACACGATAGTTAAAAGAACTTAGTTTTAATTTTTAAAAGGCCTCATATTCACCTCCCTCTAGGTGCCTTAGGGACCAACAGGTTTCATGTTCTACAAATGTCTTTCATGTTATAATAGGTGTATTTCATCTTCTTCTGGTTCTCTTTAAAGTTCTATTGGTTGTCTTTTAGCTTGTATTGGTTGTCTTTCATGTTTTATTGTTGTCTTTCATGTTCTACTCGTTGTCTTTCATCTACTACTAGTTGTATTCCATTTTCTTCTAGTATTTTTCATCTTCTACTACTTTTTCATTATGTTCTAGTTGTCTTTAATCTTATATTGTTTGTCTTTCAAGTTCTAATGGTTGTCTTTCATGTTCTACCGGTTGTCTTTCATCTATTACTGGTTGAATTTAATCTTCTTCAAGTTGTTTTTCATGTTCTACTGGTTGTCCTTCATGTTCTACTGGCTGTCTTTCATCTACTACTGGTTGTATTTGATCTTCTCCTAGTTGTCATCCATCTTCTTCTATTTGTTTTTCATCAGCTTGTAGTTGTATTTCGTCTTGTACATGTTGTCTTTAATGTTCTGCTAGTTGTCTTTCAAGTTCAGCTAGTTGTATTTCTTCTTCTGCTAGTTGTCTTTTATCTTCTTCTAGTTATCTTTCATATTGTACTAGTTGTCTTTCATGTTCTACCGGTTGTATTTCATGTCCTACTGTTTGTTTTTTCATCCATTACTGGTTGTATTTCTTCTTCTTCTAGTTATCTTTCATCTCCCACTAGTTGTTTTTCATTTTCTTCTAATTTTCTTTCATCTTGTACTGGTTGTCTTTCAACCACTAATATTGTATTTAATCTTTATCTAGCTGTCTTTCATCTTCTACTAGTTGTTTTTCATCTTCTTCTAGTTGTCTTTCATTTTATATTGGTTGTCTTTCATCTTCTATTGTTGTCTTTCATCTTGTACTGGTTGTCTTTCATGTTCTGCTAGTTGTCTTTCATCTTGTACTGATTTTATGTTCTAAAAGTTGTTTTTCTTGTTCTTCTAGTTGTGTTTCATTTTTTTCTAGTTGTATTCCATCTTCTTCTGGTTCTCTTTCATGTTCTGCTGGTTGTCTTTCATATTTTGCAAGTTGTTTTTCATGTTCTACTGGTTGTATTTCATGTTTTACTTGTTGTCTTTCAACTACTACTCGTTGTATTTCATATTCTTCTAGTTGTATTTCATCTTTTTCAAGTTGTATTTCACCTTCTTCTATATGTTTTTCATCTTGTACTGGTTGTCTTTCATGTTCTACCGGTTGTCTTTCATATTCTACTGTTTGCATTTCATCTACTTCTTGGTTGTATTTCTTTTTCTTCTAGATGTCTTTCATCTTCTATTAGTTGTTTTCATCTTTTTTCTAGTTGTCTTTCACGTTCTATTGGATGTATTTTCATGTACTACTAGTTGTCTTTTATTTTGTACTAGTTGTCTTTTATGTTCTAAGGTTGTCTTTAATATTCTACTGGTTGTATTTTATATTGTTCTAATTGTATTTCATCATCTTCTAATGTTTCATCTTCTTCTATATGTATTTAATCTCCTTCTAGTTATATTTTATGTTCAACTAGTGCTCATTCATGTTCTACTAAGTCTTCTTTCATCTACTACTCGTATTTCATATTCTTCTAGTGGTATTTCAACTTCTTTCTTAGTTGTATTTCATCGTCTTCTAGTTGTCTTTCATATTTTATTAGTTGTCTTTCATGTTCTACTATTTGTTTTTCATCTATTACTGGTTTTATTTATTCTTCTTGTAGTTGTCTTTCATCTTCTACTAGTTGTTTTTCATTTTCTTCTAGTTGTCTTCCATCTTGTACTGGTTGTCTTTCATCTTGTACTAGTTGTCTTTCATCCACTACTTTTTGTATTTAATCTTTATCTAGTTTTCTTTCATCTTCTACTAGTTGTTTTTCATCTTCTTCTAATTGTCTATCATCTTATATTGGTTGTCTTTCATGTTCTATTGGATGTCTTTCATGTTCTACTTGTTGTATTTCATGTTCTATTAGTTATTTCTCATCTTGTACTAGCTGTTTTTCTTCTTCTTCTAGTTGTCTTTAATCTTCTTTTAGTTGTGTTTCATCTTTTTCTAGTTATTTTTTGTCTTCTTTTCATTGTCTTTTATTTTCTACTAGTTGTTTTTCATCTTCTTTTAATTGACTTTCACTTGGTCTTTTATCTTAACTACTTGTCTTTCATGTTCTACCAGTTTTCTTTCATATTGTACTCGTTGTCTTTCATCTACTCTAGGTTGTATTTCTTCTTTTTCTAGTTGTCTTTCATCTTCTACTAGTTGTTTTTCATTATCTTCTAATTGTCTTTCATCTTCAACTGGTCGTCCTTGATGTTCTACTAGTTGTATTTCATGTTCTACTGGTTACTTTTCATCTTGTACTAGCTGTTTTTCATCTTCTTATGGTTGTCTTTCATCTTTTTTTGGTTGTATTTCCTCTTCTTCTAATTTTTTCATTTTCTTCTAGTTGTCTTTCATCTTCTACTAGTTGTTTTTTATCTTGTTCTGGTAATCTTTCATCTTGTACTAGTTGTCTTTCATATTCTACTGGTTGTCTTTTATCTACTACATGATGTATTTTTTTCTTTTGTTAGTTGTCTTTCATCTTTTATTAGTTGTTTTTCATGTTCTTCTAGTTGTCTTTCATCTTGTATTGGTTGTCTTTCATGTTCTACTGTTTGTCTTTCATCTACTACTCGTTGTATTTCATATTCTTCTAGTTGTATTTCATCTTATACTGGTTGTCTTTTCATGTTCTACCGATGTCTTTCATCTACTACATGATTTTTTTTCTTTTGTTAGTTGTCTTTCATTTTCTTCTAGTTGTCTTTCATCTTGTACTAATTATTTTTCATCTTGTACTGGTTATATTTCATATTCTACTGTTTGCTTTTCATCTACTACTCGTTGTATTTCATATTCTTCTAGTTGTATTTCATCTTGTATCGGTTGTCTTTCATGTTCAACTATTTGCTTTTCATCTTCTTCTTGTTGTCTTTCATCTTCTTTTGGTTGTATTTCAGCTTTTTCTGGTAGTTTAACATCTTCTTCTAGTTGTCTTTTATATTGTACTAGTTGTCGTTAATGTTCTACTGGTTGTCTTTCATCTTCTTGTAGTTGTCTTTCCTCTTGTACTAGTTATTTTTCATCTACTACTAGTTGTATTTCATCCTCTTTTTGTTGTCTTTCATTTTCTTCTGGTTGTCTTTCATCTTCTTCTAGTTGGCTATAATATTTTACTGGTTGTTTTTCATGTTCTACTAGTTGTCTTTCATCTACTATTGGTTGTATTTCTTCTTCTTCTAGTTGTCTTTCTCTTCTACTAGTTGTTTTTCATCTTTTTGTTATTGTCTTTTATCTTATACTGGTTGTCTTTCATGTTGTACTGGTTGTCTTTCATCTTGCACTGGTTGTCTTTCATGTTCTACTAGTTTTTAATGTTCTACTGTTTGTTTTTCTTATTATTCTAGTTGTATTTCATATTTTTCTAGTTGTATTGCATCTTCTTTTTAGTTGTATTTAATTTTTTTTAGTTGTTTTCATGTTCTATTGGTTGTCTTTCATGTTCTACTGGTTGTCTTCATCAACTGCTCAGCTTCAATTTATATATTTTGAAGTTAATAAAATTGTACTCTCTACGAAGTCATTATTTTCCTTTGTAATCAATAATTAGTGTTCTAAATAACGCGTTATAGCGTTTTCAGACCTTATAAGTTAAACTATGGAATAAAAATGCGATAATTCAACTACGACCACTATAGCGGTCCATAATAGCGCGTATCGTGTAGCGCAAATAAGTGCACACTATACTACATAGTCTTTTATTTAAATGCCCAAACTGAAAATTTCTTTCAAGGGCCAACTTTTTTTCAAGATCCAGATTACTTTTGCTTTTAAATAGAAAAAGATAAATATTTTATACCATGATACTTATTTTATTTTGAATAGAAAAAAATATATAGTTTATGTCATGATGCTTAGGTATTTTTTAATAGAAAACAATGGATAATTTATATTATTACTAGGGATAATTTAAATAGCAATCTGGACTTTTTACTTGTTTAATATGAATATTATAATTTATTCATCAATTTAGTGTTACTTATTTCTTTATGAGACTTTACATAATGTTGATAATTAACATAAATATAGAATGTTATTTTTGAAAAAAAAAACTATGTACGATAGCTTCTGCTATAGCTACGCTATTCGCAATAGTTTTATTTATTCTTTTTGTAATGGTACAATAATTACTATTTAGAACCTTACAATCAACAACTCGAGTTAACTCTCATAGATGTACTTCTCAGACCCCAGTATGTTTCTATCTTAATTGCCTCCTGCATTTATCCTCCCATTCATGACATTGATAACAGTAGAGATGTGAAAAAAAAAAAGAGGAATGTAAAGTTAGAACCATCCATTCATGACATTGACAATAGTAGAGATGTGAAAAAGAAAGAAAAGAAAGGAATGTAAAGTAAGAAGAAAAAAGTGAACCTTCTTGTGTACTTATCAATTATGATGTTAAGTTTGTATTCGACCTTGTAAGGGACTTACAATTATTTCTACATATAGTTTCTGTAATTTTTTTTTTTAATACAATTGTTGGCGGTCTTTTGTCGCCAACTTAAAAAAAAAAAAACTCTTTACAATTATACTTAGCTCAATAAAATTTCTATTATTTATTGTTGATGTTTTATTTTTTTAGAGAAAAATGAAAGCTTAGTTTTTTGGATTTTAGTATTAAAGTTGTAATTGTTGTGACATTAAATTCCACAAGGCATAATAAACATTTGATCAAAGACTGAATTCTTATTAACATAATGTTTTTTTTTTAACTTGGTAGTGGCTTATTAACATAATGTTATTGTTATTAGTATAGTTGTTATTATTGTTGTTTTATTTTACTGATGTCTATTTGCATTCGCAGATTACGATGCCAACGTGGCACATGTTAGCATGGCGACGATATAATAGCCTACATGGACCGCTTATAAAATAGTATAGACAACCAGAATAAAACTCTAGAGATCTTGGAACAGTTGATACCAATTATTTTGTTGTTATGATTTTTGGCATTTTGCAACAGGCTGTTTATTATTCTTTGGTTGAAGAGGCATGATCAAACATGGGACCTTACCTCACAATCAACAAAAAGCTCCAAAGAGCATCGTTATATTCAAACTTTTGTCCTTTCTGGCGCGTGTGGCTGCTCAGGATGCATAGAGAGAGAGGCTAAGCTCAAAACGTTTGCACCAAGTCCTTAGTGCAAACGTTTTGGTTTTCCTATTTGCAAAGTCCAAACGGTCGATCCAAACCGTTAGATATTTAATCCATATTAAAATGTGTTTGGAGACCAATTTCATATTTTTTGAAATTTTTTTACTATTTATTAAGCTACTTTGAAAGTTGCTGATTCGGGTGAACAGTAAAAACAGTGCAATCAAATTCTGGACCGTGTGATCAGCAACTTTCAAAGTGGCTTAATAAATAGTAAAAAAATTCCAAAAAATATAAAATTTGGTCTCCAAGCACATTTCAATATGGAGAACAACTTGAACGGTTCGGATCGACCGTTTGGACTTCGGAAATCCGAAAACAAATCGTTTGCACCAAACCCTTGGTGCAAACGTTTTGAGCTTAGCCACTCTCTCTCTCTCTCTCTCTCTCTCTCTCTATATATATATATATATATATATAGTGACTAAGGTCAAAGTGGTAGTTCCTAGCCCCCGGTGCTACCAAGTCGTTTTCGGATTTCCAAAGTCCAAATGGCCGATCCGAACCGTGCAAGTTGTTCTCCATATTGAAATCTGCTTGGAGACCAAATTTTATATTTTTTGGAATTTTTTTACTATTTATTAAGCCACTTTGAAAATTGCTGATCACATGGTCCAGAATTTGGTTGCACTGTTTTTACTGGACCATGTGATCAGCAATTTTCAAAGTGGCTTAATAAATAGTAAAAAAATTCCAAAAAATGTAAAATTTGGTCTCCAAGCAGATTTCAATATGGAGAACAACTTGAACAGTTTGGATCGGTCATTTGGACTTTGGAAATCCGAAAACGACTTGGTAGCACCGGGAGCTAGGAACTACCACTTTGACCTTAGTCACTCTCTCTCTGTATATATATATATATATAATTTTGCTATTGTGCTTCATGAAGTAAAACCAATATTTTACTTCACGCTCATACACCCATTTTCAAAATCCAAATCGTCGATCCGACCGTTCAAGTTGTTCTCCATATGGAAATGTGCTTGGAGACCAAATTTTACATTTTTTGGAATTTTTTTAATATTTATTAAGCCACTTTGAAAATCGCTGATCCATTGGTCCAGAATTTTTTACTGTTTTTTACTATTCATAATGGATCAGCGATTTTCAAAGTGGCTTAATAAATAGTAAAAAAATTCCAAAAAATGTAAAATTTGGTCTCCAAGCACATTTCAATATGGAGAACAACTTGAACGGTTCGGATCGACGATTTGGATTTTGGAAATAGGAGTATGAGCGTGAAGTAAAACTTCGTTTTACTTCGCGAAGTACAATAGCCCTACTCTATATATATATATATATATATATATATAGAGTGACTAAGGTCAAAGTGGTAGTTCCTAGCTCCCGGTGCTACCAAGTCGTTTTCGGATTTCCAAAGTCCAAATGGCCGATCCGAACCGTTCAAGTTGTTCTCCATATTGAAATCTGCTTGGAGACCAAATTTTACATTTTTTGGAATTTTTTTACTATTTATTAAGCCACTTTGAAAATTCTGATCGCATGGTCCAGAATTTTGTTGCACTGTTTTTACTGTAAAATTCTGGACCATGCGATCAGAATTTTCAAAGTGGCTTAATAAATAGTAAAAAAATTCCAAAAAATGTAAAATTTGGTCTCCAAGCAGATTTCAATATGGAGAACAACTTGAACGGTTCGGATCGGCCATTTGGACTTTGGAAATCCGAAAACGACTTGGTAGCACCGGGGGCTAGGAACTACCACTTTGACCTTAGTCACTCTATATATATATATATATAGAATTTTGCTATTGTACTTCATGAAGTAAAACCAATATTTTACTTCACGCTCATATTCTCATTTTCGAAATCCAAAACGTCGATCCGACCGTTCAAGTTGTTCTCCATATTGAAATGTGCTTGGAGACCAAATTTTACATTTTTTGGAATTTTTTTTTACTATTTATTAAGCCACTTTGAAAATCATTGATCCATTGGTCCAGAATTTTTTATTGTTTTTTACTATTCATAATGGATCAACGATTTTCAAAGTGGCTTAATAAATAGTAAAAAAATTCCAAAAAATGTAAAATTTGGTCTCCAAGCACATTTCAATATGGAGAACAACTTGAACGTTTCGGATCGACTATTTGGATTTTGGAAATAGGAGTATGAGCGTGAAGTAAAACTTCGTTTACTTCGCGAAGTACAATAGCCCTACTCTATATATATATATATATGAGAATGGCTAATATCAAAACGTTTGTTCCTGGACTTAGGAACAAACGATTCTGTTCTCTGATTTCCAAAGTTCAAACAACAAATCCAAACCGTTAGATGTTCAATCTATATTAAAATGTGCTTGGAGACCAAATTTTACATTTTTTGGAATTTTTTTACTATTTATTAAGCTGGTTTGAAAAGCGCTGTTTTTATGAAATTTCTGCAGCATTGAAAAACAGCGGTTTTCAAACCAGCTTAATAAATAGTAAACAAATTCCAAAAAATGTAAAATTTGGTCTCCAAGCACATTTTAATATAGATTGAACATCTAACGGTTTGGATTTGTTGTTTGAACTTTGGAAATCAGAGAACGGAATCGTTTGTTCCTGAGTCCAGGAACAAACGTTTTGATATTAGCCATTCTCTATATATATATATGAGTAGAACTAGGGTGCTCCTAAGCTCACCAAGCCCTTCGTGAGCGCGACTCCAAAACCTATCGAATCGACTTCAAATGATATTTTCAAACCGTTAGATGTTCAATCTATATTAAAATGTGCTTGGAGACCAAATTTTACATTTTTTGGAATTTTTTTACTATTTATTAAGATGGTTTGAAAATTGTTGTTTTTATTAAAATTCTGCACCATTGGAAAACAGCGATTTTCAAACCATCTTAATAAATAGTAAAAAAATTCCAAAAAATGTAAAATTTGGTCTCCAAGCACATTTTAATATAGATTGAACATCTAACGGTTTGAAAATGTCGTTTGAAGTCAATTCGATAGGTTTTAGAGTCGCGCTCATGAAGGGCTTGGTGAGCTTAGGAGCACCCTAGTTCTACTCTATATATATATATATATGGCATTTGCTTCGGTGGACATAAGGACCTATTTGTAAAATGAACATATTTTCATTTTCAAAGTTCAAACAGTCGATCCGACCGTTCAACATTATCTCCATATTAAAATGTACTTGGAGGTCAAGTTTTACATTTTTTTGAATTTTTTTACTATTTATTAAGATGGTTACAAAATCGTTGTTTTCAGACCATTGAAAAACAGCGATTTTGTAACCATCTTAATAAATAGTAAAAAAATTTAAATAAATGTAAAATTTGACCTCCAAGTACATTTTAATATGGAGATAATGTTGAACGGTCGGATCGACTGTTTGAACTTTGAAAATGAAAATATGTTCATTTTACAAATAGGTCCTTATGTCCACCGAAGCATCCCTCTCTCTCTCTCTCTATATATATATATATAGGGAGCGGCTAAGTTGCTGCCGGCAGCATTTCAGCGAGGTGCTTACGGTGGCATATCTTGCAATTTGATATTCAAACAACAAATTCAAACCATTAGATATTCAATCTATATTAAAATCTACTTGGAGACCAAATTTTACATTTTTTGGAATTTTTTTACTATTTTTTAAGCTGGTTTGAAAACTGCTGTTTTTATTAAATTTCTGAAGCATTGAAAACAGCGGTTTTCAAACCAGTTTAAAAAATAGTAAAAAAATTCCAAAAAATGTAAAATTTGGTTTGCAAGTAGATTTTAATACAGATTGAACATCTAATGGTTTGAATTTGTTGTTTGAACATCAAATTGCAAGATATGCCCCCATAAGCACCTCGGCCGAAATGCTTCCGGAAGCAAATTAGCCATACTATATATATATATATAGTATGGCTAATTTGCTTCCGGAACCACTTCGACCGAAGTACTTACGGGATCATATTTTAGTATTTGATATTCAAACAATAAATCCAAACGTTAGATGTTCAATATATATTAAAATGTGCTTGTAGACCAAATTTTACATTTTTTGGAATTTTTTTACTATTTATTAAGCTGGTTTGAAAACCGCTGTTTTTCAATACTGCAGAAATTTAATAAAAATAGCAGTTTTCAAACCAGCTTAATAAATAGTAAAAAAATTCCAAAAAAATGTAAAATTTGGTCTCCAAGCACATTTTAATATAGATTGAATATCTAACGGTTTGGATTTGTTGTTTGAATATCAAATACTAAGATATGCCTCCGTAAGCACCTCGGCCGAAGTGCTTCCGGAAGCAAAATAGCCGGACTCTAAGAGTTGGGCTAACTTGCTTTGGGAATTAAAGAGGGTGTTTTACTTTGCGCTCATATCTTCATTTTCAAAGTTCAAGTCGATTCGAACCTTCCAACATGATATTCATATTAAAATGTGCTTGGAGACCAAATTTTACATTTTTTTGAGATTTTTTACTATTTTTTTTGAATTTTTTAAAATCACAGTTTTTCATTAAATAAAAAATAATAATAAAAATTAGAAAAGCTGTGATTTTCAAACATTCTAAAAAGATAGAAATTTTTTTACAAAAAATGTAAAATTCGGTCTCCAAGCACATTTTAATATGAAGATCATGTTGGAAGGTTCGAATCGACTATTTGAACTTCGAAAGATGTGAGCGCAAAGTAAAACACCCTCTTTAATTCCCAAAGAAAATTACCCCAACTCTGTATAAATATATATATATATATATAGAGAGTGACTAAGGTCAAAGTGGTAGTTCCTAGCCTTCGGTGCTACCAAGTCGTTTTCAGATTTCCAAAGTCCAAATGGCCGATCCGAACCGTTCAAGTTGTTCTCCATATTGAAATCTGCTTGGAGACCAAATTTTACATTTTTTGGATTTTTTTTACTATTTATTAAGCCACTTTGAAAATTGCTGATCATATGGTCCAGAATTTGGTTGCACTGTTTTTACTGGACCATGTGATCAGCAATTTTCAAAGTGGCTTAATAAATAGTAAAAAAATTCCAAAAAATGTAAAATTTGGTCTCCAAGCAGATTTCAATATGGAGAACAACTTGAACGGTTCGGATCGGCCATTTGGACTTTGGAAATCCGAAAACGACTTGGTAGCACCGGAGGCTAGGAACTACCACTTTGACCTTAGTCACTCTATATATATATATATATATAGAGTGACTAAGGTCAAAGTGGTAGTTCCTAGCCTCCGGTGCTACCAAGTCGTTTTCGGATTTCCAAAGTCCAAATGGCCGATCCGAACCGTTCAAGTTGTTCTCCATATTGAAATCTGCTTGGAGACCAAATTTTACATTTTTTGGAATTTTTTTACTATTTATTAAGCCACTTTGAAAATTGCTGATCACATGGTCCAGAATTTGGTTGCACTGTTTTTACTGGACCATGTGATCAGCAATTTTCAAAGTGGCTTAATAAATAGTAAAAAAATTCCAAAAAATGTAAAATTTGGTCTCCAAGCAGATTTCAATATGGAGAACAACTTGAACGTTCGGATCGGCCATTTGGACTTTGGAAATCTGAAAACGACTTGGTAGCACCGGGAGCTAGGAACTACCACTTTGACCTTAGTCACTCTCTCTCTCTCTCTCTCTCTCTATATATATATATATATGAGTGAGGCTATGGTGCTATGCATAGCACGGATGACTAGTGTACTACGGCTCAATATGGTACTTTTTAAAATCCTAACGGTCGATTCGAACCGTTCAATGTGATAACCATATGAATATGTACTTGCAAACTAAATTTTATATTTTTTCGAATTTTTTACTATATTTTTAGATAGGTAGAATTTTGATAGTCCAGAATTTTCAGAAAACATTGATTTTTCTACCTATCTAAAAAAATAGTAAAAAAATTCGAAAAAATATAAATTTTAGTTTACAAGTACATATTCATATGGATATCACATTGAACGGTTCGGATCGACCATTAGGATTTTAAAAAGTATCATATTGAGCCGTAGTACACTAGGCATCCGTGCTATGCATAGCACCATAGCCTCACTATATATATATATATAGAGAGAGAGAGAGAGAGAGAGAGTGGCTAATATCAAAATGTTTGTTCCTAAGCCCTCGTGAAACTAAGTTGTTTTCGGATTTTCAAAGTCCAAATGGTCGATCCAAACCGTTAGACGTGATCTCTATATTAAAATCTGCTTGGAGACCAAATTTTACATTTTTTGGAATTTTTTTACTATTTATGAAGCCACTTTGAAAATTTCTGATCACATGGTCCAGAATTTGGTTGCACTATTTTTACTGTTCACCCGGATCAGCAATTTTCAAAGTGGCTTAATAAATAGTAAAAAATTCCAAAAAATGTAAAATTTGGTCTCCAAGCATATTTTAATATGGATTGAACATCTAACGGTTTGGATCGACCGTTTGGACTTTGAAAATTCGAAAACAACTTGGCTGCACGAGAGCTTAGGAACAAACGTTTTGATATTAGCCTCTCTCTCTCTCTCTCTCTCTATATATATATATATATATAGAGCTGGGCTATGGTGAGTTGCGAAGTAAGATGTCATTTTTACTTCACGCTCATATTTTTATTTTGAAAATCTAAATGACCGATCCAAACCGCTCAACATGTTCTCCATATTGAAATGTGCTTGGAGACCAAATTTTATAATTTTTGGAATTTTTTTACTATTTATTAAGCCACTTTGAAAATCGCTGATCAAATGGTCCAGAATTTTTTACTGTTTTTTACTGTTCACCCGGATCTGGGATTTTCAAAGTGGCTTAATAAATAGTAAACAAATTCCAAAAAATATAAAATTTGGTCTCCAAGCACATTTCAATATGGAGAACATGTTGAGCGGTTCGGATCGGTTGTTTAGATTTTCAAAATGGAGTATGAGCGTGAAGTAAAACGACGTTTTACTTCACAACTCACCATAGTCAATCTCTCTCTCTCTCTCTCTCTCTATATATATATATATATATATATATATATATATATATATATATATATATATATATATATATAGTAGAACTAGGGTGTTCTTAAGTTCACTAAGCTTTTTTGTGAACTCAACTCTAAAACCTTTCGGATTGACTTCAAACGACGAATCCAAACTGTTGAAACCTGTCTAACTTACGAGTGATGCGTCTACATGTGAAAAAAAATTTGAATAAATTTTGTATAGAGTCAAGTGGTCAAAATTAGAAGGTCTATAAATTAATTTTAGTGCATTCATTTTTTGAACGTTTTTTTATCACTTGACTCTATACAAAATTAATTCGAAAATTTAAAATTTTTGTATTTAGATGCATCCCTCGTTAGGTAGACGGATTTCAACGGTTCAAATTGGTCATTTGAAGTCAATTCGATAGGTTTTAGATATGAGTTCACAAAGAGCCTTAGTGAACTTAGGAACACCCTAGTTCTACTCTATATATATATATAGAGTGAGGCTATGGTACTTCGGCTAGTGTACTATGGCTAGTGTACTACGGCTCAATATGGTACTTTTTAAAATCCTAACGGTCGATCCGAACCGTTCAATGTGATATCCATATGAATATGTACTTGCAAACTAAATTTTATATTTTTTCGAATTTTTTTACTATTTTTTTAGATAGGTAGAATTATGATGGTCCAGAATTTGTATAAAACACTGAAAATTCTACCTATCTAAAAAAATAGTAAAAAAATTCGAAAAAATATAAAATTTAGTTTGCAAGTACATATTCATATGGATATCACATTGAACGGTTCGGATCGACCGTTAGGATTTTAAAAAGTACCATATTGAGCCGTAGTACACTAGCCGAAGTACCATAGCCTCACTCTATATATATATAGTTGATTTGTAACTAGTATTATATCAATAAATATATGATGATATATTCATCTTTATCTTCTTCTATGACATAATAGATTGGCTTCCAAAATAATACAAAAATAATCTAATGTATTTGAATTCATAGGTAGATTGCTAGAGTCTTCACCTAATTAAATAGATGCATATGTTTGTCATAATTATAGTTCACCTACTTATATACACTTTTGTTGACGGATCCAATTAAAGCTAAAAGTGCTCAAATATGTTTTTTGTTTGGGTTCTTCTCTTCTCTTGGTGCGTGCGTGTGAACCACAGTGACAAGATTTGTATTTTATTCGCGTTTAATTCACGAATAAAATATTTTTGGGGTGTTTTCGAACCGAATGACGTATTATTTGTTGACCGAACCTTTGACCGAATAAAACGCGAATTTTACAAATTTTACGAATAATACGTGTTTTTTTCACCTTTTTTAATTTTTTTTTGAAATTTCGCGCACAGTACTCAATTATTCGCGACATTTCACTTTTTTTTTCACTGTTCACTGTGCAGGTCCCAGGCAGCACCCACGTGAGCCCATTTCTCATTTCCTCATTTTATTATATTTTTGATTATATTGATCTTCTGTGGCAAATACAAGGAATATATCGTATAGTAAATCATCAGTAATGAATTAAATATGCATTGAGGTCTTGTATTGTATTCCGAATCATTCCCAAATTATACCCGAATTATTTCCGAATCACGAATTTTTGACCCTGCCGAACCGAACTTGAATTATTCATTTGTTACTATGGTGTGAACTGTATCAATAAGCATGTCACACCAGATCAGTGGCGAAAGTTTGAGCAATTAAAATATTCTATGATCAATCATTGTACATAGGTAAGTAAGATCTCTTAATGGCATGCAACTCCTTTAATTTTTTTTTTTGTCTTTGAATGAAATTTAGAGGTAATGTATTTTGTGTCTTTTATTTAGTGTAATAAATCAGCTGATGATTTGGCAAAAAAAATTATAAGTCAATATATATGTTTTTTTTTGTGACAAGCTGTAGGCAAAAAAAAAAATTAGCATATAATTTGCACTATAGTTTGTCTCTTTTAAATGCAATAGTACTAAATTAGATCCTAATAAAAAATAATAACAATCTTTTTGTTCCAACTGGAGTAAATTAGTAAGGTATGAAACAGTCTCTCAATGGACTAATAGAGCTGATCTTTTCTAATGAACTAATTAACAAAACTATATAATTAAGCTCATGCATGAAGCATGATGTGGTTATGCAATGTGTAAAGTGGGAATAAATATCCACGTCAGGTGATTAGTTGACATTTCATAATAATTAAGGTCACATCATTAGGCGAGCAAAAACAGCAAGTGAAGGAAACTTGCACGACATGACCATCTCCTCATCTACAGACACCTATCACATAATAGCATCCTAGCTCTTGAGCCCCCCGCCCCCCACCCGAACGCGTATCCTCTGTAATACTCCATAGAACAGTACTTCACTTTACGGTCCAGATTAACTCTCAGCCAGTGCCTATTCGGGATTCGGAAAGAGACAGTATTATTTGTGCTTTGAGATTTGTGCAAAGTTAAAAGAACAGTCCGGATCCGATTACTCCACAGAACAGTACCTCTGTAGTACTACAGAGGATATGAATCCCCCCCCCCCTCAAATTTTAATTCCAATTTCCAATTTCATTCCTCTTTTTTTTTTAAAGAAAAAGTAAAGAAGGGGTTCTGACAAACTGAAATCCGTCCGATATCCAATTTAAGCTATTTGATTTGTGTCGAGATTCACACAAACAGTTTTAGATTTACAAAACGATTGATATTAATGCATATTTAAATATATTTTCATAAAAATTAACGTGAATCGAACAGATTTCGGTCTAATGTTCGTTAAAAAAATCTCTTGCTCCCTTTTAAAATAATTTCATTTATCATCCATTTTCATTTCTTTTCAAAAACCAATCAAAAGAAGAGAATCAACTTTTAATCTAATGAGAAAGACAATGCTCTCCATGTGAGAGAGACAATACACATCACAAATTCAAAATTCAGATAAAATAATTTCTTATAAATATTAAATAATTTAGTAGCTTGATCTCCAACTTTTACTTAAAAAAGATAGAAGCATCTTCTTTTTCTCTTCTAATCAAGTTTGAACAAAATAAAATTAAGAAAAGACTAAATTCAGAAATTTTTTTTTTTTTTTTTATAGACTTAGTAGTAACTATCAAACTTGTATTAAATAAATTTATTCACAACCACGCAACACTAAAAATTACACATAATGCCTTATGACCAGCGAATTCATTGTCCCTGACCCCCAACTAGCGGCATGCATAATGTATTTAATTCACGGAACATTATATGTGCATATTTTTCAATTCTGATAATTAGTTTAACATTTTGATGTTTTGAATGTAGAACGATGGATGTAATTTTATGTTATAATTAATGAAAATTATACTTAACAGCTACTATTAAGAGTTTCAAAAAAAAATTATTTTAACATTTTATTATGATTCCTTGTACATATTTAATTAATATAATGTTATGTTAGCAATTGTTATATAGGTGTGCGGAATTTAATGCTCATCAGGTCCCAAAATGTTTAATTAACATAAACATCTTTTGAATTTGGTACACACGTCTAACAAACATGCCTCAAATTCACTGTACACAACTCCTAAAACGCAAGTCATTTAGTGGTGGATGCAAAAGAGAAAATTAATTGGTTAATGAAAAAGGAAACAAAATCAATAATCAGCCATTGCTGTCATAAAATCTTCAGAGAGACTTTACAGTCAAAACAATAGACAAAATATATATATATATATAAAATTGGTTCGATAGAGATTTAGAACTTGGACATGCTCATTGGGTGCATGCATGGTAAAATATGTCACGGGATAATATATTGAAGTGTTATGCAAATCATGCAGGGATTCTCTTGCAAATCTCTCTTCTGTCCCGTTATAAACAACTTGTAGTCTAATCAATTAAACGGTTTCATGACAACAGCTTTTAATTTTAAGTTATCACAAAAGAAAGTTTTGCATTCTAGTGAAAAGGTTGAATTACAAAACTTCTAGTACCTTGATCATGTTATATTGCGTACAAGTTAAATTTTTGTTTTGGATAATTATGACACAAATATTGACCACTTATCAGACGCAGTAATAATTGATTAATTTAGGTATGAAGACATTACCTTGATCATTACACACAGGTGTTCCAATTACAATGAGACTTTATATTTATATAATTTAATCACAGCTGGCATGAATGTTCCAATAGAGATGTGGCAGGATGAAGTCCTTTTCAGTTGTTGTCTTCATCAGCATTCCATTTTTATATCTTATCTTTGAACCTGTCAAGTTTGAGTTGATGGTGTCAAGGTTGAAATTTAGGTAATATATTATAATAGCAAGAGCATTGTCAGTAAGTATTTCTTCGCCTAACTTTGGGGTAAAGATATTGACAGAGAAGTTTTTATTTCATACAAAGCACAAACAATATAACCAGAATAACACTGCATATGACTCGCACGCTGCATGAAGCAAAAAATGCTCTGTCAATATCTTTATCCTTAATTTGTAGCATAGTGATGTGACTAAGAGCATCTACATCCCTGGTATTATTAGAGTTTCTAATATGATGTGGCAGTTTCTAATTCAGTTTCAGAGATGTGGGAGAGTTTCTTATTTAAAAACTATGCTATAAAGTTTCTTATTAAGAAACTGTTTATAAACTCCAAGTTGGCAAAATGATAGGCTCAAATTATTTCTCTTTTTTAATTTGTTGCTGACGTGGCTTAATAGAAACTCTAAATTTAATTTCAGGAATGTGAGAGTAAGAAACTTCAGAGACCATAATTTCAAAAAAGTGGTTAACAGTTATTTAGAAACTCATTTGAGTTGCTGGGATATAGATGCTCTAACACCACAGAAAACACTACTGGGCCTGAAATTATTAAACATTTTCAGAGCTCCATTAGCGGCCCAAAATTAATTATCAGACTTCACTATGGAATATTTTAGAGGTGTAAATCAACTTGACTGATCCGATCTGAAAAGTTGCTAATTTGAAATCTTACATATAGTAAAATACAAATCATATTTATTGATAATATAAAGGTATGAAATTGTACGAAAATGTAAATGGTCTTTATGATTCGTTAAGGTTCTGGACTTGTGGTCCATAATTTAAATCATTAATGTGATTTTATCATTAAGATAAATTGTCATTAATTTTAACAAAATTTCTTTTATGATAAATATACATTCTTAACTTTGGGATGTCAGTTGTTGGGCTTTATTTTCGGATACCACGACCTTTTTCTGTCTTCCTCTTGCTGACTGGATTCAGACCCAGCCCAAAATCACGTTTTCATTGAGCAGAGAGAGACCGGGGCGCTTTGTCGTGTCGACTTGATGCATAAAGGAATAGCGCTCGACTCTGTACTGCAAAGTGCAAGCTCTTGTGATAGTTGTGTGTATGCTAGGAAATTTGGCGTGGGGAGAGGGAGTAGGTTATGATTTTGAAGAGTACAAAATATATCAATTCTTTATGCATGGAACAGGGCTATGTGGTCCGATTGGACCTGGCTGAAGATCTGGTGACCGTCTTGCCATCTTGGCATTCTTTCATATACCACTTGCAATGGATTGATACAGTGCGCGCACGTGTGAGGGGGGGGGGGGGGGGGGGGGGGGGGGGGGTGGGCCTGTTTGTGTGAGCAATAGAGAGATTGCTTGGCAGTCCTTGCGAATGTGTGTATATGAAATGCAAATGCAGTATGGGGGAGACATTGCAACCTCTCAGGTTTGTAGAAACAGCTTTAACTTTTATGTATGACAAATGACAATTTTGTGCACTTTTATGTTTATCCCACATGGTGTTTTTTTTTCCTTAAACAAAGCTGTGCACGATACTATTTGATAATAGATATCTTAAGGTATCTTAATTTGTGCATATGATGTGCTTGATTGAATGTCCCAGTCAAAATTTTGTTATTCATTTGGACCTAACACCGGTTTGGGTAGCTCAATTGGGCTCAGAAAAGGCAAATAAGATAATTGAAAGGTCAAAATAAATGTGCAATTTATACATGGTACATGGAACAGTAAGCTAGCATAGTTGGCATATATCTAAACTGTAGACTTAAAAAGTTTGGTTTGTTTAAGTCGGTTCATTTTGAATCAAACAAACTAATTAAACACTCTAGGTTAGTTTCTACTTTGGGTGAGATCGTGCAAGCAAAACCATATCATAGGAAAACAAGGGGCTGTATCCACGTAGGTTTTTGAATTTCATAGAAATCTTGATACATGCCTTGTCGAATTGTCACCGATCAATTGGACATAAGATACATGCTAGATGATGCTTCTCACTCAAGTGCGATCAGAGGAAGTATGGCACATACCCTGAATGTAAGATTGGTGTTTGTGTTGACTGTTTCAGAATTTCGATAAAATTTCTACATTAATTTTGAATCTGTTATGAGGAGGTGTTTTGTTAATCAGTCACTCTATAACCACTGATTTTATTAGGCCTCCAGAATTTTCTTATTTAAAGCTCGTCTATGCAACGAATTAGTTGTTCATTACAAAATATAAGCCGGTTGCTATCATGAAGAACATTGTTGTACCGCCAATTTAAGCTAATGCATAAAATCAATGGCGAGTGATGGTGAGGTATCCTATACATCTCTTGTTATTTTGAATTTATAATTTATAATTTTGTTTCAGTTTAGTATCTCAAATGTACCCTTTGATGTTGAACAATCTATGTTTATGTAGTGACAGCTACAAAATTATTATATAGCATAACATGAACATGTGATTAATAATTGTTATGCTATATAATAATTTTGTTGCTGTCACTACATTAACATGTGATGCTTGACCTATTTAATCTGGTTGTATTGCTTCAAATACATTGAGATAGAAACAAAGCCATATGATGTACACGTACTAATACAACACGGTACTAGGTCATGTATGTATAATGTGTTATATTGTTTCTACTTTTACAGGTTTGTACTAGACTTTATTTGGTACATGATAGATATCCTCAATCCATACTATAAATATGAGTATAACTAAGAGGTGTTTTGATATGTCACAAGTTGTCAAAATTTTCTCTTTGTATTAATCTCCAAATTACAGTGACTAATCAAACCTTTGATCTTTAACAATTGATGCATACAAATGGGAAGTTCTATAAACTTTTGAGTTTGTTTGGTACAAGATCAAAAGGCCAAAATATGAATGGTTAGTGAATGACTTTTGAATCTCTTGATCTTTTACGTGACAAACTCGAAATTAATGAATTTGTATTGGCATGAGTTACGTGTGAAGGAGAATACAATGGATGGTTCAAATTTGATGTCTAAGATTTGGATTTTGATGCACAAAGAGGTTATATTACCGGAATTTTGTGGCACCTAAACTCCCCTCTAAAAATAATGGTCTGACATTCTATGTCCACATTCATTGTTTGTGTGTCATAAATATAATTTGATTGTAACTTATAAATAATCTCTTACCATTATTGTTGCAACAAATAGAAATCCTAATTCCTCTTTCGAAGGGCCGCCTTTTATCACTGACCAAGGTATTCCCTAATCCCCGTAGATAGATTAATCAGAGCCTAAAAACAATCATATATTATAACATATCATAAGACTTCATCTTTGAAAGGTATATAATTTTTTGTCCTCTCAATTGTAGTATTAGAATCCTAAATTATTATTTGTTTTCTTTAATTATAGATCAATCTCTCGAAAAAAAAGTCTAGAGTATTATTAATTTTGTACATTAAGGGTTCATGACATTGATTTTTCTTCTTCAATTGGAAAAATTGTAGATCTGAGTATTTTGTTGCGAGCTGAGGTATGATTTGCTCTTTTATCTTTTAATTTTTACCATCTATGAGATCTTTAATCTTACTTGTTTTCTCGCTTAGTCAATTAGACTCAACTTTTGTAAATTTATTAAAAAGGAGATAACTCTTGTACCTCCGTAAGCATGCTACTATTTGTTATAGATATTTTAAAAAAAATTCAGATCTAGAGTTTATTTAACTTCATATTGTCACTTCTAGAAGTTAAACTGATTTTCTCTAGCACACCATGGATGAAGAGTTATTTATTTAATCAATTTATCTTTGTTTTACTATTTTCATATCTTAGAACTTCTAACTCAAGATAAGATTACTTCGAGAATTTCTAAAGTGTTTGGTATGATCGACTCCTTTCTTTTTGGATTTGGTTATCTATATAGAGAAGTTATTAGATGATGAATTTAATTGTTGTCACCAATTCACCATAACATCAACGGAGGCCTGACTTTTATCTATGATCTTGGGATTTAAATTTGATTAAATACATTTACCATTCATGACAGATTTATCAACATTGATGTTCTTGCAAATTTTAGGGTATTGATGTAAAAGATGTATGTGAATTTGATCATACTGCCTCTCTGTTCAGTTAATTAGCATTTACTCAAATGCATAGGGTTAGGTTAATTTGTGCTGACTGTTTAGTTGCTACATCTCTGATCATATAGGTCAATCTCTTTTCCATTCTGTATTCTCTAATTTTATTTCAAGGATCAAATGAGAATTAATTGACGTCCTCTATCATTCTTAGACTAACAAAAGAGACACTTGTTACTCTTCGGATAGCTTGAGCATGATGTAAGTTATTATATTGTCAGGAGATGAAATGACTAGGGAATATCGTGATGGATACTGCTCTGGGATTTTTTTTTTAAATAGTATTTCTTTAAATTATTTCAACGGAACAAGCTTTGGTTGAGCGGAAGTTAGAAGACTAGCCTCCACCGATCCTATGGACCGGTGTAGCAAGAAAAACACAACCCACACCGATCCTAGAGATCGGTGGAGCCCGTTTTGCACCAGCCACACCATACTACATGGAAGACTACACCAAATACCCCTGCACCGATCCTGTGGATCGGTGAAGCTTCAAAAATGCCTCCACCGGTCCTGTGGATCGGTGTAGGTTTAGGGTTTATCATCCAGCCAGCCACACCATTATTCTTCTCTCTTCTTCTCTTCCTAACATCCATTCTTCTTCTTTTTTTCTTCTTTCTTTCATTATTTCGTTTTTTTTCAAATTCAATAGAGGAGTTGCCATATGAACAGATCGCCACCACCATTGTACTTAGCATCGTCTTCTGATTATTATTATGAGTTTTTTTTTACTCATATGTTTATATTTAGTGTTGTAAAATTGAAAAATATTTGGAGTTAATTTAGTGTTTGATTTTTGTTCAGCAAAATGTCACAGCTATTGTCTATTGATCAATGTGTATTATGGTGGTAACCTCCAAAGCACTTCAACAGGTGTTGGTTATGACATAGGGGCTGCATTCATCTTTACGTATCTGATTCTACCAGTTTTGCTATTATAAGACGGCAAATATACGTTGGACTTGAATTGCTTCCAAGTCGAGTCAAATTGACAATCAAGGTACGTATGAACACAACACAACCCGGATCGTACCATTTCTCACTATTTCGGATAGAAAATGAGGAAACTTGAGATGTCATTAAACAAACTGCAGCTCAAGTGGCTGGATTTAAGGTTATAGAATTGGTAGCTGAGGCGCACCAGGGTAGAAACCAAATCAGTTATGATCTGTGTCCAGATAGTTTGCCTGGAGGTAGTAACACACCGTCAGTTCAGACCGGCTTTCATCCTGACTCAGGCAGTGTACCTGTACTCACCTACACACCTCCGGTTCAGGCCGGTGATGACCCTTGTGAGCAATCAGATCAAGACACAGAATCTGATACAAGTTCTTTTTGATGATGGCGATTCGGCTCAAGCATGGGACGCAGATATGGACGAAGCGGAGGCTGATATGAACGCCCGAGAAATATTGCATGGTACTTACCAAACTGGCGCATAACCCTATCCGCATGCTGAAACTCCACCATCCAAAAATGGATCACGTAACCGCAGCTCTCCAATACCTCTTTTGTCATCGGACATGTCGAGGTAACTGATCATAGTAATCAACGTATGTTGCCAGTTAACTGTTTCATCAGCTAGTCTATCGAAGCTATCTCTATACGTGGCTGTACCAACTGTCAAAAAAATATAAATTTTAAAAAACAATTATACATCTGTCGAAGTTATCTCGAATTATAAATCTTTTTACCTAAGTGAGGGTTTTCTGGCCATAAATGAAAAGTGGTCCACTTCACACCGAAAGCATTCCAAGTATCCTCATCGGCACCACCGAAGGGAGGTGGCTCTGATCGGGGTATAGGTCAACCAACAGTAAATCGAGTCCATGACCAAATCTGTAACAACAACATCGGACCCGCTATTATGTCTGCCCACGCGTGGTAAGTGTTAGTTTGTAATAACCTAGAAGTCAATAATACGATAAATTTGTTATATAAACCTTTGTTCATGAATTGAATGTTTAATCATTTTGTGTTTAATTATTTTGTTACCTTCAGTATTATTGAATTTATGAATCATTTCGAGTTCATGACTAGAATTGTGAAACTTCATAATATAGATGATAACACTCTTAAAAGTCTCTAACCAAGATAATTAACAGGAACACTAATTACCGCGATAAGGTTAGTGTGTGGATTAAATGATGGTTAAGTTTTACAAACCATAGGCAAAGAGTTGTCATTTTAATCACACAGATACATGTTAGAGAACATGATATTTGACAGACCCCAAATGAAACATTAAATGGAATTGTGTTTGTGTCATTAATGTTTTCATTTTAGTGTTAAGTTCTAAAGTATGAGATATTCATTTTTCCTACATAAGAGATGTATATGTGTGATTGCTATCTAACGCTATCCGTAAAAAGTAGCTATAAGGGTAGTTCTTCGGTATACATAGCTTATGCGGAGGAAAAGATGGTTTATCAAAAGTACTATTGTCACTCGTATCTCAATACGAGCTATAGCATCACTGGGCCTCTTGATAGAATATGATTATCTGAATCCAGTATGATTACAAGAGTAAACATATTGATAATCTATTCAGGATCAAGAAAAGATTAAGTTTGCAAGGATGACACACACCTACCTTGAAACTAATCTGATATCTATGAGACAAAAGAATTAACACGAAGTAAATTGTTTACTGGATCGTGATATTGTACGGTACAGCATCATCTGTGTAATTGGTGTCATAATGTACTTGCCAGGTACCACCTATGATTATAGAAGTTAGAACAGTTCTAATTCTATTTACCAACATAACACAGATCCTATATGGTCACACCAATAGGAAAGTAATCAGAGAAATGTTATGATTAATTATATAGTGTTATAATTAAGAATAAAATATATGTCATGGAGATGACATGCTTAAACCGAATTAAATTTATAAACGTGTATGAGACGTCGTATAAATTTATCGCAAACGCAAGAAATACAATTATTCAGAATAAATGTATATATATATTATATGGATTAAAATGTTAATTATGAATTAATATTTTGGACCAAAAAATCCAATTTGAATTTAGGCCTTAATTAAATTTAGAATTTAATTAAAAAAACCTAAATTAAATTAAATTAAATTAAATGAAAATGTTTAATTAAATATATTATAACATGCCAAATTCAATTTGAGTTTTGCATCTCTAAAACCGCCACAAAATGCTATATAATGGCATGAAAATGTGATAAATTTAGAAATCCAATTCCAAGTCCAAATCAAAGTACGAACCAGAATCTGATTCGATTCGTATCTAATTTTCTCTCCCAAATAGTGATTTGCAGAAAATCTGATTCTCCATATATATATTTTTGCGAGAATAAAAGTTATTCTTGCAAATAGTGTTTTGTCAGAAATTTCGTACTTTCGGTAAATAGTGATTTACCGAAAATTGCGACTTTTTTGAATACCGTTGGTATAGTATTTCTGGCAAAAGAAATACCAACTCTCTGGTAGTTCCTGGTGGATAACCGATAGAGGCACTATATTTTTTGTGCTTGCTTAACCGGGTCAGACTGCATTCCAATTTGAATTTGGAAGCAAGGTAAAAAAATGTTATATTAATCTATTTAATTGTTAAATAGATTTAATCTTTTAGAAATCAATCAAAGGAGTAGATCTATAAACTGATTAAAATACAAGTAAATATTATTTTACTACTTTGGGTCTATACAGGATTAATCTGGTATGTAACTCTCGGTTATTATCCGACATACTACTTAATCTATGATCTGAATGAGTAAATGTTTTACTTACAGCTTCTAATCTAAGAAAAGGATTGAACAGGTATGCAACTCTCGGTAGATTATCCGACATACCACTTCAATCCTTTTGGCTTGAGTTAGAAGTTAAAAATTTGTTTTACAGTCTTTCCGCAGCTTAAACCTAATGGCTTTGGGTAGTCTCAAAACCCAACAGTAAGCACGTCACAACTCTCGATAGAGATGTGCAAGTACAGCACCTCCCCAGTTGTATTCTCGTGGAGTCTCTAGATCAGTGATGAATTGCAAGTACATCGCAGGTGTTGGGTTTTTTAGGCTACCCAAAGCCATTAGGCTTAAGCTGCGGAAAGACCGTAAAACAAAATTTTTACTTCTAACTCAAGCCAAAAGGATTGAAGTGGTATGTCGGATAATCTACCGAGAGTTACATACCTGTTCAATCCTTTTCTTAGATTAAAAACCGTAAGTAAAACTTTACTCATTCAGATCATAGATTAAGTAGTATGTCGGATAATAACCGAGAGTTACATACCAGATTAATCCTGTATAGACCCAAAGTAGTAAAACCGTATTTACTTGTATTTTAATCAGTTTATAGATCTACTCCTTTGATTGATTTCTAAAAGATTAAATCTATTTAACAATTAAATAGATTAATATAACATTTCTTTACCTTGCTTCCAAATTCAAATTGGAATGCAGTCTGACCCGACTGTCTGACCCGACTGTCTGACCCGGCTAAGCAAGCACCAAAAATATAGTGCCTCTATCGGTTATCCACCAGGAACTACCAGAGAGTTGGTATTTCTTTTGCCAGAAATACTATACCAACGGTATTCGAAAAGTCGCGGTTTTCGGTAAATCACTATTCACCGAAAGTACGAAATTTCTGACAAAACACTATTCACAAGAATAACTTTTATTCTCGCAAAAATATATATATGGATAATCAGATTTTCTGCAAATCACTATTTGGGAGAGAAAATTAGATACGAATCGAATCAGATTCTGATTCGTACTTTGATTTGAACTTGGAATGAACTTGATTAATTTCTCTCACCATTTCATGCCTATTTATAACCAAATAATTGTGGCGGTTTTGCATAGTCGGTTATGAGATGTCAAAATCAAATTGATTTTGTCAAATTGTTTAATATATAATTAAATATTTTCATTTAATTAATTTATTTTAATTTAGGCTTTTAATTAAATTCTAAATTTAATTAAGGCCTAAATTCAAATTGGACTTTTGATCCAAAATATTAATTCATAATTAATATTTTAATCCATATATATATATATATATATATATATATATATATATATATATATATATATACACACACAATTATTCTGAATAATTTTATTTCTTGCGTTTGCGATAAATTTATACGACGTGTCATACACGTTTATAAATTTAACTTGATTTAAGCATGTCATCTCCATGACATATATTTTATTCTTAATTATAACACTTTATAATTAATCATAAAATTTCTCTGATTACTTTCCTATTGGTGTGACCCGATAGGATCTGTGTTATGTTGGCAAATATAATTAGAACTGTTCTAACTTCTATAATCATAGGTGGCACCTGGCAAGTACATTATGACACCAATTACACAGATGATGCTGTACCGTACAATATCACGATCCAGTAAACAATTTACTTCGTGTTAATTCTTTTGTCTCATAGCTATCAGATTAGTTTCAAGGTAGGTGTGTGTCATCCTTGCAAACTTAATCTTTTCTTGATCCTGAATAGATTATCAAATATGTTTACTCTTGTAATCATACTGGATCCAGATAATCATATTCTATCAAGGGGCCCAGTGATGCTATAGCTCGTATTGAGATACGAGGGACAATAGTACTTTTGATAAACCATCTTTTCCTCCGCATAAGCTATGTATACCGAAAAACTACCCTTATAGCTACTTTTTACGGATAGCGTTAGATAGCAATCACACATATACATCTCTTATGTAGGAAAAATGAATATCTCATACTTTAGAACTTAACACTAAAATGAAAACATTAATGACACAAACACAATTCCATTTAATGTTTCATTTGGGGTCTGTCAAATATCATGTTCTCTAACATGTATCTGTGTGATTAAAATGACAACTCTTTGTCTATGGTTTGTAAAACTTAACCATCATTTAATCCACACACTAACCTTATCGCGGTAATTAGTGCTCCTGCTAATTACCTTGGTTAGAGACTTTTAAGAGTATTATCATCTATATTATGAAGTTTCACAATTCCAGTCATGAACTCGAAATGATTCATAAATTCAATAATACTCAAGGTAACAAAATGATTAAACATTCAATTCATGAACAAAGCTTTATATAACAAATTTATCGTATTATTGACTTCTAGATTATTACAAACTAACAGCAGGGACTCCATCCGCACTTGAATCTGGAAACATAACCAACCCGAATAAATCCATACAAAAACCTCGGGTGTACCGTGCAACTGTCTCATCATTGTGCCAAGCTTCTAAGGGTAAACTAAATTGCGCCCGCAACCATTTCAGTCTAAGCGCATAAGCAGAGACGGACAATCGTTCTTTCGATGTGTTAGGATTATAAATCCTATATTTATATGGCATTGTCTGATGGAGGTGATTGTAAAAAATAGCTGGATCAGCCCCTAGATCAAACTCTAAGTATGGGTCCCAATCAGTATCGCTGGTGCCAGTAATCGTGTCACCTGCAAATTAAAAGAATTATACAATTAAAATTTTATTTTTTATAAATAGTTAATTAAATTAACCGATAAACAACTTCTGATTATTAATTACCCTTAATCGATAAGCCCTATAGACATGCAACATCTTCCAACGTCACTGTCACCTCACCGACAGGTAGATGAAATGTATTGGTCTCCGGCCTCCACCTCTCAACCAGAGCAGTAATCAAATGCGGATCAATCTTGCAATCATTAAGGCGAGCAATTTGATACAACCCTAACATCTTCAGAGCATCGTCCATCCGACTGTTGTAAGCAATACTAGTCTGATGTGAATTTACTTGCAATGAAGAGGTAGGCTGCCAAAAAGAATTAAAACATTATAAACCCTTCAAATACTTCATATAATATTTATTTGCAACAAATAATTAATAAAATCAAAATTACCATATCACGAACTTCCCATGCCCTGTGGTTCTGTGGTGCTAATTTCAACAACTCCGGATAATCCGGATTATCCATTGACTCTGTTAGAAAATTTGATAAACAAATATTTTTGCAACTGATGAGAGTCATCACACATAATTATATAAACAAATATTTTTTCAAGCATATGGCTACAATAATCAAAATTTAACTATATGTACAACATATCACCTAATTTTGATTTTAATAATAAACTTCATGAACACTTAATTACACAAATTTATATAACATATTACTAATTTTACACATTTATAATTTTATCTAATTTTAAACTTCATGAGAGTCATCACACATTTATCTAATTTTACAAAAATTATAATACATATTACTAAAAAGTTACATTATACTACATGAACACTTAATTACACAAATTTATACTACATATATACTAAATTACACTAAATTAACATCAAATAAACTCTAAATTAACACTACATTAGCACTACATTACACTAAATTAACATCAAATGAACTCTAAATTACACTACATTACCACTAAATTACTAAATATACTCCAAATCAACACTAAATTACACCAAATACTAATTTAACACTACATTTCACAAAAACAATCTAAATATACTAAACAAACTAAATTAAATTAGTTATTCATTTTAATTCGGCTAAAATAAAAAATTATAAAAAGAGGGATATTTATCTTGTCAAAATCGTAGATCTGAAGAGTTTCTAACTCTCTTAGACGATCCAGAAATTTTAAAAAAATTGGATGGAGAAATGATTGAGTACATTGAGAGGATAAAAGAAAAAGAAAAAAAAACTGATGAGTTCGAAAGAGGAAAAACGGTGAAGGAGAGGAAAGGGAGAGATAGAAATGGAGCCGTCGGGCTTGAAATTTGGAAATCAAGGCTCCACCGGTCCTAGGGATCGGTGGAGGTATAGATGAGGGATTTTTTGTGGCGAGGGTATCGGCTAGTGCAAAACAGGCTCCACCGGTCCCTAGGACCGGTGTAGATTGGGTTTTTTTTGCTCCACCGATCCTAGGGATCGGTGGAGGCTAGTTTCCGAAAATCAACACAACGAATGCTTGTTCAATTCAAATAATTTAAAGTAATTCTATTTTAAAAAAATTCCCGCTCTGGTGTAGTAGATCATTCAATGCGTAAAAGGCTGAGAGGTGGTAAGTTCTTCTCGTCTACGATTGAAAGATAAAATTTCAATCGTAAATTTTGGTGTATTTTGGATATGATGGCCATGATCAAAATCATGGAAGTGGAATTAAATAGAAAAGAAATATATAAACTTGATAGATTCTTTTCACGGAACATATTCAAATTTCTTGAGAAAAAATCTAAAAAAACGCTTCAGGATCTCATAGATTGTGGAGATTTTTATACTTTAATCTCTCTGTGGCACCTGTGATAAGTACTCTATGGTTTGGTTCTTTAACATGTCTATTAATAGTAATAGAAATAAATTGTTTATTCCCAGATGCAAAATAAATATCCTTTTTGAGGTTATTTGTCATATGGCCCTCCTTTATTAAATTCACCTGCTTCTTGTGATTCGATAAATTCTTCATAATCTTCTGACGTAGACGTAAGGTCTTTTCTAAGAATTTCATAGAGATCAGTAGAAACCCTTGGTTAATAAGAAAGAATTATTAGACATCACAGATTCTGACTTCCCTTATGCAGGCCTAGAACATTGAATTTTAACTACGCTACGCTCGTATCTTGCGTGAACTCTTTCCTGCGGTGGTATAATCCTCAAATTCGACTTGAGATTACCCTCTTTTCCTTTCCTGGACCTTTTAGTACGGTCATGATATATTTTAAGTTCTTTGTTTTTTTTTATACATAATGGATTTACCTGGACCAATACATGGTATTCTTGTGGTATTTATGGGATCAGTTCTTGTATTAGGGGGTCTAGGGGTAGTATTACTTACCGATCCAATTTATTCTGCCTTTTCGTTGGGATTGGTTCTTATTTTTATATCTTTATTATATATTTCATTGAACTCCTATTTTGTAGCTGCCGCACAGCTCCTTATATATGGCTCGACGATAATAAATACTTAGAACGATTTCAAATTCTTAGAATTCTCAATTCTAAATAAAACAACTCTAAATTTTTGGTCTAAAACTAAAATAGTTATTTAAGTAGCAATTCAGTTGAAAATATTAAGCAATTAAGTTTTATAATCGATTTAAAATAAAAAATAAGCAAGTATAAAAAAAATTTGAAATAAAAAAGTAAGTTAAAATATAAAATAATAATATTGGACTAAAATTGACGTACATCCACGGTGGGGTAACGGGGCAGTATAGAATTGAGAAGACAGGAAACAGACATCTCCTCATTTTCCCTGATCAGGACATGAGAGACACTGTGATACAAGAGGGCCCATATGCAGTGCCGGCTGAGGGAGCGCAGTTCTACCTGGTCGCCTGGCTTCCCACTGATGGCATGCAGTTTCACCCACCAAGGTACTAGGTGTGGGTTTGTCTAATCGGCACTCTTCTACACATGCTCAACGAGGAGGGTATCAACCGTCTTTGTGTCATATTAGGTACAATCAAGCACACAATGCCTTATGGCCTGCATGCACGCAATCTAGAGTCTGTTACAATCTTCCTTGCTACCAGGCACCCAAGGTTCATCCCCAAAAGAGTGAAAGCCAAACAGGGAGATTTTGACAAAAGTGTCCGGGTACAACTGCTCAGTTGGAGGGCACAACAACAGGGATACTTCCCACCTCCTCCTGATCCGGCGCCATCAGCACCTAGAATGCGAGTGAGGTTGACACCAAGGAGACCACCTCTGCAGCGCAACCAGCGCGCCCATGCACCACTGCCCCCCCTGCATCAACCCAACATACCGAACTACTCTGGTGAGATGAGTGCGGACTCTAACGATCACCCATGGGCTGCACGTATCTCGGTCGCTGGTCAAGTTAGTATCTCTCACGGTGGGCCAAAGAAAATTTGGGTACCAAAACCTAAAACTGTCCATGTCATGCCAGTTAGTCCAATCTGGAACAATGTCGTTTTGGGAAATAGGTGGATAATGAAACCAAGGACAAAGTTTTAGAAGGTGAAAAGGTAGGGGACATGGGGTTTGACAGTCAGCTTATTGTTTGGAAACGAAGGCTGAATACACCATGGGAGGACAAAACCTTACAGGAAGAAAGGTGGGAGGACAAAATCACTTTTTTAAGGAGATTTTGGACCATCCGATAAAGTGATATTGTGCCTATGTAAAAAAATAGTAAAAAAATTCTAAAAAAATATAAAATTTGGTCTCCAAGCATATTTTATTATGAAGATCATGTTGAGTGGTTCGGATCGACTATTCGGACTTTGAAAATAAAGATAAAGGATGTGAAGCATATTGGAGCACAAAAATTATGGTACATTTGAACCCTCCTCATGTATCATATGTATAACCAAAATAATGAAAGCTGACAAAGAGAGAGAGAGAGAGAGACTCTTCTCTTGCGCGCACCAGAGGATGGTTTTTAGAGAGAGAGAACACTCGAACTGGAGTAGATCATGAGATATATAAAAGACTATCTTTACCCTGGGTAAGGATCGGAGTTTCCCAGGTTACCCCTTACAAAACATAACTATAACATTCAAGGGTATTTTGGAAATATCACAAGCACTAATCGGTTGGTTTTGTGATAGAAACTATGGTTAAAGAGGGAAAAAATTGGCACATAGCATTGTGACATGGAGGCGTATGTAGAAATGATATTTTAAAATATAATGTGTATTACCTTAAATTATTATTTAATAATGTTTCAATGAGTTGCTTATTTTAGAGCGCTTGGAGTGAATTCTTACCAAAGATGGTATGTGCTGTGGAGAAGGGAGAAGCAAGATTCGATATATGTACATAACAATACAATTGCATTAGAAAGGCTTGAACTCTCGATTTTTAGGTAACCACAGTCTTAGAACATGAAAGCGGTTTTAACTTTTCGAAACCAAGTAAAAATTCTCCACAATTATTTTATTTGATATATTTTTATATATATTCATGCGCACTTGAGTACAGATTGTAAATTCATATTATATGAATTCTAATGGTCCAGGGATGGAGGAGAACTGACCCGATGGCAAGGAGAGCGGCAGCATCAAACCGTCATCTGAAGGATGACATTTATATTTTTATAGGTCGATCAACATTGAAAATCAAAGAAAAATATATATACTGTTGTTTAGATACTAACAATTATTATTGAATTTGTAATATACAGTATGTGTGATAAAGGATTAAGTTTTTGTTTTGTTTGTGCTATTTTATCATATGTAAGCTTTTTGGTTTGTTTCTGTGCCATTTTATCATATGTAAGCTAATACTCACTTTGTACTGCTTTCGTTTGATTATTTCACAATTCATACAACATACCTCAGTTATTTTTGCCGAAGCGAAGGAGGCACACCCCACTACTACAAAAAAGCTAATTCTACACTGCACATTGTACACGGTTTTTCTAATTTTATATAAAAACCGTGTACAAAATATGAATTTCTGAAAGGTCAAAAAATATGGGAGAATTATACACGGACATTTAGTTACGAATCCGTGTAGAATTGTTTGAGAGAGCTACACGGTTTATTAGGGATCAAAAATCCGTGTGGAAAGAAGACCGTGTGGAAAAGATTGAGAGAGCTACACGGATATTATACTAAAATCCGTGTATGAATAGCTACACGGGTATTTGATAATATATCCGTGTAGAAATAGTAAGAGAGCTACACGGTTTTTTAGTTAAATGTCCGTGTAGAATTGTTATAGAGCTACACGGTTTTTTATCAAATATCCGTGTACAAAGGGTAATGCTACACGGACATTTTTAATAAATAACCGTGTATAAATATTGAGAGAGCTACACGGATTGTTAAATATAAATCGTGTATAAAAGGCTTCGTAGGGTTTTGTGCGGTATAAAAGGGCCCCATCTCTTCGAGAGGCCTTCTCCTTCCAGCGCTGTTTTGATCAAGTAATTAATATTCTCTCTCTGTATTGAACTGAGATCTGATTTCTGCAAAGGCTAGCAGCTGGAATCTGTCATCTTTGAAGTTTTTATTTTCTCCTCTCTAACTTTCGAAGGTTAGTATATACATATTTTCTTTTTCCCTCTCTAATTTTCTGTTCATTAATTAATAATATATTCATGCATGCTTGATTTAATTCTTAATTAGATAATGTAAATAATTAGTGTATTGTGGTCCAATAACCGACCTATAGATGCTTTTAGGTCCATGCCCGTTCAAAATTAATCCAATAGGGATTAATTTTGGACAGTCCCCGTTTTGGGACTGCTCTTTGAATATTGTGTCTCATTTAGGATGTGAACACATATTAGCGGGTTTTAATTAGTATTTGAGGAAAGTTCGACAGTATTTTCCTTTATTGCTCCTACGAGTATGTGGTTCGTATGCATACTTGGGGAGTTAAGGGGAAATGCTGCCGAATTTTTCTCAAATACTAATTAAAACTCGCTAATATGTGTTCACATATGAGACATAATATTCAAAGAGTGGGTTAGGATTGTAAACCGGCCCTTTGTAAGCCCAACATTTGGTCCAATTTATATGTTGACCATGCATGATTAATTGATCAAATCATTTTTTTAATTTAATTTACAGATGGATCGAAGTTGGATGTATGAATTGCAACGTGACAGTGAAGAATATTTGGTTCGCGTTGATGAGTTTATAAAATTTGCTGAGAGGTATAGAGTGAAGAAAAAAGAAGAAGACATTTTGTGTCCTTGTAGAGATTGTAAAAATATTTTAAGATTTGTGGATTGCGAAGAAATTAGAGGTCATTTAATTTGTCGGGGATTTAAGAAGAGATATACATGTTGGATCATGCACGGTGAGAAATTTGGTGAAAGTAGTAGTACCAATAAAAATTTTAATCGTTGTGAATTGAATGATGAGAATGTAGAAATTTCTGATAATTTGGAACTTGATTGGTACGAGGATTATGAGGATGTCAAAAAAATTTATAATGTTGAACCCGGAAACGACGATGATGAGCTGGAGATGAATTTTGGTGAAAATGTAGAACACGAGTTTATTAAAAATCTGGAGGAAATGTTTCGTGATGCGGAAGATGAAAATTATGATAAATTCCAAAATTTGTCTAATGATTCCAAAAAGCAGTTGTATCCCGGGTGTACCAAATTTACGAAACTGTCAGCTGTGTTGAAATTATTAAACTTAAAAGCAGACAATGGTTGGAGCGATAAGATTTCACGTCCTTATTACAGCTTTTACGAGAAATGCTCCCAGATAACAACGAGTTACCCGGTACAATATATCAGGCGAAAAAATTGATATGTCCAATGGGGTTGAAGATCGAAAGAATACATGCATGTCCGAATGACTGTGTATTGTACCGTAACGAGTACGAGACCATGCATGTTTGTCCTAAATGCGGTGTTTCACGGTATAAACGTAAGGACGAGGACACTGATGATTGTAACGAGGACAAAATTGTTAAACTGCTGGGCGAAGGACCCCAAATTATTGTCAAAACATTCCAATGATACGAAATTAACGGTTATACTTTTTACACTAAACGGCAAAGTAAGAAGAGCACGCTGCAAAATAGTGGGGTGACGTTGGTGGCGATGTCTCAAGAATTCAGTAGATCCGGAGATGGCCGGGCTGTAATAGCATCAAGGTCATATTATGGCGTCATTGAAGAAATTTGGGAGCTTGTTTACAATCCTCGCCTGAGCATTCCCTTGTTTCGGTGTCAATGGGTCGAAGACCTGGGTGTCAAAGTTGATAACAACGGGTTCACACTCATTGATTTTAACAAAGTTGGGTATGTTGATGATCCGTTTATACTCGCCAAGCAAGCCACCCAAGTCTTTTATGTCACTGACCCGAGTGATGATAGGTGGAGCGTCGTCCTATCCGGAAAAAGAAGGAATGTCGGGGTAGAAAATGTCGTCGATGAAGAAGAGTATGACCAGTTCGACGAAATACCTCCATTTTGTGCCGACATGCAACCTGAGGTAGCAACAATTGAAGAAAACGACGGAGCAAACTACATGCGATCCGACCACAATGAAGGATTATGGGCCGAGGGAACTGTTGAAAAGGAGGAAAAAAAGAAAAAAAAAGGAAAAAAAAAGCCGGTGTGTAATATTTTTTTTAAAAATTGAAACTTGTAATATTTCTTTTTAATAAACAACTTTGAAATAATAAAACATTTGTTCAAATATTATTATTAGATTTTAAATATTAGTACAAATATTAAATATTAAAAATAAAATATTTGTAGTTCAAATATCAAATATTAGATTTCTCTATTTCGAATATTAGTTCATTTTTTTAATAATAATAAAAAATTTCTAGTTCAAATATTAGTATTAGTTTTTAAAATATTAGTGAATTCTTAAATAATGAAAATAAAAAATAAAATATTAGTATTAGATTTTAAATATTAGTAGGAATATTAAATATTAAGAATAAAATATTTGTAGTTCAAATATCAAATATTAGATTTCTCTAGTTCAAATATTAGTTCATTTTTTATAATAATGGTACATAATTTCTAATTCAAATATTAGTATTAGTTAAAATATTATATAATAAAAATAAAATATAAAATATTAGTATTAGTTTTTAATTACTAGTACAAATATTAAATGTCTATTGTTCAAATATTAATAATAATAAAAATAACCGGGTATTAGTTAATATTAGTATACATCTAAAATATTAGATGTGATATACTATTTTATTTAATTTATTAATAGTTTAAAAAATAAAAAGAAACATAATTTAATATGTTTGAACTTTTTGTACACGGACTTTTATTTAATAGTCCGTGTAGAAATAGTCATTGTACACGGATTTTACTATAAAACCGTGTATAAAGGTGCAGAGAGCTACACGGACTTTTACTTAATAGTCCGTGTAGAAAGGGGAATTGTACACGGACTTTTACTTAATAGTCCGTGTAGAAAGGGAATTGTACACGGTCGTTAACTTAATAATCCGTGTAGAAAGAGTTACAAATATAATTCAAAAACCCTTTCTCTTCTAAATTTTTATTAGACACGCGCCTTTTAGTTCCAAAAGCTCCAAAATCTCTCCGGCCACTGCCACCACTCCGCCATTGTCGGTCCTCTGCCACCTCTCCGGTCCACCCTCTCCTCTCTCGGTAAAATACTCTTCATTTCTCTGATTTTGGCCGAGTTCGGGTTGTTGATTTTCCGACTTCATTTCTCTGATTTTTGGAAGAAAGAGGGTTTAACAAAGTTATATTTTTTATATTTTATTTTTTTCTGTTTTAATAATAATCGAAATCAGTTTTTCAGTTTTAATTAAAATTAGTTTTTCTGTTTTATATAAAATCTGCTGTATTTTTTATGTTTTGATTTAAAAACTGATTTTACCAAGTTCAAAACATATTTTACATATTTTACTGTTTTATCTAAATTATGGTGGATGTATGCAAAACCTATTAACTAAATTGATTAGGTCTAATTGATTATAGATGGTATGTGTATGTATGTACTCCAAACGGCCAAAATGACATCTGTTGGTAAATTGATCAGTGCAGATTAATGCGGGGGCCAAAACAGATTTATGACTTGACCAACAAACAGAGGACTCCAAAACACACAAAATGGACACAAATTTCATATTTGTCTGATTATATTAAATTTTATATGATTTTTCTAAGTTCAGTTTTTTAATTCATATTTTCTGCTATTTAAAGGTGCAGAATTTTCATTTTGAGAGGCTGAACTTTGGAAATTTATATAAAATAAAAAACAAATCAGAAAAATATGAAATTAATGTCCATGTTGTGTGTTTTGAAGTCTTCCATTTAATTGTGGTGTTCATTTTGCATTTTATTTCTCTGTTTCCTCACTATTTTACACATAGGTCCATTACTTTCTTTTAATATTTCTTTGTATGGCAGAACCATGTCGGTTGAGGGTGAGCACATAGATGTGATGGCAGAAGAGGATCAGCAAGCTACTGCCTCATCAGAAAGAAGGAAAAGAGGTCCGACAATGTGCACAAGCACGTCCGAGAAGAAGCAGTTGGAAATCCGGTTCACGGAAGACGGGCGTGCGCAAGGTCCAAACCGAATGGTGTACTCAAATTGGTGTTGCAATTTGGTGAAGCGAAAGGCAAGTATCCTTGTAGAGAGTTGGAATCAGTTTGATAAAGAGGAGAAGAACGACTGGTGGAACATGGTGAAGGTAAAGTACCGAACAACTCTTTACTTTATTTTCATTGTTGTACATAAAATTAAATACAGTGAATTTGGTGTCAATCAGGCTCAGTGGAACATCGAGAGCGATACCCCAAAGGCTAAGACTCTGAGGATAATGAACGAAGGTTGGAAGCAATTCAAGAGCACGCTGAAGACAGATTTCATGGAGAGAGGGAGAAATCCGGTAGGGTACTATTCTTGGCTAACACAAGAGGTGTGGGAGGAGTTTCAAGCTTTGAAGTCCACAGAAGAGTTCAAGGTATATAACATTATCCAAAGTAGTTTTTGTTTTTTCTCGATCTTCAATTATTTTTCTAAAACTAATTGATTTTCTTGCACATGTGAAGAAAAAAAGTGCCGAAGGCAGGAGGATCGTTGCCATGAACAAGTATCCGCACCATTTAACCGCTGACGGGAGGATAGTACTCCTAGAGAAATTGCAACCCGTGGCTCAAAGAATGGTAAGAGTCCTTTGTTATAACTTTGTGTCATTCAAACGAAATTATAACTCCGAATGTACATCACTTGGTCTTTTGCTATAACTAATTTTTCTATTAACAGTTGGAGGTGGAGCAGGAGGTCAATTCGGGTGCCCGGACGGTCGAAAGACAAAATGATTCCTTGGCCGCAGCGCTCGAGAATCCAGAACACACGGGTCGGGTAAGGGATGTAGGGGCCTACAGGGGCTGGAAGGAAGTGTTCCAAGTTTAGGGACAAAAACCTCAAAGAAATCTCGTGCCAAAGTAAATAAAGATGAGATAGTTGCGCAGGTACGCGCGGAGGTCAGCAAAGAGTACGACGCAAAGCTGGCTGAGATGGAATCAAGGTTGTTGAACCGGTTTTCATCTCTTGCGCAGCAATTCGAGCAACCACCTCCTATTTCGCCAGGAGTTCGGCGAAGTAGCCAAGCATCCGGGACTTGGGCCTTAGACGATTTGCAAAATCTAAAGGTAATCACTACTTTTTTATAGTCTAAATGTAATTAATACCTGTTTGTAACCTTGTTAGACAATATCGTACCATTAAAAAGTAACAACTTTTTTATAATTGCAGGACCCCAGAGCATGCGACCTCGTCTTGTGGCAGGGTAGTGTTCCTCTGACCGTTGCTACGGGCGTTGTACTTCCAGGAGCCCCAAGTGTACACCATGCTCAGCTCAGGCCCGACCATGCATGCGTGCAGGTTGACTTAGTTGTGGAGGGATGGGGGCGCGTACCTCTTCCTGCCCCTACCATCGATATGCTTGTTCTTGATGATGCTCGGAAGTCATTTGTCCAATGGCCCAGGAGTCAGATTATTTTACATCATGTAATCTCTAAATAATCCATTTGTTTTGTTACATTCAAATCATTCTTTTTCAAATACTTGAAGAAGGTATGTTAATTTTGATGCAGACACGAGGAGATGATGTCATCGGTACACAAGAGATGATGTCACCGGTACGGACTGTTGTGGCTTGCGACGTCGGGACTGACGCGCCAGGATCAGCAGACCGTTCTATAGTCACCGAAGAAGAATACAACTGTTTGGCCGGTGATTTGCGCCTTCTCCACGACCGCTTGATGTCGGCACCCGAAGGCATGAAGGATATCATCATCCCTGTCCCACCTGGGATGTTTCTACACGAAGGCAGGGATCTCATGCTGTCGTTCAAAGACTTCAAGGACATTCTCCACCACTCGTCATCCGATAAATGGCTCGATGTGTCGTTCATCACCATTTTTCTCATGTTAGTGACCCAAAATTATTTTCATTATTGTATACAACTCAAATATATATTCTAATGTAAAATGATGAGTTTTCAGGAAGCTAATCCGAAACTGTAATGAGATGGTACAAAGGAAGAGCTTGTGCATATTTCTGGACCCCGAGAGAGTGAGTGCCACGTCCCTGAGATGTTATTCGGATATGGCTATCGAGTACATGTGTTCAGCGATGCATCGTGCTATGGAGGAGGAGAAGAAATTCATTATCGTGCCATACCACCAGAGGTTAATTCTAACCTTAGCTTATGTATTGTTCATATTAGCAAACACTCGTGTCACTATTATATGCTAAAGTACTTTAATTTTTATCCAACCACAGCAAACACTGGTGTTTGATTATCATTGTGCCTTACCTAAATACGAGCATAATCGTTGATTCTTGAAAGCAAAATATCCCAGCTGACAAGTGCAAAGATATATTCTCTTATGTCAATAAGTAAGCAATAATAATTTAATTGGTTTGAATTTTTTTCAATTATATCAAATTATAAAATTGCTATAAACATTCACTCAATTTTGTAAGGGCTTTTGCGAAATATGTTAAAGAGGGAGGATTGCATAGCAAGCGCCAGAAAACCAAGTTGAGTTGGAAGTGGTTGCTGGTGAGCACACTATAATTTTATAATTTCATATATTGTCCAAAAAAATATTGTCATTCTAACATAGGCCGCTAAATGTAAATTTCAGGGCCCGCGACAGTTGGAGAGTTGGGAATGCGCTTATTACACGATGATTTTCATGTTTGACTTTGTCGAAAGAATACAATTCAAATTCGCAAAAGCGGTATGTAATTCATATTAATTGTTCTTATATAATAGCAATTGATATTTGCAACTGTATTTCATCTACATTTTCTTGTTACTAACTAATACCAAATTATAATTGTAGAATGTCACAAAGCAACCGCATTACACCAAGGAGCAGATCGACGATATCAGGTGTGTGTGGGCAAGGTGTTTTCGAACGGAATTTTGTAATGCTCAATATGGATTTCCATAATTTTGTATAATTTAGTGTATATGAATATTGTATAATTTATTGCATATGGATTTCTGGCTAATCTGAAAAATATGAATTTCTTGCTAATCTGGAAAATATGGATTTTTTGCTAATCGGTAAAATATGGATTTCTTGTTATATGAATTTTGTATAATTATGTAACAAAACTGGCTAGCAAAACTGGAGGCTAGCCCAAAAACAAAAAATACAAAAAAAAAGTTCTTTCTACACGGACATTTAACTAAAGTCTGTGTAGAAAAAAGGAGAGCTACACGACATTTAGTTAAATGTCCGTGTAGAAAGAGGAAAACAAAAAATACAAAAAAAAAATGTTCTTTCTACACGGACATTTAACTAAAGTCCGTGTAGAAAAAAGAAGAGCTACACGGGCATTTAGTTAAATGTCTGTGTAGAAAGAGGAGAGCTACACGGATATTTAGGTAAATGTCAGTGTAGAAAGAGAAAAGCTACACGGTTTTTTAGTTAAATGTCTGTGTATAAAAAGAATCCTACACGGTTGTTTTGGGAAATCCGTGTAGCTCGGTAACATGGAGAGCGACACATTCTGGTCTTTCTACACGGCTGTTTGTGAAGTTATCCGTGTAGAATCGTTGAAATTGCACACGGACAAATGTCCGTGTGTAGTTATTGAACTATTCGTACACTCTCGATTTAAACACGGTAGGAAATCCGTGTGGCTCCTCCATTTTTGTCCGTGTATAATCTCTTTTTTTGTAGTAGTGCCCCTACTACAACACCAATTATTCTTGAAGCCGAAGAAATTTTACAAAAAGAAAAAATTCATTCTTTTAATTTATCAGAAGCAATTTTGTAGCTGGTGATTTCAATCGATATATATCTTGACAGTATAGTAGTGGACCAGGTCTAGTCATTTTCTGTTTGGCGACAATGCCAGAAATCCAGAACAGGCTCCTTTAGTTACTGTTGTTACCTGTTACCAGGACCACCCTCTTTCTGTTTTACCTAATTTTTGTTTCATTTTAAAATGAACACAAGATTCTGGTATAGCCATTGACGACTACAATTATATATGCTTGTATAATTTACATGTGAACTTAATTATGAGAATGGCTAATATAGAAACGTTTGTTCCTGGATTCAGGAGCAAACGATTCGGTTCTCCAATTTTCAAAGTTCAAACAACAAATTCAAACCGTTAGATGTTCAATTTATATTAAAATGTGCTTGGAGACCAAATTTTACATTTTTTGAAATTTTTTTTACTATTTATTAAGCTGATTTGAAAACCACTGTTTTTATTAAGTTTCTGCAGCATTGAAAAACAGCGGTTTTCAAACCAGCTTAATAAATAGTAAAAAAGTTTCAAAAAATGTAAAATTTGGTTTCCAAGTACATTTTAATATACGGTTTTGATTTATTGTTTGAATTTTGAAAATTGGAGAACCCAATCATTTGTTCCTGAGTCCAGCAACAAATGTTTGTATATTAGTCATTCTCCTTAATTATATAGATATTGAAAAGTTCTTTTTTTGGCATTTATTGCATGTGGACTTTCCAATTTTAAAATTACATGTTTTAATTCCTCTCTCCTCATTTTTTTCTTTTTACTTGACCATATTATAAAAAAGAATGCATCATCTTTTGGGTTGATTGCTCATCTGCCCATGAAAGCTTTTGTATTTTTTTATTATGCTCATCAAATCTCTAAAAAAAAATTGGTTTCCCATTAAAACACCATATTTATTAACTAAAAATCACTTAATTCATCACTAAACTACTATTTTACCCCCACTCTCAAGCCAGTACAAAAATTAAAATTACTGGAGTCCCTTATTTCATTTGTTATTTTGGAAAATGGAGATGGCAATATTAGGTTTGTATTAGTTAGAAATGTGAGGTGAAATAATAATTTTGATCTTCAATGAAGGATTAATGGTAAATTCTAGTTAAGACTGTTTGACTGAATAAAGACAACAGTAAATATAACATGTGTTTGAGTTTTGACTGGAAAAAAAAAAAACAATTTTGATGTTTCAATGAGAACATAAAAAATTGAGAAGTTTTTGAATTCACACTTCTAACACATCAAAATCAGTGCAATTTTTTTTCCCTTACAATAAAGGTCATTTCTCAAATTCATATTACATAAAGAGCTATTATTTTTTTTTCTTTTTTGAAAGCTTGGTAGCAGCTACCAAGATCAATAAAACTTTGTTAGTTCATTAATGATTTCAGTAAAATGACAAAAGGGGCTAAAAGTCACAACACAATGCAAAATTGCAAACGAACAATCAATCCTTTAAAATTGGTAAGTTACTATTAAAGTTCAGACAATTTACCTTTCATACCTTTTGTCTCAAAACAATTGCAGTTTTGTCTTACTATAAAATTCATCTTTTGCTGTAAGAAAAATGATTTGTTTCGTGAGGTGGGATTCAATTACACTCTTTTTTTGTTGACACATCTTGACACTGTTTTTTTATAGGTCAATTTTGTGATTTCAAAATTCAAACAATTGATCCGAACCGTTCAACATGATCACCATATTAAAATGTGCTTGGAGATCAAATTTTACAATTTTTTTGAATTTTTTTACTATTTATTAAGATGGTTACAAAATCGTTGTTTTTCAATGGTCTGAAAATAACGATTTTGTAACCATCTTAATAAATAGTAAAAAAATTCAAAAAATGGTAAAATTTGATCTCCAAGCACATTTTAATATATCCATCATGTTGAACGGTTTGGATCGACTATTTTGACTTTGAAAATAGTAGGTGTCAAAATGTGTCAAAAAAAAGGGTGTAATCCGATCCCTTCTCTTATTTCATTTTTTCTATGAAAATATTAGAGACCAAAAAGAACACGTCGTATTTCTGAAGCACTTCCGGTTCAGATCCTGTAAGAACAGACACAGTAAGTGCAGATACAGATTTTGGGACCAAGGAGACAAATCCATGCTCTGCTTTTCTGGGCCAATGCATGCAACCCAGAGGTACTGTCCTCTTGCTGTCTTAATTTTTTTTTCTTCTTATATTGTTATATATTTCATGAAAAATCCTTCAAATGAATCAAGGCATCACTTATTTTCTTCAGATACAACAAAGGTGAATACCGCCATAAGTTATTTCCTCAATTCTAAGATATGCAAACTATTTCAAGATATCAAATAAGTTGTGCTTCAATTTTGGGGCAATTCATAAGGGAATCTAAGCTATATATGTATTCACAGGGGCGGATCCAGGATTTTTGTCAGGGGGGGCAAAAAAAATATCGAATCGGGTTTAAATCCATTAACTAATTGGGTATTCGATAAAAAACAATGCTTTAACTTATAATTTTCAATGCTTTGACTTGTAATTTCTGATGCTTTGACTTATAATTCTAATTACCAATCAAAATTCAACAAATTTATTTCAATTTTAATCCTAAATTTAACCCGAATTACAAATCAAACGTTCAGAGGGGGGCAAAAAAAATTTCAGGAGGAGGCAAAGTCGGTCGGAACCGATAAATCTCTACTAAAACTCAAAATTTAGGAGGGGGGCTGCCCCTCCTGGATACACCTGGGTCCGCCCCTGCGTATTCAGCAATGAAATTAATATAATTGAAATCAAAATTAATTCAGGTATAATTTTGTATAATTCAATATATAAAGGTAAAATTCTCTGAAGAAGATTTTACACTGCAGACTAAACATGGCTTTTAACTTTAAGGGTTATTGGTAGTACACTAGTAGTCTAGTACAGCTTTGAGCTTTCATTCTATCCGAGTCAAGCTGAGAGGAAAGGATATTTATTCCAAGACTTAACATATAGTAACTGACGTAAATATTATACATTCCGCTGTAAGAATTTAAAATTGAAGTTTGAGTTTTAAGATATTGGTTTCAGCATGTACATGCTTGTGGGAAAAGATATAAAAATCCCATGGAATAACCCCAGAACATGTCTTGAAAAAGTTGAAAACACAAATAAACATTTACATGTGGATATTAAATTGGAAAAATAGCTGGTATGGGCCTAGCATTGGCCCATGAGCATTAATTATTCTCATTAAATGTTGCTTCCTTTTTGCTCAGTTTTTTTTTTTCCTCTAGAGAAGAGCCAGATCTGATTTATAAAGTATTCTCCAATCAATCAATCAATCTACAAATCTAAATCTCACAAGGTTGTGTAACATATAAAGTGCACAGTAACTTGCCCAGTGACAAAAATAATTGAACGGATCATTAAATAATTAGATCTAGTGATTATAATTGTATCATTATTACAAGATCATCATTAGTTCCACCGATAATTTTGTTGAAACATGCCAGTAATCACGGAATCATACTTCATAGCACATAAGGTTTTTCCTTAATTTATGAATGTAGATGATGATTTGATGAAGTTCTTTTAGTAATTAATTTGACCTTAATCTTTCAGCAAGGACAAATACATTTTGGCAACATAATAGGCAGAACATATATGACCTATTTGCTAGTTAGTGCTGGCTGGTGTAGTATATATATATTCATACGCGGATGCACATTCAATATGTGGAGGTCAATTGACTCTCCTTCATCTTCAAAAAATTTGTACTCATACATAATTTTCTATATAATTTAGAGTAAAATGCTATTAGTATTGTGAAATTTGACTCTTGTGCGCAACATGAAAATTTTATATGATGAACTCTCATTCATGTTTGACTTTCATAGTTTGAAAATCCGGCTCTGTCCCGGAATATATTAACATAGACTTGCAACTACCATAGAGCATGAATCTCACTCTCCCTCTTTCTCTCTCCCACACACACACCTATCAACGACTGCACAGAAGAGGAGAAAATAAATCACTGTTTCTTTGCAAAAGAGATTCTGGACAATATATTAATAGTCATTCTACTATGCCATGCCAGAAAGATTGCAATGCTGCTTCTGATGTTCATGGAAAGCTCTTGAAACCGTAGAGGTTGAGCCTTAATTTCTCTCCTCAATCACTACTGAATTTTTTAACTGCAGCACAGCGGCCTCTTCAATCCGCAATCCATGGGACGATTGTCATGCTGTGAGAATGCAGGCCTGAAGAAAGGCCCGTGGACACCGGAGGAAGATAAAAAGCTTCTTGCATATATCAAGGAGAACGACCACGGCAGTTGGCATTCATTGCCGGCTAAAGCCGGTAAGTACATCTTAATTTTTATCACCCTACATACATTTGCGCCTCCTGTGGCTGTGTGATTTATTTGCTCCTTTTTTGTTGATGCAATTGTGTTTGTAATTGATTGTAGGGTTGCGGAGGTGCGGAAAGAGCTGTAGACTGAGGTGGATCAACTATCTGAGACCCGATATAAAGCGGGGCAAATTTAGTTCTGATGAGGAGCACACTATCATCCAACTTCACGCTCTTCTTGGTAACAGGTTTTAGTTATTTCCCAAGTCTTTCTCCAATAGTGCCTTAATATTTCACATTTTTATTATGTTTTGAAACTTTTGACGAATTAATTTGGTTTGTGCCAAGGATATTTTACAATTCTAAATTTGATCCAGGTGGTCAGCTATAGCAGGTCATCTACCGGGAAGAACTGATAATGAGATAAAGAACTACTGGAACACACATGTAAAGAAGAAACTGGCCAAAGCAGGTGTTGATCCGATCACCCACAAGCCTGTAAACCTCGCTTTCGGCTTGAGCGGAACTCACCACATAAAAAGCAACACCAACCTGGATCACATGGCTCAGTGGGAGAGTGCCAGGATGGAAGCCGAGGCCCGTCTTGGCAGAGAATCAAAATTAAGCACCTTCTCAGCATCTGCCCTGCCTCAAGTCATGATGCCATGCCTTGATGCTGTGTCAAATAGCATGTTCTCTGGTTATACCACTGGGTTTGTTGAGGTTAGTGATTCTACCGAAATTGTATCAGAGTTGTTCGGCGATCCTGTTGAAACATTGATGAGTTCGGCATCATGGGTACCAGTTGTACCGGATTTTGATGATTTGAGAGAAGAGGGTTCAATCGGAAGAAGCACCGAGTCAGAGAGTTGTGTTGGTGCTGGGGAGCACATGGATGAGTACAGTAATTGCTGGGATCAGGTCCTTGACCTGGTTAGCTCGCCTTCCGTTTCGCTACCATTGTATTAGACACAGGAGTATCTTAATTCAGGAATATATTTTTAGGTTTAAAATTCCTTTCGTAGGCAATATATTACGCTTTTTGTTAAGAAAGTTTGCCCAAATTTTTGTTCGACTGGTTATCACTTACCAGTACTAAATTTGATATTTATTGATAAAGCGCATTTGATATCACTCTTCACTGCATGTGCACTACACTATTAATTCTTTATTAGATGTCAAGCAGTTGCTATATCCTTCTTAAGGCAATAGCAGCTGAAATAATTGCCAAAAAAAAAAAAAATAGAAGGATTGTGCAGAAGAAATTGTACAGTGCAGGAAATGACTGGTAATATATAAGACCATACATTAGTACTCTACGGTATCAAATCCTTAAAATACAAGCCTCTGGAATCAGGATCATTTGCAAGTGAGGCCCGAACAGCGAACTGTGGAAATCACCATAAAATAAAAAAAATCAACATCTTTCTCTTTATAGCTCGTAAAATCGCAACGAGAAAACATTGGTAGTATCTTAATCTTTATTCTTTTTTCCGGTTGATAGACTCGAGCACATCTTTCATGGAATTAATTTCACCTAATTAACATAAGTATTACCGGCTAAACAAACTAAGTGGATACTTGCACCATGTGCTTCACACTGGATAAACAAAAGGTTCTTAAACAACATAAAGTATCCCTAATACACAATCCATACAATACTAAAGTTCATTTCACATGAAAGAGCTTGCTTCTTCATCATGGCAAACAAAACCTTTCCTTCTGCAACAATGGGATCAAAATTTGCACTTGATTGATCCTCAATTCTTCCTCCCCTCAGCAAGGATAATATGGTACCCATGCCTGCATCAATACTGAAATTTTAGAACATCGAAGTCTGGAGTTTTACATATTAATATACTGCACAAATGACCCTTAAAAGTATCACCAATTCTCGGCTTTGCTTTCTAACTTCCAAAAGATCTCAATTTGGTCCTAAACAATGCTGGGTGAGTTCATAATCTCTTCCCGTCGGTGCATACTGTCATTTTATTCAAATAATTGATGATGGAAGCCCTAACATACGAGTCACTTTTGCAAAAACATATAGGAAATCAAGTTATTTTAATTGTAAGGACAAAAGTGTGAGCTTCAAAAGTTCAGGGACCGAACAGTAATTTCAAACATCTAGGAAGGAACATTGAACATTGCTACAATCTAGTCTTGTTCTTTTTAAAAGTGAAGAGTCAGAGAGAGGAAGGCTTACGTGGATTTGAAAGGAGCACTAGTGACTCCAACTGGAGTATTAAAAGCTACCTCCTGGAAAGGCCCTGCCATTTTGCCTCGAGGGAACCAACCCAGGTCTCCTCCCTTCTTGCCAGATGGACATTCCGAGTACTCGGCTGCTATCTACAGTACCAAATATCGTGCACAATATGAATTCACTTTACTTAAATCTAGAAGAAATGCCGTCATGAGAAATCCAAACAGCCTTATGTGAAGTTTAGACTGAAGGACCTACCAACAATATATGAATAACAGATACCCAAATAACATTAGCTTATAATTTGTTTGGTTGGTTGACCAGAACTTAGCTTAAGCAATGAAATTTCCAAGCAATAGCAAGAGAGAACCCCAAACAAATTTAACTCTTCTAAACACAATCTCCGGCACCGAAGGCACAATAATACAAGTCCTCAATATTTTATAACTTTTCTCTGTGAATTGTGGAAACTGCACACCAGATTTCTCCATTTTTCACACATACCCTGTTTATTTACATGTAGCTTACTTTATATTTAGCACACTAATTTATCAATCTTCTCCACCAAACTAATCTAAAATAGAGTTACTCGTGAAAGTCTAAAAAAGGTTGGAGCCAAATGCAAATTTGAGTGATATTTAGTTTTATCAGCAAAAGATCCCTTTTCATAGATTTCACCTTCTGCTCTAAACTTAGCTTGATGGTATTGAAAAATGCGACGATTAAAAAGCATTTCCATGCAAGCATTTCAAAGCGTATATAGACTATATCTCCAATGTATCAATTGACTACCTTAGCAAACTCAGCAGGCGGAACTTTGTCTCCATTGTTAAGCCACCCATCTTGTAGCTTTTTGTATGCTTCATTAATCTTGCCTTGCTTTTCACACAGCACATGTCTTGCTACACAACCAAAAAGACCACACTTTATTTTAACTAAAGCACCAATAAACTAAACATGATTATTTTTTTCTAACTGGCAGCCTGTTTTTGTTAGTAAAAGAAAGTCTTACAAGTAAGAATTACACAAACTATGAAATCAACCCAAGATTTAAAAAACCCTAAAAGTTATCAACCATAGCAGCGATGCGTGCAATTTTGTGGCATGTATCTAATATATATATACATATATATATATAAATTGGCGTGTATAACTTCATGTTTTGTTATCATAAAGCTACACGACATAAAAACTTTGCCAATGCACCAGCCAATGTTTTAAAATGCGGTTTTGTTCATGCATGCGGAAGGCCACTGCATACCGCATATGCGGATTTTAATGTAGATTTATATATGCGGATTTTAAAATGAGAATTCATATATATACATATTCATATGCGTGTATTTAAATTTATTTCCACATAAACAGCATGAAGTGTCTTATTGTATGTGAAAAATACAATAAATTTTTGCATAATAATCAAACCTACTTGCTGCTTCATAATTATAATTAAACCTGCTTTCCACGTAAACAACAAATTCTGTATGCAACAATTATAAAGCCGCATAATACATATTAAATTTGAGATTTTGGGTTGAATCAGTATAACGCATATTAAATTTTGGTTTCATGCGCCGCATATTTAATTTTGCACCCGTATATCAACATATGCGGTCCACATATGCGGCCGCATATTCAAAACCGCATGAGAGGGACTGCATGACGTTATGAGCACGGCTGCCGATTGCATAGGCATATGCGGTCCATGCGGCCGCATTTTAAAACACTGGCACCAGCTAGTCATCATAATATTTGAACCATTAGATTTAGGTAGCTAACCAAACATGTTCACTCAATAGGATTCGTGATTTATAATTTCCAATTACTTCCAATTTACCAAAATCATACAGATAACGTTAAGAAAGTAAGAAAATTGGAAGGAAAAAAAAAAGTATTAACCAACCTTTGACATAAGTACAGGTGCCGAGGCCGTCGGCCGACTTGCCTCCCTTGCCTTTCCCCTTGGAGCTGCTCTCATCGCTTCCAGACGCCGCCTGTTTTCCCTTCCCTTTGCCCGATGCCTCCTTCGATTTCGAGTCCTTCCCCATCACCGTCGATTAAAATAACTAATTACCTGGGGACACAATCGAGATTCCAACTGGAATCAAAATGAATAAAGCGGAGAGAGATCAATTTCACGAGATAGCTGATCCGATTAGAGAAGAGGCTAACCTTAGGAATTGTACAAGGGGTTTTGAGAAGAGGAGCGAAGTGTGCTCAGATTTATTCTTCCTCTCTTGTTTTCCTTCGGTTGGAACCGGGAAATAAAAGGCGTATGCTCTAAGCATTTTACTATTTAGATATTTTTGACCGTGTGATTTCATCGAACGGTTCGCATTGGTTTCTATGAATGGGTAATACGAATACAGTTCTGCTTGGTAAGGATCCAACGGCTGGAACCTGAATAGCATGATTGTTTTATTATATGTAGCGTGGATCCACGGACCACGTCGGGCGATGAATATTTTGAGCAATGAGGGCCGATAAAAGAAAGGGTAGCGCCATATTGAGGGCTTACTTTCGAACATTCAGCGCATAATGAATTCTTTTACTTTTATATCATCTTTGCCTCTAATTAATACCTTCCTTTTTTTTATATTTTAAACTTAATTGATTCTTTACAAAGATAACTATCAAATAGGATTAGGGCTGCACAAAAAATTCGTAGTTCGTAATTCAATTCGAGTTTGATTCGAAAAAGTTCGTAAAAAGTTTGATTCGAAATTGAGTTCGTTCGAAATTAATTCAAACCAAACTCAAACTAGATTTAGTTCGTTCGAAATAGGTTCGCAAATCAAACTTAGTCTAAATTAACTCAAACATGAACCGTTGATTTCCGCTGATAACTTATGTTCGCTGATGAAAATATAATACTACCCAATCCATAATTGCTCTCAGTTTTAACTTAAATTGTATTTTGAATACTTTAGATATTTAAAAACTTTGGTGATGTTGCTCATGTTGGCTATTTGGTAAACTTTGGATACTGTGATTGTACTAAATTTTGGTGTTTGATATAAATTTTGATATTTGTAATGAACTTTGATATAAACTTTGGTGTACTGTGTAATTAGAATTCAGAATGCCTAAGTTTTTATTGAAGTGTTGTAATTTCGAACTATGACCTAGTCATAAGTCATAACTCGTAAGTCGTAACAAAGTTCGTCAAAGTTCAAAATTGAGTTTGTAAAAAATTTGATTCGAAATTGAGTTTGTTCGAAATTAATTCAAACCAAAAATAGTTCGAAATTAATTCAAACCAAACTCAAACTGGAAGTAAGTTCGATTTGGTTTAGTTTGTTTGTAGTCCTAAATAGGATCAAAGGATCATACCTTTGAAAGTAAGTAAATTCTAGTGGACAAATTTGATTTTCTATGGCTTACATTCATATGGTGTTGACTATAATCTATAATGAAAAATAGTTTAGCAGCTACGGAGGATTATGATTTATTTGATAATGATATATTAATATTATCTCGAGGAGGAATCGGATGACACTTTTTTTTAGTGACATCGGATGACACCCTATATTTTTAAAGTCCAAACAGTCGATCTAAACCGTTCAATATGATGGATATATTAAAATGTGCTTGCAGATCAAATTTTACATTTTTTTTGAATTTTTTTACTATTTATTAAGATGGGTACAAAAATTCAATGGTCTGAAAACAACGATTTTGTAAAATACTTAATAAATAGTAAAAAAAATTCAAAAAAATGTAAAATTTGATCTACAAGCACATTTTAATATAACGGTTTGGATCGATTATTTGGACTTTGAAAACTTTGAAAATGCACGATGTCATTCGATCCCTCCTCTATTATCTTTGCTAAAAATTAAATTTTTAGATAAAAAAAAATACTAGTTTCATTTATATTTTATATCAAGGATTTATTTTAATTAATTATATTGAGTCATGAATTGTTCCGATAAAAAATAAGAAAAGATTGGATCGATGAGATCGCAAATGTTACATGTAAGTTTCTTATATTTTACTTTTTCTAATTTTCATTATTCTTATATATATATAGACACACACATTTATATATTTTCATTAGCCTAATAATTTTTAACTTTACAAGCTTTAGTTAGTTTTCTTGAGCTATAAATTCATAACACAGTGGTCCGCCAGAGAAGATCATTTCCTGGTTTATCGATTTAACAAATACTATCTCCATTCCATTCTTAAGCTCGTTGGGTGTCCGATCCGCCAACGGCTACGATTAAAAAATGAAATTTCAGATTTAATCTCAGCCCTCCAATCATATAATTTGTCTTAATTTGATTAAATATATCTATTTTATGTGTAGAAGTCTAAATTTAGTTAAAAACATACTCGCCCCACGTACTGTCACACAATACGTTACAATTAAAATTGAGCGGACTCCGAAATGTAGCCATATATTTCTCACTTTCTTATTTTTTATTTCCTTATTTTTCCCTCTTCAATTGAGCAGACTCCACCTTCTATTTTTTTATTTCTTTGTTTCCTTACTCTTTTTCGTTTCTATATAGATCACAATGAAAATTAATTTTTTTTTATTTCCTTATTTCTCTTTCTTTGTTTCTAGAATCTAACTCCGCTGCTTTCTTTTTCCTGCTCTTCTCTCTATCTCTCTCCTCTTTCTCTCTCTAGCACGTGCTTCTCTTCTTCTCTCTACTTCTCTTTTAAGAGAGTGATAGGCAGTAAAAGGAGAGCAGGGAGCTGCTTTTCTTTGTAGAAAAGCAGCGGAGTAGGATCCTTGTTTCTATACATATTGTCGGCGGGAATCTGGACTATATAATGCCCGTACCCCTTGAAATCGCACCTTTTTATTTTATTTCCATCAATTCTTGTTTTGTCTTTGACTGCCCCCATTTCAATTTCTTCACCGTATCAAATTCATTCGGCATCCAAATACGATCCAAATAAGACCACATCTCTTTCCTCTTTTTCTTGCACAATCGACCAAGGAGAATTTTATTGTATGTTCGATTTGAATTTTGATCCTACATCGTAGTTGATTTTGTACAATTGATTGCAGTCTGAGTTCAGTTCTTGAAATATCTCGCTAAAAGGTAACCAGACTTCTCTATAATATGTATTTTCATTTTGTACGGTTAATTTGAATGTTGGTATTGCATATTGGATTATGATGACATATTTAACGGGATGGCGGGTCTGAGGTTGGAATTTGATTTGTGGTTGTAGCCTCTCACTGTTGGTTGGACTTCCCAGTAGGTTGGCAGCCTTCCAATGTTGGATGAATTTCTCATTAGATTGGCGATTTAAGAAATTGTGTTATGAGAATGTGGGAATCGCTTGTGGCAAGGATTACACATGTGAGAATATGATGTGACTTGTTTTATGGATAACCTAGACCGACGTGCTATTGCCGATTAAATATGCATACATAATTTGATGAGCATTTGTGTGGATTAATCCGGTCTGTTTGAATGGTTGTTAAATAAGCCAATTATAGAGAAGCGCATCGTTAAATAACTGGTTACTGAGCTTTGTACGTAGCTGACTCTGTTTGTTATTTTATTTTCCTTTCTGTTGGCGACGTAGGTTGACGAGCCAAGGAAAAATGCGATGATGATGTTATAATCACACTCTGGATGGTCAAAATTTGGAGTGTGACAGTATGCTAAAATTCCAATGGCACTTTGCTTGAAATGTTAAATTGAAATTCCAAATTAAATTAAAATTTTCTTATCTGCTGAAAGATGTAAGAATTCACGGGATATCATGTTCTTCACTATATTGTTTAGGCTGTAATATTAGAAGATTTCTACTTATTTCTAAACTTTTTATTTATTTATCAATTGTCTCACGCTACTATTGCACCGGCAATTTTGAGATAAAACAATTGTTTCATGCTACTTTTTGTTTATCAATTGTTTCATGCTACTTCTTATTTCCATAGTAGTTTAATTGGGATCTTCGTTTCGGTTTAGTTAGATTTTACATTGCCATTCCTGTACTTTCATTTTCATTCAATTTCTAGGACATCACTATATTTGCTGGTAAGAGGAGAAGGGATTGTCAGGACAAAAGGGGAAAAGTCATGAATAGGTCCCTTGCCTTTTCCTATTTACCTGGTTGCAAAAGGTAGGTGTTGTTACTTGTATGTTTTTCTATAATTTTTTCTCTTTTGGCAATGTAATATTTAGACGATTAAGATTAATATGTTCCCTTTTTCTCTTTTGGTTTATTTTTTTTTATTATGAAAATATATCATCTTTTATAATTTTGTTCCCGTTGCAACGTTGCAACGGGAACAAAATTATAATATGTTCCCGTTGCAACGCATAGGCACGATACTAGTATATAAATATGTGGTGATATTTACTATCTCTGCACAATGAATTGAAAATATTTGCTGTTGATTTTACTGCTATATCAATGAATATTGGAGAAAGAACCTAATTCTTTTTGGGTGAAATTACAAGTTCTTTTACATAAAAAATTTCAGCATTTAATAGAAAAAAAGTTGGCAGGTAAAAAAAAATGTGCAACAGACTTTCTTTTTATTATATAAATGCATTTAATTATTTCCTTTCATGTACACTTGAAGGTATTAATGAATCTAGATATATATATAGAAATAAAAAGATGTGAGATTATTAGAGATTTAAAGAATAAGGAGTAAATTGGGTATGGAAGTATAAAAAATTCTCTTAGCTCTCAAAATTAAAATACATGCACTCAATATAGTACTCTAATTATGGACTACTCTTAGCAACCATCTTTGGGTCCAAAAACTCTATACATAACATATCGCATATTTATCATTGATATGCTCTTATACATCCTATCGAGTGTGCACTATGCTCACTAGGAGAGTTTAATAAACACAATTTTAAAATCTATCATATTGATTTTAATCGACAAACTCAAATTGTTAAAACGATATATTTTACAAGTAATGAATGTGCAAGTAAAATTTTAAAATTTATTTAGCATAAAGTCAAACTGTAAATAAATGTAATTTTATAAATTATTTTAATTCATTCATTTTTACTTATTTTTTTACCATTTGACTTTTTACCAAGGTTCTAAATAGCGTTTATAGCGTCGTAGCGGGAAGGTTAAAGAAAAAGCTATAGCGAATAGCATCGCTATAGCGAAAGCTATTCCGAATAGCGTTTTTTTTTTTACATTTTGTATATTCAATATTTGTACTAAATATCAACATTATCTAAAGTCTCATAGAACAATAAATAACACCAAAGTAATTAAGAAATTATAATATTCATATTGAACCCGTACAAAGTCCAAATTTTGGTTCAAAATATCCATAGTAATATCATAAACTATCGATTTTTCCTATTAAAAATATCTTAAGCATCATAATTCATGACATAATCTTCTTTTTTTTCTATTCAAATTTTAATTTCGGTTTGGACTTTTTTTCTATTCAAATTTCAATTTCTATTCCCAATTTCAAATTGATTTATCTATAGCAAGTAGCAACAAATTCAATTTCGGTTTGAGATTTTTTTTATCTTTATTTAAAACCCATATAAATTGCTTAAAAAAAAAATTTCATATTGTATAGTGCAAATAGCGCAAATAGCGGACCGCTATAGCGCTGTAGCGGCCGTAGCGCAAATAGTGCATTTTGATGTCATAGCGTAGCGTTTGGGGTCCAAAAACGCTATAGCGGCACTATAGCGCGCTATTTAGAACACTGCTTTTTACTAAGAGAATTTAGAAAAATTAAAATTTTGTATGTACACACATCACTCATTAAATAGATCGATTTCAACTGTTTAAATTTATTATTTGAAATTTTTTTATTTTAGTAAATATTAGAAATCAAGCCACACAATTATTGAGTTCTATTGGTCAAATTTTCTTGACAAACATAACACACGCTAACTTTGTTCGATAAACAACATATCTTAATGCTTTGCTCCATATCAACCTGCATCATGAGAGCTATTTTTTCTGTGCGCTCCATGCTACGTATAATGCATTTCATGATTAATATTTGTTGATGATTTTATTGGAAATAAGAAATTAGTGCGCCTAAAAATCCGAATAGGTATCATTGTATCAAGGTTACCGACAACATTTGTATTATTTTTCCAGCAGTTTCCAAAAAGGATGGACAAATTAAACAGAAGTTTACGAATAATACGCTATTCATAGAATTTACAAACTTTATTACTTGCTTTATAAAAATATATTTATATGCAATCCTCTATATATATTATTTGTATATAAAATTTTTTTTTTTCAATATATTCATATATTTATTCATATTACTAATTTTATATTTTGTTACTATTTCTTGAATTCGCTATTTCTCCAGCAGGCGCATCCAAGGAACGGGAACCCAAGCTCTATAAATCTGAACCCACCGTTGGATGGAATCCGCTCCGCCACATCGGGAAGTCTCTGGAAGAAATCAGTCGTCGCTTCTTACGCTCTCAATTCTAAACCCTTCTCAAACTCTCTAATCCCTCTCGCAATGGCGATCATCTCTGATTTACCAGACGAGCCCGAAAACTCAACTGCGTCTTCCAACAATGGCGAAGAGGATTTTCTCTCCTCTCTTCTCGCCAAGAAGGGACCTTTGTCTCTTCTAGAGACGGTGTTCGATTTGATCAGGAGGCGATCCGATCTGTTCAAGGATCCGACGGCGGTGAGCAAGATCACCGCACTTGCATCCGCCGCCAAGGCCAAGGTCGATGCCGAGTTGGCGGCCGAGAGGAAGAAGAAGGAGGCGATGGAGAAGGCAAAGGAGGCCAAGGTAGAGAAGAAATCGGTGGAGAAGCCTGTGGAGGTTAATACGGAGAAGAAGGATGAAGCAGAGAGTTCGAGCAAGAAGGCCAAGATCGAGGAGCCAGAGGACGATGGAAAGAATGGAATGAGTTAGTCTCTCTCTCTCTCTCTGCTGTCTTTGATTTATGCATTGCATGAAATTTGAATGGGTAACACTGTAACCTTTTACCAGTAAACAATCGCTTAAGGTGATTTGGCTCAATTTATTGTAGAATAGCCAGACGGAACCAACACTAGCCTTTTTCTGGCTGGGTAGAAAAATAAATACAATGACATGTAATTGTGGTAATTGAATTGTATATTTTTTTTGTAATTGTGGTAACCTAAGATGACACATATCTTGCAGACCACATGCCTTGATCTTTCTGTAGATTTTAAATTCAAAGAAAATTTTTTGGTCTGCCTAACACATTAACATGTCCAATCACGCAACTTTAAGATAGCATAAATTTTTCTTCCAAATAGCTTTGTGTTGTCCAGAAATGCTTATTTCTACTTCCTTTGGGGTCCCCAAAAGACTAATATGGCCATGATGCATCAATTAAAATCACAGAGCCAAATGTCGGAAATGGGCTTGATTTGGAGAAATACTCTTGGACACAAACTCTCCAAGAGGTCACCGTAACCATACCAGTTCCTCCGGGTACCAAGTCTAGATTTGTCACCTGTGAGATTAAAAGAAATCACCTCAAAGTCGGCATTAAGGGTCAACCTTCTGTTCTTGAAGTAAGTACTGTGGAATTTATATCTTATGATTTGTATTTTTCTTTGATTATTTACCATTATTTAATTATTTTTAAATTTCTTCCAGGGAGAGCTTTATAACTCAGTAAAAGTTGACGATTGCTTCTGGAGCATAGGTATGTGCATGTAATTGAGCAATTTCTATCTTTTGTTTCTAACATTATAAATTGCTTTTAATGGATTTGTAAATTGTTTTTCCTATTTTTGCAGAGGATGGCAAGTCAATATCTATCCTGTTGACGAAACATAATCAGATGGAGTGGTGGAGAACTGTGGTGAAAGGTGAACCAGAAGTAGATACCCAAAAGGTAGAACCAGAGAACAGCAAATTGACTGATTTGGATCCCGAGACCCGTCAAACTGTGGAGAAAATGATGGTAAGATCCTGTAGATTATTATCATAATGCAAGGCTATTTGTGTATATTACATTATGAAGAACTATGTCTAACATATCTCTGGTAAATGGTTTCTGATTCTTTTGATTGTTTCGTCAGTTTGATCAGCGTCAGAAGCAAATGGGACTTCCTACGAGTGACGAGATGCAAAAGGAAGAACTCCTCAAGAAATTTATGGCCCAGGTAAGAGAATTTTACTATTAATTTTAGTTCAGAATGCTTCTATCAGTTCATTTGGTCTTATATCTGTTTTGTTTAACTGGTGTAGCATCCTGAAATGGATTTCTCGAAGGCCAAGATAGGGTAATAAATCTCTCATTAAAATTGCGGTGAAAGGTGAATTTTTGTAATGCTTTAATGCTGGCACGGTTACTGTCAGGACTTGTTAGTTATCTGGAGCTTCGAGCTTTCTTAGTGCTTTGTGAACTAGTTTCTCATTTTGTTAATTATACGTGCTATTGATTCGTTACAAGATATTTTCTTTTAAGAGGATTTTGTATGGTAAATTTTTTCTATTTTTTAGGTTGTGCTATCTGTGGAATTATTGTTTTCCTTTTGTTCTTTTTACTTGAGCTTGATATAAAAGCAAGTAGTATTGACTAAGGATAGTATTGATCAAATAGGTGATTCTGAAAATAATGAGGAGATACACGAACCAAGTGTAAGTAATTTAAAAAGCAACAGATTGCCCCTGTTTTGAGAGCAGCCGTCTTTTTCGTTTTCTCCTGGCTTTTTTTTTTTTCTAGAGCAGACGCCTTTTATGTTCACCTGCCTCTCTAATTTTTATAAAAAAAAAAATTCTCCTATTTTATCTTAGGAATTGTGTAAAGCGTATATATGCAGATATAGCAGCAAAAAATATACAACAGAGGCCGATGTGCAAGTATAGATTTGAATTTTGTTCATAGATCGGCTAACAAGTAAAGGAAATGTTGCTCGTCTCATGCATGGCAGGCCTAGGCCCCATTAACAATTGACTTGGGTCCTTAACTTTAGAAATATCAGATCTCGGATGGCCCATTATGCAAAAAACACATTACAATTTGTTTGTTTCATATTTGACCACGCGCAAAAGAAACCGAAATTTTTGTAGTTACCACCTCATAAAATACGAATTAAATCATTACTACTCAAACCCTTTTCTTTTTTTTTTCCATTTCTATCACCCACGCGCTCTCAGTCTGCGCACCAAATTGGTCTGGTGCGCACACTGAGAGAGGGCACCAATTTGGTGCACGGACTGAGGAGGCGTACCAAGGATTTGGGACTATAAAGTGGGTTGCGCACCAATTTTGGTGCTCAAACGGGGCAGTGCAGACCAGAGTCAGTAAAAAAGATAATTTTGTTTACTTAATTTCTTTATTTTATTGTTTTTAAATTAGTTAGTTAGGTATATAGGTGTCCAAAATAGTCCGAATGGAGTCCAAAATAAACCAGAATTGTATTAAATAATGCGAATGGCGTCCAAAATTGGTAATATTTTAAATTAATTATATTTTGTAGTATTTTAGAGCAATTTTTTTTAGAAATGTACCAAATTGGTCTTGTATTATTTGAAATTATTCAAAATTGTACCATTTTTTTACGGATAGTGTCCAAAAATTACTCAATTATAAATTTACCATATTTGTGGTATTTTAGACCAAAATTGAATAGAAATGCACAAATTGGCCTTGTATTGCTTGAATTTATCCAAGATTGTACTATTTTTTTACCAATGGTGTCCAAAAATTACTAAATTATAAATTTATCTTATTTATATTATTTTAGACCAAAATTTATTAGAAATGCACGAAATTGGCATTGTATTGTTTAAAATTTATACGTTTATTACCCATAGTGTAAAAAATTGACAACATTTACAAATTTTCTTTTAGTATGGAGTCAACAAGCGGTACCAAATAAACCAGTCTCCTGTACGATGAATGGGATTTGGGTATGGAATTGGCCTCTACCATCTTTCCGCACATGACGAAGGAGAGTATTAGTCCCGTCTGCTGGTTCCCGTACAAGAACCACAAGATCACAAATTCATATGTAAGTTTACATTTGATAACTACTTGTAAATAATTTAAATATTCATTTGAATAAATAGATAAGTTTACATATGGGATTGGCAACCACGTATAACTCTAGGAACTTGAAATTAGATGTCATATTCATAGTCATTTGGGTATACAACCCCCAACTGTTATCGTCTTGTACTGAGAGCTATTGGAACCATGTTTGGTTGCCTTGGCCAATATTGATCCTTGCGGATATTACCAGTTCATAATAATTCAGATCAATACCAAGTTGCTGGTACACTTCTCTAGTTATACCTCTGAAATCAAAACCTGAGCCAATATTGAACATTTTCTGGAGTTGGGTACTGTAATAAGCACCATTTGCCCTTGTAATACGTCATCACCAAAATAACAAACAGTTCCAATCATAGTTGGTTGAATTAAGAGACAAATCTAACATTAATAAATTTTCAGTAAATTAAAAATACTATTAAATAATTTTAAAAAATAGGACTAAAGTGAAAAAAAACTCAAAAGTTGCTCTTTAGCTCCTTTGTCTGCTTTCTTGTTGAATGAAAAAATGTTCAAATTTTCGTTTATATACAGCAGACCATGAGGTGGTGCGCCTCCCCAATCCGCGCACCAAATTGGTGCCCTCCCTCAGTGTGCGCACCAGACCAATTTGGTGCGCAGACTGAAGCTGCGTGGGTAGTAGAAATGGAAAAATTAGGGTTTGAATGATATTGATTTAATTTGTATTTTCTGGAATGGTAACTAAAAAAAATTTCGGCAAAAGGAACATGTGCAGTTTCATTTGACCATTCGGTATTTATTAGTTTGTCAGATGGTTAACGAAGGATTGGGCTCCACTTTTAGTTTTTTTAGCCATTCTAAGATGGAAAAAAAATAACTTTTTAAAAATAATCGTCATATTGGACAAAATTGAAAACTAAATATCCGATGTAGATTAATTTTTCCAATTTACATACAATAAATTATAAGAAGGTGTTAACAGTTCACAATAAAATCCCTGAATCGTTATCGCACCATAAATGTATGGGAGGTCATACTAGATGCGTGACTGTTTTAGTACTGAATTTTTATTTTAAAAATATTGATATTCCATTCTCAACTATTTAACTTTATGCACTAAAGTATTTTATACCTATTAGGTGAACAATTTTTATGTAAATAATTGTCCCCTCGAACCAAATCTCCAAAACGTTCCCACACAATAAAAACTTGGAGGGACCATACATGTTTTTAGAGGTGATTTTTTTTTTTCTGTTCAATCTCGTTCATATTTTTTATGATTTGGGAAGAATTTTGCGAATCTACCTTCAACAACCTCACGAGATTCGCAAAATTGTCTGCTACCACACAATACGATTTTGGAAGAACGCATATTTTTTTTCTGTTCAATCTCGTTCATATTTTTTACAAGATTCTCTCTCTCTCTCTCTCTCTCTCTATTTATAGCGTACTATATATCTCTGATTGTTCTAGAATACAGCAGTTACATCTAACTAACTCTTAGTCCTAACAGACTCTTTATTAGACTTCACTAACTAGCCGTTGGATCCTTGTTAGCTCCAGTAGCATCTAGGCTTTGTAACCGGTGTATTACCCTTACCGCATGCAGTTTTTTTATGCATACTTATAACGCATTTGAACTTATTTAAATAAAATAAAATTCGAAGAAATCAGTAAAATTGATCGAAGCAACGAGAAGCTTTGCATCTAATTATGCATCATATTCTGAATATAAATTGCATGAGTGTCTACAACTTGTTGTCCTAATTCCATAAATTAAAGTAATTCTGCTTTCTCTAATCCTTTTAATTTCTGAAGTTACACGAAGTTCCTGTTTGTTCGGTAAACTTTGACAATAAAAAAACGAATAGACAGGTCGTATACTTGAGGCTATTCGTGTAATTTACTAGTTTTTCTTTTAGGAAAACAGAACGAATGGCACGGCTGTTTTCTTAATTTTTTTTCTTAACAAACTGCATACTCGAGGCATGAATAATGTACAAGCTCTTAATTAGCAAAAGCAGATTAATCACCAATAATCTTTGCAAGAGCACTCTCCGTTACTGAAATGATGAAATCGGTTTCGATCCCTGACAATGATCTCGCGGTTAAAGACCCTCGATACAAACTTGCTCACCTCGTGACAGTCTCTACAGACCCTCAAGTTTTTTGTTATCCGTATCGTCTCCCCGGCCTTTGTGTGAATCAACCCAAAAGCTATGGCAAGCTTCTCGCTGTGGTAGTACAAGGCTTCTTCCTTTTCCTCCTCGGCTATGTCATGCGGGACCACACCCGCGTCGGCTACATAACCCTCTGCTTTTATCCTCTCCAGCATTTCACTGAGCATGGAGTAAATCTCCTTAGCTTGAGGATGGGACCCACTTCCGCATATGAATTCGCTTACGACTCCATTCATCTCGATTAACGAATGACCCGCTTCTTTATGTACCCCTTTGTCACTCATCATTTTACGTACTTGTGCCACATCATCCCATCTGCCGGCGCCGGAAAACAAATTAGCCAACAGCACGTACCGGCCACTATTCAAAGGATCTAGTTCTATGACCCTCTTACCAATTTCTCGACCCAAATTGACCACACCATGTATCTTACACGCACCGAGCAGTGCACCTAATATGTCGGCATCTGGTTCCATTGGCATCTGCTCTATAAGCTGTTTAGCCTCCTTTAACAACCCGGCTCGACCAAGCATATCGACCATGCAACCATAGTGCTCCATTTTGGGCTCTATATTGTATTTTTGCACCATATAGTCAAAATAGTGCTTCCCCTCAGCGACCAAACCAGAGTGTGCACATGCACTTAGCAAATTTAAAAATGTGATGTCATCAGGAACCCCTCCTTCCATTTCCATCTGTTTAAAAACTTGAATTGCCTCAGTGCCTCGTCCATGAATTGCGAATCCACCAACCATGCAATTCCATGTAGAGAGACCCTTTCTTTTCAAACTGTTAAATACCTCAAATGCCTTCTCCAAGCAACCACATTTGCAGTACATGTTGATAATCGCTGTAGCCAGTTTTGAATCTACTTCAAGTCCACTTGACTCAATTTTTCTATGAATCAACTTACCTTTTTGTAACAACCCTAAGCCCGTGCAAGCTGCTAATATACTAGCCCCAACATATTTATTCATCTCAATCCCCTCAGCTTGCATCTGATCAAACAGCTCTAACGCCTCCCTGAGTAACCCAGTTTTCACATACCCTGTAATCATTGCATTCCAAGAGACCAAATTCCTCTCAGGCATTTCATCAAACAAAGCGCGTGCATCGTCTATCAGCCCTGCTTTTGACAAGCCACTTACCATAGTAGTCCACGTGATGATAGTACGATTATTCGATACATCAAACACCTTCCATGCATCATAAGGGTAACCACAGTCAAGATACATACACAGCAGATTATTTCTGGCAAAGGGATCAGAACTGAACCCGAACTTGTACATGAGAGCGTGCAGCTGTCGGCCGAAGGAGAGATAACTCGGGTGAGATACAAATCGCAAGAGAGGAGGAAAAGTGAATTGATTAGGTAATACATACTGCTCTAGCATGTGCGAGAGGAGAAGACAAGGAGAGACAGGGGGCTTGTGATGGGAAGAGAGTGCGAGAAAGAGAGTGTTGTAAATGAAGGCGTCGGGGTGTGGGAGGTGGTGGAACAGGCGGAGGGCGTAGGAGATGTCGCCGGAGGTGGATATTCCGGCGAACTTGATCAGGCGGCCCATGGCGTAGTTGTCAGAGGAGAGGCCGAGACGGACGAGCTGCGAGTGGTGCTGCCGGAGCTCCGACATTGCTGAGATGGTGGGGACGTAATATGAGGTGGCGCGGCGATGGTCGGAGGAGGAGCCGGCGGTGGCGGAGGGAGGGAGTGAGACGGGTGAGAGGAGAGCCATGGAGGCTCCGCAGTTCGGATATTATCCAGAGCTGGTAAAGTGTAAATGTCAATCAGTCAATATCGAGTCCGGATTAACTCAAATTTTGGGTTTGGATTCGGATCGTCCAATCAAATTCGACCCAAGTTCGGTCCGAGGTATTCGACGGTTCGGATCCAAACTCAAAATGTGAGTTAGGTGATATGACTGGAAATAAATCTGCTGCGATCCGTGACTGATGTACAGTAATTCTGAAATTCCTGCTTTTTCAAATCCAGCTGTTAACTTTTTCTGTGCACGTATCTCGGAACAGTTGATTTTTCTGTGCACGCATCTCGAAACAATTCAACAGCTGATTTCGGAAAAGCAGGAATTGCAGGATACTGTTCACCAGTCACGGATCGCAGCAGATTCTGATCCGATATGACTTCCTCAATATGACATTCAACCGGTTTTTTTATTAATACCTAAAAAAAAAAAAGAGAAATTTAGATATATGCCCATCATAACTTCTTAAATTAGATATTTTTCCATCAAAACTTCAAAATTAGTTATTTTCCTATCTAAATTGAACTATATTATAAATATACCCATTTCTTAATTAAATCAATACAAAATACTGATTAATAGTATTAAAAGAACAAAATAACAGTTATGTCCTTAGTTAAATATGTGTTACAATAATAAGCTTTAGACATACTTTGACCAAGGTATGAAATGAATTCCTCCAAAGTCTAAATGCCTACAATGGATATTTAGGAGCTTGCCAGACGAAAATTCTCAACTCGGTTTTGAGAAATTCTCGTATTACCTTCAATTGGGAAATGCCTACAATGCCGCATTGGTTGATTCGGAAACGACATTCTCGTACCTACTAAACCGCTAATTAAGCAAGTGAAGAGAGCCTTTGTTGAACAAGTTACCCCTTTCTGATCCTATGGAAATTTCTCGGCCAAGTCAAAGGCGAGCAGATCATTATCCGATTTTCACGGCTAGCAATTTTCGTGGACAAACTCGAGGGAATCGGTCTTTTGTACAGAACATCAGTGACATAGTGGAATCACTACAAATTTGGCCGATTTTGAGTCCGATTTAAGTTGAACGAAGGGAAATGAGAAGGGGAAGAAGAATCTGACAAGTTGGGACCACAATTAGGTGAAAGTGTCGTTATAAATAAAAAAATCTCAGTTTAAATGTAAGTACATAACTGTCCTTTTATTTTTTATTACTATTAATGAAGGTTTTGAATTTACTTAATTCAGAGATGGGTATATTTATAATATAGTTTTATTTAGATGGGGAAATAACTAATTTTGAAGTTTTGATGGGATATATCTAATTTAAGAAGTTATGATGGGCATATATATAAATTTCTCAAAAAAAAAATACTCATCCGCCCTCGTGATTTCAAAAATTTCGAAAAACGTACTAATTGTGGGGCGGTTTGCTTCTTGATCCAGTCGCTCCACAGTGACGCGATCATGTATGAATTTTTTTTTAAAATGCTGCTATATTTGTGCTACAATTTTTGTTGTTAAATTTTATTTTGTTATAAGTTGTTGTGTAATATGTTGTTTCATAAATTTGTTGTAATGTCAAATGATGTGTTATAATTTGTTGTGTAATGTTTTATAATTTTATTGTAATGTTTATAATTTTGTTGTAATGTTATAATTTTGTTTTGTTTGACTAAAAAAACAAACAAAAAAAATAAAAAGCCAAAACTACAACATAAAATATTGTTATTCTATGCAATTATCTAATTACCGTGTTTAACTAATTTGCAAAACATACAATGATTGAATTTAACGATTTCATTGTATGAGTGAGTTTGCAGGTTCAAGAACATTATAATTGCAAGATTAAAGTTGAAGAACCAATGTAATTAATAAGACTTTAAGAAGATCAAAAATATAGATTGTAATATCAAATAAATTACTAAAGTAAATTTGAGATTATTGATTTCAGTAACTATCCGTTCGGTACGGAAGCAAACCGCTCAGTACGGAATGTATTGACATGGTACCGGACAGATACGGTATGAGGCGTTACAGTACATAAGAATTATTCGACCTGACTATCGTTCAGAACGGAACGCTCTGTTTCAAGTCAGAGGACTCTCCTTGGTGTTCCATTTTGAACGGATATAGTCTGTATTGTACGCTACTCGAGAAACACATATTTGGAGAAAATACACTATCCATTTTGTACAAACCTAAATGTACTGAACATATAGTATAATGTTTTAGGACAAAATTCAAATTGAAATACATTTGAACTATCCATTCCATACGGAAGATTACCGTTCTGAACGGAATAGTTCAAATACCTAATTCTGGAGCTCTCTTTATAAATAGAGTAAATACCCCTACTCCAGAATTAAGCAAGCCGCCCCTAATTTCAAAAAGTACAAATTCTGTGTTCTTGAGAACTTTTTTCTTTGAGAGAGTTTAAACTTCATTTATAATTTCAAATCCACTTGACAAATCTTCTCTAGATTTAGTTAGAGTGTTGGTTATTGTTCGATAGTGTGGAGATCAACTTTAGTGCTCCATTGTCATAATCGAGTGACTTCCCCGCTTGTAGGGCATTAAAGGGATCACCGGCTCGAGCGTTTCCGCTCACATATAAACATAGTTGTGTGACGATCCTCTGCGTAGGACTGTGACTTTCCACCATTGTTGGGCTCACGTATCAATTTTGTACACGATTTAGACCGTGACTTCCCACTGTTGTTGGGCTCACGCATCACGAGTTGTATCTTTTCTTTTTGGGTAATAGGAAAGGGCGCCGATGAGGTTGCTCTACCCCGAAGACGTAGGCATTTTACGCTGGACTCTGTTATCATCCCGCGTGTCAAATTTCTCTAACTCTACTATATTTACTTTATTTGAACACGCTTGCTTGTTGAATTGATTGACTTGTTGATTTAGAGGGTTAAATTGAAAAACGACTATAAGTCTTTAAGACTAACTATTCACCCCCCTTCTAGGTGCCGTTAGGGATAACAAAGTAGTATCAGAGAAAGTTAAATTGAATCAAGACACACTTAATTTGAGTTTTCAAGATCTAAGAAATGGCACCCCAAAAATACACATAACCCCCAAATATTAGTGAAACCACAAGTAATTTTGACTATTGAAAAATGCTTATGATCAGCTATCTTAATATCCTGGAAATTTGAGATATTGTAGAAAATGAGTATGTACCAAAGTTTAATGACAATAATTAATTGACCAATAAGTCCAAAATTGAGTCTAAAGAGGATAGTGTTGCAATATGTGCAATACTCTATTTGTATTGGGGAGTGTATGAAACCATTGATAGAAGAGTCCATGAATGCACACGACATATGAAAAGTACTAACAAATCTATTCGAAGGAAACACACGAACTTGGTGGATCACAAAGTTGATCAACAAACAAAAGCCTCATTCCGCCTTGGTGGTCGTTGTGAATGAAAGTTCAACCTTCATAGATATCGACTCTATCATTGCAAACAAGAATATCACCGATGAATGCACCATCGAAACGCTTAAGGAAATTGCTCGCTTAAGGAATCAAGAAGCAAAATCAAACAAGGCAAGTGAGGTCTCGACAATTTCTGCTAAAGAGGTAACTCTAGAACTTGTTGATGATGATTTTGAGAACAAACCAGAAATGATGGTAGAATGTGATGAAATCATTAATGAGGGTGATAAGATTGATAATTCAAGCATTCAATTGAAAAAGAGTCAAAGATCAAATGAGAAAATTAGATTACAAAACTTACTTAATGAGTCTAATAAGGCCTTACTTAGAAGAGAGGTTTCAATACAAAATTTAAGGTCAAAAGTTGTTGAGCTTGAATCCAAGATTAAGGTCCTTGAATTGAATCCATTAGAAGTATCTAATTGTCAAACACACTTAATGGAGATAAATGCATTGAAAAATGAATCATATCGTCTAGGAGATGAAAACAGAAGCTTAAAAGCTACAAACATCATAAATAAAATTCTAGAATCAAAACTTAGTCAGTGTGAGATTAAGTTGAGTGAAGTTAAAAACTTAGAATCTCATGACAAGTGCCAATCACATTTAGGTGAAATTGAATTACTAAAGGTAAAGATTCAAGACTTAAAAAAAGAGAATTTGGCATTAAAATCACCAAGCAAATTTAGAAATGTTATTAGTTCAATGTTGATAAGGTTAAGGAGTTAACTAAAAATTAACGGAATCATAAAAACAAACCGATTATTGGAAACAAGAAGGATAAATCCTCATTTGAATCCAATAACTCTACCAAAGAAGGTATAAATACTAATCAACATTCAAAAAGGAAACACTCACATGACTCTAGAAATCGTGCATTGAAAGGTTCAAAACATGGAAATAAGAATGTTCAAAATAGAAATGCACAACCAAATCTAGATAATAAATTTAATCCGCAATGGTCAAACAAAGTTTATTTTAGAGATCCAAATGGATGGTTTTATGAATTTAAAGATGCAAGTATGACACAAAAAGGAAAGCAAATGAATCATTCCTCAAAAGATACTTCACTAGACTACACAAAAACTAATAGATTTAATCAAAGACGAAGAAATTGTTCATATAGAGTATTAATTGAAAACTCTAGAAATTCAAGGATGAAAGCTCAAAAACCCAAGGATCATTATCAACAACACAATGTACATAACAAAATCTTCAAAAGAAAAAAAAAACCTCCTACTAAGTTTTGTAGTTTTTGTTGTCAATATGGTTTGTAGATTTAGGAAGAAAGACAACAATTCAAATGTTGTTTGGGTTCCTAAAACTAGACAAAATTAAGTTTTGAAATTGATCTTTCCAACTATTCTAAACTTGATGTAGAGTAATCAAAAGAACTTGGAAAGATCAACATTAGTGTTATATATATATATATATATAGGGATGGGCTTAGCTAAGCCATGGAGTAAAACAAGTTTGTACTCCACGCCTCATTATTTTCATTTTGAAAATCCAAACTACCGATTCAAACCGCTCAACATGATCTCCATATTGAAATGTGCTTGGAGACCAAATTTTACATTTTTTGGAATTTTTTTACTATTTATTAAACTACTTTGAAAATCGCTGATCCATTGATCCAGAATTTTTTACTGTTTTGCTACTGTTCACCTGGATCAGCGATTTTCAAAGTAGCTTAATAAATAGTAAAGAAATTCCAAAAAATGTAAAATTTGGTCTCCAAGCACATTTCAATATGAAGATCATGTTGAGCGGTTCAGATCGGTAGCTTGGATTTTCAAAATGAAAATATTGCGTGGAGTACAAACTTGTTTTACTCCATGTATATATATAGGGATGGGCTATGGTGAGACGTGGAGTAAAACAAGTTTTTACTCCACGCCTCATTATTTTCATTTTGAAAATCCAAACAACCGATCCGAACCGTTCAACATGATCTCCATATTGAAATGTGCAAATGAGTTGAACACGAGTTGAAGATAAATCGTTCAAATTCAGCTCATTTACAGCCCTAAACAGACTTGAAAGAAGAATTCATATCACCAAAGCCAATAAAATATTTGCGTTTAGATTCGGACCGTCTAATCAAAATCTGCACGATATTAAAAAAGTCTCGTGCACCGGATTGATCTAAATTCCGGTCTAAACACAAATATTCTGTTACCTCAGAGGATATAGATTCCCCGGAAGAACGCACAGGGCCAAAGAGTTGAGTTAAGAGCGTGTACGTCGTACAGAGGGTACAAAATTCCAGCACATGTACACGTGTTGCTGGCGAGACACGACAATCTATTTATTATCGTATTCGCACGTACCCGCACAAACCACACACACTATTACTAGTCACTAGAAGACAAAAAAACAAATAAAGAAACACATACTAGAAGAAATTGAAGCAATGCTTTGCTTACCCCGGTAATCAATTCAATTTCATGAATTCATTCAAGTAAAATCATTATTTGGTACGATTATATATTTCCAATTTTCCTTCTTTCATTGAACTTGATAATATATTGATAAGTAGATTTGTGTGACAATATGACAATTGAGAAAATTTTATCCAACTAGAATCAAATATAAATTAAGCTATATGTTGTTTATATTTTGGATAATTTTTTTGTATGTTTGGTGTAATTTGAAACTCTTTTCTGTACTAATTAAGTATTGATAAAATTAAAACGTTAATTTTTCATACTGTTTGATTGATGAATTATCAACTATTAGTACACTATGAAATAAAATCAAAATTTCATGTACAACTATTAGTACACTATGAAATAAAATCAAAATGTGATAATTTTTTATGAGTACATAGATAAAATGATGTAGATCATATCCAACGGTTTTATTTTGACTTTTAAGTTTTAAATTTTGAATTATTAAAGTTTTTAAAAATGGAGGCACGGTGGAGGCACAAAAAATGAAGGCATTTGAACCCTCCTCTTTAACTTTTGATAATAGTATCATGTCCAATAAATTTGATGTTAATATAACTTATTTCCTTCTTTACTAGTATATTTTTAGAATATATATGGAAACTCATTTATTATCGTGATTATACAATATAATATTTTTCATAAACTATCTGATTGCTATTTTCAACTACTTTTCTTATCTTTTTAATTAGTTAGTTAATATTAGAATGTCGACAAATATTATTTTAATAATATAATGAGGAGGGATCGGATGACACTCTTTTTTGGTGACATCGGATGACATCCTACATTTTCAAAGTCCAAACAGTCGATCCAAACCGTTGAACATGATGGATATAATAAAATGTGCTTGCAGATCAAATTTTACATTTTTTTTGAAGTTTTTTTACTATTTATTAAGATTGGTACAAAAATTCAATGGTCTGAAAACAACGATTTTATAAAATACTTAATAAATAGTAAAAAAATTCAAAAAAATTTGTAAAATTTGATCTGCAAGCACATTTTAATATATCCATCATATTAAACGGTATGGATCGACTGTTTGAACTTTGAAAACTTTGAAAATGCACGGTGTCATCCGACCCCTCCTCTAATATAATATAAACTAGTCAGTCTAGTCTACATCAATTTGACTCAATAATAGTACAACGGGCCAATTCCATCCAATTCGTATAAATCAAAATAGTAACAAAGTGGTCTAAAATGTTGACATTCAATGTCTTTTGTACCATCAAACAAATTATTTCTTCTTCATCTTTTTTTTTTTTGGAGTAATTTTCTTTACATAAATTTAAGCTGATGCAAAATAATTCCCTCCTTAATTAATCTTCCTATTTTAATTATTTTCCAAAATACATAGATCTTTAATTTTTAAAGAGAATCAACAACTAAAATGTACTTGAGAGACTGAAAAGGAAAGGCGCAAGTATAGAAATTAAGCTGAAAGCATCGATCAGTGTTGTTGTGTGATCTTTTCATCTACCCGTAGCAGCAAAGCAAAGCAAAACAAAAGCATCACCCAACAAAAGCGGTCCATACCAATTCCATTGCCCACGCACGCTCAATTCCTCAATTCCTCATGCTCTGCTCTGTCTTTCTCTAGCGTTACCTTCTCTCTCTCTCTTCAGCTCTCGTATAGTATATATATATATATATATAAATGGCTGCAGTAGATGTCAGAAGCCGGTGTACCTGTAATAATTCCTTCGACGGCGTACAACGCACGTGCGTCGCATGTGGGAGGCTCGCTGGTTCTGGGATAATTGACGGAGATGGCGACGGACTGGATGAAACCGGTGCATCGGTGTTCTTGCCTAGACTTATTGCTGGCTTTATTTCCGGTGCTCTTACTGGTGTTTTTGCTATCGGTACCTGAAATTTATTTTTCCTTATCTTTTTTTTCATTTTCTTGTAATTAAATTATGTGTATCAATATTAAGGCGTCGAATATTTAGCTATATAAATTAATCTCTACTATGTGTCTGTTATATTTGTGTTGTATCTCTCAATCAGTGCATGTCGCTCTACTCTGTTAATTTGCAGCCGGGGCATTTACCGGAGCAGTAACGGGTGCCTTAGCAGGTAGGGCCTCTGACAGTGGCATTATACGTGGGGCCGGACTGGGGGCCGTTGCTGGAGCGGTGCTCTCCATCGAAGTTCTAGAAGCTTCTCGATCCTATTGGTGCTCTGAACGAACCACCGATGCTAGTACTTCCATGGTTAGTTGATTACTTGATTGATCAGCATTCTAATACTATTAGGTTACTGACTTACTGTAATGCAATGAAAGGCTTGGAACAGTGTGTGTGTGCTAAAAGCCTAAAACATCAATCGCTGCCAGCTGCCAGCATATTACTGTTCTTTAGGATAATGATAATAATGTATAGATACTAAATGTCTAAATATTTCATACTTGATGAAAAAGTATAACCTGAAAAACCATCAAGAAAAAATGGCACCTGTAGCACCTGTTGGCTGTTTCGTGCATACTGGTAATAAATACCGATCAATGATATGAATTTTCGTGAACCCAAGTCCCTTAGTATTGAAATATTTTAACTAAACACCTTAGCTTTTTTTTCCTCTTTCTTGGTATTATTTGGTAAAGGTATTTGGTACGTAATCAAAATCAAGTCTTAATTAATTTCAAATGTCAACATTGAAGCAATGAAAAGGTCAGGTGGTTAAATGTAAGAAAAATAAAGGACAAACAAGTTGCTAGTTGTTTTACCATCATTATCTTTCTTTTTAGGCGGATTTTATAGAGGAAATACTTCATGCTCGTATTGTTCAAGAGCATTTTAATCCCACCATTTCCCACTTTCAGGTCAGTTGTACCAGCACCAGAATGTACTCAATATTATTTCATTTTTAACATTCATTTCATCATTTTTTTTATTTTATTATTTTTTTTATTTTGGAGTTAAAATTTCAGTATTGTTAGGTTTGGACAATAAAAAAAATTAAAAAAAAAGGCTTAGCTGATTTGAATTTCATTCAGTAATGCATTATGAGGTTTGGTATGATAATTCTTGGTTTGTTAAGCCAATTAGACCACTGATGAAATTAAGATCTCCAATTGGTAGGAATGGTAGTCCTTTCTTTGTTTGTTGTAAACTTGTAATCAATTGCTTTAATTGGTAGGAAGATGTATTTAATTGTAGTACCTTCATATATGTCCCACTATTATATATTTCCTGACATGATGTATTTTTCCTGATTGGGATGGCACAGTATTTATTAGACCATAATTAATTTCTGAAATTATCTGATAACATTATTTGACACGTGACATGATACTCCAAATCGATTTTGATTGCTGCCTGTTTATTAAGGATATCATAATATTGAAGATTAATATCAAGTATATAATTTGTTTTTTTTTGTTTTTTTTATCCAAAGATTAGATTTGTACATACCAGTTCCTGTCTGGCCTGGTATAAATCAGGTTGAGTCCCAATAGTTGTTGGTTGTAAAATCAATCCTAATTTAATCTAGCAGCAAACTAAGCTGACAATACCTGGTAATGAAACTCTTTCACTTGACAACCCTTGCATGTTCTAAAGAGCTCTTGTTTTCTTATTTGCATGGCAGGTGAACATCCCTGTACTAGAAATAGGAGATGCAAACATGTATGATATTTTTGGGGATATGTCATGGAAGGGGCTGTCGGACGAATCACTAAAAAAGTTGCCTCACCATGAAATTACTAAAGAAAGACTGGGCATTCATGGAGAGGATTCATCCTGCACTGTTTGTTTGCAGGTAAGTAAATATAAATAATACATCATTTTGTGATAACTCTTTGAGTAATGCTATGGTGCTTTGGGAAGTAAATAGAGTGTTTTACTTTCCGTTCATATTTTTATTTTCAAAGTTCAAATAGTCGATCCGAACTTCTCAACACAATCTTCATATTGAAATGTGCTTGGAGACCAAATTTTACATTTTTTGGAAATGTTCTACTATTTTTTTTTGAATTTTTGAAAATCAGTGTTTTTCTGAATTTTTTATTATTTTTTTATTTAATGAAAAGCTGTGATTTTCAAAAATTTCAAAAAATATAAAACTTGGTGTGCAGGTATATATCAATATGAAGATCTTGTTGAGAAATTCGGATCGACGATTTGAACTTTGAAAATGGAGATATGAGCGGGAAGTAAAACACTCTCTTTACTTCCCACTCTCTTTACTTCCCAAAGCACCGTAGCCTATCCCATAACTCTTTTATGTTTATATGTAATCATTTTAACTTAATTCTGATAAAAAAAAAATTATGTGTAGGATTTTGTGATGGGTGAAACAGTGAGAAGTTTACCTGTGTGTTCCCACACGTTCCATTTGACATGCATAGACAAATGGCTTGTAGCGAACGGGTCATGTCCGGTGTGCAGGCAGTATGTCTAGTCTAGAGATAGCAAGATTGGAATATATATCCCTTTTAACATTTGTAAAGAGAAACCTTTTCTTTGTTTGTACAGAGGATACGCATGTAGAAGAGTTGATTTGCTCTTGTGATGCTTTTTAGTTGGAAGAGAAACTGCATCCGGCAGTGTTTGTATTATAAACCACAAACAAAATATTTCAAATCTTGCGTTTCATATTGAAGCACAACATCTTCCAAAAATACTCCACTTTAGATTTCGTCAGTTGCAAGAGTTACTGTTAACGACTGTAAATTGATCTGCACTTGTGAGTGCTAGATGCAAGTGAGATATTTAGCTTTAAATTATTTACTAAATAATATATATATAGGTAGGTAGGTAGGTAGGTATTAAATAACAGATTACACAGTATACCATCAAGGCAAAATATCGAACCAAAATAGCAAGCTCAAGCAAGCACACACTCTTAAGCAACCAGGACAAACTCTGAAACAAAACTGGCAAAGGAGATGCAAGCACAAACACAAATTCCCGTCTTTATTTAACTAGTATATCTTATTGACGGGAACACCAAAGGACATCGGCGGAGGAAACAGTTCATTCGTCATCAGAGTCATTGCGGCGGCGGTGATGATGTTTCTGGTGGCGATGCTTCTTTTCCTCATCAGAGTCGTCATCACCCTGTTTCTTTTCCTCATCAGAGTCGTCATCATCCTGTCATTAATTCATAGCATCAATTATTAGCTTTAAACCCCCAATAATATCATCACAATATGCAGGAATCCTGAAATTTATCTACGTAACTTTGTTTATAAGCCTGTTTGTATTAAAGAAAATAAGACATGCATACAATTCTGAAATTAAAGGTATGCAGTAATGCGTCCCGATCTGGTGTTTGACCTAAAATGTCACTAACTCTAATTAAGATATTAAGCAAAAATTTAGTTCAATTTAGCTTACGTCCATTCACAGGAAATATAGAAATAGTCCCACAGAAGTGGAGTAATGATATGCCCATTTCCTGATTAGACTCACTATAGTACCACTAAAATTTGAATGAAATAAAATAAAATAGCTATCAGTGGGTATGTACACAAATTTGCAAACCCACTCAACTAGACCTGGGTTTTGATAGGTTTACATGTGGTCAAGTTGCATGGATTGCCATTACAGTGAACAAATGCCACCAAATTTTCTACAAAAACTTCCATGGACAAATGCCACTACATTCACACACAACGGGACTATCTCCTGCACTCTAAGAACTATTTACAACTCGAGCACAACAAATTCCAACACCACCATATAAAACTATTAAGTTATGAGTTTAATAAGGTCAACCAATCTGCATTTAACATTGTAGCACAAGGTTTACCTTGAAAGTACTTTATAATTTTTTCTTTCTTTTGTATGATATAACTCCAAAACATATACATTTTTATCTTAAATATCTTTCGGATACTAAAACCACTGAAATTGGCATTACAAGGGACGATGGCATAAATATATATCTTTTGCTGGTGCAAATCTTCCAAAAGTTGCACCAATGAAGTGTTCATACGAGAATAACTTTCTTTAATCTCATCTGCTCTTCATAAGATTATGACTTATGTTGTTGTTTGATCTTTCATATCACTAAATTTCAACATGAGCCCATGAGCCATAATGCTTTGTCATGCTTATCTACATATTTCTTGCATGGTATATACTATAGACCTCCAAGCACATCGTCATGATCCATAACTACCCCCTACGGAAACTAGTACAATCCCATGCCAGTATAGTACAAAATATAAAGCAGGAAATTATAACAAAGAAAAAAGAAAATATATAATACTTACATGTTTCTTGCGGCCATATCCTTCCTCATCTCCTCCACCATAGTAGCTTGGCTTTGGCTGTTCACCACCACCATACCCGCTTGCACCGTAACCTTCTTCACTTGCACCATATCCATATGGTTTCGGTTTTGGTTTCTCCTCTTCATAACCACTGTACCCATAGGAAGGCTGATCCTCTCTTTTGGGCTTTCCGTATCCAGATTCGTACTCAGACCCACCATATCCAGACCCGTATGAAGGCTGATCATCTGTTTTGGGCCTCCCGTATCCAGATTCATATCCTTCACCTTCAGTTCTTCCATACCCGGAACCATACTCAGACTGCTCCTCTCTTTTGGGCCTCCCATAACCAGATCCGTATTCCGAACCGTACGAGGGCTGCTCGGTTGTTCCATACTCTGAACCGTACGAGGGCTGATCTGCGTCAGGCCTTTGTGGTTTCCCATATCCGGATCCATATTCCGACCCGTGCTGCTCGGTTGTTCCATACTCTGAACCGTACGAGGGCTGATCCGCGTCAGGCCTTTGTGGTTTCCCATATCCGGATCCGTACCCTTCTTCAGTGGGTCTTCCATATCCACCGGACCCGTACGAAGTGGGATCGGGCCTCCCGTACCCGGATCCGTACGGATCGGCCTGAGGTCTCCCGCCACCGTACCCTTGGGTTTCCTCCTGAGGGTGGAAACCGTAAGCGGGTTGCGGTTTTGGGCGGGGACGGGTGTGCTGAGAACCATACCTGTCTCCGAAGTCAGAGTCAGTTGTGGTCGGATTATAGGCGGAAGCAACGGATCCGGAGGAGAAGTGGGGGCGGTTGTAGTCAAATCCTTCGCCTGAAGAGGTGGAGGCGGCGTGGCAGATCTCATCAGAGGGGGGGAGGGGACGGCCGTAAGTAAGCGCCAGATCGTACCCGCCACCGTACGGGGTGGGGTCGTACGCGTCGAAGTCGTCGACATCCTCGTCGCAGCGGTCAACGTCACGACTCTGCCCAAACCACGACATTGTTGCTATGCGGAGATGGAGAGAAATTTAGAGATTGATTTGGGGTTTTGACTTGTGAAAACTGAAATGATGGATCTCTTTTGTTTTGTGGCGAGGGAAGGGATATGTTTATACTTAATAGAGCCACGTCGCGAATGAGAGAAGTCACGTGATCGCACGTGATTTCGCTTTTCATTGTGGGTTGAAAACTAGCATGCCTGTGCTAAAAATAGTCCTGTTAATTTTCTCTCATTTATGCCCAAGACTGATAACATTTAACAGTTTGTTGAATTCATTTCCTTTTCGATTGCATGACATGACAGTATCCATGTCTACGTGTCTACTTTAACATAACAGATGTATGATCAGATAAGTTGACGACAGTAGATCAACATGATGTCTCTCTCTATCATTTATTTAAAGGGTTCAGGGTTGGAACGTGATGTCTAAATTGAAAGAGACATCATCCATCTAAGCCATTAATTCTGGAGCACAATCTTGGCATTGGATTACACTTTCTTCTTCATACATAATCTTACAAGTTAACAAAAAGTAGTACCTGAAAAGTGAAATTAAAATATGCTAAAGATAGTAGCAGCCAATTGATGTGCTACATAAAATAATATACAACGTTGATGCAGTAATTAAGCCCAAGCCTCAATCAAAAACAATGGAGTTATAAACAACGGCAATGTTACACTTGAACAAACACCCTTTGGGCAACCGTTCAGCTTACAAAAATAAAAATAAAAAGATTAAGAACGGGGCGTAACAAAGAAAAACTTTTTCTTGTTCACAGAAACTAATTATTCTGTGCATTTCCATATCGAATCGAACATCCCTATGGCTGTCCTTATAGTATGAAACACTTTTTTTCTTTTACCAACTTACACGCATACCTCAAATTCATGCACCCTTCCTTGCACAGGTCACATGAGAATCAATAAGCCTATACAAAAATAAATTGTACAGATGAAGTATACAATCAGAACTGTCCCTGTGCTATTGGTCATTCTGAGAAACTCTCTGCCTTGGAGCTTGTGCATTTGGCATTGACTTTAGTAATGGCTTCAACGATGCCATAATCTCAGAAAATGATGGCCGCAATTTTGGATCTCTGAACCATCGGAGAGTCAAAAATTAAGTAAACTCCTCTTGTAAAATAAACTTGTTTCATATTGACAAAAGATTTAAAAACAAAAACTCTCCAGCACCAAAAAGTGATATTAATGATTTTTTGAACATCTTAGTTGCATCTTCAACCCTTCAATAAAAAGTAATGGTATTTTATAGGTATTTAACTGGCTCAATCCCTTTACCTGACATCTGCAATTCTGACTTGTACTGGTACATAGCTCAATAAACTCTGACTTGTACTGGTACTGGTACATAGCTCAAACAATTCTGACTTGTACTTGTACTGGTACATAGCTCAAACAATGCATACAAGTAATGAGCCAGTATACCATTTACTTGGCTATACCAGTAGCATACCTAATAGAATTATTATATTTCTATTTTAGGTTTGTTCGTATGTCACTGTTCTTTGGTTTGTATTTAACCAGGGACTATTCTTCATTTGCGGTTAACCTAATAAAATGTATATTAACAGTCCTATGAAACTAAGTTCAGACCGGTTTATGAAGATTCCAATATAAGCAAAAGACCAAACAACACTAAAAAAAGATGTAAACAAGCACAGAAACTAACGTTTGCCAACAGTCTTGAATGATTTTAGAAACGACTGGATCTATGTTATTAGGAACGTCGAGGCGGCGATGCTGGAACCCAACTGCTCCAACCACTTGCATGGGGTTCATTCCTTCCCATGGTTGTTGCAGAGTACACAGCTCCCACAATATTACCCCAAAACTAAACACGTCACATCTGCACGTGATTAAAACAAACATTCAGATAATCATGTTTGTTGCTATTTTTCATTAAAAAAGTGGTATATACACTTTAGTGATAAAGCTTACTTCTCATCTGATGGTTCGTTTCGAAGCACCTCAGGTGCCATCCACTCAGCCTATAAAAGCACTGGGTCATTCAAAAATGTACTTCTAAACCAATTTACTAAAGCAAAAGCTGAAAAGAATATGAAGTGATCTTATATAGTTGAGGCCAACAAGTACCACTTACTGTTCCTGCTGTCGATCTCGAGGAGAGAAATGTGTTGTGTTTCATCCGTGACAAGCCAAAGTCACAAACCTATATTATATATGGAGGTGCAAAATTTTCATACTATGAGAAGGCAAGAGAAAAAAAAAAAAAGGTTTTATTAAAAGTAAAACCAGATCATTACCTTTACGACCCAGTTCTTATCGACAAGAAGGTTTGGAGACTTCAAATCACGATGGACTACCATTGGTGTACAGTTATGCAAGTAATTCATTCCACGAGCCTGTAACGCAATAAACACAATTATATTTAAAAAAAATTATAAAGTTAGTCATATCCAAATGTATAAAAGTATTTAAGTATAGATATAAAACATACAACGTCAAGTGCCATCCGCAGTCTCCTTTTCTCATCCAATTGGTTATTGGGCCGGTGAATCAATCTAAACAAACTTCCTCTGCAATATATATAATCAAATAAAACTAAGTAACAGTTGATTCAAACAAAGCAGATGTCAAGACGAGAGAATATAGAAAAGGCACCTTGGGAGAAACTCAGTAACAATTGAAAGATGAGGCACTCGAGTTACAGCACCCATCAAGAGCACCACATTTGGATGTCTTAATCTTTTCATGATCCTCACCTTGTAAACAGAAAAAAGGTAAATCGTAAAATCCTTTCGAACTAAAAAAATCTACTTTAGAATCAACCGAAATGCATAGAAGTAATGAACTTCTTAATTTAGCAGAATATGTACCTCGCTCCTGAATTCTTCAAGAGCATCGTTGGATATATCTTGATGCAAGAACTTCTTTACTGCAACTTCCTGACAACAAAATGAAATGACAAATAAGAAAAAGGGATCACGAAGCATACATCAAAAAAACTGGATTGCTAGAGGAACTCACCGTTCCATGCCAATCGCCCTTGTAAACCTCACCAAACGAACCTAAATATAAGCATATTAAAGGGGTCAATAAATCATAGCTAAATTTCTAGGAGAAGCCAAAGCAAGATTTCTCATTGAGATAATACCAAGCCCAATCCTTTCACCAATGATAATTTCTTCCCACAGTATCTCAAGCTCTGCCACATCATCCAGTGCCACGTCAGACCTGGTACTCTCAGTTCCAGTTGACTTATCTGAACTCCTTTCTGGTGGAGCTTCACTTACGCCCAAGTTCTTCTCATGATCCATATCACCATCATCATGTTGCTCCTCATGTGGATCATCTCTGCTTCCCTTTGAACTCGAGTCTGCCTTCGAAATCGACTCTGCCAAACCTGGCAAGAGTAGATTTGACATAGGACTATTTCCACTTACTGCAGCAGTAGTTGCAACAACTGCAGCTGCGGTAACTGTAGCCGCAGCTGCCGCTACAGGCACCTCAAATTTGACCTCATTGTTGGATTTAGCTGCAGCAACAACCATTGAAGAAGCTACCACAGCAGCTGTTGCAACTGCAGCTGCCGCAACCGGCATGTTCGACAAGGCTGTCCCTGTCCCTGCTCCTTCAACTGACTTGATAGGGCTCAGATTTGGTAAAAATGGGCCATGGGGCCCACTTCTCTTCTTTGTCTCATAAGTAACAATTGAAGTTGTCTCTTGATCATCCAATGGTTCTGCGGAGAGTTCAGAGAAGAGGTCAGGCGGGGCTTCAACCCCACTTTCAACCAATACATCATGAAGTTTCTGTGCTAATTTAGGGTTTTCTTTAGCCGCGTTGATCATGTATTTTGATACATCTTTGACTTTCTTTTTTCTTCTGGCAGCCGGCGACGCCTGACTCGTGTTGAGTTTTGTGTCAAGCTTTGATTCGGCTTCGCTGTCACGTGATCTAGGATTTTCTCTTGAATTTGGTTCTGTATTTGTGGCCCCACTAATTTGTGAGGAACAACCAACTGAGCTTGAAGGAGCACTGAAGGAAGACACATTCATAGACGATTTATCATTGCCAATGTTGAAATGATTGGATGGGAATAAGCTCTGCTGCTCATATTCTCTTGACACAGTCACACCACCGTCAGAGGGAATGAGGGTGCCAGGATCCGTCATCAGATCAACAATGAACTCCCTGAAAATGGGGATTACTGGAATTGTTGTTCATTATTTCAGTTTACAGTTTATTGATGCCTAATGATTTCTGTCGGCCTAACAGGTGACCATTGCACAAGAAATGTGCAACGCGAGATGCTATGTATTTTAACCTAGGATCCTGATCAGCCACATTATACTGATACTAATCACCGTTTAGCTGGCAGTGCATCTATATTGCAATGCACCGATTTCATCAATCTGCTCTGAATAGCTTTATGGTCAACAATTATATATTTAATCTTCCTTCAAAAATGAATTGTTCAACCAAAATTTAACAGGATACAACTAGACCTAAGAACTAGCAGATACAACATGAGGGGAATGGTATACAGTACAGAATCAAAATCTGTGAAATTAGTCTCAACTTTTTTAGATAATTGCTTTTCTATATCAAAACCAAACAGATAAAGGGAGCATTTAATTTTAAATTTCAACGTCTACCTAAAAGTTACGCAATCTATAAATGGTGTGATGAAGAATATTGGGTTTGTACCGTACCTTCCGTCATCAAACTTAACAATGTTCAGTGCACCATCTCCTGATCCAGTGTAATGCTTCCCTTTCACTATCCGGCAAGGAATTTCCAAACTATCAGCTAAAACCTACAATAAATTCATGCAAAAACAATACTATTATATATCAAGAGTAATTTTGTTAAAAGTAATTTTTCAAAAAAAACATGTTACAGTTGAATCATACAAAAAGCCAGTACCAGAACCGGCCAACACCAAAATGAGTTATTTTAGCATCTTTGCAATTATGCCCGAGTTTCCTTCTGTTTTCATTATAGTATTTTAGGCACAATTGAGTGAAGCTAATTGACCAATCCTAAGGTAGCAATATTCATTGCCGGGTACGTTCCGACCCACACAAAAGACATTCTGGCGTCGAGTTATTTTTCCGCAGGACTTCCAGATGGTTTCCTTTATAAAAATGCTGCGTATTTTTATACCTATAATTATCCCTTTCTACTTTTTTTGTCTTATAGCCTACTGATTGTCTTGCTTATCTTTTAAAGAGCACACACAAGCTTCAAGAAAACCATAAAATTTTGGATTGAATAAACAAACCTTGAACATTAATGCACGATGACGAGCTAGACCAATAGTGATCCGACCAAGTAGGAGTACTACACTTCCCCCAATTTCCCTCAAATAATTACGCAAACTGTGATAAGACAACAACATGCGCTCAGGTTCCGAAATTTTTCCTCCCATGTAATCAGCCACAAGCGAAGCCAGTCTCTGCACCAGAACCCCTCCAACAAAAGGAGAATCACTGGATCGCGATTCGGCGGCCATGATCAATGCCTTCTGTTCCATGTTTACTAAATCTGCGTCTTCTGCTCTATTGACTAACACGGCTTCCCAACTATAGTTCCCTGAGGAGAGTTTCTCTTGTAAGTCGAGGAGAGAGGGCATTTTTGGTGATCTGGGGTCATCCCAGATGCCGTAAAAATCGTAGAAACCATCCAATATTTTGTCGTCATAGCTCAGAGCATTGTAACTCTGTAAATATTGTGAAGAAATTTACATAATGAGACACAACTCAGGACAGGAAAAAAATTCCATTTAGGTAAGATTTAAAAAGTCATTGCACTATTGACAACTCTTAGCAAACTCAATTACTAAACCTAACTATTTGTCTCATATTTGCATCAGCGACACAAGTTCGTCTCATTTTGACACAAGTTATTTGAATGCCACTATAAATGAGACAGCTGAACATATATTATTCAAAAAAAGAATCACAAGCAAGAGAGAGCATCTATTTCCTCAAATACCTAAAATGTTTAAAACATATATTTGCACTTCACCAGAAGGGCTAATGTATTTAAACATCAAGGGCGGACTTGTGAAAAGATTGGCCTGAGTTAGTAGGTTGACTTGCTATCAAATGGCATCACTTGATGAGATTGATGCAATTGATTAAAAATTATTATTAGATCGAGATCTTAATCACAAGCAGTTGAATCACGGCACAAGATTAGAGCTAACACTGACCCAGTATCTATAAGCGATCACTTCGGCTAGTGTACTCTCGACTGGACACGATCCCAAGCTGATCTGTTTCGCGACCTCGATCTGTACTGCCTCCGGATCCTCTCTCGCACTAAGCTCCAGCGCTAGTTGTAACTGGTAGTCCTCCAGATCATCCTCCTCTGTCACCACAGGCGCTGAAGCAGCCGTCGTACCCACCTCAGCCGCAGGAAGTTCCCGTACCGGAGGCGGCGGCGCCCCTGACCCTGATTCCCTCCTCATCCTCTCCGAGCCAACTGTCTCTGAAGAAGAACTCGCCGAAGACGCAGCCGCCTCAGGTCCGGGGCTCGCAGTTGACAAGCTTACTCTCCTCATCCTCCCGAGGCTAACTGTCTCCGAAGAAGAACCCACCGAAGAGCCACCCGCCTCCGGTCCGTTCGGTGGAGTCCGCGTTGGCGAGGGATGTTTGCTAGTGACGGAGTTAAGCCAGTTGGAGATACTGGTGAGCGGCGGTTTGTGCTGTTCGTGCGCCGGCTCCACGTCGTCAGTCGCGTGACTGGGGACTATGTGAAGCTTCTTGAGGAAGTTTTTCATTGGAGGCTAGGCTACGCTAGGCTATAGATTAATGAGAGAAGGGGGAGGAGGAGGTTGAGGAGAAGGGAAAGGGAAGAGAAGGATCGGTCGGTGGAGCGAGGGATCGGACATAGGCTGCCTGAGTGGGGTGGGGCAGAGCAGAGGGAAAGGGAGAGACGTTCGCTTGATTGGGTAAGTATTGACTAGTATGTATCGATGTGATGATGATGATGATGATGATGAGTATTAATTTAATGGAGAGATATCGGATATGTACATGTTTGTCTTTCTTTTCCTCTTTCCTCTTGGTTACAAAGTGGGGACTTCGTTCGGGGAGAGAGAGAAGGGGTGGAGGGAGAGGAGCCAACACGGCCGCTCCTCTCCAGTTCTTACATCTGGATATGCGCTGTGTTGAATTGCCGATAGGCGATGGTACGAAGAAAATAATTTATAAATTCGCTAATGCAACTTGGGCTAGATCATGCACTCACTCCTAAGTCCTAAGCATCTTCCGATTAATTTTTTCATACATGGTTAATGGTAATGGATGCATCCAGTTTAGTAAGAACTGGTGGATGTAGGTACTGACTACTCGCTGAGCTGAGAGCTCGTTTGACGTTTGGCAGCGTGTTCTAGGAAGCCAAGATTAGGTGAACCAGGTTCATCACGTGTGAAAACACCTCCATTCCAACCAAACAGTAACCGACTTACAAGTCATCGTTGGGCCCATCTTTCAGTGAGAGAGGGAATTCACGAGGGCTGTGCGCCGTGGTCAAGTAATAGTTTCTGTGAGAGGGACAGGAACTGGAGATGTGAGGCAAGTTGCGAGGTGGACTGAAACAAAAAAAAAAGGAGGAAAGAAAAGAAAAGAAAAAAGAAGTCTGGAGGTGGACTGGGTAGTGGTTGGCCAGGGTTGGTGGGGCCGAGGGAGCAGCCACTTGCGCAGCTGGACCAAGTGGGACCTAGGCTAGCGCGCTGGGGCGAATTTTTGGTGCTTTCAATTAAGAGATAGGAGTAGGTCCGATGGGCATCGGACCTAGAGTTAGGTTCAATTAGCTCTTTCACCGTACGATTAGCATCAAGATTTATGCGCACGGAAATTGATACAGTCTTACACGGATTTTGATGCACAACACACGATTCTTAATGCAGATCGGATGGTCATCACACCCATCGAACCAAGGTAGGTCCGATGGGCATCGGACCTACTCTCATTCCTTCAATTAAATGCTCTCCTTCTCTTGCATTTCAGCATTTTCCATGCGTGCTTCATGGCTCGTGTCCGTGGATTTGGAATTGGAGGTATAGAAGTTGGCAATTTGATCCTGTAGCCGAAGTGACAGAGAATTATGTATTAGCGCTGCTCCGCGCCACCATAATAAGTATCCCAAAATAATTACAGCGAGTATCCCGCAATTATTTTTTGCAAATTTATTCTTCGTTATATTTTACTGGAACAAAATGTTATTGGATATACACTATTTTACAACATGACATAATTACAGTGCTGTAGTTCCTAAACTTAATTAATATTTCAAAAATGAAGGAGTCGTCTCGAAAGGAGATTGCCCATCCGATCTGCATCAAGATTTGTGTGCTCTGCATTAAAAGCCGTGCAAGTATGTATTAATTTCCGTGCAGATAAATCTTGATGCTAATCGTACGGTGATAGAGCTAATTGAACCTAAATATAGATCTGATGCCCATTGGACATACTCCTATCTCAGTATCGATATGATATATTTTAAAATTCTGATTTAGTGTCTATATCAATTAATATGAACCACCCATTATGATGTACGTATTAAAATCTTCTTGCTAATTAAATATTATGATTTAACTTTTTTAGATCGAAGGAAAATTATTTATATTGATAATTCTGGACTGTTTCATACACTATTCATTCCATTAAATTAAAAATTAGTTAAAGAATCTACAAAGAATATAATATTCTATCTCCAAAGTCAAATTTTGAAACGGTAGCATCATTATCCAATTTCTCTTTGATCACATACGCATCAATATAATTTTTTAATAGAAATAAGTGAATTCGTAAATCAGACTTCAGACAAAAGCTATCTTTTAGTTTATTTATTTTATCGTTTTCCTGGTGGAAATAAAAATGGAGTCCGGATCATTTGCTGAAATCGGACACTCGAGCGTCGTTTTATGGCCGTTTGAAATTTCGTCGTCGTTTTTCGCCTTCTCAGACTATTCATATGTAATTTAGCGTAATTTACCGTATTCTAGTATAATTCTACATAATTATTGTAATTTAGCGTAATTTAGTGTAATTCAGTATAAATTAGCATAATTTCAAGTAATTTAGCGTATTTTAGTATAAATATGATAATTATATATCAAAAAAGTAATCTAACAAATATTTAAAAAAAAATATATTTAGTGTTATTTTTTAGCATTTTAGCTATTTGCTTCTTATAAAAAATATAAAAATTAACATAATTTCAAATAATTTAGTGTAAATCAGCATAAATTAACATAATTTCAAGTAATTTAGCGTATTTTAGTATAAATATGCTATAAAAAAAAGGTAATTTGACAAATATTTTAAAAAGATTCGATTTTTTAGTGTTATATTTCAGCATTTTAGTTATTTGTCTCTAAAAAAAATTAAATCAGGGACATTTTAGTAAATTGGCGCTTGGGAAATTTTAGTAATTTGTAATTAACTTTGGGTATAAATAAAAATGTCGGCTCCTGGCTTCCAGTTGATTCTGCGCCTCTAGTTCTGCGCTTCTGAAATTTCTCTTGGTAGTGGTAGGCGGTTGCAATATAAAATGGATGCATAAAAAGCCACCTGTTATTTTTTTTTATTTAAGTATTAAATTTAATCTTGAATGCGTCGATTTGGACCCAGATTACAAATCACATGGCCTCGATCCGACCCGGGCAGGGGTTACCTGACCTACTCTCTTCTGTTGCACAACTCAATAGAGGACCATAAATCCATGATTTAATAGAGGAACCAAAGAGATTTTTTTTCTTTTTAAATTAAAACATGGGAACTTAAAATTAAGCAGATCCATCACTTTTTGTAATTAAAGATGACCATGCATCACTTTTTAACTCTAAATTTAATCCGAATTACAAATTAAACGTTCAGAGGGAGACAAAAAAAATTCAGGGAGAACAAAGTCGGTCAGAACCGATAAATCTCCACTAATACTCAAAATCTAGGAGGAGCACCCCCCCTGAATACACCTGGGTCCGCTCCTGCATACTGATTACTAAGGAACCGAATTAATATTTTGATTTCTTAGAAAATGTCTAAACTTTCTTTTAGTGCATAAAAACAAAATCTTTCTCCTTCCTGACAAAATATTTAATATATTTTTGAAAAAAAAAAAAAATGTACCCATGAAATAATTTTGTAATAAGTCCGGGTTTAGGGGACCAATTTGTTTCCCTTTAAAATGGTACGTGATGCAAGAAAACTTAAAAATTATATTGAAGCCGATTGGAGTGGAAATCGAAATCGTGCCAATTATAAAGTGCTTTACTAGCACGTAACTTTGAAAGAGAAATTTTATATTTTGTACATGAATAATATATAATCTTACGCATCAGTGATGATTTCTTCTTATAAGTTTATTTTTTTTTCTTGTAATATAGTTGATGCTTGCGGATGAATACATTACACATCCTTATTTCGTGAACGAGACCAGTTATGAAGTTGACATATCTAATCTAGAGTAGAACTAGGATGTGATGTGCTCACCAAACTCTTTGGTGAGCACAACTCTACATAAATTATCGGATTCACTTCAAACGAGATGAATCCAACCGTTGAAACCGATGTACTTTACGAGCGATGCGCGTACATGCAAAATTTTGAATTTTTTGAATTCATTTAGTCTCAAGTGAAGTGGTCAAAATTGAGAATTTTTTGATTGCATTAAAACAACTTCATTTTGGATCATTCATTTTTCATCAATTTTGACCACTTGACTTGAGACCAAATGAATCCAAAAAATTCAAAATTTTGCATGTACGTGCATCGCTCGTAAAGTACAACGGTTGGATTCATCTCGTTTGAAGTGAATTCGATAGTTTATGTAGAGTTGTGCTCACCAAAGAGTTTGGTGAGCACATCACACCCTCGTTCTACTCTCTAATCTAACTATAAATAAGGAATTTCTTGGCATAGGTCGTGGAGAAGGAGGACTTTTTTGTCATTTTTGTATTTCTATTTTGTTTGACTTTTTTTGTTGACATGTTGAGTTTACACTTTTTAGTTGGGCTACCATTTATTTTTTGGAAGAATTTCACGTATACCCCTCAAAAACTTCAATATTACGTATTTCCCCCTCCAAATTTTAAAATTACGTATTCCCCCCTGTAAACTTCAAAAACCCACAAATTTACCCATTTTATTGTATTTTATATTAAAACTCATTCTTAATTTATAAAATACTCATTTTACCCTTTATTAAAAGCATAAAATGTCAATCATACTCAAATTTGAATCTGAAGAGTTCCTCTACTGTCCGAACTGCTTTAAGATATGTGCATCCTAGATCAACACGAATCTTGAAGCGAACACACAGATATTGAAGTGACGAGCACATATCTTAATGCGATACGCGCAGATCGAAATTGCTTTAAATTTCGTGCGCACTAGATCAACACGAATCTTAAAGCCAACATGCACATATATTGAAGCTACACGCACAAATCTTAATGCGATGCATGTGGATCGGACGGTAGAGGAACTCTTTATATTCAAATTTGAGTTTGATGGACTTTTTATGCTTTTAATAAAAGGTAAAATGGATATTCTATAAAAAACAATAAAATGGATAAATTTGTGAGTTTTTGAAGTTCAGAAGGGGAAATACGTAATTTCAAACTTTGGAGGGGGAAATACGTAATTTTGAAGTTTTCGAGAGGTATACATGAAATTTCCCCTTATTTTTTAGGTCAAACAGGTTTGAGCACATATACAAAGAAAATAAATGAAACGAAGACAATTAATTCAACAGGCTAAAGAAATAGACAGGAGTTGAGTCCAAGAATTTTAATAGAATGGGACAAAATTTTAGAATGAGATATTATTTTTTAGGTATTTTGAAAAATTATTGAAATAAAAATATATTTTAGAAAAAAAATAAGACATAAATTTATAATTTGTAAATTTTATTGTATTTTTATGTTTTTTCAATAAGCATAGAAATAGGAGCATATTTTTAAAATACTTTTTAATCAAAACATGTGCCCCTTTCTGACAAACTTTGAAAATCAGAAAATCACTTAGTAGCACCAAGGGACTAGGAACAAACGTTTTGATATTAGTCAGAGGTTGGCTATTATCAAAACGCTTGTTCCTAGGCCATGGAATAAACGCTTCGGTTTTTATATTTTCAAAGTTCAAACAGTCGATCCAAACCGTTCAATATTCAATCTATAATAAAATGTGCTTGGAGACCAAATTTTACATTTTTTACATTTTTTTTACTATTTATTAAGTCAGTTTTAAAATCGTTGTTTTCAATGATCCAAAAAAATTTCACTGTTTATTAATATCATCAATTTTGAAACTGACTTAATAAATCGTAAACAAATTCCAAAAAAATGTAAAATTTGGTCTCCAATCACATTTTAATATATATATCACATATAACGGTTTGGATCAACCATTTGGACTTTGAAAAACCAATTGGTTGTACCACGGCTCCGGAACAAACGTTTTGATATTAGCCAACTGGTTATATATCAAAATGTTTATTACTAGGCCGTTGAACAAACACTTCAGTTTTTACATTTTCAAAGTCCAAACAGTCGATCCAAACCGTTCAACATTTAATCTGTATTAAAATGCACTCTAGACCAAATTTCACATTTTTTGGAAATTTTTTTACTATTTATTAAGCCAGTTTAAAAATAGTTGTTTTCAATGATCCGTAAATTTTTCACTGTTTATTAAAATCAGTGATTTAAAACTGACTTAATAAATATTAAATAGTAAAAAAATTCTAAAAATGTAAAATTTTGTCTCCAAGCACATTTTAATATAGAGATCATATCTAACAGTTTGGATCAACTGTTTGAACTTTAAAAATTGAAAAACCAATCGGTTGCACCACGGTTCCGGAACAAACGTTTTGATATTAACCAGCACATATATATTTAAAATTATATGCTGGTTGGAGGATGACAATTTAACAGATCATTATCAGCAGAGAGCAGACAACATTATCCACTATAATGGGAGTATAGCCTAGAGAGCTAATCTCTCAAATTAATTAATTAAATAAATAAGATGCTTTTAGGCTTTTAGCAGTGCACGAGTTCTGCTACTACCCTAACTTTAAAGGGGGAATTTCACGTAGACCCCTCAAAAACTTCAAAATTACGTATGTCTTCCTCTAAATTTTGAAATTACGTATTTCCTCCTCTAAACTTCAAAAACTTACATATTTACTCATTTTATTGTCTTTTATATTAAAACTCATTCTAAATTTATAAAATACCCATTTTTCCCTATATTAAAAGTATAAAATGCCGCATCGAACTCAAATTTGAATCTGAAGGGTTCCTCTACCGTCCGATCCGCGCGCATCACAATAAGATCTGTGCGTGTTTGCTTCAAGATTCGTGCATGAATTGGTAAGGATCTTAAAGCAATTTTGATCTGTGTGTATTGCATTAAGATCTGTACACACTGCTTCAATATTCGTGCGTGTTTGCTTCAAGATTCGTGCTAACCTAAAGACAATAAAATAAGTAAATTTGTGAGTTCTTGAAGTTTAGAGGGGGGAAACGTAATTTTAAAATTTAGAGAGAGAAATATGCAATTTTGAAGTTCTTGAGGGGTATACGTGAGATTCCCCCAACTTTAAATTACTTTTCCTAAAAAAAAAAAAAAATAAATTCTTTTATTTTTTTGAAGCTTTTTTAAGACAATGGGAAGCTTGATTTGATTGCAACTTAGGGTGTGTTTGGATGTGGAGAGAGTAACGCTAACTCAGAAAATAACGCTATTTTTTTCGCTATTCTCAGTTTGGATCAGACAAAGAATAGCGCTATTCTCGCTAACCCGTCCAAAACATGAGTTAGTGCTAACTCCAGAACAATGTTATTATCGTTATTCTTGTGCAACATCCAAGAGCACCCTGTTAGAGAGAAGAAATGCAGTTGTCTTCTTTCCACGTACCTTTTTGCATTAATTGTTCCTTCTTTTTAATATTTTCTTTTATTAATGAGGAAAAGGAGAGGAGTATCTTTAGTTTTCTCATTGTAAATAGAATTGAAATTGATCTGTATATGGAAGCAATTTGTTACACTCAAGTACGTACCGAAGTATTTTGCACGCGGGGATGCTATTTTCAGAGACATTTTCTAAAGTTAATGGCTACTATATTCATTCAAATTTTTAAATTTGTCAAATATAGAGGGCTTTTATGAATGGATCGTTTACATAGTCTGGACAATTATAGTCCTTGGTATACATGATCTTGTGATTCCTATGATTTAAATAATCAGGGTAGATCTACAATTCTACATCCTTGATATGGAATGTTTAGTTATCTTTATAATTAATTTTTTTTAATTATATATATTGAAAACTAATTAAATTTTATATTTTTTAAATTATATAGTTCAGAGATTCTCATAAAATATTAAATGTATTTTTAAAATTAAGTGGTATTTGTGGAGACTTGAGTTCAAATTTCATTGATATAGCAAAAATTATCACCTCGAGTTTTGAATAAGAGAAACATAAAAAAGATTCATTATGCATGAGTTATTACATCATATAATCCAAATAATCACATAGTATGGCAGAAATTATCACTTTAGTTTTAGATCAGAGAGAAGGAAAAAAAACACAATATACATTAGCTCTTACCTTAAAAAATATATATATACACATAGGAGTAGAACTAGGGTGCTCCTAAGCTCACCAAGCCCTTCCGTGAGCGCGACTCTAAAACCTATCAAATTGACTTCAAACGACATTTCCAAACCGTTAGATGTTCAATCTATATTAAAATGTGCTTGGAGACCAAATTTTACATTTTTTGGAATTTTTTTACTATTTATTAAGATGGTTTGAAAATCGCTGTTTTCCAATGATGCAGAATTTTAATAAAAACAGCGATTTTCAAACCATCTTAATAAATAATAAAAAATTCCAAAAAATGTAAAATTTGGTCTCCAAGCACATTTTAATATAGATTGAACATCTAACGGTTTGAAAATGTCGTTTGAAGTCAATTCGATAGGTTTTAGAGTCACGCTCACGAAGGGCTTGGTGAGCTTAGGAGCACCCTAGTTCTACTCTACACATAGTCCTTATTATCTTTTTCAAGAACCATAATCAATATGTGGAGTCAATCCACAAAATTAGATCCATTTGATTCTAATTTCACTTTTTCAAAGAGAGATTGCATCATCATAAAATTTGCCATTATCTACAATAAAACAAAATAAATATGCAAAAATTTAGACTTAAAGTTTATGTTTTAGAAAAAAATATTATTTAATAAAAAGTTTACTCTCACTGTGTGTTTTAAAAACCGATGTCCCGTATAAAACCACATAGCGGACCAAGATCCATATTTCACCAAATCCAAGTAAGATTTGGCATCACTGCTTGAATTTAGTTATTTAGGTAAGCACAATAATGCTAATTACGTCTAATATAACTATTGGTTTGTTCGAGGTGACATCCCATGTTCCAGCTTCTCAAACCTATGTCTCAAGGCCCAAAGACGTTTTGATAGCCTAGTTAAGTGAAACCAATTCTCTATATATAAGTGTCCAACACTTATATCCTAACTCATTAAGATAACTAACGATACCTTGCTTTGGCAAGCCCATCAATTAGCGATCGAAACCTTGATAGGTTAGAGATTTTGGAAATGCATGGAAACTTAATTTTTCTTTAAGGGACTTTGTTGTTTATTTTAAAGATATGCATTGTAATAAACAATTAAATTGATAACATGAGCCCAATGTATAAGTGGAATAGTATGATACTCTTCATTGTAAGACTCTACTTGACAATAGCCATCATCGATCCTTCATGTAATCTTTTTTATTCTATCCATATTACTATTCTAATGACAATAAAGAAATTACATTCATGTCCTAAGGATAACGGCTCGCAGACCGCGTAAATGATACACAATAAGTGACATGCAAGTCACTTTTTAATTATAAATTAAATTAATCCACAGGCACCTTAGGCCGCAATTACACATATCATTCATGCATTCATTACAATATATCACACAAGCCAACGGGATCATACAATTCACATATTTCGTAACTGCAAAACAAAGTTAGATATAGAATCCAATTCTAAATATAGGCTCATGTATGAGACGATACGAAAGGGGTTCCTTGATTCAAAATATGGGCTCATGTATGGGATCATACCATATTACGTGAAACAATTCTTCTTCATATTTCATAAAATAATCATATAACGGAACCAATCTAATTGATTCAGTTTCTATAAAATAGTATTTTTGGATTAATCCAATTAACCTAAAATTCGAACCAATCCAATTGATTCAATTCTGTCATGACAATCCAATTAATATGATTATTTATTAATTCCATAACCCACAGAAAAACTGCCATATTAATTCGTATAATTAATCAATCCAATTGATTCAATTCAGACGTTAATCTAATTAACAATCAATAATTCAGAATTAATTCTACACAAGTGGCTCTGATACCACTGTTGGGATTTCGAGTAGGTTATATGTGCAACAATTCGATTCAGTTCATGATTTGTTCACTACCCGAAAACCAGAATTCATGTATAAAACTAATTCCAAGAAAAACAGATTTTACCACTAGACGCGCATCGGATAATTCGAGTCCTAGCAGCAATATTCTTCTCTATTCGATCTCGTGTCGAATCAACACAACAACACAATAGCCACGTTTCTTTTCTTCTTCTTCTTGTCAAATGAACGCATCAGTGACAACAGTTGCGTCTCTACCAGTATCCACACGAACAGGTTCGAAAACAACCGCGAGTTAGAGTACTAGCACCAACTGACAGTCCCCTTTTAGTCTTTCTCTCTCTCTCTCTCTCTCTCTCTCTCTCTCTCAGTTTCTGAACTGGTGCAAAATAAACAATCAGATTTTCGGTCTAATCGAAAATTCTGTTTTCTATCATTTTTCTATCTCTTTTCTCTTATGTCCAAAATTGAACAGTTCAGAGAGAGATCCGAAATTATCATATGTATGTGTATTTAACTATTTATAATACGACACACCATTTGATCGCACCTATTGATCGAGCCTATTCAGAAGACCTTATCCTAATGGAACAGATCAGAGCAAAAATTCGGGCCCAACTCAATAAAACTTAATCCATATTATAACTTTATAATTAACTATTAATTATGACTCAAAATATCATGGCCTGTAGAACATATTTCTAACAGGCTAAGAAGCCTTAATCTGCATTTACGAGAAAATAATTAATGGATGTATATGATGTACATGTATTTACTTGTTATCACTTTGATTCGTCCATTTCCTCTTTGTCACTTTGTCTTATATTAACGCTTCTATTGGTATTATTTTACTGTCATAGTGAGGGGCCAAGCAAGCCTATCATAGCTATTATTTGATTTACTGCTGTAAAGTGTATGACCAAGTATGGTCATCATGTTTAATCGAGTCTCTTGCAAATATTCAGACTTTTCTTCTGTGTTTTTGTTCCACTGACTCGGTATGTTATCCTAAAGTTGGTTTACGATGTTTTCATTTGCATGTTGATGATACCTGATAATACAAGTTACTCTTTAGATAGTTTAGAAATTTATGCTGGTTGAAGGAACTATGAACCACAATTTGGTTTCTTCATATTCTGTTTATGCAAATATGTGTTAAATCCAGGCCCAATATAAAGTTGCCCTCTCAATTGTGAAGTGGGAGAATATAATGGTTACATAAAATTGTGAAGATAATGCAAGTTACTTCTTTTAGAGGCCTACTGGTTAGTTTTTCTAACTTTGAATTAGCCTGAGTTGTGCTTTAATAAGAGAATAAGCAACGAAGTATGATTATATAAAATTTATTTGGAATTGGTCTTAAAATACACAAAACTGAGGTTTTTATGATTTTTATTTTTTCAGAATTTTCTTTTTACGTCCAAAGATGATGATTCTACATTGAAGGCTATTGATTTCAGCTTATCTGACTTTTTATGAGATTTTTTTTTATAATATGTACCTGTTGAAACACATGGGCACCATACTAGTTAATGTAATATGAATCCAACAACTGTCTGTGTCAAAATTTTCATTCATACCCACCATTAATAAAAAATTACACAGACATCCTCAATTTTTTTTTTAAAATGCCCCAACCGTCCAAATTCAGGGAGGTTCACTTTTTATTTTTATTTGAAAATTCTCAAAATGAAAATACTAAAGTATTTTTTTTTATAAAACACTAAATTAAATCTCAACGGTTGTCCTTTTTATATAGCGTACTCTAGATCTGAATACCAAAAATGTTAAACTAAATTTCAAAATGAAAACATTTACACAAATAACAACTGACTAAAAAGGTAAAAATATAACAAAAAAAAACCCTAGATCTGAAACATCGTACATTTACATAAACAATGTCTATAAAAAAGTATAGTCAAGGACAAAAAATGAAAAATTAGAAAGACAAAAACTTAATCGGAAACTTAAACTCAAGTTTTGATCTTATCTCTTTGTTTTTTTTTTTAAATTCTGACTGCGCTAACATCCTGTGGTATGGGAAATTCACAATCCCTTTGCAAAATCAATATTTCTTCCTCGCGAGGTTTTCGAAAAGTGACGTTGATGAGTCCAAATTGAACTACTAACTTTTAGTATAAATTAATATGCCTTTTAACCCTAATTCTACTTGCGTTCATATCACAAGCGCATGATCCTACCGTGTAGTATAATTGGGGTGTCGATCCACAGGGATAGTGTATTAAATATCTAACAATATTCACTAGTGTAGGTTATAAGGGGGTTTGAAAATAAGTTTTGAAATAGTTTTTAAAATAGTTTTTAGGGTTCAATACCCTTAAAGTTTATGCGATGGCGCTAATTGTGCTAAGGTTTGGGTTAAACAATTAAATAGAGGTTATCTAGGGTTCAGGTTCTCTCATTCTCAATTACGCAAAAATATATGTTTCTGACATTTCTCTATTAATTCAAAGTAATACAAGTATGTAATTATCTTTCTCACACAAACACAATTGATCATATCATATTCTACCCCTTAATTAAATATCCCAAAAACCCTACCTAATTAAGGTGTTTCGTAATATAATCCAAATGTACAATTTACGCTATCCTGCCAAGGGAGCCCACTGGGTTCTAACCCTAGTCTTTGAACTGCTGCCATGAATCGTTAGCTTAGACGCTAGTACTTACATGTTTGTCCCTCACACAAGGACGCAACGACCATGCAACCTTATGGCATGTAGAATACTTTGGAATTGAGAAGACAGAACTATGTATGTAAGGATACAATAAAAAGGAATTTAAAATAATAAAGTAAACTCAAATCAACATAAACAAAACATAAACATATATTAAAACATAACTTAGAATTCGAGTACAACCCTCACCTTAGAGATGAGAAGTTTAGCTTCTCATTGTCATGGAAAAATAAAAAGAATAAAATAAAGAGAACATAAATTACAACCTAATTGAAGATGGATGAACCTCTGCCTCCTTAGATGACGCATTCTTCTCCTGCTTGACTTTCGATGACTACCATTCTCTCTCTAAGTAACTCTCTAACTTAACCTAGCAATGAGGATTGCTAATCTCTATTCTATTGACTTAACATAATTAAATACACACACTAAAATCAATTACAAGAGGGGCTTTTATAGCCTTCCTAAATGAGAGGGGGAGTAATAGAGGTAGTGGAGAAAGAGAAAACTTGGAGTGCACTTCAAGTTTGCTTAGATGAAGCTAAAAATAGCTAAGATAACTTGGCTCTGAAGCAATTGTGTCCATCTGGGAGAATTATGCTGAAATTAGCATCAACGGTGGAGATCTGATTAGAATCAGAACAATCCACGAATCATGAGGCATAGGGGAACTTGCATGGCTTCCTGACTTAGCAGATTTTGCTGTAATTTTGCCATTTCGCATGTTGTGCACTTTGTGTGATGTGTTGCATGCTCCATGTGATGCTCTGCTTTGGTGCTATCTCCAAAAATCACCTAAATATCAACAGTTTTAATTTATCATTTGAAACAAATTTGATAAATTTTAAAGTTGAGTTCAGAAATGAATGTAATTAATAACGCCCCGGTTCTGTTCCTGAATAATTACCGCAAGACAACTTCATACGTGAAATAATTTAATATTTTTTTGTTTGAGTCGATGGATGATTACAGGAGAGTCGGTCATATATGTGAAATAATATAATTATTTTGTAGTGAGTTAGTTGGGAAATTATTTGAGAAGGTTAGTTAGAGATTCACATTCCCTGAGATATCTCAAAATTTGAGTTGATTTCTGAATGATCCGGACCCTTCGTATTTTTAAAATACGAATCTCAAAGCAACCCATTCTCTATTAAGAGTTGGGTTAAAATGCCTTATTATTTTGGTGCTCCACTCATACTCCAGTCTCCACATTCTCATTTTTATTTTTAAAATACAAACACTCGATCCGAACCACTCAACATGATCTCCATAATAAATGTGTCTGGAGACCAAATTTATATTTTGTGAAAGATTTTACTATTTTTTTAAATATGTATAAAATCAGAAGATTCAGGATTATCCAAAAACAGTGATTTTGTACTTATTTAAAAAAATAGTAAAACATTTCTAAAATATATAAAATTTGACTTCCATGTATATTTTAATATGAATATTATGTTGAACGGTTCGAATCAGCAGTTGAAATCTTGAAAACAAAAATAAGTATGGAACATAGTTGGAGCACAAAAACAATAATACATTTTAACCCCACTTGGCTACTCCTCTATTAATACTATTCCATACATCTAAATAGACACCATAATAATTTTTGGCATCAGTCTGAAATAAACTGAAAAGTTTAGTTATCTAGAAAATACAAGTTAGCATATATATATCCTTGTTCCGAAAATAACCAAATTAAATTAGCAAAGATCCAATTGACTCAAAATAGGACTCCTAAACTAAGCTCTTTCTCAAAATGGTCTCGCCGCACCAAACGCCACACAACTCAGCACATCAGAAAGGAGAACCGCAGTTCCGTCGTAGAAGATCCGAAGCCAGCAACAACTTTCTCTTTCCAAGTGCCCGCCACCAGTTTCATTCTGATTGTGGGCCCCGGTCTACAGTGATTCATTCTCCCCTGACCTCCTCCCTCTAGCCTCTTTGTCGCCTTCTCTTCTCTCCTCGGCCGTATCGCCTAATCGGAGTCGGTGAACTTAATTAAATGGCTCTGCAAGCTGCTACTCCCTTTGCTCCTGCTTTCTCTTCAAATTCTCGGATTAAATTCCAGTTAAAAACTGAGAGATTGCCTATAATCCCACATGCTCGCCCTTTTCTCTCTCTCTTTTGCGCTTCCTCTTCAAATCTTCCTAGATTTTCAGGTTGGATTCTGATCAAACTGAATTTTGTTACTCGTAAGTCATAGCAGAGAAACTGAATCGAAAATTAACATGATAGAGCATGCGCACCTCTTTGATTAAAAATGTCCATTGAACCCTCAAATTACATATTTTAATCTCATTGAAGCAGTGATTGATCTAATCTGGTACCAACCGGGTGCTGACGACTGAAATTAAACTGATAACATCATACTTAAAATTTCGTGCTAGGTTGTACGAAAGCATTTTCAAGTGCTGATGGCTTCCTGGAGCCCAGTGAATCAGCTGATGTGGTGTGTTTTGGAGAAATGCTGATAGATTTCGTCCCTACCGTCAGCGGATTATCACTGTCTGAAGCGCCGGCTTTCAAGAAGGCCCCAGGTGGGGCCCCTGCTAACGTTGCTGTTGGCATTGCCCGACTTGGAGGCTCCTCGGCCTTTGTTGGAAAGGTATATGTTTGAATTACAAGCCGGTACAACATTAATGACACATGTCAAACTCAAATTGGTACAACATTAATGGTGGCATATGCCAATAATTGATACCAAAGTCCAGTGATACTATGCGTGCTAGTACAACTGACTGCAAATAAAAGGGGCGCAAACTTTGCTAATTTTTTACCCAATAACATTAAATAGGTCGGAGAAGACGAGTTTGGTTACATGCTGGCGAACATTTTGAAAGAAAACAGTGTGAATAATAGCGGGTTGCGGTTTGACCCGGGTGCGCGCACAGCTCTAGCTTTTGTGACACTGAGAAGCGATGGTGAGCGTGAATTCATGTTTTATCGCAACCCTAGTGCCGATATGCTTCTCAAAGAGGAGGAGCTTGATCTTGAACTCATAAGAAAGGTACATTTATTTCCTGTTTTACGCCTTCTTTAGTTATTATTTTTTTAATCAAACTTATTATTTAAGTATTGATATCAGTAATATCGAATAATTAAACTTGTAAATACTGCAACACAGACTATTTATTAGACTTTAAACATCATCTGTTAAATCATGTCGTGTACAGGCAAAAATTTTCCATTACGGTTCTATAAGCCTCATCACTGAGCCATGTAGATCGGCACATGTGGCAGCTGCTAAAGCGGCAAAGGAAGCAGGGGTTCTTTTGTCTTATGACCCGAATTTGAGGCTTCCCCTGTGGTCGTCAGCTGATAGCGCTAGAGAGGGCATACTGAGCATTTGGGATATTGCCGATATCATCAAAGTAGTTTTCTTTCTTCTTACATAATTTTTTTTTTGCCTAATTGCTCAAGTTGCTTATTGCTTAGGTCAAGTTTGTTTACTTTTTGTTAAATAGATAAGTGAAGAGGAGATATCATTTCTTACACGAGGAGAGGATCCATATGACGATGCTGTTGTGAGAAAGCTTTTTCATCCTAATTTGAAGTTACTTCTTGTGACCGAGGGGTCTCAGGGCTGTAGGTATTATTCCAAGGTAATCAATTCTGAAGTACATAATTATTAAAAAAAAAAAACGATTCTAAAATACCTACAATTTTTTTTTATATGTTAAAATGGAGCACAATGTAATAGGATCCGAATCTGCTGCGATCCTTCACCTGTGAATAGTATCCTGCAATTTCTGCTTTTCTCAATCCAGCTATTGAATTGTTTTGAGATACGTGCACAGAAAAAGTTAACGCTGGATTTGGAAAAGCAGGAATTTCAGGGTTACTGTTCAAACGTGAAAGATCGCAGCAGATTTATTTCCCAATGTAATATGGCATTTAGTTCACTAAACATATAGAAACGCTGCATCTTGTCCTATAAACTGAAAATTGTCCAAAATACCCCGCCTTATTGTTTTAACTTTTACAAATGAGAAAAAGAAATAGAGGTGATTTGGTATTTTTAAGGAATGAAGAGATGAGGGGTACATATAACATATGGTATATTTTTTGTTTCGCATGAGATGTTGATTTTTCATAGGCTGACAATGAAATTCTTCTTTCATTATTATTATTCTATATGGTAAAAATTAGCTTAAAAATATGTGTACAATAGGAATTTAGTGGAAGAGTGCCTGGAATAAAGGTTTCTGCTGTCGACACCACTGGAGCTGGAGATGCTTTTGTTGCCGGCATTTTGTCCCAGTTGGCATTGGATCAATCTTTAATCAAGGTACAACACAATAAATTTGTTCAATATTTTTCGAAAATGGTTGTTGTTTTAAAAATACCTACTGATGCTTGTTTGAACTTTGTGATTAATAGGATGAAGTCCGCCTAAGAGAAGCTCTTAAATTTGCGAACACATGTGGTGCTTTAACTGTGACGGAGAGAGGGGCAATACCGGCATTACCAACTCGTCAAGAAGTTCTAGATGCATTAGTAAATGTGCCTGCTTGACCATTTTTTTGTTCCGTAATATGAATTTGTGTTATAATAAAATGAAAGTAAATTGCGGCTTGGTGAAGCGGTAGTACATAAACCGCCAGCATTAGATTTCCTTGGGGAATTAGTTTTTCCTGCTGAGATATTTTGCCAGTGTAAATATTTTATGAATTGATAATCATATAATTATAACTGCTGGCAAATGCTCTATTTATTTCACTGAGGTTGGTAAAAAAAAACCGGTTGCAAATTTACCACTAGTTATTGATTTGATCTGAGATTTTGGGTTGGCATCTTTGTATCATCAGTCTCTAATTGCAAATGTAAATAAGACATTGTGCTGTTCATAGTGCCGATTTCTCAGTTCGTCATCGTACCACTTTCCCTTGGGGAGATATTTTCTGATACGGAACTGTCTTTATGTTCACTTCAGTTTAGTCTCTTCTATTTTTTTTTTTGATAGAATGAGTTTTGAGTACAACAAGACTCCAAATATGCTAGCTTCTGTTTTCTTCTATAATTTTATTGCTTAGAGCATTTATCAATTTGAAACCCAATGTAAGGAGAGTCACTTGTACAGTTATACCAAAACAACAAAAAACACAAAAATCTGTGCACCACCACCCAATTGTTACTTCTTTTTCCTTTCTTTTTTTTTCAGATTGCCACCTAATCTGATTTCTTGAACCTCAGTGCCTGAGATGAACTGTAGTCTATACAGTCCTAACCGTTGGATGGAATTGTGATTAAAATTTTCCATTCTTCAGTAAATAGATTTGCTGCCAGTATTTTTTTCTTTTCTTTTTCGTTTAAAGAAAGAAATCTAAAGAGCGACTCGCATTAGTAATGAAGTTCCCGGCCCCGGGCCACCTTGCAAAGACCAATGCAATTTTACTCTCATACCCAACTGCCTCTGATCATCTGCACATGTTACCAGACTCATTTTACTCTCATACCCAACTGCCTCTGTCCATATAATAAAGACTAGCTGCCCTCTCCTGCATTTTGAGTTTTAGTGGAGATTTATCAGTTTCGACCGACTTTGCCTCCCCTTGAATTTTTTTTTTTGCCCTCCTCTGGACGTTTGATTTGTAATTTGGGTTAAATTTAGGGTTAAAATTGAAATAAATTTGTTGAATTTTGATTGGTAATTAGAATTATAAGTCAAAAAATCAAAATATCGGAAAGTATAAGTTAAAGTATTATTTTTTATCGAGTACCCAATTGATTAATGAATTTAAATCTGATTCGATATTTTTTTTGCCTCCGCTGACGAAAATCCTGGATCCGCACTGGCTCTTGGCATATACTATGTCAGTGTTAGAGTCCTCGTCCAGTAAATCTAACAAATGTATTCGAAGATTTCATTTACTTTGATGGAAAAAGGAACAACAAAAATTTAGTTTGTTAGGGGTTAGATTCCTTAAGTTGCATCAATAAAAATTTATCTGAACATTCCCTCCAAATCTAGCTTACGTCGGTGTTAGATTCTTCAAACGACTTTTATACTTATAAATCGGGGTTGCCCACCAGGTATGAGCCGAGCTAAAAAAAAAAAAGTTCTTTTTCAACTGTTTAAGTGATTAGTTGTAGACCGGACTGAAAAATTAACTCTCTTATTTAAAGTAGGAATTAGGAAAACAAAGTAGAAAAATGTATAAAAGAAATTCATAATAGAGAAGGGTTCCAATGCCTCATGTTTTTCATACCTCAGCATACTTCATATTTTATATTTTCGTTTTTAAAGTGTAAATTGTCCATCCGAATCGTTCAACATGATATCCATACTAAAATATGATTGGGGATGAAATTTTGTAATTTTTGAAAAAAATTTACTATTTTTTAAGATAGGTATAAAATCATTGTTTTTTGAACTATTAAAAAAACAGTGATTTTCTACCCATCTTAAAAAATAGTAAAAAAATTTCAAAAATTATAAAATTTCATCCCCAACCATATTTTAGTATGCATATCATGTTGAACGGTTCGGATGGACAATTTAGACTTTAAAAACGAAAATATAAAATATAAAGTATGCTGAGGTATGAAAAACATGAGGCATTAGAACCCTCCTCTTCATAATATTGCTTTACAAAAATTAAGCTGTTGGTTAACTTCTTTTATTATGACAGATACTCGAAGCAATAGGGAAAAAAATGTGTATGAATTTATTGACATGATTGATATTGAAACACAGAAACAAACTATTAGAAATTAAGACCAAACAATTTATATAATTTGCTAGTATCATGTGATTGTTCTAAGTTATCACTTAGTGATCGAGATTCTGAAAATTCACATGTTTTCTGAATTGAGATGATTGCAATGTAGATAGTAAAAAAAAAAAAAAATGAAGTATATAATTTTCGGTTACTCAATTTTCGATATTCTGGTTACTCAATTTTTTTTTTTACTATTGGTAACCAAAAATTATAAAAAAAATTGAGAGTTGACCGCCCCTCAGTGGGGGCGGTTAGGTCATTTATAAAAAAAAATTCAATCAGAGAGCATATTTGCTAATTTTTTTTTGTTAGGCCATTAATAAAAATTTCGACTGATATGTACCTTTCAACAAAAGTGTGTATTTCAAGTTGCAAGAGAGAAATCCTATAAATAAATATACATACAACAGAAGAAAAAAAGTCACAACTGGCCATTTAATGGCCGGCTTGGATATTTTTAAAAATACCTAGCTAACGTGAGTATATTTATTAATTTGTAATTAACTTTGGATATTAATAAAAATGTCGGCTTATTTAAAAATTTTGCGATCTATAAATAAAATTAATCCATTTAATGAAGGAAAGAAAAAAAATATAAACTATTTACGTTGTATCTTAATTTAATATTTCAATTGCGTGAACTGAAATTCAGATTGAATTGTATATATATTTATTCCTTAATTTACGAGGTATTACATTTTTTAAATGCATTCCAGCTCAACAAGTATGGTTTTGAATAAATAATACCCAACTTTATTTCCAACAATGGTCTTCTCTAAAAAATATAGTGGTCTTTGCAAAAACACTGGCCAAACATCATAAACAAGTTTTTTTTTAATAATTTTTAGTGGTATCTGTTAGACTATTTGAAAACATCGTAATGAGTTTTGTTTCCAAAATGTGCAAGTAAAAATAGGTTGACAACTTATTTTACTGACTATCTCTTTAATTGAATATTGGATAGGCAACAAGAGGACTAAAAGGAAAACTAAGGAAGCAACATGTATGAAGATATATTAGAGGAATTCATATCCTCTGCATTAACTCAAAAATGAATATTTTGAGTTAATGAATCTCGACTGTCCGATCTGTTTTAAAATTCGTGCAAACTAGATCTGCACTAATATTAAAGGGCTCCCAATATTATAGACACGAGCCGGATTGGCTCTGTTTAAAATCAGACGGTTGAAATTCATTAACTCAAAAGATTCCCTTTTGAGTTAATGCAGAGGATACGGATCCATATTGGAGGTTATTCCCCTTCGAGTCTGGATGCCTGGAGATGATCAGCTGGTATCGTAGCAAACTGGCGATACTCCTCCCCCTCCCCCTCCACCTTCTCCATCACCTCCACCAGTTTGAAGTGTTGTGACTCAAGATAGTCAAGAGTTATATAGCATAAGTATCTAGATATTAGTAGTTAAAGAGGGCTAGACTAAGCAGAAGCACTTTTGAGCTGAATCGAACTCAGGTGCTTTTCCGAAAGAAAAGCAGGTTCCTGCTTTTCCGGATCTAACCATTCAAATTTTTCAATTCGCGTATTTCGATAAAGAAACTTTTTCATGTATAAATCTCGACGAACTTGAATGGTTGGATCTGGAAAAGCAGCAGAGTCGGACTCCTTTTGAGCTTTATGCGTTTTGTTTCCTTGCTTGCACACAAGAGGTTCCTATTATGATACTTGGTGTTTAGATTCATGACCAGTAAGTAGTCTTTTGGAGAGCTTTGATTATGTTAGCTCTAAACAGTTTCTCCGTTTTGTAAGTTAACTCGGTTTCGTAATAAAACTAGGCTTCGGTCTTTTTAACAACAAAAAAAGAGTGCATCACAGTCAGAAATTACTATGAAAACTATAACAAATATCCACAAAAGTATCACTAAATAAAACAGTCAACTGTTCAAACATAGTTTTCTAGTTGTTTAAATGACTTTATGGAAGTTAGATCGCTTAATTATAATCCAAATTATTCTATGTTAAATTTGGGTTATGCAAGCTTGAATGCTTGATCCAGTGTTATCTCAGTCGTTTAGATATATGAATGAATGGTTATGTTGTGGTTAAACAGTATGTCTTGTCGTATATCAATTTAGGGGAGATTTAGTTCTAAGTTGTAATTTAGTAGTAGTGATAAATTTGAGATATCTTTTTAGGTTTGAGTTAATTATTAAAATATGACCTGATTGGTCTTGTCTTTAAGAAAATATATGTTAAAATTTTGTAAATATGTGTGTAATAAAAATAAAATGTCGTCAAGTAGCTATACAACTTTTTTTTTTGGAAAATAGAAGAGAAAGAACAAAACCATTTTAAAAAAGAAAATACAAAAGCAATATGATAAAGCTCTCTAGGCCTATTTCGGTAAAACCAGGCCCTTATAACGCAGCCTAGAATAATTATTAAATGCCTTTGTTTAAGATTGTACAAACTAATTGATTTTATTCATACTTTTCATAAGGTATAGTTCTGTTACTTCGTTGTTTTCTGTGATTTGTCTAACACTATTCACAATTTTTAAATGATTCCACAATTATATATTTTCTTTGCTTTAGAGACTGTTTATGTTTTTCTATATATATTATGCCGATGAATTGGAGGAACTACACTTTTTTTTTTTTTTTTTTTTTTTTAAGGTTGGAAGCTTTTAAGGTCCAACAATTTGATTGACCATAAATTTTTTTTTACAAGTTCCTAATTTGGGTCTGCACACTCTATGTACATCAGTACATATGACTATAGAACTAGAATTATTTACAAGGAAACTACACAATTTTTAATTAAGTAATTTTATAATTGAAGTGTCTTGTAAAGTTTGCAACAATTATTGAGATGTTGGAGGAAACAAATGAAGGTAGAATTTCTTTTACCTTTCTCCTTTTATTGGGTTTTACATGTTAGACTCAACAAAATGCTTAAGATTTGTTGTTAATTAAAAATCATGTATATTTGAGTAGTCACAAAAATATTTATAGGGTAGTATATTATTGAATAGTAATACTTTTATCAAGAGAAAAACAATAACCTATGTACACAAAATTTCAGATCAACCATTCGGAGACCATGATTCATTACGGGCTTCTTTGCGATGCGATCAACACGAAAACAAACTTAATTGGATGTCGATATATCCATTTAGTTTTTTGCAAATTGCACATGCAGAAAACAAAAAGGTATAATTTAAGCAATATTGTTTGTGCACATGAGATCCTTGTATGGTGAAATGGAGTAAAAATAAAATAGTAGTTTTTTAAGTTAGATTTTCCAAAAAATCTTTGGAAAAAAAGAAAGGAGAAAATATATTTTATACCAATAAAATAAAATAATGTGTTCCTTATTTTCTACTATGTCTATATGGAAAATGAAAAATGATATTATCAAGGGTGAGAGTGCTATTGACAAAATAAATAAATAGAAGTGACATAATGATGTAATTTAGTGATCTTAAGTCTATTAAAGATCATGCTGTAATTTTTCAAAATATTTTTTTTTCAGAGTAATAAATTGTAAATGTTATCCATGTCAGCTTGACCAAGTATTATCTTTCATAACAGTACCTCTCTACTAAATTACTGGACTTAATCAACATGAATCTTAAAGCGATTCACACGAATTTTAAAGAAATAGTTAGTACGTACGGTGAATGCCAGATGCATGATATAACATTAGAATTTGTGTGAAGCTAGAGAAGTTTATTCATTGTATATGTTATAATTATCCTTATTCCTTACAAGTTTCTTGGAGCTCATAATTAAGTTGAAGTTACATATGAATCCAAAGCTACCGAAATTTTTATAGTTAGCACAGTCAAAAAATCAAATTAAATGACTATCCTCTTTCTCTTTTTTTCATTCTTACCACCCACGCGGATCTAGTTCGCGCACCTAGTTGGTTCTGAGCTGGTGCACCAAATTGATTTTTTTTTTTTTGCGCGCAAACTAGGTTAGTGCACCAAATTTTTTTTTTAGTTGGCGCACCAAAATTTTGCGTTGTTGATTCATAACATAACTACAAGGGTTTGGTGCGCGAACCCAGTCTGCGCACCGCGCTATCTTGGTACACGAATCCGATCCGCGTGGGTGGTATGATTGAAATTATGCTGGAGAGGATGGTAATCATTTAATTTTGTTTTTTTCTTGTGCTAACTATAAAAATTTCGGCCAAAGCTACGAGTGAACTATAGATGCTTTTTCTTTATGATGAAAAACATGACCTTTCCATGTCGCTCCCCAACGAATTCAATTATTTTGCCTCACCCAATTTATCAGAAAAACCAATTAACTCTGGTGAATAAATATTTATTTATTTACTGTTTTGTTCAAGCAAATCCAGGCAGTGATTTGGGCCACAAAGATTTCAAAGTTGGGCCCAACACAAATAAATCTCGTTTTGACTCCAAAATTTCGGCAATTTTTTGAAAAAAATATATTCTATTTTGTATGAATTAAGAGTAATTCATGGATCTGTTGAGGCACAATTCCGTAAAACAAGGGAATTTCTAAAAGATAAACCCCACCTAGGTATTAATGTTTGGTCTACCTCTACCACAGCAGATTATATCATCGCAATCCGTACTTTTTTTAATTAAATATGATATCTAGTTAATTATGTATATATTATCTTAGGACACTTATTGTCACTAATTAAATAATTATTCCGTACTTTCCATGATTTGAATAATGCCTGTCTCCTAATCTGTTGACCATCGGTTAATAACGAATTGCATTCTCAACTTATCCAACGGCAACACCTAATTAGCCTAGCTAGATCAAATTAACAATGCGTTTAAAGATAGTGTGTTATGTGTAGATCAAAGAAAGGGAATTGGAACCTTTTTTTGGTCACTTGTAAAGTTGGTAAATCTCTTCCTTGAACCATTCATCAAAATACTCTCGTTCCATGCAAATAAATGGATCAAATCCATTTGAAAGAATGACATTGTGCATTAGGCATATTAACCACTCTAAATTTTATCAGACAAAAAGAAGGAAAATGTTTTTGCTAGATTTGAGTAAATGTTGTGAGTTCAAGCCATCCAACTATTTAATATCCACAATTGATTGTTTCTTTCGAATTTCAAATCTGCAATCTGTCACACAGATAACATTGTCTTTGCCACTATATCAAATACTGGTTCTCTATTTTTAAAAGGAATGCAACATATGGATTTCCCAGGAGGTCTTGCATCCTAGTACTACTTCTGTCCAAGAATGCTTAATTACGGAGTTCCGATGGGATCCAGTGCTTTACGGAGTTCCGATCAGAGTTACGATGGGATCCATATGTTAAATCTAGATAACTAAGTAGTATCAAAAGTATCATCAACATCATGAAAATGATGTGCAATAAATAATATTATTATCAATTTTAGATGATCTTCCTATTATTTATGAGAGGAAGATAGAGAGAGGACTATACACCCATCTTAATAGAGATTGAGAAAGTGTTAAGATATCATTAATATTTTTGCATTTCGTTGTTATCATTATTGTTAATATTTGTTTGTATTAGATGACAAATATTAAGCTATGTTTAAATTTTCATACAAAATATCAACAAACTTCATTATTAGTTTCTTTTTGGAAAAAGAGAGGGTGAAAGCAAAAGCGAAGATGCATATTTTAATATTGAATTATTTAGTTGTTGAGTTGTAGTATACTTTGAATTTTTTTTGTTAGATTTATTATTGTGTATCACTTTCTAATACTTTATTGAATAATGTTTGATTTCCAGAGTTTGAGAGAGTATAAAAGAATTCAGATCCTCTCCGGTACCGTAATAGAGAATATTTTAGAATTACTAGATCTGGACCGTTCTTTTTAACTTGGCACGAATCTCAAAGCCAATAATACAACTCCTGCGCTAGCCCGAATTTCAAAGCAGCTGAGAGTTAATCTCAAACCGTAAAGTGAAGGGAATCTTTTACAATATTGGAGAGGATACTTGTCTAAGTATAAAATGAAGTGATCACATTATTTTGAAACCTCTCAATTTAAATTTTTTTTGAGAACCTTTGCAGAGAATGTGAAGTCATAAGGAAAAATCAAACTCTTAATTTTTAGGTAATTTCTTCTTGAATTTTTTTTCTAACCAACTGTATTACCTCTCGTTTCTCCTCAATTTTAAATTTTAAATTGATGGTTTGAAAGAAGTTGAAAGACAATAAAATCTATCGTTTTTTTTTAGTTGTCCTTTGACAATAGAATTCAAATTCGATAAATGAAAAAAACGGCAATAATTAATGCATGATGAAGTCTATTATTGATAATTAAAAAAGATGCTTTTCTAACACGGAAGAAATGGATGAACAATTGAATGAACCACATGTTAAGATTCATTTAATTAATGCGATGATTCAGATTTCTCTCAAGAATTGGACTAAGAACGAAAATATTGATTTCATGTAAATTTTTTATGAAGGTAACCTAAAATATTATGCCTTCCTAAAGTACCATCATGCAATCATAGCATATCATCTAAAAGTAGGGTGGCAAAAAAGCTCGTGGCTCGATCGTGACTCGCACCTGACTCGCTCGCTAACAACTCGTTCGTTACTAGACCAAGCTGTTAACGAGCCAGCTCACCACTAGTTCGGTCCATAATTAACGAGTTCAAGTTAGGGCCTAGCTTGCTCGCCAGCTCGCGAGCTAGCTCGATTAGGCATCAATTTGTGAATTTGTATGATTTTGTGTGCATTTTATGCTGTCTAGTTCGGTTCAACTTGATCCAAAAAATTTGTAGAATTTATTTTCTTCTTAAAACAAGATCCAGCCAAGCCCAGCGAGGCAGCTCGTCAGCTTGCGAGCTAGCTCGGACTGGCTTGTCACAATTTCAAGCTGAGGTTTTAGCTCAGATGCCCTAGGTCCAGCTCGCTCGGCTGTAACTCGGTCTAGAATTAACAAGCTTTTTGGATCCAGTTTAACTTAAATTTACACGAATCTTAAAGCGGACACTAAAATTGGAAAGTAATGGGATAGATAGACAGGAATAAAAAAAGATGCGAAATGAAATCATAAAAGGTAGCAATAAGCATTCAATTAATCAGCACAGAATCAAGGGAAGCAGTCAAGCAGCAATTATAGCAAGCACATCAAGGAAATCAAGGAGGGGAGATGTGGGGCCCTGGTGCAGATAGATTAGATGGCATCATGGCAAGTCTGAGAAATGGGAATGCGACATTTTGTAGACACGAGCCCCAGTTCTCGCTCTCTGCATCGCCATTAAATGAAAAACATGTGCACCTTGTTTGTACTTCCAGTCTTCCATGGCTCCATCGCATTGGATTAAACGATTTCGTTGACTTGTACGAATCTCAGAACATCTTTTTACGTCTATTATTACTGTTGGGGGTCGTGTGTAGACTGTAGATTAGGTATAATATTTCCTAATGGGCCGATTAAATTGGGCCGTCTAGTCTAGTCTGCTGTGATTTTTACCAATCCATGGCCATAGGGGAAGTTAATCCTCTTTTCTATTATTCCTAATCCTCTAGGAAGAGAGGCATTAACTGATTTCATCAGTAAATATCAAATTGACATGGTCGCCATACATAAAATTAAAAAGGAAGATTTTACTAATAGAATTCTTAGATCTTTATCCAATAAACTTGATTTATGGCTTTATGTCCCTTCTATTGGTAGATCACATAGCAACAAAGTTGATATTATATCACATAGCATACATAAATTTTGTTTAGATATTCACTTAGTTAATATCAATCTATAAGATTCTTAACTATAAAAGGATTTTAGTAGAAGAACCTTTGTTATGGTGGTCAATACCTGTACCCCTAAAATAAAAATATTTATGTGGTTTGCATTTCACAATAGAATCTTCACCAAGATTAATCTGAGAAAAAAAAAAGGCTGAGAGGGTACTGTCACTTGTGTGTTTTACTCTCAAGATGAAAAAAACCAGTTGTATTATTCACAATGGTACACAATAAAAACTGTTTTCTCCTTTGCTCTGACATTACCAGTTAAAGAAAGAAATGCATTCTTATTATTATTCAGTGCTGCTTGTTGGACTATTTAGAAATATAGAAATGAGATTTGCTTCCAAAATTTACAACCTAAATCAGCTAGAAGTATAATTTATCTCATTATCTCTTTGGTTCATTACTGGACAGGCCAAGAAGAAAGTTCAAGAGAAAGCTGATCAGTGGATACCAGATGAAGAGATCATGGATGCAATTCCATTGAGGGTGATCTGGCCTGGTGAAGAGGAAAGCATGTCATTTCATCAAGAAGACTCAAATTAGTGATTTCAAACAGTGTTTTGTTTTGGCACAGTATAGTGCTAAGGATGAATGCTCTTTAGTTCAGGTGTTAGTAGAGGCTTAGTAGAGATTGGAAGTATGAGGTGATTACCTACTAATATATGGGTACTTTTGTTCTAGTTAAACTTTAGCAGCAGAAAGAGAGCTAAGTGATCTCTTTTTATTGGGATTATCCTTATTTTTTTGTAACTAAACTAAGTGGTTTTGTTAGTTTTAATGAAACTGAGCAACTGCCTTTTTAACCAATAAAATTATTTCATTTTTAAAAAGAACAATTGAGAGAGAGGTCATATAATGGAGATATTTAATTCAGATTCATAATTGTAATTGTTTACTCTTTTTTTTTTTTTTTTAATGAAACATCTATTAATTCTCTATTTTGGATTCTATAGTATAAATTTACTTTACTTACATATTAGTTAAATTTGGATTAGTTGTTGTTTGAATTATTTTAATAATGTCATGTATCTGTATGAATTTAAATTTCTCACCAATGCAAATTTTATCATGTATTTTGAAGGATTAAACTTGATATGTTCATGAACAATTGTTATTGTATAACAGTGTTTAATTTGATGTCATTGATTGGTCATGCTTTGTCATGACCGATTGTGAGACTCAAAAAATTTAAATTGCAATTACAAAAAAGATAGAGAAAAAAAAAATATTTTGTCTTTTTATACATGTGGAGGTAATGATTATATTATAGGTTTAACCATCAAAGTATGAGATAAGTCAGATTAAACAATAAGAATAAAATCTGAAACAAGATATCATGGCCAAAAAGACTGGTTTAATCCTGTTTTATTTGTACTAAATATGCATGAGCCATGAGATGAGCAGTTAATCACGCTGTGGCCATTAATGAGACTGAGTAGGCGGGGCCCACTTTCTGATTTATTCCCGTGAAACAGGCATAGATGATAGATAGCTATGGAAGCCTATCCGGGAATAAGTAAATAATACCACCCCTCCAGGAGTCACAATCCCAAATTTCATGGATTCCTCTTTGCCTTGAGTTTAAATAGAAATATTGCAAAGCATCTAGAAAGAGATCCCCTACTCTATATACCATACATATAACATACATACATACATTAATTAATCTATAGATAGCTCCGTTAATTTTTCTCTTAAAATAGAAATTCCTTTCCAATGACTATATTTTTGGAAACAAAACTTTTTTCCAAATAAATTATGACATAATTAAAAAGGCAAGTTTCCTTCCTCGTGTATTGTACTATCTATCTGCATGACATATCCTCAAACTTTTTTATTGCAAACCAAAAACCAGCTTTAGAATCTTAATAAGTATTTTTTTTTTTCTTCTCTAAAAGGCCACCGGAGCAGGCTTTTCTTTTGCCACTTTTGCTTTTGCCCCCCTCCACTTTTTACTCATTTCCTCGTGCCCTCAAATGGTCGTGCAAATTAAATAACAAAGAATCTCTGAATTTGTGGGAAGGCCCTCCGGTTGTATATTATTAATTATCAGCTGATAACTGACTCCTTCCCCTCTAATATAAAATTTGAGGGATGCTTCGGTGGACATAAGGACCTATTTGTAAAATGAACATATTTTCATTTTCAAAATTCAAACAGTCGATCCGACCGTTCAACATTATCTCCATGTTAAAATGTACTTGGAGGTCAAATTTTACATTTTTTTTTGAATTTTTTTACTATTTATTAAGATGGTTACAAAATCGTTGTTTTCAGACCATTGAAAAATAGCGATTTTGTAACCATCTTAATAAATAGTAAAAAAAATCAAAAAAATGTAAAATTTGACCTCCAAGTACATTTTAATATGGAGATAATGTTGAACGGTCGGATCGACTGTTTGAACTTTGGAAATGAAAATATGTTTAATTTACAAATAGGTCCTTATGTCCACTGAAGCAAATGCCATAAAATTTTCCTTTGAAGTCTTAAGACTTATAGCATGAATTTTAATAAGTCGGGGTGTTATGTGAAAACTGAATGGGCTTTTCCAGCTAAGGCGAGCTAGTAGCGACGCTGCGATCCACCCATGTGGGTCAAGTTTTTAATGCGAGTTTTGGTGGTGGTGAGCCGTTGGAGACTTATCCTCCTCTCCGTTCCATCAAAAATTGTACAATCCATTTATTATGTTCTTCATTCAAATTAATTCTTTTGTTTTCCCTTCTTAACTCTAAAGATAAAAAAAAAACACAACAATATTTGCTCAATTTATATTATTTACTTCTACTTAAAAAATTAATTATTAACAGTGAAATGTGATAGAAAATTATATACAGTGAAAATGGGATATCAGTGTGCAACTTGTATACAAGAAAAAGGACACCTCCATTTAATATATAAGGCTAGAGAGGAGCAGGAAATAGAGGGGGGGTGAAACCGTGGAAAGCTTTTGCGGTGTACGAGATTTCAGCAGTTTGATGATGGCGCAAATGCACGCGTAAGGAATTTCGAGAAATCCTTTGCATCGCCATTTGCCAACATACTCTTCTTCCTTGCTCCGGATCCTCTCCAATCGCATGACCGGACGGAGAGATCACGTATCAACCGTCCGATCTAATATAAAGGGGCCAAAGGTGAGTGATAATATGAAAATTGTACGTAGATGGATGGAGAGAACCCGAATTTGAGCTATTTTGAGAGGCTAATCTAAGTTGGTTAATGAATTTAATTAGACATGAAAAAGTTTACCATCCCAAACCCCATCATTATCTTATTCCGATTTTCCCACCTCCTGTTCCCTAATTTTTCTACCCCTGCTATTATTCAACTGTTCCATCCCAGACCCCAATGCACCCAGTAATTTTTAATCCCATCCTCCGTTTTGTTGGTATTGCAAATTCCCAAATACAAGAAAACATATTAGTTATTTTTTTAAAGGGATAAAAAAATGCGGATTAGCCACTGACACGTCACCTTCTCCCATACAAAACACAGCCCGGCACTGGTTGCAATCAACGCTTCCCTTGTCCTCTTCCCTTTTCTCTTTTTTCAGTGGGCTACAAATTTCAATAATTTATTCATTTAATTTTTTTTTTTCCTCTTTAACGAAAAACAGATCCAATAGAATAATTTAAAAATTAATCCCTGAACAGGGAAGAGGAAAAGAAAGATGATGTGCGGTTGTTTATATAAGTCGAACAGACTAAAAGGCAAAAGCCTCTGCACGAGCTCAGATCCCTTCCCTTCCCTTTGCTCTCATCTCTATTCTATTCTTATTCTATTGTCTCATTTCTCTCTCTCTCTCTCTCGCACCATACCTCACACCACACACCACGCCACACCGCACCAGTCGACTCTCGACAGAGAGAGAGATACAATACAAGCATATATTATATATATATATATATATATATAATACCGATTACCAACAAAGGAAAAACCAAGGCGAGCTGGAGCTGTTCTCAATTCTCAAATCAGACTGAAGCAACCAGAGAATAAACAAATTAAACTGGCACTGTACTCCAGCAACAGAGAGAGAGAGGCCAGTAGTCCAAGCGTGGGAGACTGGGAATTGAAGTAGGAGAGCCGAACTGGAACTCCTCGGGCACGATTCTTAAAGCATCCTTTGCTCGCTACATGCTGTTGCTCCACCCACACAATACAAAACCCAAACACATGCTCCTCGATCATCTCCTCCTCAGCCTCCTATCATTCTCACTCTCGTTCTCTACTTCTCCTCTCCTCTAAAACCACTCACGTACCAGAACCCCTCACTATCACAATCAGAGAGAAACACAATTGATCTCATTCGAGAGAGCAAATTATATAATAGATATATATATAATTAAGTTAAGATGATCACAGCACTAGATTTCTACCACGTCATGACGGCCATGGTGCCGTTGTACGTGGCGATGATCCTTGCTTACGGTTCCGTCAAGTGGTGGAAGATCTTCTCCCCGGACCAGTGCTCCGGTATCAACCGCTTTGTCGCGCTCTTCGCCGTGCCCCTTCTCTCCTTCCACTTCATCTCGACCAACGACCCGTACACGATGAACCTCAAGTTCATCGCTGCCGATACCCTCCAGAAACTCATGGTGCTCGCCATTCTCACTGCCTGGAGCAATCTCAGCCGCAGCGGGTCCCTCGAGTGGACCATCACTCTCTTCTCCGTTTCCACTCTCCCAAACACTCTCGTCATGGGTATCCCTCTGCTTAAGGGCATGTACGGTGAACCCTCTGGCAGCCTTATGGTGCAAATTGTGGTGCTTCAATGCATCATCTGGTACACTCTCATGCTCTTCATGTTTGAGTACCGTGGCGCAAAGCTCCTCATCACCGAGCAGTTCCCTGACACTGCCGGCTCCATTGCCTCCATCATAGTTGATTCTGACGTGGTGTCTCTTGACGGGAGGCGAGATGCAATCGAGACTGAGGCCGAGATTAAGGAGGATGGAAAAATTCACGTGACGGTTCGTCGGTCCAATGCGTCTCGATCCGACATCTACTCGCGCCGCTCAATGGGTTTCTCCAGCACCACGCCACGGCCATCAAACCTCACCAATGCAGAGATCTATTCCCTCCAGTCTTCGAGAAATCCGACCCCCAGAGGATCAAGCTTCAACCACACTGATTTCTACTCCATGGTTGGGCGAAGCTCCAACTTTGGTGCGGCTGATGCATACGGTATGCGCACTGGTGCCACACCGAGGCCATCCAATTATGAGGAAGACCATGGGGGTGCGGCAGCAGCCCCTCCAGGACCCACGAAAGGGCGCTTCCATGGACCGCATTACCCGGCTCCCAATCCCGCAGTGTTTTCTCCCGCACCACCGGCAGCCACAGGTGTTCCTCAGCAGAAGGCAACAGGTGGAGGTGCCACAAAGAAAGTCAATGGTCAAACACATTTGTTGAAGACGGAGGACGGCGGCACCAAGGACTTGCACATGTTTGTATGGAGCTCGAGCGCTTCACCGGTTTCAGATGTTTTCGGCAACAACCAGGAGTACAGTCTCCCGACAGCTGGTGCCGACCCGTCAGCAGTGAAAGAAGTCAGGCTTGCTGTCTCTCCCCGCAAAAGTACTTAAAATTCCTTTTCCTTACTCCCTAAATCCCCTCAGTTTGTGTTCTTCATGTTATCTATGTTAATATCCTTGCAACTTGCAAGTAGCAAATAGCCTGCTTTGTCAAAAAATAAAAATCTTTCTCATCTCTTGCATAGTTTTAATCTAATGGTACAATTTAATTGTAAGTGGATGGGAGAAGGGGGGATGACTACGTGGAGAGAGACGAATTCAGCTTCGGCAACCGAGGAATGACGGACCGAGATGACGGGGACGAGAAGGGACACGACAACACCAAGGCGGGAGGTGTTGGGGGCCCTGGCCCGATGAGAGCGACAGCCATGCCGCCAACAAGTGTCATGACAAGGCTGATTCTGATCATGGTTTGGCGCAAGCTGATCAGAAACCCAAACACCTACTCCAGCCTCATCGGTATCATCTGGGCCCTCGTCTCCTTCAGGTGAGAATCATTTATTACCACGCCAAAATTGTTAAACTCTCTTATTTCATTTAATATACCAAAAAAGTAGTTGGTACTGAAATTGCTTTGTGGAAGTTAAAAGGTAATTGTAAACAAACAATGAGATCGAGCAGAGCAATAAATGCGTCCCCGAATGAGGGGACTGTTCTTGGTTGTATTCTTTAGGATATTGTTAATGAGAATATATGTATATTTTACACATGTATATTAATTATAACCTAGCGTAGTGTGATTGGAGGAAATGCATGTACTAATGGTTGATGTGCCGGTAATGTAGGTGGCAAGTGAAGATGCCAGCAATTATATCTGGATCCATCTCCATCTTGTCTGATGCGGGCCTCGGCATGGCAATGTTCAGCCTTGGTCAGTGTTCACTTCCATCATTTCCCCACTGCACTGCACTGCATTATATACTACTACTACATTATATATAATTGTCATTTTATACATAATAATAATAATTTGTTAGTTCTTGCACTTCCAATAATTTTGGATATTTTATACTTGATAGTTAAAAATATATGTGTTTTAAATTTGGTGTTAATAATACACTTACTGCATGCATGCAGGGTTGTTTATGGCGCTGCAGCCGAGGATCATAGCGTGCGGGAACAAGAAAGCGGTTTACACCATGGGTGTGCGCTTCCTCTGCGGCCCTGCGGTCATGGCCGCCGCCTCCTTCGCAATCGGCCTCAAGGGCGATCTCCTCCGCGCCGCCATTGTTCAGGTCCTTGATAATTTAATTTTATTTAATTTAAATTCACTCATCTAAGTCTGCTACATAATGTTAATTTTTTTTTTTCATTACCATATAGTTTTATTATTATTGAATTGTAATTTTCACCTATATATACGGCTATGGATTTTATCATTACACAACCTTAAAAATTGAGGAAGAAAAAATGAACTGGGTTAAAAAGTAAAAAGCAAGCAGGAGAAACAAACTACAGCTTTTCTCTTCTCCATGCTTCTAAAGAAGGAGAAGCAGCTTTTGGTGACTGTTATAGAAAACCTGAAACATATAAAGTGTGTTTATTTGACCGTTGGATTATTGACGAATGGTGACGCATGCAGGCTGCGCTGCCTCAAGGCATTGTCCCCTTCGTCTTCGCCAAGGAGTACAATGTGCATCCCGACATTCTCAGCACTGGGTCAGTTCTACTTCTCTCTCTCTCCATTTCATTTCTCAACTGGAGATAGATATAACTAATTTCATTAATTGACTGTGGTCAAGGATCAAATGACCAAAATCCAGTTTCAAATAAATAAATAAAAAATAAGAAGAGGAAGATAGAGAGAGAATAAATTGGCTGCCCATCCCCATACTATTTTTGTTTTGTTCTGTCGTTTGTATGGATTATTTAGATTCTGTATGTTTTGATCGGTTCCCTCTTTGTTGGTGCAGGGTCATATTTGGAATGCTGATTGCTCTGCCTATTACCTTGGTTTATTACATTTTACTGGGACTGTGATACTGATACTCATAGGGTTGGGTTGCCACTGTTTCATTTCTTTTTCTATTTGTTTTTATTTGGGTGTAAAGTTTTTTTTCTAGGGTTTTTATTTTTAGGCCCCCTACCAAAAGAGGACAAAAGATGCGTCAACTACAGCACTCCGGCCAGAGAGAGAGAGAGAGAGGTGTCAGTGACAGATATTAGAACTAGGGGCAGAAATGGTATTCCAAAAAAAAGAGGAGAGAGAGAGAGAGAGAGAGAGGATAGATTGAGTTGAGGCTAATTAGCAAGTTTCAGAAGGGAAATCAAAATGAAAAGTGGGGAAATTTATTTGGATCCGATTCGGATTCGGTTCCCCCCACTTGTTTAGTGCTGTAAAATCATATGCTCTATTCAATCTTGGTGCTCTTACTTCATTTTTCTTTTTCCCTTTATTGCCATGCCAGTTGATTGCTCATTTGTTTCCTTTTATTATTCATGAAATGATGTAAGTGCTCAATAATGTTAATATATATCAAGCAATAAAGAAAAAGAAAAAAGTGCAATAGAGGAGTTTAATATTGTGAAAACTATATCTATAAAAAAAAAATCTAGCATCAAATCAAGAACAGTGATGTATAGCCCAAACAATTGCTTCCTAAATTTCAGCGAAAGAAAACAATACATCAAACCCGAGAGAATAATCCAAAACCATCTTTATTTGACTATGATTGTGACAGTAATAATACTGTTACCTCAAATTAAGAAGAAAACGACAGTAAGAGGACTGATTTAGATATTTTTTTTATGAGTGATGCTACGATGCTTTGGGAAGTAAATAGCGTGTTTTACTTTTTGCTCATATCTCTATTTTCAAAGTTCAAACAGTTGATCTGAATTTATCAACATGATATTTATATTTGATGTGCTTGGAAACCATATTTTACATTTTTTGGAAATTTTTTACTATATTTTTAGAATTTTTGAAAATCAGTGTTTTTATGAATTTTTTATTATTTTTTTATTTAATGAAAAAATGTGATTTTCAAAAATTCTAAAAAAATTAGTAAAAAATTTCTAAAAAATGTAAAATTTGGTCTCCAAGTACATATCAATAGAAGATCATGTTGAGAAGTTCGGATCGACTGTTTGAACTTTGAAAATGAAGATATAAGCGGAAGTAAAACACTCGCTTTACTTCCCAAAGCATGATAGCCTATCTATTTTTTTATCTATTCCGATTTTTCAAATGTTTAACAAAATTATTCGTTTTTATTTAAATTTGACAATATTATGATTAGGTTCAAATGTAAGAATGCAAAGGGCAAAAAAGATTAAGTATTTGAAAAACAGGGATAGGCAAAAAATATAAATTCAGGGGGGTAAACGTAAAAGTAGTCAGAGTCAACTGATGACAGGGAATGTATGTATGTCTCTCTGTGCAGGGAACCATCCATTTATTATTCATTAATTAGTTAGCTTTAAACAAGATAAAACTAAGAAAAAGGAGCACCCATTTTCTCTCCTCCCCGGTGGTTAGTTATGTGTGATTTGATATGTCGGACTACTAGCCTGAACCAATTAATTACATGATTGTTACACGCTAATAAGTACCTTTGTCTCAGGCCTTCAAAAAGAAAAAATAATAACATTAGTGGAATTAAAAAATTGATATTGAGAATTGAAAAATTCAATATGTTCTAATTTTTATTTTATAAGAAGGTTATAAAGTAGATGTTTTTTTTTTTTTAAATTACAAAATTCAGTGAATAATATTATAAATTTTTAATTTATAGAGGGGTAGTCCTTTTCCCTGAATATCAAGTGATGCTTTTTAGTTATATATTTTGTATTTGTACTGTCTTAATATTTGATATAGAAGTAAATTTACTAATTGAAATTTCGAATTTTTTTATCCGGATGTTAAATCACAAGCTCAAAAATAGCTGTGTAATTATTGAATAGATAGATTGAACTTTTTTTTTTTTTGTTATCTTGCATTTATATTTAAAATCCTTTTATTTTTCTCCAATTTATATCATTAACTTGTTATATATAGAGGTGCTACTTTTATCCGATTACCCGGATCCGATCTGGAACCAAACCGGATCCGACCCGGAACTGACCCGGATCCAGTTAATTTGGGTAGGGTAGGGTATGGTTTAAAAAATATAACCGGTTAAATTATGGGTACGGTTACAAAATTAATAATTTAATATCCGATCCGGATCCGAACCGGAACCGATATTGTAATGGATAGGATATGGGTTTGATTTAGTTATCCGACCCATAACCGAACCCGACCCAATACCCATATAAATACCTGATAAAACATATATGAATAACTATGAAAATACAATTTTACATATAATCAAATCAACAAATGTCACGCCAGTAATCACATTTTGCATATTAATTTTTTGAATAAAATTTATTGCTTTGAATATATCCTTCAATATCTGCCTTATATATCCTCCTCATTATCATGAAAATTTATTGCTCTCATTGATATGCCATTCACAATAAATCTCATTGAAATCAAATATTTGTCATAAATTTAATTCTCTATTCAAACAAATTAGTATTAATATTCCATTTATGGATTTTATAAATCATAGAAAAGGAAATCACCATCTCCAATATTTTACTTTCTAAAAATTATATCTATTCTTCAATATTTTGATTTTCAAAAGTTATTTATCTCAAGCCTCCTGAATTCAAAAACTATTAACAAAAAATAAAAAACTTTCGAATACTTTTTGTTATACCATGAGTACTCCAAACAATCAACAATCAAATTCTGAAAATACTACCCAAGTTTCACAAAATATTATTGAAGGCACTTAATGAGAAAAAAAAGAAAAACATCTATAGTATGAGAGTTGTGACATATACTCGCTCCGGATCCGGAACCGCCCCATATCCGAACCGGACCCGATAATCCACAAACAAGTTATGGGTATCTATCTATCCGAAACCGAAAGACTGGACCTGAAATATCTACGGGTAGATAGGTATCCGGATCCGGACCCGACCCGATTTGAAACAAATAAGTGCATGGATCGAAATTTGGACCCGAACACTTTTAGGGTACGGGTCCAAATATAATAGTATTCAGACCCGACCCGACCCGACCCGATAGCACCTCTAGTTATATATTTCATATATATTCCTTAGAAAACAAACAATTTATTAGTCACAAGTTAAAAAAAATACTCAATCATATTACTGTGCACTTCATCAAAATCTTTAAAATTAATTCTTGATACAAATAATATTATTTTAAGCTCGTCAGATAAATAATTTGCATATAAAGATACAAATTAACAACACTTCAATTTATCTTATGCTATACATTACTGGACACGTCCAGTGCCACAGAACGGAGAGGATCCAAGCTGTTTTTAATATGTTAATCTGTTTCAAATTACAATTAAACAAGGAGAGTATTGTGTAGAGCAAATGTTGGTGGTGTAGAGCAGAGGTCAGAGGTGGGACCCAGCAATATTATGGGATTTGATTTCGACGCAAACAGAATATACCGCGACAAAACGGGTCACCGGGTCGCAATCGCAATTAGAGATTTTAGAGGCAACATTCTTTTCTCGTGGATTTGAAGTTTAACCTCTGTCTGTCGCCTGAAAAATTAAATAGTTAGTGCGAATAAGAAAGATATTTAATATTTTAGTTAGTACTTTAACGCCATTGCTGGGATTTGGTGGTAAGTGGCCTTACACAAGGGCCCTGCTTAGTTTGGTCATCTTTTAATTAATTATAGTTATAATAATAATAATAATAATAATAATAATAATAATGAGGAGGAGGGTTCAATACCTCACGTCTTCCATACCTCAGCATATCTCATATTTTATATCTTTGTTTTCAAAATTCAAACTATCGATCGGAACCGTTCAACATGATATTCGTACTAAAATATGCTTGAGATGAAATTTTACAATTTTTGATTTTTTTTACTATTTTTTAAAATGGGTAGAAAATCATTGTTTTTGAACAGTCCAGAAACAGTAATTTTGTACCTATCTTAAAAAATAGTAAATTTTTTTTCAAAAATTATAAAATTTCATCCCAGAGCATATTTTAGAATGGATATCATATTGAGCGGTTCGGATTTGACAATTTGAACTTTAGAAACATAGATATAAAACATGAAGTATGATGAGATATGAAAAACAGAGGTATTGAAACCCTCCTCAATAATTATTATTTATTAAAGCATTGATGTGGGCTGTTAGTGCTCCTAGGCCTTTACATACCACTTTGTGTGTTCTCTTTTTAATTTAATTGTTTATCTTAACAGTTTTCTTCATTTGTTGGTGTAGTCGTTAACCTATATATGATTAGAGAGGCTTTTACTTTTTAATGTGCTGTGATTGTAAAATCACTCTACGAAATGCAGATTGCAGATCGGTGCGTGTTATAAATTAAGAAATATATAGATTTGGTAATTTTTTATATATAGTCAAAATAAAAGCCGAAATTTTTATTAATAACCCCAAACAAAAGAAAAATATCAAATCTAACCTCAACTTGAAATTTTTTTCAAAAATGACCTAACCGCCCCATGATTGGGCGGTTCACCCTACCCACAAAACCGCCCAATCATAGGGCGGTCCACACGGCCAAGCAAACCGCCCCATGGTGGGGCGGTTCAGTATGCAGACTATAAAATGCCCATTCTGGCTCTCATTCTCACACTCTCTCGCCCTCGCCCTCGCCCTCGCCCCAATCGTCTCTGCAGGTAAATTTTTTTTTTTTTATTAGTTTTTTTTTTAATTATTTTATTATTTATTTTACTATGCATTACTGTAGATACTGTAGATTACTGTAGATTACCGTAGATTACCGTAGATTACTGTAGATTACCGTAGAATACCGTAGATTACTGTAGATTACTGTAGATTACCGTAGATTACTGTAGATTACTGTAGATTACTGTAGAATACTGTAGATTACTGTAGATTACTGTAGATTACTGTAGAATACTGTTTATTACTGTAGATTACTGTAGACTACTGTAGATTACTGTTCATTTTTTTATTTTATTTTTTTAATTAATTTTATTAAATATTTTTTTTTAATGTTGTTATTTACTAATAATTTAACTGTGTACTATTATTTTGTAACTGATAAAAGTTTGTTTATTAATGTAGATAAAATGTTGGTTACACTATATGTGGGCGGGAAGTTCGAGGTGGGTGTGGAGGGAGTTCGTTACTCGAAAGATCCGACCCATGGCTTTGAGGTAAATGAAAACACCTCATTTCTGGAACTTAAGCAAATGGTATTCAAAAGGATTGGTGTAACCCCCAACCGGTATGACATAGATTTGGTTACTCGGGTTGACGCAGGGCGGGATAGACCTTACTATGTAAAGTATCCAATAACAAATGAGGATGGTTGGAGATGTGTTTACAATACTTTTCAATCTACGGGTACCCCGATAATGGAGTTGTATTCCAGAAAGTTTATGCATCGGACCAGGGTTGGACCTTCTACAGACCATACAGGTTATGATAGCCCAGTGCAGCAGCACTCGGGTTTTGACCACTCGGGTAACCAAAACTTGGGTCATGTATCACCGTCTGAACCGCACGCACCACCCGTTCATACTGATTACACTGCTGATTACAGCACTGATTATACCACTGATTATAGCACCGACCTACCACCACCACCACCTCCACCTCCTATTCAACCCGTAGTAGAAGCCAGATTTCCTTCTGTACCACCGTCCGTACCTATACTTGTACCTGTTATGGTTCCCCGGAGAGATGCTATGCTGGAGGCCGAAGGGGTTGATGCCATACCGGAACGTGAAATTAACTCGGGTGATAGTTGGGACGGGGATTGGGATTCTGATCACTTGTCTGCAGGTGATGGAGATTATTTACCCATGCAGGACAGATTTCCGATCAGAGGTCGGGCAGACAGGCACCCGGTAGCCACATTCAACGATACCACTACTTTTGAGGAAGCAGACATAAGCTATTTTGGGAAGCGTGTCGTTTACACCTCAGAGCTTGCTCCGGACCAGGTTTATACCACCCTAGATGAACTTGTGAAGAAAATATACGAAGTTCATATCCGCAGCAACTGGGAGTGCAGAATACAAAAAAGGGAGTCAAAAAGGTTAGTTGTTGTTTGCAAAGACTCACCGCGATGCGAGTTCCGGCTGTATGCAACCCCTGTGGGTAGGGGGCGTCATGGATAATTAAGAAATGTGAACCCCCACATACATGCAAGTCTGCGTCGTCAAGGACAGACCATTCACAACTTACGGCATCACTTATTGCCGATGTAATTGAGCGAGATGTTAAGGAGGACCCGTCGATCAGCCTTAAGGAGGTCGGTAGAGCGGTGAGACGCGCTTACGACCATGTGACCCCAAAATACAACAGGTTGTGGAGAGGGCGTGAACTTGCGATATGCCGACTGTTCGGTAGTTGGAAGGATTCATACAACTTGCTTGCACCACTGCTCCAAGCCATAGCAAGTACAAATCCCGGCACAAGGTATGAATGTTGGAATGTTACCGATCCCGATGAGCCCAACCAGATACTGTTCAAGGCCATAGCATGGGCATTTGGTCCGTGCATTCAAGCTGTGCCATATATTAGACCAGTTATCAGTATAGATGCATGCTTCCTTTCTGGCCGTTACGATGGGAGGTTGTTGATAGCATGTGCATACGATGCCGAAAACCAGTTGTTGCCTTTGGCATTTGCAATTGTCGAGAAGGAGGACGGTGAAAATTGGGGTTTTTTCATGAGTTTTTTGCGAAGAGAGGTGGTTGGGAACATGTTCTTCTGCGTCATATCAGACCAGCACAAAGGAATCAAATATGTCTTCGATCGAACAGATTTCGGTTGGTCGACAGCCCAGGGCGACTGTGTGCACAGGCTGTGTATGCAACACGTTGCAGACAACCTCTACAAGCATGTCGGATTCGACCAATGGGTTGCAGATACATTTAAAATTGGATGCAGAAGGAAGAAGCCAAGGAGGCTGGAAGAGATGTTCAAAGAGTTTGCCAAGGTATGTATATTTTAGATGAAATTTTAATAAACTATTTACTTATATTTTTCTAATCTGAAAAATTATTTCTGTGTAGTATTGTCCGAAGGCAAATTCGTACTTACTCAAGGTGGGGAAAAATAATCCGAGAGATCTGCAAGAAGCACCCGCATATGAGAAAATATTTCAAGCAAAAGATGGAGGTTGGAGATGGGGAATAATGACGACAAATGGGTCCGAGTCCTTGAATGCTGTTTTCAAGCAGAGCCGAATGTTGCCCGTGGCAGCCATTGTGGAGGACACTTTCTACAAGCTTAATGCATGGTTCGTTGACCGCCGTGATAAAGCAACAGAATTACTCGCCAGGAACCAAACATTTTCAACAAGGGTGGAGGGCAAATTACGCAAACATAGGGAGAAAGGTTCAGTTATGACCGTTGTCCCGTATGGGAGTCGCTTGGAATTCGAAGTTCACTCTCCGAATGAGTACGCTCCAACCAGCCGTAGAGCAGATGGGACTATGGAGTTTATTAAAAGGCCTTTCAAGTATGTTGTCAAAATCGGAGATGACAATACTGTAACATGCACATGCCAAGGAATCCAACTAGCTCACCTACCTTGTTCTCATGTTATGGCGGTGTGCCGAGTGAGAAACTTCCGTGAGGATGATTTTGTCGCCGACATGTACCGTACCACTTACCTTGCGAGTACTTGGGGTGCATCATTCCATTCTTATCCCAACCAGCATCAATGGCCGGCCTATGTTGGAGATAAAATCGTCCCCCCCAGAAAGTGGATCAGGTTAGGGAGAATACTTTGTGTATGCACTGAACTTATTTTTAATATGGTTATTTAACTTCTTTTTATATTAGAAAAGGGAGAAGGCCCCACAAGCGTGCTGTAATGACAATGGATCAGATGCAGGGTAGGCGAATGGGACATCAGGCTCGCCGTTCAACTTGTGACAGGCAGCGAGCAGGTACATTTCATTTTATATTTTATAATTCATTTTACATTTCAAGATTTCAATAACATACCATTTTTGGTGAACTGGAATGCAGATGCCATCAACGAAGCCAACGAAAGAGAAAATGCTAGAGTTGTTGCGGAGGCAACCGGTAGCGGTAGTAGTCATGCAGAGGCATCCGGTAGCGGTAGTAGTGTCGCACAACAGACTGGAAGCAGATCGAGAACTCGTCGACTTCTAAATTTGTTCGGTCGTCGTCGCTAAATTTGTGAACTGATTTAATTAGTAGTTTTGTAACTATTTTTGTGTGCTTCATTTTTGTTATGTTCATAGCGTAATTAAATATACACAAATTGACAACATAAAAATATTTACCACGTTAGCCAAATCGACAATCAATACAACAGCCGTACAATCGACAATTATTATAAAAGAATCGACGGTTCTACCGTCAGACGACGCATCCAAACTCAACCAAATTTTATTTAAAATTACAATAAAAAAATATATCTTACAAAAATAATACAAACTTATCATAAATATATATCTTAATATATGTTGTAAATATATCTTAATAAAAAAGATATCTACACAAAAAAATATATATATCTTATAAATCCTACTAAAAAAATATCATAACATATCTTTAAAAAAAAAAAAATAAATAAAAAATAATGGTTAACCGCCCGATTAGGGGGCGGTTTTCTTGGCCATGTGGACCGCCCCATTATTGGGCGGTTTTGTGGGTAGGGTGAAACCGCCCAATCATGGGGCGGTTAGGTCATTTTTGAAAAAAATTTCAAGTTGGGGTTAGATTTGATATTTTTCTTTTGTTTGGGGTTATTAATAAAAATTTCGGAAATAAAAGAGATATAGAATTTGGTCTCCGAATATTTTTTTATATAAAAAACACGCTGAACGATTCAATATATCTGTTCAACTTTAAAATATATATATATAGAGTTCGGCTATGGTGCATTGCAATGTATATGCTCTCTTATACATTGGACTGCAAACCGTTGAATTTGAAGTTAAAATAGTCGATCTATAGGGCTCAATATGTGCTTGGAGATCAAATTTTATATTTTTTGGAAATTTTTTACTATTTTTTTAGAATTTTTGAAAATCGTTGTTTTTCAGAAATTTCTAGACCATAGAAAACAGTGAATTTCAAAAATTCTAAGAAAATAGCAAGCAGTTTTCAAAAAATGTAAAATTTGATCTCCAAATACATTTTAATATGGATATCAAATTGAACGGTTTGAATCGGTTGTTTTGAAGTCAAAACCAACGATTTATAGTCAAATATACAAGAGAGCCTATATATTGCAATGTATCATAGCCCAACTATTTTTTTACTATTTTTTTTAGAATTTTTTAAAATCACAACTTTTCATTAAAAAAAATAAAAAAATTCAGAAAAATGTTGATTTTCAAAAATTCTAAAAAAATAATAATATATTTCCAGAAAATGTAAAATTGGGTCTCCATGTACATTTCAATATGAAGATCATGTTGAGAAGTTCAGATCTACTATTTGAATTTTGAAAATAGAGATATGAACGGAAAGTAAAACACCCTATTTACTTCTCAAAGCATCGTAGCATCACTCACATATATATAGGCTAATTTGCTTCCGGAAGCACTTCGACTGAAGTGCTTACGGGGTCATATTTTAATATTTGATGTTCAAACAACAAATTCAAACGTTAGATGTTCAATCTATATTAAATTGTGCTTGGAGACCAAATTTTACATTTTTGGAATCTTTTTATTATTTATTAAGCTAGTTTGAAAACTGCTGTTTTTCAATGCTGCAGAAATTTAATAAAAACAACGATTTTCAAACCAGCTTAATAATTAGTACAAAAATTCCTAAAAATGTAAAATTTGGTCTCCAAGCACATTTTAATATAGATTTAACATCTAACAGTTTGGATTTGTTGTTTGAACATAAAATACTAAAATATGATCCCATAAGCACTTCGGTCAAAGTGCTTTCGGAAGCAAATTAGCCATACTCTCTCTTTCTCTCTCTCTCTCTCTATATATATAGTAGAAGTAGGGTGTTCCTAAGTTCACCAACCCTCTTTGTGAACTCAACTCTAAAATCTATCTAATTGTCTTCAAACGATAAATACAAACTGTTGAAATCTTTTTACATTATGAGTGATTCCTCTACATGTAAAAATTTTAAAATTTTGAATTAATTTAGTATAAAGTCAAGTGGTCAAAATTAGAAGGTTTATAAATTAATTTTAATGCATTTATTTTTTGGAAATCTTTTGACCACTTAACTCTATACAAAATTAATTAAAAATTTAAAAAATTTCGCATGTATACGCATCACTCGTAAGGTAGAATAATTTCAACGGTTTGTATTTGTCATTTGAAGCCAATCCGATAGGTTTTAGAGTTGAGTTCACAAAAATGCTTGGTGAACTTAGGAACACCCTAGTTCTACTCTCTCTCTCTCTCTCTCTATATATATATATATATATAGAGAGAGAGAGAGAGAGACTATGGTGAGTCATTGTTTTACTTCACGCTCATATCCCATTTTGAAAATCCAAACCATCGATCCGAACCGCTCAACATGATCTCCATATTGAAATGTGCTTGGAGACCAAATTTTACATTTTTTTTGGATTTTTTTACTAATTTTTTAAGCCACTTTGAAATCGCTGATTTGAGTGAACAGTAAAAAATTCTGGACCATTCGATCAATGATTTTCAAAGTGGCTTAATAAATAGTAAAAAAAATTTCAAAAAAAGTAAAATTTGGTCTCCAAGCACATTTCAATATGGAGATCATGTTGACCGGTTCGGATCAGTTGTTTAGATTTTCAAAATAAGAATATAAGTGTGAAGTAAAAATGACATCTTACTTCGCAACTCACCATAGCCCAGCTCTATACACACACACACACACACACACACACACACACACACATATTATATATATAGACTGAGGCTATGGTGCTATGCATAACACCAATGACTAGTGTACTACGGCTCAATATGGTACTTTTTAAAATCCTAACGGTCGATCCGAACCGTTTAATGTGATATCCATATGAATATGTACTTGCAAACTAAATTTTATATTTTTTTGAATTTTTTTTACTATTTTTTTAGATAGGTAGAAAAATCAGTGTTTTCTGAAAATTCTGGACCATCAAAATTCTACCTATATAAAAAAATAGTTAAAAAATTTGAAAAAATATAAAATTTAGTTTGCAAGTACATATCCATATGGTTATCACATTGAACGGTTAGGATCGACCGTTAGGATTTTAAAAAGTACCATATTGAGCCGTAGTATACTAGTCATCCGTGCTATGCATAGCACCATAGCCTCACTCATATATATATATATATATAGAGTAGAACTAGGGTGCTCCTACGCTCACCAAGCCCTTTCGTGAGCGCGACTCTAAAACCTATCGAATTGACTTCAAACGACATTTCCAAACCGTTAGATGTTCAATCTATAAAAAAATGTGCTTGGAGACCAAATTTTACATTTTTTGGAATTTTTTTACTATTTATTAAGATGGTTTGAAAATCGTTGTTTTCCAATGGTGCAGAATTTTAATAAAAACAGCGATTTTCAAACCATCTTAATAAATAGTAAAAAATTCAAAAAAATGTAAAATTTGGTCTCCAAACACATTTTAATATAGATTGAACATCTAACGGTTTGGAAATGTCGTTGGAAGTCAATTCGATAGGTTTTAGAGTCGCGCTCACGAAGAGCTTGGTGAGCTTAGGAGCACCCTAGTTCTACTCATATATATATACATATATAGTGAGTGGCTACTCTACTTACATAAGCATATGAGGGCGTATGCTTATAAGTCATTTTTACGTTTTCAAAGTCCAAATAATCAATTTGAAGTGCTCAATATCTTCTCCATATTAGAATGTGCTTGGAGACCAAATTTTACATTTTTTGGAAATTTTTTTTTTTTTTAGAATTTTTCAAAATCACTTTTTTTTAGGATTATTTATTATTTATCTGAATTTTTATAGCATTTTGAAACACTGTTTTAAAAAATTCTAAAAAATTAGTAAAAAAATTTCAAAAAATGTAAAATTTGGTCTCCAAGCACATTATAATATGGAGAACATGTTAAGTGCTTCAAATCGACTATTTGAACTTCAAAAACACAAAAATGACTTATAAGCATATGCCCTCATATGCTTATGTAAGTAGAGTAGCCAATCTCTACATATATATATATAGAGTAGAACTAGGGTGCTCCTAAGCTCACCAAGCCCTTCCGTGAGCGCGACTCTAAAACCTATCGAATTGACTTCAAACGACATTTCCAAACCATTAGATGTTCAATCTATATTAAAATGTGCTTGGAGACCAAATTTTACATTTTTTGGAATTTTTTTACTATTTATTAAGATGGTTTGAAAATCGCTGTTTTTCAATGGTGCAGAATTTTAATAAAAACAGAGATTTTCAAACCATCTTAATAAATAATAATAATAATTCCAAATAATGTAAAATTTGGTCTCCAAACACATTTTAATATAAATTGAACATCTAACAGTTTGAAAATGTCATTTGAAGTCAATTCGATAAGTTTTAGAGTCGCGCTCACGAAAGACTTGGTGAGCTTAGGAGCACCCTAGTTCTACTCTATATATATATATATATATATATATATATATATATGAAATGGCTAGCATGCTACGCGTAGCATAGAGGGCCTCCGTGCTACGGCTCAATATTTGAGTTTTCAAAATCCTAACAGTCGATCCGAACCGTTCAACATGATCTCCTTATGAATATGTACTTGCAAGCCAAATTTTATATTTTTTAGAATTTTTTTACTATTTTTTTAGATAGTTAGAAAATCACTTGATTTAAAAATTCTGTACCATTCATATCAAGTGATTTTCTACCTATCTAAAAAATAGTAAAAAAATTCTAAAAAATGTAAAATTTGGTTTGCAAATACATATTCATATGGAGATCATGTTGTATGGTTCGGATCGACCGTTAGAATTTTGAAAACTCAAATATTGTGCCGTAGCACGGAGGCCCTCTATGCTACGCGTAGCATGCTAGCCATTTCCTATATATATATATATATATATATATATATATATAGAGTACGGCTAACGCGCTTCCTCTAGCATTTCGGCCGAGGTGCTTCCGGGGGCATATCTTGCAATTTGATGTTCAAATAACAAATTCAAACCGTTAGATGTTCAATCTATATTAAAATCTACTTGGAGACCAAATTTTACATTTTTTGGAATTTTTTTACTATTTATTAAGCCACTTTGAAAACCGCTGTTTTCAATGCTTCAGAAATTTTAATAAAAACAGCGATTTTCAAAGTGGCTTAATAAATAGTAAAAAAATTCCAAAAAATATAAAATTTGGTCTCCAAGTAGATTTTAATATAGATTGAACATCTAACGGTTTGAATTTGTTGTTTGAACATCAAATTGCAAGATATGCCCCCGGAAGCACCTCGGCCGAAATGCTAGAGGAAGCGCGTTAGCCATACTCTATATATATATATATAGAGAGAGAGAGAGAGAGATAGGCTAATATGCTTTTAGTAGCATATGGGCCGATATGCTTCCAACTCAAAATCAGATTTTCAAAGTCCAAACGGTCGATCCGAACCGTTCAAGTTGATCTACATATTGAAATCTGCTTGGAGACCAAATTTTACATTTTTTGGAATTTTTTTACTATTTATTAAGCCACTTTGAAAATTGCTGATCCGGTGGTCCAGAATTTGGAAGCACTGTTTTTACTGTTCACCCGGATCAGCAATTTTCAAAGTGGCTTAATAAATAGTAAAAAAAATTCAAAAATGTAAAATTTGGTCTCCAAGCAGATTTCAATATGTAGATCAACTTGAACGGTTCGGATCGACTGTTTGGACTTTGAAAATCTGATTTTGAGTTGGAAGCATATCGGCCCATATGCTACTAAAAGCATATTAGCCTATCTCTCTCTCTCTCTCTATATATATATATATATATAGGAAATGGCTAGCATGCTACGCGTAGCATAAAGGGCCTCCGTGCTACGGCACAATATTTGAGTTTTCAAAATCCTAACGGTCGATCCGAACCATTCAACATGATCTCCATATGAATATGTACTTGCAAACCAAATTTTACATTTTTTAGAATTTTTTTACTATTTTTTTAGATAGGTAGAAAATCACTTGATATGAATGGTACATAATTTTCAGATCAAGTGATTTTCTACCTATCTAGAAAAATAGTAAAAAAAAATTCTAAAAAATGTAAAATTTGGCTTGCAAGTACATATTCATAAGGAGATCATGTTGAACGGTTCGGATCGACCGTTAGAATTTTGAAAACTCAAATATTGAGCCGTAGCACGGAGGCCCTCTATGCTACGCGTAGCATGCTAGCCATTTCCTATATATATATATATATATATATAGAGCTGGGCTATGGTGAGTTGCGAAGTAAGATGTCATTTTTACTTCACGCTCATATTTTTATTTTGAAAACCTAAACGACTGATCCGAACCGCTCAACATGTTCTCCATATTGAAATGTGCTTGGAGACCAAATTTTATAATTTTTGGAATTTTTTTACTATTTATTAAGCCACTTTGAAAATCGCTGATCGAATGGTCCAGAATTTTTTTACTGTTTTTTTACTGTTCACACAGATCTGTGATTTTCAAAGTGGCTTAATAAATAGTAAAAAAATTCCAAAAATTATAAAATTTGGTCTCCAAGCACATTTCAATAAGGAGAACATGTTGAGCGGTTCGGATCGGTCGTTTAGGTTTCCAAAATGGAGTATGAGCGTGAAGTAAAACGACGTTTTACTTCACAACTCACCATAGCCCATCCCTATATATATATATATATATATATATTATAAATCGGATCAGTATGCTCTTTAGAAAATAGCGTAACCTCACTCAAATATTTAAGTTTTTTTTTTTTTTTTTGTTGCAGTTGTGTCTGTCTATTTCGGTTAAGAAAACAAAGGAGAAGTGAATTGAGATCCTCTGCTTTTGCTGAGCCATGAAGTGATGCTATTTGCTAAGTAAACATATCTCAGCCGTTGATATCTCAGCATGCATGCAATGCGATTTATCATTTATGGGAATAGTGAATGAGTACTGGTGGTTTGTTTTATTAATTTCCTTTTCAGTAATCGTACTGAAGTTATTAATGGCACCCTCCCCTCCGTGTTATCTATTACAGGTATGGGACCTAACCAAAAAGATTTTTAATCAATTGCTAATAAATGCGTTTGGTTAACACTTTATTTAACTATTCATCCTTTTACATCCAATATTGCATCCAATTTACTCTTCACCTCTCAACTTAGCAACATATATATCTAGGGGTGTCAACGGGTACAATACGGTCCGATGGAGACATTTTCACATCCGTACCCGTTATGACAACAATTTTTTTTTACCCTTATTCATATCCATAAGTAAACGAAATAAAATCTTACCCTTATTCTTCTTTTTGAATACGGTATGGATCGGGTAAATAGATAAAAAAGTGTCATTGATATCTCGATTTGTGTTTTTGATAAAATATTTTTCAAAACAAAAAAACAAATAATGAATACCACTAATTTGTATTATGAAAATTTAATAAAATACACAACTTTATTGTATTATGTATCATCTTCATAGAGTATGGCTAACGCGCTTCCTCTAGCATTTCGGCCGAGGTGCTTCCGGGGGCATATCTTGCAATTTGATGTTCAAATAACAAATTCAAACCGTTAGATGTTCAATCAATATTAAAATCTACTTGGAGACCAAATTTTACATTTTTTGGAATTTTTTTTACTATTTATTAAGCCACTTTGAAAACCGCTGTTTTTATTAAATTTCTGAAGCATTGAAAAACAGCGGTTTTCAAAGTGGCTTAATAAATAGTAAAAAAATTCCAAAAAATATAAAATTTGGTCTCCAAGTAGATTTTAATATAGATTGAACATCTAACGGTTTGAATTTGTTGTTTGAACATCAAATTGCAAGATATGCCCCCGGAAGCACCTCGGCCGAAATGCTAGAGGAAGCGCGTTAGCCATACTCCATCTTCATATATATATATATGAGTGAGGCTATGGTACTTCGGCTAGTGTACTATGGATAGTGTACTACGACCCAATATGGTACTTTTTAAAATTCTAACAATCGATTCGAACCGTTCAATGTGATATCCATATGAATATGTACTTGCAAACTAAATTTTATATTATTTCGAATTTGTTTACTATTTTTTTAGATAGGTAGAATTTTCTGTGTTTCATACAAATTCTGGACCATCAAAATTCTACCTATCTAAAAAAATAGTAAAAAAATTTGAAAAAATATAAAATTTAGTTTGCAAGTACATATTCATATGGATATCACATTGAACGGTTCGGATCGACCGTTAGGATTTTAAAAAGTACCATATTGAGCCGTAGTACACTAGTCATAGTACACTAGCCGAAGTACCATAGCCTCACTCTATATATATATATATAGAGAGAGAGAGAGAGAAGGAGACAAAATTTTACATTTTATTACTATTTTTTTAGAATTTTTCAAAAGAGTATTTTTTAATTATTTTTTTTTAGATTTTTTTGTCATATTAAAACACTGTTTTGAAAATTCTAAAAAAATAGTAAAAAATTCCAAAAAATGTAAAATTTGGTCTCCAAGCACATTCTAATATGGATAACATGTTGAGCATTTCAGATCGACTATTTAGACTTCAAAAACACAAAAACGACTTATAAGTATATGCCCTCGTATGCTTATGTAAGTAGAGTAGCCACTCACTATATATATATATATATAGTGGTAGTTCCTAGCCCTGGTGCTACCAAGTCGTTTTCGAATTTTCAAAGTCCAAACGGTTGATCCGAACCGTTCAAGTTGATCTCTATATTGAAATGTGCTTGGAGACCAAATTTTATATTTTTTGGAATTTTTTTTACTATTTATTAAGTCACTTTGAAAATTGCTGATCCGAGTGAACAGTAAAAACAGTGCAACCAATTTTGAACCATGTGATCAGAAATTTTCAAAGTGGCTTAATAAATAGTAAAAAAATTCCAAAAAATGTAAAATTTGGTCTCCAAGCACATTTCAATATGGAGATCAACTTGAATGGTTCGGATTGACCGTTTGGACTCTGAAAATCAAAAAATGACTTGGTAGCACCAGGGGTAGGAACTACGACTTTGACCTTAGTCACACTCTCTCTCTCTCTCTCTCTCTCTATATATATATATATAGAGAGATAGGCTACCATGCCTTTGCAAATTAAAGCAACCTCTTGTGCTTTGCACTCATTTTGGATTTTCAAAATTCCAAATGTCGATCCGACCGTTTAAGTTGTTCTCCATATTGAAATGTGCTTGGAGACCAAATTTTACATTTTTTGGAATTTTTTTACTATTTATTAAGCCACTTTGAAAATCGTTGATCCATTGGTCCAGAAAATTTTACTGTTTTGCTAGTGTGACCATTGGATCAGCGATTTTTCAAAGTGGCTTAATAAATAGTAAAAAAATTCCAAAAAATGTAAAATTTGGTCTCCAAGCACATTTCAATATGGAGAACAACTTGAACGGTCGGATCGATATTTTGAATTTTGAAAATCCGAAAATGAGCGCAAAGCACAAGAGGTGCTTTAATTTGCAAAGCATGGTAGCCTATCTCTCTCTCTCTCTATATATATATATATATATAGAGAGTGACTAAGGTCAAAGTGGTAGTTCCTAGCCCCCGGTGCTACCAAGTCGTTTTTGGATTTCCAAAGTCCAAATGGCCGATCCGAACCGTTCAAGTTGTTCTCCATATTGAAATCTGCTTGGAGACCAAATTTTACATTTTTTGGAATTTTTTTACTATTTATTAAGCCACTTTGAAATTGCTGATCACATGGTCCAGTAAAAACAGTGCAACCAAATTCTGGACCATGTGATCAGCAATTTTCAAAGTGGCTTAATAAATAGTAAAAAAATTCCAAAAAAATGTAAAATTTGGTCTCCAAGCAGATTTCAATATGGAGAACAACTTGAACAGTTCGGATCGGCCATTTGGACTTTGGAAATCCGAAAACGACTTGGTAGCACCGGGGGGCTAGGAACTACCACTTTGACCTTAGTCACTCTCTATATATCTATATATATAATTTTTTTTTTAAATATGTTATAGGATAACGGGTAAGAAATGGTCCTTACCGTACCCTTATCCATTACGATAACAGAAACAAAATCTATTTTTTACCGTCTTTTTAGATACGATACAGGTCAAGTAAATGGATAAAAGAATGTCTTTGACACTCCTATACAGGGGCGGACCCAGAGTGTTCCAGGGGGGGCAGTTGGATTTTGAGTTTTAGTGGAGAGTTATCGGTCTTGACCGACTTTACCCATCCTGAAATTTTGTTTGCCCCCCTCTGGACGTTTGATTTGTAATTCGGGTTAAATTTAACGTTAAATTGAAATAAATTTGTTGAATTTTGATTGGCAATTAGAATTATAAGTTAGAGCATCAGAAATTACAAGTCAAAGCATTGAAAAATATTAAGTTAAAACATTGTTTTTTATTAAGTACCCAATTGATTAATGGTTTTAAATCCGATTCGATATTTTTTTGCCCCTCCGATGAAAATCTGGATCCGCCCCTTGCTCCTATATATAGTTAGCCTAGCAATCACAAATTATAGAAAATAAAAATGCAAATTAGCAACTTAGCTCAATGGAGGCAACTAACAGAAACATTAAATTGATATAACATGATTTTTATTTTTTTCGTGCTACCCTGGTCAAATTTGAATTGTGTTGTCCAGCAAAATCATATTATGTACATATTATATAAGTCTTCTCCTCTCATGTAAGGTTGGAAAAATAATAATTTGTTCCGACGATGAATTGAAATAAAGGAAGAGCTTGGATCTATGTGACTATGTATAACTTTAAATTACGTGTTGTTTTGAACTTTGGTATGGAAATTCAGAACTCAATAATTGTTTCTTTTAAAAGAATATCGTACCAGAATACCAGTGAGCGCAAAAGTCCATGCGTGGGTCGGTTAGAGAAAAAAAAAGGTTGAAAAAAGGGAAAGAATTTTCACGCCGCTAAATGTACGGATACCATTTTAATTTTTTCCATGCGGCTTTTCTTGTACTAAAAATAATAAAAATAAGGTTACAGGAAACCATTTCTCAATTTTATTATTCCATCCGCGTGAGGTTGGTTATTGGATCGGATCTGACTTTTCTTAACCATATCCGCATATGACATACGAATGCATACAGATTATACTTTTGATCAAGGTTCTAAGTATCACACTATTGGCGTGATAAAAGCTATGACGCTATTTGGACATAGCGCTGTTTTTTTAATTGTTCCGCTATGACGCGATAAACGCTATTTAAATCTTTACTTTTGATGGTTTTAGCAGTACGGATAATTGAAATATTTGAAATATTAGAATTTCTATTTCTATTTGTTTTCTTTTTCTTTCTGTTTAAGATGATCGCATATTTATATGTGTTATTAGTTATTATTATAAATATAATGAATTTTTTTATTGTTTCGAATTGCTTATCATGTTATTATACTTGCACATTTATAGTAGTATCAGCTGATTATTTTATTTTGAATTTAAATTTTAATCTAAATTTACCAAATTTATGTTCTAAATTTATGCAACTTTAATCAATTGAATAGGATAAATGCAATGTAGCAATATGAGAAAAACAGGATCTACAACAAAGTACAAGTGACTGGTCGAACCAATCAAATAATTCAATGACATAGTTAATTATATATATTATACCTATTCCAATGATTGAAGGCAATAACAACAACAACAACAAAAAAAAAAAGACATTCCAAAAACTGATTGGACAAAATTCAGGAGCCAAAAAGCGGCTTTTCTGTTTCATAAATGGATGCATAAATACATGCTTGCAAAACTTCTTTAAGCTTTTGAATTTACCCATCTAAAACGAGGGTAAAAAAATTGTACCTTTTTAAAGGTGAAATAATAAGTCACATAGGCCGGTAAAATGTTTTTTTATTCGGATTTCGAACATCCATATATGATTGTCAACATCTTAAAAGAGAGTAAAAAAATATTAAAATGGTGTCATTTTGCTAGAAGCAAGGGCAGATCTAGTAAAAGAGAATTGACGTACATACATTCATTTTCAAAATCTATATATATTTATATATAATTGAGTAGAACTAAGGTGCTCTTAAGCTCACCAAGCTAAACCGTGAGCTTAACTCAAAAACCTATCGGATTGACTTCAAATGACATTTTCAAACCGTTAGATATTCAATCTATATTAAATGTGCTTGGAGACCAAATTTTTCATTTTTTGGAATTTTTTTACTATTTATTAAGCTGGTTTGAAAACCGCTGTTTTTAGTAAAAGAGAATTGACGTACATACATTCATTTTCAAAATCTATATATATTTAGAGTAGGGTTAAAAATGCATCGTTAGTTTTGTACTCCAATCATACTCCACATCTTTTTCTAAAGTTCGAACAATCGATCCGAACCGCTAAATATGATATTGTATTATAATATGCTTGCAGACTAAATTTTATATTTTTTGAAATTTTTACTAATTTTTTAGATAGGTACAAAATTACTGTTTTGGATGGTCCAGAATATTTAGAAAACAGTGATTTTGTACCTATCTAAAAAGTTAGTAAAAAAAAATTTCAAAAAAAATATAATATTTGGTCTCCAAGCACATTATAATACAAAGATCATATTGAGCGATTCGGATCGATTGTTTAAACTTTGGAAACGGAGAAAAATACGTGAAGCATGGTTGAAGCACAAAATCTATATATATTTATATATAATTGAGTAGAACTAAGGTGCTCTTAAGCACACCAAGCTAAACCGTGAGCTTAACTCAAAAACCTATTGGATTGACTTCAAACAACATTTTCAAACCGTTAGATGTTCAATCTATATTAAAATGTGCTTGGAGACCAAATTTTTCATTTTTTGGAATTTTTTTACTATTTATTAAGCTGGTTTGAAAACCGCTGTTTTTATTAAATTTCTGGAGCATTGAAAAACAGCGGTTTTCAAACCAGCTTAATAAATAGTAAAAAAATGGAAAAAAAAAAAAATTTAGTCTCCAAGCACATTTTAATATAGATTGAACATCTAATGGTTTGGAAATGTCGTTTGAAGTCAATCCGATAGGTTTTTGAGTTAAGCTCACGGTTTTGGCTTGGTGAGCTTAAGAGCACCTTAGTTCTACTCTATATAATCTAGAGTAAATTGTTATATATATTGTAAGAGTGATTTTCATACTTGTATAAAATTTTTATATAATTGATTCCAATATGTTTGATCTTTGTATTTTAAAAATCTGGTTCTGTTTCTGACCACAAAAACTGTAGTAATTTAAAATTACAATTACACATCATCTGAGTCTCAACTGCGGAATGAGAATCATAAAGACTGGTACAAAAGAAAAAGAACAAAAATAATTTGTAGATTATGGATGTTGCAATTACATGCAGCCTTTTCAGTTTGAGGAGAGGTCATGGCATCATGCATGATATGGATATAAGATATAAGATACGGAAGAAGTGGAGAAGAAAGAAGAAATGATTGCGTGCATGGCCGGAGAACATAGAGAAATGGGGTTGTCTTCGTTTATATTACTTTATTCCAAACTCGCATTGATGTGATTGTTTGCAGAGAATCTACCTTTTTATTATTTACTGTTTATTTCCGGATTTTTTTTTATAAACCATAATTAAAAAATTGATTTTTAGCAACATGATTGCTTTTTTTTTTACAAAAATCATAAGAACCGAAATGTCATTTTGGTCTCAAAATTTATTATTTTTGGACCGAAATAGCATTTCGGTCCCGACTAGTTTAAAAAAAAAAGCTATAAAAAACTGTGAAACTAGTCAAGACCTAAATGCCATTTTGGCCCAAAAAAAAAAAAAAAATTCCGAGACTGAAATGGCATTTCGGTTCTGATGGTTTTTGTAAAAAAAAATAATCATGTTGGTTTCCTAAAAATCAATTTTTTAATTATGGTTTATAAAAAAAATTATTTATTTCCATGTTATTAAGTTTTATTTTTTTATATTTATTAAAATATTTTTCAGAAAAAAAAACTGTTTATTTGTACAAATTCATGTAATTTTTTTTAAAACGATTATTTATAATCATTTAGTGTGTGTCTATGTATATAGAGAGAGAGAGAGAGTGATGCTACGATGTTTTGAGAAGTAAAGATGGTGTTTTACTTCTCGCTCATATTTTTATTTTTAAAATTCAAATAGTTAATCCGAACTTCACAACATGATCTTCCTATTTATATGCTTGGAAACCAAATTTTACATTTTTTTGGAACTTTTTTTACTATTTAAAAAAAAAAAATTTAAATCACAGCTTTTCATTAAATAAAATAATAAAAATTTTAGAAAAACACTGATTTTTAAATATTCTAAAAAAAAGGTAAATTTTTTCCAAAAAATGTAAATTTGGTCTCCAATCACAATTAATATGAAGATCATGCGAAGTTTGGATCGACTGTTTGAACTTTGAAAATAAAAATCTGAGTATGAAGTAAAACACCATATTTACTTCCCAAAGCATGATAGCCTCTCTCTCTCTCTCTCTCTCTCTCTCTCTCTCTCTCTCTTTTTTTTTTTGAGAAAGACTTGGTAGAGCTCTCTCCTCTCTCTCTCTCTCTCTCTCTCTCTCTCTGTAGATATATATAGGAGGGATCCAATTACACCATTTTATGGTGACATATCTTGACACCATATTTTATAAGTCATTTTTGCGATTTCAAAATCCAAATAGTTGATCCGAACCATTCAATGTGATGCCCATATTAAAAATGTGCTTGGAGACCAATTTTACATTTTTTGGAAATTTAATACTATTTATTTAGAATTTTGAAATCGTTGTTTTTCAATGGTCCAGAATTGTGTGAAAACAATAATTTTGTACCCATCTTATAAATACTAAAAAAATATATAAAAAATATAAAATTTGGTCTCCAAGCACATTTTAATATGAAGATCATGTTGAACGGTTCGGATCGACTATTTGAATTATAAATCGCAAAAATAACTTATAAAATATGGTGTCAATATGTGTCACTATAAAATGGTGTAAATGGATACCTCCTCATATAATATATATATATATATAATATATATATATATATAGTGATGCTACCATGCTTTGGGAAGTAAAAAAGTGTTTTACTTCCTGCTCATATCTCCATTTTCAAGTTTAAGCAGTCGATCCGAACTTCTTAACATGATTTCATATTGTAATGTGCTTGGAAACAAAATTTTACATTTTTGGAAATTTTTTACTATTTTTTTAGAATTTTTGAGAATCATTATTTTCATGAATTTTTATTATTTTTAATTGAATGAAAAACTGTGATTTTCAAAAATTCTAAAAAAGTATAAATATTTCCAAAAAATATAAAATTTGGTCTCCAAGCACATATCAATATGAAAATCATGTTGAGAAATTCGGATCGACTGTTTGAACTTTGAAAATAGAGATATAAGGAGGAAGTAAAACACCCTCTTTACTTCCCAAAGCATGATAGCCTATATATAGAGAAGAGAGATAGAGAGTTGGGCTATGTTGCATTGCAATGTATAAGCCATCTCGTACATTGTACTGTAAATCATTTGATTTGAAGTACAAACAGTAGATCTAAAGGGCTCAACATGTTCTCCATATTAAAATGTGCTTAGAGACTAAATTTTTATATATTTTGAATTTTTTACTATTTTTTTAGAATTTTTGAAAATCACTATTTTTCAGAAATTTTCTGAACCAATTCTCAAAACAAGTTAGCCCATCTCTCTCTTATATATAGATATATATATGAGTAGAACTAGGTGTTCCTAAGTTCACTAAGCTTCTTTGTGAACTCAACGCTAAAACCTATCGGATTGACTTCAAATGACGAATCTGAATCGTTGAAACCCGTCTACCTACGAGTGATGCGTCTACATGTAAAAATTTTAACCTTTCGAATTAATTTAGTATAAGTCAAGCGGTCAAAATTAGAAGGTTTATAAATTAATTTTAATGCATTCATTTTTTGGATGTCTTTTTACTACTTGACTCTATGCAAATTAATTCAAAAAATTTAAATTTTTGCATGTAGATGCATCACTCGTAAGGTAGACGGATTTCAAACGGTTCGGATTTGTCATTTGAAATCAATCCGATAGATTTTAAAGTTGAGTTCACAAAAAGGCTTGATGAACTTGAGAACATCATAGTTAAAAGCAAGAAAGCCTGGTGATTTTTATTTTATATGTAATGTATGTACACATGTATGTATCAATTATTAACGATAAGGATGCGAACATGAAGAAGACACTTTACAGTTAGAAAAAAAAAAATCACTGTCTTTTAGTAAAGAAGAGGTGCTTGACAATTTTGAACATAGATTAAAAGCTTTGTTTTTATAAGTTGATAAAAAAAATGAGAATAATTAGGCTGGTTGGTATTAATTAGTTAAAAGGCGCACTGCGGTGGTTGTTGATTGTTACCTCGTGCGTTTACATTACATTACATGTGTTGGTCGTTTGAATTCATACTTATAATTTGAGCTTTAAACTTCAAAGGTACTATCATATAAGATGCCATAACTGAAACAACGTTATTAGCTGATCATATATGATTCTCTGATATACATCACGCGCTCTTTTTTAATTTGATTGGTCAAATATATCTTTCGTGTTCTGATTCTCAACATCAAAACAGTAAAATATGAATAACGAAATAAATAATATGAAATAAATCACTTTTTTTTTTTTTTATAA